>LR991034.1:16647396-17897396 GCA_905163495.3 Cosmia trapezina
CCCCATTTCCTCGAGACCTTTCATAATTCACATACATTTTTCATCCCACCAACAACTGCACTGATTTATGTCGGTGGGCGGCCGCGATGTGTACCTTATGTCATTGTGTAGAGGGTTTATGACGACTGCATCGTAAAGTTGTCACGTATCCAGAGGCTTGGATGCGCCGTGCACCGTGTCATGACTAAAAGCGATTCTTCGCTAAACAAACAAGCTTTTTAAATGCTACCTAACTTGTCTTTTTTATATCGCTATTTGAATATTACCATCGTTTCAGTGAGGTCGTGACACGACGCGGCACCGCCATCACGTGAGAGATATTTATAAAAGAAAAGCCGTGTATCGCCGATATAGCGTAATTTCCAATTTAATGATTGCTAATACCAAATCGGGGCTGCCGGCACGTCAGCCCGGTCGACGTTTATTATTGGTTCGTAGCCGAAATGTCTGCTCGATAGCTTACCTAACCTATAATTCTATTTTAATACCTACGTCTTCACAGTTCACCTTTATGGACATAAAAGTTGATTCATTTGAGAAACTTTTCATAACATAGGAAATTTTACGATTTTATTGTGGCAACTTTCCTCCTTCTATCGTGTTAATTTCACATGATCCGACTAAAAGTAAACACTCAAAAAAAGAACAATAAAACACCCCTCAGCCATAAACAAGGAGCTACTGAAATGTTTAACCACAAACTCTAAATAAAGCCGTATCGCACGCTATAAACAATCTAGCAAAAAAAAAACTGTCGAAAAAACTTCATCAACAAAAGTGACAAAAAAGTTCCCCGCGATCACATGCAAATGTCGCGGCGAGTCCGCTCATTACTGCACCATAAAACCATAACAACAGTCATTACGAGCACAATTAAAAAAAAAACTTCGTCAACACTAACAGTGTGCAAGTGTGACGAAAACCGCTTACGGAGCGCCCACATACACACATCAACACGGTCTAGGGATATTTTTAAAAAAGCGAATTACTATTAATGTGTTAATTATTTATATGACATGTATATATTTAAAAGATACGTTATTTAATATTCTACCATTTTTTAATAATGGATAAGGTACTTAGATTAAAATTTAAGGATTTTATGGAAAAAAAATGAAGCATAGACGGAAACCGTATATGAATTAACTTTTAATTTGTGAGTAAAATCTGAAAAAAATAGAAAAATCATTTAATTTGTGTTTATAAACTTGAAGTTAGTAGTCTGAGAAAGCGCCCATGATGTTCATAACACATCGGCAACGATTCGGCATGCTCAGAACAAGGTTGTCAATGTCTTGCTGCGGAATATTGTCCCATGTCCTTCTGAGGTGCGCAAAAAGTTGATCTTCTGTAGCCAGATTTTCAGGAACTTCCTTCAGAGCTCTTCTTTGCAGCATATCCCACGCATGCTCAATGGGATTTAGATCTGGCGATTGAGCAGGCCAGTCTAAGGCCCTAACATTGTGTGTATGTAACCAAGCTGCTACCGTTCTCGCCGTGCGTGCCCGGGCATTGTCGTGCATGAGCAGGAAATCTTGCCCCATTTGTGTTCTGTGGGGCAAGATTACGGGCCCCAGCACCTGTTGGACATATCGTTCAGCCGTCATATTTCCCCGCACCCAAACGAGATCCGTCCGTCCTCCAAGACGAATTCCTGCCCAAACCATAATTGTTCCTCCTTGGTATGGGTAAACTTCCTGAGGGTTCTGAAGACGGCTCCATCGTCCAGGAACTCGCCAAACACGCTTCCTTCGTGAATCTGGATGGAAGCCGAACCTGGATTCATCCGTGAACAGCACATTGGACCATTGCTCACGGCCCCAGTCCACGTGGTTCCGAACCCATTCTAATCGTCGTCCACGATTGCCTCTCCGTAAAGGTGAGACCCGGAGTGGTCTACGAGAGCGTAGATTGCTTTCATGCAGTCGCCTTCTTACAGTTTGGTCACTCACAAGCACTTGGTGTTCCACTCGCAGCCCTTGGACCAATTGAGTCGCCGTTGCATTTGGTTGAGCTCACGCAGTAATTTGCAAAAATCGGTCTTGTCTGGGGGTAGTGATGCGACTTGGCCCCCGGTGCCTCTCCGCTACTTCACCTGTGGCACGATAGCGTGTCCACAATCTTGAAATTACATTTTGGTGGGTCCCTATGGCCTCAGCAACATTACGCTGAACAGACCCAGCTTCCAGCATTCCCACAGCTCGTAACATCTCCGCCCTCGTCAAATGTTGGCGTTGCATGGCTACAATACCTTAATTTTAACTTTATCTTTCGTTTAAAAATGAAAAAAAACTGTAACTAAACGTAATTCGTATTGTTTTCTAAATTTCGCACAAATGAAAATTACCTCTCCTACACATCAAGACATTTTTATGCCACCGAAACAAAAGAATTTTCAAAAAATTGAATTTGGAATTAGTCTGAGATAAATTACAAACAAATCGGTGTATACAAGATTCTAATGCGGCCAGTACTTTTCGAGTTATTTAATTGAGTATGAAATATCCCTAGACCGTGTTGATGTGTGTAGTTTGTTTTCAATGTAAAAAAAAGCTCAAAATCGAGGGCGCCACCGTCTTATGCAAAAAAGTCCTTACATATTCACCCCTCGCGAATTTTACTTTAATGAATGCTCCTCGACGTTTTTTTAGCATCACTCGACGCAGTTGTTTTGACGGATCGCAATCTAGCCACTAATTGCTTTTTCCTCGTCGGGGTGCGCATTTCACCTCGCAAAATTACGTTTTATTAATTGAATAATATTAATGATACTTCCTCGCAGCAATCAATCTTTAATGACGTTTTTATTCGTCGCGAGAGTGACGCTACTCTCGGTTTTCCTTGGGATCGTTGGAGAAGTTGTTTTTTTATTCGACGATCGATGTTAATTATGTATCTAATGGCTCCCGTGATACACTTCCATTAATAATACGTCGGACGACATCGTCCTGCTCCACAGAGATTTAATAACCACGCATCTTGTACGAGATTAATAGTGCATCTGTGGCCGGCGTTATTATAAAAATATGGCTCGGTGCGGCCCCGCTGCACAGAGCCCATGGCTCACATACATCGCTGCGTTCGATTATTTGGTAAAATACAACCCCTAAGTTTTCAAAATAAATATAACACTAGTTAATACAAAAGCGGACAGGCGAAACAAAAATGTCTCATTATAATGCAGTACTTCATCTGAGTGAATTTAATCCGAAAATTCGCGACAGCTGCTCACCGAGAAACGTCAAAAAGCGTATCTGCGATGGGACTAGTTAAATAAGCGTTGATTCATTTCTAACGCGTAAACGCAGCATATTGTTCTGAGCAGCTATTATTACTGCTTTTTATTTAACCATTTTATTTTATTATCATAACGATTTTTTAGCTATGGATCCGCTCGTTGGTATAATTTCTTTTGTTCCGCGCTCTGATATTGTTTCTTTTTTTTGTTATTTTTTTTTTCATTGTGTCGCGGTGTTGCCATCGCCGCGCGCGCGTGATTTATTCCCCCTTTTGGGTAAAACAACACCCGTGCGAGTTACGATTAGTTGGGTAACGTAATATCTAATTACTATGTGCGAGCACGTACGAACATAACTCGTGTGCTTCCTCCTACCAATGTGGTTTATGGAATTGGATGCTCATATTTCGGCAGTCTCTCGGTGGCCATAGTTTTTGTCCGTGTCTTGGAAGTAGCACTTTTACCGTGTAATCTGATATCTTTATAGTCCCAACATTCGGAAATCAAGTACCGAACTTAGAGAAAAAAAACCGCGAGCCAGCGCCGCTGCTCCGCTGCCTACACAAACACAGTGGGTACCCAACTGCTTTTTATGCAGCTTACTTTCCCCCGGGATGGTGGCTAATGTTAGTAATTCTGAATTCAATCATCTCAAACAAAGGACGTCTCTCGCGTAGCTAAATGGCGTTTTTTAATCGGATATTATAATTAATGTTCCTTTTGTCGCGTGCTGACGTACCCTCGCGCGAACAATGGGATATCTAATAGAAAAAGATATAAAATATTTTTTTCTAAGAAACGGGAGGCTACCTGGCGATAAAACACAGGCGACAGACGAATCCCGAGCCGAATTAAATTAGAATAATAATCGACGAGTCTCTTTGTTCTTAAACTTTTGATTTTGATATGAAATTAATGCTTCGATTGTGTATTCAACAGCTACTGGACGTCCGAACGTCTGCCTTGACGGCAGATTAGCATCTACACCTAACGTTCGGAGTTCTCTAAAGTAATTCAAAGATAGAACGACGCGCAACAAAAGCACTCTAGTGACCCTTAAGTCTCATCTAAACGAATATCCTCGCGAAACTCGAATCGAAGTAAATTTTTTATCAAGCTTAACCCTCTAGCCCTCGTCCGAACCCTTCCCCATCCGATACAGAAAAAACACTAATAGTTAAAATGTATAATACGCGTGTATGGTAGAGGTTTTTTTTTACTTGTGGGTATAAGGAGTAAGCAATAAAAAACTGCATTATATCACGGTGCCCTCCCTTCATTATGTGTCGCGAGGGTCGTTGCGAAAGTGTGCGTTTTTTCTCGTGCCCATACGCACGCTTGTGTGTGTTTGGCGACACTTTTAAACAATGTTCTTAAAAAAATATTACACTTTTTACGTGGCAATTTCTTGTAAGAAGTTTTTTCAAATAAGATTTGATGTAATAAGTTGATTATAATCTATAGTCCCTTACCCACACATTTTTTTAAGTTCTTATTGGATTAACTTGTTGTACGAGTAAGTTTTTTTATTGAATATAACAAAACTGATTGGATTTATCCATGTTTGTGTCTAGTTGCACATTTTTTAAATCTTATCTTCAAACCTTGTTTTTTTTTTCATAAATCCTATTTTTATCAAAAAAACTTAGTACTATTGATGCATCCTAAACAAAGAAAAGTAATAAAAACCCCAATATTCCTGAACTGGACTCGTAAAGCAAAACAAGGGACATCAGTAGCACCCTTCCGAATCGAATCTATAACGAAATTAACAGGGACAAAACATGGGTGCCAGTTTTTTTCGTACGCAATTAAAAGTATAACATACAGGGTGGAGATGATTCTGCATCGAAAATATAGAAAAACTGTCAAAGGAAGTAAGGAACATAGGTAATATTTGAAAATAAATTAAGGTTAAGATTAGTGTCGATTCAAAGAAATGCTGCTGTTGGATAAAGTTTTTCTAAATTAACCAGCCAAACTCCACGTAATTACAGTATTGGTGTTAATGATGCATGGTTTATTTGTAAACCCAGCTCCAGCTCTACTCAATTTTTGAATACCTAGGTAAGTTAATACTTACCTAATACAAAAAAGGAATTCCTAAATAGAGTGAATTTCAATATTTTTCATCAAATCAAAGTCAAGATAGTCGGCCTACATCGCACGAAAAAACATAAACGAACTTGTCAACACCCTGTATAAAAAAAAAATACATTTTTCACATTGATATTTTTTTAAGCCATAAAAATAACGACTGTCTACCAATTGTAACGATCATAAATCGATACCCTATACTAGTGTTTGATTAATATTGTCGATACGATTTTATGTATCGAGTTTGACTATAAAGTTTTATATAATGAGCGGGCGAGCCCCTTAGTTTGAGTTGTGATATTTTTTGTTCGGAAAATGTGAATAAATGTAATGTTCTTATATTGTCTTGTTTAGACAATTGATGTGTTTCACCAGCGATTTTTTTAAATATTTTATCATTAAAAAAAAACAGAAATTACTATTTTCAAAGACATTAATAGCTATTAGTACATAACTCCTGAAGACGCAGAAAGCTGTTTACCTACCAACATAAGAGTAACGCGTGAAAAATTTTATTAACATTCAACAATTATTATTGGAGGTTGAGACAACATTTTGCACACATGCACACATGCAGTAACGAATGCATTATAATGAGACTATGTAACAATCAGTGCCGGTAACCAATTAAGTGTTATTATCGCGCTATATTTTCTAAATACTCGTCAGAATACCTTTTTCATCCATTCTGAAAAACTCAACAAACAGTTTAGTATGAGATGAATACATTATAATCTCGTAAATCGTAAGTCAGCTTATAATCCAGAATATCTAACGTGCCATATAATTTCCTGTAAACGGTCGCCACTACAAAACAAAATATATAATATTAAAGTGTAGTAAAACAAATAGACATTAGGTCCGAGACGGTGGCGTACACCGTATCGCCATTCCACGCCATAAAAATAATCAAATATATTCGTTCCATCTCATTTGGTCGTCTTAAACGATTTCTCTCGTCCGTCCTTTATTACCGAAAACATAACTCCTCATTTTGTTTTTTATCCCCTATCCACGCCACCCCGACGGGGCATAAACCTACGGGGGTAACTGCATATATTTTATGGGTTTTAGCCGGATTTTCCTCATGTAGACTGCCCTCTTGTAATTTTAATCACATCTGTTAGAAACTATCCCGTTTTCTACCTCGAAAACTTTATAAATCAAGATTATTGTATCTTATGAAAAATATTATTTATGATGATCCAATCACTGTAATCTAAGTCGTGTGTTACGTTTCTTAAGGTTGAGTTCTCTATGGCGAGCAACATCCTAAACCGTAACTGACAGGAATACATAATAACACATTGTTTCATTTACGCGAGAGACGTACATAAAGTGTTTTATCAGTGGGAGCCCACATATTGCGAAGGGGACGCCATTTTTTCCTCGTTCTAATGCGGTTAATTTCCTTTTTTCCTCTTTATTTATAGTAATCCCTTTATAAGGTGATTACGGAAATGTGTTTTTGTGGACGTAAAAGAGCGCAGCGTGGGGGCTTGCACGGTCTCCGAACTTACGGGGCTTAGGTGTGGCGGGACTTGGGACACACTTGTCAACTACATCCACACTGCACTGTCCCATTCAATGACTCTATCCACACTCTAGTGACTCACACGATTATCCTCAACCTCAACCGATCTTCTAGAACGTTTATTAAAATAAATCATGACTTATTTATTTTCACCACGTCATGTTCAATTTTAACGGCACTTAAAGCTAAAACATCACACGATCGCAGGAAAGTTTTACTCATCAGCGCGAGAATACACGTGCCTGTAACTTGCACAAAAGTATACAAGTAGCTTGCAACCCTTGCTTCTGATTGGTGGTTAGTACAAGCTACATGCATGTGTACCTACTCCCGCCCTACTTACAATCAAAAGTATATTCCATTGGAATCTAATGGAATATTTTCACATGAAATTGAATCGTTGATATGATAACTTACATTTGAAATCACCAGTACAGTCATATTAATAGATTTTGAACCAATCTTTACACGATTTCAGGCGTTCTTCAAATTCTATTAATATTTCAGAATGTTAAATCAGGAAAATTTATTCGAACACGTTTTGAAACTGATTTTTGAATGCAAGACTAGTATTGTGACGCATTGGAGTTCGGGACTACATAATATGTCCTTGATATAGTCCATTCATATGTATGTAAGACAGGAACGGACGCAATCTCATAAAAATAGTCTTAATATTAATGTGATCGAACACTTGTTAGGAAAAATATTCAGGTTTGCTGAAACTTTGTCCTTTTTGTTGAATTTCAAATTGCAAGGTCGCTGCTGATTAATAATTTAACAGCATTTAAATTAGTAAAAATATATTTGAAATACTTTTGAAAAGGGATATTGTTGTCATACTGAAAATTATCAGGCGTAGGACTATTATGTACTGTGAGGCTGTGATCTGACATTGTATTTTCATGTATACCTCCGCGAATCTATTATAAATAGGTACGAATCAAATATTTAATATATAGGTACTAATGTTATTTAAAGCTGAAGAGTTTGTTTGTTTGGTTGAACGCGCTAATCTCAGGAACTAGGTACTAGTTCGAATTGAAAAATTATTTTAATGTTAGATAGCCCATTTTTCGGCTTCGAAGGCTATAGGCTATTTAGCATCACGCTAGAAAGGCAGTAACGGGTCAATGCTGACTTGGTTCGAGTTTGGAGTCAGCTACTGACCCTGTATAAATCAGCCGTAGATTAGGATAGAATAGAATAGAGTAGAATAGATGTTTATTTCTTTATTTAAGTATCATGTCACTTACAAAATATAATTTTACAACAGCATTGGGTGTACTTTATTTTGGCGCACTTTGTCCGGGGAGGGGTCTGTTGCAACCAGCCGTAGAATAGGATAAGTCTTGGCAGGCAGTACAGGTGACAAACGCGTGTCATGATACTCATGATATGTTGTTACATGTTTTCGTGTCGTGAATAATAACGTACCTGAACATCAAAGAAAATAAATACTTGGTTAACAAGATATCCATTACGGTACCCCTATAATATAATTTGAAGATATTTCAAGCTCTAGTACAATTTATTCCTCTATGAAGACAGGCAAAAACAAAATTCCAAATGTGGCTCATTACGGGAGTGCTCTAAAGGGAGGGTTCCCTTTGCATATAATTGCATCTTTTTGTCTGAAAAATGCTTGCCCCGAGCACTGATTTACGTGTACAAGGTGTGCAATATGCACAGATTTCTGCCGCCTCAGAAAAATATTATTCAAATATATAAAATATATAATAATGAAAAAACGTGAAACCTGAATTAGTATAGTGAAACAAATTAAGTGGTTCATTGTAGTACCTCTCCTGCAGTAGTACCTAATACCAATAAGATAAACAATGCATTTAAAAAATATACGAAACTAGATGACACGCCAGACTTTGTCGTGTCAAATTTCTATTTCTTTTTTTTTTTTTTTCAAACCACCCCAGTAAAGGCTCTTACAGACAGAGGCGATATCGCGTCGCGACGCGATATTTTTCTACGGATATAATATCGAAATATCGCGTCGCGGCCGCGATATCGCCTCTGTCTGTAAGAGCCTTAAAGAGCAGTATAAAAAAAATAATAAATCCGTCAAGCCGTTTTTGAGTTTTAGCGAGACTAACGGACAGCAATTGATTTTTATATCTAAGAAGATTTAACAAACTCTAATAGAAAGTTACAATGACATTGCGCACTGATAATAATTTTTGAACTTTACGCTACACCAAAAAATCGAAAATGTTTTCAAAGTCTGATTCTCATACAAAATTCTAACATTGGTCACTGTCATTCAACTCAAAACGTCAAAGATTTAACAAAAAGGTATGTCTTCCTTTTCTTTCCGGTTCAGCGAGTCCCGTTGGACAGGGTTGACAAACCTTGACCCAGTATTTGCAGCCATAGTCGATGTATATTCAGTATTTACTGACATTCGTATTAAACGAGGCAGAATAGATGGATGATAAGTCAAATTTGCATCGAAGAAATTGAGTATACACGCGTTTCGTCCTACTGAAATAATACTTTACCTACTAAGAATTTTATTCGAGTCTTCTTCCTGGAGTTTCAGATACAGAAGAAATTAAAGAGGGTATACCTTGCACAATAAATAGCAAACTTCTGAATATTTTATTTAAAAGTCTTCTTTGTTTAAAGTTCAGGTTTATTTTTCATAGAATTCTAATCCGAGTTTCATGATATTTCTCGTTATCTGAATACGAACGCCATCTATTGCGCTAGTTGGAAAGTTATCGGTTTATGCTGAAAGGTTACGTTCGCTGAATAGTTATTTGTAATGTGATTAATTGTGTTATACCTGCCTTGATATTTTTAAGGATACACAAGTATTATGTATGTAGGTACCTAGATTACCGTTTTATTTGAAATACTTCAATCTGCCTAGCCGTTTTCCAACTATGTTGGGGTCGGCTTCCAGTCTAACCGGATGCAGCTGAATACCAGTATTTTACATGAAGCGACTGCCTATCTGACCTCCACAACCCAGTTACTGGGTAATACGATACCCCTTTTACCCCTTTTTTGACTGGTTGTCAGACCTTTGGGCTTCTGACGACCCGTAACGACTGTGAAAGATCGACGAATGACAACCGGGGCCAACGGCTTAACGTACTTTCCGAGGCATGGCGAAGTCTCGTTATTTAAAGATGGTCACCCATCCACGGACAACCCCGGCAAGCGTAGCTTAACCTGATGGATAGACCCGTCCGGCTGTTATTACTTAGCCACGAGCTCCTCTTTGAAATACTTGTAAAAGTTAAAGAGGAGTTGATTTAAATTAGGTTTTTTTGAAGTGAAAACTTCTTTAGGCACGTTAAGAGATTTTAGGTAAAAGAAAATCGTACTGATTCGCGTCACTGCGTCACCGCGACACCTCGACAGCGATGTGCTATGAATAGTTTTACGTTTTCCCTTCTGTCGGCAGTACCATGACTGCCAAACTTTTTTTAAATAAGTGTTCAGTATTTCACTTTGAAGTTTTCGTGTCGTGAATAATAACGTACATAAACATCAAAGAAAATAAATACTTGGTTAACAAGATATCCATTACGGTACCCCTATAATATAATTTAAAGATATTTCAAGCTCTAGTACAATTTATTCCTCTATGAAGACAGGCAAAAACAAAATTCCAAATGTGGCTCATTACGGGAGTGCTCTAAAGGGAGGGTTCCCTTTGCATATAATTGCATCTTTTTGTCTGAAAAATGCTTGCCCCGAGCACTGATTTACGTGTACAAGGTGTGCAATATAATAACGCCGCCTCAGAAAAATATTATTCAAACATACAATCAAGATTACAGGAATGTGTGCCTTAACGATTGTAAATAAGACACGTTTTCTTGTGGGGTTACGATAAACAGAGCGTATTTACTGAAAACGTTGAGTAAAGAAGCTTGGGGTGAGTCGCACCCTCGGTTTTTTCGAGCATCTTTTCCTTAATTTATATAGAAATGTTTGGTCTCATCTGACGCCTTTGAACGTAACAAGCTCCACTACGCAAGTGAAATTTTCGATTTCAATTTGCATTTTTCCATTAGTGAAAATCTAGTTAAGTATAGAGAAATAATGCGGCAAGTGCATCTCATTAACATGAAATTATACAGTGAGACTTTTTGTCAAAATATATTTTGAAAGCAATCGATAATCAATGAGGTAATTAATGTTATCAGTACGTATAAAGCAGGATTTTCTGTCTGGATATCATCTAGGACCAAAGTCCTTGTCAAGACTAATCAAACAAGCCCAAACTCGATAGTGTTGCGTCGTTTTATTATTGAGTTCTCATGGCCACCTTCCGGCTTCATCATCAGATCAGCTCCATTACATAATAATATTGGCATTGTCAACCGATTCCCATATCCATGTAAAATTTCAGCTCAATCGGAAACCGGGAAGTGAGTCAAATTTAACTTGCAAGATTCGGTTACAAACAGGACAGGTGAAAATTATTGAAAACTTGTAATTCCTTGTAAACTCAAGACAATATACTTAATCAAACATTACTTATCTAATAATTCTCTTCAAACTTTTTAAAATCAGTATGTTAGGTGTGAGTTGTCTTTCAGTTTCAAAGGAAGTTACAATGTGGCCAATGTAATGTTAACTTTACTTTGGGTACTTCAAAAGTAGATATTTCTACATTGTCAAATACTTTGACTCGGGTCTCCACATCGCAATATCTTTGTCATTCAACTTTTTACTACGAAAAATAATAATAAACATTCACAAAAACTTCACACTTAGATTATGGCAAGATTCTCATTTCTCGCAAAAAGAATTCTTTCTTACGATGACTTTCTTTAGTCGAATCGTTATTAAAAATATATCCCCTGCTCCCCTCCTAAGGAAAGTTGACTCATAATAAAGGACGGCATAATTTTTCCTTTTAAAACTTTTTGATTAGATAAAATAATGGGGTGGCGTGGGGTGGTAGGCCCGCGGCGATGCTCCGATATCGGCTATTCTAATTGTTGTTCTTCTGCCGATGTTTACATTCCTTTGTAATTCAAAAAAATATACCACTTCGTTAAGTCGGTAGGTATTTCTTAACAAAAATATTTGCTGACTACAAATGGAAAGTTGGGTCTAATTAATCGCGTTTGAACTTCGAAAATCGATGCCCCAGCCCTCTTTGGAGTTAGCATATAAAGCCGCCCTCTTTCTATCGATTTAAATTGAAAAAACATCGACAGTTGAATTTGACATGTCGTTAAAGTTCAGCTTTGTGTCGTTCACATCGCCTATTTGTATTGATTCGCATTCATTTATTTAATTCATCGAACACTGTTTGCACAACCTGACAATTGCTACAATTCTCAATAAGTAAGCATCGAATGCAATGATTGCTTACCCTTTGAATCTTGTAGTTAAACATTATGTAGTCATTCCTCATACGAGTAGTCTAGAACCAGATACATGTATGACTGGTATTAACTCTGCCATATTTGATCAGATAATGTATGCCTCATTATTATCCTAGTCAGTAATGAAGCAAATGCTTATTTAAACACACATGTAGATACCCATACTAGTCTGCATATTATGATTGTAGACCCATTTTAGATTTTGCGTAGGGTAGGGATACAAAATAAATCCGCAAGTACGGTAAACTTCAATTAGTTGAGGTCTTTTTTGTCCGAAACCAAGTACTTATAATAACTTCCCCAGAATATAAAATGTCACAGACGCATTACTAGCCGGGTTTAGGGTTGTCCCCCGTTCTTTTTTCAATTTAAACCGTTTGACAAGCCGCGCGTCGAACGCAGCTATGGCCTTTCCGATGCCATACAATGCCAGTTTTCAATAAGATTGGTTACACTACACTAAGCAATGCAATCAATCAAAATTGCATCGGTTGATAGACTCCGACGCACGTTCGCCCCAACCTACCCACGATCGTTTGCGCTTGAGTTTTATGTGGCTATTCGTTATTTTAATTTTCGAATGTTCATATTTCAAAATTGAATAAAAAGGACCTTTAAGAGACTCCAGAGATTAGGTATATGTCAAGATTTAAATATTGGCTGGGTTCTAGGTTCTTTATCAAATGCTTCGCAGAAATAAATTTTAAATAACACAATTTCGCGAAAAGTATTCTCATCTCGCTCGTGGCATTTTAATTATTTTCTAGAATACCGAAATGAAAAACATGCAAACCAAATCAAACATACATGGCACAGACAAGTACCTAATTACGAACTACCAACAATAAAATAATCATACCCACCTTTTTTCCATAAACAGTTGAATTACAAAACCCAGTGAGCATCGAGCGTGGAAACCTATGTAATTATTAACGTATGTGTACGTAATTAAATAAAAACACTGTTTATACCCGTTTAACTAAGCCGCGTCAGTGTCAAACGGTGCATGAAATTCTAACAAAAACTCCACAATTACTCGATATATCTTTCATCACTTAGTTTTAATGACAGCACTAGTACACTTTAACACCTCGCTGACAGCGCTTCGTAATTATCGGCTTTTAATAGCCGTTATTCTGTTGTTTTTATTTTAATTGATGTTACATTACACGACACGTTGTGGACATACTTTGTAGGGCAAGTCTTGGTCGTGTAAACATTTATGATTTTAGTGGTGAAACAACGTAACAAGCATGTTTACACGTTGGAAATTATCATAAGTCAGTATGCAAAAATTGATTTTGCAAGTGCAAAATTGCTGTTTTATTATGATAAAAACAAATAAAGTAGAATATTACTTTACTGTTGAATGTTTAAATCTCTAAAGTTGGGGCCGGAGTCCCGGTGAAGGTTCCCACTAAGGAAATAGGGACCATTGAATTACCTTTGAAAGAGCAGTAAACACACCAACTCTCACTCACGTAGACCCGAAAACAATGTTTAAAATCTACAAAATATCTCTCTTCATTTCTAATTGAGATACTAAATTCATAAAACAAATGACTAGATATTAAACATTAATAAAACTCCGCGATGTATCACCCTTTAAATAATTAATCAAGGGAAAAAAAAGTGTGTAGGAAACAGTGGGACGTTATCATTAATACTAATAATAATTGGTGGGCTGTTATTTTACCCGTTTCAAACAACAAATTAGTGAATAATGAATGCATGAGTGCCGCCCACGAAGCGTTCCCAACATTTCTTCATTTGTCTTTCGTAGCGTTTTGTATAAATTATTTTTTTACGTTTTTTTTTTCCTTTCGTTTTCACAAAGTTGTGTACTGTAATTATAGTTTACGTTAGTTTAAATGCTGCTATAACTTGATAAGTAGTTGTTTGGAATTAGTATTTATTTATCAGTTTGGAATTTACTCGGGTAGTTAAATGAAAATCGTTTTGACTCGTGTAAAATGACTGGGAATCGATACCTAATGTTAAATTCGTTATCGAATTTTATAAAATTTGTTGCTGTCTAATGATAAAGTCATGTGCGTAATACATATACCTACGTCATATCTTTTGATCTGGTAGCTCACAAAAAATACTAAAATTGAAAATAGCTATTAGGTATTAATAAATAGACTTTGCATTCATTAATATTTCCTCCAGTTTTCCTATTTTATTAATACGAAGAATCTATCCAATTAACACTTTACTACGGCAATACATTTCCCGGGTTATCCCAAAAAGCATGCAATCATATTCCTGCACTCGTACTTTAATACTTATAGCTATGAACACAATGGCATTGGCACACTTCGCCCCCTCCTAACTGCAGCCTAATTAGTAGCCCAGTACACTGACCTACTACAACTTTCCCATGAGTTTTCCTCCCCTCCACTAATTTCCAACCCTAACGAACCATCGGTTAACCCTGCAAACACCGACATGCAAATTAACCCTTTCTCCGCCGGCTGTTTGCGCAGTTTACACCGCTTTATTGAATTAAAACGAACTGGCTGACTTAATAAAAGGGTTGAGGGATGATACGGTGTAAGGAGATTCTCTTAATGAGTTCGCCCCAAGGGCTCTGTGATTAGGTGAAGATGTTTAATTATTATGGTAAAGGGTTAACTTCGGTGCTAATGTGGGTTAATCGTTGCGTCTTTGTCTTGTGGGAACACCTGTTTGTTTGTTTAGGCTGTGGTCTTATTGATGTTTCTGTTGTTTTGTTTTTGTTTGGCGTGATGTGTTTTTGTTTTGCTGGTAAAAAGATTTCTCAATACTTTCTGTGTCCCATGACAATATTACGTAACCATGCGTGTTACGTAGTCATGCTGATTATTTAATTATTGTTTCTGCGTCGCAAACAGTGAATCTGTTAATAGTTTTCTCTATAGATGTCAAAGGCGTTTTTGTAGCTCACTTTAAATTAAGCAATAAATGAAACCACTGAGTCCAAAGCCAAAATTCATTAGGTACAAGGAGATTAAAACGAAAGCTCAAAAGAAAATCTCCGAAAAGGAAACTGTAATAAACTCAAGCAGATTTAAGACACAATTACCATAAGCAACTCCCTGAAAACAAAATCCTCCCCTCTGTGGTGAAGGCAGGTCCTGAAAATCAAAAGTTTTCCAACAGGAAAACCCAGGATTGTTCAAATGAGCGAGTGTCCGCCCGCCCATCCGCGTTAATTGCTTAATCGCGTCGTCGGGGGCGGATTTAATTGGCCAGTCTGACCACTTAAGCCCAGCCAGGGGCCGACAACTGCCGACAATTTCCGACAACGTCCGACAACTTCCGACAAGTTTGAGTCGGTAATTACAAGGCGCGATGTTTAATTACGCTCGGTCGCGCGTTCGGACACCAGGAATTAATTACTACGAACTCCCGCCGCCAGGGGTTCGTGTTGCTTACAAACGCTTTCCTTGAGCTTGAGGTTTTAGAATTGCTGCAAAGCGGTTGTTTTATTTTTATGAATAATTAACAAGGGGAAATGTTTAATGATATTGCTGCTTTGAAAATTTTATTGAAGTGCTTTTTTTGCTGAAATCTCAAGATTGTTGTAATCAAGTTTTGAGCTTTGGTTTTCACTTTTGCGCTTTTCTTTGTTTTATTTAAGACCTCTTGTTATGATCATAGGATAGGTAGGCTTCCAAAATCTATGACCACATCTATGAATTCTGTATGCCATTGTATGACTCCGCTTATATTGACCAACTGCTTATTATGAAGGAATTGCAGAGCGAAGTCTCGTTTTCTTATAAAATTATTTTTATCAATGTTCGGATATAAGTAATGACTTCGCCGAAAGTGTCGCTTATTATGACCTCTTTTTAAGAAATTATGTTCGGTTATAATGACGAAGTGAACAAAAGCAGACCAAAATTATTTATTTATTTATGTAAAGAATGAAAAAAATTGTAATGTATGTATTCTTTGTTTTTAATGTTTGTTTGTGGTCATGTTTTTTTTTCTTTTTTTTTTAATAATAGTTGTTGTAGTTTTTCTCTCTATTAAACTAAATATACCTAACAAAAATAGGAAGTTGCTTATTTTCTTAGACTATTCTTTGTATGAAGTCTTCTTAGTATGACGTGTCTGTCACTTTCCTTCGATATATAAGCATTAATGTATAAAAAAACTACGGTAGAATCCGCTTATAACCCATAAGCGGATTCTACCGTGGTTTTTTTTTTGGTAGTTCAGTCTTCATGTACAGTTCAAGTTATTTCCTTACAAAGCACTCCACCTTGACTCTTCTCAATTTATCCTAAGACACACGTGTTTGCTAATTATAATTACCATTTAAGACTGAGGATACGTCTCGTGGAGGCGGCACTTACGTACAACGACGTACACCGGACACCGGCTCATTGTTTAATGCCAGATACTAGGTCACCCGCTTTGGGTTATCGGATGAGATACGCTTCCTAAATACTGGTGGTATGACTGGAATGTTAGATTATCTGGTGTTGTGTAATAGTTACCAGTAATGTAGAGATTCATTATATTAGCCGAGACACGTTACAAAGAAATAACACTAATATTATAAAGGCGAAAGTGTGTGTGTGTGTTTGTATGTTTGTTATTTCTTCACGCTCAAAGCGTGAGCGATTTGGATGAAATTTGGTATGTAGATAGCTTATACCCTGGATTAACACATAGGCTACTTTTTATCTCGCTCAGTGATACAAATTGGTATGTTATAGATAGTTATACCCTGGATTAACACATAGGCTACTTTTTATCCCCGTCTACGCGGGTGAAACCGCGGGGCGCAGCTAGTAATTTTATAAATTGGTTAAGTCATGTTGGTTGAAAGCATACTACTAATCCATCTCACATGAAACAAATGACGTAGCATGTATCTCAAAGAAATTACAGTAAAAGCCTGATACTAAATGAATTACTTACCGTAATCGCAATCTATAAAACCAATGAGATATCTCAGTGGATGGAAGCCAGCGGGAAAATTAAAGAAATCTGAAAGTGATCACAGCAAACACGTAATTTAATATCAATCAAGCGGCCCGAGAAAATTACTCGCAACGAGAAAATGGAATTAAAAGAACACGGATGCTAACAAGTCTCGATTACAAATTAAACAGAGTGAGTGTCAGCGCGATCCCGCTGATTTAAGGAGATGAAAAAGAATCTAATTACAACGAGACTCCGTAGCCGTCTTTAATTGAGAACTTTTCCCCCCACCACGCACCCCGCACCCCCGCGCAGGAGTGTTCCGTCCTGTTTGCATTTCCCCCTAATCGCGCTCCGGCGTCGATTACATTTTTTTAACATTTTTTAATTTCGTTCGAGCTTTTAATTTTCTTCGCGCGCCTTTTCTTTTATGCGGCGTTTTTCTTTTCCGTTCGCCCGGCGATATTTCTCACCGCCGTTATACCCGCCGTAATGAGATTTTCTTTCATTATGTTTAATCTCCCGATTAATTTAAATGTTAATCTTCTTTTTCCACGTAGCTTTTTATGGATTAAACGTTACCGTGGCGAAATACAGAGGCGTCGCAATCAACTACGGATTTCGGGCGCGACATTTAGAAATAATTAAGAAACGTGACGCTCTTCCGGTCGGGCGGGCGGCACGGTGGTACCTACCAGTGGGTGGGTGTCCGAGTGAGATCGGCTCGCCGATTAGATCGTCAATAATTTAATTCGCAACAAATTCAAAACGCCGGTCCGCCCCCAGATAGGTGCGTCGAGACGTGTCCGGAACGCCAATGGCGAGTCCAGGAGTCGCCAAATTGAAAACACCTCCGGCGCGGCTGTAAACACGTCACGTGATTTAGGTTTTAATCAAGTAGGGACGCACCGCCCCGCCGTAATTGTGACAAATCCTCTGTTTGTCCGAAGAAACTTTTAACTCGGCGGCGGAACGGGGCCGGAACGGCTCTTCGCACGTGCCCGGAGAGGGAGACGCTTTTTTGTCGACACATGTGCTCCCTTCCCTCCCCTCGTCCGTTCGGGCTCTTGATTAATTTTTAATATTTTTTCTTCCAGTTCACGTACGCAATTTTCACTTTCCCGCTTAGACAGCGCAGTTCGATCGTCTCGTTTGAAATAGTGACGTCACGCACTCTCAGTAAGTCTATTAAGTGTGCTCTACTTACCGCCCATACGTATTATAGTTGCATCATATGCAGACTAACATTCTTTCGTCTAGTTAGTGTTAATGCGCGTCAGTTGTTAGCGTTAAACGTTTATTTCGCCCGCGCTACACCTACATACCTCATTAACGAATTAGCAAGACTTGCAATTGTCGCACTTAACGCCGGTAATAAACTCAATAAAGATTAAACTCGGAGACGCGACGTTTGCACAACTGATTTTCGTCCCTATTAACATTGATGACACTTACAAATTAAGTGGCACTTAAGGCTGGATTTAGTTTCTACAATGTCTCAATGTGAAAAATTACTGTCAATCTTACTATACCTACACTTTTGATGAATTAATGTCTGTGAAGTATGTAGAATACGCACGGTTGTCGCATCTGTAAGATTGCTCAGTAATCGGAAGAGCGCACATCGTGTCTGTAATCTGTCGCAATTATCGCGCGGCGCATATCCCGATTAGACGCGGCGCGACGACAATTAGGTCGGCGGACACTCGCGTTAACCTGCGCAATGGGGATACGCCTAAACACTCGCTCGTTGTGCCAAAACGACCGACAAGCGCTTATTAACGACCTCAAAGCTAATGGAAAAAATAACCTCGAGCAGAAATGAATGGTCAGCATACACAGCCGCTCTCCCCTATTTATAAATCACATCCGCACTCTTTGTAAATTCCACCTTAGCGGCCCACCCTCCCGAGTTCAAAGAGTGCGCCGTCCGGGGCAATGTCCAAATTATAAATTCGCATTAGATCGGACGCGCACGGTTCGTTTACCATTTCATTTTGGTTCAATATCGCCACTCTACTTTGTTCCACACACTCCCCCGGCCCCCGCTCACCCCTGCGCCTTAAGACGGCGGGAAATATCTGCGTTTTAAGCTATATTTCTTTCATCCCTCATTTTTGCAGTTCGTAGCAATCTGAAATCCAACACGTCCCCCGCAGGGGTCTCCTTCCTCCTCGGGTGGCGACCCCCTATTCTTGTACCCGGATAAAAAAAGCGATATCTATTTATAAAATGTACGCACGCATATACGTGGCGTGTGTGGACGTGGCATTAGCGAATGTGTGAGTGGTTGGGCGCGAGTGTGCGTGCCCGCTCATTTGCAAACCGTCTCCTGAGATAACGTCCTCTAGTCGGTTATCCCGTTCTTATTGCCTCCATCTTTCCTTGATTGCTGTGTGTGTGGAAAACTTTGGAGCTCTCTCACTGATGGAAATTGATTTTGTCGCTGAAAACGAAAAAGTTACAATACATCTTATTTCGAGACGCGTTGTTGTTGTTGAGTCTTTCAAGTTTCAGCGTTGAGCAGAAAAAGAATGGAGGCGGTGTTTGAATGTTTAAAATTGGCAAGTTGTTTCATAAGGCTTTTAATAATTAAAAAGTAATCGTGAGCAAGAGTATGAAGCGGAGAACTATTCTAAATAAGTAATCGGAGGGAGCTCGGAGCGGTGGCGCGGTGGTGGCGGTGTCGGCGGCGGTGGATACGCCGGCGGTGGTGGCGCGGGCAGCGGCGGCGCTCACGTATGAACGTAATTATAAAAATTGAAGGCAACTCAGAGCCGCTCCTTGGGTCTCTCCCTCGCTCCCGCAGCGCCGTGCATTTTTTCGTACATATTAAAGTCCCCGCCGCCCGCTGCCCGCGTCACTTCGCCCCGCGTCTCCTCTTTTTAATCGATTTTCCCGACACAAGGGGTGAGTCCTCTGGGGTGAATGTAATTTTTTATGCGTTTTTTTCGAAGGAGGAGACCGTCGCCGGAGGTGCCATTACGCCACGGCTTGTTGAGAATATTTTAATTATAAAGCATTAGCGCGTTTTATGATACCACTCGCGTTCGAATTTATAAACGATCGAGAGCTAAAGTAATTAAATATTTGAATGCGGAGAGATTTCCGCGGGGAGTTGGAGGAAGCTGGGATAATGGACGCGGCGGCGGCCGAGAGCGCGTTAATATGATGGATATAAAATTCGATGAAATTATTGCTTAATGGCCTTTAGAATTGCTTTGGGGGTGAAATGATGTTTCAGCGTTTTCACGTAGAAATTACATTTGTTTGATGGTAACTTTCGTGGAACGGAATAATTAATTCTTGTTTACATTCGAGTAGTTCCTACTTATAAATGTTTTCTGTATCCTGTTAGTTGAGATAGGCCGGTGGCTGATTGATGACTGTAGTCAGTCGAGGCGACCGCTCCCTGCTTCCCTCCGTTCAGCGATTATCGCTTTAGATTGCGAGACACTTTATTTGTTCAGCAAAAAATAAGGTTTTTCAATTGGCTCCTTTTGTGATACCATCAGCTTTGTTCGTTCTTCCTAACTGGGATCAGTACATGGGGCAAATTTTCCATACACGAAACACTTATTATCATGACATAGTTACCAGTCGGAATGGTCCTCAATCACCTACTCTGCCGAAATCTCTATTTTATTTATTTATTTATATTTTATTTTTTTCTAGAAACTTACAGCTAAAGTAGACAATGTCCTTATACAATATGAGACTGAAGACCATTTACACTGATAAACACTGAAAATTAAAATTGGAACAATAAAATTCGATACAAAATACCTACTTCTAACATAAATTAGGAAACAATAGTACACGATCAACCAACACAAACTAAAAATCATTTCGTCGCAAACAATTACTCTAAAGTAAAGAAAAGTGTCGTACCTAAAGAAGCTTTTCACCAACAAATGCCTAAGCCGAGAAACACTGGTATTGAATATATCCATCCTGTTCATATTGTTATATTGATATTTGGTTGTTGCATTGTTATCATCAAGATATTTTTCCATTTTGAACTCGCACAAACCCAAAATCTGACACAAGCTAACTAAACTCCTCATTCTTCTAAAGCTAATTCACACCAACAATAAAGACACATGATGAGTAAACGTGTCTCGTACACTACACTAATTCGATTAGCAGCAAGTGAACACAGTACAAAGCGGATTCATGTATTTACACCGGTGTACAGGCGGCGGAAGAAAACGACTGACACCTAGGGTTTCATGCCAACTAGACTAGCGACTTAGAGGTGTTAGCGTGCCCATTTGTTGTGTAAGTGGGTTATAATGCTTGCTGGGTTATATTAACACCGTCTTCATTTACTGTGTATAACTTACAAGTTATTTTATACTATAGTTGATGCCTGCTGTTGCACTTGGATCGTAAGGGCAGTACATCATGCTTACAATCGAATTAAGAGTGCCATGTGTAGTCAAGGTCCATCATTGTGACAATTTTCTTGCAAATCCGCTCAGCTACTGTGTGACTACCAAATAAATATCTTTACAAGTAGAAAGTTATATTCACAGTCTACCAATGTCCATTGTCTTGTAGGAACCAAGATTCCAAGAGTCCAAATTTAAACCCCCACACGATTTTTAGACGCAGCGTCTAAAGAATCATGCCCACGTATTAAGTACTTTCATCAAAACGAGTACGAAAGTTTTTAGAAACCACGGTACTCCAACAGTCCATCAGACATACATCTCGAATCACAACCTCGTCGTAACCCTCCACCATGACACAGAAAACATTCCTCACTAAATAATTGCCATGCACAAGATCGATCTCATACGTTTCCCTGAGCCTCATTCTACAAACAAGGAGCCAAGTTCAAGTCTATGGTCCGTTAGTCTAATTGCTCGGACATCCCGGACAGTGATGGGACGGACGCCTGTCCGACCTGTCCCGAGATGTCCGGGAGAAACGCTCTCGGAATACACTGGTCCGATAATGTTGGCTTTGTGGGAAGATTGATTTGGTGATAGGGCTGTATGTAAATTTTGAGCACTAACGTTCTTGGAGCAAAGGTTAGGAGTATGTTGATGTTACTGTGCCTATGGGATATAAATTACTGCAATTTATAATGCGGGGGAACAGATTAAAACAAAATGTCCTCATATAGAAATGGTCTTTGGTTTTAAAAAGGCTAATAAAAATTGGGCACATTCTATCAAATATCCTGATATATCCTGAATCTTTCATCTTTCAATAGGTAAGTTTTTCTCCAGTCAATAAATCGAATGACATTGCAATATTATTATGACAAAGAGCTGATATGATGATGAAGCCGGAAGGTGGTCATGGATGGGAACTCAGTAATAAACCAAGCCACCCTATCGAGTTTGGGCTCGTCTTGACAAGGACGAAAAAAAAGCTAGTTAAAAAAAATACACTTGTTTTTTCATGCAGCTTCTACCTAATTCATAATTATCCTAACTACTACGAAAATCCCTGACCCAAACTGGTTCCTTAACTCACAGTCATGTAAACTAACATAATAATTTATTTTTAGACATTTCAAGTAATTTATTAAAAGTTAGAAACAACACCTAGAAACACTTTTCAGAACGTAATCCTATACTGCCAATCACCACCAACAGATACGTCAGATATCACCAGTTTCCACGTCCAGCGTCCTGGTTTAATTACCATCCATCAAGCATTGCTGGCGGGCCTCAGTATCGCGGGATCAGACCCCAGACCCGCCCAATACGGGTCTCGATAATTGATGTTGTTAATATACGTCGCGTTTCGGAGACATGTCAAGTCGTGACTGTCTGGCGAAAAATTTGTTGGTCTATGGTTGTACGGACTATTTGAAATTGGATTTTGAAAGACTACAATAAAATTGATAGGATTGTTTACGCACATCGTAGTAAAACATTCGGTAACCGCTACTTTTGAGAGAGACCAAAATAGACGAAAATTATGTGATGTTAATTTTCAATTCGCCTAAGGTTGATGATGGCATAATTTGGCATGCCTAAATCAGCCTATGCCCAACTTAAGTATACTTACTTTATTAAAGCAAATAAAAAACTTAAGCCATAAACTTAAAAATAAAAAGAGGAAATACAATACACCTTAAATATCTTCCAACCAAAAAGAAGAAGACACTTAATCCCTTATAAAGGAGTTGACGCAATGCTCAAAACTCGAGCAGCCAGCGAAAGTCTGCATAATGCGAAGTATAGTCCAATAATAGCATCCTTAATGAGATGTAAATGAGCGAAGAAATACCCGACTCAGGCCGTTATAATAACACGTAACGACCTACAAGTCCGGATTAAGAAGCCCTTTGACTTAAACTTACCCACCGGACCAAGTGGACGACCTAACCCGGAGAAAACCAACGGATAATCAACTTTATTACACACAGTAAAGGTCCAATTCCGGCCGTAGATTTTGAATCGTTAGGTGCGATGTGTGGTCGTGTTAGCAGCACAATAGTGTGGCTATTTTGAAACTAATTGGCAGAAAGGGTTGCGAATTAACGTCAGGGCCAACGTGTCGTGGCAGCCGGCTTTGTGCCACCGACACTTGATAAATAAGAATAGGAATTATAATAATATTAAGACAGATTATTTTACAGGGATTATAGAAACTAAAGCGGATATACAAAACGCTTAAGCCGCAGCAGATTAAATTACATCAAAATGGTTTGCCTTGCTAATAAATAACAATATAATATCCGTCATACACGTCTGTCAATACCAAAGGCGACCTTTTACTTTGTCCTACATTAGAACAAATGCTAAGCTCGCTCAATTAGCTTTTGAATTCCACTTGAGCCATGTACGGTGTTCATTACCATTAGAAGGAACATGACATACGTATGAGCAGTCCCTAAGGCCTCATTACAACGAAACACGACTGGCCAATCAGCCCGAACGATTGTTAAGAGGCTGATTGAAAGCCGCACGGTTTCGCACGGGATTGTTCGAGATACCGGCCGCGATTAAGGCCGGTATCGCATCACCGGATTGGTTACGAAGTTAGATCGACTATCGAAAGGAGCTTAACGTTAGTTGCCTTGGTTTAAGTATACTACTTTCTAATGATTTCTGATTAGGGGTAATTCTGTGGTAGTATTAATTTTGACTGGTGACATAGTACACTATGCTAAGTGCTGACAATTCCGTTCTCCACTTCGTCTGCTTAAAAGTATTTGCATTTACTATAAAGTTTTTGATCCATAAAATACGTTTGCAAAGTATGAATAAAATCCGTCGAAATGACGTAGACAGTACATAACTATCTTTAAGTTCTTTGTTCTCGAGTTCATCGTCAAGCACCACTTTAAGCTCCGCTGCTCGTTCCCCGATATAAAACTCGATGGCGACTCAAAAGCTATGTATTATGCATTCGTGAATATAAGCCGCATAAAGCAGCGTCCGAATCAATTACAGAGCCGGGCCGGGCTCGTTAGAAACGCATCACGCATGTACAATCGCCTCGCAGTAAGGTAAACACTGTTTATCTGGTGCTAACCTATTGCGAACAATGGGGCTCCCAATTTGGGTCTGCAAGACGACGAGATCGACCGATCATGTTTAACTTTTCGTCTCTCCAATGTATTTGAAACGTTGACTTTATCTTTGCGTACCTAATGTAAACAATTTATCGATGAATAACGAGATATGTTACGTATTTGCACAATTACAAGGACAAAGTTGAAAAAACGTGTAAAAATTGTAGCTCGGTCGAAAGGTCAGTTCACGGCTGCGGGCCGACCCTCGGCCCTCGATGTAAGTGGATTAACCCCTTTACAACGCGCCCGAGTGTCACACGAGCGTGTGTCGATAATGCCGATATTTGATGCTCCGCGATGCGATTTACCAATCCCCTTAGCCATATGATACGTAGACAGATGCAGGATACTAACACGTGGCGTTAATGGCACTAATCCTTTATTATCTCGTTATACTAATTACGTTTATTAATTTATTATTTTCTTTTGTTACAGGACCTAGTGTCAACCCCGCTGCCCTTCACCCACAACCACAAGGCTTAATAGTGGAGACGGGGAACGGCGCCAGTGTGCTGCAGCTGCCCGCGACCACCCTGGAGCAGATCCGGCACATCGCGGCCGACCCGGGCGCGTCCACGCTGCGCCTGCCGCCGCCGGCTACTGAGGCGCCGGTGGGCGCGCGCGAGCTGGACTTCGACCTGTGCTACGTGTGCAAGCACTGCAAAGTGGCGTTCCCGTCGCCGGCGCCGCTGCAGGCGCACCAGGCGCGCGCGTGCTACGTGGGGCGCGACACGGCGCGCGGCGTCATCCGCGTGGTGCAGCCGGCGCTCGAGTGCCGCTCGTGCGCCGGCGAGCGCTTCCGCACGGCGCTGGAGTTCCGCCGCCACGCCGACACCGAGCAGCACCGGCGCAACACCATGCCGCAGCCGCCGCTGCTGCAGCAGCCGGAGACCCTCACGCACGAGATGGAGGATGTAGTGAATCAGATCACGCTGCTGGCCGCCCGTGCGGCGCAGGACACCGCTCCACCTAAGGACCCGACCGCTAACTTCTGCGCGCCCGGGCCCCGCTTCCAGCCCCCCGGCGAGCTCTCCCTGGCGAGCGCCGGACACTAATCCTACTCTGAAGAAATGTATAGTTACTATCTATTAGAGCCCCTCGCTCTCTCCGTTGTCCGACAACGCAGCAGTTCACTATTAGCTCTTAACGCTTCTTTTCGTTGATGAATGTCGCCGCAGAAGCGGCACTTTCCTAGTTATATTTAAAGCTTGTAGACGTTTAAGTATAGGTTAATCGGGAGCCGGCTGCCCGCAGCTCTGTGGGCAGCCGGCCCTGCGCCGGCGCCGCGCACTGGGAGGCGGCGCCGACGCGCGCGCCCGGCCGCGCCGCGCGTCCGCACTTCATATCATACGTTAGACAGGTTTTATTATATACGTTTATCGTTGCGGCAGCGCGCGCGCCGCGGCTGCGGACGCGCCTCACACTCTCACCATCAATTCCCAGGAAAGCAAGTTCCTATCTTTATGGCATATAATATTATCGATATTGATAATTACGATTTAACTATTGTTTAAAGCTATGTAATACATACATATAATCGTTCTAATTTTAGGCATAGATACGTTCTCGTAAGAAGTTCCTGACGCATCGTAAATGTATGGAGATATATATAGTGATATACGTATATGATTTTTTTAAACATGAAGCGAAGTTAGGTACGTATGTTAGGCAGTAGAGCGGTCGTCCTCTCTCGCGGGTTCCACGCTCAGGAAACGGCGTGAACTCACGCAAACGCAACTGAAACTAAATGGAAATATGTCGAGTATATTATGTAGTGCGGCTTGTCGTTCGCACGGTGCTCGCACCACGTGACCACGCTGACGTGCGAGCGGCGCCGCTCGCCCGCGCGACCCGCGGCTACCGCTGTACCGCGCGTCTGCTCCCTAGCGCGCAGAGCCGCCCGCGGAGACGCGACGACACCGCGTAGGCTTATTGGTAACACTTAATTATAATAATTATTATCGTAGCAAACTTTTCCAAAACGAACGAACTCGAAACTCGGGCTGCGCGCTAGCGCTCAGCCTACCTCGCAAACAAGTGAGTTTATTTTGGAACTAAGTGTGATTCTTGAATTTTTATTGATATTGTAATGATTATTAGTAGTGGCGTAAGTGAGTCCAGTGTCCGAAGGCGTGGGGGGTTGGGGGCGGCGGGCGACGCACCGCGCTCGCCCGCCGCCCCCATCTTCGACCGCTTTACCGAGTGCGTGGAGTCCCTAATATTTTCGATGGCACAGATCACGTTATTAAAAATATTTTACATATTTACATTTTATCTAGCGGAGTGTACTACAATATTTTATCTTCGAGAGGATCCTACTACAACATTGAGTTATTTTTTTTATAAAGTGCAATGTTTTATTCCACCGGTTACCGGTCCTTGTTATGTGTATACATGCTGGTGTGTGCAATGTGCCGATGTGTGTGTGCAATGTGCCGATGTTCGCGCGAGCCACCTCTCTCATCGGTTTACTACTCCCAGCGGCGTCTGGGGTGACACGTCAAGGTTATTATTGCAAAAATTACATTTGAAATTGAAATAGATTTTTATATATGATATTGGAGTCAATACCAGCATAGATTAAAGTGTAATATTTATCTGTCAATACACGAATGGGCTCGAAGGCACAGATTATGATGAGAGGAGATGGCGTGCGGTCGGAGGCGGCTCGCTCGAACATTGTTGGTTCGCGAAGGCGCGCGTCTACAACACAATTATTTTGTTTGATTAGTATTTAATATTATTGCGCCTGCATTGTTGCGCTCGGTTACGTTCAGAGCTCCACCGCGACGTGGCGACGGTTACTCGTGCGCACAGATATTTATTTTGATTGGTTTGTACTCGGGAGTATATGTACGTGTAAGTTTGAGTTAGTGTAGGCGGACGAGTGGGTAGTGCGACGTTGTCTCCGCGCGGCGAGAGCCCGCGGAATGAATCATGGTTCCTATGTATATTTCAATATTATCGCATCTAGAGTTTCACTATACTTTCCGAATACAAATTTTAATATTTAAGATTAATTCGGACTAGTCTGTTGTGTCTGCTGCTAGAGGTGCCGCCACGGCCATGTTGTTTGTTTCTTTGTATAGCATCGTTTACTTCATTCTCTAACTCTCCTTTACTTTTGTTATAGTGAAACATTTTGTGTAGAATTTTGAAGCCCTCTAGATATTACATAATGTTGGTTACGAATATTAGTTTATGATCGTAAAAAGGTAGAATTCATGTCTATCATAGTTCCTAATACTGTATTGTAATACTAAAATTATTTTAAAGTTCTTTACTAGTAAAATATACCGTTCCTACTATTTTAAATCTGTGACAAGATGTTAAATGTATACACGAAGTAAAAATCAAGGTTCACTTTCAATTTTGTTGGCATGTTAAATGAGCTGTAATTTATTTTTGGTACAATCGAGAAAAAGTCCTTTTTTAACTAATTATAAATCTAAAGTCTGTTATACGATTGTACGCGGATTTTTTAAAATATATCACTTGACTATATGTAATTGGAATTTTCTCTAATTGTACCTGTATTAATGTTAAAGTATAATTTATGATAATTTAATACATAGTTGAATGTGAAACGGTCAACTGACTAGCTGATTTCGTAGCATTAGTTTAAGTTTGTGCATGAGACGTGTGCTACGCAACACTCTACGCGTGCTACGCGCCTACGACGCAAGCCATCCGTAGCCGACAACAGATTACGAATACATTGTCAAGTGTAAATGGTAAAAATAAACTCAAAGTTAGTTTATCAGACTCTCGAGTTTTATTTATTTCCTAATTATAAACAACACTAAGTAGGTACGATACAATTACATTATATTACGTCACTGATTCGTAGCACCACTCGTAGCGGAGTGCTACGAAAAAAGTAATGAAATAATACAAGCCCAAAATTAACTTTAATTCCGAAAACATACCGAAAATTCACACAACCACGTTGGAGAAATAACTTACTACTTGTTATACTAGTAAATATATTATGCTTTGGTTAGTAGTTGTGTCATAAAACATAAAAGGCACAAACATAGTGTGTACTATAATGACATTGCACGCTCATTTAATATACAAGCTGAAATTAATAACAACATTTTAACAGTACCTACTTATAGTTATTAATACCTACCTACTCATATATTTTAAGTGGTTACAAAATTTTAATCATGACAATTTTTGTTTGCGATTTTACGTAAAATACCTCCAAAGGTAATAAATTACATCTTTGAATAAAGGACAAAAGAGAATAGATATTAATTTTCTTGTTGCAATGTTTTACAGCTTTACATTACAGTGGATGTAAGAAATGTATCGATTAATTAAATAAAACTAAACAGTGGCAGGGATATCGACGCACAACCTGTTTACCGTAGATTCAGCACATGATTCAGCAGTGTGAAATGAAATGAAATGAAATTGTTTATTCTGTAAATAGGATATCGAAATCACTTTTACACGTCATATTTTTTTTTTTTAATAAGCTAGATGAAGTCGACATTTCCTATCTGACTACCCTGAGAAGAAATGGCGAAACAAACTCAGGGGTCAAAGTCTCTTTTAAAGTCCAGACATAATCTTGGTCAGATCATGTGAGGACCATGTAGATCTATGTCTGAAATGGTCTTCTGAGGAAAGAACCATAAAAATTTGAGTGGACCTGTCCAGTCAGTGCAAGCATTTGTCAGCAATCGTGTAGCTCAACTCAAGGATTTAAGACCTGATTCTGTAAGACCTCATTCTAAACTTCGAATCTGAATCCGCTGTGAGTTTCAATTGATTGGCATTCTAAAAACTCGGGTGATAATTCGAATTTACACTAGCGCTACCCTTGCGAGCATGTCAGCGAGTTGAACTAAATTGACCGTGAGATTATGACAGATAAAGTATGCAAGATGACGTAAGAAGTGGCATTCAGTAAGGTAATTCCGGGTCACTTCAACGCTCACTTCGCACTCGAACCTGCCGGTCGATTCTGTAAAAATCTCACCGTGAAAACTCTAGGTGAAGTGAGTTTGTTTTTGCTAGGAATTGAGACTATTGACAGCTCACTCCACGCTCACTTCACCAAAGTTTTCACGGTGAGATGGTTGCAGAATCGCACTGCGGTAGTGCTATTCTGTAAATATCTCACCGTAAAAACATAGGTGATCCTAAAGTGAGCTGTCAATAGTGTCAATCCCTAGCATCTGGTGGAATGACGGCTCACTTCACGCTCACTTCACTTAAGTTATCACGATGAGATGTTTACAGAATAGCATTGCCGATTCAAAGTCAATGTGCCTAGCCTTTTCCCAACTGTGTTGGGGTCGGCTTCTAGTCTAACCGGATGCAGCTAAATACCAGTATTTTACATGGAGTGACTGCCTATCTGACCTCCACAACTCAGTTACCGAGTAATATGATACGCCTTGGTAAGACTGGGTGTCAGTCAGACTTTCGGTCTTCTGACGACCCGTAACGACTGTCAAAGATCCCCGAATAACAGCCGGGACCTACGGCTTAACGTGCTTTCCGAGGCACGGAGGAATCTCGGTATGTAAAGATGGTCACCCATCCACTGACCAACCCCGGCAAGCGTAGCTTAACCTGACGGATCGACCCGTGCAGCTGTTATTACTTAGCCACGAGCTCCTCGACCCGATTCAAAGTGTCAAATAAAAAGCAAGTGATGCGAAGTGAGAGTGAATAGCGATGTGAGATGCGAGTTGTTGTTTGAATTTTACAGAATCGACGTACTGGACCCCGGAAATGAAAGAAAATAAAATAATGAAATATAATGGAAAAGCAAAAATATAAGTTAATATCCGACGAAAAATTACCAGAATCATGTACTGAATCCATGGTAACAGGTTGCGCGTCGAGGTCCCTGGCCACCCTTTTATACAGGGTGTAAGTGTAAACAGTGTCAATCTTTTAAGGGGTCATTGCACTCATCATTATGCACAACTTTTAACATGGCACCAAACCTGAAAAAATTTAAAAAAATCAGCTGTTCCCTAATTTTGACGAATTATGCGAATATAAATGTACTGAACAGCTGATTTTTCAGGTTCGGTCCCATACTAAAAGTTGGTCATAATGATGAATACAATGACACCTTAACACGTTCAGACCGGCGTGTACCACCGGTGGAGCACGGAGTATTTGCTGCCACGGTGGGGTGTACCACCGGTGGTCACGTCACACTATACATTCAAAGTACTAAAAAATTCGCGCCGCCTTGAGAGAAAGAGTTGTATTTACCGTCCCCGCCTAGTAAAATAGACAAATGTTCATAGTGCAGCTCAGGAGGTGGATATAATTTCGGCAAGACTTTTGGTTCATGGGGCGGTGATGTACCACCGGTGGTCACATGAAGATTTGCGCCGTAGGATACCAAGTACCTACTCATGAGGTGCCGGTCTGAACGTGTTAAGAGATTGCCACTGTTTACACTTACACCCTGTATAATATAAAGAGGCGTTCGTCTAAAGTAGGATTCATACTACCTATATCTTACACCCTGTATAATATAAAGAGGCGTTCGTCTAAAGTAGGATTCATACTACCTATATCTTACACCCTGTATAATATAAAGAGGCGTTCGTCTAAAGTAGGATTCATACTACCTATATCTTACCGTCCACCAAGAAACTAACAGTTTTGCCTGGACACGTCTACGCCCAGGGATTGAACGAAATAAAGATTGGAATCTTAGGTAAATATTTAGGGTCTGCAACTTAAGTAACTTAACATTTTGAAAGGATTCATTTAATCAGAATGAAAAGAGGAACAGAACAACTACTCAATCGAAGAAGCGAGAGAATAGTAAGTATAGCTTTTTTTTTCTCTCTTTATTTATTATTAGGGACTTTTATACAATTGTACATGCCAGTCCCATCGGAACTTATGATTTAAAACGTAATAACACAAACTTAACTAAACTGTAAGCAGCTCCGGAGTTAGGTGACGACAAAATATGATGGAACATGCAAACATCGTACATATTTAACTCAAGCTCTCTAAGTAAATTTTCTCTTGCAGACTGAAATCTGACACACTCCGTCAATAAATGTATAACATCTTCCAGTGTGCCACATACCTCACAATTAGGTGAATCGATTTTTTTCATTAAAAATCCAAAATTATTGAGCGGCATGTGGCCAGATCTCAGTCTGTAAGCTGTAACTATAATTTTTCTGCTAAACCGAGTATTATAAAACCACGGAACATGAGGAGGCTCCGAAACTACAGACCAATGACCAAATTCCTTTTTCTTTAGATCTTTGATTAAAATATTCTTTCCAAACTTCATGACATTTATTTTTATACCTAGGCAATATTTCTACATAATTAGTTTCAATGTTTTTTTCCCTTCCCCCAACAATAGTAAGTATAGCTATTACAGTTCAATCTGCCTAGCCTTTTCCCAACTATATTAAGGTCAGCTTCCAGTCTAACCGGATGCAGTTGAATACCAGTATTTTACATGGAGCGACTGCCTATCCGACCTCCACAACCCAGATACTGCGTAATACGATACCCCTTGGTAAGACTGGTTGTCAGACTTTCGGGTTTCTGACAACCTGTAACGACTGTCAAAGATCCACGAATGACAGTCGGTACCATATGTTTTTTTATATTTCTGTGGTCGGGACCAACGGCTTAAAACGTGCTTTTCGAGCCACGGAGGGGTTTTGGTATGTAAAGATGGTCACCCATCTACGGACCAACTGCGGCAAGCGTAGCTTAACCTGATCGATCGACCCGTGTGGCTATACATGAAATATTTAAAGTAGCTAGTAAATGGACGCAAAATAAGTCCAAAGCTCAACTCTTGACGGTATAGCGCCGCTTTCAATTTTATTTACCGTCCCCAACGAATTATGAATGATAACCGTCCCTTGCTTCAACTACTACAAATTATTATGAGTGTCAAAATAATACTCAATAAATATTATTAACCAAATATAATTCCCAGTCAAAGCTGACGATCGTATAAACTGGTTAGTTATGTCAATAGCTGCTGTCATTTGTGGACAAACCGACAGCTCAATTGAGTCAGCCGTGCGAGTTATATTGAGCCTTGTACAGTGCAACTATATTCTTAATGTCCCTCGACAATCATCGTCGTGCTTGCGACTTTAGCAGCTTTACTCCCATTTTTAAAATAAATTGTATTAAGTTAAAAGAGTATTAACAACTCTATATACTTCCAAGTCTATTGAGAGCGCAAATGCAAAGGGCAACTCATAGAAATTCGACGACTGACGAAACACGAAGTTTGCCGAGGGACATTAAGAGAATAGTTGTACTGTACATACATATGTATTAAACTATTGAGTTAACTGTCCGACAAGTAAGGTAAACAGACGTAATATGAGTCAAAACAATTGGCGGTTCCGGCCTCAGTTGTCACAGATATTTATTCTTCACTGAAATATGAGTAAAATACAAGAAATTAGACTGATTATAATTTTATGTTGGGTTTTGATAAAGGATATTTATTTCTATAAGTAGGTTTATAAAAACCCTTATTCATAGGTTCACATTCATAGGGGGTAGGTATGTAGAGCGTTTTCTACATACCTATTTTATTATAAGACACACTATTTTTACTAAAATAGGTTTGTAGAGTGTTTATCAGACAATTAATATTTTATTTACATCAATAGTAGACATAACTTAATAATAACAATATTATATCCTAAAATAACTAAAACTATTAAAAAACTAAAATATGTCGTCGAAAAATTCCTTCGCATCGCTGTCGACTGGTAAAGTACCCAAGAGACTGCTAAGCCTCTGACCTGAAGGTAAAAGACGGCCCATGGGTTACGGGAAGTGTCAACCAGCCGTTTGGAGATTTCGTTGAATAATACAATTCGTCACTACGAGTAGTATTTTAAAATCTAATGAGCTATGTGTTTCCTATCCGACTACTCTGAAATTAAACCCCGAATCAAACTCAGAGGTCACAGTCTCTTTTAAAGTCCAGACATAATCTTGGTCAGATCATGTGAGGACCATATAGATTAATGTCTGCAAAGGTCTTTTGAGAAAAGAACCACACAGATTTGAGTGGTTCTGTCCTGATTTGATCAATTTCTTTGGACGATTCGTAATTTGTACTTCATAATTTTCATCGTGATCAGCCCAGTCAGACGAGCTCGTGGCTTAGTAAGAGCAGCTCGTGGCTAAGTAATAACAGCCGCACGGGTCGATCCATCAAATTAAGCTACACTTGCCGAAACTGGGCCGTGGATGGGTGACCATCTTTAAAACATACCGAGATTTCTCCATGCCTCGGAAGGCAAGCTAAGCCGTTGGTCCCGGCTGTCATTCGTGGATCTTTGACAGTCGTTACGGGTCGTCAGAAGCCCGAAAGTCTGACAACCAGTCTTACCAAGGGTATTCCCAGTTACAGATGGGTTGTGGAGGTCAGATAGGCAGTTGCTCCATGTAAAATACTACCATTATTTTACATGGAGCGACTGCCTCCGGCTTCAATCCGGTTAGACTGGAAGCCGACCCCAACAAAGCTGGGAAAAGGCTAAGCAGATGGATTTACCAGCCAGTCTTCTGCAGGGCCTCCATTGAACGCCACTGAACTCGATCCTCGGCCACATTCATCCAAGTTACGAAGATCGTCGCTATATATTCCTGAATCTGCACTCTACTGAAAATCAAGAAAGTAAGTATGAGTATTGTAAGTATCTGATTATGCGAAAGTTATGAAAATGTGCTAAAATCTACTGGTTCCTCAATTTTTTTTTTAACTTGGGTTAGGGTTTAGGGTTCCGTACCTCAAAAGGAAAAAACGGAACCCTTATAGGATCACTTTGCTGTCCGTCTGTCTGTCTGTCATCAGTCTGTCAAGACCCTTTTTCTCAGGAACGCGTGGAGGTATCAAGTTGAAATTAATATCAAATACATAGGTCTATGGTCTTTTTTTTTTTTTTTACTTTATTGCATTCCACATGTAGTACTTAGGTGGTAAAACTTAAAATTAGATCACATGGACCCTTGTCGGGCTCAGCAAAATAAGTGAGTTAGGAGAGAGGAAGCACTTGTAAATTATAATTATTACACAGTAGGTAGGTAATTTCTAAGATAAACTAATAGTAGGTATAAATTATAATATAGAATATAAATAGGTATCTATTGGGAGATCTTGTAATAATTAATAAATATAATATAATATTTAATTTTGACTACTAAAATTATGACTTTAAATGTATATCACTTAAATATTCATTTAATGAGTAGTAGCTTGTCTTTAACAAAAATTCTCTTAGTTTTTTTTAGAAATGTGTGAGTTTTTTCTTCGTTTTTTATTGATCCGGGTAGTTTATTATATACTTTAATGGACATTACATAAGGACTTTTTGAGTGCATTTTTAGTCGAGAACTTGGTATGTTTAGTCTAGATCGGTGTCTGAAGTCCTAAAAAAAATCAAGCTTCTAAGTCAACGCAATAAAAAAAAATACTCCCATTTATGAGACTCATTTTGATACTCGTAAGTAAGTCAAAATGTATACTTCCCGTTGACCTAGAGTAATTGAATTTGATAAGAAGCAAGAACTCACAGCATAAGTAGGTAAAGGAAAAGTCCGAAAGTTGTTCATTTGTAATTTTATGACACACAACATTTTTTTTTAAATTACAATGTTTTAAGTTTATTTTTGGAATAAATTCTTTTCAACTACGGAACCTATCATTGTGCACGGTCCGACACGCACTTGGCCAGTTTTTTTGGTCATTTCTGACATCGGTGAAGGAAACCTGTAGGTACTTATAATATTAAATGTCTGAAATCACCAACCCGTCTGGAGCAAGCGTGGTGATCAATGCTCGTGCCTTCTGTGTATGAGAAGAGGCCTTTGTCCTGCAGTGGGACAGTAAGGGTCAGAATCCACCAAACTGAAAAATCTGCGCGAGCACTATTCAGTGAAAATTAAAAAGTGCTCGAGCATCAGCAAGGATTTTTTCGTTTAGTGGAAACTAACCCTTATACCCTACCCTACCTTACCTTACCCTTGCTGGTATTATAGTTTTTAGAACTAGGAAGCATGGGTAAAATCTATAAAAAATCATCAGTGTAGGTACTTTTATTTGCACGACAATATATGTAGGTAGTTAGATAATACGAAACTACATCAAAATGCTTTCGAGAGTCGTAAATCACAAGCACCTATAAAAATCGTTACAATATGTTAAAAAACCCGGTCAAGTGCGAGTCGGACTCGCGCACGAAGGGTTCCGTACCATATTATGTGGTTAACAATCGCAAAGATAACTTTTTACTTATTTTATAATGATACTGTGAATTACATGGTAATTTTTTGCAGTTGCAGAAAATCACCCATGTTTAAACAAAATACCTTATGAATCGCCGTTTTCAGTATTGTTGCTTAAATACAGTATTTATGGTACCTACATGGTATAAAGAAGTTTCAAATTCCTAATTTGTTGAATTGTTGCGCTAGAGTTCGTACAAAAATGGTATAAAATTTCTTAATTTTAGAAGATAAAAAAAAATGTGTTTGTACTCTACTCAATGAGTTCTAGACGATGACACCCCACATGCTAGATTATTATTATTTTTTTTTTTTCAAAATGAAAAGTTTATTGTTTGGGGACTGACCCCTTAAACTTTTAACTTTGCTTTATTTTTATTATTTGTTGTTATAGCCGTAATAGACAGCGGAGGCTTAGCAAGTTTGTACTGGACTGTACGTGGTTGTCTGATATCATGGATTTTAATTTTCTTGCGCGGAATCCTAATTATTTTTCTAAAATAAAAATAGCCTTAGTTACTCCTTCAAACATCAGCTATATGCCGTCAAAATTGGTGAAAATTCGTTTGGGAAGTACCATTTTTTTAATCGGACAGCGATTTAAAATTCTTCTATACAAACTTTAACATCCCTAAACCTCATTTGAGGCGTAGTTTCGAAAAACTAATAATGACAAACATTATTACTTACTTATGCAAGTATTTGTGCTAAGTTTCAAGTTCATTAACCAAATGAATAAGATTTTTCATATAAACTGTATCTCTGTTTTCACGAACACAGATAAAGAATTTCAAAAATCGTCTGGTATGTTTCCATAACTTGACTCAAACATTATTTACACCAATTTCAGAGTTAATCAAGCCCCCAATAAAATCCTCCGCTATAAAATTAACTTTTCACCCCTTAGGGGTAGATTTTTGGAAAACCCTGATACACGTTGTAGGTGACTACATTATAATTATTACTTACACAAAATAGCACAATCGATTGTAGTCTTCATTTTTGGTCTCAAGTATAAAAACTGAGTTTTGAGTTAATCGGACCGCGTGTTAAAATTCCTCCATACAAACTTTGACACGCCCAATCCCTCTTTAGGGGGTAGTTTAGGAAAACTCAAAATGATAAACTTTATAATTTACTTAGATGAATGTTCGTGCTAAGTTTCAAGTCTATTAACTCAAGGGATAGGATTTTTCATACAAACCTTCATCCCCTATTTTACACCCTTAGAGATAAAATTTCCAAAAATCCTTCCTTAGTGGATGTTTACACTATATAAGGTATCTATGTGCAAAATTTCAACTCTCTAGGTCCATTGGTTTGGGCTGTGCGTTGATATATTAGTCAGTGACTCAGTCAGGACTTTGATTTTTTTATATATATAGATTTACCATGTTATTTTAAGACCACAGACTTCTTATAGGTTTTCCTGTAATCTACAGGTATAGAACTATTTTCTATATTTTTTTCAAAATTTTAGGCTCAGTAGTTTCGGAGATAAGGGGGGGAAAATGGTCAATTTTCGTCTATTTTCTTAAATAACTTTAAAACAATATATTTTAAAATTATGAAAAAAATATATTTGAGATCCTCATAGTAAGTCCTTTCATTTGATATGTCACACGGTACAGTTTACAAAACTTTTTTTTTTACATTTTCTTATTTTCCCCCTAAAAGTGACTCTCATATTCAAAATTCATATATTTACTTTAGCTGTACGTGTTTGGGTCATAGAAATCCATATGTGTACCAAATTTTAACTTAATCGGTCCATTAGATTCGGAGCAAATTGGCTGTGACAGACGGACAGACGGACAGACAGACAGATAGACAGACACACGAGTGATCCTATAAGGGTTCCGTTTTTTCCTTTTGAGGTACGGAACCCTAAAAAATGATATTTATTACCAAACTGTATAAGCTCACTAAAATACCTACAAGATGAAACCACATGTCAAAATACCTTTCAATACCTGAGGGCTGCACACGATACGATGCGTTGTGTTGCGGCGGCACGGTGTCGCTGCGGCGCGGCGTCCTACGTATAAATATCCATGGTAGATATGCTATGCCACACGGTGAGAGTTCTGTCGTCGTACCGCAAGTACACCGGAATTACAACCCGCAAGGCGAGGTTGGGAGAGGTGTACGCGTTGCGACGCCGGAGCAGCACCGCTCAATTGTTTGTGCGGCAAAAGAAACAGAAAGAAATATTTGCGGTGCGGCGCCGCTGCGGCGTAACAACGTTCACATCTTTGGCAAGAAAACGAATAGATAACCGATGGGATAGACGTGTTCTCGAGCGCAGACCGCGAATCGGCAAACGTTAGGACGCCCTCAGGCTAGGTGGAGCGCCGATCTTCGCAGGGTGGCTGGTAGCAGCTGGATTAAAGTTGCCGAGAATCGAGCTGAATGGCGTGCAATTGTAGAGGGCTATGCCCAGCAGTGGACTGCTGTAGGCTGATGATGATGATGATGATGAAATTATAAGATCAAATACCACATTTATTATAAAATATTTTTCACGAACAAACTTTGAACATCTATAGGGTACCTACCTATATTGATGTCGAACCGCTTGGCTAACCAGCTAAGAATTATAATCACATTTTACGTACCTATATTCATGTGGGTAACTTTAATAAAATACACTTTTAATGTCCCGTACTTTTCCAAGTATATTTTTATAACCTTCTTTATTAAATATCATTGTTTGTATAAATCTCCGATTGGCATTTACGGTCCACTTCAATAATCTGATGTATTTCTAATTTCTGATATCCCCGTACAATAACATGGAATGGCATTTTGTTATTTCACCGCATTATAAATACTGAGCATAAAATGAACTATATAAACTAAAGTAAATTGAATTTTATATCGTTTTATAATCTTTGCGAGCTGAAGTAATGTAATTTAAAAGTTTAATCCCAACTTAATTCAGCTCGTAGCTAGACTTAGTAACTCTTTCTATATATTAGAGGTAGTCCTACAAGACTTTGTTTTCAAATCAAATAAGGTTAAGGCAATTTAAAATCTACTAAACTCAACGGATTGCGTTTCGATTGGCGAAACGCGGAAGTCATCTATGCTCCACAGCAACGGAAAGAAAAAGGCAGAAAAATAAATGAGCACAACATTTACGTAATTTCCAAAGATATTCAAATCAAAACACGAACTCTCACGCGAAAAATCACGCAACATAACCAAAAAGACACACACGAATCAAACAAACATTGACACACGTTTATGCAAAAAAGAAAAAATCGGGAGGCAAACATTTATTACCGAAAAGCACGAAATAACGAACGCAAACTATCTGAACGACGTCAAGTTCAAAAAGCCGCACGTCGTGTCTCTAATCACGCTGTTTGAACAAAAATGTAAAAAACAACCCTTAGCCGCTTCGATTGGAGAAACTGTCACACGGCTGAATGCAAAGGGGATCTCACTAAGTTATTGATTATATCGGAATAAGTCGCTCGCGGGGCTCCATCTCCTTGCGACCCCACCGCCCGCCGTGGGGGTTAGAATATATCGGCCGCATTATTTTACATATATGAGACATAGTTGCAGCTAGTAATTTTCGCTGTTATTGTATCGGGTAGATAATCTTAAATTGGATTTTACTTTTGGGGATTCGATGGTGATTTCGTTTACATAATAAAGTAGTTGATTTTAAAAAGCTGTATTTACCTATTTTTGTAATGTTTTAACAACCGTTCAATGTAAGGAACAGGCTGAGAGATGATTCTTTAAATTTTCACTTTGTTTCACAAGATTATAATACAGATTCCTCCTAAGACAAATAGCTAAACGCACATTTCACATAACGTCTTCTCATACAAACATAACCCTTCTTATATATTCGCGATAAGTCTTGAACCGACAGAGGGTTGATAAGAGTCCTATAAAGCCTTTAACTTATATAGCTCTTGAAGAACTTTTATGAATACCTCACGATTATGATTGCAGCACATATCATATAGGAACAATCTTACCTAAAGGCATAAAAACTTCGAGAGCTACTATTTATACTGTTCTGCGACTATAAAGAAATTGATGACGTAATTCCCGGGCCCTTATTGCCTGTATTACTCGAGTGTCATGTCTAACTCGTAGTTAGAAAGTTTGTTACAACAAAGTTAAGGTTAGTAAATCCATAAGGTGGCAAGGTCACGACAGGTGAACGAAGACATTTATACTTCTGTGACTAAAGCTGGATTCTTTTTGCAAGTTTAGCTAAAATATACAATTGAAAAATGAGTGTTTAGCAAGTATTCAGACGCTTTATGACTTGCTTCAGTTTACTAGATGAGTTCTAGAATACTTTGTCTTTCTAATTTGTAAAAAAACTTTATAACAGATTCACTTATAGCTGTAATTCGAAAGGAAAAAACGTCGTCGTAAAAATACCCCCGAAAAACAAACAATAGCTGATGATTGGAATAATATCGTATGTAAATGCGGAGATCCAAGGAGAAAGCAAGTCGGGCGCTACTAAATCGTATTGCAATATCGACGAGGACATATGAGGAGGCGGCGATCAGGAAAGGCGCGGGTGGCAACCAACCCTTCACGCATTCACGCCAAATCCTTAACGCGCGATTTAAAAAAGAAAACTAACGCCTGAGGGCGGCGGGCGGGGGCGATTGAGATGGAAATGCCGATTGTCCCGATCGGCGGCGGATCGGTGCCCGCTAACTCCAGTTATAACGATGGGGAGAGAATTTTAATGTGCCACCATTTTGGCGCAATGCTCAAATTTTACGACCGCCGAGTCATTATGAGGGAAATTATTGGCGCTCTGATTGCTTTCGCTGTGATAAAAATTCTCAAGTCGGCAATAAGGTGGAACTAATTCCGAGTTAGATTGAAATGGCGCTTACCTAATAGAATTAGGTAGTATAGTTAATGCTGCGGTGACCCGCTCTCGGAGCGGAGTGCTCCGATAAAATATTATCTCATTATAATAAGAATCTGTAATAGTATTGTTTATTAAATTGAAACAATTTTCCATTACTCGTTGGAAATTGAAATTGGATTATTCAATTATCTGTTATGCCAATAGCCGTGTATCTAAGAGTCTTTTGTTTTACAACTGAATTAAAAAATTGATTACACAGCTGTAAGCGAATCTTTATTGTAAACCTATGTTTTGTGGTTATAAGCTTTCAATAAATACAGTGAAGAAAACACCATTTATTTTTTAGGTTATGATTATGGCATTCTTGCTCCACGTATTAGGTATCTTGCCCCATCATCATCTTTTATCATGAATACCTATCACATGAATATTCGGGGGCTAGTGGCTAAGTAATAACAGCCGCACGGGTCGATCGATCAGGTTAAACTACGGTTGCCGCGGTTGGTCCGTGGATGGGTGACCATCTTTACATACGAAGACCTCTCCGTGCCTCAGAAAGCACGTTAAGCCGTTGGACCCTGCTGTCATTCGTGGATCTTTGAAAGTCGTTACGGGTCGTCGGAAGCCTGAAAGTCTGACAACCAGTGTTACCAAGGGGTAGGTATCGTATTACCCAGAAACTGGGTTGTGGAAGTCAGATAGGCAATTGCTCCATGTAAAATACCGGTATTCAGCTGCATCCAGTCAGACTGGAAGCCTACCCCAAAGTAGTTGGGAAAAGACTAGACAGAGGATGATATTGCCTTCATCACCACGATACGACAAGTAGCTCAAATCACAAGTGGTCATAGACAAAAACTGGAGACAACATTAAAACGGAAGGGGGCTACAATCCAGCAGGAGATTTTCTTGGCTAAAGATAGATAACTGTTTTTAAAACAGCTAAAAGTCGAAAGCTCTCAAGAAATTACGTCACCATATTCAAAACACGCTTAATATAAACAAATAGCATCACAAAACGCTGGCAACATCACTTGATAACGCAATAAAGGAGCGCTCGCAGCAGCACAAGATATATTACTATTCAACTTACTTAAAACTCTGAGTCCATCAAAAGTTTTCAACAAAGCTTAAAAGTTAAAAGAAAATATCCGAGTCAGGTGAAGTCTCAGTTGAATAGGGAAAGTTTCGTGGCTCAGCGTGATTAATGAGTGAGCGGCCTGTGTTTATTCTGAGCATTTCCAATGAGGATTAGACGGTAGACGCCTCTTGAGCTGCTATTTAGGTATTGGGGACGAGTGCTTTCTTTCAGTATGTAAAAATAGAGTCAGTGGAAAATGTTCCCTATAGCAATTTTTCAGTAAAGATTCTCTTACAAAAATGGTGTTAATCTTCGCGATTTCAATGCTGGAAAAGTTGGTAAGTAAATGAAAATTATATTTTATCGATGCTAGTGCAATATGTCCAGAATCTGTTATTGGGGATGAGGTCTGTTTTATGAATAGCCTATTTATTATTCAGATGGCATGTGCATGTTTTCGGTAAAATAATATAATTTTAAGTAGGTACATGACACTGTTTTAAAAAAAAAACCTTCGGCCACTCACTCAGTCTCACACATTTTATTAGTATCGAAATTGTTAAAATGTTTCTCATGGGTGTACTAGACAGGCCAGGCGTACAGGCGTCCGCATTTTAGGTATGAAGCTACAAGTACGCGGGTGCTCGACTTGTCGAGCTAATTCAGTGTGGGTTGCCGCGCACCGGCCGGCTCGCACGTTAGGTCAATACTCACTCCCGCGTTGCGTCGTAAAAGAAGACAACCCTAACGAGACAGAAGGTGTAAGAGTTACGCGATAGAAACAGAGGCAACTTCTACGTGAATATAACTGTAAGTAATTAACGCTGTGCGACCTGAATTCCGCTTTATTGTGTCGTAGCAAGAGTCGCTAAGTATTTATTTAAATGATTTTGCGGAGTGACTCCTCTGTACTTGTACTTATGTATTCTGTGCTATAGGTAGGTACACCTCTGCCCAACCTTTCGGGGAATGCAGGCGTGCTGTTATGTTATATTTCTCTTATTAAATCATTTTATTATGATGATTAATTCTAGTGTTGCTATGGTGTTAAAAGTCGCCACAATATCCATTAACCTAACTGCCAACCGAGGAAAATATCAGGTTACCTAATTACCTTCTTAATTTTTAGTCATTCTGAGAATATCAATTTGAGTATTTAGAGATGTTTCGGTGCAATCCGATATTTATTTATACTGTTATTGAATCCTCGAGTCATTATTGCGAAGCCTCTACGAGTACTTAGGTACCTATATACTCGTGTAGAAGCCACGTGTATCGATACCAAGAATTTTCTTTCCCTTGAGCACTCACGCACGACTTGTTTTCTTTACTTTTAATTAAATTGAATAGAAAGTTGAGCAGTGATGGCCCAATGGTAACGGCCTCGACTTACGAGTTGTAGGTCGTGGGTTCGAATTTACTTTGAGTAAATTATTTCATCACCACTGCTCTCAAAACGGTGAAGGAAAACATCGTGAGGAAACCAGCATGTCCTAGAACCAAAAATTCGAAGACATGTGACATCTACCAACCCGCACTGGGCCCGCGTGGTGGATTACGGCCCGCTCCCTCTCACCTAGATTAAGGCAGTGTCCCAACAGTGGGAACATTATAGGCTAACTATGTGAATAGAAACTATCCCTAGAGGTGCTGACTAGACAACCCCGATGCATTTCATTTTGACAGTTCAACAAAATTCATTGCCTTATTTACGTTGTAAGCAGAAGCATTTCTCAAACACATGAAGCAATGGATTAGTTATTTCGTCCTAAATCGTTCAGATTGTAACTGAAAATGTGTTACGCAATAATGGTCCAGGACGCTGGAAAAAAATATTGAGCCAATGTAACAAATTACATTGGCTCAATTTTTTTTTATAAGTATAGTAAAATTAAGTTTTACAATAATACCTCAAAAAGCAGCAATGAAGTGTCTGGTATTGGTAGTAAATAAAGAAGAAGAAAAAGATCAATTACCTAGGTACTTTGGTGGCCAATTCTATTAATCCATAGGTCCGACTGACAATGACACCAAAACCACAAATGAAAAGATCTTTCAGTATACAGCTTGCCTATAGGAGTCCCATCGGATGTTCCAGGTAGATACAGCTTTAGTAATGAAGTTCAGAAAGCCTAGAGCGCTCTCCGAAGAGTCGATTGGCAGGACGTGGCGCAAGGTAGTGTTGCGAAGCGATTTTCTCGCCGGATGCTAAGATATAAGGTGATTGCGCTGTGGTAGCTCGCGAAATTCAAATTTTCTTGCGTGTTTTGCAATTTGCAGATCAGTGTAAGATTGTATTTTAATTAAAATATGATTCGCGACAATAAAAAATATGTATTTACATAATTGTAATAACAAAAATTACCAATTTGCCAATAGGTACATCTCTCCAAGTCAGATTTGCTCCGGATTCCGGAGATGTATTGATGATTTTTCCGGTTAAAATTTTGTAAATACATATTTTTTACTGTCGCGAATTGATCAAGATACATCCTGACACTGACCTGCAAATTGTAAAAACGCAAGAAAATTTTAATTTCGCGGGCTACCTTAGCGCAATCACCTTAAATCTTAGCAAAAAAAAAACGGAAAAACCTTAAGGTTTTCTAAATATTTGCCAATCCAATTCATCGCTTCCTGGACAATTACTTTCTTAGATAAAATAGACTTCAAACAGAACTTCTGTTCTCATTTTATAGACTTCTACTCAACCCGAAAAGAAAACCGATGATGTACCAAACGAAACAAGTACAAATACGTAGCAATCGGTCAAATTCCTGCGCGTACGGAGTCGAAGCCGCACCCGTCCATCGCTCCACGCTCCACAGTACCTACAGTTGCACATTTGTATAGCCGTACAAATTGCTAACCCCCTGTTTATCTACGATAGCCGACCTCCCGGCCCCTTGTACGTATTTATCTTCAACCCTTCGGCTGCGACGACATTGCATTGACTTTGTAGCGTTTTGTTCGATCTCTACGATACGGTAGGAGAGTTTTTGGGTACGTGTCTTTGTTTGTGGTATAATCGACAATGCTTAAGATGTCGTTAGCAAATGATTGTAGCAACCAATGATTCCTGTTTGATATATTTTTTACAATTAATCAAGCATTAACGATTTCTCAGTAATATGTTTCGAATTTAAACGATGGCTTTAACTAATTATTTCAGCACGTAAAGAAAGAGAGAAAATAAAGAAAAATAAGTTTAGGTATTTGTCACAGAAACACGTGCAAAAGATAATTAACTCGAGTTAAATAGTAACAGAAAAATAAAACAAAATAGATCTACTATATCGTCGCTAATCTAACTAAGTGACGTAACTGATTCGAAGAAAATTTTACAGGGCAAGCTATTTTTTTTTTTTTTTTTGTAAACTGTATCTGTGTATCGGTCTCGATTTTTGCATTATCATGGGGAGCGTAAGGCATAGGTACAGATACGCCTTGAAAATGTATCAAATTCAATCCGCAGGCATCGCCGTGCGTGCTTGTATGAATATACCCACCTAAAACATATTATTACACAAGAATATCCAGTGTCTCTGTAAATTGTCTAGTGAAAGTCTTACTTGTTCACTAACCGTCACTCACAAAGTAACTACGATGATTTGATGAAATAATCCTTTAGTAATTGAGTAAAGTCTAAAAGATCTACCAGTTTCTTAACTTTGGTATTTGTTGAACCACCATTAATAATACCACAGAATCGCTGATGAAGTAATGAGCATACGATTCAAGCCACATGAAAACGAAGCAGTTGAATCTAAAAGGTCGGCTGTGTACCAAGTTATGTACGTAGTAGGCAGAACCCTAGCATAAGAAGTTAACTGCATAATTTAGACAGTCATTTACGCCTGGCGCCAAATGTCAGACGGATTTTGTGCCCTTACGACCGAAATATAACCACTGTAGTGTTTTACACAATATGTTTAATCACGGTGAATTTCAATTTTACACGATCTGTAAATTTAATATAATTTTGTATGTGAATATAGTTTAATGGTTGTAATTTTAGGTAATATGCATACCTAAACATTCTCGTCTGCAAGTCATAATATGTTTGACTATATTAGTTATGCGAATATGTTAGGATACTATATGTTAGGTGTTTTAAGAGGCATATAGAATTGCTTGATCTTGTAAATTACACTTTTCTAGTCGACATTATGCAGGTTTTCTGCCAAATTATTTGTTCCCCAATATAACTTTCTTAATATAAAAGATTATTTTATGCAAAGTTAGGAAATATGTATGCTCATTTCCATGCAACCAAATCAAAATTAGATAGGTACACACAATCAATATGTAACTGATTATGGTTTATCGTCTTAAACCGATGCGCTTCAGGCTATGGTCTGCAATGAGAATGGGTGTATGATCGTAGCGAGGGTGACAATAGCCTGTAGTACTGCACCATAAATATGGAACTTGGTACTCAGTTCTCACAGCACAAACGATAATATCTTCAATACACGAATAGGTGTTACTTTGTAAAATTAATTATTTTACTCCTCACATTTTATAAGGACTCGTAATTTATTAAAACTGATCTTAGGATTATGACCCTAAGATCAGTTTTAATAAAAAACTAACTAAACTAATAAAAACTTTATTGTGCAAGAATTAAGCATTCAATATTTCCATAACACTAGCCTCCACACTAGGATTCTCTGTGTCGCGTCGTGGAGACTAGTCTCCTTCGTCTTACAAGATACATAATCGGTCGATAGGATTTTTGAGGTGACAATAATTAAATGTTCTTCTAAAATATAAAAAAAAAAAAAAAAAAAAAAGTAAATTCGTCAGTTTTAAAAAATCTCAAGTTATATGTAAGTACTCGACTAGTTAATGAATTACCAACCGATGGAATCAGCAAAAGGATGCACATTAATTCAATATCATCCTATAGAATTAATGAATTATAAACCAGGGTTTGTTTAGGATGGGGATATTTGGAAAAGCAGTTTCACAAACGTCGTTTTTCCGACCCATAAAAAGATTTTGGTGATATCAGATTTAAGAGCCCATAGCGGAGAGACTTGACTAACTTACTATTACAAGTAAAGAAGAAGGGGTAAGGGAGATCTGTGAAAACTTAAACATAAATTCCCTCTTAATTCATAGACAGCTAATCAAAGCACTTGATAAACAATGCCAGCGCGCGATCGAAGACCAGTCGTGGGGTGTAAACGAACCTCCCATAGATTTATAGCCATAATTCCGTGTGCAAAAGAAAACGCCGAGGTGTTATCGAGGCCGTATTGACACTTTAATGCTATTGTTTGATTTAGAGGGCTCATTACTGGCGCGGGAAGAATGGCGATCGTGAACCAAAGGTGCGAACCTGTGCTATACAATCCAGTATTCATAATTTCTTTATAGAAACCCTTTAGTGTCGCACCAACGTTTGTAGCGTTTATTGCCAACAATTTATGTTGGTGTTGTTCGGTTGTGGCTGATATGATAGCGGAACTAATGGAACTAGTCGATGGTCGGTGGTGAGTGTCTTCATAAGGCGATGTTCAGTGGTGCTATTATGTACGGTGTGTTAGGGAATGAATTAATATGGATTGTTATTAAGCTAGGAGTAAACAGTTTAATTTGTTTGTAATCAATGATTTCTAACTCTGTTTGTAGTGACTTATCGGTTAAGGATCTGCTAAGACAGTGGTGCCGTCACATAACAGCCATAATTGAGTTATTTTTTGACAAAGTAAAGTCGAACGCCGATGCCATCATTTTCTTGATAGCCGTCATTGCGATCGTTTAGCGGTCATCGCTTTCTTAGGACACCCGAACTTTAGTGCAATTCATGGTTCACTTTAATTTTGGTCTGCAGCAGCAGACGCATAATTGGAACTTTCTTATCTTTTACTAGCTGCATGCAAAAATATGTAGAGCAATAACTTACCAATGCATTGTATTATCTCATTAACAATCATTTATTATGGAACAGTTTTACAGTTGTGCTAAACGGATCGTGATTTGCCCGGTCGTTGTATACGATCCCAGCGATGATGCGATACGGGGCCAGCGCCCCGCGCGTGCCGCCCGGCCCGTAATAACAACAGAAAATTTTACGCTCCGGGACAATGCGATATAAAATTATCTGTTAGATCCAATAATCGCACGGAACAGCCGGGACTTAATGCCGGCCAATCATTAGCTACGAGGGATAACGGAGCCGACGGCCAGCGGCCCATTAACGTCGCAACAGAGCTGCGCTCGCGATGCCCCGTGACCAAACGTCAATGCAACATCCACTGCATCGTGTGTTTGTTACGCCGGACTCATCCCTCAGGCATCGGCGGACAAAAGAATGACTTCATTGTAGCCTCTAATAGTCTACAGATATTTTTACGACTCTTCACAGAATCCGTCCTTACCTCCCTCCATGAGCAACAACAATCTCTTCACTCCAATTACTTATTATTCGTTTAATTATTGACATACACGTTCCCACAGATTTCTCCAGGAAATTTTAAGTGCGCACGTATGCAGCACACTTAATAACTAGTATAAAGCTGCGATTAAGTGCGAGCACTTATAAATACTGGTAATTATTTTATCGGGATCGACTAAAGAGGACGCGAGCGCAGGCGGCCGCACTATCATTAGCGCGAGGAAAGCGATCAGTTATTTACGCGGCCGAACAGCGAGCCGTGTTGGTTTACGGCGGGCAACCCCCGAAGGAGATGCATTCCGCCATTCCACCGGCTCACGAACTCACGACTGCACAACAATAATTACCCGTGGGTGTACGCCATTATACTTCGCGAGCGATTATTATCAATCGTTGTGCTAGCGAACGGTCACCGCTTAGAACCCGATGTAATGGAGCGAAATTATCGTAATGTTATAACGAGAGATGCAAAGCAGATTATTCGATAATTATACGAAATAAATCAAAATCTCGCGAGTGTAGTAAGTGTGTACCTCTCTGTCGCGCTGGCGCTGTGTCGCGTCGTGTCGAGCGCCCGCGGCTGGGCTGCGCCCGCGCTGCGACGCCGCTGCTTGTGGCCGGTATTGTTCGCCGCAGTCGCCGCCGGCGGCGATTCATACCTCACCCCAACTCTTACCAGGATGTTGCTAATTTTCTATCATTGCGATCACAACGAAGTTTATAGACCTTTAGATTCTGAAATTTAGGTGTCAGTGCAGTATTTATTGCTGATGCAAAGTAGGTAATTTCCAACAATGTAAGAACAATTGCCCTGTGTTTCCAACGATAATATTTTATGTATTTTGCATACATTTTATACAAACAATTTTCAGTCCTAATACCTACAAATAATCGCTATACATAACTATCACATTTTCAGGAAGTAGTTTAGGATACAGTAGTTATGAAAACATTTTTCATTTGTAATTAACGCACTGAATTTGAACTCAACTTAAATACCCATTACAATATTTATTACTTTACTCAAGTATAAAAACATACCCATTTGAAAAGAAAAATTATATTCATGAAAGAAAATTCCCGCCACATTTGAACTACACTTCAAAAAGCACTCAGTTAGTGATCAGCGACTTAGTGCACACTCCTTAATGCCACGTAGCATAAGCAGTCTACAATGTTCCCACTGCTGGGACACAGGCCTCCTCTGGGTGAGAGAGAATGGGAGCAGATAATACACCACGCGTTCCAAGTGCGGGCTAGTAGATGTGACATTGTCTTCGAATTTTTGGTTCTATGATACGCCGGTTTTGAGAGGAGCAGTGGTAATATAATGAAACAATTTACACAAAGGAAAGCACCTAACGACCTACGACCTACAACTTGTAAGTCGCGGCCGCTACCACGGGGCCATCACTACTCTCCACTGACGTCACTTAATTAAGCACAATTAATGTACCATGCAAGCCAGCCAGTTTCCACAAACATGCATTCCCAAGATTCTCTCTTAAGAGGATACATCGAATCGTGGTTAAGCTCGGTTTGTAAGGGAAATGGCGTTATGACTGCCTAGTTTGACGCGAGAGAGGTAGAAGACTCTCACGCGCACCGGAACTAAACGCGCTTTCGTTTAAATTTAGATTTATGACAAAATGCTATACTTACTTAAATCAATTTTTAGCTTAGTAAGTCCTTAACATATTTAAATAACTTTGATTTAAAGTAAATTTTACTGCACAATAAGGAACTGTGTACGGATAGTCGTATAAAACACAAAATAGACGGTGCTACTTCGGAATTTTTTTCTATCGAAAAAAATTAAGTAATCATGTTTCGGTTTTAATACAACAGTAGCCAATATAGACAAATGACACTTATGGAAAATCCAAATGATTTAACCATAAGTAGGTACATTTGGTTTTATAGGAATTTTAAAACACCAAACTTATCTATGTATACCCTTAACCCTTCTCAATTCGCGATATCCGATGCAACATTCTACGGTGGTCATAGGGTTTAGTGCCCACTCCCAAACGCCTTTAGGAGTCAGTAAATTGTAGACTGCGAGGTTCACGCTCCTCTCATTACGACAGTAATGTGTTCCGTCATCGAGATTAACTCTTCGTAATGGCGCCACTTCTTATACATTTCTACAACGTCACTATTACAATTGCACATAATTGAGGTTTGTCCGCTTTTAGTAAAATGGCCAATTTTGTTCTTAATGTTGTTGTTTTGTTAAATGACTTAGAATTGTCTCGTTGTACGCTGTTGTTAGAACTTTTCTTTTTTTGTTGTCATAATTTTATATTTGGAATTTGGAATAAGTAGGTTTACGATTTTTTGGTAATTGTCAGACCACACGATTCTGTCGTTGAGTAATCTAGTTGAGTATAGAGAAGCATTTTGGAAACACAAATACCCACTTCTAAAATTCCTACACCGTTTATCTATTTTGCTCAAAAAGTCTCTTGAAAGAATAGCACTATATCATAGCCGACCACACATAAATCCGAGAGCCTCATCGCACAAAAAACAAAATAAAGCAATTCCTTTCGAACATAATTTTCTAATATCACAAAAATCGCAACAACAGCTAAAAACGGTGATTAGTGAGCAGATTGTCCGGCAATAAGTTAATTGACGGTTGGTTGAGTGATCGATCTATGGCGGGAGGTGGGGGGTGCGGGCGGCTGGGGAGGGGGGTGCGCCGGCGCAGCGACGCGGTGGACCGCCGCAGGCGACGCACTGTCTCACCTGCAACAACACTGTAGGGCTGGCGAATCCTGAAAGTAGTGTTTTAGTAGAGTTAGTTACAGTTAATTGTAGCGACCTCCTACGGCGATTTAAATGCACGATGCTCTAACGACACTGCCTCTTACTTTGTGAGGTCTGCGATCCCATTCTGACTCACACACTTCAGAAATTATTCAGCAATCGTGATCCAATTTTCGACATCTTTTCCACTTTGTCACTTCAACATTGGAACTGCCGCGAGATATTGGTACCCGGATAGAAGATCTTTTGAATAATACGCAGCAGACTCAATGATATCTATATTACTTATTTAGGGCACACTCTCAGTTCTGTGAAGCCCACACATTTCTGGAAACATACTCGTAAAACAAATTCTCCTCTAATAGTACTTTCCAGTCTGGTTTTCTCATACAACATGCGTGGTTGGTCCGTCAAGCTATAAATTCGCTCGCTTGCACCACGACGTCAGCACCAATCACAGCCACGTGTGGGTAACGAGTTGTTTAAAGATCACGATCGCACGTAAATGACAGGCTCCTAAATAATGGTGCCCCATCACAAATACCCACGACTCTTTAATAACCCATTTCCTCGCTGTATCTCACACTTGAGCGGAATTATAAACAGTTAAAACAATTGAAGCTTTCTAACTTAAAGACAATGGATGAATGTATTGGTAAGTTTTGCATCTAGCTAACGGATATTGTTACTCACTTTGATAGTGTTCAGTGTTTTCTAAATGTTCTAAACTCATCAACGGCTAAGCAAGATGCTTAGTTTGCGTAAAAAGGCTCAATTTGACTAAAAAGATACAGTAGTACCTAACTGATAAGGCGCGTCGTGAATCTTCGTTCGCACAGAAAAGAAAGTATGGTCCCGAAGATTAACGAGAATGCTTAAAACTTGCAATCAACCTTAGGTCACTACTATAAGGTTCATAATACACTGCAGCTGTTAGTTCCGTCTCACTCGCAAGTATGGCGGCTGTCAAGCGGCGCGCGCTGACTTGGCGGCAGCTACCGACCAATAGCGGTACAGGAAAAAGCGTGGAGCGTGCCGATTGGTCAATAGCATTTCCCGCGCTTTGTAAATTCATCTTCTGCGCAGGTACATCGATAAGCCATATTAGTTGGGTACTACTGTACCAGATTATCAGTTCAGTAGGAGGTTATTTTGACAAAATAATGTTAGGAAACAAATTATTTAAAAAAACAAAAAACCCGGCTGCAAGAACACATTACTGAAAAAAGCATTACACAAAAACAAGCATTATCGTGTCGTTTTGCATCCTTGTCAAATTTAAGGCTGTGGTATAGACCATCAAACCGAACAACTTTTTCCATGGCACCAACATTGTAATTGCGAAAAAATAATCAGCCGTTGCATACATTTGCGTCGAGTAGGTATTGAAGTTTTCTATGGGACAGTTGAAAATTTTTTCGCGAATACGATGGTGGTCCCATGGAGAAAGTTGTTCGGTTTGATGTTCTGTACCACACCCTGAAATTCGACGAAAACGACACGTTGTATATGTAGGTACCTACTTACAGATTTTTTTTTAATTCTATAGAATTTCGGTATTTAATTTTGATACTTACCAAAATTAATCATAAGTAATGCTTGTTTTTCTCTTTTCAGATAAGTGTTTTTGCAGGAGGTTTTTGTTTTTTTAAATAATTTGTTTTATTTCAAGCTTTCTAGTTCTACTAATTTACCGGTATATTTGGTATTGACTCATTAAGTACTAGCTTTTATTTGATACCAATATTGTTACAATTTATTCAATTTAAATCCCACCCCTCCTTTTTTAGGGTTCCGTACCAAAATGGTAAAAAAGGAACCCTTATGGTGTGACTCAGTCTATCTGTCTGTCTGTCACAGCTGGATATCTCAAGAACTACTACTGCTATCAACTTGAAATTTGGAACAGTTTTAGATAATATTTACCCAACTATTTTGCAAATAAAAAGAAATAAAAATATATGTATTTTTTTGCAACATGGGCTGAAAGGGGGTCTTAAAAATTCAAAGTGGGGCTATCTCCGAAGTTTGCAAAGATAAAAATCTGAAATTATTCTATGTGATAGAAGTTTATGTAAAGATTACAGGAAAAATAAAACAATGTCTCTAAATTAAACCCTTTTTCAGAAATCGGAACGGAACCCTCGGTGCGCGAGTCCGACTCGCTCTTAACCGGTTTTTTTGTATTTTGAGATGCAATATATAAATATTATAGCTTAAATCACTCCCACAATTAAGACGAATTTAACATCATCTCAAATTTTAAAATCTATCAAACCGGTCACAATGGAACGGACATACATACATACATGCATGCGCGCGAAAAAAATTACTCTCCTTCTGGGTCAGTCGAGTAAGAAAGGAGTAATTTCAAATATAATTTAAAACTAAGCTTTTTTTTTTCGTTCGCCTACATTGTTTCCCACAGCTGGGCAAGACCTTTTTTCCTTCCAAACTTCTTTTCAATTTTGTGCGATCTCATTAGCATTACTTACTTTAAAAATAATGAGCCTATTCCTGTTACAGTCAAAATATTATAAAGATGTAATGTAAGGACTATAAGAAGAGGTCTACATCTAAAGTACTCCGACTCGACCTGAGTCGACCTGCTAAATTCGCTCAAACAACTGCCAAGTTGCAACAAAGCACACCCCTACAATAGCATAACAAAGCAAAAATGGTTGAGATAATGAAGCATAATGCAAAGCGTGATATAAACTTCATATGCGCCCGCGGCTGGATTAACTTGTTAGTTAGAGACTCAGTTCTCCCCACACCTAACGTCCACACCATGTCAGGTTCCAGATTAGATCCAGAGAGGAACTATAAGACTTAGATTTTAGCTGTAATTTACTTCCCGTTGTTAACGTGCACGTCTTTCTACATTGTTCTCACATCTATATTTTCAATATGAACGATGTAACCAATATTATTTAAATATTAGATTTAAAAAAGCGTCCGTGGAGTTTCTTGCCGTTCTCCTCCAGGATCTACGCTTTGGAATGGGCAACTAGCTTCATTTTTCTGACTGACCGACCCAAGACCGACCCCTTGACAATTCAAAAGTGCCTGTAATTGGTTTATTTGAAATGAATGCTTAAGTTTTGAGTTTTTTTTTTGAGTTGTAAGTAATCGAGGCAGGCGGATTCCTAATTCAAAATTGACAGTGTTTAAAAATTTTGGAATGAAAAAAAACAGTTATAGGTAGAGTGGACATCAGTTTCATGTTCTTCGCTGTGCAAAAAACAGTTGAAAATCAACGGTAATCAATTTTCAATTGTTTTTCTTTCTCTCTCACTGTACTAGAATTTTCATTTGTTTATCTATTTCATAGACATCACAATGAAAAAGGAGTATCCCTTGTCAATTGTTTATCTGTTTCTCCCTGTGTTCTTCATTTGTTTCTTTTTGATACATCTAAACCAATTTGTGGTTACATCTTTCGACCACCTGTCCTTTTCTTAGCCCCAGGGTTGTTGAGATGGTCGATTTGTTAGTAGCAGAGGCAACTAAAAGGGTACAGTAGATGGGATGGGACACATGTGTACCTATCACACTACCGAAATTCGTAATTATCTCACAACTCTAGAGTGCATGATTTATGAAATCTGGAAACCTGCTTTCAGCAGGGGCTGTTAAAGATCTAGTTAATTAGTGGCTTATTTCATGATTTATCAAACGTTCATACTCTATCCATCTTTGTTGAAGTGACTCAGCCAGCCACCTATAGAAGGATGCTGTGGATTACGGAAACAAAACTTGCCTTTTGTTCCATAAAGAAGTCATTGCCAAATGTTTAGCTAATTGTAGATCAACCATCTAATTCTGCCCAATAGCGTAGGTATCTAATTTCAGAAATAATTATTGCTTCCCAATCTTGTTGAAACGATTATTTTAATTACACTTTGAAGTTTTTGTACACTTCCAATCGGATTGAAACAAATAAAACAAGAAGACATCATAAGTCGAGGATCAAATTACACAGCTAACTATGTTTCAAAACTCCCTGGTAAATCATAAATATCTCTTAACGTGTTTAACCCCAAATCACTGTAAATTATTATTGGAAGTTTACATTATTAAAATAATGAAAATGATCGCCGACGGCCGCCATGCGTGCCTCCTTGCGAACATAAAAACCACTCGAGGCGATTAAAAATAAACAATAATTGGGCCGGCCATTCACGCATGTAGCCTCATTAAAACAATTAAATCTTGATTGAACAGAAATTATAGCTGTCGATTCTTAAACATAATGCGATGGTACCTTGCCGGAATCTGCTCCGAAAAAAGATTAACGTTGATTTTAATAAGAAACAATTATATATGTAGGTATGTGTCTACATCCCACGGTCAAGTAGTTTGATCGCGTTTTGGACCGGTTATACATAATTATCAAAAATTACCGATGGCGCTTTTTTTGGTATAATTCCAGACTTTTTTGTTTGCTGGCAACCATTGGCTGGGGATTAAAAACGTACCTTTGTTACATGAGTCATTGACATAATTATTTCAGTGTCTGATTCATCATTTTCTAAACCAAAAGTTAATTTATTCATTCAACCACCAAACCTAACCTAACCGGTTTCAGAGTTGCCAGTGTAATTAAGCTCACTCAGCTCACCAATTTATTCAACTACCACTTCAGGCTTCAGCTGAAACCAACGCTGCAATTATCTAAGGCACCCTGTATAATGTATTCAGACTGTATAATTGAGGCTCAAGCTGTACTGAGCTGTTCTACAATCAACATAATTGTGGTTTCGACACCCAAAACCACAGGAAATGTTTGCCAACCATACCATAAATTAACTCTACCGAATTTTCATTATCATGAAATTTCTTTGAAGGAGAAGATTTTTCTTTTTTCTAGTGATGAACTGCGAAAGCTTGGGTTAATTTATTTTTCGAATAGATATTTATTCATACATACCTACCTACATACATACCTACGTAATTATTTACCGAAGAGAAAAAGAAAATACCTTTCAAAAACGGGTAATATTTTCGCATTTTCCACAAGAGCAATTAGGTTAGTTTTGCAATTTACGTAAAATGAATAGCAAAGAAAACACAAAGTTCGCCATAAAGGAGATAATTCGACATAATGTGAATAGACGTTGATACCTCTATTTGGAAGGCGGTACCCAAACCTTAGTATTAGCTATGGAAATGTGGGATCGTTATCATAATTATAATTAATCTCCTAAAGTGGCCCATCGACGATCATCGACAGGATTAAGGAGGGACCAATCATATAGGTACCTACTTGATATATTTACGTTTTATCCGTAGCTATAATTAAATTAATTAATAATTGCTATGCCTATGTTGAGTTCGATAAGTATAATGATAACTCGAAGCATTTTTTTAATGACAATTACCTACGTAATAATAATAAACGTAATTGAATTTTAGTCATTAAGTTAATTTTATAGGGAATTACTTATACATATATTAATTTTATTTACACATAGTTCAAGTAACATTCGTCGAATCCATTTGCTTTTACTTGTCATGTTTCCATGTATGACAAACAGTCAATCACAATTCTTTCTGTTTGATATTTAAAGCATAAAAATTATCAGACTTTGTTTGAAAATAAAATTAGCGATATTTAATAGAAAACACTCATAGACGGTGTGACCATGTTTGTTGAAGGACTGATGGCCGGTGGAGCAGACCAGTCCTGGAGTAGGAGTCCACGTATCGGCTAGCGTAATAGTGTGGGACTCCCCCCCAGCTAGATAATAATAATAATAATAATAATAAATATCCTTGAACATTTCACACAACGCCATCTAGTACCAAGCTAAGCAACCTAATGCTTGTGTTATGGTAACTAGATGGCTGATAAACTACTTATATACATTTTTTTTTGTAAATACATACATATTATACATAGAAAAACACCCAGACTCTACTCTACTCTATAGATGGACCGACGACCTTAAAAAGGTGGCTGGGACAGACTGGATGCGGAAGGCGGAGGACAGAGGGTTGTGGCGCAGCCTGGGAGAGGCCTATGTCCAGCTGTGGACTGCGATAGGCTGAGTTGATTGATTGACTCACAGACATAACCATCGATCATGAGATCGAAATTGAAATAAAGAATCGATTTTAATTTATTTCTTGACACTCGAAAAGGTAAAAAAGCCGCGCAAACTATTTTCGATTTCAAAATGAAAACTCTGCGCAAAACTATTTACGTGGATTAGATATAATAAAATGCCTATCTCGAATATTTGTAGAAAGTTATTCAAATAAAACTTATTTAATCTAAATCCGAAACGTCTGCGGGCTGAGTGCAATAGCAACATCATTACGATCCCCATACATATTTACGTCTTATGATATTTTTAATTTAATTTTCCCGGCGAAAGTTCGGAACCTACTCCGTTGAGTGTTGAAAGCTATCCAATTTGCGTAATACTGCCAAAATATCTCATTTCTACGCTCGCTACCCATATACTACGACCAGACGACCTAACTCTACAGAACCTTTGAAGAAAAATTATTCTAACCGTTCATGGAATTGAATTCAAAATCCTCCGACCGACTTTTAAAGTACAATGTTTGGATATAGGACGCAAATGGAGTTTTGGCAATTCCATAATGCGAAAGTGGTCTGTTCAAGCTTTTGACTCTATGAAAAAAAAAATACGAAACTCGGAAAACGTTAGAAAAAAGAGAACATTTATGTTTTCATAGAGTTATTATTTATGGTTCGATGGACGTGTAAAAGCGATATTTAGAGGGCAGCACTCTGCCGATTAGTGGGGCTTGTGTGCGCCGAGCTTTACGGAATTACAGCGCTTTGCGAGCCCCAGTGGCCGCTAACCCTTTCAGCTTTGAAGCTATCAAAATTATTTCGGAGAGGGCTTAATACAAGTTGAATTTCATATCGTCGTAGTGGATTTTAATATCACAAATTTCACGTGGGATATTACGCACTGATGACTGTGGCCTTCTGCGAAAATATTATACAGTATTTTCTTATTGAAAACTTACTGAAATCGCAGACATGAAAATAGAAAATTGTTCTGTCTATTTTTCTGAGGTGCCTTTAAATATTAAACGTATTACTATTAAGAAGCACGTATCAGAACATTTTACATACGGATTTCTTTTAATGTGGGTAATACTTACCAATAATCTCTTAGATGATGTCAACCTTGCATTGTGTCCATGAAAACGGTTGTTTGAGGCATAGTTTTAAGTACAAGACTACTGTTAACTCTAACAAATAATGCATGTATGTGTGGCGACACGGACCGACCAATTATGGGCAACAGCATGATCTCTCGTAAAGGTACTACTTAATAGGTAAGTACTAAGAGCAAGACAGTGATGTGGTTAGAGATTCTTCGACTATAGGTAATTAATTTTAGCTATCTATTAATATCTTAATAGATAGCTAATAATGCTCATAAATATTAATTACCTACATAGAGACAGGCTCATAAATAAGTGACCTAATAATGACAAACCTAATTAATTTTAAGTATAAAACCAAAGTCGAAAGGCGACTAACAAAAGGTAGGTTTACAAGGCAGATTTGAGTGGAAACGCCCGGGAGGGGACGCCTAGGAAGACATATAGTGACCTTATTGGTGACGTTCTTCAGAAAGGTCAGGTGCGTAGTAGTACGCAACCAGCGTGCGTGTCTGACAGAGCCAAAAGGAGTATGTAAGGATCGTAGCAGGTGACGTCCTGTAGTTTCTGCCTGCCCCTTGGGAAGAAGGCGTGATTTTATGTATGAATGCATAAAACCAAAGCTTGCTTACATTATAAAAAAAAATGTTGCTAATATAATTGTAAACAACAACACGCCAACAAAACACCACTTCAATAACAAGTTTTACTCTTTTTACAAGCATTCAATTTCTTTACAAAAGAAAATATTTGATTTCTCACTATATAGCCTTAGCATTTTCCAAGAAAAGCGACTCCAAAACAGAAGGAACGGAAGAAATAACATATCATTCAATGAAGGGTTAATTGAATCAAATAAATAATCATTTCTCGTACAGTCAGCGTCAAAAATATAAGGACGGGCTGTCCAAAAAAAAACAGAACAGCTTAACAAATTAAACTTTACCTTGATGGATAAAATTCCTGTCAGAATGGCAGATCGTGTTCATCCTAAAACACCGATTCTGTCATTGGAAAATGGAGAAGTTTATTTTTCCTAGTTTGATCTAGTAATGCCGAAATAAACCAACCCACATCCTTCCCTTTTTATATAGTAATTATTTTGGATAAGTAGTTTAATTTAAATTACTCTATTCTAACCATAAGTTTTGCATGTCATTGATTTGAATACTTGGATGGAAGACGTCTATTAATGACGGAAGACGTTTAGGGGGGAGGAGGGAGCCGAATCTCACGTGGGAGAGAGGTAGGGTCTCGGCAACTGTGTACAAACGCGAGACTACTGGTTAATTATTATAAAAAAAACCGGTCAAGTGCGAGTCGGACTCGCGCACGAAGGGTTCCGTACCATATTATATGTTTAACAATCGCAAAGATAAGTTTTTACTTATTTTATAATGATACTGTGAATTACAAGGTTATTTTTTGCAGTTGCAGAAAATCACCCATGTTTAAACAAAATACCTTATGAATCGCCGTTTTCGGTATTGTTGATTAAATACAGTATTCATGGTACTTACATGGTATAAAGAAGTTTCAAATTCCTAATTTGTTGAATTGTTGCGCTAGAGCTCGTACAAAAATGGTCTAAAATTACAACTTTTACGGCCCCCTATTTCTTAATTTTAAAAGATAAAAAAAAATATGTTTGTACTCTACTCAATAAGTTCTAGACGATGACACCCCACATAGATAACACATAATCAGCCTATAATGTTCCCACTGCTGGGACATAGGCCTCCTCTCGGTGAGAGGGAGTGGGCCGTAATCCACCACGCGGGCCCAGTGCGGGTTGGTAGATGTCACATGTCTTCGAATTTTTGGTTCTAGGACATGCCGGTTTCCTCACGATGTTTTCCTTCACCGTTTTGAGAGCAGCGGTGATGAAATAATGACATGACACCCCACATGCTAGATTAATTTTTTTTTTTTTCAAAATGAAAAGTTTATTGCATGGGGACCGACCCCTTAAATTTTTAACTTTGCTTTATTTTTTATTATTTGTTGTTATAGCCGTACCGGAGCGGAGGCTTAGTAATTTTGTACTGGGCTGTACGTGGTTGTCTGATTTCATGGATTTTAATTTTCTTGCGCGGAACCCTAATTATTTTTCTAAAATAAAAATAGCCTAACTTACTCCTTAAAACATCAGCTTTAAGCCGTCAACATCGGTGAAAATTCGTTTGGCAAGTTTCCTAACTTGACTCAAAGTACCATTTTTTAAATCGGACTGCGCTTTAAAATTCTTCTATACAAACTTTAACATCCCTAAACCTCATTTGAGGCGTAGTTTTGAAAAACTAATAATGACAAACATTATTACTTACTTATGCAAGTATTTGTGCTAAGTTTCAAGTCCATTAACCAAATTAATAAGATTTTTCATATAAACTGTATCTCTGTTTTCACGAACACCTAAAGAATTTCAAAAATCGTCTGGTATGTTTCCATAACTTGACTCAAACATTATTTACACCAATTTTAGAGTTAATCAAGCCCCCAATAAAATCCTCCACTATAAAATTAACTTTTCACCCCTTAAGGGTAGATTTTTGGAAAACCCTAATAAGTACACGTTAGCCTTAATTTTTGGTCTCAAGTATAAAAACTGAGTTTTGAGTTAATCGGACCGCGTGTTAAAGTTCCTCCATACAAACTTTGACACCCCCAATCCCTCCTTGGGGGGTAGTTTAGGAAAACTAAAAATGATAAACTTTATAATTTACTTAGATGAATATTCGTGCTAAGTTTCAAGTCTATTAACTCAAGGGATAGGATTTTTCATACAAACTTTCATCCCCTGTTTTACCCCCCCAGGGTTGGAATTTCCAAAAATCCTTCCTTAGTGGATGTTTACACTATATAAGGTATCTATGTGCAAAATTTCAAGTCTCTAGGTCCATTGGTTTGGGCTGTGCGTTGGTATATTAGTCAGTGACTCAGTCACCAGACTACAGACCACAGACTTCTTATAGGTTTTCCTGTAATCTACAGGTATAGAACTAATTTCTATATTTTTTTCAAAATTTTAGGCTCAGCAGTTTCGGAGATAAGGGGGGGGAATGGTCAATTTTCGTCTATTTTCTTAAATAACTTTAAAACAATAAATTTAAAAATTATAAAAAAAATATATTTGAGACCCTCATAGTAAGCCCTTTCATTTGATATGTCACTCGGTACAGTTTACAAAACTTTTTTTTTTAATTTTCTTATTTTCCCCGTAAAAGTGACTCTCATATTCAAAATTCATATATTTACTTTAGCTGTACGTGTTTGGGTCACAGAAATCCATATGTGTACCAAATTTTAACTTAATCGGTCCATTAGATTCGGAGCAAATTGGCTGTGACAGACGGACAGACGGACAGACAGACAGACACACGAGTGATCCTATAAGGGTTTCGTTTTTTCCTTTTGAGGTACGGAACCCTAAAAATAAGTATCATAAAAAACAATTAAGCATTTTATATTTATTTAAAATTTTAATTAAGCACAGAGTAAATTAGGTACACTAAAAATAATTTACATTTTGAAGACCTCACGTGACATTCGGGGTCGAGTGAGGGGGTCGAGCCAAAGGGTCGAAAAATCGCCAAATTCGCCTCACATATTTAATGAACGCCCCCTCACCATACTACATTTATAATATTGGATAAATTTGACGTAACTAACTAAACTGATACAATATTGATATAATTATTTCGTTTTGTTATAACTGGGCCCAGAAGTGCAGATAATTTCAAAGTTTATTCTCCACGATATTTCTGTCGCTGACCGTACTACTGACCCCACATACTTGTAATCGCGCGTGGATATTCTCGTCACGCACCTCGCTAATAAAGCGATATATGAAGTGCTTACACAAAACAATATTACCTCATTTCTCGGAATAAGGGAAATTATATCAAGGTCAAATGAACTGGACTTACCTACAATGTGGTAAAGACTATATTAGAAAGGTAGTTAAATAAAGGTAAACAATCTTGATGTGACTTTTTACACAAACATTTAATAAACAACTAAAGTACCTACTGCTTAAACTAATAGTTCAATTGATTTAGTAATCATTATTGTTACATTGGTTTTTAGTTGCATTTTATTTTTAAACTGAGGTTTTAAAATAAAAAAAGATAAAAGACACATCAAGATTGTTTACCTTTATTTAACTAAGTACCTAAACCTTTCTGCTATAGGTTCGTTTTATTTTCGATAATCTGTGAATTATCTCAATTGGATGATGAAAATATGAATGTCTATTTTCATGTAAGAGCCTGATTTTTAGGCTTAGGCACCAAAACGTGATTATGATTTCTTCTAATTAAGACAGCAAAGTAGGATCACACCACAAAACACACAATTAAGATATCAGACTACAAATAATGCACAATTTAAAGAGTCTCTATTGTTGGTTTGTTCTTTTTTAAGTTTAAGGCTCGTGGCTAAGTAATAACAGCCGTAAGGATTGATCGATCAGGTTAAGCTAAACTTGCCGGTTGTTCCATAGATGGGTGACCAATTGACCATGTTTACATAACGATACCCCTCCGTGCTTCAGAAAGCACGTTAAGCCACTGTCAAAGATCCACGAATGAGTAGGAAGCAGCTGATTTTTTTTTTTGCGATTTCAGGTTTGGTCCCATAGTAAAAGTTGTTCATAATGATGAGTACAATGACCCACTAAACTAAGCGGTTGTGCATTCAATTCTGGGACATGTTGTTTATGAGGAAGTCTGAAAGTGACACCGGTGGACTGCGAAAAGTTGTGTGCGGAAATCGGTTGTCATGGTATGGGCATTTGATGCGGAGGAATGGGGAAAGTGTCGTCAGGAAAGTTTTGAGTATGAATGCGGATGGCTACATGAGTAGGGGAAGACCAAAGAAACGATGTATGGACTGTGTGAAAGATGATATGGATTGAAAGGGAGTGACTGCCGAGATGACGACTAATAGAGAATTATGGACGAAAAAGACATGTTGCGACGACCCCAAATAAATTGGGATAAGGGCAGGAGAATGATGATGACGATGATGAGTTTTTTCTTGTTTTTGTGTGAAATTATGTGTCCTTAACCTGAATCAAATAAATGTACCCATTGAGTTATATAACTAGAGAAGCAAACCTCATTAAAATGTGTAAAAAAAGTATAACCACTATTTAAATGCGACGACGTAGCTTTGAAACCACTAAACATTTAAAAGTAAACATATATCTGTCTCACTTACACAAGTCGCAAGAACAATACTGTCGCTTAGATTAGACAAAGACCGCAATATAAACATGCAATGGCGGGATGGGGTTGCCTACCCATTCGAAATTTTACCCAACTTTTTAAACGTTAAAAAAAAACGTAACGTTTAAACGGTAAACGTTAAATTATTTTTTAAGTATGTGAATGATGTATTTCTTATTAGATGTGTATTAGAAGGTTATATGTAATGAAAATAATCAAGGCATTTTCTTTTTGAACATTTTTTATTTCCTTTATTTAATTTTCATACATATATAATTTACTATAATTTACATTTTTAAATATTAAAATATAAAAACATTAAAAAAGATTAAAAATAGTAGCCCACCGGTATCGGGAACAGGGTCCAAGGTACCGGTGGTCAGGGCTGCTTAGAGAGGAACCTCCTAACGATACGTGCGGTGTCCAGAAGTATCGCTTTCTGGAGCAATCTTCCTTAATCCAGCTGCCTAACGAGAGCCTCTTCAGGTGTTGATCGAGGCTCTTGGCTATTATGCCATTAGCCGTCACGACTATCGGCACAACGATTGCTGTATCACATCCCACATGTCGACAACCTCACGAGCCAGGTCAAGATACTTAATCTTTTTCAGCTTTTACGAGGTTCTCGTCATGCGGGACCGCTATATCAATAATCATTGTGCAACGCTCTAATCGATCTATCACCACTATGTCTATCTTATTGGCAACAATAGTCCTGTCAGTGATGATAGATCGATCCCAATACAACGTAATATTGCCATTTTCGAGAACTGGGTCGGGCACATACCTACAGTACGGTACTTCCAATTCCACAAGACTATTTCAGAGCAAGTTGCTGGTGGATAATCCTGGCTACAAGTTTGTGCCTATGCAAGTAGTCTCCGTTAGCCAGACGAGAACAGTCAGAAATAATGTGACGGATTGATTCCCCCGGACGGTGGAATGCCCGACAGATGTCAACCGTGCCGTCCTTCACAATATATTTCCGGTAGTTGTTCGTCATCATAACTTCGTCCATAATCGCAAAGACAAAACCTTCGGTTTCCCCAAAGAGTCAGTTTTCTATAAGTCCTTTCCCTTTTGAAGGTTTTTTTAATTCTTCCATGAATTGCACTGTTTCATCATTTACATTTAGCTGCATTTCGTCTTCTTCGCTCAACATACGTTTTTTTTTTCAGTTCCTCTATCGTTTATTTTTTTTATTTCTAGTCTTTTATTTTTTGTGATATATTTTTTTCCTTTTCTTAGTCTTCTAGCCGATAAATTTTTCAAACGGTGAATTATTTTCCTCATTTTGGGCTTTCGGGGCGTTTCAGTTATTTCGACTATCTCTTCGTCGGTTTCCACAGCATCCACATCCATATTTTCTTCTTCTGAAAGCTCCACCTGCTCTTTAGAATAACGGTTGTCCTGAAAAATATACAATTTATTGTAGGCAAAACAGCTCTTTACAATCTAAAAACTAAGTTAAAAAAACATTCAGTACACAATGTAGTTTGAGTCGATATAAACTAATTTGTTGCTGTGGTAGTTCAATGAGAAGGCATTCTTTGTTGGCATTACCTATAATTTTATAATATTAATTGCCGCATAAAATCATTACTTACAATAAGCATTACAATTGCTTGATTGGACAAATTAACACGGCCACATTCGCTTTTTGGGCCTATTTTATCTTGATCACGGAAGTGCTTCAAACAAATGTCAGTAGATTTAGTAGGTAGCCAGTCAGTCTCTTTTCTCAGCAATCGGATTATTGATTGAGAAAATTGATTGCATCTTTAGGTACTCTGGAACATTGTTAATTATTATTAAAAAATATTTAAAATCGCTTATTCCATAAATTAAAAACTCCCACAAATGTGGGAAACTAAAACATAGTTTTTAGTTGTAACACTGATCATGATTAAAAAAAAATCTACATTTTATTTATTTTACTGCGTTTTTACGATGATATAAACACAGAAACAATAAACTTACGTGTGAAAAGTAATTCCGGTAGTTTTTGTGATCTAGAATCGCATTCTTTCATTACGCATTTACCCGTTTTGGCGATATTTTTTGTCGCGTGTCACTCGGTTCACTTCGGCTGCCGTCATACAGAGCACTGAACTGACGTTAGCTACGCATACGGCCGTGGCCGTATGTCCAGTGGCAACGCCTTGGCGCGGTAATTGCTAATCTAGTGTATATATATCAATGAATGTACCTAAGTATTTTCTTTCTTTATTTATTTTCTTCTTTCACGCAGCAACGGAGCGTCGAGATTTTCTATGAGCTATTTTTCTAGTTATGTATATTTTAGGTATATACCTAATCCATGGGCCCCAGACGAAAAGTTCTCAGTTCCTGTAGAATTTTCAAACGGGTAAAACCGCGGGTCGCAGCTAGTTATAAATAAGTTAATAAGGTTATTTATACTACAAAATTAGCCTAGACATCTATCTATCTATATGTATACCTACAATAATAAGGCTGAAGAGTTTGTTTGAACGCGCTAATCTTCGGAACTACCAGTCGGATTAGATTTTTTTTAGATTTGATAGTCCAATTCTTGAGGAAGGCTTTAAGCTATTTAACATCACGCTAGGACCCTTAGGAGCAGAGCAGAAAGAAAAAAAAAGTCAGAAAGAACGCTAAGCAAAAACAAAGTAACAGCGCGGGCAGGCAATGCGTTGCGACGGGGTATACCCCGTCGCAACGCATTTTTTGTTCCCCCGACCTATAGGTCGGGGGAACAAGAAATTTCACGCGGGGGAAGGCGCGGGCAGAAGCTACTTAGTGTTTATAATACAGGTTAATAGGGGTGGGCGTCGATCACTGTATTAGTAGTTAACGAGTTACTTAGTTCATTACTGCAGCGGTGTTCATTAAAACAAGCCATACATTACCTATTTTTGAAAATGAGCCTTCATTTTACTTAAGGTAATAATGGGCAATTTATTACTAAAATAAATTGCAATATAACTAAGTAATGGCATGTTTCACCACCTTCATTTAAGTTCCGGTTAAATTATCCGATAAATAATTTCATATCTATTCCATTTGAAACTTATTTAGGTATTTGAAGATAATTAAATCTGCCCTTTTTGTGATTTAAATAGACTACAAATTCATTTTCGCATCATATACTCCATCGGTTTAGGTAATTAATTAAAGGTAAACAAAAAAACCCCGTGTCTGGTTAATCGACTAAACGTAATACCTGTCACTTCAGTCGCCATGCTACGGAACAGTTGTACTCTTCAATTTAGCAACTTTATAATTCGTTGTACAATGTTACTAAATTGAAGAGTACAACTGTGTCAAACCATGACGACTGATGTGACAGGTATTAGGTACGTTTAGTCGGTTAACCAGACACGGGGTTTTTTTTAATTACCTAAACCGATGAATTATAGGTACGCTCATGCAGTGGTCTGCATTACCTGATCCCTCTTACAAAGAAGAGGGGAAGAGAGGTCCGGTTATGCAGGTCAATCTCATTTCAGCGACAATCTTAATAAAACAAGTGTTTTTGACAGAGTCAGACTGATATTAGAATGAGAAAGTTCTTAAATAAATACGGGAATTGTCCCTTTTATCGCTCTCCAAGAATAAAATCAAATCCCGTCATCATCTGCCTAGCCTTTTCCCAACTATGTTGGGGTTGGCTTCCACCGTAACCGGATGCAGCTGAATACTATGTATTACATGAAGCGACTACCTATCTGACCTCCCCAATCCAATGACTGGGTAATACGATTCCCCTTGGTAAGACTGGTTGTCAGACTTTCGGGATTCTGACGACCCGTAACGACTGTCAAAGATCCACGAATGACAGCCGGACCAACGTCTTAACGTGCTTTCCGAGGCACGGAAGGGTCTCGGTACCACCCGTCCACGGACCAACCGCGGTAAGCGTAGCTTAATGTCATCGATCGAACCGTGCGGCTGTTATTACTTAGCCACGAGCCCCTCGAAAGTTCTTTAATAAATACGGGAATTGTCCCTTTTATTGCTCTCTAAGAATATAATTAAAATATACATTTTAAAAACCCCCGACACTTTACCTCTTTTTTTGCTACTCCATTATCAGACCCTGATTGCCATCTATCTATAATCTATTCATTGAGCCCAAACACTATACCTCTGCTATAAGTTGCTGAGGAAGTTAGGTATCCTGCAAATTCCGGGTAATATAATTTTATTTATTTATTTAAATCAGCATTAATTATCTATATTTTTGTTAGTAGGAATACTTAAGAATTATGTTAGTAACCAAAGATTCAAATTCACTCACAGTCATACTATAATCAATTAAAATTAAAAAAATTATAACTCATGAAAATTAAATTAAAATTATATGTCATGCAGAAGTACCTACTTTAAATTCATTAGATAGTGTAATCAACAATTATTTAAAAGCAAGAAATTCATTAAAATAATCTATATACTTATAATAAATCTGTAGAGAGGTCAATTCTGTACATGATATATATTTTCAAAATAACTATCAGGGGGTAATTAGTGATCGATACTGATGCCAAAAATGCAATCAGTAAAATTTTTGTCTGTCTGTCTGTCTGTCTGTCTGTCCGTCTGTCTGTCTGTCTGTATGTTCCTTATAGAAACAAAAACTACTCGACGGATTTTAACGAAACTTGGTACTATTATTCTTCATACTCCTGGGGAGGTTATAGTATACTTTTCATCACGCTACAATCAATAGGAGCAGAGCAGTGAAGGGAAATGTTGGGAAAACGGGAGAAGTTGCTCCATTTTTTAAGCTTCCGTCGCGTGTGCAGCCTTAATGGTTAAAGCTACATAGACATCATTTATGACGGAAATGTTCTACATAAAATTATCTAAAAAATATCCCAGAACAGCATATGTCTATCTTTTATGGTTGACTCACAATAACACGTGTAACTCCCGATAGCTTAGCAGTCCAATATATAATAACATACAAGGAGTTACACGCTGACGGAGTCGCGGGCACAGCTATTAATAATAATATTCTGCGGTTCCTTATTGCGATATTTTTCAACAGTATTGTGGATTGACATATTATATTTCCCTACTAAAATACGAAAGTTAATCTGTCTGTTACATCAAAACCACTGAACCGTGAGGAAGGACATATGGTACTTTTTTTACGAAAAACGACGGAAACGCGGACGAAGTCGCGGGCAAAAGCTAGTAAAAAATAAAAATAAAACAATATTCTTCCATCAGTTGCAGTTCGTTTTTACTTGCAACTGCACACAATGCCACAATATTGGGCAGTCAATTCTGGCAGCCACAATGCTAAGAATGCTGTTACGACTGCCGCGCGCACGACTTAGCAACGATGCAGCTCTCTTTCTGAGGATGGCATGGAAGCCATCAATACGAGCGTCGGCAAACATGCCCGACGCGCTGCAGTGCCTCGGCAGCCGCATCAGCATCCTAAAGTCATTGTTGCATTGAACGCGCAGGGCGTTGATTGCCTTCTGCGTATATTTGACCCATAGACTGCACGTATAAAAAGATTGGCAAAACGCCCGAAACAATGTAACTTTTACTGCTTTACTGCAGCGTGCAAATCTACGAGCTAACATATTGCATCGGACAGCCAACGCCCTGCGCTCCCTCTCAATATCCTCGTAGTCTGAGAGGTCATCCGAGACACAGTGGCCCAGGTATTTGAATCGCGAAACTCTGGGTAAAGGAACACCGTCAATGAAGACGGGTGGTACGTATGCGACCTTATGACCTGGTGATTGGAACATCAAAAGCTCGCTTTTCTTTACATTATACCTGAGCCCATGGGCCCCGGCATATTTCACACATATAGCGAGGAGTTTTCGAACGGCGCTTATAGAGGGGCCCAGCAACACCGTGTCGTCTGCGTAACTGATGTTGTTGACGAATTTTCCGTCTATAGAGCAGCTAACTTTGGTGTTGCTGAGTCTCTCGATGAGTCCGTTTACGTACAGATTGAAGAGACGAGGCGAGGTTATACCTCCTTGCCTTACTCCACACCTCAGCCTGTATGCATCGGAGATCGCGCCCGCCTACTTTACAACGTTAACTTGGTTGTTGTACCAATAATCAAAAATTTTAACGACTTCTTCTGGGAGGCTAGTTTCTGTCCTCATTTTGTGCCATAGCACATCATAGGACACCAAATCGAAAGCTTTCAAAAGGTCTAAAAAACGGGCGTAGACCGGAGACTTTCTATCGGTGTAGTATCGGACAGTGTGCTTGAGGCATAGAACTGCCGTTTCTGTCGACAACCCGCGCATAAAACCGAACTGAGCGTCGATCAGCTTGATGTGGCTGTTTAAAATGCGATCAAGCAGACTGTCCGGCACTAACAGTGCTGGACAGCACAGCTGCCCAGCACTGCAGCAGCTGCAGCTGCTGCTTTCGTTAGTTACGGTAGTAGCTAACGAAATGGGCCTATAATTGCTGTTATCTGATGTATCACCAGTTATTAATGCTGCAATGCTGCAGCATCAGTTCAAAGTTCCTATGTTATAATTGAAGTAACAGAATACCAAATTTCGATTCGATCAAACCTGTGGAAGATGCTCACATCCATTCATCAACTAGAAAAGAAAAGAAAAGTGCTGATAATCTTCAAACGGCTGAATAGATTTTCTTGAATCATAGCTAGAACACTCACGATGAAGTCACCATTCAAACAAAACAAAAAAATATAAATCGGTTCAGTCGTTTGGGAGCTAGGATGCCACAGACAGATACACGCGTTAAACTTATACTTGTTTCCGTCGGGAGTTAAAAATCAAATCCCGTCTTCCGTAATTTTCCGTAAAACAAAACAACATCTTACAGTGATAACAACACTCGTATCATTTCATATCTCGAGTTCTCGGTACGACGCTAACAGCGTATACGTATGTGAGAACAAAACCTTATCACAATAACGACATACATCTCGCGAAGCTCTTATAATCCTATCAAGTTTACAAGGATGCAGCACGTTGTATGGTGGCTTTTGTTCTTTGAAGTTAGTGTGGAAAACGAAGGAAATGGTACGGTGTCGGTCTCGGTCTCGGTTTCTGTTCATATAGGTACCTAAAGTATTTAATAAAATATTTGTTTGTTTTCCTAACATGAAGTAATCTTTAAGATTTGAAAATATTTAAAATCATAATTATCTGACTACGTTATATGAAATCCAAAAATTCCAAGAGAAGCACAGGTATATAAAAAACCGGCCAAGTGTGAGTCGAACTCGCGCACCGAGAGTCGTACTTCAGTTTTTTTTAGTTCAGATAAGAGAAAATAAGTACTAAACGAAGAATATTTTTCATCTTACATTTTAATAATCGCAAAGTAACTTAGTATTTCATAAAGATACTGTGAATTATCTAATTATCTAAGTTATTCTTTGCAGTTGCAGAAAATCGCCCAAAAAAGACCATATGAGACGGCGTTTTTAGTATTTGTTGATTAAATACAGCATATTATGGTAAATACACAAGTTTCAAATTCCTAACTTGTTTAGTTGTTGCGATAGAGATCGTACAAAAATGGTCTAAAACTAAGTAACAACTTTTACGGCCCCAATTTCTTAATTTTTGAAGATAAAAAAAATATATTTGCACCTTACTCGTTGAGTTCTAGACAATGACACTCCACATGCTAGGGTAAGAATTTTTTTTCAAAATTAAAAGTTTATTGTATGGGAACAACCCTCTGTGATTTTTTACTTTATAGTATTTTTATTTAATTTTTGTTGTTATAGCGGGAATAGAAATACACAATATGTGAAAATTTCAACTGTCTACCTATTACGGTTCATGAGATGCAGCCCGCTGGCTGACGGACGGGCAGCGGAGGCTTAGTAATAGGTTTCCGTTTGACACCCTTCTGGTACGGAACCCTGAAAACGTGAGTGTTTAAACACACAGGTCATCATCATCCTCCTGCCCTTATCCCAATTTATTTGGGGTCGGCGCAACATGTCTTTCTCTTCCATACTTTTCTACTCGGAGTCACTCCCTTTCCAGCCATGTCATCTTTCACACAGTCCATTCATCGTTTCTTAGGTCTTCCCCTACTCTTATCCACATTCTTACTTAAAACTTTCCTCACGACATTTTCCTCACATGCCTATACCATGACAACCGATTTCCACTCAACTTTTCAGTCACCGGTGTCACTTTCAAACTTCCTCTTATATAGGTACTCATTTCCTATTACATTCGTGTAACACCACACATCCCTTTTAGCATTTTCATCACAGCTGCATGCCTTTCATTCATCCCTTTTGTGGCCCAACATTCTGATCCATACAAGACAGCAGGTCCTATGTTTAATTCAGCCCCGATTAATGGAATTCTGAATCAATTATTCATTCATTCTCTTATCATCACTAATCATGTTTGATATAAACACAATTTAAGTTTATGACAAAAATGAAATTAGTTTCCTGAAAACGGGGATCAGAATCCTTAAGCTCGTATCTAAATTAATATCTTTACAGAACTAAGTTAATTTAACAAACACCCAACAACAACAAGACCCCTCTGTACCTCGGAAAGCACGCTAAGCCGTTGGTGCCGGCTATCATTCGTGTATCTTTGACAGTCGTTACGGGTCGTCAGAAGCTCGAAAGTCTGACAACCAGTCTTACCAAGGGGTGTCGTATTACCTACCTAGTTCCTGGGTTGTGGAGGTCAAATACTGGTATTCAGCTGAATCTGGTTAGACAGGAAGCCGACCCCAACATAGTTGGGAAAAGGCTAAGCAGATGATGAACTAAGATAATTGGAAAAGCCATCGAAACAAATTAACATTCAACAATCCACAACATGATAATTTTCAACCCCCAAACTAGAGACAGTTTATCAAACAGCCTTTAAATAATTAAACCCTATAATTAACACTTATAAAGTGTCGAAAAACACCCTTTATTAAGCTGCCCTAAGCCCTGGTGGCCGTTACTACGCCATATGTCGGCCAGGTTAATTCCGCTCTCTCGCTATGAACGATGACCCCTTTATTACTTATTAAGGAGCTTCTGGCCGCCTCACCCCCTCTACCACGTTATTTATGTCGTCTAATAATAATTTGTATTAAATCACGAACGCTTCCCACAGGACAAACAGGATTTGTTGGCTTTTGTTGCCTGTGCTTTCTTCGCGGAACGAAAAGATATTGTTTGTTTGTGTTATGGAAAAAAGATATTTCTAATCGTGTTTTGTTTGTTTACTCGGATTTTCACTATTAGGGCGATCTCCTAGGGGAAGGAAAACTTCCTCTGTGTGTTTTGGGTTTAATTTATTTTGGTAGAAATCTGTTTGTGATAGGAATTCCAATCTAAAATACAACTTTTCGAGACATTGACAATAGAAAACACCATAATTTTTGCTTGAAAGAAAATGATAGAATCGTTTTCGTTTGAAACTAATTTTTCTTTTATGCAATTTTCACCATAAAAACAAGAATTTGCAATTTTTCGCTGTTTAGATTCACCGAAATTCAACTGTCACTCACAAAACGTTGATTGTTGGCGAATTGGCGAAGTAGGTAATGGAGTTCAAATGACGCTATTCCCATCACTAAACTTCAAGTCTCGAAAAAGGTGTATTTTTTCAAGCTAAGCGTTGATTTTTCAAGACATGATATGACAGCAGCACGCCTACGGGTTTCAAAGAACATGAATTTGCATGGACAGTTGGATGGATTTGATTTCATATTTATTTTAGCACGCTACAGGAAATTGTCTGGCAGCTATATAAAAAATCACAATGAGACACAAATTTTCAAAAGAAACCATCATTTTTCGACTAGTAAACAATCTCTAGCTAGTCTAGATTTTCGTCAAAATAAAGTTAACTTAGAGATGGGTATCAGCAATCTTTTTCCTGTAAGCAAATTAGTTTTGTAAAGTGTGATTCTAGCTCTAACTGTCAGTAGCCAGGCAGGCAGATCAATGTAATTAAGTTCCTAATGATTTGTTCAGTCGTCAATATTTATTTCTTAAGCATGTCATAACAAGAAAAACTTCACTTCGCATATCAATGCAACATGTTTTAAGTACCTACCTTATTTGTTTCCAAGAACGTCTTAATCACACACGGAGTTCCTTAAAATAAAACAACAATAAATAACACCTAAAACAGTGTCGGTCAACAAACGGTAAAGTTTCAAGCCGTGACACGGCGAGGTGTAAATCTCATGAGCTTATCTGTTCCCGATTCGCATACATTACACGTTGAAGATACGTCTTGGGGCGACAACATTTGCATTTCAAGCACACACACGAGTAATTACAAGTGGGCGCTTTAATTATCCGCGGGTCAACAACACGTGACGTCGGCTGGAATGCGCTGCAATTTGTTTTTGTGATTTAAACGTGTCGAAAGCGCGCTTGCACATTTCAGACGCTTTGTATAAATAAGGCAGCGTCCTAATCGAAAGCGAATGTCGCGTGAGTACGCGATCGTTGCGCCCGTTTGTATGAATTTGACATACCCGCCGCGCGATCAATCAAGGGGGAATACCTAATGCGCGTCCTAACCTTTTTGGATCATTCGTGCGAATACGCAGTCGTGGTGTCCAATATTTATTATGTCACTAATTTTTTCGGAAAACCGATGGCTGCCGATGAGACCACGCGCTCGGGATCGCCGAAAAAAATGAACGCGACGATCACATACTCACGCGACGATTGCGTTGGTTAGGACGCAGGGTGAACGCTGTGATGATCTCTATAGATCGCAAGTTATGTCTTTACTTAATTTATTATGTTGCCATACAATGTCCAGTACCATAAAAACACTATTCATGCCTCGGAATGTGTGAATATATTCATGAATTATTAAAACATTGCTCTTTGTCGCTTCTTCATAACAAACTAGGTGTAAGACAAAACATGCGTCCGCGCATCTCACGAGCATTTCTTTTGCAACTTTTCAGCGCATCGCCGGGCGAGCGTCAATTTTATTTTTTAATTATGGAACTGCCTAACGAACGCCTCCGTGTTCATCTTGTTTAACTAAACAATGCTGTAAGCGATTCTGAAAACTTCCTAATTTAAACTTTATCTCCTATTAAATAAAGTTGCAGTTCCTACAAGTGCATGTTAATGAAAGCCTTTTTAAATAAGTCATAGATGGCATCCAAAGCTCCTCAGCCTGTCTACAGCCGTTGAGCTTCAACTTAAGTAATGAGATATGACTTCAGCTCATTATTATTTTCCTTGTAATTTGTACTGTGAAATAAATAAATGTGTTGTAAATTTATAACGTGAGAGATTTACTGCGCGCTTGCGCAAGTTATAGGACGTGATCTTTTTGCTTGGTCGACTTCGTTAATCAACCACTTAAGTACTTACTATGAATGTGAAACCAGATATAGATGTACTGTTGTACACTTTTTCTGTGCTTCTGCCGAGTTGATCGGTGTCGTCGTCGCTGAATGAATAATGATGGTAAAATAATCTGCGTAAATATTCGATGAACGCAACTATGTTCAGTAGGGGCTCGGCATCGCATGAGTGCGTCCACGTCATTACCGACATCATCGAATCACTGTACGTAAATGAAAACTCGCCTCATCACGTTCCAAATTGAAATCCTTCGTTCCCTCGCTAAGGCAGGCCGCAGACGTACTTTTTCCCTTTGTTTTATTGTATTGGCCGAGCCTCGATTATTCGAATTATGTTTAATTCATTTCCATCTCGATGGTAATGCCCGCGGTCTATGTACCTAATGCTACGGTGAGATACTAAGGGTAATCGATTCACTATCGATTAGGTAGGTACTGACTTTGTAATAAATCAGCTAGGTAATCGATAAGCTATGTTGTTGCTGGAAATAGTCACGGACTATTGAAGATTTAGGGCCTGTTTCACCACCTATACGATTACGTTCCTATTAACTTACTTGGCAGATAATTTCATATAAATTCTGTTCCATTTTTAATTTATTCGGCAAGTGGTGGCTAGGTATATTCGGACATCGTGAAATAGGCCCCTAGTAAGTAGAGAGAGACCCTTGTTGGACTGTGATCTACAAACAGTTCTATCGATTTAGTAAGACTTGTATTGTGAAAAAAATGGTAGACAGGTTTCGACATTGCGGAAACTAATTACGGGTAAATACTTATTCACCTTCTACTTTCAGCTTCGGAGAAAATTATTTAGTCAATTGACACGAATATTTGCACGATATCTATTCGCCGTAGATACGCACGAGTAAACGAATCGAGTTACTGTAGTGACGGTTGTACTACTCTGACACAAATTAACATTAAGAAAGGGACCATTAACGGCAATAAATGCGGTTACGCAAGACAACAGATGCCTTCACTGACGAATTTTATTAGAAACGTGATGACTGATGAGTAGGTATATTCGTCCGTTCTGAAATCAAAATCAGTGACGAGCGAGTGATTGTGGCCAGCGGACGTGATACCAGCGACACCTTCCGGCCGGTGTGAAACATTATTATTTTTTGATAACTTAATGCTCCATCTGTAACGCTGTAATTGCACGTTTAGCGGTTTGTACTCCGACGAAAGATAATTTCTCGGTATCTTCCCACCCTTTGTTACGGCTAAACCGATTTCCTGCCGGGCTACGTGAAAATTTAAACCGACTTAATCCCCTATAGAGCTTTTAATGACATTTTCTCGGAACGTGAAGCCACAAGAAAACAAGCAACATGCTCAAGGATGGTTAGCCGCAAATCATAGAAAGATTTGCCGCATTGATAAAAATAAACGAGAGACGATATTATGAAATCAATATGAAATTGCATTTCCTAATGTCAATTGTTAGTTACGAAGTGCAATAAAGTTCCAATAATCATGATATGAAATAATTTCTGAGCGATGTGCTCGGTGGGTTGCGTCTGTCTCTGTCTGTGGTTCGTGCACGGGCTACATCTGTCTCTGTCTAGGCCCGAGGATCGCTTGGGGTATGATGAACTCGGTAATGATCCAATCAGAAGTGAAGTGCATCAAGTCTCGGCCGCTCTGTGAGAATGCGGTTGGGGGTGCAAAAACTACGTGCACAGATTTAAATTAAACCGACCATTTGGTTTTGTTTCAGATCACCTTGCTTTTTAAACGAACAAATGATTGGTTAAAATAAAATAAATGAATATATGGTAGGTAGCTACTCGTATGTAGGTATTGAACATGCTCATGACTCGTTTCCTTACATTAAGATGAGTTCTATGCCATGCTGTAAGTAGGTACCAATATATACCTACGATTTGGCAACATGCACGTCAAAGTATTTCTTTGGGGAGAGGAATCATTGTGTACCTAGTAGGTATATATTGGACTGGTGTCTGACGACTATACGTACGATGAACTATCTGTCAAAAAAATCAATCTGTCTAGCCTTTTCCCAACTATGTTGGGGTCGGTTTCTAGTCTGACCAGATGCAGCTGAATACCAGTATTTTACATGGAGCGACTGATCTGACGTCCACAACCCAGTAAGTGTATTACGATACCCTTTGGTAAGACTGGTTGTCAGACTTAGAGGAGTCTCGGTATGTAAAGATGGTTCACGGACCAACCCCGGCAAACGATAACTAAACATCAAAGTACCGTTCCCAGGTTGCATGCACAATTTTGTTAGCAATTTACAGCTTAGGTAAGTAAGTAGAGCCTTAAACCGGGCTAATTTCCAAAGCCTTTTGAATAGAAGGTTCCGACCTTCAAGACACCCATACAGCACATGCCCAACGTGCAATTATTTCACCGAAAATGCTCCAATAATAATATAAATTTGGTGCAACAAAATTACACCAAAAACTTGTAATAGTCTCATTTATTGGCCGCATTGCACCAAACAGCACTAAGTGTGTGCTTTTAAAAATATTTTTTTGAATTAAAAAATAAGTAATGGTCTCAAAACACTGGCTGTTACGTTTCTCCGATGGCTTGTAATTATTTTAAATGTCCCGCGTGCGCCTGAGTCGATGCGCCCGCTCACAACACCGCGCGTTGCTTCGGGCAATCCGCGCGTGATTGAGAATCCATATTGAACAAAAGTTTACAGACAATTTAGTACTTTTTTAATTAAAATAACACACGTGAATGTGGTCAGACACATTGTCAGAACAATTCATTCTTCCCATGTATACCTAAGTAAACCAATTTAAAAAAAAACCGGTCAAGAGCGAGTCGGACTCGCGCACCGAGGGTTCTGTACCGATTTCTGAAAAAGTGTGCTATTTAGAGACATCGAATTATTTTTCCTGTAATCCATACTAATATTATATATTCGAAAGTAACTCTGTCTGTCTGTCTGTCTGTCTGTCTGTCTGTCTGTTACCTTTTCACGCCTAAACCACTGAACGGATTTCGATAAAATTGGCAAGGCTATAGATGGTATCCTGGGGACGAACATAGGCTACTTTTTTTTCAAAAATAATCCTACAGGGGGTGATATAGGGGATGAAAATTTGTATGGGAAACTCAGTATTTCTTAAGTTAGGGATGTCAAAATTAAAATGTATGCTTTTGATAGGAAATTAAGAAATATGCGGTTCAGCGTTTTTGAAAAATCATCCCCTAATGGGGTAAAATATAGTAAAATAGGGGTTGATTTTAAAATTTACAAAACTGCACGGATTTCGACAAAATTTGGCAAGGCTGTAATAGCATCCTGAGGAAGGACATAGCATACTATTTTTTTCAAAAATAATACTACGGGGGGTGATATAGGTGATGAAAGTTTGTATGGGAAACTCAGTATTTCTTCAGTTAGGGATGTGAAAATTAAAATGTATGCTTTTGGTAGGAAATAAAGAAATATGCGGTTCAGCGTTTTTGAAAAATCATCCCCTAAGGGGTTAAAATAGGGGTTGATTTTAAAATTTACAAAACTGCACGGATTTCGATAAAATTTGGCAAGGCTTTATATAGCATCTTGGGGAAGGACATAGGCTACTTTTTGTCTTAAAAAAGAATCCTACAGGGGGTGATATAGGGGATGAAAGTTTGTATGGGAAACTCAGTATGTCTTAAGTTAGGGATGTGAAAATTAAAATGTATGCTTTTGATAGGAAATAAAGATATATGCGGTTCAGCGTTTTTGAAAAATCATCCACTAAGGGGGTAAAATAGGGGTTGATTTTAAAATTTACAAGACTGCACGGATTTCGACAAAATTTGGCAAGGCTTTATATAGCATCCTGGGAAAGGACATAAGATACTTTTAAAAACAATACTACAGGGGGTGATATAGGGGATGAAAGTTTGTAAGAGAAACCCAGTATTTCTCAAGTTAGGGATAACAAATTTATGCTATTGGTAGGAAATTAAGAAATATGCGGTTCAGCGTTTTTGAAAAATTATCCCCTAAGGGGGTAAAATAGGGGTTGATTTTAAAATTTACAAAACTGCACGGTTGTCGATAAAATTTGGCAAGGCTTTATATAGCATCCTGGGGAAGGACATAGACTACTTTTTGTCTTAAAAATAATCCTACAGGGTGTGATATAGGGATGAAAGTTTGTATGGAAACTCAGTATTTCTTAAGTTAGGGATGTGAAAATTAAAATGTATGCTTTTGATAGGAAATGAAGAAAAATGCGGTTCAGCGTTTTTGAAAAATCATCCCCTAAAGGGGTAAAATAGGGGTTGATTTTAAAATTTACAAAACTGCATGGATTTCGACAAAATTTGGCAAGGCTTTATATAGCATCTTGGGAAAGGACACACCATGGAGTAATATAAGGGATGAAAGATGGGAAACCCAGCATTTCTTAAGTTAGGGATATGAAAATTCAAATTTATGCTTTTGGTAGGAAATAAATAAATATGTGGTACAGCGTTTTTGAGGGGGTACAATAGGGGTTGACAAATGTTTGTGTAATTAGCTCTTTTTAAGAGATTTAAGGGATTGGAAATGTAGTCATAGTTCGAATCTTGAGGTAACATTTAGTCTTTATTTCATTCGAAGTTTTTACGAGTCACTCGAACAAAAGTTATTAGTTATTAGAGCGTGACTGGCATAATAAATATTAAGTAATTAACAAAGTCCCCCCGCCGCGTAAGTGTGTCTGTTTGAATGCGATAATGTCAAAAAGTACCGAACGGATTTTCATACGGTTTATGGTTTTGTATAAATTGGCTGAAATATGTCGACGACAGTTGAAGATGTCGGAAAAAATCATGCCGACTGGTAGCTTTATGCCTACTATACACGGTAACGATATATCGTAGCGATTTGAGTTTGTACAGTTATATCGGACGGCCCTATGTTTTCCACATGTACGTTCCCATGGGATACTTTCCGACATCCACGCGGGCGAAGCCGCGGGCAAAAGCTAGTCTTTACATAAACTTCTATCACATAGAAAAATTTCAGATTTTTCTCTTTGCAAACTTCGGAGATAAGGATTCAATTGATACCCCACATGCCCTAGTAACCTTACTTTGAATTTTTAAGGCCCCCTTTCAGTCCCTGTTACAAAAAAAAATATAAATATTTTTACTTCTTTCTTATTTGCAAAATAGTTGGGTAAACGTCATCAAAAACTGTTCTAAATTTCAAGTTGATAGCATTAGTAGTTTTTGGGATATCCAGCTGTGACAGACAGACAGACAGACAGACTGAGTCACACCATAAGTGTTCCTTTTTCGTTTTACTATTTTGGTACGGAACCCTAATAACGCTACATTGTTAATAACAAACCAAGTAAAAGTGCAAAACTGTTGCCGATATCGCTTATAAGTTATTGGCAAACTTTAATTGACCTTATTACAAACAAGATTTATTAATATAAACAGTTAACTATGGATTATTAAAGTTACGTTGCCTGCTTTGCTTTTTATGGACTTTTATAATTAGCTAATTAAACGTAGAGACCTATAATATTTTCTAATTACTACGGTATGTACAGTATAGATCTTAGATAAGGATAACAGATTAATCTTGACCTAACGAAATCACGATAAGGCACGATTTGCTCTAGAAACATGTCAAACGGATGTGTTAATTAATTGGTACTTTTGGCTCTGGTAATTATTGCCCAATCAATATTGGTAGATACCGATAGGTATCAGCAGGCTAGCAAAGGGCAAAATGAGGAAGATATGCACACACACAAATAACATTAGGTACCCGCAACTAGCTGACCCTTAGAGCAAGAGCTGACCCGACAGACGTTGTCCTGTCAAAATTTCAATCCTTAAAAAAACATTTTCAGTTTTGCCGAATTTTCCACTTTACGGGGCTTTTCCATTTTTTCTTTCCCTTAAAACCTTCGGACTAGGTATTATGAACCTTAAAAAAACTTATTTACAAAAAAAAAACAACCGACTTCCAAAAAAAAATAGTACAAAGTGAAAAATAACTTTAACTTTGGAAGTCGGTATCTTTGGATCTGTATTTTAGTTTTTTGCCACCGACTTCCAAAATTAAAGTTGATTTTTACTTTGTAGTGTTTTTTTTTTTTGGAAGTCGGTTTTCACTTTTTAGTGGGTCAGTTTGTAATTTAACTAAGTTACAATACCCCAATGTCAACTGCTCATCACCTTTTACAAATTATTGCTTTCCCCGATGCAGAGACGTTAATTGTTTAGGAGTTCTCCTATTAAGAACCAGGAGAACTGGAGATCACCATTATGCATTTTGACGAGCATACTTAGCAACCATATTAAAGTAATCGAACCGCAACCTGTGAAATACTTAGGTATAATTGAATAGTTCCGATGGCCATCTGTGGTCTTCATCATCAGTTCCACTTCACCAAAAGAGCAAATACACAAGTTACTATAAAAATACCCAAATCGCTATAGGTGTGCCTATAAAATTTGAGGGTTTTCCTCGATTTCCATGGGATCCCCTCAGAAGATTCTGACTTGGTGACAATGGGACCACCTCGAGAGTATACCCTTTCAAACTAATGTAAATTATTAAAAAATTAAAATTATTGTAAATGTGAGCACTATGTGTATCTTTTTTTTTTCTTTTTTAGTTTTATTGATGGTCTGATATTTTTGAGTACTTTATGCGACCTACCCAAATGTCCTTTCTTTGGTATTGTTCGTCGAGTTATTGAGCTCCTGAAATCCTGAGTTGAGCTACACGATTGTTGACAAATGCTTGCACTGACTGGACAGGTCCACTCAAATTTTTATGGTTCTTTCCTCAAAAGACCATTTCAGACTGGATCTACATGGTCCTCACATGATCTGACCAAGATTATGTCTGGACTTTAAAAGAGACTTTGACCCCTGAGTTTGTTTCGCCATTTCTTCTCAGGGAGTCAGATAGGAAATGTCGACTTCATCTAGCTTATTTAAAAAAAAAAATATATGACGTGTAAAAGTGATTTCGATATCTTATTTACAGAATAAACAATTTCATTTCACTTCATTTCATTTCAAACAATTTTCAAAGAATTTTGCAAATTCGTCTACATATGACGAAGATATGCCCGAACATACATACGCACGGGTCGATCTTCAAGGTTAAGCAACGTTTACCAAGGTCGGTCCTTGGATGGGTGACCATCCATTACATGCCGAGACCTCTCCGTGCTTCGGAAAGCACGATAAGCCGTTGGTCCTGGCTGTCATTCATAAATCTTTGACAGTCGTTTCGGGTCGTTAGAAGCCCGAAAGTTTGACAACCAGTCCTACTAAAGGGTATCGTGTGACCCAGTAACAATTGTGGAGGTCAGACAGGCAGTCGCTCCATGTAAAATACAGCTTAAATAGTATGTAGTGTATGTATTCAGCTGCATCCGGCTAGTCTGGAAGCCGGCACCAACATATTGCAATGGGAAAAGGCTTGGCAATGATGATGGATATGATCACCAAACAGTCTAACAAGCGTGGTGATTGTGACTGGTGATCTTATGGTCATCCATTTTTAATGGCCGTCCAATATCCCACAGAGGCCATAACAGTACTATTATGGGTATAGTCTATTATGAGTGGGTGGGTGGGTTTTTACCAAATGCAACACTCCAGATTAGCATAGCATAAGATGTACGGGGTGTACGGGGCCACACTTACCATCTCAGTGCCAAGTCAACCTCACCTGCTCGTGGTGCATCCTGCTAAATAACAAACGAAAATGTGACAACCGAGAAATGGCGGTATGACATGGGTATAACCATAGAAATATTTAAAAAAACCGGTCAAGAGCGAGTTGGACTCGCGCACCGAGGGTTCCGTTCCGATTTCTGAAAAAGTGTGCTATTTAGAGACATCGTTTTATTTTTCCTGTAATCTTTCCATAAACTTCTATCACATAGAATAATTTCAGATTTTTATCTTTTCAAACTTCGGAGATAAGGGGGGGAACGGTATTTTTTTTTTACATTTATCATCAAAAGTCGAAAACTATGCGGCCTAAAAAAAAATTTTTTTTTTTTTGAGAATGTGCAAAAAGCGCTCTTTCATATGATACCCCACATGCCCTAGTAGCCTCACTTTCAATTTTTAAGACCCCCTTTCAGTCCCTGTTACAAAAAAAAATTAAATATTTTTACTTCTGTCTTACTTGCAAAATAGTTGGGTAAACGTCATCTAAAACTGTTCCAAATTTCAAGTTGATAGCATTAGTAGTTCTTGAGATATCCAGCTGTGACAGATAGACAGACAGACAGACGGACAGACAGACAGACAGACAGAGTCACACCATAAGGGTTCCTTTTTTACCATTTTGGTACGGAACCCTAAAAACAGGAGAAGTGGCAAGGGGCGAATCTGTGTCCGCGCGACATGCTCAGTATGAGCCGTTCATAGTCAAATGGCCGTCTCCGCGAACTACTGCGCTTTCGACTGTGACCGTGACAATTTATAAGAATGCCGTGTTGTTCAGTGGTTTCTTGTAAAAACCGAAGCCAAAACAAAAACTATGTAAAACATGGAATCACTTTCCATATGTTGTACCTAAGTACAAGTACCTATTTTACCGTATTTGTCTTTAACATCATGAAAGTGACAAAGGGACAAAGTGGAGACAGAGGGTTCCGATATATTTTAACATAGGTAGGTACTTACTGGGCACATCTTCTTTCTTATATCTATGGGTTCTTTCATATATCCATTCCTAAACAAAACTTTGCAGCTAAATGGCGCAGACAAGTGACGGGGAGCAGCGTCACTAGTGCAAGAAGTTGCGATCTGTGGTCGCCAACCCGCAGGCCCAGCGTGGCGATTATGGGCAAACCCTCCAAATTGCGAGCCAAAATAAACCCGGACCCCAATTCCCGGCTGCCTTGCTATTTCTATTCCTCTTCTATTCTATTGATAATAGTTTAGAGGCATGAGGAACAGGGTGTAAAGTTCACTCATGCTCTATTGATAAGGGAGGATCCTCCGACCAGACGGGTGTTGTGTCTGGTGGGCTACTGCCCGACGGTTGATGTCGGGACGTTGTATATATGCTAATCGCGTGGTAAACTCTAATTGCGCGATGCAGGTTTTGCGTGACGTCATGTCATTGATGCGTAGTTCACATGTGGCGATGTAGATGCCGCCACATCACTCCCCTCCGGAGACCGGAGGTCGATAGTGGGCTGAGTCGTGTATCTTGCGATGCTTGCCAGTACCAGTTATGGTTCCAGTGAGTCGGAACCGGATGCCGCATAGTTCACGGTGAGTCGAAACTGTCTGCGGTGATACCCCAGTGAGTCGGGGTGGCGCTGCGTTATGCTCCAGTGAGTCGGAGTGTACAGCGCTGGGTTGAGGTTGAGGCTGAAGGTGATGACCAGGAATGCGCGTCCGCTGCATGCTGGTGGTCAGGATACCTGTTGAAGCCGTGGATGCTGGCTGGCTGTGTGACTTGCCGCTCGAAAGCTTGAGGAAGTGATGCTGATGACGTCACGCTGAAGGAGTTGCACGAAGGCTGCGCTGACGTTCATGCTCGGGGTCACCAGTTTAGAGGCATGAGTAACAGGGTGTAAAGTTCACTCATCCTCCATAGAAAAGGGAGGATCCTCCGACCAGACGGGTGTTGTGTCTGGTGGGCTACTGCCCGACGGTTGATGTCGGGACGTTGTATATATGCTAATCGCGTGGTAAACTCTAATTGCGCGATGCAGGTTTTGCGTGACGTCATGTCATTGATGCGTAGTTCACATGTGGCGATGTAGATGCCGCCACAATAGCCTAATCAGCCAGTAATGTTCTCACCGCACTGGGAAGGCCACCTCTCTGCGAGAGAAAGTTGGCAGGTAATCCACCATGAGGGCCCACTGTGCAGGTTAGGATGTCTTCGAATTGTTGGTCTTGGGACTTTTCCTCACGCGACGTTTTCCTTCACCGATTTGAGGGGTGTTATAATAAATTGCACACAGTAAAATGCATGACAGCCTGGGATCAATCGAACCTTCAACGCGTAAATCGGGGACCTTTCCTACCAGGCCATTACCTACCTACTACTCCATATAAATATATTTTGCAAGTATATACCAAATTATACATGCCTAATTAAGTAGGTACGTCAAATAAGAAAAATTCTGAGTAGGTAGGTACTTACTTATCAAACAAATTTATCGTGCACCGCCATTGTTATCTGAATTTTATAATTCTGTGTAGATAAAGTCACAGGTTAGCACAGGCATTGCCTTTATCTATACGCTCACTTCAAGGCAATCGTAATAATCGAATTCACGTCAATATTTGAATTAAGAAATTAGAACAGTTTTTTTTTCATTATGCCAGGTTTTCATAAACTCAAAGTGCCTGAAATTCAAAATAGTGTGAGTATTTTTTTTCTTTTCATCTTATTTTGATGTAGATTTTATTGAATGGGTTTATCATAATAAACGTGAAGTTGCTCTGTTAGGTACTATGTTCTTATCATTGTGTGACCGCATGGTGTATAATGTAGGTAAGTAACTATTTTAAATCCTCTAGTGGCCAGTGTAGGTATCACTCATGTGCCGCTGGGGTCGCGGGTTGTTTAAAAAAGATACCGTGGCCCTGGCACAGGCAACTGAAGGAACACGGGTGGGTTTTAGCCAGTAAAAGTCTGACACGCCCTTCCGCTCCACCCAGAGCAGTTATTTGATGATTTCCCATCCACAAAAAAAAAAGGTATCACTCATGTGCAGAAAAAAACATGTGTTACCTACTTGTATTTGACATTTTGGAAGTCATAAGTCTGGGTGATCATTTGAGTTTGGATACTTAAGATACCTTCTACCTCTTAGGTAGGTACCTACTTAATACTTTTTTTTACCAACTACCTACTTAATTTAAAAAAAACCGGCCAAGAGCGAGTCGGACTCGCGCACCAAGGGTTCCGTTCCGATTTCTGAAAAAGTGTGCTACTTAGAGACATCTTTTTATTTTTCCTGTAATCTTTACATAAACTTCTATCACATAGAATAATTTCAGATTTTTCTCACGGCACGGTATTTTTTTTTACATTTTACATCAAAAGTCGAAAACTATGAGGCCTAAAAAAAATAAAAAATAGTTTGAGAATGTGCAAACAGCGTTCTTTCATATGATACCCCACATGCCCTAGTAGCCCCACTTTAATTTTTTAAGACCCCCTTTCAGTCCCAGTTTCAAAAAAAATATAATTATTTTTATTTCTTTCTTATTTGCAAAATATTTGGGTCAACGTCATCTAAAACTGTTCTAAATTTGAAGTTGATAGCATTAGTAGTTCTTGAGATATCCAGCTTTGACAGACAGACAGACAGACAGACTGAGTCACACCATAAAGGTTCCTTTTTTACCATTTTGGTACGGAACCCTAAAAAGGATACGGATTAAAAACTGGCTTTACTATGCAATATAAATTCAGATTATTTTTAATTATTGCTGTCTGTACCTACTTACCTATGCCATTTTTTCACCTTTGACACTTGATTAGTTTTCTAACTTTACCTCGAAAACCGAAACACAATAGATTACTTCTAATTATTGGCTAACAATGCGTTAGTAAACAGGTACCTACCACCGATACCTACAATCGAAGTAAGTAGGTAAACCTTTCTACAATAAAAATAGTTCTTCTTATAACGGCTTCCCAAACTCTATCGGAGGTGGTCAAGCGCAGCCGAGACAGTGAACGGTCGGTCACGGCCAAGGCCGAACTGAGATTCTGAATTCTGGCATTCTGAATTCAAAACTCAGATAATACTTAATTAAAATACTACCTAGCCTTTCACTGCAAACCGGGAAGTCTTTTATACTTATATACTTGGGTGTTTAATTTGTACTAATACAACTAACAACGACGTAGCATCAGTGGCCCTACAGAACAGTTAACGTGGTCAAGTTCTTGTTGGATCGAACAATTGGTTAACTGTTAGCACAGTGCAAGCAAGATGATGAATTTGGTGCTTCGAGAAATTGTTGCAAGAGCTTCGGTTGAAGCTAAACAAGATTCGGTTAGTATTATGTTATGACAATCTTTTGTACTATAGTTACAAGTTAAGTTCTTATTTTTAGTTGTCCACCAATCTTTAGCTTTTTCAAAAATTCTGATTCCGAAATCAAATGTTGGTTTCGTGTACCTTACCTTCATTATTTTGCTAGTGATTTAATTAAGTTTCTAAATTAACTTTTATGAAACTAGAACATATTATATAAATAGGTCATCCTAATAATTTCGCTGTTTTTTTTTCAATCTCGTAACTGACGGGTTCGTTTATGAAAACAGCCTTACAAGTAAAAGGAACTGCCAAAAATATTACGCCCCATTTAATCACATAACATTATTTTAACCTTTCTTGTTATAACTTTGGTCCCAACACCATATATTTTAAATTAGAACCATACTTTTTTATTTAAGACTATGCCCAAAAAGTGGAACGTAAGCCAGATTCGTAAACAAGAGTCAGCCCCCTAGTGCCGACTGACAGAATTAAATCTGATATCTGACATTTATAAGGAAGAATAATGTTGTTTTGGACGGTTTTAGAGATTTTTTTATACGAATTATACAAAAAGTGCTAGGATTATGATCTAAAAAGTTTAATAACAATAAGTCTATGTATTCTACCTCAACAAATGCCATAGAAACGAAAGATAAGTGAGGTTATTTCAGAAAAATCGGTGTCACTGATTAATCTCCAGTACACATGAAAAGAAAACAATGCAGATCTCCTTAAATGTACCTTACTTTTAGACTATTATATTGTACAGTCCTCATATGGCAGATATTGCCAGCTGAAACCGAATATAGATCTCACCTGTTCTGTTATTATATGAAGGACTGTCAACAAGACCCTCCAAGAGATGGGAACATTAAACTAGACCCGAGGTTCTTGCAAGCTGCTGTAGAAGCTCGTGGCAGTGACGTAGACAAAATGTCGAGTGGTTCGTCAGGAGTCAATGGGTTCTATCGGCCCCGGAGCGCTCTTGCCCGGGCTATGTATGAGAAGCAACACAATGATAGATACCTGCAGGAGCTAGATCAGAATGAGGTAAGTTTAATATTAGATTAACTCATACAGTGAATCATGTGCTTGAACATGTAAAAGATGATAATGTGTGTTATGAATTCATTCATTGAATATTTGATTAAATCGTAAAAAAGTACATCATTTAAAAAAATTATTGCCTGACCATTCTTAGTGGCAAAACTTTGTTACTTTGTTAGAAATAAGTACTCATACTATTTCTGATGTGGTGTAAAAATTGCACTAAAAAGAGAACCTTTTCATTTTAGTCCACATGGGGCTTTGTAAGAACAATGTTAACACCAGCCGATATTGGTGGGCTACTTTTTTTAAAGAAAGTAGTAACATACTTAAAATAATAAGAAAATGATTTGTGCTTGGGAGCAGTATGTTTTTGTATGTCCATCAGTGGACATCTTTCAGCTGAAATAATGATGATGTAAGTAAATGAATAAACAAAATGTTTAATACTTTCATTCTATAAATCTAAACTTCTAATGAATTTTCTGACAACTCAATATAATTATTGAGTATTGATTAACTGCTCAGTGTTTTATTATTTGACCTTGGTTTAAAACTTAGTCATTAGGCACTGTATGAATTCTATGATGCATAATTTAATGAAATTGAGAAAGTACCTACACTAAGTAAAATTTAATACAGGTTCTTCTGTGGTCTGTGGACCATTATGTATCGTGAGGGTACTCACGATTTTTTCCTTCACCAATGTCTTGCAGTAGATAATGTCTTGGACATTACTGACATCGATGAAGGAAAACATCGTAAACATCATAAACTCAGAAAGTACGTATGAATTGAAAAAGTCACATTGATACTTGCCCGGATTTGAACGCACAACCTCGTGCAGGAGAGGCGAGGCCTTAACCACTGGGCCACCACAACACGATAAACAACAAAACAATAAAACACAATAAATAATTATGCTTGAGGTGCAATGTGCTTGAGCTACATTTAACACTTAACTTTTAACTTTGCTATCAAGTTTTATGTTTTGAATATAATTTTCAAGATGGTATTTTGGGAATTGAAGGACGCAAAGATTTAAAATATCCTCCAAATCAACCTGTTAAGGAAAAGCTAAGAGAATGAGTTTTTGTTTAAGTATATAAAAGTTATGTAGGAGAAAAATAAATGTTGGATCTAGTGTTGGTTAGATATTTCTTGTAAAGAAATCTCAAAATTGCAAACTTAATTTTTTTCTTACTGTACCTAGATGTTAATTAAAATACTGCAAAAGGTTGAACGGTCACATAAAGAGTTTCTATTTATAAACCTTGAAAGTCATAATCTTAGTTGTTAAATTGTTTCTTGAACTAAAATCTCAATTCCATAAAATTGATGAATTCGGGATTTGAGTCTATTTAATTTTCATAACAAATTGAATTAATTGTATGAAAGAAACTCAATGTTTAAAAAAAAAAAAAAACATTTTCTGTAAAGTTGTTGGTCTCTCTCTTCATTTTACTCATTTTTACACCTATGATTATTCCTTGATACTCGAATTTGAAAAGTCGATACTTAAAGTGCAACATTGAACCGATAATTACCTTTTTTAGGGTTCCGATGTCCGTCCGTCTGTCCTTCCGCAGCTTAGCTCAAAGGCTCTTAGTACTTGAAAGCTATAATTTGGCATGGATATACATATTCATCACGCCGAGAAAGTGGTAAAAAAAAAATTTTTTTAGGGTACCTTCTGTACATTATGTAAAGTGGTGATGTTTTTTTTTTTTCGTCTACGTCGCCTTTCGTTTCGGGTTTTTGAAAACAATTTTTCGATTAAGCTCTAAAGTGCTAATTTTTGTTTAGAGTCAAGTGTTAAGCTAAACGGTTAGTTTTTGATGGGTAGTAAAAATTCACGGTAGTAACGAAATTAAAAGGAATACTATCACAGCTAAGTAGGCTTTCCAAGTTTTCGAGTAATAGTCAAAAATAATCATGAAACAACAAAAAGCCCTCTTCTTAGTCCGCATTATTGTGCAACTGCGGAACCCTATTACTGCGCGTGGCCCGACACGCACTTGGCCGGTTTTTTAAATATTTTTTTTACTATTACCAATACAACTACACTTGCGTGCAATAAAATCTATATCATACAAGACAGCAGGTCTAACCATTGTTTTATAAATGTTCCCCTTAATCCGCGACTCTCGTATCCGCCTTTCTTACTTCATCCATGCTAATTTCCCTCACTGAACCCATATTTGCTTGTACCTCTTTAAGCACATCATTCCATTCATTCTCTTCGTTCATTAGCTTTCCAAAATAAACCTTCCATCGTTCGTTTATTTCGTCATGTTGGGACAGAACCTTACCAGCGTCATCTTTCATACACTTAAGTTAATCCGGTATAGCTCCTTCTGGCCTCTTGAGCTGTCCAGTGAGTCGTACAACTTCTCCTGCGTCTTAGCCCTGAAAACTGCTACCGCCTTTTTGCCTTTCTCTTTCATTCCTTACAAATTCTCTTCTTTCAAACCCCGTTTCCTACACCCTGCCATTCTTTAAATGCAAGTTTCTTTTCTTTAATCATCTTTTTCACTCCTTCATTCCACAACGATGCATTCGTTTCTATCATACCTTTCCCTTCTCCAAACACATCTTTTGCTACAATCCGCCATCTCTTTCCAACATTCAGTCACAGTTTTTCCTTCCATATCCTTAATTTCAATCATTTTATCTAAGTACCTACCACTTGACTCACATAATTGCACATTCAATGACGTGCGGCCTACCTTTACCCACATGGGCCAAAAGCTTGTCCATAATATGTGCATAGTCCGAATTACACAATTGATCGCAAATCGGACCACGTTTCAATATCGCATCTAGATCTCTCCCGAACCATCAATCGGATCCGTTTCTCCAGATGACCTATTTCTCCAAATTTAGCCTACCTAGCTGAATTTTCTGCTCTGAGTATTATTGTCCTATTCTAGTATCATAACATCAATTTGTAACTTGTACCCTTTATTTGGAAAATAGTAAACATTTGAAGATTTAAGGCGAGAATAGCTGCTAACCGGCAGCGCCACCATTGAAAAATTAATAAGTCTGGAGATATGAAACATTTTGAAATTTCCTATGCACACATTTTTAGTCAGATGAGTGAGAATTTTTTGTATCAAAAAAATCAACACTAACCTCCAAGGTTCGAAGTTATAGCAGCTAATAATAAGAAAATAATAAAATAGTAAAAACGTTTATTTTCTCCACCACATAATGAAAACTTAGTAAAATAAGTACATAATTTGTGTTTAAAAAAAATACATTGATGTTGTGGATACTGGACCCTGTACCTACTAGGAATACCTGTGTTACAGGTCTCCAGGCCTCCAAACTACACGGACAAGTCACAGTAATACAAATTATAGATGAAAATTTTGGGAACAAAAAACAATTTAAGACAAAGAAAAAACAAATAATTAATTAAACAGCAAAGTAGGGTGTGTCGGTGTGGGTGTGTGGGTGTGCATTAGTGAATGTGTGATATTTAAAACTAGTCTTCTAAAATGGTGTAGGACATGTCGAGCTGTGTTTTATGAAATGACTTCTAAGAGTCTCTGTGGCTTCATAATCGTGAGATTGAAGCCAATTTCGGACTTTATTTTTACAATTATATACGGATAAGGAGTAGATGGAAATGGTCTTGTTGACTATGTTGTAAATGTAATCTCCTAGGAAACAAAAGAATCTACGGCTGGAGCGGGTTTTGAAGGACCTTGATTTACAGACTGTGTGTTTGCGTCTCCTGTTCAGGATTTCAACAGGATTGGAAGTTGAGTGTGCCTGCGAATGATAGTGCTGAAGATGAATAATTGGCGAACTGTGGACTGCTGGTGAAGTTCTTTCCTTAACGCTAAAAACGGCTCAATTCGGGTGCTGTGGGCTTAGTGCGAGTTTTTATACTTACTCGATCGCGTTTACGTTATCGTTACCTTATGTCAATTCGTATGGAATAATTGTGTTTCCCATTATAGTCACCAGGCGGCGCTTATTCATTTTCAGTACAAACTGACGTTTACGTTACCGTGATCGAGTACGTATAGAAACTCGCACTAAGCCCTCTGTTAGCAGCTATACTCGCCTTAACAAAGAGACGATAGACACCGAACACCATAAAACCGTCCCCCTCAGTAAAATCCACAGGTTGATAAAATTCAAAAGCGAACTTTCAGTGGTGGCACATAGAAATTTTCTGATTACCTATCTATGGGCAAAATTTTATACTTTTTCTTCTTTTTTGTTTCGAAAATCCTTGTGCTCTTACAGTGACGATTTGTATGACCATCATCGTTGACCTTTGTTACCGGATTCGGTTCCTTAGACACTGTGTTAATTGTGTTTTATATTTTGTAATTAACAGTAACCCTGTTTTGGGTTTTTCTGGTCCTTATACAAATATTTGTCTGATGTAGGTCATTATAGTCTCAAAATTGATTCCTGAGATATTTCTTTAACGCATTGAAAGATGAACAGACTGAAGTGCCTGATAGATATACCTAAATTGTATGAAAGCTCCTTACTCGATCAATCAGGTTAAGTTAAGCTTGCCGCGGTTGGTCCCCGGATGGGTGACCATCTTTACATACCAAGACCCCTCCGTGCCTCGGAAAGCACGTTAAGCCGTTGGTCCCGGCTGTCATTCGTTGATCTTTGACAGTCGTTACGGATCTTCCAGGTTTTAGCAAGTCTTATCAAGTGAAAGTCTTACGAAGTGGTATCGTATTACCCAGTAACTGGGTTGTGGAGGTCAGATAGCCAATCGCTCCATGTAAAATACTAGTATTCAGCTGCATCGGTTAGACTGGAAGCCGACCCCAACATAGTTGGGAAAAGGCTAGGCAGATGATGATCTCTGTCTACATTGTTCTCACATCTATATTTTCAATATGAACGATGTAACCAATATTATGTAAAATATTTGATTTAAAACAGTGTCCGTGGAGTTTCTTGCCCGTTCTTCTCCAGGATCTACGCTTTGGAATGGGCAACTAGCTTCATTTTTCTGACTGACCGAATCAAGACCGACCCCTTGACAATTCAAAAGTGTCTGTAATTGGTTTATTTGAAATAAATGCTTTGAGTTTGAGTTGAGTTTAAGTTTGATGAAAGCTCCTTATTAATTATAGCTCGACTGGCTAGAAACATGATTCTGGTGACATTCGACAAAGTCCCACATGCTGATATGACATAATGGTCCCAGACGCTACGCTATCTAGAGATCTGGAAAAGGCACGTTTTAGAGCACATTTACCTACGGACTTTGTGATGTGTGCATAAAACCTGGATATTCTTCAGAACGTCGTAAGAATCAAGTACCTACATTCAGCGGGAAATCTGTCTCAACTTACGCTCTAATACTCGTATTGCATTATGCCTATGTTACTACTCGTCCCAAAATCTAAATGTTTTGACTGGCACAATCTAGAAGCCTAGTTTTCTAACAAGTTTTCCTGTTGTGTCACCGAGTCTCGGACGATAACGACGCAACGTTTGTCCAATTCGCCGTTTGATTACTGAATCCAATTTTCTAGCAGGGACAATTCCCACGGTTCACCGTCGCACTTACTCGCCAGGGGTTTCTATACTAGACGCACACGCAATCGGAGGCTCACGTGTACCTCCGTAACGAGGATATATTTGCGTATGAAGAACACGAAATACCTCTGAATTGTGGAGGGAATAAGACATTCAACCCGCTCCTCCCCCCTTACACCACACCCCCCTACACCCCCTCGCGACCCTTTTAACTTTCATCTCTGTCGAGTGCTCGGTCCACATACTTTTGTTCTATTTGATCAATGTTATTAAAATGTCGCGGGCTTGCTGGATTACAAACATTTGACTATAGTAAAGCCGATTCAGAATAATAATGTCCCCTGAATTTTATGGAATTACTACGGTCGATTTATTTGAAAAAATCTGAAAAAGTGGTTTCAGGATGATATAAAATTCGCTGTTTTTTTCAGCATGGATTTCGGCTTATCCAATTGATATGAAACCAAATCGCCTTTAGTAGTTTCATGGTGAAGGTCTGCGAAACATTAAATGAAAATACGTTTCATTCATTTATTTATTAATGAGTTCTAAAACTGTGATGGGAAACATTGGTCAAGCAAGTCCAGTACAAAACAGTGTCATGTGATCGATCCTAATCATTGTTAAATCGCGTTATGCGTCCAACAATTGTAACGAATAACATTTGATTGCGGTCCACCCATGTGTGCGTACGCGCATCTCCGGCGCACCGAGCCGAGCGTCACACGAGATCGTCGCCATCGGCCGTAATCACTGCTATCCATTCTGTTAAAACCACCCGAGGATAAATTAGTTAAGTAGAAGCTTCCGTTAATCGTCGGTCGACGTCGGTGCCGGGCGCTCGCTCTAAATGGATTAATTTATACTTATATGAACGAGGACGTTTTCGGTGTCACGCGAGGATGGGGTGATTGTGTTGTGATTGCTTGCGCTTCCTATGAACACGTCCTATATTAAACGGCCTCGCCTTGCCCGCCTGCCCGCCTTGCCCCGTACCCCGGATTGCTGCTGCCATTAAAACGTCGCTTTACGCTTGGACATTGTTATGTTGATATTGTGCTTTATGACTTCCGAATAGAGTTGTTATCAACTTTATGTAAATCTGTGTAAATCACCTGTTAACAACTTTCTTAATAAGGGTCTATTTATTTGCTGTAATTGTATTTATTACCGTACGGTCTAGTCGCTACATATTCCTTTTACAACCTTGCCTAAAGTTATGGACGTTTATTCAGTGAATAATGTTTTTTTATGAAATGCATCTTATTATTTGAATCACCACTTAAGATGGGTATACGAATACTTATTTACTGCCACAGTGCTTATGTATTATATATTACAAACATAGATAAAGCTCGCTCCGTGAAGCACAGGAGGCGTGATGTCCACACACAGCGCTAAGACACCTGAGTCGCGCTGGGCGCATCGCTCACTGCAATCTGTACATTATTTCTCCATTGTTCGCGTAACGAGCCCCCACCCCCTCTACGGAGCCACCCCGCACCCCTTCCCCCCATCTCCTATTTCCCACACCCCACCCTGAGGCGGTGGGACCTCGCTCGCGCCTTTCTTTTATCATTCCTCTCTTTATTTCCGAATGCAAATAATCCTCCACACGTGTGAGAACCGAAACCATTGTTCTCGCCTCCCCCCTCCACCCCCACCGGGGACCTTGGTGACGAAATCTTTTTCTACAGCATTTAGGCAAATGTACCTACACAAATATTTCACTTGCTTACATCATATATCTCATACGAGCTTCCTCGTTACCGACATCGTATCAGAAAAGAACATTATTTGCGTGCACTGTCACACAAAATACAACATAATGTTGGGGAATCTTTTTTGGCAAATGTTGATTTTCCGATTCAATCTTGTCCATTAATATTGTGTTATTAAATTAAATAAGTAAAGGTAAGGTTTTGAAAGGAATCAATCAATCTCGCCTTTTCCCAACTATGTTGGGGTCGGCTTACAGTCTAACCGGATGCAGCTAGATACCAGAATTTTACATGTAGCGACTGCCTATCTGACCTCCACAACCCAGTAACTGGGTAATACGATACCCCTTGGTAAGACTGGTTGTCAGCCTTTGGGGCTTCTGATGACCCGTAACAACTGTCAAAGATCCACGAATATTAAAGAAATACCTAATTAAACTGCACCTAATTACAAATACCTAGGTAGAACCTACTTCAGCACTTAATTACAAAACTCATTGATTAACTAGCATCAACAACTGCTAATAACTGCTGCTGATGCTGACTAAGATCTGAGATCATTAATTAATCTAATGGGTAATTTTCTTGGCACCGACTGTAACTGGACTTTGGCGTTGTCTTGTCCTCAATCAGAACTACCTACAGGGAAGTAATTTAGACGACGACGCCAAAGTGTAGAGCGACAACCGCCCTAGTTGCCGTGAGTAGAGGACAAACAGCTCGTTAGGCCTCCGCACGGCGGAAGGGTGGAGCGCCGCGATTCCCAAGAAAAACGCTAAGTGGGAAATCAATACGTATTAGGCGCGATATCGGACCGGTCGCCCGTCACACCATGATGGATGAACGCACCCAAACTTTCCGCGCCAAGTCTAATAATGACAATATACAAATTGACGTCCGCGAACACTTCCGAAACGCGATAGCTCGCTGTCGCCGACGCCACTCACGTTATGTATACAAACATGAAAAAAACTGATCGCTTTCAATTTCTGTAATAGAAATCTCAATTACGGATATGTTTTTTGGGTCTCATCTATCATGCGGCGTCCTGAGAAGGCGGTGCTCCCGTGTGAGTCAATCGTCGCATCGAATAATGGCGTCGCCTTCGTGACGTCTCACAAGGAGTGCGATATTGGAGTGGATCGACAGGCGGGAGTCACCGCGTCTCTACATATTGAAAGCTATTCGGAATTTGCAAATAAATACACACATGCACGCGAGTACAAGCCGTGTCGCGTCCCGCGGTCCCGCCACCTCGCACACCACTCCGCTACGCTGCCTCTATAAAATTGAAATCGCATTTACTACCTCGCAGACACTATCATTTTGTTTGATGCTCAAAGAAAGTATAAACAAATTAAATGAGCCCGCATCCAGTCTTAAACATTAAGTTTTATGTTTACCTCTTGTTCATAACATTATTTAGGATATGTTATAGAGCTTTAAGAGCACCGAGAACTATACGACACAATCTCGAAAGGTTAGATACATGCAAAATGCATTAGCGACGCACCCATCTGGGCCCCAATACATTAAAGTCTATCTGCGTATTTACAAGATAATTTACAAATGTCTTCCTATATTTCACGTTTATATTGTTGTACCAGTAACCAGTTCATTAAGTACTGAAAGTTCCAAAGAGAAGATTTCTGCAGAACCGTAGCGTAGTATAGGTTTGAACCTGTTTGGCAAGACGTTTTAATGCGATCTGCTTCCGTGGCGTATAGCCTTACATGAGATTAACTCAGGGGTAGTTGGAAGCGAGGAGTTAGGGGGTAGTATTTATGTCACCTCGGGGACGCGAGCGCTCGCCCCACCCCAATTATACCGCAGTAAAAGTCATAAAAAGACACCCGAAGTTTTTACACGAACCAAGAAGAGGCTCACGCGAAATTAAGAGGGGCGCCGAAATGTGAGATGAGCATGAATTTTTTATAAGCCCAGATGATGGTGCTCCGTTTATGATGTCTTATGGCGGATAATGCCCGCGGTGCACGCTCGCTTTGTTTGCTCGCCTGAATCATTGATGAGCTCGCCTTTATAGCCGCCACAAGCCATAACTAATAATTAATTACCAATCCAACACTCCGCCGCCCTTAACGTTCCCAACTCCAAATATGTTCCGAGTGTAGGGCCATTGTGAAACTTGAAGCTCATTGATGTCAACATTTTAATCGGCATCATGTTAAATATAGTGCCCATCTGCAATTTTTTCTCGACAGTTTCACTCAATTGGGTTGTACTGAGCGTATATCGTAAAGTATCAACGTGCCCAATATAACTCTTTTCGTACAGCAAAAAACGTTATTTCTTCAAAAGAGAAGATAATGCTTTTAATAATGAATCAATTTACTCAACAAAACGTTGCCTCGAAGACACCGACGCGCAATTTAAAAAAAATACGAGTTCAATAAGAACATTGGCGCAACTATTACAACGGTAGTCAGTGCGGTTCAAGATAATGACAGATATTCGACCCTAAAATAATAAGTTCATGTTTATAGCCAAGGAGGCCCATTTGAATATTTAAACTCAAAGTCAACTTTTTCAATTCGAAGTATGGACGTCATAAATAATGCTTTTATTTAATTCGATTTATGTTCACGAAAGCAGGTCGAAAACGACCTGAGAGCTGGTTAACGCAAACAACGATTTTCGTTTTGTTCACGCTTGTATGAAACAATACATTCTCACGTTTAATTTCTTTCGGGTCTTAACAATTGATTCTTTTATGAGTGTGTTTATTGAGCTCACTCGAAATGCGTTAATTTCAATTGTGATTTTCGATATCGCAACTTGTATGTGGGTAGATAGGTGTGACGTCATGGAAAGCCTGCATTAGTGATTTAAAGTTTTTCTAGGGCATATGTAACAAAAATCTAGCTCAGTCGATGGCATAATGTGTTCGATGCCCCGCCGGGTATGAGATAAAGAGTCCGCCTGGACACAATTCAATGTATAATTCATATTGTGAAAACACTTACATTAACGCCTTGCGTATCGGTCGCTACGCCATGTTTGTAATCGCTACTTTATGTGTAGAGAGACGTATTAAAAATTATAATGAGTTTTACTTCTACATCAGCGCTGTTAATAAGATCCTTTTATTAATTTGCACTAATACGAAATATTAAATTATCAAGATATATTTTCGCATCTAGTCCTGTTTGTTACTTTATTGAGCAAATTTATTTTACTTAGAAAATAATGTTGTCATAAATTTTACTTGTATCTCTGTTTCCATTTGCCAGTTGTAATTGGCAATTACGGTGCGATTGTTTTGAATATCTTGATGTTTAGATTGCTTAGGACAATTTCTGCGATTCTATCGATCGTATCGTTTTATGTCTTGAGTAGACAACACCATTTATTTTAACATCTGTTACAAGCTCCTGTTTATCTTTGGTCCTTTGGGAAGATTTTTTTTTCTTTAGATATCTTCTGATATGATATGAGCAGCAGCGACACATTTTGCTTCAATGCACTACACAGAAGGCTCCCCAAAAACACGAGCAACTAATTATTTATTCATAACACAAATGACAGAAGTAACTCCGTAGTTTAGAGTAAGAGTAGGTAAGTCCAGAGTATAAGTGCGCGGTGCGTGCGTGCGTGCCTAGCCAGCCTCCGGTCGCCGGGCTCCGGTCGCAGCTAATATGATTATGACAGCAGTACGTGCCAGCCCAGCTCCGGGAATCCTCGCACAAATATTCATTAATCTTTCACGGTCCGACGTCCGCTGCGATGGAGATTTAATCAGATTAAGGATCATCTTTTTTTGCGGGAAAAGTCATGCCCTTTTGTTGCTAGTCGACCGTCGCTCGCACTTTTGTGCTGAATTTATGACGGCCGATGTTTGCTCTGAATGTAAATTTTATCTGCTGAAATTATTTTCGTAACCTATTTCGCAGTAATATTATGTCCACATAATTACTCGATTTTAGTTCACTGTTTGAAAGCAGTAAGTTGTTTATTATGTGTGGTGTGTTGTGTGGTAGACGGCGGCGGCGCCAAGATGACTGTCGGTGTCCACGGTCGCTCGAGTCGCGACCTCGCCACGCAGTCTGCCGCGGACGCATCTCGCTCGCCTGGTGCGCTTATAGCCGATAGGACCATCACTTTTAGTGAAGCCAACTCATTTCCCAGTTATGTTAATGTTTAAAAAACACATTACTATATTTTATGTTCATAACACGTCCCTGGCAACATAACTGCCCAGCTTATTAATAAAGAAAAATAAAAAGGTTATAATGATGGTTTTGATGATGCACGTTGGTGTATGTAGACGACTCGCTGTTAGATTTATAAAAGTATTCGAAAGACTTCTCAAAAATGTTAACACTTAAATGGGCGCGCGCGAGCAGGCCGTTTGATTCGTAGATAGGGCGCGGAAGGCCAAATAAAAAGTAGAATTAAGCGCTGCGAAACGCGCGTAAAATTATTTTACCATTGTATGCAAATCGACGCCGCCGTGATTATTTTATTTCCTAAGAGAGTCCGAATATAAATCTCGATTAAAAAATAAACCAGTCTGTGGAACGTCTCTCTGTTGATAGGTGTTTAAATACTTAGAGCTTAAAATCCGAAAATAAATGTTATACCTCTTTTAAATTGACTCATAGCTTTTAGTTTTATGATACAGACGTTTCTGAAGTAAAATTACAAGCGCAGTCTGCAGACGCACTGAAAAGCAATAAACAAAAGGACAGACATACAAGAAATGTATGAATGAGTAAATAAATACACGAAAAGTTGACAACTGCGGGCCTTGCGGAGTTTGAGGACATTTACAGCTAACAAAAAGATCGTACGTGCCAACCGAATGTGGAAATACCTGCGCACATTTTTGATGAATTCTACACTGACAGCTACGCATCAACTTGCTACCGACTGAAGGATTTGTTGGATTACTTTATTTGGAATCTAAATTTACAGATATACCTAACTTTAGAATATTAACAAAACCAAATCGGACTGATAAGTATCGGTCTTCAAAGTTGAACCACTGTCTTAAGTACCAACCGATATCCAAATAAAATAATCATAACAATAATTTTTAAACAATGCAACTGTATAAGTCAAAAAGCTCGCGGCCATCGTAACATTCTTGACACCCTAGTGGTATAAAGCGGGCAGCCATCTTGGATATAAACGCATAACTCATTTATTAAAAGGAAACGCCTCGGTCCCGCGGCGCGCGGTGTCTAATGAAAGTTGGCGTAGCAAAAACGTCGTCTCGTCGAGAATGTGTCGCCCTCGCGTCGTGGGACGTGTACAGGCTATAAAAATACCGGTGGACCAGGCACCGGCCTCGACACCCCCTCTACGTTTCTTTTTCAATCAATTCAATCAACGGCAGTTCGATTGGCTTCTGACGGAAGGATATTGTGACATCCCAAACAAATGATACTGCTTGGAGGATCTCATCTAGTTGTGTCCTGACAATATCCTTCAAAAGGGTCATCGTACGACATTCGAGCGTCTTCAGACATTGGAATTAAGAAGTATGTCTAATTTCAGGCAAGTCTATCAAAATTTTGATACTGTAAGTGCAATTCCAAAAAAGGGTCATACAGGGTTGGACTCCGTTTCCTCTAGTCTTGTGGAACAGTAAGCATCCTTTGAAAAAAGAGGTCAGGTCCGGGAAATGGACAGGTGGAAGATAATTCTGAAAGGAAAGGATTATTAACACAAAATCTACACATAAATTCAATAGATTAATGTACCTACTAAAAAGAAAATTTTTACTAACACTTAAATGGATTCTGTCCGAAATGAATGGATTGGACTTATTATTTATTAAAAGTCCTTGACATACCACGGGACCCTGTGGTCCTGGACCTTTGGATGGCGTACGATTATCCCTGTTTGCTCTCGTGGCTAAGTAATAACAGCCGCACGGGTCGATCCGTCAGGTTAAGCTACGCTTGCCGGGGTTGATCAGTGGATGGGTGACCATCTTTACATATTGAGATTCCTCCGTGCCTTGGAAAGCACTTTAAACCGTTTGTCCCGGCTGTTATTCGTGGTTCTTTGACAGTCGTTACGGGTCGTCAGAAGCCCGAAAGTCTGACAACCAGTCTTACCAAGGGGTATCGTATTACCCAGTAACTGGGTTGTGGATGTCAGATAGGCAGTCGCTCCATGTAAAATACTGGTATTCAGCTGCATGCGGTTAGACTGGAAGCCGACCCCAACATAGTTGGGAAAAGGCTAGGCAGATTGATTGCTCTATGCAAGTACATCCAAGGAAAACCCCCGTTGGAGCAGGAGGCAAGACATGAACATGGAAACAAAACATATTGGGCTAAGGGTTTGGGTGGCAATAGTGGATTGGTTAGCTAGAACCATGGAAGGACTATGTCCCCTGCGTCATGTAATACATGGATAAAATGGCAGTTATTATTATTATAATGTTTAACCACCATCAACCAAATCTATAGAAGTAGAACTTCAGAACAAAAAGTGATACTGAAGATTTTCTTTGCTCACCACATAGGTACCCAATGGAAAATATCATAGAAAAATATGACGTGTTTGTATGAAATGCAGACGTATGTAACTTCAGTAAATCAATGAATAAGAAATGACGTATGTGGGGCCCATAGGTGTCGGATCGCAACCGGCATCAAGGTCGACTACATAAAAGCTAGTCACTTTAAAGGCTCCTACAAACAGGCGCGACACGCGGTGTCGCGCGCGATTAAGTCGCTTGTCGCGCCTATAAGCCTTAAGGAGCCTTAAAACAGGAAGAGCTAAACTTAACGATTGTATTTCAAACTAGCTGTGTCCCGCGACTTCGTTCGCGTGGAAGTCGTAAGATACACAATGTAGGTATTAAAATAACAGCCAAATTTTAATAAAACTAACTCGTCCCCCGACCCGCTGCGTTGATCGGCCGCGCTATTTGTTCGCAATTTCACTGGTTTTCATTTTTTTGGGCGGAACCCTAATTCGTTTTATAAAATAAAAGTAGCATAAGTTACTCCTTATTACATCAGCTACCTGCCAGTGAAAGTCTCGTCAAAATCGGTCCAGCCGTTTCGGAGATTAGCCGGAACAAACAGACAGACAGACAATTTTTTTTTTATTTTTTTTTTTATTTGTATATATTACTTTCAGCGTTTAGTAAAAAAGCTGTTATTTTGATATTACAAACACACTTCAATTTTATTTATTTTTATAGACGATAACTTAGTTACGAATGCCGTTTTCTACATAAAGATTATTGTTAGTTAAGTGGTAGTTTTATCTGTAACAAGAAATCCTCCCATCCTCAATGTGTCTCACACAACTACTACCTTTTTTTAAGGTCCTACCTACCTAAATCAAAACAGTTTATTCTATCATTTAAATTATTTGTAACACGTTAACTTGGCTCTTTCGTTGAACGTGTTTTTTTTACGGCCACTGTTAATTTCAGCGGACAATGGGTGGGGGGCCATCGGCGATCGCGTCCGAACAATCGGCCGGGCGTGAGCGCGCTTAATTGCTCTACCGACGAGTAATTTCAATTCCAACACCTTAAATAAACACTAGTTATTTTAACAACCTTCGACGTCAAACGACTTTATTGTAACCTACAGAATAGGGATGATGACTAAAATTTTTTTTGTCCATCATTTTGAAAAATTTTAAAAACATTGGACACGTATTTTTCTTTATAAAAGCGATATATTGAGTTAAAATGTGGCATGACGTCACTCCTTGCTAGATTTTGTATGTATTCTGTGATAATTGTGACGTAGCGAGCCCCCACTCCCCAAATTTAATTCATTAGGTATAAGTAACTAAGTAAGTATTGTTTTATTAAGATAAAGCAAAAAGTACGTGTCTAATATTTTTTTATTATCTGACTGACGGATTAAATAGAATTTCTTATTTTTTACCCAGGCATCCCTATTGTTTGACCGACTCGAAGACTTCGAGTCGAGAATACGTACATACAAAAGTATGTATGTACGCCTCAGTAACAGACGTGCTACGATTCAATCAATGAGCTTCGTCAAAGAAGTGACCCATAGTTAACCTGAAGTTAATTTAACAGTCCACCGCTTGGGTGGTAACCAGCGACGATATTGTCTCGAAACATAACGGCTGATTTTACGATCAAATCGGCCAAGTTGGTGCTTAATGTAAAACCAGTTTAAATACACTCGTAAATCTCTTGAACGCGTGCCCACGCTGCAGATGACGTTGTGTCTCATGCAACTCCATTTTTTTCAGTCTTTTAATGTAGATAGTGGTAGGGTCTGTAGGTAGTAGTAGGGTTCGCAGATGAAAAACTTGAAACATAACTAATCTGTATACTAGATGAAATTGCATTAATGGGCATCCTTTTAAGGGGCCATTGTACTCATCATTATGAACAACTTTTACTTATGGACCAAAACAAAATCAGTTGTTATACCATCAAAAATATTTATATCACGGACCATAATTTTGTTCTAAAACGGTACAGTATAATTAATTTTTAATCACGACAAACAAATGATTACAACAAAATAAATTCCTAATAGTTATTTTATAGCTTGACAAAACGTTCCAATGAATTGTGAGTTAATTAAATTTGTAGACGGTGCATTCCCATGGTCCGGCTACGCGGAAATAATAGCGCAAATGAATGTGAATGGCATTAAGGCTGGGGATCACGTCGGCCCATAAATCCCAACCCCCGATAGAACAATTAAAAGACGAGTTTAAAACAATTACGCAACGGTGGCCCCCGGGCTTGCTCGTGATGCCATAGCATAGAACAAAGATCAATGAAGCAGCTGAGACAAAAAGTGCCCCAAGTGCACTTAACGGGAACTTGATTCGATGCTTTAATATATGTTCCAGTACCCTAATTGCGTAACACACTATCAATCACAATCTGAATCATTTTGAAGCATATTGCTAATCCATTGCTTCATATGTTTGAAAAATTTGTATGCTCAACAACGTAAATAACGCAATGAATGTTGTTGAACTGTCAAAATGAAACCTATTCCTACTGTAAGTGGGTTACGCAATTGCCCCGCAGGTTGTTTAGATATCTTAACGAATATGTCCAAAATTGATCCTTCGATGCGGAAAATTCTAAGCTCGGTAAATAGAAAATTACGTTTATCCTTATACGCTCAAATGACACCTAAACTCAGTGAAGGCACTTTAACGCAAGTAATTCATACCGAGAATTTATTATACTTTAAGATTCGTCTATTGTTTTTCAATTCTGCGCGCTAGTCTTTGAACACGTGAACATATAAATCTGCTAAAATATATGCGTATCTGATAGAATGCTTTATTGTTTAGTAGCTTTGTCGAGTGTTAATCGAAATCAATTGTTTCGCCGCTATAAGTCATGCATAGGGTTTTAATTGAGAGTATCGCTCTTATGCATCTGAGCCTTGGGCTATTACTATAGTTTATTGAGTACCGAATGTCTGTTTGCTGTAGGTCTTAGACATAAATCCTGTTTATTACATTCATAAAAATGAATGCAGTAGTACCTTGTTACAGTACCCATAGTCAGTAAATACCTAGGCAGTTTTGATAACAGGACCAATTTTAAACTTGTCATAAATTGGTTATAACACCAGGTACCTAGTGGTGTCGACTATAATGTTTGCGGTGTAGCATGGTGCGGGTGACAGGTGAAAGAGAGGGTAAATTTATTTAATTTACTACAGTTATTACTGATTCCATATTTTGCAACTATGATATTCAGGGTGCAGCTAAAATATTCAGTCATGATTGTAATTTTTTGTAAAACGGTTGTAACGATTGTATAAAATGGTTCGTCTAATGTCACCCGCATCGTCACAATTTTTATACCTCTTCAGCCGATGTAACACCGTCCAACCCCATTTCAACTTCTTCCAATACTTATCATTTTTACCCCTTAAACATGAGACATTTACACCAGAATGTTAAAGAACAGGTGGACAACTTACATTCATCTAAGTGTATACACCTGCATTACGTCGCAAGTACGTTCATCATGTGAACACATACGCTACGTTCAGAAGGTATAATCAATATGGTACGTCGTATATCCTGAAGGCGGGGAAGCTCATGCGTCCCGCTTGCAGTACGTCCAAGCGATCTGCATCCCGCCTGATCCCCTTTTAATGGAGCGCCCGGCAAACAAGCTTCCGAGCCGCTTACTGGCAAATCCACCGGGATCCCATGCGCCACTTAGCTCGCAAACGTACAATGTCTTATACTTGCTCCAACACAACCTGGTTCTTCGCCCGTCACACGAACATATCATTTATTTTAAGGCTGCTAAAAATACCTTGAATGTTTCCACGCACTCATAAATTCTGCCCTTATAAACCTATATAATATTACAAATCCAAGCTTATAACTTATATACCAAAGCAGCGGTAAATATGGAAATTTTATCTACTGCACATGTCGCGACAAATTGTATGATTGCGCTTTTCAAAAACATCCATTCACCATTCATCTATCGGAGAATTGATGTGTAGAAGTCAAACAAAACGTCACCGGTCGGAGCGGCTGCTTTTAAATGGCCGCTGCTCCGCCATTTATTCGCACATTTAAATGGGAATTAATCTGGCATTGTGCGAGCTGAGCGCGCTCAGCGTTAATATTTCGCTTCGTATTGACAATATGCTCACACTAAGGGCTTTGATTCATTAGCTGGAGGCGAACGACCTGCGGATAAAGGAGCTGGATCCCTCCATTCGTTCCATGGATGCGCCTGCGCTGACCGGCGCGCTAACGAGTCAGCCGAGTATAATGATCGCATTGAAGGCTATGACTGGCCGAATGACAAGTGTGAAACACAAACGAAAATAAAACATTTTATTATCATCTGACCTGTTGACCATTCCGCGAAAATCGGTAACCCACATAGACAGTAAAATAAATAAGAAATGGACTCGGCCTCGATAAGCCGTGGGATTGAATAAATCATTCACGATTTGTCTTCCTCAACAGGTAGATTTTTAAAATGAGGTAATTGTTATTCATGCAAATGTAACTTACACGAGCAGAAAATGAATCCTAAGCATAGACTCTCATAAATAATATAATCAGACGGGTGCCTCTTGTCTATGATATGGAAGGAATAACAAGGAAGTGCCTTGTCGGGTTTAAAAAGCGTATACTCTCGTACCATTAATTTGCTCAAACGTACAGAAAATCCGTAGGTATATAAAAAGTGTTATGACATGAAGTCAAAACATGCGTGATTCATAGGTACTTTTGCTCGGCTTCAGGGTTAACAGATCCTTAACCAATACCAAACACATTTCCTCTCAAACGTTTGTTCCATCGTTCACGAGTCGAGACGGTCTATAATTTTCTATCATTTTCAAAACAACACGGAAATTATGCGTAATTTTGATACAAGTTAACAATTTAAACTGAAATCCATGAGAGATTACGGAACATTTTTTTATAGGTGTCGATGATTCTTCAGACTTCAGTATTCAAAATTTTCCATGATTTGTATTCCGTCTGGAGAATTTACCTCGTTGAATGCCGTAGTTCCGATGCAGGCTATTTTATTTAAACGTAAAGACGGCGCATTGCATAATCACCAACGTGATTCGCTATCAGTATTCGGTACTAAATATTTATTTCCCTCGGTTCTTACGATACTTTTTGCTGTTCCTCGTAAAAATGTTTAGATTTGTCTTTTCTAACCCTAAGGCTACTTAATTTTGTCGAACTCTGCTCCAATTTCATGAGTGATTACTACGTTTATTTGCTCACCTGATTAACAATTTCTTGTATGTTTGATTGCAATCTATCGATTTATTTCTGTAATTATAAACGATTAATCTGCCTTGACCAAAATACCTCGAGTTCCTCCTGCTGTGCTCAAATATTTAAAAGATCCTGAAGCACAAAAAACAGCTCTAGAAATACTAGTAGCCGAACGAAAAAAACGGTGTCTAATCGGATGAATAATAGTATAAAACATTGATTGTATTACACAAAGTAAAGGCGGCCATCATTTATCGCCGCTCCGAGTCGAACTCACTATAAAATTGAATACGAGCTCCCGGCCTGACGTTTCGATTTGCCGTGACGATTGTTTCAACTACCGGTTTTAGACAATTTGGAGTTCCGTGTGTTGCCTTCTGAAGCTGTATTCTGTCACTTATGTTCTCATTTGTCACTCGATAAGTTCCTAACAGACTGACATTCACTCTTGTATTTTTGACAATTATTTACAGCATCTTGATACTCGGAAAGGTCGCAAAGAGGTTCCTTTGTAATTTTTTTTTTATTTCGTAAGAACATTCATGTAATTATGAATCCCAATTATAATGAAAAAAATTAATTGCTATCGTACATTAATTATACACACCTTAATTACACACACTAATTAAACACTACGGAGAACCCTGTTTGATATGCAGCCCGTACCACCTTCCCAATTTTTTACACGGCCGCCGTTCGATTTTAATACAAAGACAGATCTGGCATTAATTAAGTTGGGCTGATGAGTTCGCATCGTCCGTCTCGCTCGCCGCTCGCCATCATTACGGCTACATGTAGAGGCGAGAAGTTTTTTAATTCGTCATTATTCTGTGGCGTAAAGAAATGTTAATTCGAGGCAGCGTGAAATTAACAGCCGCCGCGTTGCCCTTTGTAGGGCCGCAGCGGCTGACTTAAACACACAACGGGTGACGAGATGCACGCTCCTTTCATACTACACTCTCTTATTTGCACTCGATTACTCTTTTTTGTATGCTTTCATTAAGAACTGCTGCAATGGGTTGTTAAACATCAATTTGTATAATGGTCGAGAAGAAGAAATTGCGATTTGCCTTTAATCATGTCATTACTAATATGTAACGCTGTAGACGCAGTATGTCTTACTTGAGACGTCTCATCTAGATCTAAGTTATGTGCTATAGAAGGAAATTATGCAACTTTTTAGACGTGGGGATAATTTGTCGGTTGCAGACAAGTTCGACAAGATAGATTAGTAAAGATCACGATTTATTAGTACCTATATGTGTTTATGCAACATTTGTCTGCATATTTTATTGCAATACAAGGAAACCCGTATCTTGACGTACCATATATATTTTATGGTAGCGTTGATATGTCTGATAACCATTCAAATTAGGCGTCAAACATGGTTATGCGCAATAAAGGGTTTTCTTATAACGTTCCCTGAAAATAAAAAAAGATGTTGAGGTGATGTCATGGTCAGAAATTAACGCCAATCGCGTGAAACTATACGATATTCATATCATAGGTGTCACAGTCACAACATACTTAATTCAAGATTTTGTTTCAGTGGTACCGCGTGAATAAGGAGCGGCTGTGTCCAGACCTGATCAAGAAGTTTGTCCAGCTGTATCCTGATGAAGAGACTAAGGAGTTCCTGTCGGCTTCCATCGACAAGTCCTCCTGGGTGTGGACGCAGATCTGGTACCTGTTGGCAAAGGCTGTGCTTAGACACTTCTGGTCCGTCACTGATATTAATGGGTAAGTTTAGGTACTTATATCAAGTTAATTTTGTGTTCAATAGGTTCCTTTTTAAAGGAAGAAGAGAAATAATTGGACTGTTAAGAAAATGCCAGGCGTAGGAACATGACTCATCGAGATAGCGATTGTAAAAATGCAATCCGATTTACAAATCCTTGAAAAAATTTGTCTCTTTGGATGACAACAGTGGACACCTTTCGACTGAATGATGATAATTTTAGATGACGTAAATTTTTGAAGGCTATTTAGGTTTTGGATACAACATAGCATAATCAGCCTGTAATGTTCCCAGTGCTGGGACACAGGGCTCCTCTTTCTGTGAGAGGGACTGGGCCGTAATTAACCACGCGGTCCCAGCGCGGGTTGGTCTTCGAATGTTTGCTTCTAGGACATAGCGGCATGTGTTTCTCACGATATTTTCCTTCACCGTTTTGAGAGCAGTGGTGATGAAATAATTTACACAAAGTAAAGTGCCTGCTTGGGTTCGACCCACGACCTACAACTCGTAAGTCGCGGCCGTTACCACTGGGCCACCACTGCTCTGAGAAATGTGGATATTTCTAGTAATTTAGCACCACGCCAACCTATAGTCAATCTTAGAAGGCTGTTCCTGCGCCGCGCCAATGGAATATCAAGGTAAGTAAATCATTAGCCCTTTTAAACTTTTTGTTACTTAAAAAAAAATTAATATTAACTGGTCTTTACAGCAGTTGTTAGAAAACACAGCAACCGCTCATAGGAGGGTAACGAGGCACAAAGTGTCAAGAGAAATGTACACTTGTGCAGTAATGGTGTTTCTGGGTGTTTTTCTATCTATAATATGTATGTATTTACAAAAAAAAATGTATATAAGTAGATTATCAGCCATCTCGTTACCATAACACAAGCATTAGGTTGCTTAGCTTGGGACTAGATGGCGTTGTGTGAAATGTCCAAGGATATTTATTATTTATTATTATTATTATTATTTATTAATGGTCACACACAAGAGGTGAAGATAGAAAGAATAATGGATACAAAAGGTTATGCTTAAAGGAATTGGTTGCTGTCACATTGTCTTTGGTAAGGGGGCTTGTGGCTAAGTAATAACAGCCGCACGGGTCGATCGTTCTAGTTATGTTCGTGGATAAGAACCAACCGCGGCAAGCGTAGCTTAACCTTAAATCTTAGTCTTAAGGTCACCCGGAAGGGTGACCATCATCTTTACATACCAAGACCCCTCCGTGCCTCACAAAGCATGCAAGCCGTTGGTCCCGGCTATCATTTGTGGATCTTTGACAATCGTTACAGGTCGTCAGAAGACCGAAAGCCTGACAACCAGTCTTACCAAGAGGTATCGTATTACCCATAACTGGGTTGTGGAGGTCAGATAGGCAGTCGCTCCATGCAGCAGCATCCGGTTAGACTAAAGCCGACCCCAACATACTGGGGAAAAGGCTAGGCAGATTGATTTGATTTGACCCCCCATTCCGCGAACTTAAAAACGCCCCCTCGTAGAATAATGGATAGAAAAGGTTATGCTAAAGGAATTGGTTGCTGTCACATTGTCTTTGGTAGGCTTAAGAAAATATGAAGCACGTTCTAAAAGCCTCAGAATTATTCTTAGAAAACTCGTGTAATATACCCCGGTAAAATATATACTTACCTAGTGAAGAAAACTACACAGTAGCTGAAAAGAAAATACTTGAAATTCATACTCGTTCTAAAGATATGACTTCGATATGATTCCCGTGGCAAATAAAGATACCTATCAAATACATATATTATAATGTCTACATGTTATTATGATTTGGTAAAATAATCTTTGACAGGCTTTAAGGGGATTGACTTAACACTATCACAAGAAATCTATGGATCAACTGAATGTCGGTTTCAAGTTATGGTTTCAGCTGAATGAGTTTTGTCATCTACTTGTAGAAGACTTCAATTTCACATTCATCAACTATATTTGTTCGTGGCTTAATAATAACAGCTGCACGGGTTGATCGAAAGTTAAGCTATGTTTGCCGCGGCTAGCTCATGGATGGGTGACCTTCCATTACATGTCGAGACTCCTCCGTGCCTCGGAAAGCACTTTAAGCCGTTTGGTCCCGGCAATCATTCATAGACCTTTGACAGTTGTTACGGGTAGTCAGATTCCCAAAAAGTCTGACAACCAGTCTTACCGAGGACTATCGTGTTACCCATTATCTGAGTTGTGGAGTTCAGACAGGCAGTCGCTCCATGTAAAATACTGGTATTCAGCAGCATCCGGTTAGACTGGAAGGTGACCCCCAATATTGTTGGGAACAGGCTAGGCAGATTGATATCTGCTATGATTAGCTAGCAGTGGTGGCTGCTAGCTAATCTTAGGAAATATAAATCACAGCGTTTAAGTCTTAGGGATATCTCGTACTTCTCAAGGTCATCATCACCATTATTCTCTTGCCCTCCCAACTTATTAGGGGTACTTCTTTACTAATCGTCGCAGTTCTCAAGGTCATATAAAAAATATTAAGTACCACATATTTTAATCAGGATTTCGATTTCATGTAATTCAGCTATGATACCACCATAGAACTTTTTCTTAGATTGCAAGATTCCCCTGAAAAAGCTAGCCTTGGGAAGCTTTTTAACAGACTTCAAAAAGGAGGAGGTTCTCAATTCGTCGGAATCTTTTTTTATTTATTTATTTATTTTTTTTTTTATGTATGTTCCCCGATTACTCGAAAATGGCTGGACCGATTTGGATTTTTCTTTTTTTGTTCGAAAGGGTATACTTCCCAAGTGGTCCCATGATCATCAAATGAGGATCTGATGATGGGATCCCATGGAAATCGAGGGGAACCCTCAAATTTTATGGGCACACTTATATCGATTTCGATATTTTTTATAGTAACTTGTGCATTTGCTCTCGGAAAGTACCATTTAGTGAACTGGAACTGATGATGAAGACTACAGATGGCCACCGGAAATACTCAATTATATCTAAGTATATCACAGGTTGCGATTCGATTACTTTAATATGGTTTATGCTCGTCAAAATGCATAATGGTGATGGTGACTTCAGCATGAGCTCCAGTTCTCCAGGTTCTTACTAGGAGAACTCCTCAACAATTAACGTCCCTGCATCGGGAAAAACAATATTTTGTAAAACGTGATGAGCAGTTGACATTGGGTTATTGTAACTTAGATAAATTACAAATTGACCCACTAAAAAGTGAAAAATAAAAACTTTTTTACAAAAAACAAAACCGACTTCCAAAAAAACACTACAAAGTGAAAAATAACTTTAATTTCGGAAGTCGGGGGCAAAAACCTAAAATACAGATCCAAAGACACCGACTTCCGAAATTAAAGTTATTTTTCACTTTGTAGTGTTTTTTTGGAAGTCGGTTTTGTTTTTTGTAAAAAAGTTTTTATTGTATAGTCTGGAGTAAAACCTTCTTGCCCATTCTTCTCCATAGGAAACTACCTTTTGGAAGGGGCAACTAGAATCAATTTTATTTTTTGTAAATTTTGACGTTCAAAAGGGCCTTTTATGTGCCTATTTGAAATAAAAGATTTGACTTTGACTTTACCAGTGCGAAGCTTGTTTATAATAACATCCTTTTCATGGTTGTGTACTAAGACAGTCTGGAGGACAGTTCCATCTCCAACATTATCCTTCAACACCAAAACGGTTACTTTCAGCCAACCAACAAGACCTTCGCACACAAAGTGCCTCTGTAACAACTACGTCAAACTTTTAATTTAAAAGTAATGAATCATATCTTTTACAAACGATGAATTGCCAGTTGAATGACGACAATGGGGCATTATTAAGTGCGTCCAGATTCGTCCAATTACGCCAATTACAATCTCCCGGTACATACATACGTAGATGTGGGTGTATGTGTTATTTCCTCATCCATTGTGATGCGCCTGCACAAATTAACTAATTCGGGATGTGATTTAGTCTTTTGTTGCTTTTCAACAAATGGTTCTGTGTTTTGTTCACTTTGGACAAGGCTAACTATGACGAGACAGCATCAGTTATCGAGAGAACTGTCAAAATAGATGAAGTTTAATAATATTTATATTCGAAGATGCTTTGCGTCTGTCAGGATCTACACCACTTCCAACTCCAGCGCAATCTAAATTCTAGACCAACATTATATTTTCCAATATTTAATAATAAAAGTACATCAGTGGATATCGATAACAGTATCCATCCGCCATAATAGCATCAGTAGGGGCGTCCGTCCGCTGATCGTCGGGTGTCTATAGCGGACCACTAATAAATAATTTAAATAAATTGACGGACGAGATTTACTCATTGGTGGCTTCCGTCTCTCAATTACGTTTTATTTATCACTTACTACGCGTCGACCGCCGCGAGTATTGGGCGAACGACTGAACTATCGAGAAATTTGATAGGATAGGAAAATACCGTAGCGCATCTACTATTTGGCAAAAGATGTGGAAAGGGAAAATGTGGTCCTTTGGATCGCATTCACTTGATCCGAAGGTTGCACTGCTGTTTAATTGTCTCACAATAGGTATTGATTGCTTTTTGAAATAGTAATAGTAACAGCTTTATTTTCCTTCCACATAATTATGTTCCTATCTTCTAGTACTAACAATCTTTGTGTGTAACTGTATTAACTAACATGAACTAAGTTATGTTTTTTTTTTTTGTTTAATTCAAAAACATTTAATTTGATGATGTGCAAAGACCGCTATCGCCGGTAGACCGGTAAAAGCCTCCTCCAGACGCTTCCAAACTGTTCGATCTCTTTTCGAAATAAATTACTATCAAGTAATAAGCAACAGCTGGACATTACTTCTTGTTTCTTTCTACAACAACTGAGATATCCTTCAAAATTCGTACACGTATTTTCCACTGGTTAATTTTTTAATTTCCAAGACTCATCATAATCACATTCTGACAGCACAAATCCTTATAATAACGCTTGATTAAAAAATAGTAAAAAAGGAGCGAAATAATTAAGTTCTCTTATAATTACTTGTACCTGCGTATGAGTTAGTGCCCTCTCTTTTTGGTGCCTTCCATTATCCTGTTGCATTTATCCCAGTCATCATCATTTGGTGCTTTTATGTTTTTTGTTAATTTTCGTTGTGTGTTATAATTATGTGCGTGTGTTTGGAGTCTTGAGCAAACGTGATTCCGACAGTTACAGGATGTTTTTTTTCTTAATTTAATCTTGAAAAATCTAATCTTACGCATTCCTCATAATTTTAAAAAAATTCAGTGGATATGGGAATATTTTTTGGTTTCCTCAAGCCTTGGACAAAGAAAACCTTATGTAGAATACCAATATTCCCACCAATGCTTAAAAAAAAAAAATAAGTATATCATTTTGTCATAAATCTACATTTAAACCAAGCGCTTTAAATTCCGGTGCGCAAGAGAGTGTGAAAGTGAGTGCGCTTCTAAATCGCGCGTCAAACTATAGACACCCATAACGCTATTTCACTTACACACCGAGCTAATCCACGCTTCGATATATCCTCTTAAAAATGATTTCTTCATAACTCAATGTGGTGCCTACTTATTATTTACACATGCTAAGCCATATTTCATTATAAAATGATAATAATTTTTGTGAAAGTTCCGTGTCGCGATGGCTCCCCCTTATTCAGTATATCCGGGATATTAATCATAGTGCTATTAGTCAGGATAGAGGACTCACTGAGCGCCGCCCTATCCACTTTTCCGTCCTAAATGAATCTATTTTCAATGAATTTCAATTGTTTTACATTGTACGTATCCTCTTTGCGAAGATACTAATTTAATTTGATTAGGGCGGCTGACTAATCTTGTCGTGTCTTCAAGAAAAACCTTGTAGGTTGACTGCGTTTTTTCTTCTATACACAGTGGCATGCCAGCCTCATCATGACTGCGATTCGATGAAGTATCTGTACTTCATCGAATCGCTGCTAAAAAAAATTGTTTTAAAATTATTTAAGAAAATAGACGAAAATTTACCCCCCCCCCCCCTCCTAATCTCCGAAATTACTGAGCCAAAAATTTTGAAAAAAATACCTAAAATAGTTCGATACTTAGAAATTACAGGAACATTTATAAGAAGCCTATGATCTTAAACTAACATGCTAAATCTCTCAGTATTGTGCGTACAAACTTATATTTGCAGTTGGAATGTAACTACAAAATTAAGTTTGTTCTTGGGATAAACATCCCAACTACGGGACCCTTTATTGTGCGTGGTCCGACACGCATTCGACCGGTTTAAAAAAAAAATCGATCTTCTAAATCTTAAGAACTCATTTCTAGAAATTCTTTGCAGTGGGCTAAGATTTCCAGTTTTAAACGGTAGTTTCCATAGATAATCCTATTTCCATAGAAGTTTTTATAAAGAACTGAAATACAAGGACTGCAAAGCCTTATCACTTATCAGCTATCTTAATACCTACCAGTTTTATAAGAAGTTCTCAAACCCCTAGAGATAATCTTAGAAACTACTGAATGCATTTTACTAAGGATCTCTTGAGCATAATCTTTCCCCAGGCCTAGCTCTGTCCGACCTTCTGAAGAGATGCCAGCCTCCACCGCATTGGACTCTTTCTGTAAAGCAGGCTTGAATGTATCGCTCACCAGGTCGCCTGAACGCTCTTCGCCTTCCATCGAAAGTGAATAGTGAGAATCGAGACTCATCAGTGAACAAAACTCTTTTCCATTGTTATTCACTCCACTCAAGTATGAGGTGGCGATTTCTCAACAAAGTGGAGACAATATATATAACAGTCTTCTCGGATACTAGTGCACCTGGGACTGCTATTAGAAGGTCTCCTCAGATGGTTTCCAGTTTCTTCGTACATTCGCTTCACATTCACTTCGGACCGTTCTTAATGTTACACCCACCATTCTTGCAGTGCGACGCATACTGATCCTAGCCTAGTTCCAGAAAAGCCATGATTCTTGCACATTCTTCAGGGGAAAGAGGCATGATAATTGAAATTTACGTGCACACCTTGGCTTTTGAATCAAAATTCATCGACCAAGAAATTAATTTGAAAACAAAAACAGAAACAAAAGAGTCAAAAGTAAGACGGCAATTGGAAAAGGAGTTTTTGTTTATACTTTTTTTTTTCAGCCATTATTTAATATAAAGTTTTGAGTTTTAACATATTCATTGGGGTACTCCGATGAACCAGTGTGTCTGTGGAGCCACAATACGCAAACGCTGCATCACGTCTTCTCGTGCTCTCTGTGCAATAACACCTGCGAGGTCAACGCTAACGCTGTCGAAGTGACCGAATTCTGGTTGAAATTTATTTAGTATAAATGGAATCATCGATACGACCACAGTATAATAAAGTAAGCAGTATTACATCTTCATAGAAAACGGCCGACGTATTGTATTTCTACCGGCTGCGCCATGTATTGTGTAACTAAAAGATATTTTGAGATATTCGGGGTTTGGTTTAATAAACACTTTCATATATTTTAATCAGGATACATTCTCTGCTTATATCTAATCCGGGCTTCACCGGAAACGGATGTTCCGGTGAGGCCAGCCTCTTATTAGTGTTGGCAGACTACAACTAGTGTTGCCATTACAGCCGAAACGACGCGCTTCGAAATCTCAGTATATTTCAGTATTACCAGTACGCAACAGCTTGAGCGCGCGGCAGTTAGGCATGCACGGACGCGTATTTATCTACTGAGCGGCCGTAGATAATTCAAGGCCCAGATAAACTACTGTAGCCTTATTACTCTGTGATACGACGAAGAAGAACATATTCGTACCCAATAATTATTCGGCACAAAGCATTAAAGTCGTACAAACGCATTTCAATCAGCAAGCAGACGAGCTCATTGACACCGCACAATAAATTCGGCAAATCAATTGGCAAATGGTAATATTCAGACTCGGCCATATATTGAAGACGTCTATCCTAATGTGTGGATAAATTAAACGCATTGGCGTTTATTAAGACGAATTTGCGTGTCATCAGGGTCTTTTTAGGATTCCGTACATCAAAAGGAAAAAACGGAACCCTTATAGGATCACTTCGTTGGCCGTCTGTCTGTCTGTCTGTCAAGAACCTTTTTCTCAGGAACGAGTGGAGGTATCAAGTTGAAATTAATATCAAATACGTCAGTCTATATTCTCTTGGAGCTCTAAAAAAATCAAGCTTCTAAGTCAACGCAATAAAGAAATACTGCCATTATTATTATTACTGACATATTTTACCGTTGACCCAGAATCATGAAATTTGGCAAGAAGCAAGGTCTCCTAAGAAGGAAGGGACCTCCATAATTATATGCCATAATTCTATAAGTTAGTAAGTTGTCCCTTATCACAATCGTAGCTCTCTAGTGATGAAGTATCGTAAGTAAGTAGTAGTTAGTTGTTGAGCTCCTTAAATCCTGAGTTGAGCTACACGATTGTTGACAAATGCTTTGCACTGACTGGAGAGGTCCACTCAAATATGTATGGTTCTTTCCTCAAAACTTAATTTGAGACATGGATCTACATGGTCCTCACGTGATCTGACCAAGATTATGTCTGGATTTTAAAAGAGACTGACACCTGACTTTGTTTCACCATGTCTTCTCAGGGTAGTCAGATAGGAAATACAATACAAAAACAGTAAACATGGTAAATATCCCGTTTGTGTTAATAACAAGATAGGAAATGTCGACTCCATCTAACTTATTTTTTTTAATAAGACGTGTAAAAGTGAATCCGATGTCCTATTTACAGAATAAACAATTTCATTTCATTTCAAAAGTGGAAGACCTTCATGGTTTTTAGACGTCAATTTACCAAAGCAAATCAAGTTCAAGGATCGACAAAATAATCTGCATGTAAAAATGTGCCACTAACAGCCATACTAAAGATAAAGGATTTATTAAATCCCCTTATATAAAATATGGCAGTTGGCTTTCTGTAATTTCCTTGCAAACCTAAGCGACTTTGATAAATGATGTGGCATTAGATTTGTGTCAACTGAAGACGTCAATGGACGTCGAGTAATTCAGAATGAGGTCACAAGTCCTCTAGAACAGTGCATGTCACGTTGGTATTCATAACATTTTCACATTCCGTTATGGGAATTGAGGTCTCATCGAAATTTTCCCTCCAGGTTTCGAAAATATTCTAGGAAAAATGTTGGATTCCTTTTCAGCTTAAAAATATTAGTCACTAGCACTTCCCGCGTGGCTTCGCCCGCGTGTTTGTCAGAAAATATCCCACGGGAACGAAAATCCTTCCTTATTTCTTGTCTATATTATAAAGGGAACCTCTGAGCAAAATTTCAGCTTTCTAGGTCCTAGGGTTTGGGCTGGGCGTTGATGAGTCAGTCAGTCAGGATTTCTCTTTTTATTTTTATAGATATTATACTATATATCTATATATATTATATAGATTATTATACTTTAAGTTTAAAAAAAATCCACTAAATCATTTTTATTTACATAATTAACCCTTGTTTTACACAAGCTCCTAAAGAACCACGTATCTGATCATATTATGCGAGAAAATTCCACGAAACATATTTACACAATAATTATTTGTGAATTAACGCGATAAACTTAAAGAATCACCACTGTATGCAAATTTTACCATAAAGGCTTAATATTAAACATTAAAATGATTGTTATTGCACACGTTAATTATCCCGACCTTTTTAAATCGTTCAAGTTAATAATACAAAAATGCTATATAATTATTTTTCGGACACCATTAAATATTATTAAGTTTTTTGACATTTCTTCTTAATTGCCTGTTTTTTAAAAACTATAATGAGATTCCTTATACAATCTCATATTTTACGTTGCGGGTTAATTGATTCGATTGTATTACATATTAAGTTTTGGATTATAAGATTCAACCGATATTAATAAGGTGTCGATGAAACACGTTATAAGTGCGGAATATTTATTGACACCGTCTTATTGAAATCAATTTAGTTGAAGGCACGTTAAGTATTTTATTTAAGAGACGGTCGTTTTGTATCTTACGGGGTTTAGAGCTCTCAATGGGGGTGTTGGCAATGACACCCTTTCGAAATCTTTACTATGAATATAACCTTTTTGGAAGCAGGCGATAACGATCGTTGCCCATTAACCCATTTTCCCCAAGTAATGCCTAAACATGTTGTGCGGAAAACAAGTGAACAATTGTTTTTCCACTCGCAGATCATTGGGAATGCTTATTTATTTATTGTGGCCACTAAACGGGCGTGTGGTCCGTATTCCGCGGCGGTCTCCACTTTTCAAGCGGCGGCGTGCGATCGCTCGATAGTGTACCATTAGCGCGAAGAGTCGCGCCGGCATCCAATTGTGCGCTTAGATAGCGCATACAAATGTCGATCGGCGGGCTCCGTTCCCGCCTCGCTCGCCCGCTCATCTGCATTCAATCCCATTGTTGCCTTTATTATTGGATATATGCGTAATCGCTAATTTATGGATCGCACTGACCGCGCCAACGTCACCAGTGATCTAATCTACGTTTGCGGCTTTCGGCTTGTTTACGTAGAGTGCGTTTGTGGGTTCCAGGACTATTGTTACCATTTCCATATCATGTTATTGTAATAAGCAAGAACTGTATACTATTTACAATGAAGTGTAATTCTTTATATCAATAGAACATATCTAATTAATGAACGAGATTTCTTCTTTAACTAGTAGGTACTCATAAAGCTGTTGGAGTAGATGAAGATAGAGAATGGGACGTACGGCATTGAATGTGGAATCTTTTCTTTTGGTCCTCGATCACAAAGCATATAGCTAGATATCGATGTGATATCGTAGGGTGACAATAATTATCTGCAACAAAAAGGCGACAGGATCGTAATAGGGACTGAAAAGACGCGCCGGGCTCGCCGCCACCGTAAAAAGCGCAAAGAATACACCTCGATATAATCGCACAAAAGCCGCTCCTGAATCCTACCTCAATGCTAATTTCCACTATCGCGCTCGCCCTCATTCATTTTCAATCGGAGGCAGCCTCCGCTTACTTCTATTTTTTTAAAGATCACATTAAAGAATCGAATATGGTGGATGTTTTTTTTTTGCTCGGCCGGTGCGTGCGACGCGATTTATTTATTTGCGAGGTTTTTTAAAGCGACATTCCGGCTCGCTGTATACTTGTGTCTACCCGCAATTGGCATTTCGGGCTAAGCGCGAGCTATACAAAGTCGCCGGTTTTAACGGTTGTTTTTAACGCTCGACCCTCTCGCGCAAGAAACCGAGGATACAAATAAATTATTAATCGTTTGTCCTGTCTTTTATAAATTAAAATCCGTCCTTTTTTTGGTCGACCGCGCCCCGGTCGTGTATTTTTTGGTCGCGTCGCGTTTCGTTGTCTGTCCTCGAATTTATTAAAAAGCTTAAGCCAGAGGTGAGCAATTAAATCTGTGACAGAAATTAATACGGGAACGGGCCGGGTAGCGGGCGACCGCTCCGCCACCTTATTAATTCACAGCTTGTATACTTTATTAATCCTCTTATTATAAATAAAGACCTTTCAAAGTGTGCCCAAGTTGTTGTAAGCAGAAATTTTGTGCGTAACTTACCTTTTTCGACTGCACTATGAAAAGAAACGTAAACATAAAACGTGCCCTGTGTACTTAATCTTTGCTACGTGTTACTTCAGGGAAAAAAAACTTGTAGGTTCACATAATATATTAAAGTAAGCCTTCCGGGTTCGTCGGTCCGAGAAATTCATGAAAATTATCTAATTACGTGTGTGCAGAGAGAAAAATCGCAAGTTACTTACGTAACCGCCCGGAAAATTACAGGCATAAATCACGCGGCGGCGGGCGCGCAGGGAGGGGATGATTTTCCATTCGCTATCTTTTACGTTGGTATTATTTTGATTTATTTCCGTACGTAATGAAAGCGTACGTCTCGGTGTTGATGTACCAGAATCCAGTGGTTTATTCATTTCTGTAGATTGCCTTATTGGTCGGGCGCATCGTTGTTAACTAAGTAGCTGGAGTATAAATCTTGGTGATCATAAATTTAGTAATAAAATAGGATGAGGATTACCACAAATAGGTGTTACTTGTGTGAGGAATAAAACGGCGGACGTTGTGGCGAGGTGTGGAGCAGTAGGATGCGTGATGGGGCGGTGTACACGCTCGTTAACATGGAAAGTGCTACATTCCGCGACACCGCACATTAGGCTGCGGCAGTAGTAGGGATTCCCATATTCTGGCGCATGAGAAGTGGGGGTGACCATGACTGGCCAATCCTAAATAAAAAAAAAAAAAAAAAAAAAAAAAAAAAAGGTTTTAGGGTGCGCTGATTCCATTTCTGCGGTCCTTTTTCACGTCGCATGCTCCGTTGCAAAGATACAGAAATCAATTAGGGTTCTAGCTCTGTTCAATTGGTTAATGAGCTGCCCCTCGTTAGCGCTATTGTCACCTCACCTCCCACGGCTCATTATAAGTAATACCTCATCTTTACAATGATAATGGTAATGAGGCATGCTACTTGCTAATGAGGCAGAATGGTTTATGTCTCATCCGCAATAAAACTGCATACTTCTTTCCTTGGTACTTTTATTACATTTCAGTCTTACTTCCGAAAATATCTATGAAACATTACATCTATTAACATATCATTGTAAATACTGTCGCTTGTAAATGATTTTAGAAAATTCAACATTGTATATCCATAAAACTTATGTAATAAATACATCAAACAGTACTCGCCGCAAACTGATGTAAAATCGTTTTGGATTCTCTCCGTATTCCAGTCCCACCTTTTACAATTCCGTTTTAAAAATATTTGATGATATCCTTTAGGTGCTCGTCCATAAGAATCGAAATATTGACCAACACCAGTCTCATCAACATATATGGCTACCCAATGCGACCCCGGCTTATCATCGGTATCCAAATTGCTAATCAAATACGTTGGTACTTGAGTATGTACTGGTCATCTGTTTGCAGCATATACATTTCTTTCAAGACTTGGATGAATTTGTTTTAAGTGTTTCTGTATTTCTATTGTATTCATGTTATATCATTGGTATGAACCATTTACAGTACCGATCTATCCAGTGAATCATACAGGAATGTCGTTATGATTAAGCAACAACTAATGATGTCGTATCAATTAGAAGCACATTAAATAACATTAACAATAATTTTGTTAAAGATGTTAACCTATCATTTAAAAACACTTAGTACATGGTATAAATAACCTCCTGCAATAGCTAAAACCATACAGTTGAGTCGGCGGAAGAAGACAGTTTGGATTACTTACAGTGAGTGTAACTCTCAACATACAGCAATAGCAATGGAGGTAAGCGATTCATTTACTTTTATATTTGTAGTTAAAATGTGTAAATAATTGTTGACCTGATGTGTACTATACTTACTAGTATTAAACGATCATCGTGTTGTTACAGAATTCATTCAACTTCGGTGATGATAATACTTACAAACAATATTACTATCCACTCTCCCCTCGCGATGAAGAAGACAGTGGAGAAATGGTGATTAAAACGAATAGTGATACAAGGAAAAGGAAGTCTTCAGTGAGCAATTTAGAAGAATTTTTCGAAGTACAACCGAAAAACAAGAAGAAAAAAGCACTATCTTCAACAGTGTCTCGAGCTGTAGCAGGAGGAGTGTCTTATATAACAACCAATACAGATGATGGGAACCAGTCAACGCACCTAATCAAAGTAGAAGTTTACGACATGAAAAAACTGGCGAAAATTCCAATAACGGAGCATTGGAAACATGCCAATTTACGGATAAAGTACTATGTCAAAGAAAACGACAGCAAAATATTCGACAACACCAACAAAGTAATATATAACATTACGAAAGAAATTGCCGAGAGTGATAATGTGAAAAAGTATTTTTTTAGTAATGACAAATAGGGTAACAATTCACCTAATTGCTTAATGGATAACTATTGTGTCTATTGGTAACTTAATGAACTATTTAGTGATCTTAATAAAACTTTCGTAAAGTCCAGGTAATCATTATAATTTGTAATTAGTGGGACTATTGTGTGTATAATTAGCTTCATAGTATTTACCTGTACAGTACATCCTTTCTATTACTATAAATAGCAAATGTAAATATTGCTTAAGCATCAGTTGGTCTACCAACCCTTTGCTGTTACTTACTAAACTATCGATTTCTTCTTTGTTCAAAAATGGAAAATGCTAGTGAAGTTTGTGTCAGTGCTTTCTTTTTCACCTCCTCATCCCATGAGAGAGTCGAACTTTTTAACGATGACATGGATCAAGAATTGTTTGAAGCTTGTGAACAAATTGAACATTGGAAATTATTTGATTCATCATATGATGATGAACTTTTTAACGATGACATGGATCAAGAATTGTTTGAAGCTTGTGAACAAATTGAAAATTGGCAATTATTTGATTCATCATGTGATGATGAGTTATATGATCAATGTGCAATAATTGAATCTAAGTTGATGTAAGTATAAGAAGTACAAAACATAATAAGAAATATAATTTTTATGATGTTTTTGTAAGTTATCTAATAATTTTCATGTTTTTATTTTTAACAGTCAACCGCAACAAGTTGGACGAGGCATGAAACGAGGTATCGGTACTGATGAAAATATAATTTCTAAGAAAGCAAGATTGGATGAAGGAGCGTCTACATCAGCTGGAACCAACTGTGTGGATAACAATAAGGTGAAATGTGACATATGTCATATATTTATTAATAAAAGGTATCTAACAAATCATTTAAATAGCAATGCTCATAAAAATAATCTATTAAAATCACATCATTCAATGACAAATGTTACAGTAGTTGAATCAGCTTTTGGTAACAGAATTTTAACGTATAGAATTCAAAGTAAAATAACTGAATCGAAAACATTAGATTTTGAAACACCAGAGTCGTTTTTAAGTACATTAAAAACTGATATTTTATTTTTGATAAATGAGTGTATTCAACAACATAATATTTTTAAAGTAAACTTCATATTACATGCTGATTTCGTACAACAATCTAAAGATATTAAAAGTACATTTGATTTTCAAACGTTTAATTACATAATTGATCAGGGTGATGACTTAAATATTTTTTACTCATCTTTGATTGATACCATAGTCAGTAAAATTTGCAAATTTGAAAAAAAAGATAGTGGTTGGAGTCTTAAAGAAATTAAATACATAGATATGAATGTTAATAAATTCAACCCCCTACGCGGTAGCTCATACATTGATCTTCCTCATGATATAAAAACAAAAAAAGCAGTAATAAATGTTAAAAATACGGATAATTTATGTTTTAAATGGGCATTACTTTCTGGTTTATATCCTGTAAATAAAAGTGTGGATCGGGTATCATCTTACGCCATTCATGGAAATAAACTAAAATTCACTGGTATTTCTTTTCCAGTTAAAATTAAAGATATAGCTAAAGTAGAGAAATTAAATAATGTTAGTGTAAATGTTTTTGGGTTAGAGTACAATAAAGAGAAAAAGTGTCATTCCATTGTAGGTCCTTTATATTTAACAAAATGTCGTACGTCTAGTCATATTAACCTATTATACATATCAAATGGCACTAACCATCATTACTGTTATATAAAAAACTTATCGCGTTTGGTTAGTTCACAAATTTCAAGACAACGTAATGCGGTTTATATATGTGATTCATGTTTACTTCATTTTCCATCACAGGAAAGACTTAATAACCATCAACAGTATGATTGCACTCACATTTGTACAGAATTTCCAAACGGTGAGGATTCTAAGAAGGATTGGTTTGGTAAAGCAACATCAAATAATAAACTAAAGTTTGATAAATTTCAGAAAAAATTAGAAATTCCTTTTGTAGTGTATGCAGATTTTGAGGCATTTTTAAATCCGATAGAATCATGTAGTAACGATCCATCCAAACCTAGTACACATAATACGCAAAAACATGAAGTGTATAGTTTCGGTTATTATATTAAATGTTCATATGATGATAGATTATCAAAATATGAGACGTATAGTGGACCAAATTGTGCACAAGTGTTTATGGAACGTCTGTGTAAAGATATGAAAACAATAATAAAAAAAAATAGTTTCCAAAAATGTCCCGATCCATTATCGAATGAAGATAAAATTAAAATTTCTAATTCAAACATATGTCATATTTGTGAAACAGATTTAAATGAGGATCCTTTTTTCGATTTCGATTGGCACACTGGTAGTTTTAGGGGTGTTGCACATCAAGTGTGTAGTTCTAAGTTCAGAGCCCCTCGTCATGTTCCAATATTTTTACATAACCTCAGTCACTATGATGCCCATTTTATTGTTCACGCATTAAATTTCAATGATGGTGAAGTTGAAATTATTCCTCAGAATAAAGAAAGATACATCTCATTTTCTAAAAAGATTAAAATTAATAATCAACAAGTAAGTTTAAGATTCGTAGATTCCTTAAAATTTTTATCGTGTAGTTTAGATCAATTAGCTAAAATTCTTAATGATGAACAGTTTACAGAGTTAAAAAGAAACTATCCTAATAATGAAGATTTTACACGTTTAAGGCGGAAAGGTATTTATCCTTATGAATTTATGACAGATTATGATTGTTTGAAACATAAATCACTTCCTAATCAACACCAATTTTATAGTTCCCTCACAGATTCCAGTATTTCAAATGATGATTATAATCATGCGAAAGATGTTTGGCAACATTTTAACTGTAGTAGTATGTCCGATTATTCGGATTTGTATTTAAAAACTGATGTTTTACTTTTGACTGATGTATTTGAAAACTTTAGAAAGCTTTGTATTAAAACTTATGACTTAGATCCTGCCCATTACTATACAGCACCCGGTTTAAGCTGGGATGCTATGTTGAAATTTACAAAAATAGAATTAGAATTGTTAACGGACTATGATAAAATTGCTTTTTTCAGGGCTGGTATTAGAGGGGGTGTATCTCAGTGTAGCAATCGTTATGCTAGGGCCAATAATAAATTCATGTTGGATTATGATAATGAAAAACCCAATTCATATCTCACATATTTTGATGCAAATAATTTATATGGTTGGGCAATGTCCCAATCCCTTCCTGTTGGTAGTTTCGAATGGGTAAATTCTGATACCAATTATAATGTGTCGGATACATCTGATTTTGGTTATGTATTGGAAGTTGATTTGGAGTATCCAGATGAACTTCATAATTTGCATTCCGACTTTCCGTTATGTCCTGAAAATATCTGTGTAGGTAATACTAAAGAAACTAAATTAGTTCCCAATTTAAATAATAAAAGTAAATATATCATTCACTACAGGAATCTGAAACAATGTATTGAAATGGGTATGACATTGATTAAAGTTCATAGAATATTAAAATTTCAACAGAGTTCTTGGTTAAAAAAATACATAGACTTAAATACTAATTTGAGAACGTTAGCTACATCAGACTTCGAAAAAGACTTTTATAAGTTAATGAACAACTCTGTCTTCGGCAAGACAATGGAAAATATTGAGAAAAGAGTAAATGTAAAACTACTAACTCACTGGGATAATCGTGGCAAAGTTTTAGGTGCACAGGATTTGATAGCAAAACCAGAATTCCATAGTTTATCAATATTTTCGGAAAATTTAGTCGCGATTCAATTACGAAAAACAAAATTAATCTATGATAAACCAATTTATTTAGGATTTTGTATTTTAGATATGTCTAAAACCCTTATGTATGAATTTCATTATAACTATATGATTAAAAAATTTAATAATAAAATCAAGTTATTGTATACCGATACTGATAGTTTGATATACCAAATTTTTACAGACAATTTTTATGAAGATATAAAACCAGATTTACTTCACTATTTTGATACATCAGATTATCCAGTAAATAATATTTTCGGTTACCCAAATATAAATAAAAAAAAGTTAGGTTTTTTTAAAGACGAGAATATTGTAAAATAAGGGGTAATAACAAGAGTAGCAGTGTAGTCTGATAGTACTATATTCGTGGTTAATACTTTACAAGCTAGTGACACATAAAAAACATAAACAAGGCCGTAACTACGCTTATTTAAATTGGTGACAGACATGTATAAAAGATTATTCACACATGCCAGTGCATCTATAATATGCGACCTCCAATACGCCCCCTTAATCTATTACACATGCATAGAAAATTATCTATTACACAAAACACTTGGGTATAGAAAAAATAAAACATATAGAAAACATAAAACATCAAAACATCTAACTACTCATCCACCCCCTTAATAGAATAATTTGACAGGGATAAATCCTTTAAAAATTCTCTAAGCTTCGGGCTGTGAACACTTTTAGTTAAGATGTCCGCTATCATCTTATCGGTTGACATGTACTTTATTTCAACTTTGTTAGCCAGTACACACTCACGAATAAAATGATACTTGATATCTATATGCTTTGTTCTATTATGCATCATTTTGTTAGCTGCAATTTTATGCGCCGACTGATTGTCATTATAAATTACTACCGCTTTACTATCCACAGCTGTCAAACTGTTCAGTAAACTACGTAAATATAGAGCTTCCTTCGAAGCTTGACTCAATCCTACGTACTCTGCCTCTGTGGAGGACAAGGATACCGTCGCTTGCTTCCTACTCTCCCATGATACTATATTTTGACCTAATTTGAAAATTAATCCTGTGAAAGATTTTCTATCAAGTGCCCCTCCCCAATCTGCATCAACATAGCCTCGTAAATCTAAATCTCCCGACTTCCTAAAAGTGAGACAAAGGTTAGACGTGCCCTTCAAATACCTTAAGACCCGTTTCGCACATTTAAAGTGTATTTCGTCATAACATGAATTAAATTGTGAAAGTACACTCACCGCATGTGCTATATCTGGTCGCGTATTACATGCCAAATAATTTAGACACCCTATTAAGCTTTGATATGGCAGATCGCTATGGGAATTTGTCGATCTTTCTAATTTCATTCCGACTTCCATGGGAGTCGAAACTGGCTTAGCGTCCGTCATGTTAAATTCATTCAATATGTCCGAAATGAACTGTCGCTGATCTAGACAAATAACATCTTTATCTCTTCTCAGCCTCATGCCTAAAACATGCCTAGCCGCGCCTAAATCTTTCACTTTAAACTTGTCAAGCAAACCGGTTTTTAATTTTAGCTTTTCTTGTTCACAATTTCCAAAAATAAAAAGATCATCTACGTAAATAACGACAATTAACTTCTTATTATTTTTAAGTTCCTTTTGATACAAACACGGTTCTATTTTTGATTGCACAAAACCTAAATTGAACATCTCTTTGTCCAATTCCTTGAACCAAGCATTCGAAGCTTGTTTCAATCCATACAAAGAACGCTGCAGTTTACATACTCTGGTTTCTTGACCTTTGACTACTGCTCCTTTTGGTTGGAACATGTAAATATCCTCTTTAATTTTACCATATAAAAAGGCGGTCGTGACGTCCCACTGGTCAATAAACCAACTGTATTCAACAGCTAGCGAGAACAACAGACGTAGAGTAGAGCTTCTAACTACTGGAGAATAAGTCTCAGTATAGTCTACGCCACATACCTGTGTGAAGCCCTTTGCTACTAGTCTAGCCTTGTACTTTGTTACCTTGCCATCGCTATCTCTCTTAATTTTGAACACCCATTTGCACTGGATAGGCTTCTTATCAGCTGGAAGATCCACCAACGTCCAAGTCTGGTTCTCCTTTAGTGACATAAGTTCATCGTCTATCGCTTTTTGCCATAAGTCACCATCGGGTCTCGCCAACGCTTCATTAATAGTCAATGGATCATCATCAAGATTGCTCTCCTTGGCATACATAACATTGCATCCGTACCGATCGACTTGTCTCCGTTCTCTTACTGGATACCTTCTTTCCGATTCAGTCAATACATCATCAGGTACGTGCTCTGGTACTACAAATTCAGGAGGTTCAGTCCCTATCTCCTCCAATACTTCCACGTTCTCGTCTACAGCATCACGGTACACATCATCGTGAGCCTCCAAGGGTTCAGATCTGCTTGTAGATCCGATGGATAAACTGGTAGGAACAGTATCTGTATTCAAGTTTATTATCACTTCCGACTTTTCCACGTTTTCTTTTTGAAGAAAAAAGTTTTCCAGAAATTTGACATCTCTCGCAGTTGTCACTTCACCTGTCTTAGGATTCATTAGACGATAACCCTTCTGATTATCTGGATATCCAATAAAAATCATCGGTTCCGTCTTCATGTCCAGTTTGCGTCTCTTTTGTTTTGGTATCAATCTATACGACAAACAACCAAAGATTTTCAGATGACTAACATCCACATCTTTTCCAGTCCAAACCTTCTCTGGTACTGTATTGTTCAATGCTTTCGTGGGGCTTCTGTTCTTTAGGTATACAACAGTATTAACAGCCTCGGCCCAATACTTCTTGCTCAGATTTGATTCTGACAGTAATGTTCTGGCCTTTTCTATTATAGTCCGATTCGCTCTTTCTGCGACAGAATTTTGTTCCGGCGTGTACGGTACAGTCGTCTGGTGTTTTATACCTGCAGACTTCAAAAAAGATTTAAATTTACCATTACAGTACTCTGTGCCGTTGTCAGATCTCAGACATTTAATAGATTTACACGTCTCATTCTCAACTTCCGCCTTGTATTCACGGAACTTATCAAAAGTTTCATTTTTGTTCTTCAAAAAATACACATGAGTCTTCCGAGTATAATCGTCGATAAATAGAAGAACATACCTCGAACCACCGAACGACGGCTCCTCGATAGGTCCACAAACATCGCTAAAAACCAACTGTAAGACCTCGTTCGCTCTCGTACCTTGGTTTTTAAAGGGACTTTTGCATGTCTTTCCTTCGATACATGGAATACACGGCTCGCATAAATCGGTACTCTTATATTCCATACCGCTTACTAAAACTTTCATTTTATTCATATAATTACGCGATAAATGAGCTAATCTTTTATGCCAAATGTTCGAAATATTTTCATTTTGTTTTGACAGTGTCACATTCACGACGTTATTTTTATTTTCTGTCAATTCATAAATTCCGTCGACCTCTTGACATCTTGCAACAATTCGATTCTTATTTTGAATCATGCAACCTCCTTTGTCAAAATTCATGCAATAATTCTTCTTGGTCAAATCGCTCACCGAAATTAAGTTCATGGATAAATCAGGAACATGTAAAACGTTTTCTAAAATAAATTTTTCGTTTTCGCTGACTCGTGGTTCAGCATTTCCTCTTCCTTTCACCAATAACTTCTCGCCGTTTGCTACTGAGATCTTCATGTTGCCCTTTTCAGGTGTATAAGACAACAATTTGCTTTTATCGTGGGTCATATGATTTGAGCACCCACTATCTAAATACCACTTATCTTTGTGTATCGCCTCCTTCGTATTCAGGCAGATATTCGCGGTTTTGATCCGCTCCTTGCATTCGGACGCCTTGTGTCCTTGCTTGTGGCACTTAAAACACTTGTAGACGAACTTCTGCTTACGATCGTTAGTTTTGATATTAGATCTTGCATCGTTCTGTACTTTACGTGTTACTAAGGCTTGTTCGTACTCTGTGTTCAACTTACTCTGTCTACTTCCTTCTTGTAACAATTTCGTTTTAATTTGCTCTAACGTGATCTCTTGTCCACTATTATCTACAGCCATGATAAGAGGGCTGTACTCAGCAGTCAATCCACCCAGCAAAATCGATATGATCCAATCATCAGGGATTTGTGCATCGATATCGGACAATTGTTGTGTCAGGAATGTAATTTTGGATATAAAGCTTTCCATAGAATCAAAGTTCTCTAACTTACAGTTGAAAAGCTCTCGCTGAATATGTATACGTCTTCCCCAACCTTTGTCTTCATACGCTTTCTGTAAGCTGTTCCAGGCTTCTTTCGCAGTCTTCGCATTGTAGACGTGGGTAAAGCACTCTGGTTCTAACAACAAGCATATTGTCGTTCGTGCCTGCCGGTCTACGTCAGCATTTACTACATTTGTAGAAATTACTCCCCACCAGTTTTTATTCTCCAAGTAATTTCGCACCAAGAACTTCCAGTTTGGGTAGTCTGACGATCCTTTCAGCTTCTTAATACCACTTATGCCAACTTCAGTTGACATAATTGAGATTTCGTAAGTTTCACAATTAATATTTAAACCACTCCACTTATTAAATGCTCTAGCACTATCAGAGCATGTATAAGACCATAACCTATTGTAAAATAAGGGGTAATAACAAGAGTAGCAGTGTAGTCTGATAGTACTATATTCGTGGTTAATACTTTACAAGCTAGTGACACATAAAAAACATAAACAAGGCCGTAACTACGCTTATTTAAATTGGTGACAGACATGTATAAAAGATTATTCACACATGCCAGTGCATCTATAATATGCGACCTCCAATAGAGAATAATGGTAAAATATTAAAAGAATTTGTAGGGTTACGATCAAAAATGTATGCCTTTGAAGTGGAAGACAAATTTATAGCTAAGGCAAAAGGTGTTAACAAAAGTGTCACCAAAAAAATGAATATGGAAAATTATAAATCATGCCTCTTTAATAAAAATATCCAATATTGTAGTATGCTTCGATTCAAATCATTAAAACATACAATTTTTACCCAAAAAATCAATAAAGCATGTTTGTCGTATAATGATACCAAACGATGTATTATGGATAACAATATTGATACATTGGCTTGGGGTCATTATAAATTACGGTAATTAGTAATAGGTAATAGCTATAAGTGTATCTTTAGTCTTTTGTCTACCAAACAATGTATTTTACTGTTGTATGCTAGTTTTTATTTAATATTGTTAAGTATTGTATATACTTTAACTGATTGTGATTTTTTTGTCTATGTAATGTAAGATTCTTAAATTAAAATATATTTGGCATTATTTGTAAATATTAAGTTACCGTGTATTTTATATTGTTGTCTCTTTTTTAAAATTCCTAATAAATATAATATTTTTACACTAAATCCATTACTTTCATTTCATCCTTACAAACATGTGCACAATGTTTCAATTTATTCATCCATTTACTGCAATTGTAGCTGGACCGAGTGGATGTGGAAAATCTATTTTTGTGACAAATTTTATTAAATCTTTCAAGGAAATAAGTAATTGTAATTTCACACAAATCACATGGTGCTTTGATGAAATGCAACCTTTATATAATTTACAAAACGTCAACTACCATCAAGGAATTCCTAACATTAATATGTTTGATGGAGAAAAGCCACATCTTGTTATTATTGATGATCTAATGAGAGAATCCGATGGTAGAATTGTTGATATATTTACCAAAGGTAGTCATCATAGAAACCTTAGTGTATTTTATATTACACAAAATTTATTTCATCAAGGCAAAGGTCAAAGAGACATTTCTTTGAATTCAAGTTACATTATTTATTTTAAAAATCCTCGTGATAAGACACAGATACGATATTTAGCACGACAAGTATGTCCGGACAATACAAAATTTATTGAAGATGCATACAAAGACGCCACTACAGAAGCTCATGGATATTTAATGGTAGATTTAAAACAGAATACTAATGACTTGTGTCGTATCAAAACCAAAATATTTCCATTTAACGGCTATTGTACAGTATATGTTCCCACACAAACGTTTAAATACCCAAAGAATCAAACAGTTGAAATCATTTGCTAACAATGCATCGTAGACTAATAACGCATAAGAATTTGTTAGAAGCTTTGCATAAACTTAAACCAAAATATCAAAAAGCATTATTAAAATCATGTAATGAAGAAGAAATAAATTGTATTTGTGAATGTATTCATAACGTTCTACAAGGAAAAGTACCTGTCAAAGAACAAGATAAGAAAAAATTTATGTATATTAAATATTACATAAAAATTGTAAAATATATAAATGAAAAACATATGCAGGTATTTTACGTCATTTATTTTATCATCATAATATTAAACCATACAATTGAGTCGGTGGAAAAAGATAGTTAGGATTACTTACAATGCATTAAATAAGTTAATGATTACCTGGACTTTACGAAAGTTTTATTAAGATCACTAAATAGTTCATTAAGTTACCAATAGACACAATAGTTATCCATTAAGCAATTAGGTGAATTGTTATACCCTACTTATCATTACTAAAAAAATACTTTTTTACATTATCACTCTCGGAAATTTCTTTCGTAATGTTATATATTACTTTGTTGGTGTTGTCGAATATTTTGCTGTTGTTTTCTTTGACATAGTAGGTACTTTATCCGTAAATTGGTATGTTTCCAATGCTCCGTTATTGGAATTTTCGCCAGTTTTTTCATGTCGTAAACTTCTACTTTGATTAGGTGCGTTGACTGGTTCCCGTCATCTGTATTGGTTGTTATATAAGACACTCCCCCTGCTACAGCTCGAGACACTGTTGAAGATAGTGCTTTTTTCTTCTTGTTTTTCGGTTGTACTTCGAAAAATTCTTCTAAATTGCTCACTGAAGACTTCCTTTCCTTGTATTACTATTCATTTTAATCACCATTTCTCCACTGTCTTCTTCATCGCGAGGGGAGAGTGGATAGTAATATTGTTTGTAAGTAATATCATCACCGAAGTTGAAGGAATTCTGTAACAACACGATGATCGTTTAATACTAGTAAGTATAGTAAACATCAGGTCAACAAATCTATAAGTAAATGAATCGCTTACCTCCATTGCTATCGCTGTATGTTGAGAGTTACACTCACTGTAAGTAATCCAAACTGTCTTCTTCCGCCGACTCAACTGTATGGTTTTAGCTATTGCAGGAGGCTATTTATACCATGTACTAAGTGTTTTTAAATGATAGGTTAATATCTTTAACAAAATTATTGTTAATGTTGTCTAATGTGCTTCTAGTAGTTGCTTAATCATAACAACACTCCTGTATGATTCACTGATTCACTGGATAGATTGGTACTGTAATTGGTTATTATCAATGATATAACATGAATACAATAGAAATACAGAAACACTTAAAACAAATTCATCCAAGTCTTGAAAGAAATGTATATGCTGCAAACAGATGACCAGTACATACTCAAGTACCAACGTATTTGATAAGCAATTTGGATACCGATGATAAGCCGGGGTCGCATAGGGTAGCCATATATGTTGATGAGACTGGTGTTGGTCAATATTTCGATTCTTATGGACGAGCACCTGAAGGATATTATCACATATTTTTAAAAAGGAATTGTAAAAGGTGGGACTGGAATACGGAGAGAATCCAAAACGATTTTACATCAGTTTGCGGCGAGTACTGTTTGATGTATTTATTACATAAGTTTTATGGATATACAATGTTGAATTTTCTAAAATCATTTACAAGCGACAGTATTTACAATGATATGTTAATAGATGTAATGTTTCATAGATATTTTAGGAAGTAAGACTGAAATGTAATAAAAGTAGCAAGGAAAGAAGTATGCAGTTTTATTGTGGATGAGACATAAACCATTTTGCCTCATTAGCAAGTAGCATGCCTCATTACCATTATCATTGTAAAGATGAGGTATTACTTATAATGAGCCGTGGGAGATGAGGTGACAATAGCGGTAACGAGGGGTACCTCATTAACCAATTGAACAGAGCTAGAACCCTAATTGATTTCTGTATCTTTGCAACGGAGCATGCGACGTGAAAAAGGACCGCAGAAATGGAATCAGCGCACCCCAAAACCCTTTTTTTTTTTTTTTTTTTTTTTTTTTTTTTTTTTTTTTTTTTTTTTTAGGATTGGCCAGTTATGGTCACCCCCACTTCTCATGCGCCAGAATATGGGAATCCCTACTACTTGCGGCTGCGCAATTATGCGCGACTCTCATTGCGCGCCCCTGAGTCTCGCGGCCCTGGGTGCCTGGTTGAATAAAGATATAACCGCTGCGATCTACTTGTACTTATACCCTGGCATAACTGAATCCATATTTCCTGTGCTCAAGAAAATCAAATGAATCATAAAGAAAGTTTTGATTAACAAGAAGATAGGTTTGTTAAACATTAAGTATACGTATACATAATTATGTTCTTTGATCTAAACTTCCTTGAATGATCTCAATAGTCCAAATATGATAATTAAACTGTTTGCCAAGTGTTATGATGTGGGTACAGTCAGCAACAAAAGTCGATTAACACTTCAGTTTTTTAAATCTTAATTATTGAGCAAGATATTTAATTAAAATCGGAACAGAAGTAAAATAATTTAAAGATCTATTAGACTCTTGGGTATTTTAGGCAAAAAAAGAGATAATCAAATCATTTTGTATTTATTTACATGATGTGTAAAAGTAGCAGTGTTAATCGACTTATGTTGCTGACCGTACCTACTCTCAATCCTTCATTGCAGCGATCTGTGGGAGGACAGTGACTCTGTTTTTCCTCTTCGTAATAGTAGGTAATTTAGTAAGATGATCATAATATTAAGGCTCTCCCAAACATCGTCACAATCGCCAAGATTAGGTAACTTGGAACCTTTATAGATACCCAGTTGAAACATATCACCTGCGTTATCTATTACCAAGTCTATCAGCCCTGCGGACGTAAATCATACCTTAATAGCACAGTAAACTGTATGTACAAAGTCTTACCCAAATTCCAACGGCTTGTTGGTGAAAGTAACTGTTATAAATATCACAGCATTCATTGTAGTGTTTGACCCTTAGGCCGGGTTCACGACAGCGGCGTTTTGTCGTCGATACGCAACGTTCTTATTGTGTACGTACGCGACGCAGGAATGCTGGGAATGACGCGTAATGGCGGCCATTATCGTTGCGCTAAGCAGCCGACGAGACGCGACCACCAGCCTGATAGCCGATCGCGAGTCTGTGTACCTACAGCTTTATGCACAATCTACGTTGTGTTAATGTTGGCTAGATGGAGGAGATAGTTTAATTGGTTTTTGGATGATTGTAGAAATTATATCTGCAGGGTAGTTAGATGGTTTTTATCCCTAGTTGACAAAGACAGATGATAAAGATCTGTGTATATTTGAAAAACATATTTAAGTAGTAAAAGAACAAAAAAATCACTGCAATATACCTACAGGTTGTACCAGAAAGGTGTGCTCAAATTTAAGGGTGTGGTACAGAATAGCCCATCAAACTGAACAATTTTCTCCACGGGACCAACATCGTAATCGCGAAAACATTATCGGCTGTCCCGTACAAAGCTTCAATACCTACTCGACGCAAATGTAAGGATGGCTAATTATTTTTCGCGATTACGATGTTGGTCCCATGGATAAAGTTGTTTAGTTTGATCGTCTGTACCACACCTTTAAATTTGACCATACCTTTCTGGTACACAGTTAGCTAAGTAAAACCAACTTTAAGTATGTTATACTTACGGTACATATTCACCTATCAAATCACCATCGAAACACAAATCCGGCTATCAATCGTTCTAAAGGCTGCCACATAAACCGTATCCGACACAAACTCGAACGGTAGACCTAAACAAATCGTATAACTTAGAATCCAAAACAAAAGGACCACAGACCTCTAACAGCAGCTCGAACATTTCTTAATTAGCCACTTTTTATTGAACAACAAATTCGGTTAACTTCAACAAAGGATTCTAAGAAAATAAAAATAAATTTGATTCGTGACGAATCACGAAGGTGTTTCGCCTGATCCCTCGTAACCCTTTATTGTGACTCTGACTAATCTAGAGATGGCCTCTGGAGGTTTTTAATTAAAGATAATGTAACATAGCAGCACGTACCTACTGCGCAAGTACGCCGCTTAGGGTTGTACCAACGTCCGCCAATTAAGTTCCGGAGCGAAAGGAATGTGCAATCAGAACAGAGGAATATTTGACGACGATGAATCAAGGTCCAGTAAACTGGACCTCTCTCTAGAGTCTAGAGCTTTTCAAATATGTAGGTATTGTAGAATTATTGAATTTAGAATAGGTGAGCAAAATCTACATTTCAAACCACTTTGTTGATTTTGAAGTTGTCTGTAATAGCATCACCACAGCTTTCTGAAAATCACATTTTACTACTTCACTCCTCAATCTTGTTTATTATAAAGTGACAGCCCTGCTTCGTCGAGTGTACGACGGTAATTAGTAGAAAGCGCTCTCGAGCAGTGTGAATAGCATCAACAACGTAGCCGGTAGCCGCCTCGCCACCTCTACCTATATTCAATTAAAAACACAATACCCCAACAACTGACCACTTCGAAGAAGAAAACAACCTCACTCATCTCCGCGCAAACTAATTCATCTCACTATATGGACCATAAATTATACGTAGCACACTATTTGTATGTTGTTGAACGCGAACTTTTATTGGTTTTAACGACAAATTATCCCAATCGTGATCATTGAAAATGACTCGACACACGAGACACACATCACATCTAACTGATGCAGCTCTCTGACGGAACCTTTCTAACTCATTGCCCAAAAAGTTACATTAAGATGGTCGTTAATAGTCGCCTTGATTACCATCTAAGTTGAGTGGTGAACGATTATTTCGGAGTCGGCTTCTTGATGCGAGAGAAATAAAATGTAGGCGCACGCGTCGCCACCGGGTTACGCTGTCGTTAAGAAATTACCGGGCGCGCCGTCGACGCCGCCGATTTTATCGATGGAATTTATCGTCGACACTGGTCGACTGGCGCGTGCGCCCTTCCCTATCAATGCGCATACAATATATGGGCGATTAGAAATCTCCAATATGATCCTCTGATATCTACGAGGTCTTCATCTTGTTAGATTCTCATCAACGGAAGCAGTAACCTAGTGTCAACATTGCTGACGAGCAAACAGCTCTACCTTTTCGAGTCGAATAAATTTTGTTCATTAATTTGTTGTCAAAACAATTTCTCCGATTTAATTTATTGAGAGCATGGGTGAGGTGTATGTGTGCGCGAGCGCAGCACGGTAGTAACGAGTGTATAATTATTGTTGGCCGCGGCGCCGGTAGCCGAAAGGCCGACTCATCGTAATTTGATGGCGTCGGCCGGCCCGCCCCGCCGCTGCCGACAAAAAACTAATTAACAGAGATGGACCACGAGATAGCCAGCTCTACCTACTATGTTGCATTCGCAAGAACAAAATAAAACACAGTGAAACCATGACGATGACATTCAACCAGATCATTTTTGTGATTCATTTGCTCATACTGCGTCGCTTTAATTAGGAAGCGGTTGCGGTCGCGGTTGTGGCGTCTTAAACTGCATTCCTTCTTAGACCTAGTGGGAAGCCAAACTAGACGGATCCTAAGCCTAGCATAGAAAATACTCAGTGTCAAATTACCATACAAAACCTGTCGCTTTGGTTTATGATCGTATTATAGATCGTATATCGCTGAACGTTTTTATGGCTACCTACTGCTCACTTAAAGTTAGAATATGGACACCCACATGCGCGTATATATGTAGATATGTTTGGGATAATGTGTAAAACATGCGTGTCGGTTGTTGCCGGGCTCACTTGGTGATAGATTGTCGCCATGATGGATCGCCGACGCGCCAATGGTGTCCGCCAGCCGGCCGACCGCAAACACGACACAACACTCGCTACTTACTTGTTATTGCTCGCCAGCCTAACAGCATTGGGAAAACAGATTGGACTCATTCTACTGCTAATACCATAAAAGAAATCCTATTGCTTTCGCTGATTTTATATATAAGATACTCTATAAAGGCAAAATGTGCTAATTTCAACGCATTGATATGGCACAAGTCCTGGTAATTACCATTACCTACCTACATGAAATCTCGACTCCAAAGTCAACAATGAATGAACCATGGAAAATTATTTGGTAGCGGCCAGGACACGGTTGCTCAATTTCCGAAATTCGATAACCAGCCGCGACGCGTCAACAAGTCGAACTTAATCATTTTAAATATGTATACTTATAACCCTGCAACTGTACTGTCGCTGACGTGACTCGCCATTGTTTGGCCGTTTTACCACCGTTTCATACTTTTTTAGTGAACGTTCCCAAACGTAGATATATTGTTACGCCAAACGGGCAAAGCGAACTCCTTAACACTTTGATGCGATGAAAACATACAATTAAAATGGTCCTATTTGAAAACAATGAATTATGATGGGATCCACACCATTGTTCAAACGTGAACAAAATAAACAACAAAAAATCTTTCGAGAAGTGCTAATTAACGGTTTTTGGAATAGAATGCGACCTCGCTTTGATTACACAAAATATGATTGTTTTTTGGCGGCGCCGAAATCGGACGCTTCATTAACACAGGGACACGGCGCGACCCAAAGAAATGTCACGTCAAAATCGTTTTCCGAGAAGCGTAGAGCTACCGGAGCCGAAAGGGAATTAATAAATACAAAAGGGTTATAAAAACTGTGACAGAATTAAGAGCGGGCGCGTTAAAAATGGAGGTGCGAGCGCGACTGCGACGCGAACAAGTGAAACATAATGCGCGAAACAAAGCAGCCGGAGCGAATGCCTTAAATCATTTTTAATTATGTTATGGCGCGGGCGCGGCGCGCTGCGTATGCGCACGGCTTGGGTTACAACGGCTGCTGCGCGCGCACACTAATCACGCGGCTGCGCACATGTATCTGTCCGTCCGATGCGTGACCCCGTCACTAGACCCTCGCGAGCACCTACAGGGATTATGATCATAGAAAACTTTATGTAACACCGCCAGGCAAAGATTTAATTACCATCATATGCAAGCGCGGGATGCTCTTCATTTATAAGTTGAGATAAACGAAGGTGTCGTTACGTCAGAACAGTTTATAAGGTTAATTAAAATCGTCGAAATCGTTAACGGACATAGGTAATAGTAGGCATCCTCTCTAACATGCGCTAAACTCCAATTAAACCACAAAGCAGGCTGTGTAAATGGGTCCTCATCGGTTCCAAGATCTCATCAGCTCATTATAAAGATATAAATAATTGGCGGTCAGTGAGATCCTGAATCCCTATTCAGGATCTATAGGCGATCGTTTTTTTAGGACACCTAATTACTATTTTACACTTTTGTGTCTCAAAAGGAGCTTAAAGCTTTCACAGAAGTTTTTTAGTGTGTGTTGTGTGAAAAACAAGCAATTATTTAAGAGTCATACGTAACTCGGTGACTCATTGTTGGCCGGTTCTTATTTCACGGTAGCTTAGCGGCTTACTAGCGAACCACGTTCGACATAATGTAGTGCGCGCTTTGATTCGACAATAATTTTACCAAAGAAAGATAAATTTCCGGATTGTTATTTTAAATAAGGAAAAGATCGGCCTTTAGCTTTGAAAGGGAAATGTGGATGAAAATAGGGTCTAAAGCTCTTCTTACGTCAACACAATATTTATTCAGGTCATACGAAGTGGCCGTGGGTAAATATCACACAAAATAATATTCCTAGGTGTAAAATTAAAGTCATGGCTTCAAAAGGCCAAAAAAGGTCGGAAAATTCAAGCTTCTGATTCACAGCATTGGCGATCTGAATCGGCCAGTCTTGTAATTCTATAGCTATAGGTATCAAAAACTCAAAAATGTACAGCAGACTTCGCTTGTTGACAGTTCTTCCAAGACAGCTAGAAGCAATCAAGCTATGACGGAAGATAGTTTTATAATTCACTTGCGTAGGTATTTAATTTTGGAAGCGAAAAAAGAACGAGAGGAGGTTTTATATTATTCCTAAGTGCATCACTTTTTGTTAAATGTACGAGGAGAGCTCAGTCATTTACCTGAAGTTAAAGATCGCACCATAAAAGTCCGTATGAATGTAGCGGGTGTGCACCCGCTACATTCCTAATGGTAAACAAACAGTAAGAGTGGTCTGCGCCATTCCAACAGAACGTCTCCTGTTGTGACATTGTAATGCAAATCACACTTCCAGAAAATGAAGCACTGGTGTTGATATCCTGGAGAAATTGGGAAATTGGAAGCACCACCTTAGGGATCATGTCTTAAAATATGAGTGACAGCTTTAAGACGTCATTCTCGATCTATCTCACGAAAACGTCTCCTGTAGTGGATGTAGTGACTTTCTACTGCAAATTATATTCTTCTTTATACAGGGTTATTGGTAAAACACCAGCAACCTCTTAAGGGGTCATTATACTCATTAACCGAAAAACTTTTACTATGGGACCAAACCTGAGATCGCGAAAAAAAAGTCAGCTGTTCAGTACATTTATCTAAATCAAACTCGTCAAAATGTATGGGGCAGCTGATTTTTTTTTCGCGATTTCAGGTTTGGTCCCATAGTAAAAGTTGTTTCTAATGATGAGTACTATGACCCTTTAAGAGATTACTGGTGTTTTACCAATAACCCTGTATAACGGGTGATTCATTTAGAGGTAATTTTTCCAATTTAAGTAAAAAAAAAATATCAATTTTAGGCTCTTACAGACAGATAAGAGGCGATATCGCGTCGCGACGTTTCGCGTAGCGGTGTTGCGACGCGATAATATCGCAATATCGCTCGCGATATCGCCTCTGTCTGTAAGAGCCTTTTATCGGGTCATCTTTATTATCATACCAAAGGACCACTCATGACATTTTTTAAAGATTATTTGTTTAAAATTTTGGCCGTAACTGCGGTTAACATGGTCCATTGGTCCAATAAATAAATAATCCGATAAAATTGGTGTTCACTTTTTTTACTTTTCAAAAAAGTACCTCTAAATGAATCAAAGTGATCTAATAAAGTGACATCTTGAAGAAATATAATTATACAGGGTATCTCATACAGACCCAACTACCTATTTCAAGGTACAAACAAAGGAAACCGTTATTTTAAAATTATTTATTGGTAATAATTAATTCGCAAAGAAACAAATTTTATTTTTTTTTAAATCACGACCATTGCGATGACAACATTCCTCGAATCTCCAGACACGACGCAGACGCGCCGCGTCTCCAGACGCATTTTGCCGACATAGCCACCCATATTATATACGGTTACTTTAGGGCTATGCAATGGTCATTGGTGAAGTATGGCTGGATTAATTTCACCTCAGAAACGGCAATTTTGTCGATTCACATACCCGTCTAGGTAGAAATGTACTTCGTCACTGAAGAACATGTTAAAATTTCTCCAAAATTGTGTTAGCAAAATTCAGTCTTAAAACATAATCTGATTAATTTAGTGACTGCACAATCTGAATTTTGTATGCCTTGAGATGCAAATCAGAACGGAATATGCGGTGTGCCGTCACTATGGATAGTCCTGAGCCCGACGTTTTGTAATGCTAAGTCGAGGTTGACGTCGCACAGAGTTTGCCACCCACTCAATGTTTTCTGATATTCTAGCAGTTCTAGGACGTCCAGATGGATTATCTCCCACTGTGTTTCCGGAAGTGTTAAACCTCTGGATCCACGAGAGTAGGTACGGTTGCATTGCTTGGCGCCTCACCAATATTCCGCAATCGATAGTGAGGTCGAAATAGACGACGCACGCGACTGAGCGAACGACCGTTCTCGAAAAACGTACGCACACAAAAGGCGCGTTGCTCTAAACAACTAAAAATTCTCGACCCACGCTACCTAACGCCGCTCCAGGAATGTTGAGTTGACAGGAATGTTCAGGATCCGAATCCAACAGGAACATTATCTCCTTTTGTGCAATAGGGATATTGCACATACAGTAAGCAGCATCCCACATTAAAAAAATACCCATCTATTTCCAACCTACGTTCTTCACATCCGCGGGTGTCGCAATGTCGTGCTCACGCGCAGGCCACTGTCAACCACCCGTGAAATAATAATATATCTAAAATAATAATAACCCCACTGCCGTGTCTCTACGTTGACGTCGTGGTGTGGCTTGCACGCTCCTGAACTCTAGATCTGTGCCGGTAGAGTTTAGGTACTTACTTTGCCGAAACAGACCAGAGATATATAGAAACTCGCAGAGCAGCATGCGGCGAGCTGTTGGGCAGTATCGACCCTACGGTATCTTCCGGGAGAAGTCTTGTTCCTCACCTCTGGCTTGCCTTTATTGAGTGCAGATTCGCAAGAGCAAACGTGCTCGAACGAAGAAAGTAAAAAAAAAAAAAAAACTTTATTTTCCCAATTCACAATTTTACCTCTGACAATAACTTGATTTTAGGACAATATTCTTTAAAATTGCATAAATAAATCAATGATTACTCCACTGGCACCCAAGCTAAGATTAAACTTGTGTTATGGGTGTCAGGGTTCTCTTTGTTAATACATTCCTCAATTTATACAAAAACTAGTACGGAGTTACATTGGGTAAGTAGCTATCGGTTGATTACAAAAAGAAAACTAAGTTATAAAACAAAGAAACAAACAATACAAAATATTAATTATATAAGAAAAATAATAATCTATAGCCTCTCTCTAGTGTGAATTTGGTGAGGTATGTGGTGTAAAGTGTAAGTGTATGACTATGTGTCATGTGTATGTGTCGTGTGTATGTTTTATGTATATGTGTCGTGTGTGTGTGTGTGTGTGTGATGTATGCGCTTGTAGTATGTTAGTGTTGTTCGAAAAAGCAGAAACTTTTTAGAAAAGCTTTCCAAGTAACTTTTCAGTCTCCTCGTAGGTAAGAGTTGTGAGCCATTGACTCACTTTCTTTTTACATTCGAATTTATTTAAGCCATAAATATTGCATCGTTTGTTAACTGCATTATAAATTCGACTACCTAATACTCGAAAATGTCTTTCAGCCAATTTAGTTTTGTATCGTTCTATAAGACAGACATATTTTGATCTCATATTTGCCAGACGACCAGCACAGTATAACAGAGAACCGTGCCTGCGCAAGATGGTATCTATCATGATCCAGTAAGATGTTGGTAGGGATCTTGACCGTACTTCCTCCTGATAGCCGTGGAATACCTCTCCACTCCTCAAGCACCTCAGGAAGTGTTGTCACTACAGGGATACTAGCGACAGTTTTACCCAAACCCATAGCCCAATACGTTTTGTTTCGATGTCCTACAATAGTCCTGCATCAACCGCAGGATGTCCTTGGGTGCATTTGCATAGTGCATAGGGATACCTAATCGTCGGTTGGTGCCTTCTCATAATATAAAATTGTCTAAGAGGCCTCTGCGAGTTGGCTTCGGCCCCTCGTATGCTCCAAAGGTCCGGGACCCAGAGATCCTGAGATATGCCAGACATTTTTTAAATAGGTAATAGTAAAACATTAATTTCAGGCTGCAATGTCCCATAGACATATACCTTACAAACTAACATTAAGTAATATAATAAAGTATTAAACAAAAGCTAAAAAACTGTATATTAGTTACCTACAATGTTGTTAAATTCACCTCAACCACCTCTGCAGCCACGACACGACTGCCGACCACGTACTACAGCGGTGCACTATGATGTAATTGTTGGTTTACAACCTCCTTTGAAAGCACGTGTTTTCAACCTCCTTTGATGAAAAAACTGGTGGGCAAGATCATTGCATCGGTGACACCTCTCTTTTTAAGTAGGTACGAATAATAAAATGTACCGATCTTCTTATACTAACCCAGAATAATACAGATTGTGTTATATTATAAATTCAAAGAAAATTAAATTATGGCCCATTTTTTCAGGGAGTTTAACTGTTTATTAGGGGACATCGGGAGGCTACGCACGCGCTAATTTGCCACGTCAAACCGATATCGGGTACAGTCGCCAGTGTCCGCGTTCGGAATGCATGACCGATCGGCCACGGGGAAAAAGCGCTCGCTCGCCGGTGAATGAAGCGATTAGCGCTGAATGGTCGGCTGGCACGCGGAACCAAACGCCTGGCACGACGCGCGCGCATCCACGCCGCGCTTTGTCTCAGCTCGCTTGACCCGTGCCCCGGGTAAAAACCGTGCCTGACCAAAAACTAATAAAAAGCACTAAAAAACCACCATCGAGCTGTTTTTAATTGGGGAAAAAATGTAGCTGATCACTTTTTTGTCGATTAAAACGACTCGTCTAGTTCTTCTTAATGTATTATTCTTGTAACGCCGTAGACTATTTTAATGCAGATGAAGATGTCTGTCCTCGTAATGATGTTATTGCTACATCGCATCGTTTTTGTGTAAAATGCCTCAGATGCCCCACCAACACCATTCTATTTTAAACATAAATATATTTACAGCGTCATTAAAGCGTTTCTACACAATTGCACACGATCCGTATCCGATTGTATTTTTTGTGCAAATGGCTACACAGCAGTCGACCGTTACGGGAACGTTTTCCTCGACGGATTCGCTAAATTCGATACCTGAACGCGAGATCTCGGCAGAAAATCCGCTCGTTTAGGATAAATCCCTTAGGTAACAAGGCGTTTGTTAGGCGAGCGCGCGAGTCGCGAGTCGGCGCTAATTTAAGCCGGGGCTGTGCGCTGGCGCAGGCTCCGCATCTCATTTACCTTATTAAGCGGGAGGCTCGCGGCCGGCCGCGTCACTCAACGTCACTCGCGCTGTGCGCGGACGCATAAACACCTCCTTAGCTACCGTCTATCGCCTCTCTAATCGGAGCCGCGCACACGCACATACTCGTTGATGCTGTTTAGCACTTCGCAATGTCTAATGAATAGATCGTAACTCATCAATTACGAAAGTACCATGACACCATGCAGATAGGTACTATCCGCGTAGCCGGCGTAGTATTTCATGCTGCTAAATTAAATTTTGCACTATAACAAGCTGCTCAACTTAGTTTTTTCTGCGGTTAACATTTACCTAGCTGAAACTTTCAGATGATCTTTTAATAGACTCAGAAAAATACCTACGTGATGAGAATGGAGATTAAAAATAGACGAAGACTAAAAATAGTTTAGAATTGTGAATGCTGAAAACCCAGCGGCTAATGGTCTCATTGGTACAGCAGACGCTAGACGGGATAAATCTCGGCTCCCGGCGCAGGCGGTGTTTCAGTAATGAGCTAATTCGGCATGCGCTCGCCTCTCTCCTCACATACGTGGGATCTAATGCTGCTGGGAATGCAGGGAATGCACTCCGCACGATCGTTTTCATAACTCAGTACGGGGCATTATCTACTTTGCTTGCGATTAGTCATTCTGAGAATCATAATCGTTGAAAGTTAGATAGGTGTCTGGTTTGATTGTTCCATGGGCTGAATAATGACCAACCAGGTCAGCAGGTTCTTTGAAGTTCGTAATAATGTCAGACCGGTTCAGACAGTGCAAAGTCATTTAAACTTAAAATATTAAACATTTACTTAAATACAATGGTAAAGGTATTCACAATCAACCACAGTTGAATAAAGTGTGAAGCGAGATAACATCGCAAAGACAATAGGCATTGTTTCCGAGTGTAAACAAGAAACTCTCCGACCAATCGGATGGCGTTCCACTGCTTGCGAGCGAGAGTAATTAAAAATTCAAATTAGGAGCGTCGCCCCTCGCGCGACGCGGTTGGTGATTACACAGCGTTAATTACAAGCGACCAATTAAAAGCCGGGGCGACAGAGCGGCACGTTTAGCCGACCAATGGGGGCGCGTCGCTGAAGCGAGGCGTGGTAATTAAGACGAGGCAAAAGGGTTGTGATTTTCCGGGCGTTCTCGGGGGCGTGTAATTAATCACTGGCGACGTGAAGGAGTGGCAGCGGCACTCCCTTGTCTCTCCACATTGTTTTAAATAGCTGTTAATGTAACATCACACAATATACATACTAAACGTTTATTCAATGTATGGGTTTCATCATCTGCTTAGCCTTTTCCCAATGTTGGAGTCGGCTTCCAGTCTAACCGTATGCAGCTGAATGCCAGTATTTTACATGGAGCGACTGCCTATTTGACCTCCACAACCCAGTTTGGGTTAAGGTAAGACTGGTTGTCAGACTTTCGGGCTTCTGACGAATGACAGCCTGGACCAACGGCTTAACGCGCTTTCCGAGGAACGGAGAAGTCTTGGTATGTAAAGATGGTCACCCATCCATGGACCAACCGTGGCAAGCGTAGCTTAACCTGATCGATCAACCCGTGCGGTTGTATTACTTAGCAACTAGCTCCTAATATTTGTCGCAACCAAATGGACATTAATTTCGCTGAATACAAACCGTCAAAATATCGTAAAATGTTCGGTCTGATTTGCGCGCACCTCTAAAGCTTTTCGTGGACGTGAAAATTTCATCTTTATTTCACCTTCGCAGGAACTTAATATAGCTACTGAGCAAATAAAGATCTAAACCGTCTTACGCACCCTTCAAAGAAACAATAACGCAGGTTTATTTGCATGCAGCGATTCATTGGGACGTAAAACAGGTGTAGGTGGAAGAATTGGGTTTAGGCTTTAGTGGCTCCGAACGGCCCGGAGGCACACAACCGTGCTCACTGAGGACTGAGTGATAAGAGATCTTTGTAGCTGACTGTACCTATCTAGTTGAAAATTACTTTTAGTTAGGATGAAATTGATGCAGTTGTTTTCGAAATTTATTTCATACTTATCTGACCCGCCAGACGTTGTCCTGTCAAATTAGCTTTTACTTTTTCTTCCTGTTTTTTTTTTTCTTTTAAACCGGCTGCTTTACAGAAAGCGGAGATTAAAAAATAAAAAAAATTCAAATCGGTCAAGCTGTTTTTGAGTTTTAGCGAGACTACCTAACGGACAGCGATTGATTTTTAGGTATATGTAAGATAACAAAGTGCTTAGGTTTGTCAGCACCCTTACTTTTCAGAAAACGACTGGAAATGTGATGATAATCTGAAACGTGCTCGTCAAACTGTGAAGCCTAACTGTCAAAACTACCTAAATAACTTTTTTAAACAAAATATTGCTCGCCTACAACATTCTGCCCGTGGCAGGTACAAAGTCTCGCTCTCTCGAAAAAAACAAACATTCGTTTCATTGTTGGGGGCTTACAACACTGTTATTAACAAAGTCGATGAAGTATAAATGATCCGCGTAGCCATTCCTGAAAGAGAGTTATTCCAGCCTCGTCCCCCCCCCTTGCCGGCACTCCGCGCCCCTTACCTCCCCCGCCCGTCACCGCCAGAAGAAAAATGCTAACACGCCCCCGCGAAAACTATTAGTTATTTTGGCACCCCCACAACCCTCGCTTCGATTATGAACCACTACACATTGTATTTTAAGAGGTCACACACTTATTAGTTTCAATTTGTCCAGTCACCACATGTCACATTTCTTATATGATCATTGAAAAAAGTGCAGCATAGACTGTAGAATGCATACCTCAGTCATAAAATATCGCTACCTAAGGGAAAAAGGGGGTGTGCTAGCAATAAGGGCTGGCAACCTGTCATTACTTCCGTAGTATAATGCGATCAAGTTTCAACACTATTTTCTATGCCAAACGAGATTTTCTTACATTAATCGTAACAACACATAGGTAGGTAACCTAATCGTCATAACCGACACTGTAATCGCAAATGTACTCGGAAATCTAGTAATAGATATTCAAAGAAAACAATGCCATATTCTTTATCAATCTCGACGCGCTACGTTCCTAAGTATTGGCAAAGTATCTGTCACATTTAGATAATAAGTGTCGAGATCGATTCGGATCACCATACGGAGAAAATCCAACTGATAAGTTATTTGGATCCAATCTGGAGATTGCAAAACCGACTCTAAAACATTGGGAGGGTTACAAAAAGCCGGCTTAACACTTAAATCTCGCGTTGCAGACAAGATGATGAAATTCAAAACAAGATAAAGAATATGGGCCATAAAAGTTTTATTGCTGTTAACTTATTTATGAAGTCGGCTACATATTTAAATGTGTACTTACGTCAACTGTACCTACATACATACTAACTTAACATTTAGGTATGCATGTCGTATTGTTTGGTATATAATTGCGCATTGAGACATTCTTCCTTGTTTTGTGTCTTTTCTAATATTCTTGGGGCGAAACGGTGTTACGAAAGTGTTTATTGACTATAGGGGTTTTCAGAGACCAGCGAAAGACCACGTGGTCGGATTTTTTTATTGATACCTACTGGCCAATGAAAATTATCTGAAAATATTACTGACTTGACATAGGTTCTATAAAAATCAATGCCACTTTTCGTTGTAATTTTATAACTCAAGACCGGCTGGGCCGATTTAGCTGATTTTGGTTTTGAAATGTTTGACGTAGTCCAGGGAAGGTTTAAACGATGAGAAAAATTCTGGTGAAAGTGGATTTTATATGGGAATATTGGAATGGGGACAGGACAACGTCTGTCGGGTCAGCTAGTCAACCATAAAGACGAGGTGAATTAAATTAAAGCAAAAAATAATTAGACATCTCTAATTTGCTTCTACCACTTTGTTCTTTCATCAGCTTATAAAAGTGGGCAGTATTTCTAGAAAAGTCAATGGCAAAATAACTGAGCCATTTACTTCAATAATGTATCTGGCATCATACAAAACTGAATACCTCATTATGTGTGCCATTCAAACTGTAAAAGAAAAACAAGTGGGTGTGAAAACAAATATGTGTTCAGATGCTTACGTTTCCTTGTTTTCATGCCCATTTTCCTTAAGGAGTTCGTCGAAACTCTAACCAGAACGTTATTGCTACTTATTTGTAGGTTTTGGTCGACTTAGGTGTTGCTAGTAGGTAAACAAACTACACACTAGTACCTACATGACTGCAAAATTAGAAATTAAAATTTTAAGATTTTTCATAAAACGGACTTTAAAAATCGATAAAAGACAGTCCTATGAGTTTATGAGAAACGATGTGAAGATTATGATGTGGCGCTTAGAAGTTTTATGACCTTCCTCACAGCTTTAAATAGAGCAGATCAATTTTATTTATTTCCTTTTAACTTATAAGAATCCAGCGATTTCCTCGAGATACGACAAAGTAATCTTTGATCTACTGGATTATAAGATACACCTTCTATTTTGGACTATAGATCATGATTTGCTTCATAATCACGCTAAATCATTATACCTAATCATTTCAGCCGAAAGACGTCCATTACCGGACATAGGCCTTCCCCAAGCACCGCCATTTCGTCAGGATCTGTGCTTGCCGCATCCAGCGGATTCCTGCAGCCTTTACAAGGTCATCGGTCCACCTTGTGGGAGGCCTTCCAATGTTACGTCGCTTCAACGCTAAATACTAAAGTGTAATTGTTTTCCATAATGACCCCTTAAACTTGTTAGTTAAGGCTCTCTCCAGATAATTTCAAATGTGATTAATGATGTAGTTAATAACCTAAAAGTCGTAAAGAAAAATGATCTCTTACGCTTCCTATTCTACCCTACATGTTTAACGTATTCGATCACAGTCCGGCCTATGTGGACGAGATACGCAAACATGCCCAGCCGCGCCCTCCCATCTGTCATAGACGCTTCCGACGCACGACCTACTGCTTAATTGACCTCCCTGTCCACCCTGTGTGTACATACACGGTACATATACAGTAACTACTTAATGAAATAAGAGACCATGCTCATTAAGATGAATAAACTTAACATGTAAAGTGATGGACTATGTTCTCAGTACCTAGAGTTGATACTTTTCAATTAAGGACCTGAAAAGAAAACTCAAAATCGTCAACTAGATATTTGATTTATCACCGTACCTACACAGACTATTTCAATGGCTGCCCACGACAAATCTATAGAGGTTTTTATTATTCAAATTGGACGGACTTTGTGAAAGTGGCGAATGAATGCATGTCAATTACTGTAACGTTGGCGGCGCGTACAATGTGTAGGTACAGCTGTTTGTGTGCCCGGTCGCACGACACACGACAAAGTTTCCGCGGCCGGAGACGAGCTGTAGGTAATGTAACAACACAGCGGATGACCACTTACATAACGTACACACAAAAGGCCAACACTTGCTGCACACAAATGAACGTGGTTTGCACATACGTTGAATAGACAAAGCACACAGTCACATGAGGTCATCTCCCCTCATTAGGTGGTTAGTTTTCCGGGCGTGTCCGCAGACTCCGGGGGGGTGAGGTGCACGGGGTAGGTGGCGGCGGGAGGGGGAGGGGGGGTGCTGGTAGACGGGAAGTTACTTAATTAATCCCCGCGCGGCCGCCATTGGCCAGCGGGACGTGCGGGCGGGCGGACGTCTCATCGCCCACGCGTTAATTGGGCGGGAAGGCGCACAGATTACAGCAGCGGCTCCCGTTAATGAAACCGGACTCTCGTACCTACTGAAACATACCCTTGTTACTTATATGTTGCTATGTAGGCCGCTAGGAGGCGGTAATGAAACCATACCTACCTATAGACTTGTAGGCAAAACGTATCTTAAGCTCGAATTGGTTACAGCTGCTTTTGAAATACCTACTTAACTGAATCACATTTAGAAACACGAGACCTCGAATCTTGCGCATTCTTTGGCAGGTATAAATATTTCATGAGATTCTAAACAATTGTCCTCTAAATCCCGTAACTCTTAAATGCTTCAAAGACAATGTTTATATTTCTATCATTCAAACATGGTTCATCGCAAAGGAAATGAAAAAAGTCGCGCATGGCGCTGTTGAAGCGTTAATAAATATTGTAGTAGGGAAGGAGTTGACTCGAAACTAATATTGCTCTCGTCGCGTCAAGTGAACGTATAAAGCTCAGATTTAGCGTGAGCCGAGGGCTGAGCAGGCGCGAAACGCCCAGGTAAAGTACCTACTTACACCTCGATATACGAGGAAACGTAAATTATAATATTGTGTGTGTCGGTGCTAACCCTCTCGCGCTCACGTCGCCCCGCGTGTGTGCGCGCCCACTGAAAGAAAAGCAATTTCCTCCGGGCGGCGGGCGGCCGCAGGGGGTTGAGGTCTCGCGCGAATATAATTTTGTTCATTTTTTTCATTCGGGCGAGTTAATTCGGCTTCGCGGCGGAGTCGGCTATTGATTAGGGCGCGTCTTACGTTTTAATTTGTTTGCGCGCGCAGCCAGGATGCACCCGCCGAGATGAGCGCCCCCTTCGCCCATCTCGTGCACCCCAGCATCTTCTAATGAGCCTCTAACTACGCCTAGTGTAATCATGAGCCTTTTCATAATCACGTTCGCGCGTCACGTGTTTTACTGTATCTTTTATGGAGCCTCTCCTCTGAAGCTCTTGTTTACACTTCAGGCGAGACCCCTACACGTCGTTGAGCGGTTTCAGGGTTGCCCTTTTGCGGATGACCGATATATTATTTTTAGGGAAAAGGTGAATTGTAAGAACGTGTGTGTAAGAACGTTACAGTAGTGCTATTCTGTAAATATCTCACCGTGAAAACATAAGTGAAGTGATCTTAAAGTGAGTTGTCAATAGTGTCAACCCCTAGATCAAGGTGGAAGACGGTTCACTTCACGTAAGTTATCACGGTGAGATGTTTACAGAATAACACTACAGGTCTTGTTAATGTGTTGGAATGCTGACAATTATTTTTGTCATGATATGATCAACTTGAAGTGTAGCAACTACTTTCTGCTCTGTGTTTTTATTCAATGTTAATTTCTACCATAGAAGTCAGTCTTGTAGATCGTTATCTTAATGATGAAGAAGCTTTTAATTAAGTACAGAGCTAAGTATAAATCTGTTAAATAGAACCGAACTAAAAGTTGTTCATACATGCATGAAAGATATTATTACTTATTTATGTTGTTTCGTAACTTTGTATAAGCCATTTTTCCATAACCTTATACTGTTAGACGGTACGTAAACTACACATAACTCCTAAGTAGGTACGTAACCCAACATAATATCACAGTAATAGGTACCTAAGCTACCTACCTACCGATGTAGTACATTGCCTACACTTTTCCAACTACATAAACGCGCACTATCAGACACACACTTGATCAGATAGCGTAATTAACGGTGCATCGTCGGTGCCGCTCGGTGCGACGCCATTGGTCATCCCTCCCACCCCCCGGCAGCCACCCCGCCTCCCCCTTGAGCCCGACCACCTCACCTCACCCCCCCCCCCCCCCCACGCCTGCCTGAAACAACGCCGGCTGCATGTGACACATTAGTAAATGAGACGACATTCGTTACCGGAGCGGGGCACAGTAGGAATTTCCTCATTGAAAGCCTGCGGAGTTGATGGTTCAACGCAAATGCCATCTCTAGTAAAATGTTGGCGATCTCTGTTTTAGTGTACAACTGATTGCTAGGTTGTTAGCTATTGGTACCTTAACCTGAAAATAATTAGGTAGGTATGATTTTTTTGTGGAATGTGGCCTTTACCTGTATGAAAAAGAGCAAAGCGAAAAACGTTAAAAACAATGTAGATTTAACGTTATTTCAAAACAATACTTTCATGAGTTGGTTAATTTTAGCATGAAACTACATAAAGCTAATAAAGTATTATTAAGTACCTCGGTAATTATTACAATAGTATTACCTAATCCATTTTGCCTCGCTTGAAGTCTCGCTCTTTTTCATCCAGTAGGAACCTGAAGTAGGTACAACATAGGTATCTGGATTTCAGGCCTTTAGATTATTTTAAATTGGCACCTGTTAAAATAAAAAGTAATTACCTACCTATATTAGCGTGTGAAAACGTTTTCCGAATTTGGCTTGTGTCTGAGGTGTTTGGGCGAAGCACCTCACTCCATAAATCGAGAGGCCGCCGAGGTCCTCCGCTCGGCCATTAAGGCTCGCGATAGTGGATACTCTTCGGGGTTCACTTTGTTTTATTACTTTCATTTTATTGTTTTAATTTGTGTGCGGGTGCGCTATTTGCGTGCGCGCAGTTTGTCGCGCGCCCCGCCCACCGCGCGGCGGCCAATGGCGCGCGGCCCGCTAACGAGGTGCTGTCGCGCCCGCACCGCGCGCTCGCCACGCGCCCGCTGCGCCCGCGCCGCCACGCCGCACACGCACAGACATCGCGACAATGCTCATTGTTTCAAACTATTCTTATTTTGTTTTAGTTAGGTCCACCTCGCCGGCCGGCATCGCCTCCCACCGAGCGATAATTTCAATGTCGTCGCGTATATTGTGATATTGACTGAGATTCCACTCTCGCCATGTTTTATCGTCGGAGGCGCGTTTCGTCAGAGCTACTCAATAAGCAATAAACCATTCGCCTCCGAGGAGTTATTTTAAACCCTGACTGGGACTCGAATTGAGCCCACGCCTTTACACCTTTTAAAGGTTATTGTGTTTCCGAAACGCTAAGATATAACCATTCAGGAGCCTCGCAAACATTCGCATCCTCAAGTAAACAAAATACAAATAGACATTCTGAAATACAATAAGCAATGTGTACAATAATATAACCTACGTAGAGGCACTCATTTTACATAATTTCAGTGTCATTTAAATTCGAAGGTTACGGCTTCTAATAGATCGTTAATATTGTCAAGAGCCCGTGTGATATTCAAAGCAGAATCAGACACGACACAGCCACGAATAATATTAGGGGGAAACTAAGCAATTGATAGTAAAAATGGGCGTCGAAATAGAAAAATATCGTTGGACGCATTCGTGGCCTGGTAAAATATTCAATCGGGGCAATTCGGGTCCGCGTATAAATTCGGTACCGCCATTATTTGTAGCGCGTCCTCGCGACCGAAAATCGGTACCTACATTGATAGTCGTCATTTTTCTTGTAGGTATCGTTAATATTTTACGGGTGCGTGTCAACGGTTTATGGGCCCACTCTTAACACTAAAACGTTTTAGCCGTGCTCTCATTGTTTATACATTTTACTATCCACTTTTTATAGTTTATTGCAGCTTGAGTGCTGTTCGGGGTTATGACACCGCGTAACGTTCGGGTGACGTTCGATTGTATGCTATAGAAGTTGATTTTTATTGCGCCCTGATGTCAGGCGGAAACTTTTGGAATTATCATGTGTATATTTGGCTGGCCCGTCAGGTAGTAAGCAGGGCCGTTGTGGTGGCGTGCCCCGACCTATCCACCAGTAACTGTCCAATAAAGGTAAGTACAACAGACTGCGGTATGATCATTTAATGACAAATGAAACCCCAGTCACATTGCTATTTCGTACAAATTTTGCAGTCATAGCCTTAACAGCGGAAAAACTGTAAAACTACGAGGTTCTAGGGTTTTCCTAGTTAATTTCTATCACATTACATAATATAATTCGTTTCACATAAAACGTTGCTATCGTAAAACACATAACAAGGACGGGGGTCTTATCTAAGTGTAATTATCCGTCCAAGTTTGCGAGCTGAGAGAAAGAATTGCTGGAGAGTGTGCATGTGTGTGTGTGTGTATGTAGGGGTGAACCGGTGGGGGTGGGGGGGTAGGCTCACATGGGACGCGCTCTAATGAGGTGCCTGAAAGCGACAATGTCTTTGAGTAAAGCAAATGTGTAGGTATCTACATAAGGGAGGGCTGCCTCCTAGCTACGCTCTATTTTAATGTGTAGGTATCTAGTGTACGTTTACGATGGATATATAAAACGTTATGTTGTTTTAAGCAAGTTTCAGAATAGTGGTAGAAAATGAATTTGGTTATAACGTTCTTTGTAGAATAAGTAAGTAGATACCTACTGTATACCTACCTAAGTAAGTAGGTAAGTATACTTCTTAATGTATCTCTCTCTACCTAGTGCAGAAACACTTGGTTCTCAAATATTGCCGATTAAGATCCGTGAAACCATGCATGGGTAATCAATCAGTATAACAATCCATATTACCTAAGTATGATTTATTACAAAAACCATGACATGATAACACAGAACACCTTAAGCCTTGCAATTTAGACAACCATTTACCTAAGGCACCTTTTTCTTGAATATACCTGACTACTTGTAAGGGTATTATAGAGCATCGTCTCCGCATGTAACGTGCTGTAAATCAAGCGTACAGAACAATACGAGGTGTGCGGTGTGGCAGCGGCGGGCGGTGTGAGCGCGGCCGCCGTGAGCCGTCCCCGTACGGAGCGCGAGGGTCGATTGCTCCTTCCGGTCCGGAGCCGGTTTTAATTTCCCGCGCGAGGCGGCGGCGCGTTAAGTTTAAACGGCCGGAGATGAGCCGCACACGTACTAATATCATGCACGGCCCGGGCCGTCGCCATAGCGACGCACACTCTTATGACGTGTGTGGCGCGGCGCGGGTGTGAGGCCGGGGGTAATATGATTTGAGCGCCCCCGGCGGGGTGTCGCGCCCGCTTGTTTGCTCTCCGATGCAATCGCGATACGAGCCCCCCCGCGCCCCGGCCCCCGCCGGCGACACATCTCTCACCTCCGTCGTCGATAACCGCATCGGATTCCTTGTTGCAAGCCACCGCATTCTATTGAAATAGATACCCCGCGCCCGCCTATCCACCTACACCTACCTACTGCTCTACTCGATTTACACGTCACCCCGCGCCGCACAATTTTCAACTCCACTCGACAGACCGCGTTCTTCCGTGTGGTTTCTGTTACCTATTACTTCATCGCCTCGAACACGTGTCTACCTATCTACAGTAACACTCTACACTACATACCTACGTTCATGATATGTTGCACTCTTTTTGTCAGAAACCTCCGAAAAGTACCATTTTGAAAGTTTTTACTCTAAACGAGATGGGTAGTGTCACCTCGACAACGGTGCTTATCCTCGTTATGGTCCTAATAAATCAATCACTTGATGCCGCCGACAACACAGTAACAACCGCCGTCATATTCCCGCGATCTTTTTGCGTGTTGACTCAATCGTGTGTTGTCACATCGAGTGTGGAATCTGGCGGGTTTACGCGGCGGCCGGTGACAATTACGCGGTGCCGGTGCTCATTAGTTGCGGGCGCGCGGCCGCTTCATGTATCATGTATTGCGCGTCGCTCGCAGCGCCAGCCACCGACCAGACAATAAAGCAATCAATCGGCACCGCGCGCCTCCGCAAACGAGCTGCCACGACCAGCGACGACGCTCGACGCGATACATATGTATCAAACTATACCTGTCGTGTAACGCGACTTAACTACATGTTCTCTACTTGGTTGCTATCCGAAAATGCAGACGATCATCTCGGAAGGGTACTCCAGTTTCAGACTTAGGCAACACTACCTCTAAGGCTTTCCTAATAGGGCATTGTGACTGAACGGTGCTGCGCTGTTCGGGCCGCTGTAATTGCGGCGCGGACGCCGGAGGCCGCGGATAATGCCGTACGTGATATATGGTACTACAGCTAATAACAGAGCTCGAGCCCAGCGCCGATTATCCCTTTACCCGGCGCAGACGAATTCGTATCGATCGGAGCGTCGCTCGGTCTCAGCTAATGAGAGCGGGATTTACTACTCATTATCCACTTGTGTTGGTGCCGGGGGCGCGATGAAGACGTCGCGGGGTCGCGGAGCCGCGGGCGCACAATTTGCGGCCAGCGCGGCCGCCGCAGCGCCACTCGGCCGCGCCGTAGCCCGCAGCGCGCTTTGTACTTGATCCCGGTAATTGCGGCCGGTACTCCGCTGCACCGTGCAGCGCGCGGTACACCTTCCGACGGCCACCACCACACGACCCACGCCAGTACTAGATAATTGCACTATTGTTGCCTAGCTCAGCGACTAGCTCACAAATCGCTTTCAAGGAAGCTAACCGCGTTTAAATTAGAAGGTTCAAACATCGAGCGAACTTTGTTATTTGGACAATTAAGTTAGATAAGAAAATTAATAGTTCCATTGAATCGTGGCTGTAATATAGCATCGCATGTTCACTCCAGGCGGTGGAACGCTACCACACCCTGTTCTTTGAAGCAATTTTCTCATACCCCGTATTCATTTCATGATGATCCACTACTTAGTTGAACGTTAGTCCTGCCTGCTAATGTTTCACATAAGAATATTTATGATAGCCATAGGTTGCTCATAAACCTCACAGAAAAACAGAACAAAAATGAACGATGCACAAACTCTGAAACTCGGACAGACTTATGGCAAGTGGAGTGCCATGCAAGCACTTATTTAAGCTCTAATTGTAACCTAAAGGCCTGTATGGAATCTCTCTTATAAAAGTCTATCCTTAATCTTAGAAACGCCAATAAACTTGAGAGCTGAACCATTACCACCTAATCCACACATGCTACACAGATATCATAGGTCAAAAATTCAAAATTGAACCACTATCGCTCTTATGATAATTTCCCCAAATTACCCAATATTACTCTGCTTTGTTGGCCTATAGTGCTACTGCTGAGGTCCTTGGTTCGATTCCCAGGTCGGTCAAGGTTTTTCCATCTGCCCGGTTAATAGGCTCGCCCCATAGATATAAGATATTTCTATGGCTCGCCCCCCTGCTACATGGGAGTTAAACATGACTGGCGAAATGTTGGTGTCAGGCCCTTCAGAGATTACCGACTTGATGTTATGTTATGTTATCCACTATCCATAGCTGTATTTCGTTGTTGCAGTTGGCTGGGTCGCGGCTCGATGTTCGTGCTGTCCGAGGCACAGGCGCGCGCGTTGCTCCGTGTCACGGCGCAAGGCATCGGTGCCGGAGCTTTGGTTGACGTGGGTGCCGGCGACGGCGAGGTCAGTCGGCGCTTCGCACACATCTACCCGAATAACTACGCCACTGAGATATCTGGCAGCATGAGGAAGACTCTGGCTGATAAGGGATACAAGTGAGTGGTTGATGTTTTGTTCTTTTTTACGGTTCCGATCTTCTAATCGGGGCTGTGCGCGAATGTAATAGTATCTCCTGGGCCCCCGACTCATGGTAGTAGTAGGAACCGTGGGGTTGTCGGACTACTAGTCCGACATAACCCTTCGTTGTCCCCAGAAGACACATGGTACACATGAGGATTTGCCCACAGAATTTATAAGACCAATTTTTTGTCCGCCTGTCACAGACAATTTTTTTATAGGACCAAATGAAAGCACTGATAATTGGTCCTCTTGATGTCAAGCGGTACCTAACCTCTGCCAAGACGCAAATAAAATTGAAAACCCTGGATTTTGCTATGTTAACTCAGCAATGTCAAAAAAGTCAACTGGCTGTCCACCATTTATCGTGAGGGTTAAACCTAGTGGCCTTTGTAAGGCTAAAGTTTTGGCGGGGTTTAGCGTAGACGTCCAATGTTGAACGTAAAACCTTTTAATTCCAGATTGCTTGACACGGAGACGTGGCACCACTACCGCCAGTTCGACTGTATATGTATGCTGAACCTGCTGGATCGATGCAGCAAGCCAAAGACAATGCTGAGACAAGCTAGAGATGCTCTCGCACCGGGCGGAGTCCTCATGTTGGCGCTGGTGCTGCCCTATAAACCTTACGTGGAAGGTAAGACCAATAAACTTCTAATCCTATCTATCTATTTAGCTCGTAAGATCCCACTGGCGGGGAAAGGCCTCCCTCTCCCTTTTCCACACACATTGTCTCACATTGACTGGCCTACAATGTCAGAGGACAGACTCCTCTGACATTGTAGGCCAGTCCCTTCGGTTAAGTCCGTCCCTCCATTTACGTCTTGGTCGGCTGAGATATCGCCTAGCATCACATCAACTGCTGAATAATTATTAGCGAAATTTATGGTCATGCTATTAAGCTATCATATAATTTGTATACGCGCCGCCAGCACAGTAAAAGTACATAGACGCGCTTGCGGGTTTGCCGCACTAGATGTGTTAATTGGAATCCTTGGGCTTAAAATTTTATAATTAAATTATTATACATATTTTCTAAGTACTCCGATCACCACTAGCGCAGCGCCCAGCAACCTGCTAAAAAAAGTGAGACTTCTAACTGTTAAATGGGTACTTGTTGACGGGCCTACACTATGCTTTCATACCTAGTAACATTGTAAAATCCAATTTATTTATAAATGAACGTAACAGTGGAGTTTCTTGCCAGCTCGTCTCCATAAGAAACGACCAATTGGAATTTGGAACCGTGCACCTAGCATCTGTCGTTTCTTATGTGCCCATGTAGGTTTATGTGAAATAAAATATTTTTAATTTGTATAACATCATCATAACATCACGCCTGTATTCCCGAAGAGTTAGGCTGAGGTGTAGGTACCTGTACACCCACATTTCGGCAGTGATATGTAATAGGGGGCGAGCCTATTGCCATCAACCAGGCACACATTCAGACTCTGGGCTGCTACTGAGAAATTCCAGATGGAAAACCCCAAAAACACTTGGCCCCACCCGGGAATCGAACCCAGGACCTCATGCTCAGCAGTAGCGCATGCCACCACTAGACCAACGAGGCAGTCATTTTTAATTCATAAAAAAAAATGTACACACGGCTACACCTCAAGCTATACATTTCCAGTTTACACTGACCTCTCATTGTAAGGAAATCCTCCTATACAATGCGAGATCAGCTTATACTGGAAATGTATAGCTTGATCTGTAGCCGTGCGTACTATCCGACGTAATAAGGGCCAGCAGCATCGGAGACCAGGACCACTTGAGATTGTTTACAAACGCGTGGGCAACGTTTTTGTACAAAAACATCTATGTTAGATCAAAATCAGACCTGCATAGCTATTCACAACGTTACGATTCGATACCGTATCGAAATTGACACATGTACGATAACCTGATTTCTAAACCGTAGGACTGTCAAAACGCTATTCACAGATCCGTACGGAAGGGTTATTTTTTGAACCGATTGTAGGTGTGTTTAAGGGGAACGCTACGAAATGGTAGTAAATAGATAATTGTGGAAGAAAATGTAAAGTGGTACATAGACGTTATTTATTGGGTATTTCATTAAGTGCAACTATATAGATTACATCAAGTGACTATTAACAAAAAAAAAAACAGTAAACAATGATTTTATTAATTAATAAAATTTACCAAACTTCTATTAAACTTGCTTTGTGAACTTTAACTTTCTGTACCAAACCGGGAAAAAGTTTTTTCTCTATTTCAAGATTTTCAAGTTAGTTCTCTATTTCATGCTACATGAATAAAAGCTCATTATAACTTAAATGTATCCACATTTTTAGACAATATTAGTGTTGCTGCTATTGTTAATAATTATGATTGAAGGTTAGCGTAGTAGGTACCAATTAAAGGGTAGAGTAATAGGGATAAAATAGAGTTTAAATTGTGCCTGGTTGATGTCAATAGTAATAAATGTGGGTGTATTAAACCATCTACCCAAATAATTTAAATTAAAGTCCCACCTCTAAGACCGACCCACTGACCAATTTAAGTGTTATGCAGTAACCGCCTAAAATCTCAGACTAAATAAAAAACCCAGACATAGCGCTGCGAACAATACAGTGAAGCATGCTGCGCAAAACTACACCTCGGTCTGTGCATACACGCTCACACGCATACATTTACACCGAACTACAATTAAACTACACCTCATTACGTGCACACATGTTTACGAAACCCGAAACGTGTGGCTTCACGTTACTGTTGACAGCGCTGTCTTAATTTTTTATTTAGTCTTAGCCTAAAATTATATAAATATACTTGGATCTAAGCGGTCAAAACAATAATAAAACTTTACATACCTACATTATGTAGTTAAATACTTCATATAATGCCTAAATAACTATGTTTTATTGTTCGATATCACTTCCGATAGCAAATATCTGTCGGAAGAATTGATGTCTTCATACCGTATATGAACTGTCAGAATTGTACGGTTACGGATTTGTGAATAGCGTTTAGGGAACTTCGTCGATAACATTGGCGTTCAATACGGTACGAAACCGTATCGTGTCGTTGTGAATAGGTATGCTGCAGCTATGTTGCCTAAACGCGTTCAAGTCTCCTTCTTCGTTTCTTAAAAACCACCTTCACCGTTAGCATAGCTACTTATAGCTTCACCCAAATACAGCAGAAGATTCACCCAGGCCACAACTTATTTTTCTCTATAATTGTATGTGCTGTATGTATTATATAAGTTGTGGTCAAATTTAATTTTTTCGCGATTACGATGTTGGTCCCATAGAGAAAATTGTTCAGTTGAATGGCCTCGACCACGACCTTAAATTCGACCACACCTTTCTGATACACCCTGTATAAAAAGTATTAAAATCGTATGCATTAGTGATACTTACACAACTCCTTAAACGCAATGAGCATGGTGTATCAATGTTGATACACATCGTATCAACAGTTGTCATACCTACGAGTGCAAAAATGATGCAGTGGCGGTGGTGATACCAGTCTACAAAATACCCGTTTTACTCTTCCAGTTACCCCAGACCACAAACCAGAAGAGCGTCTGCCGATCGAAGGCTTGTACTTTGAAGACCAGCTCGCTGCCTTCATCAAATTCATGCGCGAGGAGGCTGGCTTCGACCTGGTATCCTGGACCCGAGCGCCCTACCTCTGTGAAGGGGACTTCGCGCAGGCTTACTACTGGCTTGATGACTCCGTCTACGTGTTCAAACCAACCGCAGTAGACCCCACAACCTAAAAAAAAACGTCTTACAACAACGAATATTATACTCTTAATTATAATAGACGTCGTAAGTACTTAACCATTTTTCATTAAGTAAAAGTTTGAATGTTAGGGCAACATCCGCTATATTGCAGTATACGTTTCTGAAATTTTAAATTTAACATACCTACGTGCTATTTAAAATTTATAAGGTTTTTTATCGAATAACAGACTTTTGGGAACTTGATCACGGTATTAGAATTTTTGTACTTACATTAAATGTAAAATTAAATAATCAGTTCCGTATACTGTATGCGCTGGCACATAGGTACGGGTTTAAGTTTAAGGACGCAATACCACAGATTAATACAGATGGGACACTCCGCAAAATCATTTAAATAAAAAGCGACTCTTGCTACGACACAATAAACTGCAATTCAGGTCCCACAACGATTATTACCTACAGTTATATTCAACTACAAGTTGCCTGTCTTTCTATCACGTAACTCTTATACCTTCTGACCTACTGAATTAGCCCCGCGGTCCCATCTGTATTAATCTGTGGCAATACGAGCAAAGAATTTATAATTCATAGTGAAGAAGTTTTACTTTCCCTGTATATGCTGGTCAGCCATCCATTTATTATCCACTGCCTGCGAATTAGCAATGATCTTGCAAACAAGTGTTGTTTATTTTGCATTGAAATGGATAAATATTTTTTCAGCTATCGTACCGTGCCATCGCACCTGGTGGCATACAACACTCCAAATGTCAAAATGGCTCGATAGTTGCTAAACGGTAAAGGATACCAATGCTCAGAAATAATCTTTAGTTGGGCTGGTAAATCCAAAATTCGATTCACTCAGCTACAGTACTCAGTAGTAGTCAGTTACTGTATGCAGCGGTAACGAAACAGAGGGCATAGACAAAGTAACATTTGATTACTTATAGTATAGTTAAAATCTCGCTGCAGACTTGGTCATAAATCATAATCGGAGTAGGGATGTGCGCTAGTTGCGCGCGCTCAAGGCCATTATCGATAACAGAATCATTAAGGTTATCACGTAAACATACTGCATTCATTAAGTATGCAGGGTAACTAATGAGTACTGATGTGTTTTTACGAGACTTCCTTCTCGTAAGAACACATTAGTAAGAAGTTAGTCGATGAAGCCATTTCCACATTGAAAATTGGCAAAAATGTGTGGAACATGCAGAATTGCTGCAAGATGAAGACTTAAGAAAAGCACATTTATGCGAAGAGTTCATCATTCATGTGGATGATGATGACGATGACTCAGACGAAGAATTTAAATTTTCTATTTTTAGTTTTATATATACGTTCTTTTGTTTATATATTTAATATGCTTTGTAGTAAATTTGGTAATAAAATAAAAAAAAATCCGTATTTATTTCTATCACCCATTCATAAATATATAAAACTATCGATATCACTCATCGACTGCAGTAATGCACTGGACTACGTGTGGGCGTGGCCTGCCCATAAGGCCCGTGAGTGGGAAAGAGAGCGAAACACTCGAATGATTTATGACCGAGTCTGCAGCGAGATTTTAACTATACTATAGCGATGAAGCTAGTAGAAAAGCCATAAAATGTATGGGGTTGACTTAGGTTAACTAAATGTCACGTGATCATGTCAATGTCACTTAGAAGCTGTAGCGATTGTAGAAATAGAATCGCTCCGCAGTGAATGACTTTTGGCTAGGCCCTCTGGTCCTTCAAACAATCAAATGGGCTTAATTAAGGGAGTGGGGGGAGGGTTTCAACTCAACCCCCTAACTTTCGCCTTCTCGGTCCTCCGCTGTAGGGTGCATAAGATTACTTACATAATTACATTCCTAGTGTAGATCGTATTCTATTGACATACTTAATCATTTCAACATATTACTTAAGGCTCGTCAAACGGTCGAACGCATTTATCGATTTCGAAATATCAATAAGAGTTTTAAATAAATAAATAAATAATATGAGTACTTGATTTTTTTAATATCCTGTTGTTTTTATAATCTGCAGATATTTTTTTATTATGTAATCACGTTAATTATGTTGTCAATTTACGTTACATATCAAATTAATTTGAGTGACGAAGTAATTATTTGTTATACCTGCTGTAAATATTTTTATTGAATAATTTATTTCTGAAAAAACATAACGAACGGTAGTGAAATCATCGAACAGTATTTGTAAGATTAAATTAATATTGTCTTCATAACTTTGTATTGTACGCACATACTTAATACCGATAGATGTTTTTCAATACCAGTGTTAGCAAATTATGTATATTCTGTACGCCATATAATAACAGTAATAAGTATGAGAAATTAGATGTTTTGTACGTTTTCTACGGTATATTTATAATAGTTATAAATAATTGAATACTCGTATAATCAATGTTCGCCGTAATACTTGTAGTAACCAGTAAAGTCCATCGGGTTAGGTAATTATCTAAAGGTAAATAAATCGTAAAAAGGGTCTTTAAAGATGACACTTTCTTGTTTAAAATACGATATAACCAAATTAAATTTATTTTCGATTTTTACCGTGGTTTCCTCTTTTAATAATGTATGGTAAACTTTATCATTTATTCTTAAACTATTCTTCGTAGATGCTTGAGCACAATTTTTAGTTAGATTTCTAATAATAATATAATATTATGTAATCTGGGAATTAGTTAAAGATCTTTGTCCAATGTACGGTCAGCAACAAAAGTCGATTAACACTGCTACTTTTACATATCATGTAAATTAATACAAAATGGTTTGATTATCTCCTTTTTTCCTAAAAATACCTAAGTCTAGTAGATCTTTAAATTATTTTACTTCTGTTCCGATTTTAATTAAATATCTTGCTCAATGATTAAGATTTAAAAAACTTTTTTACAAAAAAAAAACTGCAATGTGAAAAATGAATGAATGCAATAAATAAATAAATAACTTTAATTGCGGAAGTCGGTGTCTTTGGATCTGTATTTTAGTTTTTTGCCGCCGGCTTCCGAAATTAAAGCTATTTTTCACTTTGCAGTTTTTTTTGGAAGTCGGTTGTTTTTTTTTTTTTTGTAAAAAAGTTTTTATTTTTCACTTTTTAACACAAAATATTGCTTTTCCCGATGCTGGGACGTTAATTGCTGAGGAGTTCTCCTAGTAAGAACTAGGACAACTGGAGCCGATGGTGAAGTCACCATCAGCACCACTTCACCATATGCATTGTAACGGACGAGCATAAATTGGTAATCAAATCGCAACCCGTGAAATGCTTATTATTGAGTAGTTCAATATTAATGCACAAGTTACTATAAAAATACACAAATCACTATAGGTGTGCCTATAAAATTTGAGGGTTTCCCTCGATTTACATGGGATCCCCTCATCAGATTCTGACTTGGCGACAATGGGACCACCTCGAGAGCATACCCTATCAAATAAAAAAAGAATTTTTAAAAGCGGTCCACAATTGACGGAGAAATCGGTGTACAAACATAAAAAAAAAACAATATATACGCGACAAATTGATAACCTCCTCTTTTTTTTTGAAAAGTCGGTTAAAAACTGAAGTTAATCGACTTTTGTTGCTGACTGTACATTTGATCAAAGAAATTTGATGGATGTCTTCATCGGATTTTGATTTTGATGGATGTAAATTGGATGAAGTCATCCAATTTCTTTGATCAAATGTAAATTGGACAAAGATCTTTGACTAATGGAATACTGCCCTGTTGTAAAGAGCCCAAGAAAACAGGTACACACGGCTACTGATCAAGCTATACATTTCCAGTATAAGCTGATCTCGCATTATATAGGATTTCCTTACAATGAGAGGTCAGTGTAAACTGGAAATGTATAGCTTGATGTGTAGCCGTGTGTACAACGAATTATCAATCAATCTGCCTAGCCTTTTCCCAACTATGTTGGGGTCGGCTTCCAGTCTAACCGGATGCAGCTGAATACCAGTATTTTACATGGAGCGACTGCCTGTCTGACCTCCACAACCCAGTAACTGGGTAATACGATACCCCATATACGATACAACGAATTATAACGTTGCTAAATTGAAGAATATGACTGTGACGTAGCATGACAACTGAAGTGACAGGTATTATATTACGTTTAGTCGGGTAACCACGTCACGTGGTTTTTTTGTTTACAATGCGTTTCAAATAAGAATAGCACCGACTTAGCGCCATGTTGTGACGTCATAGCTGTCAAATCGAATAAATTGGGTAGGGTGAGCAAAACAGGATATTTTTTAGATAGCATTTATTTACGAATCATGAACGAAGAATTTGAAAAAAATTGTTGCCAACAATGAAAATATGAAAGAAAGAAGTATAATTTATAAAAAAACTTTTTTACAAAAACAAAAACCGACTTCCAAAAAAAACACTACAAAGTGAAAAATAACTTTAATTTCGGAAGTCGGTGTCTTTGGATCTTTAGTTTAGTTTTTTGCCACCGACTTCCGAAATTAAAGTTATTTTTCACTTTGTAGTGTTTTTTTTTGGAAGTCGGTTTTTGTTTTTGTAAAAAAGTTTTTATTTTTCACTTTTTAGTGGTTCAGTTTGTAATTTATCTAAGTTACAATAACCCAATGTCAACTGCTCATCACGTTTTACAAAATGTTGCTTTTCCCGATGCAGGGACGTTAATTGTTGAGGAGTTCTCCTAGTAAGAACCAGGAGAAATGGAGCTCATGGTGAAGTCACCATTACCATTATTTTGACGAGCATAAACCATAATAAAGTAATCGAATCGCAACCTAACCTGTTATATACTTAGATATAATTGAGTATTTCCGATGGCCCTCTGTGGTCTTCATCATCAGTTCCAGTTCACCGAATGGTACTTTCCGAGAGCAAATGCACGAGTTAATATAAAAAATACCGAAATCGATATAGGTGTGCCCATAAAATTTGAGGGTTTCCCTCGATTTCCATGGGATCCCATCATCAGATCCTGACTTGATGATCATGGGACCATTTGGGACGTATACCCTTTCGAACAAAAAAAGAAAAATCCAAATCGGTCTAGCCATTTTCGAGTAATCGGGGAACATACATAAAAAAAAAAAATAAAAAAAAAATAAAAAAAAAAAAAAAAAAAGGTTCCGACGAATTGAGAACCTCCTCCTTTTGGAAGTCGGTTAAAAAACTAATTATGAATAATTTTTTTATGACTTTTTTCACTTTGATTTAACTAAGACTCGCTTAAACAAAAAAAACGTTATTGATACGCAAATAAGTTTTCTTTGCAAACCGTACCTACTTTTCAATCAACATTTGACAGATAGAGGTCATTGACTTTCCTGTTCTTATTTGAAACGCATTGTACCTTTAGTTAATTACCTAACCAGATGGAGTATAAGATGGTGAGACAAATGCCTGGTTTCTAGAACAAAAATTTGCCAATAGATTGTCTAACGCATGCGACTGCTGTAATTGCTGATTGGTATAATATATTAACAACAGCCCCTCTAGATCTCTAGACGTGCGTTTAATTTTAACATGTCTTTGATTTTCGTTCCAGAAACCATGCGTTAGGTTGTTATTGATATTTTCGATATTAAGAAACCAAAAATAAGTATTTATTGTGTTGTTTACTTAAGGATTGTGCCAAACGTGTGTATATATAGAACATTCCACGATAATAATTTCTACCATTTTGTTTTGAGTCTCATTTTAATGTCAGTCTTTTCTCTCTTTAAAATAATAATTAAGTACTTTAAAGTACGGTGTCGTGACAATCATTCCTTTCTGTTTCAGATAATAAGTAAATTGATATTACTTTGTACTCCTCTATTATAAAATTGGTGTAATAATGAATGTTTATAAAAATAAAGAATAATAATTTAAATCTTCTTTGACAGTTTTCTTTTAATCCTTTTTCCAAGAAATTTTCATAGAGCACAGAATTTAAAAATTAGATTAATAACGGTTGGTTCATCAGGTAGGCACACACATTTCAGCGTGTGGCTGACACTGGCTTGGCCACCATCAGGGATTTTACTTTTGATAACACAAAGATTTAGTCGTTAATTAGTCGAAATTTGTCGCCAAATATCAGAATTTGTCGGTCACTGGTTCAAAAGTTATAAGGGGTCATTGGTGGCCGATCTGGAGAGTCTCCCCAGCTTGGCCACCTTTATATCTCAAAAACTAGGGCACCTAGCGAAGATCTGTTTTCTCCCAGATTTAGTCGCTAATTAGTCGAAATTAGTCGCCAAGTCACAGATTTAGTCGGGTCTTAGTTTAGAAGATATAATGAGTTCAATTTTTAAGTACAGTTCAAGAGCTAGATTGAAGAGTTTACGATAAAATCTTTGTTGTTCATAGTTTTTTCGAGAAATACTATTAAACACAAACTAGTTTTTGCGGTCGCTAAAATCAATACTGTACAATGTGCATCCATAATATTCATCTAGACTACGGAACCCTTCACTGAGCGCGGCCCGACACGCACTTGGCCGATTTTTATCTGCATCAATTATAAATTGCGAGTAGGTAAATATTGTCACTTACAGGATACCTTCTGTGATTTTGTCCCGATATTCCGACGTAGGGTGACTGGGTGACAGGTGTTCGTCTCAACCGCGCGGCCATGGCGTTAAAAAAAAAAACTATGCCAACATTTTGTAACAATTTGTAAAAGTTGACTCCCAAAACCACAAATTTGTCAAAGCTACGGTTAAAAAGTTAGAAGGGTTTGAACGTGACCGCGCCGTCGAAACGCGGAGAACCGCGCGGCCACGGTGATCTCAGAAACTAAGCGTTGCACAGACCTGAAATTTTGGTAAATTACAGATTCAATTTGTAAATAATTTGTAAAAATATAGAAAAAAATCCTAGGTTAATATTTTAGGAGCTGTGAGACTAAAACCCCGTGGCCGCGCCATAGAAACGGTGAAAAAAACGTGATAGCCGATATCTCGCTGAAAAAGCATCGCAGACGTCTAGAGTTTTTTGTAAAACCCTGATTTGAATTTGTCAAAACTTACAAAAATGCAACAAAAAATCCAAGGTTTCTATTTCAGGAGCTGTAAGACTAGAACCTCATGGCCGCGCCATCGAAACGGTGAAAAATACGTTATCACCGATATCTTGCTGAAAAAGCATCGCAGAGGTCTGAAATTTTTTGTAAAACCTAGATTTGAATTTGTCAAAACTTGTAAAAATACAACAAAAAATCCTAGGTTTATATTTCAGGAGCCGCGCCATTGAAACGGTGAAAAACACGTTATCGCCGATATCTCACTGAAAAAACATCGCAGAGGTCTGAAGTTTTTTGTAAAACCTAGATTTGAATTTGTCAAAATTTGTAAAAATACAACAAAAAATCCTAGGTTTATATTTCAGGAGCCGCGCCATTGAAACGGTGAAAAACACATTATTGCAGATATGTCACTGAAAAAGCATCGCAGAGGTCTGAAGTTTTTTGTAAAACCTAGATTTGAATTTGTTAAAATTTGTAAAAATACAACAAAAAATCCTAGGTTTATATTTCAGGAGCCGCGCCATTGAAACGGTGAAAAACACGTTATCACCGATATCTCGCTGGAAAAGCATCGCAGAGGTCTGAAGTTTTATGTAAAACCTGGATTTCAATTTGTCAAAATTTTGTAAAAATACAACAAAAAATCCTAGGTTTATATTCCACGTTTATATAATACGGTATCGCACAGAAATAAGTCATGAACGTGATTAACTCTCGAAGAAAGTAAGTATTAGCGAGATATTTTCAAAAATTAATTAAATTCAAATCTAGGTTTTACAAAAAACTTCAGACCTCTCGATGATTTTTCAGCGAGATATCGGCGATAACGTGTTTTTCACCGTTTCAATGGCGCGGCTCCTGAAATATAAACCTAGGATTTTTTGTTGTATTTTTACTAGTTTTGACAAATTCAAATCTAGGTTTTACAAAAAACTTCAGACCTCTGCGATGCTTTTTCAGCGAGATATCGGTGATAACGTATTTTTCACCGTTTCGATGGCGCGGCCATGAGGTTCTAGTCTTACAGCTCCTGAAATATAAACTTAGGATTTTTTGTTGCATTTTTGTAAGTTTTGACAAATTCAAATCTGGGTTTTACAAAAAAGATGCTTTTTCAATGAGATATCGGGTATCACGTTTTTTTCACCGTTTCGATGGCGCGGCTTTTTTTTCTATATTTTTACAAATTATTTACAAATTGAATCTGTAACTTACCAAAATTTCAGGTCTGTGCAACGCTTAGTTTCTGAGATCTCCGTGGCCGCGCGGTTCTCCGCGTTTCGATGGCGCGGCCACGTTCAAACCCTTCTAACTTTTTAACCATAGCTTTGACAAATTTGTGGTTTTGGGAGTCAACTTTTACAAATTGTTACAAAATATTGGCATAGTTTTTTTTTTTAACACCATGGCCGCGCGGTTGAAACAAACACGGTGACAGTAGGATGCGGGTGAATCGCACTTGATTCCTTGCGCTTAATCATTTGATGCAGACTTCATCATTAGTTTTGTTTTATTTCTAACGGTTGACATAGCTGCCATGCAAAAGGGAGAAAAAAAACATTATTTAATTTAATCATTATTTATTTATTTCTAAGCACTGCTTTTCATTACTAAATTACCACCTTTACATTAAAAGAATCTTCAAATACAAATAATAAATTACATGGCAAGGCCAATTTTGATATAACATAAATACAACTGATGATCGCTTTAACCGAATCGACTTCTGTATCGGCGAAATAATAGTAATACTTTTGTTAGAGACACCTCCATGTGTCGTGTTTTTCAAATAGGATCAGTCTAAAAACAAGCAATCATCAGACGTAAAATACACTATAAACTTAAATAAATTTCGAAACATAATCTATTTATAATAGTAACTAATTTTCCGATTGGTATTGCATTATAACGTCAAAATTACATTTTGATTGAATAAAAATTTATCACAGAATTCAGATGCCAAACGTTATTCGCTGTTGAAGATTACTGGTACGTATTACCAAATAATAATAAATGCTTTTTTCCGATGAGAAATAAAATAATGATAATGAATAATTTAACGTGTCCGTAAATACTACAATACAATACAAAAACTATGTTATTACGTATGAATTAACCATCACTAAGAGAAAGTATATAATGGAGAAATATTATAGTTACATTATGACTCTGTCACCGCAGCGAGCTCGATCAAGCCGCCAGAATGTGATACGATGTAAGTAATTGTGTCCATACGGTGTGAGATCAACAAAGTATTACTGGTCACAACAAAGTATTACAGTTACACGCTGAACTGACAGAGCGAACGTTTCAACGAAAAAGTCACATTCAAAGTTATCAATTTTCAATACCTTAAGAAAGAGTTCCGATCATATCAATAAAAAATGCATTATGAAATCCATTTTTGACTAGAAAGCTTATAATTCTAATACAGAGAGAGATTCTTTTGGAAGTTTATAATACTTTTTCAAGAGTAAGATTTTGACGGTTATATCAACTTAATTAATACTAGGGGTATTGTTAGTTGTCGATGAAAACGTAGTAGCCTCGTTAAATATTTGGATAATGTACCGAAACGCGAGCTGTAGGTAATGTACAACTAGAGTGCCGATTATAGTTTTCCCATATAAACAGCTAATACGAATAATATGAAATACAAAATAAGTGTACAATGCACTTACCTACAAAGAGCTGCTTACAATTAATGTTATTTGACAATAATCAAATAAATTGTGATGCGTACAACAATCCAATGAACCGAGACCATGTCAGAATCAAGTACTTACGCTATACAACACAACCCCACACTCACCCCATTGTGATGTGAATATGATAAGTTATGTTTATAATTTAGAATTACAGTACTAAGATACAAAACTTTAAATTTAAAGTAGGCTTTGCCTAATTATTGCACTAATCATTAACTTATGTAGTCCATTATTTCACATGATGATGTTATGGAAGTAAATAGTGACTCCTATCAGTGATACATTTCGATCAAAGTCAACTTCAGCTAAGCTTCTTCGACCGTCCTATTTACTCTACTGTACACTGAGGTAATATAAACACAATATAATAGGTAGGATAAAAAGTGGCCTAACTACGAATAATAATTTATACCTATTAACCTTAGCAATAAAAATTCCATTTTGTACGACGCGACAAGTACCCCAGTGTACAGTATGCACTTCATCATAACTTACAGATCCTAATTTTATACATCCACAGGCAACATCAGCTAAGACGTGAAAAATTTGCAGTCTTCAATAAGATACTAACCTCCCTATCACTCACAAGACAAGACATGGCGATCAAAACTTTAATACATATTAATATGCGCATAATACTCCGCGACTTAACAGCGTCGTGGAAATACAGCTGCGGAGTGATCGAGTAACCGACTGACGACGATATGTTACGCTCGACATCTCCATCTCGATCAAACACCGCTTCGCACTCGTGACGCACACAACTACACGTTCCTAAGTAACATTCATGTCAAGACTTCGCTCAGACCTACACCTATTACACTTCTATCACAGTGTAAATAATGCACTTACGATAATAACTGAGAATAATCTTAAAATAACTAGGACGAATCTTGAAATTACTGTAGAAAAAAAAATACCTTAACCATTAAATACGTTCAGTAACAACGAAAGCAATAGCATACATGTTTGTATGAACTTTTACAACAGACAATATGAAATTGTATGACAAAAAATACGTAAGTAAAATATAAAAAAAAGAAACTTCTTCAAACACCAACAAGTAAAGCAATTAAAACCGCAAAAACAAGGACAGCATGATAATCAACTACTTTATAAACCCAGTTTGTGCTGAACATGAAGTGGCGACGTTACAAATATTGTACACACACCCAATATTCAAGTAATTCAGCTTAAGCTTACACGCACAGATCGCGCAGCGCCAACAATATTCCTGTAGTGTGCGCGCAAGTGCTAGTCACCACCCGAGGTACGTGAGCGGTGAGACGGGGGAGGGCGCGATTGACAAGACGCACATGCTTGACGTTTGACACCTCCGCCGTCTCACCGCTGATATAACTCAGGCGGTAACTAGCACTTGCGCGCATACTATAATACATAAAGAGCCGACAGCTCACTGTCCGACACGGTTTCACTCTCAAGGTACAACATTCCAAACTAAATGGAAAAACTATCTCAATCTTACTCACTAACTAATGACAAGTTTTATCGAGAATTACTTTTACGAATAAAATATGCAGATCTTGATTAAATACGAACTTAAATAACATTAAGTGTGGCCTGAGTGTTGAAGTTTACAGCGATCAATTTAGCACGAACTATCATCATAATATTTATTTAAGACCTACCACAGAATGAGATTTGCTATACCGGACTGTATTGGAGTACTAAAACATATTAACTCATGCAATATAAGGGGTGATTTATAGATTATCGATAATATGACATTAAACTGTTTCTATAAGCGACTGTCGATATGCCTTTATTTTTTTGCAAATATGAACCTATACAGGGTCAAATTAAATTAGCTAGCAAAACTCCGCAAACGTGATGGGTATCGATATCTAACCATGATAAAAAAAAAATAATTTGATGATGTTCTTTTTTTTTGGGGTCACCAACCAAGTAGTGTAATCCCTTAACATATCAGTTTTTTTTTTTGTGTGATGGTATAAATATCTCAACACGATAAAACAGATTTTATCAACTCGCACTTCAAGTAACAAAACAACCAGCGGTCATTGACCCAAAAAAAAAATCATCAATCTTTTTTATTTTGTCGTGTTTAGATATTGTTGAGAACGCTCCTCTCAACATCGCCGCGCGCTGGCGGCAGTGAACGAGGGGTGCGGGGCAGCGGCGAGGCAGGCGGGCGAGCGGCTGCAGCGCGGGCCGCGCGTCTTTTTAGCGTTCATTATTTCTTGTTTGCCTTAACCGACGCCGTTGTATCTCATCTACTTTCACCTAATATACATGTAATACAGTCCGCTCAGCTTTCATTTGCTATTATATAAGATAGATGGATAGATAGAATACTATTTATTATGCACACCATAAAAATTACAGACGTAAATGTTGAAATTTTACATAGGGTGACACAATGGGCGGTCTTATCGCTAAAATCGATCTAAAAAACACCTATCGTCCACACACGTATCGTCGTGTAGTCGTATAAAGACCTATCGTCGCGATTAGATATCGATACCCATCACTTCTGCGGAGTTTTGCTAGCTAATTGAATTTGACCCTGTATATTGTGTGCTCTGTTCGCTGTAAACTCCTTGCAGTCTACCCAGGCGGCCGGTCCTGCCGTGTCGTCAAACCGTGTGGCTGTGTGGCGTGTGACGTCACCGCGCGCTAGTCGGCGGCGGCGCTGCCGTCCGGGGGCTAGTTGCCGCTCACTATCTTGCGGCTCTCGAGCTCCTCCATGTTGTTGGAGCTGAATTTAAAAAAGGAAGGAAGGCGTTTAAAATTAAAACGGAAAATTTTAAGACTGTTGAATTATGACCAGAAAAAGCAAATTATTGGAGTGTTATTGAACCCTTTGATTAACCGCCAGCGACGAAGAACGAATTTCACCAATGTAACGGAACACGATCAGCCCATTTAAACCGCGTTCAAGAGCTGTTAGAGCGGTTCCGAATCCGAGAAATGTCGGTCCGAAGTAGCCACAGCCACACACTATTTGTATGAAGGGTTGCGCACTAGATCTCAACTCTGTCCGTCCGAATTTAAAACATTCCCAATTCGAATTGAACTCGGATCTTGAATTCGGATTCGGATTGGACGTATTGCGAAACCGCTCTGAGTGTCAATATTCTACCACAATGATGACACTGACAGCTCTTGAGCGCGGTTTAGATGTGCTGATAGCGTTCGGTTTTATTGGTGAAGTTCGCCCTATTAAAATGAGATAAAAATATAGATAGAATAGATAGATAGAATACTCTTTATTATGCACACCATAAAAATTACAGATATAAATGTTGAAATTTTACATAGGGTGACACAATGGGCGGCAAATATAATTCACATTTCTCAATTTTGCGTGAATTCTAATTAAAATAATGCCGTGTGTAGGGTAAAATGATTGGCTCATCCGTGACTACCCATGGATTAGTGTATTTCAAGTAAAATATTCTTACCGGAGCTTGTCATCGTTCTTCCAAGAGGTGACCTGGATATGTGGCGGCGGCAGATAGCTGCGGAGCGACTGTACCAGCTGGATGGTGTCCAACAGAACTGAAATTGTGAAAACAACCATCTCGTTAGTCCATCAGCAAGTTCAACAATACTAGCTTTTGTGAGAAGACATGATATCCACATTCAGCTTTGTTACGGTTATATCATTTGTTTATATTTTCATCAGATCCTTCTGGAACAGTTCATACCTACTAACAACTTAATTTGAAAACAAACAAAAAAACCGGCCAAGGTTCTACTTTTTTTTATCTTTAGATAACTTCTACAACCGCTTTTGTATAGAAAATCTGTCAAACCGTTATTTTTATTCTTCTGATAAAAGTTATCTGACAATTGGAAAATTTGCCCTAAATAAAAAACAATGAGTGTAGTACTAACTCTTCTGCAGCTGCTCGCTCTGCTTGCCGTAGGGCTTGCACATGGCAGGGCGCACGCAGGGCCGCATGCGCTGCAGGTTGCGCGCCAGCTCGGCGAAGGCGCGCACCACGCGCTCCTGTCCGCCGCCCGCGCCCCCTGCGCCCGCCGTGCCCCCGCCCGCACTCGCCCCTCCACCCGCTCCTGAGCGCTCCGCGTGCGCAGAGGACCCAGTCCCGCCCGATAGGGACTCCAGGCTCTCCAGGTTTGCCCTAAAAGAGAGAACCAGATTATCATGAGTTCATACTCAGTAGTTATGGCGCTGCTAATTTACTTTAGACAACCACTGCTGGATCTAGAAGCATGCAATTTTGCACAAGAGTTCCTCATAATATATTGGAGATAAGGAAGGAAGGAAGGATTTTTGTAAATTCATCCCCTAAAGTTACACGTCCACTGGGTCGGAACCGGAGTGTACGCACCGTACGGACCGCCCGCATTTTCAAAATGGCGTCCACTGCATTCGAATTTTGCCACGGCAATATCAACCAGTGTTTCCACTTATAGGGATTTCTCACTTTTTTAGTGTAAAATGACATAGGGACCTAGGGAATATTATACATGGCTTAGGGACTATTTTATTTTGACAGAGATTTATATGTACCTAGAGTTGGTTTGTTTTCTATTCTGCATTGCGGTCGCGGAACAATAGCGATAAAATATTTTTAAGTTTTCTATTTGTTTGAAAGTAATTTTAATTGAAAATGTTTTGCTTTGTTTTGTTTTGTTTTGTTTGTTTAGTTTTGTTTTTGACTGTTATGTTTAAAGATTAGTAGTTGTTATACGATACAATAATGGCTTTTGATTTCTTGAATTGAAGTAGTATTTATTAAACTTTTAAGTTGGAGTCTACTGCATTAATTTGCCGACCATGTACACACTTTAACTACCAATCTTTAAAACGTAACACATGCACGCAATTGATCAATTGCCAACAATTTCTGTTGCATTGTTGTTGTTGTGCCAACAATTTGTTGTTTTTGTTGATATAGTCAATCGCTTCAATTGCACTTGATGGACGATCAATTTGCCCATCAATGTGCATCAAACACGTAAAAATTGACAATTGCAATTATTGGTCGTTTCGGGGACCCCTAAACCATGTGCCGATCCAGTGCACGCAGTACCATATAAATCAATACAAAGCAACAAATTCGTACGGTGCGGACGCTGCGATTCCGACCCGGTGGACGCGCACCTTAATAGGAATGAAAGTGTAATTTTTGCCGATTGAATATCCCGTCGGGGCCGTCGAGTACAATATGCACCACGAAAAATGAGACCTGACCGCGCCTCCCGCAGTCTTTCCGCCGTCCGGTCCCTTCCCGCGCCTCAGACCTCATACCACTAAAAGTCCTAAAATCGTCTACTGCGCAAGTCAAACCACGTGGTATGTCAAGTCTCATCTTTAGTGGCGCGTACTGTACATGGCTTGTTCTTCAAATAAAAATGAGGAATATTTTTTTATCACTGCTTAAATTAATGACCTTTGTTAAGCAGAGCTGTATCAATACAGCTGAAAAGCGAATAAACTTCCCGAACCAGGTAAAAATCATTCACTTGCTCTCTTTTATGAGTGATGTAGCAAACAAAAAACAAAAAAATAAAAAAAAAACAAAAAAATAAAAAAAAAACAAACAAATAAAAAAAAACAAATAAACTTTGGTCGTGCTGTTCTTCAATAATGTGATGGTTCCACTTGGTCGTGATCGTGAGACAGGGATCAAAAAGCCAAACGCTACAAGATTCTTCTGGCGCGTGGCCTAAATCGGAACTAACGCCACATCAACACAATTTCTGTGACAATTTCACAAATGATTACCAACAACGCTCCTGTCAATGTCATTCAGACGCTAAGAGATCATTATAGCACTCTAGTTGTACGGCTGCAACCAACGACTGTACAAAAACCAGCAGTGCAGTAACAAAGTCACTCACCTCAAAAAGTCAGTGAGCTTGTGCTCATCAGTGTAATGATGCTTGGATTTGGTTTCCAGACTGGCTTGTGATGAGCTTGAAGACCTCTGCTGCGAGTGAGCGTACTTGTCGATAGAGGACTGGTGCCCAAGAGACCGGCTCTGGTGCTGTAGCAGCATCTGCTGGTGCTGTGACAACTTGTCCTGGCTGCGACGGTCCGACTTCTCGCCTGTTAGGCTGGCTAGAATTTAAGTAAGAAGAATATAAAGTAGGAATATTGTTACACTTATGCAATGAAAGTATGATTTGCCTCAAGATTCGTTTTATTGAAGAAAACATTATTATACAGATCATAACCAGCTTATTTCGTGATGTCCACAGATTAGAAATCTAAAAGAAAAATTACGAGAATGAAACGAATTTTCAACTGTCTACAGTTGAAAAACAGACATCGCTGACACTGACAGACAGACGGACGGACAGCGGAGGCGGAGGATTAGGGTTCCGTTTGGCACGCTTCGGGTACGGAACCCTAAAAAATAAGGCATGTCTAAGTTTTAGCACTTGATAAAGAATATTCGTAAATGTGGCTAAATAGAAATGTGTTTAATTGTGTTATTAAAAATTGCGTAGTTGTGTATTTGTTATTATAGCCTGTTCAAACAGTATCTAACGAAAGTGTCAACAAACCCTGTTCAGGTTTAATTCTTACGCAATCACTCTCTAAATGGAATTAGTAACAATTCCATCTGTATTTAGGAGTTTTCAACTTTATGTCTCACCATTTTTATTAAATTGTAATTGAAAAATCATCGACGAAAAAGGTTATAGATGAAAAACATCTCTATGGTGATTTAAAATTAGAATTTCTGGTAAAAATATTCAATCAAATCAAAGCACTCAATTTGTAAATGGCACTATAAATTGGCATCTACAGATACATTTTCTGATACATTTGTTTACATTTTTATCAGATACTTTTCGAACAAACCATACATTTAAACACCAATATAAGTTAGAGTGTGGCCAAGAACTGCAGTTTCAACAGAAGTTAGTATGAATGAACCTTCATAAAAGAGAAATAAAAGTGATTTTTACATAACAACTCACTGAGAGCGGCGAGGTGCGGTGCAAGAGGAAGCTGGTAGTCTTGTGCGAGAGCGGTGCTGCGTAATAGACGCTCCACTGCCTGGCTATCGGGCAGGTTTGACGCACCCGCATCTGATACACAGGATAATTTGAAGTTGAACGTCGAGAAATACTTAACACACTATTATTCTTTAAAATCTTCTTCAACACACAGCTAAAGACAGTCCTTATGCCTTATACAACGAAGTTGAAAAGGATTTTTAAAAATTAATCCCCTAAAGGGGTTAATCCTTTTTATAATTAGATAGGGATTTTTTCTTTAAATTAGCGCCATCTAATGATCATTTTTGTTATAATTGTGAAAGAACATCTTATTTGACTAAGGGCTAATTTTTCAATAGTCAGAATATAACTGTTATCTGAAGAATAAATATTTCAATTTGACAGCTTTTGTATAGAAAATATGTCAAACTGTCATATTTACTCTTCAGTTCTAGGTCTGATTTTTCAATAGTCAGATAACTTATAACTTATAAGTTATCTGACTATTGAAAAATCAGACCTAGCTATCTGAAGAATAAATAAAAACTTTTTTACAAAAAAAAAAACTGACTTCCAAAAAAAACACTACAAAGTGAAAAATAACTTTAATTTCGGAAGTCGGTGTCTTTGGATATGTATTTTAGTTTTTTGCCACCGACTTCCGAAATTAAAGTTATTTTTCACTTTGTAATTTATCTAAGTTACAATAACCCAATGTCAACTGCTCATCACGTTTTACAAAATATTGCTTTTCCCGATGCAGGGACGTTAATTGTTGAGGAGTTCTCCTAGTAAGAACCTGGAGAACTGGAGCTCATGGTGAAGTCACCATTACCATTATGCATTTTGACGAGCATAAACCATATTAAAGTAATTGATACGCAACCTGTGATATACTTAGATATAATTGAGTATTTCCGATGGCCCTCTGTGGTCTTCATCATCAGTTCCAGTTCACCGAGTGGTACTTTCCGAAAGCAAATGCACGAGTTACTATAAAAAATACTGAAATCGATATAGGTGTGCCCATAAAATTTGCGGGTTTCCCTCGATTTCCATGGGATCCCATCATCAGATCCTGACTTGATGATCATGGGACCACTTGGGAAGTATACCCTTTGGAACAAAAAAAGAAAAACCCAAATCGGTCCAGCCATTTTCGAGTAATCGGGGAACATACATAAAAAAAAAAAGGTCCCGACGAATTGAGAACCTCCTCCTTTTGGAAGTCGGTTAATTATGACAATTTGACATATTTTCTATACAAAAACCGCCATATTTATTCCCTAAATAAAAGTTATCAGACCATACAAAAATTAGCTCTTTATTATGATACAAGTGACCCGTTATCGAAGAACTGTCAATTGTTTTGAATTGCCATTGTTTTTTTTAAGTTGAAGGATTCTAAAACGGAAAATATAATTATAGCATAACCAGGAAATGCACATAATATTGCTGTCTATTATAAATAGGGCATGAATGTTCGTATCAAACTGAAGTTCATCATTAATGCCGAAGGGAAATCGGGCGCCCGTCTTGTAATAACAGAAAAGCTCAAAGAAAACACATCCACACCCATGAACATTTTTAAGAAATATAAAACGAACCATAAGGAAAGTGCAAAATTAGAAAAATGAGAAATAATCTCTCATTCACCATTCTTACTTCCAATTTTGAAAACTTTAATAGTAAAGTTTATAAATCATAAAGTAACTCTGTCTTTCAGTTGGTCTGTCTGTCTGTAACTTTTCATGCCTTAAGGGTGCGTTTCCACTGACGCGGAGCTGGGCGGAGCGGAGAGGAGACGTGCAGGAATCGACCAATCATAATGGTTGAAATCCTCATCGCGTCTCTTGTCTCATCTGTAATTGGACGATTCCTGCAAGTCTCCGCTCCGCTCCGCCCAGCTCCGCGTCAGTGGAAACGCGGCCTAATGGGTTAGGACATAGTCTGTCTGTAACTTTTCATGCCTTAATGGATTAGGACATAGGATACTTTTTATCCCGGTAGTACAATCCCGAGGCACCGTGGGATAAATTCTCCACGCGGTTGAAGCCGCGGGCACATACTGGTTTGGATATAAATCAGAACATGTGTAATATTGAATCATTCCATTGATTTCCCAAGTAGGTCATAATAGCTCATAAGAACATAATACAGTTAGAAGCATGTACATAATCTTAATGGAAACCAATTGGACTGTGAATGCACACAATGATTTTCTATTTTTGATGGTAATGATTTCTCTAAAATATAACACTTATTTGTTTTTTTTTTTTTGTAATCTTGCCTTTCTGAGCTTGCCAGGGATACTTACAATTTTTATTTTAGTTTGCAAAATAAGTCATAAGAAAAATGCTCAAAAATTATTTTTAATATTATCAGATTTGCTATGTTTCTTGCAATTCTCGCGTAGTTCCTAAAAAGACTTGTCGTGTGTTACACAAGTACTTGACTTCCATCCATCTACTTGATTAAATCTTAAATTCAATAACAGACAATGCACAGACAACCTTTGGGTTTAGAAGTTTAAAATTTTGAACAAGAGGTCCTTAAATAATGAAAGTGGGCAATAAGGGAATTATTTGAATGGAAGATCGTCATTTTTGCAGATGAGAAATCCCATAGGGCTCATGACTTGTCAACAAGTAACAAATCACATGAATTGACAGGCAGCTTTAGCCAAATCATGCACACAAACCACCAAGTTGAATATTTGCAAACCTAATCAGAATAACAAGGTACAAGAAATTACCAGGTATATATGTGGGCTGCTGAGACAGATGCTGTTGTATTGACTTCTGCGTCATCTCCAGCTGGTTTTTGTAATAACGGCAAGCGGGGTTAGGGCAGTTCTGCACTACCTCTATTATGAACTCCTTCTCCATTCCAAACTGCTCCCTGCCTATTGTGTATGACTCCACAACCTAAAAATTAACATTCATGTTAATAATAGTGAACTGTTGGAGATTGCAATGCAACTGCAAGTCTGATGCAGTGTACCTAGTGATTAAAGTGCAACATACTGTTTTGAGGCCGCTTTCATTCATCAACACATTAAAATGCAACTGTATGCTTGATATCATTTTGCTAAGATTAGCTCTCAGATAAAATGGAGGTCACACAAGTAGTCTTCTTTTTGTCATGTTGATGACTATTGTTTGTCCAAAAAGCACATAGCAACCTAGCCAGTAATGTTGTTTGTCTCAGTGTTCTATTATAATTCACTTGCAACCTGGCCCTGCTTCGCATGGTTTTTACGACTTGACAATACATGAAGGTTTCAATGTTATATAATATATAAGTCAAATATTAATGTATTATACATATAAACCTTCTGGAATCAATTCTTTAAATGATAGTGAAAACCAGTGTTGCCGTTTTAGCGCATTTGGCGCTAGATCTAGTGCAATTATAGGGTCTATAGCGCTTTTTTTTCATAACTAAGCGCTAAAAAATATTTAGTGGAATCTTGTGGAAAATTTAACATTAGTTGGCAACCCAATATGTGATATAAAAAGGTAGCTGGATGCATTTAAAATTTTGTCTCCCGCTCTTTTTCGAGGCCAAAATGTGAAATATGAAACTAAAAGGATCAAATAAGCACAAATGTGCAGTTGTGTTGCTCGCTAAATAAAAAAAGCAATTATGCAAGCTGCCCCTCAAACAAATCCCACGACGCCTAGATCTAGAACTATATTCATAATTAGAGCACTGTAATCTAACGGCAATTAGCACTTAATGTAGCACTAAATAGCGATCATACGGCGATGAATTTTCAATACCGCAGAACAAAACGCATAAAAATTCATTCATTCATCATTAAAATTCATAAAAAAATCTTAGTGGAATTTAGTGGATTTTAGAAACAGGATTTTCGTAAAATATAGCGCAATTTTGATATGGGTTTAGTGAATATTTTTTTCTTCATATGGCAACACTGGTGAAAACTGCATCAAAATCCGTTGCATAGTTTAGAAAAACAATGCGGCCACACAGACAGACACGAAAAGCGACTTTATTGTATAATATGTATAGATTCACGCATTGCAAAAAATAATAGGAGTTTGATTTGAAATCATGGTGTTTTAAGTGATGGTAAACCAAACTTACAGCTCTAACAGTTGCTTCTAATCCTAGATGAAGTCCATGAGGTCCATTCATGTGTTTCAACATGACAGCATTTGCAAAGTGTTCATATGGCAATATTATCTTGCCGTTTTCACGAAGAATCAGTCTTCCTTGTGTATCTAAACCTACTCTGGATGCCATCATTCTGTAAATTAATATGACATTGCTTTATGGTCAGCTCAATACCTAAATTACACAAAATCATGTCATAAATAATTTATTTGAATGATAAATAAATATTGGTTGATATCCACTTCTAATTCTCAAATATTAATTGGTTATTTCAGTCATTTGTATGTATGTGATGTTACTATTCCCAAACACCAAAATTGAATACAATATTAAGAACCAGAATCTTGTAAGAATGGACAATATAAACAAAAGTTATAAATATTTTACTTACTGCAAATAAGCAGCACTGGGAAGCATGGATGACTCTTTGAGATCACTGAAACACTGAAGCAGTTCTATGCTGGGGCTCCAGCCCTTGTTCTGTAGATACAGTTGCAGCAGCATGTACAGTTTCTCGGTGACATAGCCCTCAGCCCCGTGCGGGGTTGCCGAACTTGACGTACTCGCCGCGCCACTCGAAGTCCCCGTGCTTTTAGCCAGTACACTCTTCATCGTCTCCGCCAAATCCATCTTATAGATGTCTAAATATGTTCTCTTTTGGGAATCCTTCGAGATAACAAACAAACAGTTTAGCAAATAATGCCAACCACGAAGATCGATAGCGCCAGACGTTCACTCAAACACTGCCTCATTTACAGTATACACGCATACTTACCAGAATGATAATATGTTCGTGCTAAAGAATCAAACAGAATTTGAGTAATTAAATTTTAATTACAGATTTATCCATTCGATCTTGCACAAAAAATAGAAATAGTGAGGTTTTCGTTTTTCTCTTGACGCTGTCAATTTTTTCTCGATTGTTGAATAAAAACGAACTAGTGTTGTAGTGCCTTACTATTTAATTTGAAAAATCATTTTAGTATTTTTAGTGCATATTTGGAATTATAGTTTTAGACAAGACGACAGCCGTGGCCCAATGTGGATTTTCCATCTGCAACTTCTTCTTCAGTCAGGCAGGCAGGAGCCTTAATCTTTCCTCAGGAGCCATAAGGGACGAATTAACAAAAAATAACGAAACCTCTGTTTTTCTCACAGACGTATAATGTGGTTTTTCTAAACTAATAATATAAAGAAAAAGAAAATGTTTTACATGTTGTTTGTTTTTTATTTTAAAAATTCTTTTACAGGGCTGTATTTTATCGACTTCCACGCGAATGAAGTCGCGGGCAGAAGCTATTAGTTTTAAAGAAAAGCGTAAATGCGAATTACCGTCTGGGGCTGAATTTTCAAAAATCCTTCCTTTGTATCTACGATAAATACAAATACAAAAATACGATATACAAAAATTCATGTTTCTGGAATTCTGGATACGGTTGTTCAGGCTGCGCGTTGTCTGTCAGTGACTGAATTAATTAATTAATTAATAAAAAAATCAGATTAGATTTCTTGATTTCTTGCAAGGAGCATAGTAGGTACATACTAATTCCATGATTCTGATGATGATTTTGATGTCTGCCGTAAAATCGTTTTTTCAGTTTCACAAACTCTAGTGGACCATAGAATGTTGGGTACATCCGGTACATCTTCACTGTCTTCGGGTACATCCATCCTTTTTTTATACTGTCATCTCTTCTTTTGACATTTTGTTTTGACACTCAGTGACTTTGACGTTGACAGTGGTTTCAAAATAACATCGTGCCAAAGTGGTGTCGTGCAAGTTTGGAGGTTATTAATGGACCAAAATAATTAATTTTCACATGATAGCTTAGATTATGACTAAAGAACCTGCTACTTCACAACAATAATGGATGAATTAATAGTTGGCACGTACGAGGGCTTCGTACTCGGTTATTCAATACGTACAGAAGATGCGGTAAGCCCTTAATGTTTTTTAAAATTGTTTAATTTTAAGCGTTATTGTAACTAATTAATATAATCTTAGATTATAGAATGAATATAATCACTCGTGTTTTCAGGTAATGAAATTGAAGCAGACATTTGCTACCCATTCGCATACATCATCAGTCCGGTGCATGTCTATTGGAGGCAAGTTTTTGGCATCTGGTGGTACCGATGACAAAGTGGTCGTTATCGACATGAAAACTCGTAAGGAACACACAGTACTTATGAACCACGATGGTACAATAAATACTGTAGCATTCACCAATAACGGCACACATCTACTAACCGGCAGTGATGATGGTTCTATTATTGTAACTAGAACAGGCAACTGGCAAATAGAAAAGATATGGAAAAAAGCCCATGGAGGTAGACAATTCTGTTTTCTTAGAAACTATTATCATAATTAAGGACTTTACCTTTTTACAATCAACCCTAACCTATCATATTCACTTTAATTTCATTATTTCAATACTTACAATCAAATGATTGATTACTTACCATCATACAATTATTTCAGGTCAGCCAATCACCGCTATTGCTGTACATCCATCAGATAAACTTGCTCTCAGTGTTGGTGGTGACAAGACTCTAAGAACATGGAATTTGATCAAAGGTCGCCCGGCCTTCACTATCAACCTTGCAAGTAAAGGTGTATTATTGCCAACAGAAATCAAGTTTTCTCCTGGAGGAGATAGATTTTCATTAGTTTCCCAACAAACAGTTGATGTGTGGACAATAAGTAAAGCAGGGGTAGAGAAACGAATCACATGCAACTCAAAACCTACATCAGTGCAGTGGTTGACTGATGAAAGGTTATTTGTAGGATTAGAAAACGGAAATGTAATAACCCTGACCGTGTCTGATACTCAAGCTCTGACATACAAGGCACACAAACAGAGGGTAAAATCATTGCATTATGAAAACGAAATGTTATATTCAGCATCTAGTACCGGGGAACTAAAAGTTTGGTCTGTAGAAGATTCAAAATTAGTTGAATTGTGTTCCTGCAATGCAGCATGTAGAGTGACTTGTGTAACATTGAATAGACAAAGCCATCTTATCAAAAAGGAAGATAAGCCTGATGAAGAAGAAAAAACTGAAGAGAAAGTTGCAAGTGAAGAGAATGATGATTCAGATGAAGCAGAGGATGACACTTCACCACCTAAAAGGAAACCTGGAGCATTTGTTACTATTAGCTATGGTGATGATGTCAAAGACAATAATGATGAAAAGGAAGGGGAAATCAAACCACCACCAGCAAAGAAATTCAAGAAACGGAAACGCAACAAAAAGCCTAAGAACCAAAAACCACCTGCTAATTAAATACTTGTTTCAAAGTCATTACTTGTATTTTATTCGTTAAATTCATAATTCCCAACTACAGACAAGATTCCATGCATTTTACAGGCATTTAGAATAGCAGCAAGAAAACTCACATCTACATTGCAGATTATATTTTCATTGTCTTCTCACAAAATGTACATGACATGATACTCACAAAGAACACAGTAAAAAACAATGTGATGTAGACTTTGGTTTGTTTATTAAATTATAAATAAAAAATCTTTCTCTTGAACACACCCAAATACATAATTAAGTTCATAATAAATTAATTTGGTCCCAAAATAAATATATTTAAATAATTAAAGAAAACTGTAAACTAAAAAAAAAACAATAACATTAAACAAAAGTACTGATCAATTTTGGCAATGGACTCTACTTATTAATAAATCTTAAATGAAATAAATATTCTAAATGCGTAACGTACATCCAGTCACACAGTATGATTTCAAGCTCACTCTGGTAGTCTCCACAGTATCTACTCGAGACTATATTTACATGATTGCATGATAGGGCACGGAACCAAATGACGCATGAATACACAGACAATAACACTTACTTGTTAGATAAACCATAAATGTATGTCGCCTAAGAAAAACTATAAAGCTCATCTAAAGGACCAAAACCTCACACAGAAACAACTATATAGATATGAGATAGTAATTTACTGGAATGTATAATAAATTGTGAAGATTGCATTTCATAAGAATTCACATGATAGACATTTCGAATAAATACTATGACATGGGCTGGGTAGATAACCTGGTACTCTTACATGACATGAGATCACAATATGTTTCATGAACGTTACTTCACTATACAATTTAACATATACTAAAACGTTGGCGACATTGAATATAATCAGTCACCATATCACTAAGTACATTTTGTGCATTATATTTTTTAATTATAAATAAATGCCAAAGATTACCAAAATCAATTTGCATTGCATTGGCTACAAATGTAAAATAAATTACCACGTTACAATCTCGTTATTACAATTGGTGATCATTACATACAAGAAAGTTATGTCCTAATCTTAAATACTTGAAAATTTCTAAGACAAAATTGTTATAATTCATGACTTTAGAACAGCTAATTCATCTTATGACTAGATTGAGCCAGTATATTTTCCTACAGTCCACAACGTGATCTTGAACTTCAAGAAAAACTGACACAATTAATACAAAAATGTAGGAACGATGAAGAAACCAACGAAATACCTGTTAAAGGATATATGGAAATAGATTACATTAGACAGTCTAGATAAATGAGTCCTACATATCCTGTTTCACATTCACTTATGTCTAATTTTCGATTAATAATATTCGTTTCTTCGTTTGAAGCAGCACTAACGTCACTAGTCTCCAAGCTATGGGTCAGATGGCACTCTGTATGCTATCAGACACAGCTTTATACCCACCACCACCACATGTTTCAAGTAATTACCTGTATTTCTATTTATATCTCAGAATGTAACTACACGCTGTTGAACTTTCATACACGTCAAACAGAATGAAAAGGCAAGAAAAAGAAAGTTGAACACGAGAGTCAGCAATTCCAGATTATGTCAAATATACACTAGGAAATTAGTTAAATGTTTAAGGGTACATACTATTATTTTTCAAATATATTAAAGATGCCATATTATAGTTGCCATAGAAAAACAAACAGTATAGGTACTTAGTTGAGAAACACAGGAGACAGTTCACATGAAACATTACCTATGCATCAGAATACTTATAAAAAGAAAAAAAACAGTAAGAACACTAAGAACGAACTTACGTGAAATCATCACATACAAACATTTTCACATCTCCATTAAAAAATTAAATATCTGTTATAATCGCTTTAATGAGTCAAATTGCATTGCATCTACATAAGTAAACAGTAAGTTCATGTGAACTGACTCATTCTTTGGTGATGGCATGGTTGTGTCACAGGATTTACTTCTTCTTGGCTTTCTTCTCGGCCTTCTTGAGCGCTTTGAGGTGCTTCTCGTGTGCAGCGCGGAGTTCTTTGAGGCGTCGCTTCATGCGGCGCCGATCATCGCCGCCCAGGCCTAGTAGCTTGAGGTCTGCTGAACTGAGGGCCAGTAGCAGTGCGCCGTCCACACCGCGCGCTGCGAACGCACCGGCGTGACGCTCCAGACCTTCACCCAACCCGGATACCCACTGCCATACCTGTTTTATGACAAAGGAGATGGTGTCATTTTTAACATAGCAATCGCTACGAACAAGCTGCACATCAATAGATCCCTTATTATAATGTAAAAAATAATCACGCTGCCTGGGTTAACGACCCCCAAATCCATGGGAGATGGGAGCTATAGATAGGGTGACAAAAATTGTATGTAAAATCTAAATGCGTGAAAATTGGCACGAATACTAATTTAAGGTATTAATAATATTTGTAAAGTTAAGTTGTTTGTGTGTTGTGTCGAACCACACCTCCAAGAGGCATAAAAAGAAGTTGGGTTGAAGTTTGTATGAAAAATTCTTAATGCGCTATTTGATTTACCCGATTCTCGGCAATATTTGTGTCCTAGGGTTTTTTCTTAACAGGGCTAAACAGGTTGACAAAGTTTGTAGAGTGGGATTTTACTGCGAAGCCCGATTACTCCAAAAGATGTTTTAAAATAGTAAGATTATTCCTATATGGAATCATTTGGCATGTATGTAGTTTGTTCGAGTCAATTACTGGATTTTTGGTCCATTCATTATGGACCTTCTCCTTTGTACATTCAACTCCACATCCATGGTAAAACTTTGATTACTTTAATATCGTTTTTATTTTTGGCAGTCCTACCACACGCCGATAACCTAATTCGCGCGCGCGCGTTTGTGTAATCATAACTATATATGATGTTGTGTGTGTTTGTTTATTTAATTTTTAAGTTTATATGGATTTTTATCTGGAAATAAAAAGATTTCATTTCATTTATTTCATTTCATTTCATTTCATTCATTTCATTCATTTCATTCATTTAATTCATTTCATTCATTTCATTCATTTCATTTCATTCATTCATTTATTTCGTATCAGTAAGGGCGGTTTTCGAACAATGCCCCGTAAATAAAAGTATTGGTTTGGATGGCTTTTGGTTTAGATCCAAGTTTATAAAGAGGTGTGGAAGGTTTTTTAGTGGTCAGCTGTGAATGCTAGTCAACTCACTCATCAATACTGTAAAAGGAGAATGGCGGGTCCGTCCCCAGTGGTGTATCAAGATGTGATATAAGTCATTTTAAAGATCATAACAATAGCTTTATTTTCTTGTATGACACCAACAACGAAACTCGTGCAGGGAAGGAACCATGAATAATTTTAATTTTGTTTTTTAATAATATTATTTCTAACTTCTACAGTAACGTAGCAAGTATAACCATGTGCACAAAATGCTAGAGGCGTCATCGCATCAGGGTGAAGAACGTCAGAGGGCGGATGAACCCGAACGAGATTACAATTACGATAGACAATTTTCCAATGTGGAATGACCTTGAGAAGGTTCTGAAACATACCAAGTGCTTACTTTATGCCGATGATCTTAAATTAATTTATGGCGTGGAGGAGGATGCTGACTCAACAACACTCCAAGAGGATATTAACTCAGTCTTTCAATGGAGTGTTGATAACAAGTTGCTTTTTAACATTGACAAATGCAGTATTATGTCTTTCAGTCGTTCACATAAACCCAAGCATTTTCAATACTTCTTAGGAGAGGAACCGATAGCTCGTGTGAACTCTGTCAAAGATCTCGGAGTACTATTTGACACGAAGCTTACTTTTCACGAACACATGAGGGCACTTGCAGCTGATTCGTACCGGAAACTAGGCTTTGTTATTAGGAACATGAGAGACTTTACCAACCCACTGGCCATTAAACTAGTTTACATGGCCTTAGTAAGGAGTAAGCTAGAATCAGCCGCAGTGATTTGGAATCCCCATGAGAGCACTTACGCCTTACTTCTTGAGAAAGTCCAAAAGGCCTTTCTTAGATTTCTGTACAAAAAACTCTTAGGATACTACCCTTTTCTTTACCCTACAAAATTTTTACTTGGTGTACTAAATTTTAATTCTCTTGAAGTGAGGCGTAACTACTTCTTGCTTGTCTCAGCTTGCCGTATTATGCGCGGTGAGTCCGATTGTCCAGCACTTGTGGCTCAATTGATGAGGTTGTTTATTCCTGTTGTGCCCAAACACCAACTGAGGCCGCGAAGACACCCGTTATTGGCCGTACCTTCAGCACGCACAGTGTCACGAGCTAACTCGCCCCTCGTTCGGGCGCTTACGATGCTTAATGCTCTTTTGACATCAACACCGGAGTGTGACTTATTTGCAGGGAGATGGATAGATGTGTGTCGTGAATGTTTAAGATTCTGTGAGATGATGAATGAAAGATAAATAAGTAATAATTTTCTGTTTAGTTTTTGTCGATTGCATGTAACTTCTAGTTTGTTTTTTATTAATTTCTCGTGTTCTATTTGTTATGTTGTTTTATTTTTAATTGTATTATTTTGTTTAATTTTGCTGTACAACGCCTTAGATTTATTTAAATCTGTTAAGTTGTATACGTATATCTTAAATAAATAAATAAATAAATAAATAAAACATGTTGGGCTTTGGGTTTGGGTGGCTGTGGAATGGTTACCTAGAACTATGGAAAGACTATGACCCCTGCCTGACCAATGTTTTTTATACAATACACAGATGAAATGGCAGGGGGTTTTTTGTGGATGGGAAATCATCTAATGACTTTGCCCGTTCTGTGTGGGGCGAAAGGGCGTGTCAGACTTTTACTGACTAAAGCCCACCCGTGTTCCTTCAGTTGCCTGTGCCAGGGCCACGGTATCTCTTTCGAACAACCCGCGACTCCGGTGGCATCGGCCCTATTGGACCCCATCATTGCTGACATCTCTTTGAGGCGCGCGTGGAAGACAACGCGCCGTCGACCCGGGTCTGGTCCTTACAAGACGGCGAGCTACCCACTACTCGCCGACCGCCAGCCCACGCCTACGGTGGCCGGGAATCGGTTCTCGACTCCCGCCGCCCAGGGCGTCTCCTGCGGCGACTGAGGGCGTAAGGTTGTTTCTCCCTCACGCGTTCCGCCTCCTCCTTCGCGAAAATTACTGCTTCGCAGAAGGAGGTGACGGCCTCCCATGCACTCTCGCTCCGCACCATGGCCTGGACCAGGTTTGGACGTGAGAGATCGCCGCCACCGATCGCCGCCTCCATGAAAACAGGGCGGTGCTCCGCCCAAGCCGGGCAGACCTCCACCGTATGCTCCACCGTGTCCTCCGGGCGATCCACCGGAGTGCCTCCCTGATGCAACTCCAGGGCAGGGTATTGAAGGCGTTGGCGATGTCTAGAGACACCGCCCAGACGACCCCATCCCGGGGCACAGCATCCCCCGTCGTGAGGGCTCGCACGCGCATGATGGCGTCCACCGTAAAGCGCCCCCTGCGGAAACCAAACTGCCTCTCCGCCAAATCCGGCCCTTCCTGCACTAGCCACCCGACGAGGCGGTTTGCAATGACTCTTTCAAAGAGCTTGCCCACCTCGTCGAGCAGCACGATGGGTCGGTAAGCGGAGCAGGGGGCACACTCAATAATGGGCCCCCGGAAACGGTCGCTAGCAAATAGTGACGTAGCGACAAAGGGGCAACATATCCTAATGTGCTTGTATTCCACGGCTCTCAGAACAATCCCAGAGCCCGGAAGCTGGTTAAGATTCCTACAAGCACTTACACTTACACTTCCTTCCTCCGAGCACGTTTGCTCTTGCGAATCTCCACTCAATCCGGTCAATAAATGCAAGAATGAGGTGGGAGCTCTGTTCCCGTCAGTGTTCACTCCAGCCGGTCAATAAAGGCAAGCCAGAGGTGAGGAACAAGACTTCTCCCGGGAGATAGGGTTCGTGGGGTCGCTACTTCCCAACAGCTTGTCACACGCTGCCCTGCGGTTTTCTGTATCTCTCTTGGTCTGGCTCCTCACCCTAGACCTATTTCGGCAAAGTAAACTCTACCGGCACAGACTTGGAGTTCGGAGCGCGCAAGCCTCACCATGACGTCAACGTAGAGATACGGAGGTGGGGAAAAGTTGAAAAGTCAAGTGTGCAGGTGTGGCGATAATGGCGCAACACAAGACTAGTAGCTGCACCGCAAAGAACGCTTCATAAAATAATAGGTATATACGAAAAACTGTTTATGCTAAACATAATATCATTAAGAAAAAAAAAAAGATTCATAGTATATTCTTTGCACGAGTTTCGTTGTTGATGGCATAAGCTAACTGTCATAACCTCGAGGACACATAAATATGTTAAGACTTCGATCATATCTCGCTCCATCGCACTTTTTGAATAGATAGAATAGTCTAGGCATACTCCAGGATATCTGCAAGACAAAACAGGTGGACGATGGTAAAATAAGCGAAAATCACATTTTTTTGAAAAAAAATTAAATCATTCGTAGGTCTTCCCCTGCAAGAGTGCGATGGTTGGTGTCATAGAATAAAATAAAGCCATTCTAATAAGCTTTAAAATGACGTATCGCTCAATTTGATACAGTCTTGAAACAGTCTGGGGACGGAGCCCATAAAAAAGCGCCCATTCTCCTTTATTTGAAAATAACGTGTGTAAAAAGAAGTTTAACGAATAATTTAATTGTACTGGACCATACCTACTTGGGAACCTTCTGGTTACGGAGATATTGAAGGTCAAGGCTCCAACTTTTTTTCACGAAAACAAGTTCCAAATGTTATAACTTAACTTTAAATACGCAATGTTTTATGTGCGTTAAATTGCGCGCTGCCGAAAACAGTGCTTTTCACACCATTCCCAGCAATAATTTTTGCTCAATGTTACTTAGTTTGATGGACAGAATGCATAGTTGAAGGCTAAGCGATGGGTCTTGTTACACCCTGTCAATCAATCTGCCTAGCCTTTTCAACTATGTTGGGGTCGGCTTCCAGTGTAGCCGGATGCAGCTGAATACCAGTATTTTACATGGAGCAACTGCCTATCTAACCTCCTGAACCCAATACTGGGTAACACGATACCCGTTGGTAAGACTGGTTGTCAGACTTTCGGGCTTTTGACGACCCGTAACGATATTCAAAAATCCACGAATGCAGCTTAACGTGGTTTCCGAGGCACGGAGGAGTCTCAGTATGTAAAGATGGTCACCCACCCGCGGACCAACCGCGGTAAGCGTAGCTTAACCTAATGGATCGACCCGTGCGGCTGTTATTACTTAGCCACGAGCTCTTCTGTTATACCCTGTATGGACTAACAAATGTTTCGGTAAATTTTAATTAGAGTCGGGAAGTGTTATGATGTAGCGTGATAGGTACCTGTTGCTTGGTCCAGTGATTGACGGGATGCGGCTGCGCCAGCGGCGGCGGCGTGAGGCTGGCCTCGGACACGGCGCTCGACAGCGGCTGCCACGGCACCTCGCCGCCGACTACGCACGCCGGAGCTTTCTTTACTATAACCATAACCCAACGTCAACTATAATACACGTACGTTTTGGCCCTTCCTACAACTATTGCGCTACAAGGTTATTTTGGCTTGCGGCCAAAATCTGAACTAGCACCGCCATCTTGTTTTTGAATACATTTCAAGTGACAATTTACACAACAAAGGTAAAGGATTTAGCCGAAGCTTCGCCGCGAGAGAGCGCTGTGTGTTTGTCACTTATCAAAGTCATTTTGAAGTCAAATCGACCAATCGGTGACAAGAAAAACACTTAGCACCATCTCGCTGTAAAGTTTTCAGCAAGAAACTCCATTGGCAACTGAATGAAAATGACAAACACTTAGCGCCATCTACGCGGAACTAATTTGGCAGTTTTCTTCCCCGTCGCACATATATTTACCAACAACGCCCCCTGTCAATGTCATAACGCCAAAATATTCTTGCAGCAGTGTGTAGGTAAAGGATGAAGGTCACACTCGCACTGTGGTCAAAAAACCGTGGTCTGATAACGGTCAATCATTATTAATTATTGCCGTCACCTGCATAGTAGCCCATAAAGACCGGGACTTTCACGTCCCAATAAAGAGAGACAGAGGAATAAAGTCATTTTTATAAACGGGCTTGTAGGTGTAAAACGATAGAAGCGACGCGATAGGTTTTCGCCGAAAATTCGCGTTGATTTTGGATTTTTTTTTGTGTGCCCTTCATTCTGTACATATGATGCTTCTAGGTTTAATTTTATTAAAAGTTTCAAATAGTAACTACTGAAATACATCTCAAATTAATTACATCTATCTAAAAATCTATCTTTCAAGTTGTACTGTAGCATACATTACAGCTTACAAACAAGAATTTGATAAGGTCAAGTCAAACAACCAATTGAAAATAAACTATAACACCACCACCAAAGAACACCGTATTTTAGGAAAGCGAACCAACACCAACACAACATACAAGATGTGCAGAAAACTCAAGACAACAACAATAAAACCACAGAGAAAAAATAATTCTTCGAAGTCTTGCTGCTTACTCTGTAAACGCACACGCTATGCAGTCATCTGTTCTTTACAATTCAGATGTAGGTCTAAGCCTAGCGCGAGAAAACATGTCCTCGAGTGAAGGATTCCAGAAAAAAAACTTGTTCTTATAAATTTTATAAATAAAAGGTACTTTAATTTCTGGCAACACTTTTATTTCTTATAAACAATAAAAAAGCTGTACACGAATCTCCAAACTTAAAGAACAGAAAAAAAAATAGAAGAGAAGCAACGAGAAGTGGCATAGCATCAGTTGGAGTGCGAGTACGAACCTCGTGCGTTGGCCTCGCTGACGGCCTGGCGGATCTCGTCCACCAGGTCGTTGGTGAGCTGCACGGCGTCGGGCTGCGGCGGGGACGCGCCGGCCGCCAGGCGCCGCTCGCGCTCCGCCAGCACCAACTTCAGCTGCTCCGCCAGCGACGCGCTGGGACCTAGCACAGCGACACTACACTACCTACCGCGCCTAACTCTCCGTACCATCTCCGTACTTATCACTATGCAGGCCACTCGGTCGGTGTTTGGTTTAAGCACAAGACGTTAACGGGACGCTATTATTCACAATCACATTGGTACGAGCAGCACCCCAATTGCGTAACACACTTTCTTTCACAATTCGCAGGATTTTTCAAGAAATTCCTAATCAATTGCTTCATATGTTTGAAAAATTCGTCTGCTCGACAACTTAAATAACGCAATGAATGTTGTCGAATTGTCAAAATGAAAGACATTGCATGTTACGCAATTAGCCCGCAGTTTCGCTTGTGGTGAGTTTGTTATGAACTTGTGAAGGTTAAACATAAACATTATTAGGCGTACGTTTGAAAATAGTCCAATGATTGGTAAACTGGTTCTATTTTGAAACGTACGCTCAATGGTCGACGTTGCACGGTACACAATGATTAGAAAGCGTTACGTGACGTGTTCTTACCCGACAGAGGGTGATGCCTGTGGTCTCTGGAGTACACGGCGTCATCGGTCGCACTGCCCACGGAACTGCCGCAACTCTGACGGGTGTCACGATGCTGGTAAAATTATTTTTTTGCTTGTAAAAAGTTAATTGATAATGTGTGCTAATGGTTGGCATGCACTACGTTACGCGTAATCTTCGACTGGTCAGATAAGTTTGTGCAGATATCGCCATTGCAACAGGGTGAATTGTTTATTGTAAGTCCAAATCTAAATAAAAAATGATGAAATAAGAACTCACAGCACCAACGTGTGGCGGGCCCCCTGATGTAGACTCGCTGAGCGACTCATCCGCGGAGTCGTTGTACGAATCGTCCAGACCGTCGTACTGTAAAACAAGTAAAATTATCAAATAATAGGTACGACGAAATTATTTATAAAATTGAGTCAATAAAAGTAATTTGAAAATTTTAGAAATATTTATTTATTTTGTAGATATATTCACAGGGGACAGTAATATCAGACACTTTCATAATTAATCGCAATGTTATATTTTTTTATATTTTTACGCAAATCATCCTTGTATTTAGGAGCATTATACTATTTTTGTTTTATCAGAATAAAATATCTACCGCTATATAGCCGTCACGTCTGTGAAGTTTATCTAGCAAATTTTTGAGCCAGAATACTACAAGCTGTTGTACATGATGTGAGCACCGCCCCCGACCCTTGTTCTAGCCAGCTCACGCCGCTGAGCTTGTAGCTTTAATTTCGCCCCTAAATAATCTTGATCCAATCCAGCTTGTCCCTTGCTGTCCTCCCCCAACGAAACCGAGGTCCGTACCCCACAGGTAGCGAGTAGTCACATAAGGTTTATGCCCTGGCTGGAATCTTTTACAAGGCTTCCACAGGATATCCGGTTAAGCTGTTGACAACCTCTTATGATGAGAGTACTGACCGAGCTGGCGTTGCTGAGCGAGTGCGGCGAGTGCGGTGAGTGCGCGGAATGGTGGCGGTGACGCGCCAAGTCAGTGCGCGCGCGGTGCGCCGACGTGTCCAGCAGCGCGCCGCGCGGCACGGCCGCGTCCAGCTCGCGGGATGCGACGACGGACGAGCCCGCGCTGGTCGTGCCCACACCAACTAGCGACGATGTAGACCTGAGAACAAAAGCATTTTATATTGTATTCCCTGTATTCCAATAGTATAGCTAAACGCCCCGTAAACAGCGCGAGCCGACACGAGCCGCGCCGTCCTTGTAGGCGGGTGGCGAACCTACTAGTCCACACGGCGCGTGGCTTCTCGCAACACGAGCTGCGCACCGCGCCGCCACACCGCTCTTTAGTCCGTCAGCTTTGCTTGGATTCTTGCCCATGTATCAAAGCACTTTGTTGCGATATTTGTGCTTTTCTTCTTTTGGATTCCAGATGACCAATTCCTCTTCATAGACTTGTATAAAATCAGTAATCATATCATTATTTCACTCCATCTCTGTAGGAACATAAACGTAAATGGGCGACTAGATCCTTGGCGTGATCTGCATTGTCTAATGAATAGACGGCGCGTTAACTCAAGCCACGCCGCCTACTAAAATTATTAAATGTGTGGCGTAAACTGATGAATTTGCTGAATGAGCGGTTGCACGGGTTGCACGTACATGCTCCCGAGCGGGAAGATGAATATCCGGCTCGAAGGACCAACGCCTATTTACTGATTGATAGGATATCGAATGAAACTATGTATTTCACTTGATAAGTGTATTGAGTGCACCATACATATTTTCTATGGGAATTTTGCATGAATTATTGAAATTTTGACTGGACAACTTCTGTCGGGTCAGCTAGTAGTAAATAAAATCGACTTTCAGAAGTTATAGAATTACTTAGTCGCTTCGCCGCCACTGTGACGGCCTGCACTGACCCATAACCACTGCCTCGACGATCCCGGTCCCGCGTATACGAGATATGGACAATTCAATCCATCCCTTTTCTCAAACAGAATAGGTGAAATTTAATATATAAATAAATCGGAGAGGGAGAAACCGCTCCACAAGAGAACGCCCCCCCCCCCCCCCCCGTCAGCATAGGCTTTGACTCGTAAAGTCACTCCTACATTATAAATTTCTCACACTTGTTTTATATAATTCAATCGTGTGTGAAAAGAGTTCAACAAAAGGTTGCAAAAGATCCCTCCCCGGACAAAGTGCGCCAAAGTAAAGCACACACAATGCTCTTGTAAAATTACATTTTATAAGTGATATGTTATTTAACTAAAGAAATAAACATCTATTCTATTCTATTCACTGACCCATAAAGCTAGCTTCTCACGGCGGGTAATGTCTGGATAATCTATACGAAAAACCAAGCAAAACTCACTGAGTATCCATTTGATGGTTCGTCGGCTGAGGAGCACTGTGTGTCGTATGTAACACATGAGTTGTATGAACAGGTTGAGAAGTGGTGACTGCAGTAACCACGGGCGTGGGCGGGGGGGCAGCGGCGGGCGGGGCCTGCGTCACGTGCGGCACGTGTGACACGTGCGGAACGCTTGGCGCGGGATTGACGGCGGGTGCAGCCACGACCGGCTTAGCTTCTTCAACGACAGGCGCGGTGACGTCACCGAGGTCGGGTGCCTCGCTTCGCCTCGACTTGTCCACTTTAGCGTATTCGTCCTCCACTGGTGATAGATCAGAAAGATCGCTGTCGGAACTCCAGGGATCTGTAATGAGGTAAACATAGGTTATGTGCGACTATGCGTTATTTGTAAGGGTTAATTTCCGCAATATAAGAATATAAGAATAAGAATATTTATTTTCACTAAAAATTACAATCAGGTGAGATTGAATTCCTGGACCTCACACTAGGATTCCCTGTGTTGTGAGATCCAGGCTCCTTCGTTCCGTTAACATTTTATTTTAAATTTACATTTTAAAACTTAAACTAGGTATACATAAACTGTGCATGTGTGTTGCTGTGATTTGTGTCAGATGTGTTGGTGTTGGTGTTGTAAGAGAGTGTCAGGATGTTATACGTATGTTAGTGAGTGCACGTGTGTTGTGAATTGTCAATGTGTGTACTGTGCGTTCCTACTTAAGCTAATAAATTTTCTGTCGTGTCGTAGTCCAATGTAAGAAGCCAGTTTGTTACCGTCACTCTGCATTTTTTTTTTGTGTGAGTTTTAGTATGTTGTGTAGACCATTGAGTTTCGCATATATGTGTGGACCCATAAAACCGTATGACCTACCGATTTGTTTACGGCATCGGATATTATTCCAATTAACCCTTCGACTTGAAATGACACAAGTGCTCAGGGCAGTTTTATGAAATCGTAGGGTGACAGATAGTATGTAAAGTTGTCTAACCCTAAGAACTCCCACTTCAGTATAGAGCTTATTTGTGGGGTACCGGTAAGGTCGTCTATAGGCAACTTTTAGAAGCAAACAAATATAACTGAACACTGACACTGACAGCTCTTGAGCGCGGTTTAGATGTGTTGGTCGTGTTGTTTTATTTGCCCCAGTGTGCTTTATTTTGCTATAAAAAAGTAAGTAATTGTATACTAACTGTTTATCAGAAGAGGATCCGGATCGGGGCGGCGGGGTAAAGGCGGCGTTTCGCGACGAGCCGACGGTTCATGTGGCAACATCACTGGGAGACCCGCCTTCTTTTGAGTTTCCTATAATTAATGAAAAAAATAACAAATCTGTCCTTAGAATGAAACCTACCGCTCTCTGCAGTCTGCCAGTTTTGTAAAAGACTTGAGTCTTTTAGTTTTCATTTCGAGACAAGTCTGTTTTCAAGACGGGACTAATAGTCTCACTCGTGAGTTCTTTGAGTCCTTGAGAGTCTTCTAAGTCCTATGTGTTATTTGAGTAAAAGACTCGAAGAAGTCATAGGACTCAAAGTCCTATGACTTCTTCGAATCTTTTTTGTCCTATGAGTTCTTTGAGCTGAACTGTGTCATGAACTTTAAAGTTGGTGTATAATCATGTAATATTTAAGGTATAAAATTATAAAATCAGTTCAAAATTATTAAGTAGTAGCAGAAGTACTTAATCACATATGAACTGACTTGTAATTTAAACAAAATACATATATATTATTTACCTATGTTTATTTAATCTTTAAAAACTTGAAATCATTTGGTAGCAAACAATGGCTACTTACATTTATTTAATTTTTACTTCATTCACTTTATAACCTCAAGAGTTAGACAAGACTCAAGTCTTCAAAGAGAACTCAAGTCTTATTATTATAAGACTTAGGACTCGAGTTTTTCACAACACTAAGGGCGAATTTCACCAATGAAACTGAACGCGATCAGCACATCTAAACTGCGTTCAAGAGCTGTCAGTGTCAATATTCCCCAACATTGATGACACTGACAGCTGTCTGATGTGCTGACTGCGTTCAGTTTCATTGGTGAAATCAGCCCTAAGTCTGGGGCAGTTAGCCTTACTACTACGTTGCTAACTGGGTTATGCACGAGAACTACTCTTATGGAATTCGTGACGATACTAAAGAAGACGCAACTTACTTGCCCAGTTACCTTCATCTTTTTTGAGAAAGCTAATTTTATTTTCATTTTTTTTAGAAAAACTTACAGCTAGTATACAAAAAATATGAAATGTGTGTGTGTTTGCTGAATTTATTAGCCGCACAACGCTAAGATTCAAGTTGATATAAAAGCCAATGAACTGACCGAAATGTAAATAATTAAATGTAGGCTGAACAAAATGGATTATTTAGTGTTCATGTGATTGCAGTACACGGTTGGAGTGTCATAGACCAAGTTTACTATGCTCTGGAACCATAGTTATTGCTTAAAGTCGAATAAAACGTCTGTCAATTGACGATCGCCGTAATGTCTATGCATTGTTTGTCAAAACGTAAAAAGCAATAAAGTTAATAAGTTTCAAGATCAAATAGAAAATTAAGCCTAAAGGCAGACCCTATTATAATCAGGGGTTTATATTAGCAAAATAAGTACAGTACAGACTCGATTATCCGATGAAACAGGTAAAAAACATCATCCTCATATATTTTACATTGGATTTTTGTAAGACATTAATTTCGATATTTTAGAGTTGGTTTCAGTTTAATGGTAAAAGTGGTTGATATTCAACAGTAGGTTACTTTCATTCCCTAGAAGGATGTCAAATATATGCGTACTCAGCGCGATTTGCAATTTGTACTCAGGGAGTAATTGCGTAACAAACAGTGGCAATGGCTTTCATTTTGACAGTTCAACAACATTCATTGCGTTGCGTTGAATGTTGTTGAACTGCGTTGTTGAGCAGATAAATTTTTCAAACATCATGAAGCAATTTGCTTCAAAATCATCGAGATTGTGATTAAGTGTGTTACGCAATTAGGGTGCAGGGGCCGTACTATGACGTGAAAAAACATCGTAGATCCATCGTGGATCCGTTGAGAAAAAAGGATGGCGCTATAGGTCGTATATAGCTCCGTCTCTCTCTCACACTGGAACCGTTCAACTTCTGCCCTGCTATAAGAGCTCATAGTAAGCCCCCAGGTTTGAATTTTGAGTCTATACTGTACAGTACCCGCGCGTTCTATGACCTATCGAGTTTTACAAAGAGACTGGCGCAGCGAAGCAGTTACTCTGTCATTATTGTACTTTTATTACTGCTCTAGCCAAACTGTTTTTAAAAACCGCTTGCATCACTAATCACACGTGTTAAGCGCTAAACGTATAACATCGTTTTGTTTCTGTCAACCTTTTCAAGATGACAGAATAGAATAATAATAATAATAACCCCACCGCAGTATCTCTACGTTGATGTCGTGGTGGGGCTTGCGTGCTCCGAATTCTAGGTCTGTGCCTGTAGAGTTTACTCTGCCGGAACGGGTCTAGGATGAGGAGCCAGACCAAGAGAGATACAGAAACCCGCAGGGCAGCATGTGGCGAGCTGTTGGGCAGTAGCGACCCCACGGACCCTATCTCCCGGGAGAAGTCTTGTTCCTCACCTCTCGCTTGCCTTTATTGGCCGGCTGGAGTGAACAATGACGGGAACAGAGCTCCCACCTCATTCTTGCCTTTATTGGCTGGCTTGAGTGGAGATTCGCAAGAGCAAACGTGCTCGGAGGAAGGAAGTATTCCAGTAAGTGTTTGTAGGGATCTTGACCATCTTCCGGGCTCTGGGATTGTTCTGAGAACCGTGGAATACCTCTCCACTCCTCAGAAGCACCTCAGGACATGTTGCTCCCTTGCCGCTACGACACTATGTGCTAGCGACCGTTTTCGGGGGCCCATTATTGAGTGTGCAAGTCACCCCCTGCCATTTTTTTCCGTGTATAATAAAACATTGATCAGGCAGGGGCCATAGTCCTTTCATAGTTCTAGGTAACCAGTCCAGCGCCACCCAAACCCATAGCCCAATATGTTTTGTTTCCATGTTCTGCAATAGTCCTGCACCAACCGGGGGTTGTCCTTGGGTACACTTGCATAGTGTATACAGGGATAATCGTCGGTTGGTGCCTCCTCATAATTTAAAATTGTCTAAGGGGCCTCTGCGAGTTGGCTTCGGCCCCTCGTACGCCTTCCAAAAGTCCGGGACCCCAGGGTCGCGAGATATGTCAAAGACACTTTAAAAATAATAATAATAATAATTGGCAAAGAATGTAAGTACAAAAATCAGTTGAATCCATGTACTTACCATTGCGGACATTTGAGGTGAACCACTTTTTTATCTTACATACATTCTACCTAATATTACCGTGGAAATTAAGAACCTACATTGAAACAGATTATAAAATCTAAATTTCAATTAACATATCGGCTAAGGAATGTTGTACTGAATAATAACTTTTTAACAGAGACAAAACGATGATTTAAATACGTTTAGGTTTAAATGTGTTTAGTGATTAGTGGTGCAAGCGGGCCCAAAACTCGATATGTCAGCCCAGGTACGCACGGGCGATTTTTTATCACGCACTGAATTATCAGCTCTCGGTGTTGAGCCGAACATTGAGAATTCAACACAGCGCGTTATAAAATATACTGTTGGATTTTCAACTCTCGGCTCTATGCAGTGCGTTGAAAATCCAGAGCGCGAAAAAAAAATCGCCGCGTTAAAAATGATTTTTTAACGATTTTATTTCACCCGTGGGTATGAGGGCTTATAATAACGCGCGCGTAGTGCATGCAGTGCGTGCGTGCGCGCGTGCTCACCAGCAGCAGCACCTCGAGGCGCTGCACTCGCTCGTGCAGCGCGCACAGCGCGGCCGCGTACTCGCGGTGCGCGTCCCGCAGCGCGCCGCTCCACCACTCCTCGCGCGCACGGACCAACGCGCGCGTGCGCCGCCACTCGCGCAGTGCGCGACGCGCCTGTAAAAACAAACAAGGTTGTTGTGTAAAGTCTTATAGGGTCAAATCAAATAGCGAGTTTGCGATGGACTAGCTAAGCAAACGTAAAAAACACAATAAAATAAGATAAACACTCGCAAAATGCAATGCAACCTGATAAAGACGTTAAAGATGGTTTACACAGTGCGCGCTGCTGACTAGACAGACTAGACAGCCGCTCGCACTGTGTACTTATACTATTATTTTTAACTATTGGTTGAGTTAACTAAGGATCAAGAAACTGGCCATAATAGAACTCTTAAAAATATTTTATCGCTATTTTTCCGCGACCAGGCGCAATGCAGACAACTCTAGGTACATATAAATCCCTGACAAAGTAAAATAGTCCTAAGCAATGCATAATATTGGTATTTTTTTCCTAAAACAGGGAGAAATCCCTAAAAGTAGAAACACTAGTTGATATTGCCGAAACAAAAACCCGAACGAAGTGGACACACGCTATCGGCACCGACCCGGTGGACCCCTAACTTTATATGATTGTATTAGTATAGATTACAAAAAAAAGAAATTCTTCAAAATCAGAAAAACCCGCATTCCGGGGGAATCCAAACTAATAATATTGTTTCGAGGTTGTTGACCTTAAATTCCTTAAATTGCACTACCTAATCCGATCCCGAAACGGGCTGCTCAGTACTCTTTCGCTCTTTTCTGTCCAATAACAAGTACAGTTGTTTTATCTCACGAAAGCGGGCGAGCCATACTTGTATGCACATTGTCTTTGTGTGCGTAAACTCGGGAGCGCGCTACCTGCAGTTACGCACACAAGAGCGCGTGTCTGTACGCATTACATCTACAAGTATGGCTCACCCGCTTTCGTGAGATAAAACAACTGTACCTTCACAGGCATGCGTTCCAACTAAGAACGGGATCGTCAATGACCTGGGTCTGTTAACTGTAAGGAGGAGGATTGTGGGGGAGGGGGCTTGCAAAGAAAATATTATGTGTGTTTACCTTGTCGTACTTCCGCTGCGCGCGGTGCGCGGTGTCGGCGGCGGCGGCGAGTGCGCGGCGCAGCTGGTCGTCGGGCGCGCGCAGCTGGCACCAGTCGCGCACGCGCACGCTTATCTCATCCGCACTGCCGCCGCCCGATTCCATGCCCACCAACTGTAGGTACATAAAAATACGGGTTAGTTTACATAGTACAAAGCACGTCAAGGCGTTAGTCCTGCGCCTGATCTCACTCTGGTCGTGTCGGATTGCCGTCCCAGCAGACTATGATAGTGAGGGAAGAGAGAGTGCCTGTGTTTGCGCATACACTTGTGCACTATGATATCTCCCCCGTCGATGGCTACTCTCCGGTGAGATTGCCCGCCATGGCTGAAATTCGGCCTGGAGGCCTATATTATTATTACTAGTTCATGGCAAGCACAGATGGTTTCGTGGCAATTTTACGCAAGAAAGCGGCGTCACTACTGCGCAGAGTGAGTGCCTGTGGGTAGCAACAGCATCCCGAGTGTGATAGCGGACAGGGGCCGTACTATGACGTGAAAAAACATCATAGATCCGTTGAGAAAAAAGGATGGCGCTATAGGTCGTATATAGCTCCGTCTCTCTCTGACACTGGAACCGTTCAACTTCTGCCCAGCTATAAGTGCTCATAGTAAGCCCAGTGGTATGACTGTCCGTTCTTCAAACATTGTATGCGTGTATGTGTGAACTAACATAGTTATAAGCATTATTTTACTAACAAAATGGATCATGTTGTCGCAACTATCGAGCTACCTATACGAAACGATAGACACTTTATTTATTTTAAAAAATCCATCTAACCGTTAGGAATAAAGAATCCCAAATACAAAGTTTCAAAAATGTCCTGTTCTTCTTGTCGCGTAGTCTGGTAAAAACAAACGTAACGAAAAACAAACCTCTTGCAGAAAAGATCGAAGCTCGTTGATCTCCGGGTGCCGCGTCTGTGGCGCGGACGGCTCAGCGGGAGCGGTCTGATTGGAATCCTCCTCTTCGGTTTGTTGCCGCCTCTGACGCTCGCGATTAGCTCTGAACAAATATTACATTATTACGACTTCCGTAAAAACTATTCATGAGATAATAAAAAGAGGCAATTGAGAGACTATACTCGTACTAGAATATACGCTAATAATTGTAAATTATAGCGGTCGTGTAGGTAAATATTAATAGGGAAACTACTACATCAATCAAATCAATCAATCTGCCTGCCTTTTCCCAACTATGTTGGGGTCAGCTTCCAGTCTAACCGGATGCAGATGAATACTAGTATTTTACATGGAGCGACTGCCTATCTGACCTCCACAACCCAGTTACTGGGTAATACAATATACCTTGGTAAGACTGGTTGTCAGACTTTCCGGCTCTGACAACCAGTCAAATGCCCATAACAAATGTCAAAGACCTACGATTGACAGCCGCGGCCAACGGCTTAACATGCTTAGGGAAATTACTACATCATTATCATCATTTCAGCCGAAAGACGACCACTGCTGGACATAGGCCTCCCCCAAGCACCGCACTTCGAGCAGTTCTGTGCTATTCGCATCCAGTGAATTCCTGCGGCTTCACCAAGTAATTGGATCGAGAAACACGGCGAAGCACTTGCTGTATCGCTTGATATCTCGAAGGCCTTTGACAGGGTCTGGCAAGCCGGACTACTCAGCAAGCTTCCTGCTTATGGCATCCCAGCTGATTTTTGTAGCTGGATATCAGACTTCCTTAGGGAACGGTCGATCAGAGTAGTCATTGACGGCTGCTCCTCTGACCCTATGGCTATTGATGCCGGAGTTCCTCAGGGGTCTGTTCTCTCTGCAACTCTTTTCCTGCTGCACATCAATGACCTGCTTCTGCCTGGTATTGTTGGGTACGCAGATGACAGTACTGTTTCAGAGAGATACGTGTCCAGCGCAAAGGCCAGCGGGGCCGAAGTTCGATCCCTGAGAGAGGCCATGGTAGAGCGAACAGATTTGACCTTAAGCCTTGTCTCCCAGTGGGGTGATGACAATCTGGTCTCTTTTAACGCCGCCAAAACGCAGGCGTGTCTTTTTACCGCAAAAAAGAGTCGATTCGACAAAACTCCTACTTTTCGGAGTGCATCTGTTCCTGTCACTGATAGGCTCGAGCTTCTAGGCATGGAGTTGACATCTGGTCTCAACTTTGGCGCCACCATCGAGTACAAAGCTCAAACTGCGGCTAAGAAACTGGGCATCCTAAATAAGGTAAAGCGATGCTTTACGCCAGGACAGCTTTTAACCCTTTACAAGGCGCAAGTCCGATCCTGCATGGAGTATTGCAGCCACCTTTGGGATGGTTCAGCTAAGTACCAACTTGCCGCGCTTGACTCGGTGGAACGCAGAGCTAAGAGGCTCATTGGCGACGAAAAACTGGTGGACGCCAAACTTCACAGCTTGGCTCATCGCCGCAAGGTTGCCTGTTTGTCAGTCTTCTACAGATTGTACTTCGGAGAGTGTGCCCATGAACTCCACGACCTCATTCCACCGGCCCCCTTCTACCATCGGACCTTTAGGCGCACTGCAGGTTACCATCCACACCTGGTTGCTATTCCACCAACTCGCACTAAGCGTTTCCAAACGTCTTTTATAATGCGCACAGCAAAAGAGTGGAACTCTCTGCCTGCGTCTGTGTTTCCGACCGCATACAACCCTGAACTATTCAAAGTAAGAGTGAACAGGCTTCTTCTGGGTAAGCTCACTCCATCGTCGACTTTGTCTCTGTCACCTCTGACCTAGACTAGAGTCAAGAGCAAACCCATCTTAAATAAAAAAAAAAAAAAAAAAAAAAAAATTGGTCTACTAGATGTACCTGGATAAAAAGTCTATGTTCCCAGTCAATTCAACCGTTAATGCGTGATTGAGTAACAAACATACAACCATTCAATAATATGAGTAGGATTTACCTTTCTTCCCTCTCTTTGTCTGCGGCAAGTGACTGTCTAATGAGATGTGCTACTTCACTATTTTCAGGGTCTTTTTCACGTCCAATGAGGAACTTCACAGGACCTGATGTGTTTCGGAGCACTGACGCCGCGTATGCTTGCGTCACACCAACCTATGTCCAAAATTAAAGTTAGTAAAGAGTTCACCAGTTCACACCACACATCACCACCCACTCACCACCCTTCCACTTATCTCATCCCACTATAAAAAACCCAAATCTATGGTAAAAGTTGCTCAAAGAAAACAGTAATTTTTATCAAACGGATATTGCAAAAATCAGAAACAAATAGACGAGTTCAACAGAAATGTGAAATAGGTGGCTATTTGAAAATGATGTGGGTATTATAAGCATCATCGTCATCATTAGAAGAATAGACTTACCAAACTCTTGCCATCAACTTCAATGATCTGATCGTTGACTTGAATGCGTCCGTCGCGAGCGGCGGCTCCGCTCTCAGTGATCGTCTTCACGAATATGCCCAACTTCTCCAGACCAGCGTCCGCGCCAACACCCATACCTGGAAAGAGTTGACGACAATTCAATTATACAACTTTCTCAATACGTGAGTCAGGGGGTAGGCCGGGCCGCCGGGGTCGCAGTATGTTTCAAAGAGATACCATGGCTCTGGTATAGGCAACTGAAGGAACACGGGTAGGTTTTAGTAGGTAAAAAGTCTGACACGCCCTTCCGCTCCACCCAGAGCGGGAGAAGTCATTTGATGATTTCCCATCCACAAAAAAAAAAGGGGTAGGCCGGAGACTACTTTAACTATTTCTACAATTTCTCATAGTTTTGAATTTGGCCATCTACACAATATCAATCAATCTGCCTAGCCTTTTAACAACTATGTTGGGGGCGGCTTCCAGTCTAACCAAATGCAGCTGAATACCATTATTTTATATGGAGCGGCTGCCTATCTGATCTCCACAACCCAATTACTGGGTAATACGATACCCCTTGGTAAGACTGGTTGTCAGACTTTCGGGCTTCAGACGACCCGTAACGACTGTCAAAGATCCACGAATGACAGCTGGGACAATGGCTTAGCGTGCTTTCCAAGGCACGGAGGAGTCTCGGTATGTTAAGATGGTCAATCCACGGACCAACCCCGGCAATCGTAGCTTAACCTGATGCATTGACCTTTACGGCTGTTATTAATTAGCCACGAGCTCCTCTGGCCATCTACACACACTTAGAAAATTCACCCTGTATAAATGTTGATGTCGGAAAATATCCCACGGGAACATGCTACCGGGAAATCCTTCCTTATTCCTTGTCTACATTATAAAGGGAACCGCTGTGCAAAATTTCAGCTTTCTAGGTTCAAGGGTTTGGGCTGGGCGTTGATGAGTCAGTCAGTCAGTCAGCCAGTCAGTCAGTCAGTCAGTCAGTCAGTCAGGACTTCTCTTTTTATTTATATAGATTTTGCCGTGTATAAGTGTTAAAGGAAAGATGGATGGATTGTGTGAGTGATGAAAGTTGATAACTTTATTGTGCACTAGCTTTTGCCCGCGGCTTTGCCCGCGAGGTTTGAAATTATCTCGCGGAAATGTACTACCGGGATAAAAATAAATTCCAAATTACCGATGATAGAGAGTCCAAGTCCGTCGGCCCCCTTCACAAGGTCGACGGGGAAGACGTGCATCTTCTCAACGCGTTTCTCTAGCTCGTACTCGGCGCTGGCGGCCACGGGGTCAACGTCCTCGTTGCGCCGGTCGTACTCGCGCACCGAGTGCGTTGAGAACACGCGCATCGGGTTCGTGCTGAAATTACAATAAGATGAAACGTTAGTAAGTAGATAAGGAGTCTTTATGGAGATTTTTTTTCTAAACAATCCGTTTGGCCATTGCGATTTCTCATCAGCAAAAATGACGAACTTGCATTTAATCTTTCATCCCCTTTTGGGGTTGAAATTTCAAAAATGCTTCCTTAGTGCTCACCTTCCATATACCACCGAAACGCCCAGAGGACGTAACTTATAGGGAATTCTTGTGCAAAATTTCACGTTTCTAGACCCAGCGGTTTAGGCTGTGGGTGGTCTGTCAGTGAATTAATGATTTGAAGATGTTTATTAATTGATTTTGAAACCTCTGAAATTATTATTAATGTTAAAAAACGTACAGCTATCGGTCAAGCTGTTGTTCTTCATTGTTCCGATGAGTTCTTGGTACTACAGCTACTGGAAACGATCCTGTAACTTTGGTTACCTACCTGAATTTAACTTTGGAATTTTTCTTAACAAATACTGGTGGGTAATAATCGTCCTCTTCGTCTTCCTCAATAGGCGGAAGTCCGGCAACCTGTAAGATAATAAATTAACAAAAATTTATATTAATTCGTGCGTTTATCGCATTCTGTTGCTAGACATGAGTTATAATTATATAATAAACTTCAGAAATTTAGGTGACGATAAGAAATCATCATTAGGTTGAGGCATGGGGCTGCAGTCTCGACATAGATAGCGATCGCTTTACGACAGAATTCGGTCGCAAAGAAAAATGAAATTATATTTGTTACTAGCATTTGCCAGTGGCTTCGCCCGCGTGGAGTGTGTGCAAATTTCATCCAAATCCGTTCAGCCGTTTTTGCGTGATTGAGTAACAAACATCCAAATATACAAAATTTCACATTTATAATACTAATAGGATTTTAACTACTAGTGGGATTACTTTTCTTTTGTAGTACTTAAGTTTAATTTTTTCTTTAATGATTTGGTTATTAATTCCTCATTATTATAATTTATTTAGATTTAATTTTGGTATTCTACTAGTAGTTTAGGGGCGTATACTGTAATAGTTGCCGGTTGATATTTTTATTCTAATTATGCTTAATCAGTTGCCCTACCTCAGTATAGAAGTGTCCATCTTCAAAGTAGTGTATCCCGTTCTCCTCGCCGAGCTCCCGCAGCTGATGCGGCGGGTAGTGCTCGAACACGGTGCCGGGCGCGGCCGGCTCCGGGGCGCCAGCGGGCGCCGGCTCGGGCGCGCGCCGATCGCCGCCCGCCTGCCCCGCGTCCGCCTCCAGCGACACGAACTCATAGCTCTCATCCACTGACTGCATACTACAGTAATAAAACATAAATTTTCGAGTAAAATTAAATAGCGTTAGTAACAATTTACTTACAAACTATGTTAGTACCTAGGATTTACAAAACTGAAATGCAATAATACGAACGACGATATAAATGGTTACTGTTTATGTAATGTTATTGTGTTTTAGTATATTGCTGCATTTTTGTTATATGAAATACTAAATTCAGCTCTATTTCGAAACTAAGCAAAGGGCAAAGGATCTTTCGTTTGGGGCCAAATCGAGTACAATTGTTCTGCCGTTGGACCAGCTCCGTAATTCATAGTTATTCTCAAAGAGCACAGAATCGCCGGCAGCGTCTAGAGCGGCAGTAGAAATAAAATTCGTGGCGCCGAAATTGCGTTGAGCGCACCACTTCTGTCACGGACCGCCTTTTTATCAAGTGCAGTGCTAAGATAGATTTGATACTAATCTAGTTTCAAAACGACATTAAGAGCATCTTTCTGCTATTACTTACCATATCCATAAAATAAGAAATCACTTACTGTTGCATTTCATCCACGCGCGAATAGCAGGACTAAAATGCGTTTTGTCGTCGCATAGTCTCATTATCATCTCGTTTCGACGCGAGATGATGCGACGACAGAACTTTGACGGGCTGCACATGTTAGCTTGACAGAAGCATGTCAGCTACACGTAAAGAAATTGCTTATTGCTTTAGTTAGCTTAGTTGTTAACTTTATTGTGTATTCTGTGGTTTCCTGTACATGAAATATACACCAACTTAACACCTTATCAATCTGCCTAGCCTTTTCCCAACTATGTTGGGGTCGGCTTCCAGTCTAACCGGATGCTGCTGAATACCAGTATTTTACAAAGAGCGACTGCCTATCGGACCTCTACAACCCAGTAACTGGGTAATGCGATACCCCTTGGTAAGACTGGTTGTCAGACTTTCGGGCTTCTGACGACCCGTAACGACTGTCAAATATCCACGAATGACAGCCGGGACCAACGGATTTACGTGTTTTCCGAGGCACGGAGGAGTCTCGGTATGTAAAGACATCCCATCTACGGACCAACCCCGGCAAGCGTAGCTTAACCTGATGGATCGACCCGTGCGGCTGTTATTACTTAGCCACGAACTTAACACCATATGTTGCCTATTATGTATTTGTCAGTATAGTGTGAATCTTTTGTTGAAGTTCTAAATAAATAATAAATTAAGACATTACCTCTCGTATGAGAGCACGGACTGGTAGCTGTCGTTGAGCGAGACGCCGTTGTCGTGCGGCAGCGCGTGCGGCGACAACATGGCGACAATCTCTTGCGCTTGCTCGTCAGACAGCAGAGCTTCTTGCCTACAATACAACACATGTTACCTTCAAACTACCACTAACTACATACTGACACGTTACCTAACTTCATACTACCACTCAAGACTATAATACTCGCGTTATGAACTGAGTCGTCGGGCCATAAAATATGTCAGTATAGCTTGGCCACTCTAAAATGACGCGCCCCACTACCGCATTTACCGTAGTGTACGTATACAAAATTAAGTAGTGGGGCGCGTCATTTCAGAGTGGACAACCTATAGCAATAAGAATGTGCGTCTTATCGATAATTTGCTACCTGCTCCATAAGTGCGAGTGAGACCCCGTTTATGGCCCGACGACTCAGTTCTTATTGCGCCAACTATAGCGCATATTACAACCGCATCGCATCGCATCGTGAAACAAAAAGTCCGGGGCGGCCAAATTAACGAAAGTGATGTAGTACGAACTTAGCAATGCGTTGCGTTGCGGCGTGTGTCGCCCATATTTGCGCTAGCCTTACATTAGCCAACTTAAGTAGCACGATTTTCAGAAATAAAAAGGGTTTGCACTGTACAATACGCGGCAGTGCGAAAGTGGTGAAGTTTAAATACACGAAAATAGAACCAACTCCGCCATTTACTCTCACCAGCATTCCCACAAAAAAAAAAACCAAGTGCTTATGAAACTGTTGTTTACATTGTCATAATGGGTGTATGAATAGTGATAGCGATAGCTGGATGGATACAAATTCGCTAAAACTTTCAGTGTATCGCAATTCGATGAACTTTCAGATAGGCCTGTAATGTAGCTATCTATAATACTTGTATTACTTTGATAAAATGTCTATTACCTCTCTCACCCTGGCGCGTACTGTACTTTAGCATACAGAGCTCATAAACTGTTTTAGTTTATGATCATTATAGTTTTGTCGCTGCATTTGTTTATATAAGATGACTGGTAATTAACTATATAGTGAGAGTGACCGATACACATGATTGTACTAATGATAACAAACAACTTTTACTATGGGACCAAACCTGAAATCGCGAAAAAAAAACAGCTGTTGCCCACATTTTGACGAGTTATGCGAACATAAATTTAGGGAACAGTTGTTTTTTTCGCGATTTCAGATTTGGTCCCATATTAAAAGTTGTTTGTTATCATGAGTACAATCATGTGTTTATCAGTCACTCTCCCTAATTACCAGTCACACTATATATTTATTTTCTATTGAAAAAGAGCTTACTTAAATGGATTTAGAGAGAATGAAAGATCACATTAAAGAAGCATTCTACAAAATACTGCATCATACATAGAAGAAAACAACGGTTGCACAAATGCCCCGAGCTTACCTAAGTTTTTTCTCCAGAATACTGCAAATATCAGGCAATAATGAAGCGTTGTGCGGACAGGCAGCATGCAAATGATAAAAATACGACATTTAATAATAATACTAAGCATTACGAATAACAAGTCCTGAAAAAAGAAAATATAGAATAGCGTATTTAACAACATCGTATAAGATAAATAAATAAGAGAAGTAATAAATACAGAACGCAACTTCGTTATAGACATTACAAGTGCATGGAGTGGAATCATGCATAAAAGACAGAAATTTCAGATACATCACGCATATTCCAATAGGAATTAAAATGAACCAGAAAGTAAACATTGATGAATAGCATGATTACATCGAGGAAGAAAGGTGTGACGAATATTAAACAGTTACTTAGTTCCGCATAGCGTACGTGCCTCAGATAAAGTAATTAAACAGAATTGATGTGACGCTTTATTATGCAACTACCTACAATAAAGTATGGTTAATCTGACTAAATTCAAATGAAGTAGGTACCTACTTTTGAATCTTTGAATGTTATTTCTTTGGTCATGCCCGAAGTTACACGCAAGACCAGCGGGGCAATTGCGTAACACACTATCAATCGGAATTGGTTTCATTTTGACAGTTCAACAACATTCATTGCGTTATTTACGTTGTTGAGCAGACAAATTTTTCGAGCAAATGAAGCAGAAGAATCCGATTGATAATGCGTTACGCAACAGCCCCGCAGGATATGCCTTTTAAGAAATACCAGTTTGATTATGAAGTACAAAGTCTAGAGTAAGAATAATTGAAAAAAAAATCGTTTAGCACGACATCGACAGTGCAACGATATAAGAAAGCAGTGCATCGGAAGCAACACGCTTCATTCGCAATCGACGGTCCATAAAATGATCGCGATGTGCTTACTCTTTGCAGAATTACATGAAACGTTAATGAGAGCAGTGCCATTGGAGTACAAAACCAGCTGCCTCGCAAAAAATCAAGCCTTCGGTGTAAATTGGGGATATGACCAAATGCTAAAGTTAGCCCAGGTAGCGCACGGGCGATTTTATAACGCGACGATTTTTTATCATGTACTGGATTTTCTCGGTGTCGAGCCGAGCATTGAGAATCCAACAGTGCACTCCAGCGCGTCAATATAACACACTGTTGGATTCTCAATGATCGGCTCAACATAGAAAGTTGAAAAACCAGTGCGCGATAAAAAAAAATGGTCGCGGTCAAAAATCGCCAGTGGGTACGAGGGTTTGTTCTAGTGCAATATCAAGCTAGATAGCGCCAGTCACCTGGAGCTCAGCAGTATCTCGGCCTCGTCAGGCGTCATGCTGTCGGGCTGCTTGCCGTCGGCGTCGGCGTCGTCCCAGCGAGCGTCTGGCGCGTCCCCGCCCCGCCCGCTCTCCCCGGACGCGTTCTCCCCCTCCGACACGCTCCATTGGCTGGTGGTCGACTTATCGAGCACCTCTATGGAGCCTTGGCTCGCCTCGCTCACTACCACGCCGGAGTCCTGCAATGCAGGGTTTGAGGGTTTAAACTATGGCCTTGATAATAAAATTGTTGTATAGCTTTGAAACAGCTGCAGGAGTGGAGCCGACTAACATGCATGTCTTTCCTAAATCAACATTACCGACCCGGCCACCAATGAAGCTTATGGCTGGTGACGGAAAGCCGGAGACGTCAACTGAGCGGAAAGAAAATCTAGTTTCGCTTTCGCTTGGCAACTAGAGGCGGGCACTGACTATATACCCTCTAGGTAAGGGATAGAAGGGTGAACAAATACCTGCTGCAGTACGGAGAGCGTATCAGGATCAGAGCGCGTCCGCTCCGCGTCACGTATGTCCCTGGTGAGCGGGGGCGCGGGCGGGGGTGGCTCGCGGTAGTCAGCCGGCCGCAGCCGCGCCACCACCTCGGGCGAGGGCTCGTTGAACCCACCTTCGTCTGACACGCTCGACGCCCGCGATCCACTCCGCCGCGGGGTTTCTTCCTTCTCTGATGACTTGCGACCTCCGCCCGCTGAAGATATAAGATTGATTCGATAAGAAGATATGAAATGTGGCAGTAAAACAGTTCTAATCATTAAAAATATTGTCAAGTCAAATGTATCACTACAATATTATGAAATCAATGGTAACCTAATTGGGGCTGGTTAGCCAAGGCCAAGGAGCGTATCAGATGGAGTTATGCGGTCGGTGGCAACGCGGCCACATACTAGGTAGGTAGTAACTGAGAGGCCCCTCTCAGACAGTAGTTACTAAATGTGAAGAAAATTGTGGTTCCGAATCAGGTTCTCAGATGTGTGAGTTAACAGTTAACAGTGGCGTTATTCATTTGCTTAAAATAATTTTCATTTCGACCTTATTTGAAAACATCGATACTAATGTTCTATGCAAATGAATCATGCTACAGGAAATTCTTAGAACAAAATTTTCGCCTCAATGAAAATCATTAAACTATATTCTTCGGAAACGAGTACGGAGTAAATTTAGGCTAATGAGTAAACTATTTTTAACGCAGATAGGTACTCTACTTCCGCAGCTCGGGCAGGTGGTGAGTATACAGGTGCCCAACATAAACAAACATTAAAACGGTACATGTTATTTTTACAAAAACTCAGGCCACAACTTCAGTTATTTGAAGTACGTCCATACGGATATTTATAAAATGCGACGATTATATTCAACGCCCTTGTGCGTCCCTCAAATGACATCGAATCTAGAGTCCAGACGTAAAGAACACATTCTTGTTTCGGATACGTGGAGAGGGACTACACTATAAGTACATAGAACATGCTAATAGAACTGAAGAACTGAGTGAATGCGAGGCAGTAAATATACTACTGCTTACTTTTATCAAATACTGACTCGCAGATAATACGAAACTAATAAATTTTATCACGCCCAGTACAAAATATCTCTTGGAATGTATTTGTTTACAGTTTGCATGCGTGGCTACACTTTCGTTTCCCGATCTGGAGATAATTAAACCTGCACATCCTCAGAAACTAATTTATGATAACAATCGACTAACCATTCAACATTTATAGTAATCTATGTAACGCATGAATTTGCAATAAACCGTTACAACCATCACGCGATCTCTCGAGACAACGAGAGCGAGTCATGCCCACTTTACTAATTAAAACTCAACTACTCATACACGTATGGGCTCGTATTATATCTTCATATGGAACTATATGAAATTGGGTGTTAATGCCACTTGTACTTCATTCGTTTGTCGTTTCTCGCATCTCGGTACCCCAAGAATGCGAACACTTTACATACGGTTCGAGTCGGAGACAAATTGTGTTGACAAAAGAAAGAGGGGAAACTATAAATAGGTGGATAAAATTAGAAACATATCCAGAATCAATTTTGAATTTATGGTTAAGTAAGTAAATAGGGAAAAAGTACAAAATGCAAAAAAAGCTTTGCTCAAGAAGAAACATTAAGTGTGTAGCCGGAAGAATCATAACAGGCTATTATATTTTTATAAAATGCAAACCTACTCAAAAATTCCCAAACAATTCGAACGAAATATTTAAAAACGTGCTAGAGAATTAGATCTCCAAAGCTAGCTCTCAAAAACTCATAAAATTTAACCTTGTAGGGGCAGGCAAGGCACCCAGAAGTTGAAGGCAAATAGGAAGACGGCCTTCCAAAAAAGGTAGTGATCATTTTCAACTAATGCGTCAAGATGTGGAGTGGATGATGCCCACGCAAACGTTGTAAAATTCATAAAGTAGTTACTGCTTTATTTGATTTATATTGTAGACTTGATATATGTTATGGTGATACCAGTCATGTATTTATTACTAGGTCGTTGAAAATCCTTGATAAAGACAGGTATTAGGCTATTAGGAAGTGTTTGGAAGAAAATGTTCCCATTTACTTTGACTAAACAGATCTCTATTAATGATCATGCTGATTATCAAGATGTGCTAGGAGAAGAGAAACTCGGGTGTAGAACTCTAACCGCCTCTAAGATTTGTAAAGTTAACATGCGCGGCTTAACTTCGGTTAATAATTTTCGATTTTAAGGACTTTTACTGACACCAATAATACCATCCCAATTTCTAGTTCAAAAGTGTATTCACCCGGTTAGACTGGAAGCCGACCCTAACATAATTGGGAAAAGGCTATAGGCTGATTATTATGATTTGTTTTGGCACTGTGAACTTTCCTGTCATATATTTTTTCATTACAAGACCTAGCTATACCTACGTTCCTATCTAAACTCTAAATATCCAATTTTACAACACAAGGCTACAAGCTACACTACAACTGATGCGTGTCCCATCCTGCATAAAGAAAATATACGTCAAGCTCATTGCCCGTACGGAGAATTGCTCCATTGAATCAATTGAACATACACGAAAGTTCGCTGAATGGACGCGATGTGCCAAGAACTATATTGTATACGGTGATAGATATTAAACATGAGTTTGCATGAAGCTAGGCCTTATTCGCTTCGAAACAATTCACAGAACGTCCGCGATGGTACATAATATGAAGCTGAATGTAAGGCTTGTACAAGTGTACAGATTGGGTTTTGAATTTCAATGCTTAACTAGGATTAAAGTTTTATAACAAGCGTTATGTGCTTGTTTACATTGCGTAAATTCTAGCACAATGAATCATGTTCGCTAAGATACACATAAAATCTATCAGGAATTTTCACAAAATATCAAACATTTTCACAAAATTAGAGCTTAAAGTTAAAATCGAAAACAATTACTTCAAATTAAGGAGACTGTTGTTCAGTCTGTAGTGTGTTCTAAATATCAACTATAATAGATGTTTGTTATCTAAAAGACCTAGAAAAGCAATACGGAATCTCATAGGACAGTAGGATATGATGACCAGCTGAGTTCTTTACACCATCATCATCAGATTAACGTTTTCCCAGCTAGATATGTCAGAGGTAAGAAAAGTCCGTATGTCTAAATTAAGATTTATTACAGACAATAAGAATATGAGATAACAGAATGAAACAAAGAGCAGTAGGAAGACCATATTCACACTTATTTTAAAACGTATAGGATTGAAGACAGCAGTACCTATAGCATATATTAATAATTTTTTTCCACTGAAGTATATGAAAATGCGAGAAACGCGTTCAGCTCCAGCAATAAACCGTGACTGAGAAGCGACCCAAATAAAATTGTTTCTAAGCAAGAGCAAAACAATAATAAAGCAACTGACCGAGGCAACAGCCGCAGAGGCGCATGTTGAGCGAGCGCATGCGACGGGCACGCGCGGCGCCCGCCGCATCACCGCACCATCGTCGCCGGCGTCCCGTGCCGCCGCCGACCACTCTCACGTGGACATTTACTTCCAAACGACGTATTTTGTACTAACTTCTATCAAGTCACACGCGAAACGAAACGATCTGATAAACGGATGGAAGAAAAAAAAGCTGATGTGATGAACCAACCATATTTTTCACAGTTATTAATTTCAGGTAACTAGATTGTGGCTGGCTTTAATGTAGCACAAGATGAGGAAGACCACAGTATGAGTTTACGACAGCAACGTTGTCGATCACCGGCATCTGCGCGCTTTGTAAACAAACACAGCCGCAGATTGGCAACATAACTAGAGTAAAGGATTAAACACCTCTTCAAAAATTAGATTATTTTTTGGAAGCGTTGGCAGCTCACGTTTGCAACTTGAAGGTGAACATTACAAGAGAATAAAATAATAGAAGCAATCTTCGAACAAGGAAACGATTTCAGATCTCAATAAAGGATCATATTGTGCATTAAATATTTTATTAAGTCCGAAGCGTTGCTCAATGAATGTAATATTCAGGCTAGGAGCGAACACACACCGGTCAGAACGAGACGACTAAAGCAAAACGAGAAGGAGCATTGGGAAGCTTACAAAGACAGAATTGATAAAAGACTGAAGGGACCATTCGAACTTTCTGCACAAAGTTTATCTCGAAGTGAATCAGCGTTTGTACGTAAATATCGACGAACACACGATTGTTTAAATTCTAGTCACGAAATATCACTGTTTTTTACTTTTGAACTTTTGCTTGTTTGATCACACAAAAATTAGTAAGAAAGTCACACACTTGTTTATAAGGTAAATAGAGTTACTCAGCATATACAATAAAGAGTGTAATCAATTGTCAAAACGGTCCCATATAGTGTATAGTAATAGTGTAGCGTAAGAAGGGGAGCGCGCAGGGCGACGTCGCTCGGGTTACTGCGTCGCGACGACGGAGGCGGCGGCGGCGCCGGAGCATCTAAATCGGGATCGACTCGCAAGTCTCGCAACGACTCAAATACCTTGACTTCCTCAATATTACATTGAACCCACTGAACACGAGACCGCTAAACGTACGTCAATCGACGCCCACTTTTCTGTTTCTTATGGTTTTGCTCCCTACAATACAAAAACAACAGCATCAGGTAGCTCAGACTTTAGCACAGAAGCTATATCACACATTTCATTCACATACATTACATAATTCCCTAGAATTAACAAAAGCATTTGGCTTTCGGTGTTCTGAATACCTATAAATAAGAACAAAAACACCAGTATTTAGTCGGAAAAGACAATGATGGCACGTATAATACTGATATCAGTAAGATAAGGTAATGAGGTTGACTATTATAAAAGTGAACCAGTGCAAAACCCCATGATTAATGGAACTTGAACAAGAAAATGAGTAGATAAAAAAAATACATTCCCAGATCCATTGGAAAATTATTTTATCACGCACAAATAATAAACATGGTTTTCTCAGCCTTCAACTCTATCATAAGTGAAGTACGTACGTGTCTACTATATACGTCAATAACGTTTCTTGTAGTGTAGATAAAACTCCGATAAAGTATAACAAAATAAAGATAATAGACTTTACGTATGTGTAAAGAATTTTGTAATGAACATAATAAATAGTCATACAAGAAGGTAGGAAAATAACATACCAGGCGAGGGTGAAGCTTGAAGCGAAGCAGGAGGTGAGGACTCCGCAATACGATGAACAGGAGACGCTAATGGTGATACTAGCGGGGAGTGCGGCGCATCCTCTATCTTTACAGGACATGCAGCAGACTCTGGCGTCGAAGAACGCCGCCTGCTCTTTACTTCCCATTCTTCACTATAATCTACAGACTCATAAGCATCTTCATCCAAATTTTTTGATGATCTTGAGCCATTGTCCAAAGTAACTGGACTTAGCGGAGTCGGAGATACGCGATCACAAACATCTTTTGTATTATTGTCGTCAGACTGCGACAACACAGGCGACTCGTGAGATGTAACACTAGGTGAATATCTATCAACTGGAGGTACTGCACCCGGAACATTATCTGACGACGATGTATACGTTCGATTATTTGGCACTGGTGACACTGAAGATTCGCGTTCAGCTGAAGGTAAACTATCTTTGTCGTGGTACAACGGGGAAACTGGAGATTTCGGTGACCTTGCTGAAGGCGATGGCGATTTTTGTTTTCGTGGAACCGAAACAGGCTCTAACTTTGTAGGTGTAGAAGATGGCGACGGTGGGGTAGGCGATATTCTTTCAATGGTGTTTGACATAGAACTAGTATAATGTGTTTGTTCACTTGATTTATGTATTGGAAAATCATTATTTTCTTCAGTTGAATTTCCTTCATCCTCACTTGGTGGGGAAATCGACGGCCTTACGCTAGGATGAATTTTCTCAGTAGATGATGTAAGTTGAGATGCCGAATCAAGTTGTGTTTTGATTGGTGAGTTTAATCGTTCTCTTCGCGCGGGAGGCGAAACTGAGGATTCGGGCCTCGGGATTGGCGACACTGAATTATTAGGTCTCGGTGACACAGGTGTAACACTTTTTATAGGACTCGGAGTTTTTGTGTTAGGTGTAACTCGACTTACTAATGAAGAAGGAAGAGTAGTAGGACGTTCCACCTGAGAGTCACCGGCACACGGTGAAAGCGGTGGAGAATAAACACGTGAAGGAACTACATATCTTTCTGGATCTTCCGTTGACCTTCTATCGTGATAACCACTAGAATATTTGTTAGAGTCCACTTTAGATTCATCATGACGAGATTGACGAGATTTATTAAAATGAGCAGTCCAATTTCTCTGTTTTTCTATGAGTTCCTTGTTAAACCTTCTGTCTGGTTTTTCAGGTTTAGGCAAAACACTTGGTTTCACAGGTTTCGGCGGCGGTACCATTGCACCATTGGCGAGACGATCACCATTGACAGCAGGTACCGGCATCGGCGTCGGCGTCACGATTCGTCTGGGCGGGCTCACGGAGCCTGCAGAACTGGAACGAGATCGCGCCGGCGCTGGTGGAGTCACCCCACGGGTGCCGGCAAAACTAGCAGCTGCTGAAGGCGATTTCTCAATACGAAATCCACGATTTTCTTCACCCAATTTTTCGAAAAGTGCACGAGCATTGTTGAACCTTGCCAAATGACTTTCGGTCCGGACGCCTGTCACGTCGCTACCGCGGACTTCGTCTTCCTCTCTCGACGGCATCCCTTGAAATATGTTCGCAATCTTTGAAACTTTAGTGCCTGAATGTCTTTTCTTGCACTCCTCCATACTAGCCGGGTATGCCCGTTTTAATCCAACCTGTAAGATAAACAAATCAGAATAAATTCTTGATCGCCGCCATTGAAAAATAAATAGAACGCGCTTGTACGAAATTGATAAAGTAGAATTAGATAGGCGCGATGTAAAATGCGTACTGGCGCAAGTAGTTAGCGCTCGGAACGGGCACCGCCGCGCGACTCGCGACGTTGGCTGGGCCTGGGCCGGGTTGGCTTGATTATTCTCTGCGTTAAATTAACTTGAGATAGCGATAGTGCTGATAACAACGTATTCTTATTTAAACGGTCAAATCTGATATTTCGTAGATTGTAAACGTGCAACACAGTGTGCGAGCGTGTCTATATTTATTATTTTATTTTAGCCTATTGTCCCACTACAGGGCAAAGGCCTCCCATTCTCCTTTAATATAGTTAATTTAATATATTTCTTTGTCTCGGGCCATATCCAGCGTATGCTGCCAATCAGGTGTTTATATACTCTCATATCGTAAAGTTCCTATTTTGAATAGTACCGTAATGACATACTTTATCCACAAGAAAAAAGTTTTACTAAAGACTCATTTTCCCGAACAAAATACAGCTTTTAAAATAACTCTTTTTACCCGACTGCGGCGAAGACCAAAAGGATACAATACAGGTCAAATACATAAGTATTTGTCCTGTATTGTATGTATGTAGGTATGTAGAGATAAACTACGATAACATGGCGCGCCCCTCCAAAATTCAAAACGTTTGAAAGTATTTGTGAAAGTATTTACAATGCACCACCAAGATTCACAACGCATGTGTGCGTAATGAGACGGCCGTCAAACAAAAACAAATCCACGGATTTGTTGCTCGACTAGTCACGTCACTACACACATTGAAACAGTAATTTGGAGGGGCGCGCCATGTTATCGTAGTTTATTTCTATGTATGTATGTATGTGCGTTTCTTTGTTCCCTCGTAACTCCTAAACGAATGAACGGATTTGGATAAATTATACGTCTTTAGATTTGTCTTGGTAGCGCGAGTGTCACTGGCACAATAACATCAAAAATAAAGTAAAATGGCGGATTTGGGGTGACATATTGTGGAGTTCGAAATTTTTTGGTCTTCTAATACCATCGAGTGGGGTTTTAAAAGGTGATTACAAAAATATATAAAACTTATATGTTTAAAAGTAATTCGAAGTTACAAATTGAATTTTGATTAAAAAAAATTGCTTTGAGCAGAGTTAGGACCTCGATCACTAAAAAGCTGGAAATAAAAAAGTTATTAAAAAAAAACTAAAACTGAAAAGCTAAAAACAAGCCCATTTTAAATTTAATAAAAGTTGGGGAAGCAGGCGGGACCCATTCCATTTTTATATTTTCAAACTCAAACGAGTCCCGCCTGCTTCCAACATTTATTAAATTTAAAATGGGCATGGTTTTAGCTTTTCAGTTTTAGTTTTTTACTGCAGTCGGGTTTTTTAGTTTTTTTTTAATTAATTTTTTTTCTGTTACAGTATTCAAATATTTTAGTATTATCTGTGGTAGAGGCTGCTGTGGAGCATACTCCCGCTGTGAAAAGATGGATTTGGGTGTCATATTTACAATATTACTTATTGAGTTTTGATGAAATTGCATGAGTTTAGATAAAATGGTGTATGAAACTGCACATACCCCTGTTATGTAATAGTTTCACAAACTACTATTATAAGTTCATAACACACTTACACTGACAAAAAATGCTTAATTTTTTTCCTACTATAATACCAATGTTTTTAGTATAATCAGTGGTGGAGGCTGATGCGTTGAAATGTTGGATAAGGGCGCCATACGATATTCTTTATTGTGTTTTGATGAAATTGCATGAGTTTACTTACATAAAGTAGTGTATGAAACTGCACATGACTAGGTATTAAAACACTCGTGTTATTAATCGAACACTTATAAATAACTCGAGAACGGCTAGATCGATTTTCACGGTTTTTGATTTGTTGTATTTGTCTTCGTCCCGAATCGCAGAATAACTATTAAAAACATTGGAAAATTGTCAAAAAAAAAAAAAAAATCCAATACAAAATGTTCATGGGTTTCGTAACTGTCAAACATTTTAATGTTCATCCCGTCGATACGGTAAACTCTCCCTTCAAATTAAAGATCATACTTATTTAAATAAACGTTTCGAATCGACAAGTTATGTCCACAATTCGGATATTGGCGTATTTTAGATTTTAAAAATGTAGAATAATGTCAATAATGAACAATGACATTATACATCTAGACGTTGCCATGATTACAGTGTGAAGTGTGGAAGACCCGACAGTCGTCCTGTCTTAGCTATGAATATATGTCTTAGCGTATATACGAAATAATTAGGAAAGTTGAGACAAAGCATCGTAACTTCTGTCCCTTACGGATTCAAAAAGTTCTCAGCTTGCGCCTTCAAGAACTTCGCGCGTTTACATTAGAATATTCATAGCTAAGACAGGACGACTGTCGGGTCAGCTAGTATTATCATATAATATTACTACAACTACAACATGATTCCGCAACGCATACATATAATAATAATTAGAATGAACAGCTAGGTACTGTGATAGCGCGAATGTCCGTGTGAATCATATGTACACCACTACTAATATAGGTAGGTACCTGAAATAATAAACGATAAGATGTTCGTGTTAATATGATAACATAGATAATAGTTCAATCAGTAATTAATGTGTACTTATTGTTTGCGCTTGAATAGAATCACCGACAAAAATAATTGCAAGTTTAAAATTATAATAATGTTCCGGAATTGCCCTCTGTGGGTTTTATTGCTTTGCTATACATTAAGGTGTGTGAGTCCAGAGTGTCAGGTGGCACAAAAATGTGTAACTGATATTTCAGTCAGCGAGTGTTGGGGAAGCCAAGTTTTAGTACCAGGTAGCAGCATATTTGGATGTTGTCCATCATGCGGAAATCCCAGCGGTAAGTTACCGAATTCATCAAAAAATCATAAATATATATTTAGGTAAATACGCAACACGTATAAGAACAAGTATTTAAATAGAACGTATCGTTCGTATTAAATTTCACTCACACTGACCTGTCGGAAGTTAAGTTATTCGATCTAAGTCATTGCGATCGCCGACCGCAGTCTCCGGGAAAGGACTTATTACCTTGGAGAAAATGTCCGGTTGTAGGTGTTCGACTAATTATCATATAGACAGAATAGATTACCAAATTACAAATTCGCCGCGTGCCCTGCAGTGTTCATTTTATAAATACATATTAACTTTTGTTACTGATAGTTGTAATTGTATACATTGTTATAAGTCAATCTGCCTAGCCTTTTTCCAACTAAGTTGGGGTCAAGTTCCAGTGTAACCGGATGCAGCTGAATACCAGCATTTTACATGGAGCGACTGCCTATCTGACATCCACAACCCGTAACTGGGTAATACGATACCCCTTGGTAAGACTGGTTGTCAGACTTTCGGGCTTCTGACGACCCGTAACAACTGCCAAATATCCACGAATGACAGCCGGCACCAACGGCTTCTTCCGAGGCAATTATAAGATAGGTGCGATTGTTATTTGGGGTGAGGAACATTAAGGCAAAGAAATAGAACAGGATAACGAGACGTCGGATAAACGTCATAATTGGTACTCAGTGTTTTGGCCAAAAATGGTCAATTTGCCACTTTGTTCAGAAGAGCCAATTTGCCACTTAAAAAATTGCAGTCCATATCCGGTCTATTGCGTCACACTGACTACTGCGACTAAACTAGGTACTTACTTACATTACATCTCCATGCAGGAACCCAATAGAGATCCAATGGGATTGTTCAACAATAGTTCTACTTATTCAATTATTTCATGGTTCATTGATTTTTGGATTTTTTGGTTTTTGATTTTTTTACTTCCCCTTTGCACATGATGCAAAGGGGAAGTACCGAAAATCAATGAACCAACAAAGGTTATAAGTGTAGCCAGTTAGCTGCTTTAGAAACTTCTTTTTTTAAAGGAAATTGCAAGAAGTTAACAAAACTGCATAAAAAGGGTTCTATTACATTAGACAAAGAATTAGTTTCTCTAAAGTAGGTATCTTTATCCATAATGTTTTATCTTCTTTGCTGAGAATTAAATTGCTGTAGGTAAGCGATAGCCCTCAAAATCACTTTCATACAATGTACGTCCGGTAGTAGAAATTTGCAAGTCAGTAGAGCGTGTCTAGTGTTTACTGCTAGTATGGTCCCTTTATTAGCTCTTTATACAAATACACTGGACAGCAAATAAACCGGGCCACCCGCTACCTTGGAACTCTGATTCGATTTTCTCAAAAAGTATATAACTTACAACTATCAAAGTTATACCTACAAAAAGTGCGTTCCATGATTATTCAAATGAAAGGAAACTCATTGGCATTAATCAATTTTTTAAGTGTTTATTAAGGATTTTACAAAAAAGAGTCGTTTTCCAGTCATGTTAATCGTTAGTAATCATAAACTGAAAAAAAAAATTAAAGCCAGAAACAAAGAAAAAATTAAAAAGAAAGTTTTGGCTAGTATTCAGTATTCCCTCCCCTTGCTCGGATAACTGCCAGCATCCTCGTATTTATCGACCTCACGAGCCTGACGATGAAATCTTGAGGAAGGAAGGAGGAAGCAGACGTTGCGCAACGTGAGGTCGCTCGGAGACTTCGAATCAGCAGATCTTCGGTGCAACGAGTTTACAGACGATACTTAGAGACTGGAGCATTCGATCGCCGTCCAGGTACGGGCAGACCTAGGGCTACATCAGCGGCAGATGATCGTTATATCCAACTTACTGTTCTCCGAAATCGCCGCCTCAACGCAGTTCAAGTCCAACAAAGTCTGCGTGACGTACGCCAAGTGGTCATAAGTTCAGATACCGTCAGAAGGAGACTTGCAGAACGGAACCTGACTCCAAAAAGAGCTGCAACAGGCCCAGCATTAACGGTAGCCCACCGTCGAGCACGACTTGAATTTGCTCGAGAGCATAGAGATTGGCCGTTAGAGCAGTGGGGTAATGTACTCTTCTTCACTGATGAGACCAGGGTGAGTCTACATGGAAGTGGTCGACGTCAGAGAGTGTATCGTCGTCCTGGAGAACGTTATTCTCAGTGTTGCATCGAGGAAACTGTTGCTTATGGAGGAGTATCTGTAATGGTCTGGGGCGCTATCTCGTTAACTGCACATACAGCGTCAGTTTTCATCGAACCTACGGGCCGTACACGTGGATTGACTTCTCATCGCTACATTACTGAAATACTCGCAGACCATGTGGTTCCGTACGCAGGATATATCGGGCAAGATATGCAGTTGATGCATGATAATGCACGGCCTCATGTTGCTCAAGTGGTGACCCAGTATCTACGCGATGTTGGCATTCGTTCAATGGACTGGCCAGCTCGAAGCCCGGACTTGAATCCGATAGAACACTTATGGGATGAGCTGAAACGTCAGGTTCGAGCCCGGGTACCTGCTCCAACAGGGCTTCCAGAGCTGCGAATCGCAATTGAAGAGGAGTGGAATGTAATTCCTCAAGATTTCATCGTCAGGCTCGTGAGGTCGATGAATACGAGGATGCTGGCAGTTATCCGAGCAAGGGGAGGGAATATTGAATACTAGCCAAAACTTTCTTTTTAATTTTTTCTTTGTTTCTGGCTTTAATTTTTTTTTTCAGTTTGTGATTACTAACGATTAACATGACTGGAAAACGACTCTTTTTTGTAAAATCCTTAATAAACACTTAAAAAATTGATTAATGCCAATGAGTTTCCTTTCATTTGAATAATCATGGAACGCACTTTTTGTAGGTATAAATTTGATAGTTGTAAGTTATATACTTTTTGAGAAAATCTAATCAGAGTTCCAAGGTAGCGGGTGGCCCGGTTTATTTGCTGTCCAGTGTAAATAAAATTGAAGTGTCACTTTTATTTCAGAAAAATAATTAGGGTTCCGCGCAAAAAAATAAAATCCATGCAATTGTGATTAAAATCCGATTCAAATAGGGAAGTATGACATCCACGCTGGCAAACCCGCAGGCAAAAGCTAGTAGACCTAGTAGTGCATAAACCTCGGAATTAGACGACTCTGAATATATCTAAATATATAAAAAGAAATGGGTCTGACTTACTTATGCGGTACCCCGCCGGGACACTATACTAGTGTGCTGGAAATCCTGGCTGCAGCATCAGACCGAGAATTCCATAATCTTGCATAGTTATTATAGCATACATGGATGTTTCAAATTTTAAGTCACACTAAGGTTTGAAATTAAAGTAAATACCCATTACGCGTCTAACTTTGAAACGGCTGAACCGATTTTTAAAGCGATAGACACACAGCGGTCAAACTTATAACACCCTTCTTTTTAAGGGGTCTTAAAAAATTCAAAGTGGCTAGGGCATGTGGGGTATCATAATATATGAAAGAGCGCTTTTGCACATTCTCAAACATGTTTTTTAGGCCGCATAGTTTTCGACTTTTCATGAAAAATGTAAAAAATAACCCCCCCCCCCCCCTCCCGTTATCTCCGAAGTTTGCATAGAGACAGGAAAAATAAAACGATGTCTTTAAATACTACACTTTTTCAGAAATCGGAACGGAACCCTCGCTGCGCGACTCCGACTCGCTCTTGACCGGTTTTTTTAAATTGTTTGGAAGATAAACCTGAAATTATTATATTTTACCGCAAAAACATTAATCTATCATTTAACCCGCAACTTCTTCAATTTCCAGCTGAAGATGGCGAGGAACAAACCGAGGGTTGCCAGCCCCCTTCCAATTGCTTGCCTGATGGAAAATATGCACCTGTACAATGCAAGGGCAATCTATTCACTGGCAGGTATGAGTATTCATGGTATCAAATTATCAGCCAGCAACAATAATTAATGAGTGCATGATCTTCAAGATTCAGTGCCGGCCGATTAAGAAGAATAGTCTACCAACGTATATTGGTTTCCTATTTTAACATTTTTTGATGCTTCATCCAATAACCATCCACCCAATTCATTAAAGAAAATAATTGTATGAAATAAGTGACGACTGTACCTACTACTTTCTTCATAAACAGAGTTTTTGCGGTAATAAGGAAAAAATTAAAGAATTTATTTATATCTGTACAAAATCTATATAGCGTCATGCATTTTAGTTTAATCTTTTTCATGCGATATAGTTAAGATTAAGCACATCAGTGACAACAATTGCTTATCAACCGCCACTTCCGATGCAAAGTCATAAGTACCAAGAATTTAAAAACATTTTGTGATTTTTACCATTCAAATTAAGATAATTTAAATGTTATGTTTTATTTATTTTACTTAAGGCGAGTGTAGCTGCTAACAGGCAGCGCCACCATTTAAAATTATTGACTCATTAATTTTAAATGGTGGCGCTGCCTGTCTGCCTGGAACATTTTGAAATTTCCTATGCACACATTTTTTGTCAGATGTTGTAGAATTTTTTGTATCAAAAAAATCAACACTAATCCTCCTAGGTTCGAAGTTATAGCAGTTAACCAAAACAGCCGTTTTTGGCGTTTGGTTTTACTAACTAACTGTTAATTCTACAACATCTGAATAAAAATGTGTGCATAGGAAATTTTAAAATGTTCTAAATCTCCTGACTTATTTTTTTTTTTCTCATTGGTGGCGCTGTTAGCGTCTATACTCGCCTTAAGTATAAAAGTATGAGCTGTGTGTGAGAGATTCATTTAATAAGATGTACGATTAATACGCATGAACAATGATATCGCTTTTTATTCAGATGACTGTTATATTGGTAACTAGGTAACAACATTTAAAAGACATGCAGTGTCAATTAGTACCATGTGGCCAGTACTCACACTCCTCTTCACGGCATCGTCATGGTCATCAGGAATTCAGGAAACGCCTAAGCTGCTCCGCAATTTCAACAGCCGCGGGCCGGCTAGGGCTTTCGTTAGGATATCTGCCTCCATATCCTCGGTTGGCAGATACCTGACCTGTATCACTCTGTCCATTATGCAATTTCTAATGAAGTGCATTTTTAAGTCGATGTGTTTGGACTTGGAAGTCACCATTGTGTTCTGACTTAGCTTGAGGGCGGCTTGGTTATCGTTTAATATAACTATGCTTTCATAGTTGGCCCCAAGATCTTTGAATAGACTTTTCAAGTGAATAGCCTCCTTTGCAGCTTCGGTCAAAGCGACATATTCCGCTTCGGCAGTCGATAGCGCTACAGTCTTCTGCTTTTTCGACATCCAGCTTATGGCCGTTCCAGCGTATTTAAAGCAGCAGCCCGAAAAAGACTTCCGGTCGAGCTTGCATGCTCCCCAATCTGCGTCAGCCATGCCATATAGTTCTTGGCGAGTTTTTCTAAATATAAGACCGACGTTTTTTGTTCCCTTTAAGAATCGCAGTACTCTTTTTGCACACTTGAAATGCTCTTCTCCGTAGCAGTCGTTAAATTGGGAGAGATAACTTATGGCAAACATAATATCGGGTCGAGTTGCCACTGCCAGATACATGAGAGAGCCAATCAAATTTTTGTAGGGCAGATCATTCCTTTCATCTCTTCTTCCTTTTTCTAGTCTAAGACCTGGTTCTATGGGTGTAGACGTGGCTTTGCAATCTTCCATTTTAAATTTTTTAAGAGTGTCTTCTATGAACTTCTCCTGGTTGAGTTTGATTTCATCTCCCTTATAAGTAACGTCTATCCCTATTAGCCGTTTAGGTGTTCCTAAGTCTTTTAACTCAAATTTCTTATTTAACAGGTCTTTTATTTCTTGGAGCTTTCTAGGACACGAATAGGCAATTAACAAATCGTCAACATAAATAATTATTATGACTTTAACTCCTCTTTTCTCTAGTAAGTATAGACATGGGTCAGCTTCCGATGCTTTGAAACCTATGTTCTTTAATTCTGTGTCGAGTTTCTTATACCATTGCCTCCCTGCCTGTTTGAGTCCATATAAAGCTTTTATGAGTTGACAAACTTTCCCTTTTGGATTGTTTTTTATGTCTTTTAGCATACTCATTGTTTTGTTGTACAAAGTTAAATTTTCTTGTTTACTTTCTTCAACCATAATTTCAGTCAGATAATCTTCTAAATAGTCAGGGTACTTCATAACTATCTTTTCTTCTAGTTCGCCATTCAGGTACGCCGTTGTAACGTCCATCTGGTTCAATTTCAAACCTTCTTCCATGGCTATTCCAACAACAGATCTTATCGAGCTCAGTTTAGCTACAGGAGCGTATGTTTCATTGTAGTCAACGCCTGGTCGCTGAGTGAAGCCCCGTGCTACAAGTCTGGCTTTCTTTGTGATATTGTTGTCTGGTCCTATTTTGTTTCTTAGAACCATTTTGTAGTCCACTTCTTTCATGTCTTTGTTCTTCTTTTCTATTTTCCAGGTTCCATTCTTAACATGTGCTTTAATCTCGGCTTTTATAGCATCATGCCAGTATTCATCATCTTCATTTTCATCGGATATATAGGATATCTCCGAGAGTAAGTGACTTTCTTCAGTCTGGTCCAGTATAAAATCTCGAGCCCACGCGGGCGGACGCCTCTCTCTTTGCGGCCTCCCATTTTCAGATATTTCAACAACATCTGATGCGTCATCGTAAGACTCTATTTCTTCTACTGAAGAAACTTCATCTTCTTGCTCGTTGGAATTTTGTAACGTATTTTCCTTTTCATTCGCTGTTATTTCAATTTCTATTGGTTGTACCCTTTTATTTTTCTTATCATTGTATTTAATTTTGTTTTCTTTTTCAGGTTTCCGAGATTGTTCCTTTTCGTTAATAAGTTCATCATAGTTCTGACTTTCTTCTTCGAAGTACATTTTTTCTATGACTTTTATGTCCCTGCTTATCACTACATCATCGTCTTCCGGTATGTACACTCTGTAAGCCTTTGAGGTCATCGAGTACCCCATGAATACGCCTTCTTTGGCATTCTGGGTCAGTTTACCCCGTTTGTTCTTTTTCAACACAAAGGTCTTCCTTCCATACACGTAAAGATGATGTCCACATGGTATTCGGCCTAACCATTTCTTGAACGGTGTTTCGCCATTCAGTGCTTTGGAAGGACTACGATTTATAAGGTAGTTTGCAGTTGCTATCGCTTCCGCCCATAGCTTTTTAGGTGCCTTGGCCTCGATTAACAGACATCTAGCTTTGTCTAGCAAGGATCTGTTCTTCCTCTCGCTAATCCCATTTTGTTGAGGGGTGTAAACAGTGGTCAACCTTCTTCGGATGCCATGCGATTTGAGAAAATCATCGAATTCCTTGTTCCGATATTCTGTACCATTGTCGGTCTGCAGGTTTTTTATTTTCTTGTTATGGAAGGTCTCAACTTCATTTTTGTATTCTTTGAAGACGTTGAATACATCACTCTTTCTTTTAATAAAATAGACGTGACAATAGCGACTATAGTCGTCTGTGAAAGTAACATAGTACTTTGATCCTGCTAGTGTATCACATTCAAAAGGTCCACAAACGTCGCTATGGATTATTTCCATGTTATCGGTTGAGTATAGATCATCATGTCTTATGAACGGTAACCTGGACAATTTGCCTTTAATGCAGGTCTCACATGTTTTCATGTCTTCATCATTAAAATTTAAGCCATACATAAGGTTATCTTTAGCCATCTTCTTTAAATCTTTTTCGTTTATGTGGCCGAGTTTGCGATGCCATTCCATAATGTCACTGTCAGTTTTTGGTGTGTAGTTAGCAGTTTCTTTTCGTCCAGATTCAAAATAGTATAGCCCATCTCTCTTTCGAGCAGTCAGTATCTTTTCGCCGGTTTCTTTTACGACGTAGGCTTTCTCTTTTTCAAAAACAACCTTATTTCCTCTGTCCGTTATTTTGGCGACGGATAAAAGGTTTACTGATATATCAGGAACATACAAGGTGTCATTGAAGTTGTAGCCGTGTTTATCGGTACTGATTGTTACTTTTCCTATACCTTGAATTCTACTAATGTATTTATCTGATGCCAACTTTAAGGTGCCATTTTCAGGTGTCATGGAAGAAAACATCGATTCGTCACCGCACATATGTGATGAGCAGCCGCTATCTAGACACCAGACATTTTTATCAACATCTGAATTTACGGTGCTCAGACAAACGTTAAAATTGTATTTGCTTCCGTTGTCTTTTTCATTAGTGTTATTCTTCTTACCCCAACATGTTTCGATAGTGTGGCCTTTCTTTTTACAGCTCTTGCAGTACAACCTTTGCCTGTTTTTCTTGATATGATATGCTTCTGAGCTTTCAGGCTGTTCATTTCCACTCCTTGCTTGGTATTCTTCCATAATCTTTATTTTCAGATCTTCAGGTTTAGGCAGGGTGTCTCGAGATTCGATGGCTATTCTAAAGTTTTCAAAAGTTGTCGGCAAACTGTAGAGAAGCATTATGCTCAGCAGTTCTGGAGGTACCTTTATATCCATATCTGCGAGCTTGTCCATGATGTCCATGAAGTTGTTTATGTGGTCACGTATATCTTCTCCTGTGGTCATTCGTTTAAGAACCAACTGTTTTAATAAGGTAGCTTTCCTCGCAGGCCCAGTGCTTTGGTAAGTAGCTTTCAACTTGTCCCATACAGCTTTAGATGTCGCGCAGACTTTAATTTGCTTTAATTCAGATGGCGACAATAAAAGTAGGATTTCGGCCCTTGCCTTCAAGTCCTCTTTGTTGAACGCCGATCTCGCCGCCGCATCCGTAGCTGGTGGTAACGTTTTCTCGCCGCTTACGATTTCCCAATAGTCATTTTTAATCAGGACCGCTTGTGCTTGCAAACACCACGTATCATAGTTTGATTTGGTCAAAGGTTCTATGTTACGATAACTCATAGTTGATGCCATTTTTCATACTTGCAAATAACCACGCTCTGCTACCAATTTGTGAGAGATTCATTTAATAAGATGTACGATTAATACGCATGAACAATGATATCGCTTTTTATTCAGATGACTGTTATATTGGTAACTAGGTAACAACATTTAAAAGACATGCAGTGTCAATTAGTACCATGTGGCCAGTACTCACACTGTGAGTGTGACTCGTAACAGAATTTTACTTATTGTAGATGCTTTTGTTCGGATGAAAAAGGAAAGAGGATATTCGGACAAATGTGGAGGGACCAAGCGGATGAGATGAATTGTGGTAAGTGTATGAAGTTCAATAAAGTGGCCTAGGGCCAGCACAGGGTGAATTCGACCTGAGCGTGCTGATGATGAAGATGAAGTTTGAAGTTGAATAAGTAATGTTATCTTCATTGACCTGAATTTGATACATTATCAAATGATTAAAACACACTATTGCTTCATTTAACACTGGATCCTGCATTTTTCCTTAATTTCAAAAACGCCAAAATTCATCATCGCCAGATTTACACTTCCACTTAGTTTTCTGCATTAAATTTCAGATTAAATAGTGTTATTTCCCAATTCCTTTAACATGAAACAATAATTTACGCAAAAAAATGCTATAACCGTCAAAAGCACAGTTGAGCAAAGTCAACACGCCACGAAAAAGATACTTGTCAGTTGTCAGTGCACGAAGATCATCATCATCAAAATATTGTACATGGAATTAGTAAGTACTCTAAAGCCAAGAAAAGTATGCGGTTCTTTGGAAAGAATGCGCGATGATGAGTCTAATATCTGTTGCAATTGGTAGGATGACGATCTGCTACCGGATTATATAACCCGTCAGCGAGAAAACATCATACATTCATACAAACGCAAAATAAATAAATAAATATCCTTGGACATTTCACACAACGCCATCTAGTCCCAAGCTAAGCAACCTAATGCTTGTGTTATGGTAACGAGATGGCTGATAAATTAGTTAAGTACTTATATACAATTTTTTTTGTAAATACATACATATTATAGATAGAAAAACACCCAGACTCGGAACAAATACTTGCAGGTCGTACAAATATTTGTTCCGTGCGGGAATCGAACCCGCGACATGCTGCGCAGCAGTCAATCGCTCAACCACTGCGCCAACCGTGTCGGCAAAAGCGCTGCAGCAGGTACAAAACTTAGGGCGGTGACACATCTGACGGAAGATGCGTCGCGTTCGCGTATCGTCGCGTCATGGCGTCAGTGTCGGTCGCGTAGCGCCCGAACGGACCAGGGGGCTTACTATGAGCTCTTATAGCTGGGCAGAAGTTGAACGTTTCCAGAAAGAGTGAGTGACGGTGCTATAGGTCGTATATAGCACCGTCACTCTCTCACTGGAAACGTTCAACTTCTGCCCTGCTATAAGAGCTAATAGTAAACCCCCCTAGGGGCCGTACTATGACGTGAAAAAGATCATGGATCCATCATGGTTCCGTTGAGAAAAAAGGATGGTGCTATAGGTCGTATATATAGCTCCGTCTCTCTCTCTCTCTCTCTCTCTCACACTGGAACCATGATGGATCTATGATCTTTTTCACGTCATACACGGCCCCAGTAACTGTAGATGTAAGAACTAATAATATTATTACATTAGCATAATTTGGACTTTAGCTTGCAGTCGCAGAAGAGCTGAACTAGAAGCTGAAGGCAGGGTTGCTACGCTCCATTGTACTGCAAATGGTGATTACGAGCAACTGCAATGTGATGATGGGATGTGCTGGTGCGCCCAGCCCAGGACTGGCCAGCCAATCGTCTCTCCTATTCCAGAAGAAGACATGACTCGACTGCCATGTTGTACGTATTTGAATAGTGTTAAGGAATCATAAAAAATAAACTTTTATAACGGTGTACACGCAAGAGACACAACATGTTGTTCAAGTGCCGATTCGGTCGAAACCAGGTCCAATCCTTGGAGAAATAATAGTAAGTAGGGCTCTTATTTTATAAGAAAAGTTCGCCATTCTTCCCTGTATACCTGAATCCGTTGTAGAACTGGAGATTCTAATGTAAGTTTTGAATGTCAAGTGTAAAAGCTACTCTGATCCCTCCCGAAAACACTTTCATCATCTGAGAAAGATGGTGCTAAGAAATAAAGCAATTTGCACGACAATACAAGTAGTATAAGAAATCCAGAATAATTTCGCCACTGTAGTTCATCATTCGTTTGTCAAGTAGATGCAACAACAGGATACACACAATATTCACAATGATTCACAGTCTCAAGATATTGAGTGACCAAAGGCAATTGTACACAATCAGTATGACAACGAACCCAGATACACTTGTTCAAATACGCTATAATGAAAGCACGTAAAGGTATGTTTGTTTCATAAAATGCAACCATTGAGAATAATGTTTGGTGTGATCAAAGAAACACCCCGTTTAAAAGGCATTTCGTACTTGACGCTGATGTTACGCAGTCCCTAGAAAAACAATTAACTTCGGTAGCTATTTAGCTTCGGAAAGAAAATAATTATACAATTTAGCAGTTAGGTACCTATCTGTTTTTTTATGTAAATTGTAAATGGTTACCAGCATAAACTGTGACCTGGTTTCTGAAGAATCTACTTCTGCGCGCAGTGCAATACTTATGCATATAGGTAGTAAATACAGGTGGGTGGGTGCGACCGGCACCAAGGCACATGTCCACAGTGACGTCATACTACAGAGGGCAGCCACCCTACTATTCCGTATCGATCGCTGCGAACATAAACAAAAACCTAAAATGTTTCTGATGTCTAAAACGTTTTCTAACAATAGACCAATGTTATTTCTATAATACATTGGTTGACTTCACCTTTCACAATTTTAATACTTAGGGCCCATTTCACGATGTTCGAATAGCCACTGTTTACCGAATAAATTCAAAAATGGAACAGAATTTGTATGGAATTATCTGCCAAGTAAGTTAATAGGAACTTAATCACATGTGGTGAAACAGGCCCTTAGCCTTTTCGTAATTTAATTGTAGATTAGCGACATCATATTTAATTTTGGCAAGAGTAAGGAAAACACGTTAGGTACATTATTAAAGAAATAAAAATGTCTATACATCTAAATCTAAAGAAATACTATAAAGTAGTAAAATTTGTATTCTGTATCTTGTTCTTAAGAGGATACATCGAAGCGTAGTTTAGCTCGGTGTGTAAATGAAATGTCGTTATGGCTGTCTAGTTTTACGCGCGAGATAGAAGACTCACGCGCACCGGAACTAAAAGCGCTTCGTTTAAATGTGTATTTATGACAAAATGTTATACTTAAATTAATTTTTAGCTTAGTAAGTTCTTAATATATTTAAATACCTTCGGTTTATAGCAAATTTTACTGCACAATAAGGAACTGTTTAAGAATTATCGTAAAAAACCGGAAATATACGGTGCTTCTTTGGATTTCAACAAACAAGTAATCATGTTTCGGTTTTAGTACAGCAGTAGACAATACGTCAAATAACACATATCCTTAACACATAACATACATAGCTTTAACCATATTTATTCAATCATATTTATATCATATTTAACCTACATTTAGTTTTATAGGAATTTTAAAAACACAAAATTTATCGCTATATCCCTTTAATGTTTTATTTAATTACAGATAGCCCTGCAGTTGTTGGAGAGCAATATTTAAGAAAATGCGAAAGTTTAGTAATAGCCAGCGCCGTGATAGCGAAAGAGCAACTGGAACATGGCACCAGGTTCCTCGGTCACCCTGTTTTATATTGTGACTACGACGGAAGCTATGGTCCATTCCAAATAAGGAACGGCATGTAAGACACATTTATAACTTGTTTCTGAAGCAGAACTTAGCTTAGTGCGAGTTTGGATCAACTACCATAAGTTTCAGGATTTTTAAGCCTATGTGACTCTGCTGTCTTTGTATGCCCAGCCAAAAAACAACATTAGTCCCTCTTCATATGTCAAAACTCAATCTGCCAAGCCTTTTCCCAACTATGTTGGGGTCGTCTTCCAGTCTAACCGGATGCAGCTGAATACCAGTATTTTACATGGAGCGACTGCCTATCTGAACTCCACAACCCGGTTACTGGTTAATACGATACCCCTTGGTAAGACTGGTTGTCAGACTTTCGGGCTTCTGACGACCCGTAACGACTGTCAAAGATCCACGAATAACATCCGGGACCAACGGCTTAACGTGCTTTCCGAGGCAAGGAGGAATCTCGGTATGTAAAGATGGTCAACCATCCACTGATCAAGCCCGGCAAGCGTAGCTTAAGAGGAAACGTGGGTGCTCTTTTCTCCATACAAACAGATACAAACGCTCTCGCCTTTTTCTTTCTGGTTAATGACTATAAAGCAATGATTTTTTACAGAAATGTAAATAACAGCTGCCTGTATGCCCCTATGTTTTCCTTTTTGATGATACATTATTTTTATAAGAACTAGAACACTCCAAAAATGCTCAAAATTGCCTATTCAGACCGCTGTGAACAGACGCCTACTGTACAAATTTGACAACTATTAATGAAAAAAGAAAAACATAGTGGCATAGTATATATCTTTATTATTCAGTTTATGAAATATCTTTTAAATTGGTCCAATATTGGAGGAGGAAATAGGCGAGAGCCAAACCTCTAAATGTGACTTTTTACATAGGCTATTTAGTCGGATCTGCAGTTGTCCTTATCGCACGAATGCGAGGGCAGAGCGCTCGCAGAGCGACAGCAATACCTTCTTAAAATACCTAATTTTCAAAAGTCTGGTCGCCCCCATTTCCTCTTAAGGGACGTAAGATCCTGTAAGTAACCTGAGGGATCGACCCGTGCGGCTGTTATTACTTAGCCACGAGCTCCTCTTTCTCTTCTTCATTGATAACTAATTTATATTTTAAAATGTTTCAGATCTTACTGTACTGGTCGAGATGGAGAAATATTAGGTGCCTGGCAGACACCGACAAGTTCAATGCAGGGAATGAATTGCAGTAAGTATTCAACTTTTATAAAAGTGTTTCTTGGAACTTATCTTTAAGTAACTATTTTGACATGAACATCGCTAAAATAAGCTGGTGGTTCCTCAGGACTGAAAGATATTTGAAGCATGGAAGCCTAGTATCCTCATACATTCCGAGTAATTAGTTAACAAGTAACATCCCCTCACCATTTAACAGAATTATGTATTAAACCATTGAGTAAAGTTTAGTCAATGGTTTAATCATTAAACGATTAAACCATTGATTAAACGCAGTCAGACCGAATCACAGAAATTGGATTACTTACTTAGTTCTTAAAGCCGACTTCATACCAAAGCCAAAGCAAGCGCGACCGCCAAATGTGAGCGTTGGCGAGCGTTACAAAATGTATGAAAAAAAAAAACAACTTCAGGCGCCGCGACTGATTGTGCTTTGTTTTTCACTTGGTGTGACCGCGGTCTAAGTTCTTCTTAATTTTGGAAAGAGATATTAATGTAGGTAGGTATGTATTAAGCTTTGGTTTCCTAGGAAAGCGGTTACGTCATATTATAACGGCCGTCATGAAAATCTGTCATTTTCACCAGTATTTAACATTAAGTTAAACCCCGCACCCCAAAGATTTAAATCGCTAGATTTGCCCTCACCACCGTACCGTACCGACTATCTTTTGACGCGGTAACGATTTAAATCTTTGCCACTGGCATCAGTTTCATTACAGCCGTCACTGCGGCCGTTAGTGGCGTGGCGGCCATCGCTCTTCTAGGAAACCGAAGCTTTAGTTACAAAACAGTTAAAATATTCAAGTTTGAACATATTTTTAAAACTTGTATGTGTGGGTGGTGTTTAGGCGGAATGAGAGCTCATCCGGCTATGGATTCAAAATATTTCCTAATAACTTGCCACTGAACTAGTGATCACAACATAATACATTGTTGCTCTGCTAAATAAGACCCTTTTCAAGTGGATTACAAAAATACACAGTCAATCATACTGAAATGGCCGCTGAATCTACTTATATAAAAGCCAATATTTATGAATACGTACTACGACGCGACGTGCCGTGTACTGTGTGTAACTTTACTTCCAACTTTCACTAAGTAGTATGTTTTGTTTTCCTTTTTTTTATTAATTTAATCTATTGATATTATTTGCATACTAACTGGACTACGTACACATAAAACAAGATAGGCTGGAGGGCATCAGCGTACCGTTAGCATGGCTCATTCGCATTGTGCCACCGCGACCGGTTGTCGGCCGTGACCCTGTTCCCGATACGTTGTACGGTCCCACCCATCCTACCATTCAGCTGGAATGCGGAGACTAACACACTTCATCAATTAATTCAACAAAAGTTGCCCTCTGACAGGTGAATTGATCAATGCACGTGCCACTCCAATTATCTAGGTACCTATTTACCTATGTCAGTTTATGTTTAATGATGTGGTAGGTACTTATTAATTACGAATGTGGCAACTGCCAAGTCTCTATTACCATGACATTTATTCTAACCGTATTATGTTTATGACACTTGTTATAAGATTATGATCCGAATCTATCTATCATTTTGCAAATTCTCTAATACAGGTATGAGAAATTTATTGACCGTGAACCACGCCTAGCCGGATAAGTCCGAAACGATTGAACAAGATTTTTTACTATTGTATAGAATCAAGTTCTTCTAACAATCGATGTCAATACCTTCTAACTGAGCACTTGAACAGACAGCGTTGCTGCTGGGTAGGTTGTTGCGCCTCTTCTTCCCACCACTAGGAAGTGGTGAAGGGTGGGCGTTTTGTGAGACTGACTTATGTAATTTTGACGTTCGAAAAGTAATGGTTCTCAGGTAAGTAAGGGTTGGTTTGAATCAATGACTTTTGATTTTGAGCTAAACCTTGAAATGGAAGCCTTGACTATGTTGTTGTTCTTGCTATTGCAAACTTCATTAGGTGCCAGAACACAAGAGTATCTTGGACCTAAGAGTATATTAGTTTTACGTCTGATGAATAATAGAAAATAATACAGTTACGAAATGGGGTCATTTATCATGGTGGTCCAATAGCAGTGTGTGGAACCTGTTTGACTTATTAACCGATATTATGATTTGAACAGATTGTGCGCGAGACACCATGGTGTACTTCCCTGCTCGTGGCATGACGGTGACCGACACTTGCCTCGCGAACGGCAACTACCAGCCGAACCAGAACGTGGGAGACGTGTACTACTGCGTCGACACTGATGGCTACCATAGTGAATTATCAGAAATGTGGCCAGATGATAATTGCGCTAGTTATGCTTAATTATGTATTTTCTTAATTATATTACTGTCATTTTAATACTTACTAAAGTTTACATTATAGCAGTTAATGTTTTTTTAACCGACTTCAAGAAAGGAGGTTCTATATTCGACCCGTATGTATGTATGTTTGTACGTCCGCGATTTTCTTAATAACTAACCGCTTTCTATGTCTACCTACATACTTTCATGAAGGTTTTAGTATATAATACATTAGGTAATTATTCTTATATACGAAGTTATATGCATTAATGTACTGTATTTCCGACATTTTTAAGCGGATTTTGATGATTTTTCTTTTTGTTCGCTTGGGCGAATTCGCTTCGGTGTCTTCAATTCTTCAATGCACCTTAGGTTGGCACCGACTTCAGAAGCTGTTAAGTTTTTTTCTGAAAGTTATTTTATTCGTTTTGAAGTCGGTTTTTACTTTTTTTTAACCTAGATTCATAAGTTTTACTAGTATATACTAAATTGTATACTAAATTGATATGGATTTTTTAAAATAGTCTGAAATTAAAATATATGTATATTTATTTAGGAATTCCTCATTATTATTTGGTTAAACATGTTTTTGCTTTCTTCATCATCATCATTTCAAGCCGGCATCACCAACTGTTAGCAGTGGGTGATGTCGGGCTGAAAAGAAAGGGGAGGCCTACACCTAGGTGCCACACTACCCGGTTCCATTATGCGGTTCCCGCAACCTGGCGATATCATCAACCCCACGCGCAGACGCATAATTATTATTATGCAAATATCATTCAAGACTAACTCGTAACCATCATAATATGATGATTTATAATATGTTTACTAGACTTTAACAAAATTAAACCATCTCAGCAATGCTAGAAATATCAGATTAAGCCCGTTTAGTAGATAACGTTAAAGTCGTACCGTACTGTGTATTGCCAATCCAAGGCTCCAAGCCCTAACTTTTTCTACTACTGCTGAGCTGACCGGTCTGCGCTGACAAGCTACGCGCCGTCCGACAGCGCCGACGGTCAGCGTGAGAAGAAAACCAGCCATACTCTCGATCGACACACTGGACTAAATGTCACGATTTATAATGGCGTGATTGCTGTTCAGGTCCTTACACACTACCTATAAGAATGCACAAAAGCTTACGTACCGGATAAATGGATGCTCATTAGACGACCCAAGCACCGCTAGGCGCGTGTCACCAGACGCCAGGGCGCCGCCGCCCGCTCGCCGCGCCAGCTCTTCCATCTGGAACATGCGACTTGGGTTACCAGTGCTGCGGAAGCTGCGAGCCGGTCACACCTCACCTGCTGCCACGACAAGGTCGCGACAAATTTCTATCACGCTAATTTAATTCATTTAGGGCCCTAGCACACCTCCGCCGCGAAACCGCATGATGTTATGCGAGTAAATTGAATTGAACTACTGCGGTTTCTCTGCTATAGTTTCGGGAAGTGTGCTAAGGCCCTTAGGGAGATAATACCAGAAACATTTCAGGTTCAAACAGTTCAGAAAATGTGAGATTATTTAAAAGTGGTTTTTCTCGCTATGCAATTCCGTTGGTTGGTCATCAATCGCAGTACTCTTGCCTCACATAATAGAGAATGAGGGACGCTGCTACTCTTTGTCTCCACATACACCTGCGTCATCTCTTACGACTATCCACGTGAGGTTAAATGAAACTGGGACAAAGGTCTCCATGTCACAGGTTAGTACTGCTGATCCACCGTAACAAGAGAAAAAAAGAGATAAGTTTTGTAGAGCAGTTTAGTGTTCTTAATGTTTATTATGAAGTTTCTGATCAGAACAACGTCCTGTACAAGATATGCTTGGAAATAAATAAGGATGACGGGGTGTTACCGTGTATATTAGGGAATCCAATCCCACATATGCGGGATCCCGCGAAATGAATGGGAAGCATGCACACCGCGCGACTACTCTTGATTGAGCGAGATAACTAAGCATACAAAAATAGAATCGATACTTGAGGTAAAGTTGAGTACCTACCTATACTCGATACTTTGGTTACGATCGCGATACCGAGAATTTTCGTGCTCGATATTTTTGTTACGATGCTTATTATCATCGATACTTTTCACTATACTTGATACACGAATTAGTCTATCTCTAACTCAGGGACTTCCCGGTAAACTAAAAATTAAATGCACCACGTTTTGATGATATCTCACGCTGAAGGCAATTTAGTTAGTATTCCAATGCAATACTGTAAGTGATTTGTGGTAAACTTCATAAATTCATGAACATAACTGCATCAACAAAAACTATGATTTTATTTGCAGTCCCGCAAATCCCGCGGATCCGCGGGTTTGATGAATTCGATCCCGAAAGCTTGCAGGATTGATATTTTGATACAGGATTGGATTCCCTACTTATCTACTCTGAAATGACGCGCCCCTCTACCTCATTTACCGTACTGTAGGTATACAAATTTAAGTAGTGGGGCGCATCATTTCAGAGTGGACAAGCTCTACTATTAAACTAACTTAGAATAGGTACTAACTAGCCTATTATTATGAAAATGTACGCTAATCAGAATTAAGTTTTATGCATACTCTGCATTCAAGTCAAGGTCAGCTATGTTGGATGCTCCTTCAGCTTTTATGTATAGGCAACGTATTATAGAGCAATAGTGGCAACTAAAATATTATGTTAGCACTTGGGTCATTTTGCGAATACAAAATTGCCCTCCCATGCTGATAAGATGCCCCCGCTAATTAGGGCAGTGTCCCCGAAGGACTTGGTACATTTTCCGCGCTTCCCAAGAGTAGAGCAAAGAGGACTTGTTGTAGATTCGCAGTTTGTTTACTTTAGCATGATAACTTTTAATTATTTCCAGTGTTGTGTTGTGGTTGTACTATCCTTACTTTCTACGAGTGAAGTAAGGTTTTCCGTATACTTATATAATATTTGGAAAGTATTCGCAGAAAAAAAACATTTTTTTAGGGAGAGAGAGGTAGTTTCGAGTACGATTACCAACTTTCCAGCAGAATTTTCAGCATGAATATTTAATAAAAATTAATCGCTTTGCCTCAGCCGCGCAATTTTTCTAGTAAGTTAGGCGAAAGCACTAGTCGAAATTCACATAATCTTACTTTTTTTGCAATTTGTCCAAGGATATTTATTTATTTATTTATTTAATTTGCAGGTTAATGTCAGGTTGTATCAAAATATGATTCGCAACTGTAACAAATATGTATTTAAATCATTTTAGTCAATAGAATTATAAGCACAAACCTCTGAGTTAAAATTGGCCTCGAATGTCATGATTTCATAGTAATTTAATAGGGTAAGTAATTTGAACTTAGAGTCGTGTACGGACCGCCCGCATTGAAATAAAAGTGCTGATTTGGCTGTGACATCCTGATGGATACTCATTGATGATTTGAATTTGTAACTGGCTACTTTTGAGTGCGCTACTCAGCTGTAGCGTCGTGGGCATAGAAGAAGAAAGCAAGAAAGAAGGTCGTGGACGACTGGCCTAACATTCCTTTTTTGACTTTTGCGGTAACCACTTTTCGACCTTATTACTATAAGTACCTATATTTATCGTAATATGGTTCAAAAGTGGTTCACCACAAATATCCGCGATGGTACCTAAAATATGCTAAGGAATATTGGAATTCTTGAACATTTTAATAAAAATTGGACTATTTTTTATCATTTATTATTAGACATTTTTCATGGCTTGTAACATTTTTAAGGTGATTGCGCTGTGTAGCCGCGAAATTCAATTTTTTTTGAGATTTTTGCAATTTGCAGGTCCGTGTCAGGTTGTATCTTAATCAAAGTATGATACGCGGACATTTCGTTCAGATTCCTCAAACGAACGAAATCTAACGAATCTGCACGAAATCTAACTTATAGAGATGTATCGATGATTTTTATGGTTAAAATTATATACTTAAATACATTATATGTTTTATTGCCGCGTATCATACTTTCATCAAGATACAACCTGGGGGCCTACTCCCTAAGCACGAAGCCCGTAATTTCGGCCTTCGTTACGGGCGTTTCTTACTCCGTATCACTAACGGATGGATGATTGGTTCGGAGCCCGAACGAAATATGAATGACAACATGATTTGCCAGTTGTCCCTACTCCCGATGTGTTTTTGCCCGTCCGAAAAAATTAACTTTTACACTTGTTTTGATGGATCGTAATGTCAGACGGTCGGATGAACGGACGGACGGAAAGACGGACGGACTTAGGGAGTAGGACCCCTGAAACGGACCTGCAAATTGCAAAAAACTAAAAAAAAAATGAATTTCGCGGGCTACCACTGCGCATCATAAATAACTTCGTTTACCTATGCATTCCGGCACATACTAGACAGAGATTGTAACCATGCATTTGTACTTTTGTACCTCCTACATTTAACAATGTATTACAAAAAATCGGACGTAGTAGCAAGAATAGACTCTAAATAGGTAGGTACAGTAGGTAATTAAAGGGTTATTTACCTATATCTAATTTAAAAAATGTACCGGAGGTAGTAGAGTGAAAAGAGGTCACTGGCTTGCTAATTTATAAGCTTGGCGTTGAAACCCAAAACCCCATATAGGTACGCAGACCGCTTACTAAGCAACAAACACCATAGCCACGACACGTTTGCTTGGAAATAAAACTTACAGCCGCAATTGCGTAACACTATCAATCGGAATCAGTTTCATTTTGACAGTTCAACAACATTCATTTCGTTATTTACGTTGTTGAGCAGACAAATTTTTCGAACGTATTTTATGAAGGAATGGATTAGCAATTTGCTTCAAAATTATTAAAATTCCGTTTGATAGTGTATTACTTAATTAATGCTGGTGCTCATCTTTTTCGGTCTTTATGTAGGTATTTATTTATTTATTCATGCACTCATAAAGCACTTATTAGAGAAAAATACAGATAGAAGAGCACTAAGGTTCTGCTTATCTCAACAGAAAGTTCCCAGATCTGCGACAGGACTACAGGAGTTGGATAAGAAATATAGGCACAGTGCGTAAAAAGACAATGCAGGAAAATATTAATTGTAACATGTGGGGTAAATTCGTAACAAACAAAATGGCAATCGATGGCAATGCCTTTCATTTTGACAGTTCAGCCCATGGAGAAAAGAATGAAGCGGAGATGCCGCAAGGCTTAATCTCTATAGAAACAAGCGTCGCCAGAATGCGGGTGAGAGGGGGACGAGGTACGGCGAAGGCTACGCCCTACGATGGAAATCCCGCCCATTTTTTGTACTGCCATCTACCGGTGAAAGGAATTATTACAGTGAAACTGAACTAGCTATTTTTATTTTAGTTCGTCTACTGGCCACTATGGCGTAACACAGCACGACACATTGTTCCAGAACATTCTATGAGAACATTATATGAACATTATATGGCGGGACCACATTATTTAATACCCAACTGCGGGTGAAGCCCAAAATGTGGGTAATGTGTTTCCAGCTTGAAATAAAATAAAAAAATATAGTAATGATACTATGTTTTACCTAGGTAGGTAGGTAGTAAAATCAAAAAAATGTTAATATAATCTTTATTGGACAATGCTCATTATTGGCCACTAAACAACACAGTTTTATTAAAATGCTGCCTTTTAGACAAAACAATGTTTTCGAGCTTACTATAATAATTAAGTCTCGTATTGCAATAGTTATGGCTTATAGCTTTGGTCAACAATGTGACCTGGTTGAAAATTGGATCTTGATCATGCGCATGTGCATTTAATGATATGAAGTACCTAATTATCTCCTATTAAACTTTTAAGTGTAGCATGAACAATATTATGAGGTTTAAAATTATAAGCATTCAAACTTTCTTTTTTAATTCTTCTTATGATTAATTCTGTGCGTAAGCAGATTTTAACAACATCATCAGACGGGAAAATAAGTTAACCGCGGCTTTTCAGTGAAGCAAATCTATGTTCTGTCTTTGTTTGTGAAGAATGAAGGGCGAGAACACATTCTTCATCAGAAGTCTCTGTGTCATCATCAGAATCTGGGCTCTCATCTGATATTCTGTATCTTTCACTTGTGCTGTTAAGAGCCATTTCACGTTTTCGCGCGAATATCTAAGATTTTAGTCGCCTAATTTTGTTGAATACATTTAAAAGAAAGACCAATCTTTCGTATTTGTACTTAATGTTTCATTTACAAAAACTTATTTGTTTACTTTGTGGTGATAAATCTCCCACAAACTAGTTTGCAGAAAAATCATCGCAGAGTCAATTTCAGACTCATAAATCTATCACTAATATTCATATATTTTGTTGACACACAATGTACTAGAATATCGATTAATAACATTACTTAATTAGTAAAAAAATAAAGTGTGGGGGCAATTTTAAAGTTTTATATCGCTATTTAATCGCGAGTTTTTGGTAAAAAAAAGCAATTTGGTAAATAAAGCGTAATTAAATTTTTAAAAAACATGTCAAAATAAACTATGTTCTTTAACAAAACTAATTCTAAAGTTTTATTAAAATCCCTTCATTTTTAGGGTTCCGTAACAAAATGGTAAAAAAGGAACCCTTATGGTGTGACTCAGTCTGTCTGTCTGTCACAGCTGGATATCTCAAGAACTACTGATGCTATCAACTTGAAATTTGGAATAGTTTTGGATGACGTTTACCCAACTATTTTGCAAATAAGAAAGACTTAAAATATTTATATTTTTTTGCAATAGAGACTGAAAGGGGGTCTTAAAAATTTAAAGTGGGGCTACTAGGGCATGTGGGGTATCATATGAAAGAGCGCTGTTTGCACATTGTCAAACAATTTTTTTTTTTTTTTTTTAGGCCGCATAGTTTTCGACTTTTTATGAAAAATGTAAAAAAAAATACCGTTCCCCCCCCTTATCTCCGAAGTTTGCAATGAGAAAAATCTGAAATTATTCTATGTGATAGAAGTTTATGTAAAGATTTCAGGAAAAATAAAACAGTGTCTCTAAGTAGCACACTTTTTCAGAAATCGGAACGGAACCCTCGGTGCGCGAGTCCGACTCGCTCTTGACCGGTTTTTTTAGACATAATAACGATATTAACATCACTCTAAATTAGAATAAATTACGTTGCATAAGCGGGCACCGATTATTACAGCGCAAGCGCCCATCGAGGAAGGATCTGTGCCATTTTTTCCCGCCTCCCGATGTCCGAGCGCACGTATTGTGAACGCATTATTTTACTACGACTGCAATATTAAAATTTTGTTAAAACTTTGTGAAATGGCTCTTAATCAAGTCAACAGCGTCAACAAAAAATAAGTTAAGGTTAAAAAAAAACAAATAAATATCATACATTCGAAAAATCAAATAGGGTCTTGCTGGCATGAGGCACACATTTTTATTTGTCAGTTAGGACCGACTACTTACCGTTAGATGGCGCACTTTTCTTATTTTAAATATTATTCTTGTTTCATGTATCAAGGTATGTAATTTATCTATGAAATAACTTTTAGCAAGCTAAATAAACATAAGCAAGTTATTTGAACCGAAAATTGACACATTGACCGATTGATTGATTGAGATTGAATTTTAAAAACACGGAGTTGTCACGTCATAGTACTTCCCCGGAGTGATATAATAGTTCTTTTCGACGACAGATGTCTCTAGCTACTAGCAAACGAGAAAATGTGTTTTAAAATGAAAATATACATTTTAGGGACTTAAACGTGAAATGTTATGCCATCAATATGTTTTAGTTTTGATCCTGAACAATTTTTGCATCCAACAACAGAGCATTTCATTATAAAAACAATATAACAAATAAAAACCATTCAAATACAACGGACACGAACGCGATGACGTTTCACTCGAAACTAAGGTTTGTGTCCCCGCCCACCTGCGACGTCATGACCGAATTGAAGGCGCCTGACCTAATTGCCTTGCGGCATCTCCGCTTCTTTCTCTACTCCGTGGTCCAGCCACATTAATTACGCAATTAGGTTGCTGAACTTTTATACAAATAAAAATACATAAAATAGGTATAATATAATACAGATTTAAATTAAATTAACTAGCGAAACAACGCAGACGTGTCACGTGTAGAGATGGGAACATACCCGGTAAAATCCCAGACTTTGGGTAAATACCTATTTATACCCATTTTTACCTTCCCATTTTCAATTTATACCGGGTAAAAATTACAATCATGTATAACATTGAGGAATAAAACTAATCACACACAGTGCCATAAGTACCTACCAAATTAAAAGAAAAGTTTATTCAATTTTAGTATTGTAGTGTTGATTATAATTTAGTGGAGTTTGGTATTTTAATGATGACACAACATCTCATCATCGTCGTCGTCGTTAGTGTTAATTAAGGTAATCAAAAGAGTTTAGACATGTGATTTTGATGTGTTGTTATTACTAAAATTATGAAAGACTAATAATTATGATTAGTTTATTATTTAAGACTAAATAATAAACTAATTGTGCAATTTTAATATTTTTGATTTGGTTATTATTTTTTTATCATTATAATTATTATATTATAATCATTATAATTAAAAATAATTAATCTAAGTAATTGTTACTCATTGATTTGTTTTGAAATATATTGTATACTTATGCTATCTACACTCCTTTGCAAAAAAAATGGGCGGTTTGGATTTTTCTACATTATTAGTAATCATTCAGTTCTAAAGAGGTTTTAATAGCCAAACTATATTACTGGCACTTAATACAGAGTCTTGGTATAAAAAAAAAGTTAATTTCAAATTCGAAACTGTTGTTTTTAAAAATAATAATCCCTTTTTCAGTTTATGACTTTTTACTTGCTATTCGCGGGTTTGCGGTTAAAAGGTTATCAGGCAACTAAAACTAACTTCTCGTTATTTTTATTAGAATAATTTATGTTTGTCGCATAATCCTGCCTTATTGTGACTTAAAACAGATATCTTTGTATCGATTGTAATGGCAGAAAAAGCAATAAGAGCTAGTAAAATTATAGCGCTGCGGGAAGTGGGGTATAGTCAATGTTACGGCTCACAGCGGTTAAACGTGGGTCGTTCCACCGTCCAAAGAACCTGGACTCGATACCAAGAGACAGGTTCCGTTCAAAGAAGTCAAGGTTCTTTGAGAAAACGTTGCACACAACCACGAGACGACCGCTTTTTAGTGACTCAGGCGCTGAGGAACCGCAAATGCAGTTACATAGACCTCAAAAGAAACCTTGAAGAGGTACGAGGTTTTAGCGGTTGATATACGCAGTCGACGACCAGCGCGGGCCCCCAAGTTACTCCGTGAGCACCGAATTGCTCGACTGAGGTTCACTAGAAATTGTCTATCTTGGACACTATGTAACTGGAGTAGCGTACTCTTCTCAGATGAGGATCGAATTTGTCTGAATGGTGAGGACCGACGTCGGCGAGTGTTACGAAGACCAGGGGAACGCTATGCCGACGTGTGTTTTGAAGATATCACCCCTTATGGTGGAAGGTCCGTTATGTTTTGGGCGGGCGTAACTTCCAGCTATCGTACCAAGATAGTGTTCATTGAAAATGGCTCACTAAATGCGCAAAGGTACATAACAGGAATAATTTGTCAACACACATGCACAGCCCGCACTGACTGTAATTGGTGAAGATGCCATTTACATGGACGATAATGCTCGGTACCACCGTTCTGGCGACGTAGATGCTTATATGCAAGAGGTCGGTATTCGTCGCCTGGATTGCCTAGCGCGGAGCTCCGACCTTAACCCCATTGAGCACGTCTGGGACCTCCTAAAAAAGCGAGTACGATCTGTCCAACCCCTTCCACAAAACATCAGGGAGCTTAAACGTGTGATTTCGGCGGAGTGGGAACACATTCCACAGGACACCATCAAAAGCCTGGTGGAAAGCATGCCAAGACGATTACATGCCTTAATCGCTGCAAGGGGAGGTCATACTCGTTATTAATTTTTATTTTTAATGTCTTTTTTTTATTAAAATACCATGAAAATACTCGTAGTCATAATTTAATTATACCCTAAAAATTTTCATTTTAACACGACTCTCTTTTTATTTGACTAAAACACCGATTCCAGGATCTAAGGGTTAAAAACTATATTCTCAATGATAATAAGAAATTTCTAGTCATTTATGCTAATGACATACTAAAAATATAAATATTATCCAAAGAAAAGCCAATGACTGTAAGGTGCCCGTTTTTTTTGCAAAGGAGTTTATATATTCTTAAAAGTAGTGTGCAGCATTTCGTTAACTTTAAAACATGTGCAATCAATACAATATTCTATGTTTGTTTTTATTGTAATCCGTTTATTTTATTTGAAAATTTATGTTGATTAAAGTTTTAAAAGCTAAATACCTTCATTTAATTTCAAATCAATACTTTATCTTCAATGGTCAAGATCAAAATTAACATGGTAGATCGTATTATTGATGACAAAGCCAATTAAATAATATTATGACAGTATTCATTTCATGACGGAGCCATTTAAGTAATATAAAGACAGTACTTTATTTTACCCATTATTTTTTATTAATACCCGGTAAAAAAAGGTATTTATTCTATTTTACCTAATTTACCCTTTCCTTCCAATTTTTACCTTCCCATTTTTTACCCACCCGCCCATCTCTAGTCACGTGATGAGTATCGATATCTAAAGAAGACAAAATAAAAAAGATTGATGATTTTTTGGGGTCAATGACCGCTGGTAATGGTGTTACTTGAAGTGAGTTCATAAAGTCTGTTTTATCGTTCTGAGATATCGATACCCATCACATCTGTGAAGTTTACACAAAAAAAAAAAACTGATATTTTAAGCGACTACACTAACGGCGGTTAATTAACTAAAATCAATGATCATCAAATTCATTTCTTTTTGTTTTATCATGTTAAGATATCGATACCCATCACATCTGCGGAGTTTGGTTAGCTAATTTAACTTAAACCCCCTGTAATATAATATTTAAGTAATAGTAGTTCATTTCTTTTTGTTTTATGTTAAGAATATCGATACCCATCACATCTGAGGAGCTTCGCTAGCTAATTTAACTTGACCCCCTGTAATATAATATTTAAGTAATAGGTACGTATATTATATGTAGGTATTACTCATATCTACCCATTTGAACTGCATTTTTTGTTGGAGTGTAAACATTTGCACGGTATTTAGGTTATTTTTGGTGACGAACATAATATTATTACTTTTTACGTAGGTATGTAAGTTAACTTACGTAAACTTTGATAAAAATTCATCTGGATAAGACACATCTAATTTGATAAACAAAACTAAAATACTCTAACCCTCTTACTAATAAACACAGAATAAAGTTATTCCTTTAAACCTATGAAAATGTATGGTTATTCCTTTGTTATTCCTGATATAACTTTATTCCGTGTTTTATTTGTAAGAGAGTAACATTTTAATTATGTTTTATTATATGATTAGTTGCGGCCTTTGCGGTTTAAAGGCTGTAATAATAAGCACTGAATACATACGATACCTCCATGGATATGCTTGTCTATGATACTGATCAGCATGAATCTTTTATTTTTGTTTGTTTATATTAAACTAGCTTCTGCCTGCGACTTCGTCCGCGTAGAATTTATTTTTCCCCCGACCCATACGACCCCGCCGCATCGCGTCGCCTGCGCCTGCACCATTACTTCCTTTTCGCTTAGCGTTCTTTCTGACTTTTTACTTTTTGCTCGGCTCCTATGGGTCCTAGCGTGATGTTATATAGCAAATAGCCATCCTCATACATAGTGATATCAAATGCAAAAAAAAAATCAAATCCCACCAGAGATAGTTCCCATCAGATAATCCCATCAGAGGTAGTTCCAGAGATTAGCGCGTTCAAACAAACTCTTCCGCTTTATTGTTACCTAGTATACAACATTAGTTTTTGTTTATACTAAACCTCTTAAGGGGTCATTCTACTGATCATTTTGAACAACTTTTACTATAGGACCAAACCTGAAATCGCGAAAAAAAAATCAGCTGTTCAGTACATTTATCTACACCAAACTCGTCAAAATGTACTGAACAGCAGATTTTTTTTTTTCGCGATTTCAGGTTTGGTCCCATAGTAAAAGTTGTTCAAAATGATCAGTAGAATGACCCCTTAAGAGGTTTAGTATAAACAAAAACTAATGTTGTAGATAATATACTAGGTAACAATAAAACGGTGAAGGAAAACGGCATATCCTAGCCTAGAACTAAAAATTCGAAGACTTGTGACATCTACCAACCCGCACTGGGGCCGCGTGGTGGATTACGGCCCACTCCCTCTCGAAGAGAGGTGGCCTGTGTCCCTGCAGTGGGAACGTTATGTTATAGATAACATAAAATCACGCCTAGGTACTCCGGCACCCTAATTGTGTAACACACTATCAATCGAAATCTGAATCATTTTGAAGTAAATTGCTAATCCATTGTTTCATAAATATGTTCGAAAAATTTGTCTGCTCAACAACGTAAATAACGGAATGAATGTTGTTGAACTGTCAAAATGAAACCGATTCCGATTGATAGTGTGTTACGCAATTGCCCCGCTGGTTGATTTTTATTTCGTATTCGTTGTGTGTGTTATATAAAAACACTACATCTAATCTAAGGCAAAAGACGTGACACAGGTTTCACGAACTAAACATTATTTTTTATTTAATATAAGTTAGTAGGTACCTAATAATTACAATTAGTTATTTATTTAGATTAGCCAACAATTATTGTTTACACACACAATATTATGATTTATGAATCAGTAGATATCTTACTAATAATAAAGCTGAAGAGTTTGTTTTTTTGTTTGTTTGAACGCGCTAATCTTCTGATTTCTGGAACCACCAGTCGGATTTGAAAAATTATTTTTGCATTTGATAGCACAGTTCTTGAGGAAGGCTATAGGCTATTTAACATCACGCTATGACTTTTAGGAGCCGAGCAAAAAGAAAAAAGTCAGAAATAACGCTAAGCGAAAACGAAATAATAGCGCGGGCAGGTGACGCGATGCGACAGGGTGGGTCGGGAGAACAAGAAATTTTACGCGGACGAAGTCGCGGGCAGAAGCTAGTAATACATATAAGAGCCAGCGCGCACTTGTGATTTTTAGTAGGCGGGCGATAGTTTGATCTTTCTGGGAATCAGTATGGAGGTGGTATGGTATGGAGTTATGGCAGTGCGAGCATTTGACGATTAATTATCGACCACGGTCATTGTTGATCACGATCTTCGTAAGACAGCGACTATCGGTCGACTAAAAATTGCAAGTGCGCGCTGGCCCTAACCGGCTATTCTAGCTTTTGCCCGCGGCTTCGCCCGCGTGCAGGTCGGAAGGTTTACGTCTGTGCGAACGTCGGCGTCGGCTAACTTTCGCATTTATAATACAAGTATATGGAAGAACGACTATTCGCTCCAAATCAATCTGCCTAGCCTTTTCCCAACTATGTTGGGGTCGGCTTCCAGTCTAACCGGATGCAGCCGAATACCAGTATTTTACATGGAGCGACTGCCTATCTGACTTCCACAACCCAGTAACTGGGTAATACGATACCCCTTGATAAGACTGGTTGTCAGACTTTCGGGCTTCTGACAACCCGTAACGACTGTCAAAGATACACGAATGACATGCGGGACCAACGGCTTAACGTGCTTTCCGAGTCACGGAGGAGTCTCGGTATGTAAAGATGGTCACCCATTCATTGATCAACCCCGGCAAGCGTAGCTTAACCTGATGGATCGATCCGTGCGGCTGTTATTACTTAGCCACGAGCTCCTCAATCCAAATTATTTTTAGTATTGTAGAACCTATGTAGCTACGTAGGTAGGTACATACTTATTATTGCACTTGTGTGTAATGTAGATTAGGTACCTAATACATTGAACATGTTATTGTAGGTAAATGAGCAATGGGCAAGCTAGTTAGGCTGACACAGATTATAGGTGATATAGATTTTATGACTAAGGTTTTCTGATAAATAGGTATGTATCCCCTACCTTATCTGTTTCTGACTAAAGTGCAATGATCGTTAGTTTCATATACGTACTGTAGAGCGTATAGTTATCAAAGCACGGCGATGTCGCTCTAGCTAACGAGTACCTAGTCGTTGTGAATCGAGTCGAGGGTCGTTGATGGAGGGTGGACCGGAGGCCGGAGGGCGCCGCGTCCGTAGTTCCGTACTCCACCACTTGGGCACGCCACGACCCCTCTCGACAGCACGCGAACGACGAACACCCGTATGGTATCGATAGATGTTCTTATACAAATACTCTTACCTGTCACCTACTTTATTTGTGTGTTTAGAAGATACAAACATGTAGATAGGATACTTTATCAGTTGATACTGTGGGAAAGTATTACTACTGCCACTACACAAATTATGTCACGTGAATATGACGAAAATATCGAATGTGTTACTAGCATAATAAAATATTTACAAACTTTATAGAAGTACTGTATGTTTATGACATGTAAGACCAGCTTTTGCCCACGGCTTCGCCCGCGTGGATGTCGGCAAATATTACACGGGAACGCACTACCGGGATTAAAAGTACCTACCCTATTGTTAATCCAGTTAAACAATGTATTAATTCTGTAACACATTGTTTTATAACTCTAATGGTTTAGCTCAATGGCGTCATAATATTTCAGACAGTTTATACAAAACCTTAATGAATTATACACTTAAACCTTCCTCATGAATTCCTCCGTTCATTTGTGAAAACCGTATGAAAATCCGTTTGGTGGTTTTTGAGTTTTCGCGTTCAGACAGACACACACTGGACGCGGTGGGGAGACTTTGTTTATAGTGCGCGCGGAACTAGTTGGCCGCGCCTTAGCTAATAAGAATGAAAATAACAAAGATGCTGATAATTAGATTTAATGGTGGTGCGCACATGCATGGTGGTGCATGCATGTGTTTAATGGTTTTTTCATTAATTATTAATTATAATTATCATTATCATTATTATCACCCCTGTCGCCACCTAAGGCGCGGCCAACTAGTTCCGCGCGCACTATAGTTAAAATTTTAATATGCCGCATGCCGGTCACACTTAAATAACAATTATAACTTTTGACAAGTGGATTGATTTTAATAAAAAGACTAAATTTTACCTCAAGATACGAAGTTCTTTAACTACATTTCACTACATTTCCAATCCCATAAATCTCTTAAAAAGAGGTAAGAACCTACACAAAAATTTTAATATTATTTGTGAATTTTAAAATCAACCCCTATTATGCCCCTTAGGGGATGATTTTTTAAAAAACGCTGAACCACATAATTCATTATTTCCTACCAAAAGCATAAATTTTAATTTTCATATCCTTAACTTAAGAAATGCTGGCTTTCCCATACAAACTTTCATACCCTGTAGGACTATTTTTGAGACAAAAAGTAGCCTAATGTCCTTCCCCTGGATGCCATCTATCATCTTGCCAAATTTTATCAATCCGTTCAGTGGTTCAGTAGTGAAAAGGTAAGACAGACAGACTGACAGACAGAGTTACTTTCGAATTTATAATATTAGTACAATGGATAAATTAATATTTTTTTATAAGTCACTTGTTTCATAGCAGGTACAAAATCTGAGTATTTTAAAATTGATAATAATTACTGCTTTTGTAGAATGAAGCTCATTCTACAAAAGCAAGTATTTTCTTATGTGATAAGGTCAATCTGTTTTGTTGTTTATAAGTAACTAGCTGACCCGACAGACGTTGTCCTGTCTTAGCTATGAATATTCTAATGTAAACGCGCGAAGTTCCTGAAGGCGCAAGCTGAGCAGATTTTGAATTGTTTAGGAAAACTTAATTTATATTTTAAGAATGAACCTAAGATTTTTTGCTGAAAAGTAAAATACCGGAATAAATTTATACTTAGTAAAAAGTCAAGAACATGAAAATGATTAATTGGAGCCAATTAATTTGAAAAAAAAATTGTTTTGAGTATGAATGTCAATGGCTATATGAGTAGGGGAAGATCAAGAAACGATGGATGGACTGTGTTAAATATGATATGGTTATAAAGGGGGTGACTACCGAGATGACGACTAATAGAGAAGTATGGAAGAAAGGGACATGTTGCGCAGACCCAAAATAAATTGGGATAGTAGGTTGTTACCATAGGCCAATAAAAAATCTCAGCTTGTTACTTTTATCAAATCTCCACATATTTAGTACATTAGTGTTAGTAAATTGACGTTATAACAATAAACTGTGTAGAAGTTTCTTTCATACAAACTTTGTCCGGACAATTACAAATACAACAAAAAAGAATTAGCCAAATACGTGCATCCGTTCTGAAGTGATGCGCGTACCTACATACATTCGGCAATTGATTTTTATTTTAGAATACTACATAAGTAGCTGACCCGCCAGACGACCTGTCAAAAATTCAATAAATCGAACGGCAGCAAAACAAATGAACAACTGATTATAAAATGAATTTGAATTTGGAATTCTAAAAAGAATGAAAGTTTCCCGACAGACATTGCCCTGCCCTTTCATGTATGAGAAAATGAATTTTCTTCATATTTTTTTGTGAATTTTCCTATGTTTTTAATAGTTATTCTGCTATTCGGGACGGATACAAATACAACAAATCAAAAACCATGAAAATTGGTCTAGTAGTTCTCGAGTTATAAGTGTTCGAACAAACCCGACTTTGTTTTATATATATAGATAGACACACAGGTAGTCTTTTGTAAAAGGAGGTCAACTTATAAAAAAACACTATACCTAAAGAATTAACTGCAACATAGTATAGAATCTGGGACACGAAACGCCCATAGACGTCATAACAATAAAACATCTATTATGTCTCATTCAGTGTCCCGGGAAGTGTTACCTGATGAATGTCATCTAGGTGTTATATAATAATTAAATATCAGTAATATGAGTTACCCTGTATTGTCAGATAGAAGTAGATAGATTGGATAAATAAATAAATAAATAAATATATAGATCATGATATTTGGTTGTGCTTTGCTAACTGTATGTAGGTTTAGTAGATTCTCTGCAATAGAAAAAAAACACAGCAAATAGAAAAAAAAAATTCTAACTAAGAACAGTCAATAACAAAAATAAACAATTGTGAGATTTTGAAGATGTTATAAATTAACCTACATTTGTATGTCTCCAAATAAAATAGTCATAAATAATCACTCATTGTGTTGTGTTCATAGACATAACGGTTCTCAGGCATGGTTGTGGAATTAAATTTTACATAATTAAAATTAGTCCTTATGTAACTATTGCAAATCACAGTTAGATTTCCATTTCAATAGAAAGCCAAAAACCAAAAACCGTGTAAGTATCAAATTAGCAATAAGGGCAAAATTAAAAAAAAAAGTATAAATTGTTAGAGTAAATGATCCAGAACTCAACTAGGTGGGCAGTAACAGTCAACAACATCACAGCTTCATAGTTTCGTGGGCGGTACAGTAATGCTTAATAAATATTGTTTCTCACTATTCCTCAAATCTTCACCTTTGCAGACAAAATCTTATTTTTCTGGGCTATTATTTGAGGCAGTATTTTGTGTCATAGCTTTTTCAATAGTTAAGAATAATAGTTTAAAAATAAGTAAGCACCTATTTTAAATGTGTAATTTAGACCACTTCCTCTTTTGGTTATATCACTAAGTTTGCAAATAAACAATAAGTCAAGCATTGATGTTTAATTATAATTAATATTCATTGACATAAATGTCAATGAAGTCAAGATAATCACACTAATATTATAAAGGCGACAGTTTGTGAGTGTGTGTGCGAGGGTGTGTTAGTATGAAGAAGTATCTTCACACTCAAACGGCTGGACCAATTTGGATGAAATTTGGTATGTAGATAGCATACACCCTGGATTAACACTTAAAATACTTCTTATCCCGGTATACGCGCGTGAAAGCGCGGGGCGCACCTAGTTACTAATAAATGTACCGTGTGATAGATTGTATGAAAATTTAATTATGGCAAAAAATATGGGAAGCAGACTTTACAAGGTTTGATAAAATTTAGTAGCTGTACTAGTTTCTACTATGTGAGGTAATTAGTTGTATTAAAATTCATTCATTAGTCATGAGTCTATTTTTTTTTGGTTTTGTAGGTACTCTCAAACCTCATACAATAAGTAGGTAAAAAAATAATAATGAGTGATTCTGTCAAAATTACCTGCACCCTAAGACGACCCACTGACCGCATATCACCGCATATTCATATTACAATAATTCTGCCTAAATAGATAGATACATACAGGTTTAGTGAAATCTGTAAATAACTAGATACTTACAGATTTGTGGATATAAACTGTAAGAATGTGTAAATTAACGTTATTAATCGACCTAACTAATTATTACGAATTGTTACTGACCTTAAAAGAGCGTCACGTTTTCTCCAACTTGGTGCAATCCGGTTTGCCACATCAATACCAATTTGTAACACATAACAGACTAATAGATTATCACAATTTCACTTTTTTTCACAATACTCAATAATTCTTTACGTAGGTCGCTATGTAATAATCACTACATACTTAGTACCTAGACCACACGCCCACAAAATAGCGTACACAAACAGTATTCGGAAGCTAAAATTCTAAGTAGATGCTTTTAATAAACGTCAATAACCCGGGCCAAGCGGCTGTGAAGATGAAGAGTTAACGATATCTCGGGAAACTTATCACGAATTTAGTATTGGTTTCAATAATCTCGTTAGTATCTTGCAGCTCAAATAAAAAAATATTATGTACTGTAGATCATTTCATTCATAAATAAAATAAAACTACTTCTAGCTCTTCGTCGTTCACTCTCGCTGGTCCCGGAATGGCAGTGTTACCAGTTCAACTCATCATGTTTTTCTCCCAGGCTAGGCGGTAGGAAATGAAATAGTATTTTTTTTAGTAAACTGAAATAACCTTTGGTATTCCTTCAAAATTATTATCTCAGCTTATGTATTGTTAAAGTAAACATAAACTTAAATAACCTTGTTATTCTTTTAAAACTATTCTCTCAACTTATGTATTGTTAAAGTAAACTGGAAGAGCTGGACCACCTAATACAAGCAAATCTTTGCTTAAAAGGTGCCTCCAAACATAAAGCTATGTAAATTACAAAGTTGTCAAAATAAACATATTTTTTTTTTTTTTTTTTTTTTGCATTTTGTAATATTTTTGAAAGAAAGAAATCACGAAAGTAATTTTTACGCTCTTAATAAATGGCATACGGAGACAGTCGCGTAGCGTGGGTATTAACAGCCCAATATTAGACTATTTTAACTTATCGACTCTGTGCTTTAGAGACCCCACTCCTTAGATAATATGCATCTAGATCAAGCCACCGCGTGGCCGGTCATGAGACAGCAATATAGTACTTTTTCTAGGTTATGTGGTATGATAAATGAAGTTTATCGTAAGAAATCTTCCATATTTTGGGCTGAAACCCATGTCAATACATTCGCACAATGCAAAAACTGTGCAAAAAAGTTAAATAAATCGACGCAAGATAAATTTTGTAACAGTGAAAGCCCTTTGTTTGGTTAACATTCTAAAGTTTGCCAAGCAAAAATACGGCACGCCGTAAGAGACAGAAGATGCGATGCTTTGTCTCAATTTTCCTACTAATATTCGTATATATGTGTCTCACTTCCACACTTCACACTATAATCATTGCAACGTCTAGATAGACGTCCAATGTCATTGCCCCACTCGTTAGTCCGTAGTGGTCAGCACAGAGCACTATACAGGGTGAAATTGAATAGATGCGACAAAATTTAAGGGGGTGTTCTACGCATCAATATGAACAACTTTTACTATGGTACCAAACCTGAAATCGCGAAAAAAAAATCTGCTGTTCAGTACATTTAATGTTCGCATAATTCGTCAAAATGTACTGAACAGCTGATTTTTTTTTCGCGATTTCAGGTTTGGTCCCATAGTAAAAGTTGTTCATATTGATGCTTAGAACACCCCCTTAAATTTTGTCGCATCTATTAAATTTCGTATAATACTGTGGTAAGGGTAAGCCGACAATACTACTAAGCTGAGTTCGCACGGTCGTAAAAAAATCGCGGCGATTTTTTTTTCGCGCACTGCATTTTCAACGCTCTGCTTAGCGCCGGGAGTAGAAAATCCAACAGTGTGTTTTTCGTCGCGCTGGGATGCACTCTGTTTTTGTTAGGTTGGATTCTCAACGCTCGGCTCAACAACGAGAGTTGAAAATCCAGTGCACGATAAAATCCCGCCGCGATTTTATTACGCTCGTGCAAACGCCGACTAAGTCTGTGAAGCCGGCGTTCGCGCGGACGTAAAGAAGGACGGTCAAATCGTACCTGACTACGAGGCGGTGGTGTACAGATATGCCATATATATGTAAAAATCTAGTATTTTTTAAGGTCTTAAAAAACATAAGAAATAGATATTTAAGTCGCCAGAAAAAAAAGCACAAACACATTTTTTTTTAATAGCATAATTTGCAAATTATTTAGAATAACATGTTCAGAACGCACCTTTGACGATTCATTTTGCTTAAGAAATGATTTAGTACTCAAAGATTATAATTATTCACGTTATTAGATGTAATTCAATTCTATATACTTGTGTATCAAACCAACTAGTGCTGTTGTTATTATGTATTGGATTCTTGTCATAAAAATAATTATGTGGGTTCATAGTAAGTATCAGCATTTTGTTCAATTGTGTACAACGGAACGTCATAATATGTCATCGACGCGCGCCATGGATTGACAGTGTCAATACTGTCAATTACAACGGGTGTCAATTTGACACTAATATACTGTAGTGTGTAGTCTTTGCACCCGGCGATCTCGCATTGTTGTTGTGTTGTTGTTGTTAGTGTGAATATTGTGATAAGTACTGTACTGTTTTGGATTTCCTTCTGTTGTTTGACCTTGGCATTGTTTTACAGACTGATAACTAGGTACCGCTTGTGACGATTATTCTGTGCTTTTGATTTCCGGACACCGATAACCTCAAAAGTATTTTTTGCATTATTGAAATATCTTGGCTATTTAGATATTATTTTCGAAAGGGATGGTGTTTACTACATAAAACAATCAAATCTCACTATAATTTGCTTCTGTACACTGAAAATAAAACTCAGGTCCAGCTTCTATAGAAATATGACCGATGTTCTTTGACTTTTTTTTAATGAAATGACAGTTAAGAAGTGTCATTTTACTGCAGCTAATTAAAAGTCCGAGCATAGCAAAAATACCAATTCCTTGTCCATTGTTTGCAACACCTGAACACGTCTACAACCAGCTTGCACGTCACTGTGGCCCACTGTGGCGCCTTGTGGACGCCAGTGGTCTCGAACGAGATCAGTAGAGTTGCCAGCTAAAATCGGTATATTTGTACCCAAAATCGGTATTTGAGAAAAAAAAAACAATATTCAATCAAATTCGTTTATTTATTGAAAAAAAAACTTACAGACTAATTTATAACAATCACACAGTATAATTATTTTTTATACCAATATTCTTTGGCCATAGTCGCGGTCATCTTCGAATTAATTTCAAAATCATAACAATTAGCTGTAAAAGAGTCGTTTTGTATGTAATAGACCAGTGATTGATTCAGTAGACAGCCTATTTCGCTGTTTTGTTTTCAAAAGATTCAATCAATCTGCCTAGCCTTTTCCTTTGTTTTCAAAAGATTAATATGTGAAAATATGCGTTCAACGTTAGCGGATGAATGGGGAAGTGATAAAATATTAAAAATGAAATTATACAACAAAGGAAACATTTGAGTTTCATCGCCACGCCACGCTTTAGTAAACTTACTTCATCCCGAAATAGTTCTACATAATTAGGAAATGTTTTGATTTCTTCACAATTTCTTAAAATGCGCCACTTTGTATCAATTTCCTGGAAATTATTGCTCTCAACAATATTGGGAAAGCTTCGATAGTTCCTATGAGTAGGCATTCACAGGAACTATCGGAGCAGTTTTGCCAATTTTAACATTTTTTGGATCAATTATGTCTAAACCTTTTATTGGATTATTTTCAATGGAAACCGCGTGGTTATTTGCTTACAAGCTTCGATATAAAAATCTAGGCATCTGCATTTAAATTTTACTTGATCTGAGTTTAAATGAAAAGGGTTGCCAACTTAAAAGTGTAAAATCGGTAGAAAAATCGGGAGAATTTCCATGTATATAGGTATACTCTGAAATCGTAGAAAAATCGTTATATTTCGGTAGAACAGAGCCCATATCGGTAGAAATACCGAAAAATCGGTAGGTTTGAGACCACTGGTGGACGCACACTAAGCCGACGTTTCGCACGGACGTAAAAATGTCGCGGCGATTTTTTTTCGCGCACTGGGTTCTCTTAGGTAGATTAGCCGACAGTTGAAAATCTAAGTGTGTTTTTTCGACGCGCTGTCATGAATAAAACTGAAGTTCACAATTTTTTTCTGTTTAATAGTTTCAATTTAGTAATAAAATCGACTGAGACTTTAGGAATAGTATGAACAACTCTAGGAACATAAGAATTACGAAAGCGTTCTGAAATAAAATAAATAATTATCTTGCGTTCTGCTATGCAGAAGTCCTCTGCACCATCATTATGAGATAAAATGATCTTTTAATTATTTGCGTAAAACCTAGCCGCCCTATTCGCCGTACCCACAAATATGATTAGGGCGGCTAGGTCTGATATTGTGGCCACCCATGGCCACGTCGCAATCAGACGAAGTTCCTGATGTGTGGGAACTGGGAAGTAAGATGGCGAGTCTTGTCACTGCTAGGCTAGTGGGTGAAGCTAGGGTGAAGCCTAAAAATTGGCTCAACATCTTCCTAAATGAAAATGATAGATAAATACCAAGTAATACCCAAAATTCTATAAAGCGTAAAATAATCAAAAAGGAAATCGACACCTTAATGTTGGACCACTATTTACGCTACACCCTGTAAACTTAACCAATTCTTACTTTATCCATTTTCGTCACTCCACACTTCCATCTCAACATTCGCATTTCCTCTGCATCCTATCTACTTACTTACTACGCTCATGGACATGACTGTGCAGTCTTCTCACCCCCACCTACGATGCACCAACTTGTAGTGCTATACTCTTATAAACCTTAGAGTAAGGTTTCTATACAGGATTATGATTATGTTATTTCACCATGTTCGAATAGCCACTCATCGAATAAATTCAAAAATGGAACAGAATTTGTATGAAATTACCTGCCAAGTAAGTTAATAGGAAGTTAATCGTACGTGGTGAAACAGGCCCTAAGTTAAAAACCATGTTAAACACTCATCGTAAAAAAATTTGGTGAAGTGAGCTGTCATTCCACCTTGTTAGTTGCTAGTTCAAGCTCACTTTCACCTAAGTTTTCACGCTGAGATTTTTACACAATAGACCGGCTGGTCTCTTACAAAGCGTCAAAAGTCCGCACTTCGAGTCTGCCGACGAGCTATGGAACGAAGTATAATGCCAAACTCACAGACCACATTAGGAACTCTAATGTTCGTTCCGAAACAGAAATAGCGGACGCTGGACTAAGAAATAGTGGAACCAGGCATGTCGGAGCAGCAATAGGCAAAAACCACCACTCAGTGGATCCCAAATAGTAGGAAACGACTACGCGGCAGGCCCAGAAAAAGATGAGAATCAAACGTCCGGATCCCCAGGGCCCCAAGTTATGTCACATTTAAGAAAAAAAAAAAAAATAACTCCACCGCCGTATCTCTACGTTGACGTCGTGGTAGGGTTTGCGCGCTCCGAACTTTAGGTCTGCGCCGGTATAGTTTACTTTGCCGAAACAGGTCTAGGGTGAGGAGCCAGACTAAGAGAGATACATGAACTCGCAAGGCAGCATGTGGCGAGCTGTTGGGCAGTAGCTACCCCACGGACCCTATCTCCTGGGAGAAGTCTTGTTCCTCACCTCTGGCTTGCCATTATTGGCCGGCCTGAATAAACATTGACGAGCAACAGAGCTTCAACCTTTTTCTTGCCTTTATTGGTCGGCTTGAGTAGAGATTCGCAAGAGCAAACGTGCTCTTGGATCTTGACCGTACTTCCGGGATTGTCCTGATAACCGTGGAATACCTACCTCTCCACTCCTCAAGCACCTCTCAATGAAAAAGATAGCCAATGTTGCCCCCTTGTCGCTATGTCACTAGTAGGATATTATTGGGCATTCTAAACCACACCTGCCGTTCCATCGGCTCACTCTGTTCGCCTCGTCACTCTCGGTGGGATTAGAATGCCCACTAATATAAATGAAATCCTAATGTGGTTTAGCGCCTATTCCACCGATCGGAAGGTGAAATATGAAATCCTGCATCATATGGAGGTAAAATAATGGAACGGCGCCTACTCCACTTCGGCCTATTCGTCGCGATGAAACAGAAACATTTGTCAGTGTGGTTTGGGCGCTACTCCACTTTTTGAATCACTTTTGGTTGCGAATGGAACGAAAGTGGTTTAGAGATAGCTAATAACATAAATGATGGATCTACAAACTTTGCGGTTTAAGCCCTATTCCACTTTTAAAATCTTATTTGGTTGCATTAGGTCGATCCCTGCGAATCTACCGTTTACCGTTATGTAACTAAAAGTTAAACTCTTTTAGCTGTTGGTCTGAAAGTTTAATAAAGTGAACTATTTGTTTATAGTGACCAATGAATACCGATGTTTTACCTCGATCAACTACAGCAGATTCTCGGATTGACCACTAAGCCACTACTTTGGTTGTCAAGTTTTATAACAAGAAGTTTCACACACAGTTTGTTAACTAATCGAACTATATGAAAATAGTAAGCTAAAATTCAGGACAGATTGCCTCTTGTCTCTTCATAAAGCAAGAATAAGCATACACCTACAGGCATACACACATTCTATTTCTATGACCCCAGATTGGGGTACCAAGGATATCTGAACTTTAGGATACCGTAAACATTAAACTAAAATATGGGACAGTTTGTCTCACGTCTCTCCACGAAAGTAAGAAATAGCGCACATTCTATTTTAGTGACCAGATTGGCTCGAGGACATCCAAATTTTAATTTAAAATTAAATTCAAACAGACGATACAACCTAACCCGTACATACAAATAATGTATTGAGTAGTTCTCTCACATTCTGCTGTCGGAGCATACTGCTGGCTTCGCATACTTATACACTTGCCGTTTCCCGTCTAAACTGCCGTATAGCCAATGTCAAAACGGTGTTGCGCCGTTCAACGGTTCGCCGCTGCACTGTACTCATTCGTGAACCGCCTGACGATAAACGTATCAGGCAGCCGTTGTGTGTGTATACATTATCATTTACAATGTCGAAGTCAGCAACATTGCATCATGCATTAATTTGCTTAGTCGAACTTTATTGTATTGTAAGACGATCGCTGTACATGTTGTAGTCCGTAATTAAAATTCGAGTTTGCGCGAACTTCCTATACCTAATGATTTTCGTCAAACTGGGGGTGTTTCTTAAATAAGAATATTACCAATTCCGCTAGCTTATTATAAATGAGTGATTCTTTCCTTATTTTTTATATTTTTTTATATTTTTTTATTATATTTTTTTTTTTTTTTTTTTTTTTTTTTTTGTAATTAGCTGGTTATAGTCTAGGAAATCTTTGAAAAGCCCATCCCATTCCCATTGCTGAATTTAGAAACCGACATCCTTTGCATGAAAGGATTTATTAAAGTTTGTTAGTTTTAGTAGTATGACGATTTTACACTCGCTTTGAGTTTAACTGCAACATAAAATTAACTAAGTTTTTAACGCGAGTTTGCTCACGTTGATTGTTCTGCATACATCAAATTTTGTAAGGATTTTACATACTTATGTATATCCTGATTTCTGGCTCTCAAAAATGCCATTTTATTATTTTCATGAGTGTGATGTCATTCAAAATTTTATATCAAGGTTAATTAAACAAACATACATACTTTATAATAATACCTATTGTAACAGCATGGTATCGGCTTCACCTTTGTCGGCGAGGAGGTAAGAAGCTAGTTTTGTATTTCATTTCTCACGAAAATTGCAATTTGACAGAAAGGTTTTCAATCACTACGGATTAATTAGACGTAAGTATCATAAATTACTCATACAACCGTGAATATTGTAGTTAAGGTTTAATTTTGTTATGAGGTAAATATTGCTGAAATGGTATTTTTTATGTATAAAACCAACGAATTTTAATCATAAAATTACATTCGCTCCAGTATCTTCCAGTGATCTACATCATCCTACAACTATAAAATGTGAGTAAGTACTACCTACTAAGTTTAACATAGTTGTCAGCTACGGACCTGGTTCTTGCCTGCCGGCTGGTCTAACTATCATCAAACTAATTTGATAATGTGATTAATCGCTAGTCAGCTACGGACCTGGTTCTTGCCTGCCGGCTGGTCTAACTATCATCAAATTAATTTGATAATGTGATTAATCGCTAGTCAGCTACGGACCTGGTTCTTGCCTGCCGGCTGGTCTAACTATCATCAAATTAATTTGATAATGTGATTAATCGCTAGTCAGCTACGGACCTGGTTCTTACCTGCTGGCTGACGTAACTATCCCCATCATACCATCCATGCCATCTTCTAGTAATCTATATCCCATTAACATTCTCCTCTCCATAATTATTGAGGTTGGTTACAGTTAAAAAATTAATCTTAGTGTGTTCTATTTAAGGTCTGACACGGAATCAGAATACCAATCACAAAGGCCTACTGCTGCAGTAGCCAAGGTGACGAAAAAACAGCCTAAGAAAAATGTGGTGAAGCGCCAAGCACCTGAAAGCGCCGACTACTCATCAGACTCTAAGTCAAGGTAATTTATATTGCTGCTTCTATGTTTAGGTGTTTGTGGTAATTTAAAATGATATACGCACTGGTACATGATGGTTAGTGAATTTAGAACTGTAAATCAATTTCCGATCATATTCAATGCAGGAATGATGACAGTTACATGAAATTATTATATCCCAATATGTATTACGCTATTAATTCCCCATAGAATTCAACAGAGGTGTATAATACTCCTTAATTTCGTTATTTAAGAAATAAATGCAAATTATTATAAATAAAATGTGTAATTGTTTACAGTAAAAGAGGCATCTTGAGCACGGACCTCTTTGGTTTGGAGGACGATCAAAAGACGAAGACCTCAAGCGGGGACTTCGGTTCATCGCTCATCACCCGTGTTGCCAACGGCAAAGTACGGCGAGCGGCAGACCTTACAGGAGAGTTCTACGTGGAAATCAAGGTATTTTCGAAAGACGAAGTTGTCTCTACCCCCATGGAAGAACGATGGAAGAAAGCCCAGGTCGCGTTAAAAGTACAACTAGATCGCAACACTCCCCAGTGGGACGGGCTGCAAAGGTTTATGAGACGAACTCACGAATTATTTGACAATTCCGAGCCTGTCTTTTATAGGGATAGTGTGAATTTAAAATAAGTTGGCTTTAAATTGCTGGGGACACCAAATTAATTGTATTGATTATTGCAGAATCTACTAGTATTGTTAATCTAATCCTAATTAAGCGTACAAAATTAGTTGACGTAATTATAATCTAAAATGCCTTTCTGTACCGTTTGTAACACATCAGTTGAGCGCAGTCACTGGATAGGTCATTTACGTAGTACTAATCATAAAAACAAAAACATTTCGCATTTTTGTGAAGGTGTTGAAATAATACATTCTGCATTTCGTAATCGTATAGCTTCTTATAGAATTACCGATCCGTCTGAGAATTGTTCTCTGGAACCATTTCTTAATAATAATTTGGACAGAATTAAAACTTTAATTGACATGTCTCTTAAAGAACATACTTGTATAAAAGTTAATTTCGAATATTTTGCTTTGTTTTTAATGTTTAAAAATGATTCTCAGGAGATGAAATCATTTGCCACAAAAAACGTAACTCTACATCAGAATTATGAATTTGATTCACTATTGTCTCAAGTCAAAAATACTTTTAAAAAAAAGATAGAAGAATTTCAGGATCGAGACAGTGGATGGACGTTCTTGAGCAGTTCTCATTTGGAAGTCAATGTTAACAAATATCAACCTTTGCGTGGTTCAGGCTTTATCGAATTGCCTTCTGCAATAAAATCTAAAAAAGCATGTGTTAATATCCGCAATAATGATGACTATTGTTTTTTATGGTCTGTTGTAGCTGCTTTATATCCAGCTAAGACTCATTCTGAAAGAGTATCTTCTTACCCTGATTTTCGTAACGTGTTAAATGTAAAGGGCATGTCATTTCCAGTGAATTTCTCAGATATTGCGCGGTTCGAAGTGAATAACCCCGAAATTTGCATTTACATTTATGGTTTAAAAAACAATACTATCATAGGACCGCTTTACAAACCAAAAGCTTTGAACGGAAAGGTGATTCATTTACTTTATTTAGAAAGAAATGATTTGTCACATTACTGTCTCATTAAAGACCTGTCGCGACTTGTTAAGAATCAAATAACAAAACACCACAGTAAACTGTACTTTTGTGACGTTTGTTTAATGTTTTTTAATTCATGTGATAATCTTAATTCACATAGTTGTGGAGGTGTCGCCACTGAACTACCTCCAAAGGGTTCTTTCATACAGTTTAAAAATTATAATAGAAAGCAATTCGTACCATTTGTTATATACGCAGATTTTGAAACAATGCTAGAACGGTATGAATCTTGTGACCCTGACCCCACTAAGGCGAGTACTGTAACACGACAGCGACATGTGCCTGTAGCTTACGCTTATCATATAACGTGTACGCTAGATGAATGCCACAATCGTTACTTTTCTTATCGCGGTTCGGATTGTGTATCAAATTTTGTAAAGTCTATCTATAAAGATGCACAAAAAATTTACGATATTTTACAAAATAGTGTTCCTATGATTTATTCAAATGATAATGCTCGTGACTTTGAAAACGCGATAACATGTCATATTTGTGAACACTTCTTGTTCGGCGACAGGGTTCGCGATCATTGTGACTTGACTGGTAAATATCGTGGCGCAGCTCATAGTTACTGTAACTTACAATACAAAATACCAACATTTTTGCCAGTATTTTTTCATAATTTGTCCGGTTACGATTGCCACCTTTTCATAAAAGAATTAGGTGAAGCTCCTGGATCTATTAAAGTGATACCTAAAACAAAAGAAAACTATATTTCATTCACTAAGTTTATTCCGATTTCTACTGGGGAAAGCATTCAGGTTCGGTTTGTAGACTCTTTCAAGTTTTTAGGAACTAGCTTAGAAAAGTTGGCTAGTACAATGAAAAACCAAGACTTTAAGCAATTGAAATCTCATTTTCCTAATAAAAAACAATTTAACCTACTCACTCGTAAAGGAGTGTATCCATATGACTATATGTCTCAATGGGAACGTTATGAAGATACGTGTTTACCCTCTAAAAAATATTTTTTCAACTCCTTAACTAATGAGACAATTACCGACGAAGACTATGAGCACGCTCGGTCTGTTTGGTCAGTGTTTAATATTCAAAACATGGGTATGTACACAGATTTATATCTCAAAACAGATGTTCTGTTGCTAACAGATGTATTTGAAAATTTTCGAAAAACTTGTAAACTGCATTACAATCTCGATCCCGCGTTCTATCTTACAGCACCAAGTCTATCTTTTGATGCAATGCTTTTAAAAACAGGAGTTCAATTAGAATTGATTAGTGATGTTGAAATTTTTAGAATGATACAAAAAGGTATTCGAGGAGGAGTTTGTATGTGTTCCAAAAGACATGTCAAAGCCAATCATAAATATTTAGATACTTACGATCCAACTCGTCCAAATTCATTTATCATTTATTTAGATTGTAACAATTTATATGGTTATAGCATGTGTCAATCCCTACCTTATTCCGATTTTAGATTTATGAATAGACAAGAAATTGATTTTTTACAATTGAACTTAGCAGATATCAGTGATACTGCAGAAAACGGATACATTCTTGAAGTTGATTTAATATATCCGGAGAATTTACACATGGAACACAATGACTTTCCCTTTTGTCCAGAAAAATGCTTGCCACCTGGTGGTAAGAATAAAAAGTTAATACCAAATTTGTACGATAAGTATCACTATGTTATTCATTACATACATTTAAAAAAATGTTTACAGCACGGTTTAGTATTGAGAAGGATCCATCGCGCTATTACATTTAAGCAAAGTTGTTTTTTAAAGCAATATATTGATATTAACACTCAGTTACGGCAAAAAGCAGAGTCAACGTTTGAACAAGACTTTTTCAAATTATTGAACAATAGTATTTTTGGAAAGACGCTGGAAAATAATGAACATCGAATAGACGTTAAGTTAGTAAACAAGTGGTGTGACTCGACCAATAAAACAAAAAAGACTACTTGTGCTAAAAAATTGATAGCCAGCCCATATTTTCATAGCGCCTCTGTATTTTCTGATGATCTAGTGGCAATCCAAATGAAACCTGTGCGTATTATACTTAATAAACCAATATACATAGGGTTTGCAGTATTAGAATTATCTAAGACTCACATGTATGACTTTCACTACTCTATCATAAAACCTTTTTATGGTAACCGAATTGAATTGTGCTATACTGACACAGATAGTCTAGTATATGATGTACAGAGCAATGACGTTTATAAAGACTTCAAGCTCCATTTTCTAAAATATTTTGATACCAGTAATTATGACTGTAACAATGACTATAACTTACCAATTATTAATAAGAAGGTTCCAGGACTGTTTAAGGATGAAATGGGTGGTAACATTATCAAAGAATTCGTAGGACTGCGCTCAAAGCTTTATTGTATTAAAACGTTAAACAAAACTATTAAAAAGGCAAAAGGTACAAAAAAATGTATAACCAAAAATTTTAATATGTTAGATTATAAAAATGTTTTGTACAATAATTGCAATGTTATTCGCAAAAAAAATGTATTGTTTAGGTCAATAAAACATGAAATATTCACTCAGGACGTAAATAAAATTGCACTTTCAAGCAATGATGACAAACGGTTGCTATCATTTGATAAAGTATCTACTTTAGCTTGGGGTAATGCAAATATATTTATGTAATGCATTACCATAATTTTAAGTGTATATTCTATTTGAAATATGATTAGACATAAATTAATTTAAACTTTTTACAGTCTGTTCAACCGATTTTGACTTCTATTCAGTAGGCATAAGGATGGTATTAAAAGCAAAAAACGTGGTTACCGTTCACTGCAGCTGTAATTTTTCACGCAACCAACGCAATACAAGTCAAAATCGCTTGAACGAACTGTAAAAAATGTATGTACCTACTAAACATGTACTTAAATAAATATAATATTTTAGTTCATAAATCTGTTTCATTTCCACTCCCGCTGACAAAGCGCATTGCGATGACTGGTTTGTGTAATGCCTAGGCCGCACACATCGCGATGACATTCGGGCGATAAACTTCGTCTTCGGTCTACAGCGAAGCTGCGCGGCCACATAGTGCGTGTTGTCAAGTTTATCGCGATGTACAAGCGATGTACAAACGAATAAAACAAAATGGACGCCGCGGTTGCTCTGTATTTTATGGCAGCAAATAATTATTTTTTACATTTATGTCATGTAAAACACAAATTAAAAGCAAGAAAAAGGAGGAAGTGGATGATAACTATTCACAAATTAAGAACTATATTAGCTATATTATGCACTGTAGTTTAACTTAACACTTCCACTACGCACGAAGGGTGGGGGCCGACTGAAGTGTGGCCGCGCAAGCGAAGTTCATCGCGATAAAACGCTTTGATCTGCGAGAGTTTACCGACAGCGGAGCGAAGTCGTTGCGACTACGCACGAAGCTCCGAAGTATACGCGAATACTTGGCTACATACATCGCGATTACGCGAATGTTCGGGTTATCGCGATGTGTGCGGCCTAGGCTTAATACAATACCGTTCGCACACTTGTCGCTTCATGTTGCCCATCAGGTTGAACGTGATAAAACATGAAATTGATTACAGTGCAATGTTAGGAGTTTGCATTTCTTATTAATATAACTACTTGATCATACATCACAAGGCAGTTAGCCGGAGCAGTCATATCACGTTGAATAAAAACGAAACGAATTGTAAGTATTGTACAAGTACCCATGTATTTATAACATTATTGCATCATGTTGATTATGTAATTATAATTAATTATTATTTCATTTGTTTCAGATCATTGATAATGTGTGATTCTCCAGATATTATCGACTTCTCACAATACGCTCAAGGTTTTCCGACTCCGAGTTCAAGCTGGCATATCCCAGATTTGCCAGAACAACAAACACCTGCTAATATGGAACCTAGAAGACGAGACTACGGACCTGCCAACAAGAGACCTAGAGCCAGAAAGGAGTGTCTAAAACAGAAGTCATCTCTGCCTACATGTGAATCATACGTTATAAACAATGAGAAGAAAAAAGGTTTACGACTGATCCAGGTACAAGTGTTGGATATCAGTGAACAGCAAGAACCTGCAAGTGACAATCAGGGTGTGGTAATGTTAAGTGCGCAGTATGTAGTGACTGAATTGGTGGACCATGTAATGGAGGAAACGCAATCGTTAATTAACAAAATATCGAGAAAACTTTGTGGGGACAGTTGTTATTATTAACATGTGTCATTATTTTGTAAGTACCTACTTCATAAGATAATGTGTAAGATTTGTAGTAATATTATTAGGTATGTAACATTTATTTGCTTTCTTATTCTTTAGTGTTTATACATATTAGGTTTTTATGTTGAGTAAGTTTTGAATGTATAAATTATTAAAATATCAAATATGTAAGTTTTACTGTAGTTAACTTAGCAGGTAGGTAAGTAGGTAAGTTCAAAAAAATAATAATAATAATTGCTTTGTATAATCTAGTTGGTACAGCAAAAGTTTTGACATTTATTTGCTTTCTTATTCTTTAGTGTTTATTCATCTTAGGTTTTAAATGTATAAATTATTAAAATATCAAATATTTAAGTTTTATCGTAATTAACTTTTGTATGTAGATACTATTAATTTCTTTTATACAATCGGAATAATGTTCATACATCACAAGTTTCTAAGTTAAGAATGTAGGTAGGTATACACAAAGCGAACATTAAATAAACTATGTAGTGGCAGTTGTTATTATTAATGGGTAGGTAGTTATAATTAGTTTCTAATAATTGTAAATAATATGAAAAAGTAAATAAAATTATATTCTTTTATAATTTAAATTATGTTTTATTTTGTATTAGGTACTTATTTATACTCGAACTCTAAATTAGCTCTAGTCTAACGATATATAATATAGTGTTTATTTGCTAACAGTTTTTTTATTACAATAAATCGTTTTAAATCATGATGTAGGTATTTCAAATTTTGTAAGTAATATCATTTTGCTGCAGCTAATTTAAAGTTTGATGATTAAGTTACCCTGAAAACATTTAAATAAAACAACCATAAGTAAATTAATTAATCATTTTTATTAACTGCATAGGTATGACAAAATAAATTAAAATAGATTAAATACAGACATATTATTATCAACATACCATTTTCTAATACACACCGCATTATTTAATGCACAATTCATTTTATGGTTCACACAGTTAAAATCACTTTTATTTCTACAGAACTTTTTCTTTAATGTTGCAAAATTAGGACATCCCTTCTCACCTATGTCGATCACTTCACAGTTTGCACACATGTCTTTAATCCACTTTATTTTTTCCAAACCCTTTGTAATAATTTTTTTATTTTTAAAATACGGTACGATGACGTGTTGGAACTCTCTGTAGTCTATATAGCCCTCACTCCAGAAAATTCCACGATTTCTTTCCAACCATCGCACTTGCTTCTTTTCTTCTTGAGTTAAATAATAAAACGAATGCGGTGGTTTAACCAAGAACGTCTGTGTGTGCTCATTACTTACTATGGCCACTTCCTTGACGATAAAATTATTGTCTAAATCTTTGAATCCTTGGAGTTCGACAATGATGAGGTCCGCGTTCATGATATCTTCTTCACAATGTTACTTAATGGTTTGTATTCAACAATGCAATCGTTCAGAATGAGACAGTATGCTGAAGTTTGATCTGGTATCTCTGAATCACTCTCAATTTCTACCCTCACATCCACAACAGGTCCAGTCTTTAGATTATCAGCTTGTCTAGAGCAATCGACTACAAACAGCGGTGCTAAATCCCTAAATTGTTTCTCGCTTAGTATGGGCTCCGAGCGACGTCCGTAATACGACTGTTGAAATCTGGTGTATTGCTCGTATAATAAAGCGATTCTGTTATTAGCAAAACTCACATTTAAGTTTTCATAAGGAAAATAGGTTGAATTGAGATACACTCTAACGTCTCGAATATAACAGTGATCGAATTGAGACATGTCAGAACTTGCATTGTTTTTTCTATTTGTCTGTAGACCAATAATAATGTATCTTGGTTTTTCTATTTGAGATGAAGTTTTGATAGACCAGGTATGTTTTGTAGTTTTAGGCAAGGCTGGATATTCGTACAGATCCCAATTTCTGTATATCATTTGAAGTGGGCGATCTTTCTCTAATACTTTTAACAAACCAATTTTTTCTTTGTCTGATACTTTAACATGCGGTACGCGCCATATGATTTTGTTGATCTGAACATCATCCACTACTTCGCCAGTATTAAGTTTTACAGCGTTCAAATTAGTGTTACTTCGTAATAATATCAGTTCATGTCTACTATTTATCACAACTTTTTTAAAATCTTCTGCAAAACCGAGGAGGTTACGAAGTGGTATAGAGACAGAAAATCTTCCTCCATGGATATTTTTTATGCCATCAATATTCCAACCCCAGGCATTAGACATTTTTGATTCACTTTCGGTCATTGAAATTAGTGATTTCATGGTTGTTGTTATACCTGCATTTTTTATTTTATCAATCTCCACTCCATTTAGCTCATACCTAATGTCTTGGAACAAGTAGAGTAGAGCATTGTTCGTGAAATTGACACTAGTAGCTGGGTCCTTCGAATCTTTTTTGCTAACGATAACAGTTCCTTCCAGATATAGGGTGCTAGCTGATGGTAATATGTACAAGTCCTGTTGATTGATAGGTATGCGGATTTCATCGTTCCTGTTGAAACTCGTTATATAGGGCTTGTAGGAATGAAATTCGATTCCTTCTATAGTATTATCGTAATTCGGAGCGGATAAAACGTCTAAGATATTCATTTTAACAATCCGATCGCTCTAAGGAATGCTTTATTGTCTTTAGTTAATTTTATTTTCTTCTTAGAGGCAGGTCTTATTTGATAAGTAGCTCGAACAGAACTGATATTCTTTACTTGTTGAGACACATTTTTATTGAAATCAATCATTTTTTTCTTCTGAGATGCAGATATACCTGCACTTCTTCACCACGTAAATTAATTAATCTGTTGTTTATATCTATCAGCCTGATGTGTATGCAGCTTATGTTTTTTTGATTGATTGGAAAGTATATTGCGTTCTTAGGAATTTCTATGATCCTGTATCCAGGTGGTACATTAAGTGCAAATTCGTGAATAATATGACTTGGTTCACCGTTTACATATGAACCGCTTACAATATCACATTCAATCCTGACTACGGTCGTAGGTAGAATGTTGACTGGAGACTGTGACACATGCCATTTATTTGCTTTCAAGATTTGTTTGTTAAATCCTAATAGTCTTCTAAAAGAGTCTTCTTTGATAAAATTAATGTCTTTTGTACAGAATATTGTAGTTTTTAAAGTATTATTATTGCACCGTAGTTTGATCGCTGCATCTTTTATTTCGGATTTTAAATAATCGCTGATATCTTGCAATTCATAAGTGCCTTCCGGTATTTCAATAACTTCATTAAAACCATAATAGAACTTATTATTACTTTTATCGATGTTTGGAATAGAATTAAAAGTTGAAAAGTGCAATAAAGCACACTCATACTCTCCATCTAGTTGCAACGTATTAGGATAGTATGTAGTTAACACTGACGAGTCTCCAGTTATAGACAAAGTGAGCGACATCTTGCAAATGATTGAAATTAAAGAAAATCATATATTTTATAATACATTTTTATTCCAAAAAGTTGACAAATAATTTAAACATAAATGACCACAATTGATTGCGTTAAATTTTTGATATCTTGTGTAGTTATAAAACACATTACAATTTTTGAAATATTGCATCAATTCCATTGGAGGTTTTAAATTTCCATAGCTGTCAAAGTATTCACAGTGATTGTAAACTTTAGCATAAGCTACCCAATGCGTTCCTTCGTTCTTAGAATCGTCTAAGTTAACGATACCACATTCAATACATTTCGCCTTCCGAGGTAGTTGATCCTTCATGTAGACCCCACGAAAATATGGGATGTCTCTTGAATACTTTCGGATGTCTATATTAGTTAGAGGGCGATTGGGTAGCATATTATTCAGTTTTTTGAAGATGTTATAAACAATCCTTTACCACTTTTATATGGCTTAATGTATAAACCCTTGCCCAACACTAAAGCCTCCATAGCTTTATTATGTCGTTCTGTTTCTTGCAAATTTTGTTTGCTTGCTTTGTAATCATTGACGGTTTTTGCAATGCCAGCTGCACCACCAGCTAAAGTTCCTAAAGCCGATAAACCAGCGAAAATTGGAATTAAAGGTAGAATTCCTCCAGTCTTTGGTAGGGGTATTACTCGGGGTACTCGGATTCGATGATGAGTGTTTGAAAATAACTTTTTTGCGGTTAAATAAGCTGCTTTTATTAAAGTCTTATTATCTTTGCGTTTGAGTTTCTTAATTTTTGATTTTATTTTTGAAACTAAGGTTTTAAATGTTTTGATGCCTAATCCAGACTTTAGTTTCGCTTTCATAACTTTGTTCACTAACCAAGAGCTTAGTTTTTCACCTTTCCCGGCATCTTTTGATTTAAGTCTTTGTTTAGCCATGTTAAGTAGTTGTAAATCGTCTTTGTGACGATTTGCTAAGTCTGTATGGTTTGTATACGCAATGTCGTGTTGCTTGCAAGCTTCGTCTAGCTTATTTACACCTGGGTCACCTCGCGCTAAGCGTTTGTGAAGTTTGGTTCCTGGTCCGCAATAATTGTATCCTGGCAAATGAACTTCGAATGGTAGATTATTAATTATGCTGTTAACTAGTCCACCTCCTTGCATAATTCAAATTATAATGATAGCATTTCAAATGAAAAATGGTTATATAATATCTTAGTCCATTATTGCAGTTTTTTCAATCCAACTGTTTTCTGCACTGTTTAGACCTAACCATTTGACATACAATTTATTTCCTTTCTTTTTCAAAACCTTTTCTATCAAATAAACATCAGGATAGTTAGATCTTTGCAGTTCTTGTTCGTAAAAAGCTCCTAATACGATTTGTTTTCGTTGATCTTCTATGTGATATGTTACTGGTATAGTTTTATTTACTTTTTTTATAATAAATAATTCAGTTGACCAATTAGGAGTGTAACCTTTCTCAAAACTATGTTTGTATTTACTTATACGAACACAATCACCAACTTTGAATTTAGGCTTCCACTGTACTAAATCATGTTTTTTTATTTTTTTTATATTTTCTTTGATTACTTGTTCATTACATTTATTCACATCAACCGGTTTAAATTGAATAGTACGATGTTTTGTGTTGTTATATCTCTTCAATGTATCTTTCAATGGTAGACCTAACCACTTATAGTTTCCAATGAGACTAAAATGTTTATATAATTTATTTTTTACCGTTCTAATAAGTCTCTCTACAATTGATGCTTTTTTAGTAGAAAACGTCGAGTAATGGTTAATGTTGTGCTTTTTCATAAGTGTTTGAAAAGTGATGTTATAAAATTCTGTCCCCATATCAGTTTGTAAGTTAACAGGATTATTACGACTACTAAGCAGTATATGTTTGAATGCACGAGTAACATCAAATTTATTTTTCGATTTTAACGGTTCAGCCCAGGCATATTTTGAGAAGCAGTCAATCACAACTAAGATGAAACTGTAACCTTTGTTATACTTTTTCAGGTTTTGCATATCCATCAAATCTGCTTGCCATAAGTCGTGGATTCCTTTCAGAATAACAGAACGTCGAAAGAAATTTCTTCGTGCAGCTTTGTGTATTTCATTTACAATTTGCTGTTTTACCATTACGGGGTTTTTTGAGGTAATTTATGTAACTCTGCTTTAGTATAAAACTTATCTTGCAAATGAGTTAAAACCTCAGGTATCTTATCTTTTAAAGTAGCTTGAACTGTCGTCTTTGCATCTTTTATGATTTGAGAACGCAATGCACCAATCAGATTATTACGTTCTTTAATCGTATTAGCATTCAATCGATCTACATAATCCTTGCTCACAGCCAGATTATTAAATTCTTTTAACGTGTTAGCATTCAATAGATCTACATAATCCTTGTTCACAACCTGATTATTTAATTCTTTTAACGTGTTAGCAATCATTCGATCTACATAATCCTTGTTCACAGCATCGTCTGCTTCTACTGGAGATCTAATTCCTCTCAGTCTTGATGTTTTTAAATCAAAATCTCCATTTTCTGATTTTAACAATGCATTCTCATTAAACTCAAATATCTCTGATAAACGCAGTCTTTTGTGAATGTAGTGTCCGAATTTGTCTACGTTCATGTTTAAGGTGTATTGTATCGAGAGGCTGATAGTAAAATAAACACGTTTTTTATTTTTTATTTATTTATAACTTTACTTTCACGCAATTCTTCAATGATAGATATAATTTCATTATCTAATCCTGTGTTGCCAGCATCTCTAGATGCAATTAATAATTTCAACCTTTCCACTAATTCGTTAGGATCATCCCAGTACACTAAATCAACGTTTTTTCTCCACTTTTTTAGTAACGGTAGACCCTTTCCCTGAACTGCATTCTTCAATTGAAAAAGAGGTTTAATAACTTGCAAATATTTTTGACCTTTATTACTTTTTATTGGCTTACTTGGCTCATAGTCTCGACGATGTGCATTTGTATCAATTAGCATCGACTTATAATTTTGCATATCACTATCTGTAACCAAACTTAAGTCTACATCTTTCTTAAGCAATAACTGTTTTAAACCAGGTGTATTTCGGTATTTACATCCAGCCACGGTGATGTATTGATCGTTGATCGTTATGAAAGCAGAACCTAACATCAGTTTCCCGCGCTCTGCTCTAACCCCAAATGGAATATCTACCAACGCTTCTGAAGATAATGACCAGGATGACGTATCACAATCTTGATTCCTGTCAACTACTGATTCATAAGAAGAGGCACTGCTGATATCGGATTCATATTTGTCTTCATCACCATTATTATCGTTACTTTCTGCGCTACCGGTTCCTTCTTTCTGCACAGTTTCGTTAATAAACGGAACATCAGCAAAATCATCACTAGCACGCAGTAGAGGAGTTTGCTTACTAGCATTAGCAATTAGATTTAGAGGTTCTGTTACAGGTTTGAAAACAGACTCCAGTGCTTGTTTATTGTTAATCTCAGCATCTCTCATTTTTCGTACTTTTATCTTTACAGCTTTTGCCGCATCAACAATTTGTCGTTTCAAGGATTTTTCCATATTGGTAAAATAGGTTGTAATGATTGTGGTTGTGTGTTATTGATGTAGTGTCGTAAGTTGAATAATAATGTCAAGCAGGTAACAGCCTTTTATATGTATTCGTGTTCTTAGTCAAAGACTACAAACGTGTCAAATTTACTTCTGTAACATCCTTTGTTTTTGGAACAATCTTTATTAATTACAACATAATTGAAAGGTATACTCCATATTTTAGAACACATTTCACGAAATTCAATCCATGTCATGTCAGTGTTGACGTGTTCTTCATAAACATGTCTCATATTTCTTTCATCTTGCTTAAACAGTACGATTAGATTTGCGTTGTCTCTTATTAACTGCTTAGGGATTTTACTATACGTCTGATTTAGATAAAAACAATCGATGAACTTGTGTCTCCCCATAGCAAAATAATCACGCATACTACTTTGATTTTCACAAGCAACATCATCAAATACAATTACTGAATTCGGTTTTGCGGTCTGAACACTCAGTACTTGCTCATTTTCATGATATTTCTGAAATGAAATGCCTGGTACTCGTTGCAAGACTTTTTCTAAAAAAACGTACTTGGGTTGTTGCAAGGTTTTCGAATAAACATAAACATTTTGAAATCTTAAGCCATTCTCGTGTATAAGAAGACCAATTAATAAATTAGTTTTTCCACAATTTGACGGTCCACAAATGATGCATCGTACCGATTTAGGTAATAATTCTCCATGACGTAAACCAGTCTCCTGAGAATGAACACAAAGCTTATTTACGTGTAACGATTGTGGTTGTTTTACAAATTTCATGACGACTGCTTGAACGGTTATATTAATAATGAGTTAATTATTGATTACGTTGACATTTATAACTCATTGTCGCTAACTCGAGCAAATGTACGAACAACCTTACCATGGTTGTCCTTCAATATAAGATAGTGAGTGTTTTCTAAATTAGATTTAACCGAATCATGTATCTGTCGGTGGAACAAATCTTCTGTTTGGGCTGTATAGCTGTTCTGGTGTTTTGAAGAACCGTTATCTGTATTTTTCTGACCAATTTGCAAATCTTGAATAAATATAACCTCGCCACTAGAATTCTTGATAATAAGTTTATTACAAATATCTTCTAAATCAGATTTCACTGAGTCATGCATTGTAGTTAACTTAGTTATGACAGGTGTAGCGTTAAATTACTGCGATCAATTATTTATAACACCTTCCCTGCTAATAATAATGAGTCAATTAATGTGTTACATGCAAACCACACTGAAAAATATTTCTGTATCATCGCGAGGAATAGGCGCCGAAATGGAGTAGGCGCCGTTCCAGTATTATACTTCCTTACGATGTAGGAATTCATATTTCACCTTCCGATCGGTGGAATAGGCGCTAAACCAGTATTTTACTGTACTATGTAAGATTTCATTTATACAAGATTCAAAATGCGGAGTAGCGCCCAAACCACACTGAAAAATATTTCTGTTTCATCGTGTGGAATACGCGCCGAACCAGTATTTTACTGCATTATGTAGGATTTCATGCTCAGTCCCTTTCATTTATATTATTGGAGCACGCAACTCCACGAGCGAAGCGAATGTGGATTAGCGTGCCCAATAATATCCTACTGTCACTATGTGCTAGCGACCGTTTCCGGTGACCCATTATTGAGTGTGCAAGTCACCCCCTGCCATTTTATCCGTGTAATTATATAACATGGTCAAGCAGGAGAGTTACCCAATTCTCTGTAAGTACATATTAATAGTCAATAAACTGCCTCGTTGGTGTAGTTTTAGAAAGCGCTACTGCTGAGCATAACGGTTCTGGCTTCGATTCCCAGGTTGGGCAGTGTTACTGGGTTTTTCTATCTGGAATTTCTCAGTAGGCCTTTGAGTCCGGATTAGGTGTACTGAGGTACTCTGCCCAACCCATTCAGGGAAACAAGGCGTGATGTTATGTTAGTAGGTAGGTAGGTATGCTATGCTCGGACTTTTAACTATCTGCAGTAAAATGACACTTCTTATCTGTCATTTCGTTAAAAAATGTTCTCATTTGATAGCGAAATGACAATAAAACTGACTTAGAAGTGTCATTTTACTCCACCTAATTAAAAGTCCGACTATAGTTAGAAAATACGACTCACGAACTAAAAATAATAGAGGTACTTAATAACTTCGTGATGATTTTGTAACGAGATGATTCGTCGTTTTTTTCGTGATGATTTTTTTTGGGTTATCCATATTAATATTATAGACTAGCTTTTGCCCGTGGCTGCGCCCACGTAACGGGTTAAAAAGTATCCCATGTCCTAATCCAAGTCATGGTCTACCCGTGTGCCAAAATTTCATCCAAATCCGTTCAGCCGTTTTAGCGTGAAAGCGTAACAAACAAATTCACTTTCGCAGTTAGATTCTAAAGTCTGTTTGTCTGTATGCTACCTTTTCACGCCTAAACCACAGAAAGAATTTCGATATTTGGCAAGGCGATAGATGGCATCCTGGGAAAAGACATCTGACTACTTTTTTTTTTTCTCAAAAACAATCCTACAGACAGGGTGAGGACAGGGCGTGATTTATGGTAATTATAAAAGTTTGTAGGTATAGGAAACCCAGCATTTCTTAAGGTGATTGCGCTGTGTAGCCCGCGAAATTCAATTTTTTTTGGGTTTTTTGCAATTTGCAGCTCCGTGTCAGACTGTATCTTGATCAAAGTATCATACGTCCCGGTAGTACCTACGTTCCCGTGGGATATTTTCCAACATCGGGCTAAAGCTAGTTATTTTATGTTTCTGTGCTACAAAAAGTTTGGAAATACATAATTATCATGTTCTACGGTTCATACACTTGTAGAGTGAACTGTACTCCTTATGTCGCTGGTCTAAATCCGGCTCGAAGGGCCATAAAATCTACGGTTCGTAGGCTGTTCGTAGGTACACTTGCAGTTGTTGTTGGTAAGGTTGACGAGGTTCTTGTTGGATGGGCAAGGTGCGTAGAGAAAAATCGCCAAATTCGCCTCACGTAAGTGAATGTTGACGCAAAATGACGCACGCGTGTCTGGTGCACCGTGCAAGCCATCGCGTCAGCAAAACATGTAGTATGGTATCTAGTACAGTTTGAGACTCTACACAACAGTAGTTACTTACTAATATTATTTTTAATTTCATGAAATACCTACGTAGGAGATTGAAAAAAAACAAGTACCTATGTAAGTACCTACCTTGGTACCTTGGCAGAGAGGTAATAGCAGGTATAACGTTTATAATTATACGAGGAGGGTCCAGTTCTAGAAGTTAAATGCCCTAAGATTTTAAATCAACGTTTTTTAGCTAACGTTTTCGAGATCAACAGAAAAGTTCCCTATGATTTTCAATGAAAACTGAACTTTTTATATGCAGTGGTAAGTATAACCGTGTGTTAAAAACAGATTATATCAAAAGAAGATTTATGTCAATATATCTTGAAAATAGAAGATCAAAAATGTAAATCCTGGTGTCAAACAAAAATGGATAAATTAACAATGTAACTAAAATAAACCGAAATGAAACAGCAATAGCAACCCATACACGTTTAAGCCTTATCTTAATATGGGTAAGTAATCACAGTATTTAGAATTTCCAACTTGAAGTAGACACTAATGACAGCTTTGTACAAAGAAGCCTGCAAATGTAGAATGATTTTATTCATACATGAAGCCAGCCTCGTGTAAATATGACTGCCACTCATAATTAATTCGTATTTTAATAGTAACAGACATGTGTAAATCTCATACAAAAGTTCAAATGCAGTGACAGGTGCAAAAATGTTTTCCATTCCATTTCCATGTTGTTTATGCACAAGCAGCTCCGCTGAAATGATGAGTGCAAAATTTTCGAGCTAACAATCTACCTCAGAAACTAAGAAAAAAGTGATTTTAAAAAAATACATAGAAGCAAAGCACACGAATGATGTTTGCTAATAAAATATGAACAGGCGCGAACACATGTGTGTTAATAAAATTACGTAATAAATATGAGTACAATATTGGATTAATTAGGTTTAACAACCTAAAACACTAAATTACATTCGCGCGACGGGCATTGAACTTTTGTACAAAGTTGTGAGTGCTGTGCATTGATTGAGGTGGTGAACAAAAGTAAATGGTACTTATAAGTTTATTAAGTACCTACTTGTCGTTATTATCGTAAGCAGATGTTATTTAAATCTGCCTTCTAGCTAAGTGCTATCGTATACCTACACCTCATTTTATTTACTTTAGTTTTTCACCTCTTTATAAGGATTGACTCAAGAATATCTTTTTCTTTTAACTTTAGTGTAAAAAGCCGGTGGAGAATCTAAATAAATGTCCAGAAACATCAATGTAACATGAGCAAATATTGTGAGTATCACTCATTCATTCATGCTATAAGTGCTTATGTACATAACTTACATGTTACTAATACAACTTATTAAGTTTTGATTTTTCGTACTCGGGTTTTATTTTTCACGATCTCAGTGTTTGATCAGGCACCTACTTGCTTCAATCCCTAGTAGGTAAGTTGTATTTAATTTAAATTTTATATATTCGTAGAATGAGTGGCAGTTTAATAATTTTGTTGACGCTGGCTTCTATTGACATGATAAGTTCTTATTATATTATTAACTTTTTTTTTGCAGAGAACTAACTGATTTTTAGGTATCAATGGCTCCTTCTATGCACCCACCATGCGTGCCATCTGCCTCGTGCACACCGGTCCGCTGCCACCCCACTCCACCGCCATGCCAGAATCCAGAAAAATGTCTGAAGAAAACTATTTCAAAGGGCGTAAGGCCATGCCGCAGTGCAGTGTCTATTATGGGAACAAGATCAAAGTCGAAATGCAACACCTGTGGAAAAGTTAAAACACTCACAACTCCAAGAAGGAGACTTCAACACGTTGAAAAATATTTAAGAAGAAAATCAAAAGAACGTAAAATGAGGAAGAAAGATAGACTTGAAGGATCACACAAATATTTGAAGTATACGAGATCAAAGGGCTCCAGGAAATCAAAAACTGACTGCTGTGCAGGCCATGGTCACCGAGGTCGACTGAAAAGACCGTTTAGATGTGCCATATTGTAAAAAGTATAATGTTCGCAGACTGGGAGATAAACTATTTTTCGCTTGCATACATTACCGATTCAACTATTTATTTAATAACAGCCTTTACAACATCAGTAACTGCTTATTTTATTAATACGCTCTAGTATCCTCTCTGAACACTGCCCGATTTCAATTTTTTTTTTTCAATCTTATAGAAAATTGTGTTGTTACAAATCGATACCTAACTTTATGTTACCTACCACATATCGGGTAAGGAGAAAATTTTTACTATCATATGTAAATGTATTAAGCGAGGCTGGATCGTAAAGGAAATCGGCATGTCCTAGAAACAAAAATTCGAAGACATGTGAGCATGCCATTTATGCTTGTTTATAAAGAATTATGTACGTTATGACAAGGGACATAATGTATGAATTCCAAAGTTTCTGCGGAGAGAGCAACTCGTGCGAGGTGTCCCGTCAAAAAAATTCACGCTCGGTAAACGCGCCTTTAGAAATTACGCTAAACTCTAAAACATAGTATCGATGATGTAGCAACAATGGTTTAAGTTTATTTATTTTCTGTATGTTTTTTTATTCGTTTTATTGACTGCTTGTGTGCTATGTTACAGCTGTGTATTCCAACAAGAGTTTAAAGCCGTGCGTATCGGCGCCAACATGCAGCGTTCATAGACACACACCCCGACCGGCTCCCTGCCCGAAACCAGACAAATGTTACAAGAAATGTATCAAACGCAAACAGAAATGTCCCAGTGCTATGGAAACAGTGGCTCGCGCGGGTACGCCATGTGAGTGTGCCAAAGTACAATCTAGAGACTCTAGATACCGCAACAAGAGAACTAACAAAAGACACAGAAAAAGAATACGAAAAGCTACCAAACGGCGCTCGATGGCGTCCCGTTGGCGCAGAAGGAGAAAGTGTTGCGAGATATTATAATTTGTTCATTTCAAAGACGAATAATGAAATAGGTATACCTATCTGCCACGGGTATTTCGTTTTAACTTTTTTACTGGTAAGAGCAACTTACCTATTGTATAAATTGCGTATTAAGTCCAACAATAAATCAAGCTTCGGCCCTCTAGGAACTAGATACTCGTTTTATTTGAACCAAATTTTTTGTTTTACGTGGACAAAGCGAAAAATCGAATCTACTTCTTTTACTAATTAAATTAATTAATTAAAATAAAAATTAAATTAAAAATTTAAAAAACCCCCAACGCAAAAAAGAAAAGGGAACATTTAAAAAGTCAAAAATAATACCTATCGTTGAGCCATTAAATTTGATTGAGTAATACCTATATATATTTTAATTACAGAAATTGATGGATGGCACGATAAGGTTTGCTCATTGAATTGGCGCTATAATTTCGCGGCGGGGTACCGCATATGTACATAGTCAATCAAGTGAAGGGTCTGACTTACTTATGCGGTACCCCGCCGTGACATTATAGCGCCAATTCAATGAGCAAACCTTATCGTGCCATCCATCAATTTCTGTAATTAAAATATATATAGGTATTACTCAATCAAATTTAATGGCTCAACGATAGGTATTATTTTTGACTTTTTAAATGTTCCCTTTTCTTTTTTGCGTTGGGGGTTTTTTAAATTTTTAATTTAATTTTTATTTTAACATTTTTAAACTTTTTAAACAATTTAACAACATAGAAATGCATTTTTATAACTGCAGAATGTTAAGTTTCTCTGCACATAACATTAACCTATAATGATGCCACCATCGTACTGCAAACAGAATTAAATACTGATAAAAAAAACGAATACAAACACTACTATCTGCTATTTCATTTTTCAAGAGTGTACTAGTGTGCTGGATATCCTGACTGCAACATCAGCTCATCGTGTAGCTACCATTGCATTGTATGTAGAATCAAATACTGATGTAAATGAATCCAAACACGACATATCTGCTATTACTTTATCATGAGTTTTCTAGTGTGCTGGACATCCTGGCTGCAGCATCAGCTCATCGTGTTGCCACCATTGCATTGTATGTAGAATCAAATACTGATGTAAATGAATCCAAACACGACATATCTGCTATTACTTTATCATGAGTTTTCTAGTGTGCTGGACATCCTGGCTGCAGCATCAGCTCATCGTGTTGCCACCATTGCATTGTATGTAGAATCAAATACTGATGTAAATGAATCCAAGCACGACATATCTGCTATTACTTTATCATGAGTTTTCTAGTGTGCTGGACATCCTGGCTGCAGCATCAGCTCATCGTGTTGCCACCATTGCATTGTATGTAGAATCAAATACTGATGTAAATGAATCCAAACACGACATATCTGCTATTACTTTATCATGAGTTTTCTAGTGTGCTGGACATCCAGGCTGCAGCATCAGCTCATCGTGTTGCCACCATTGCATTGTATGTAGAATCAAATACTGATGTAAATGAATCCAAACACGACATATCTGCTATTACTTTTTCAAGAGTGTTCTAGTGTGCTGGACATCCTGGCTGCAGCATCAGCTCATCCTGTTGCCACCATTGCATTGTATATAGAATCAAATACTGATGTAAATGAATCCAAAGACGACATTTCTGCTATTATTTTTTCAAGAGTGTATCCAGCACACTAGTGCTGGATATCCTGGCTGCAGCATCAGACCAAGAATTCCATAATCTTGCATAGATAGATAGCATACATGGATGTTTCAAATTATAGGTCACACTAAGGTTTGAAAGTAAAGTAAATACCCATTACGCGTCTAAGATCCCTACCGCAGCTAACAAAAGAGTGGATAACTTTGAAACGGCTGAACCGATTTTGATAAAACATGTCTAAGAACCATCGCTGGAAAACCTGCTTTCAAATAAAAAAAACCGCATCCAAATCAGTCCACTTACCCCCTTTTATTATCACCCCTCTTTTTGCGTCGGGGGTTAAAAATAAAATAAAATTATTAACTTCTCACATCATGACAGGCTTTACTAATTTTTAATTACATGCATAGGTGCATATAATTAAAAATGAGTAAAGCCAAGTAACAACGAAAGTAGATTAACACTTTAGTTTTTGAATCATAATTGTTGAACGCATTAAGTATTCTAAGAAAACTTTAAAATTAAAATATTACTAAGTAGCTCTAAGCTATAACATGGATTACAACAAGAAATGCAAAAGTAGTGTACAGAAGAATGTTGTGTCAATTTAGATTATGCTAAAAGTAACAGTGCTAACTGCTATCTAATGACTTTTATTGCTGACCGTAACTATTCTTGATAGGCAAAAAAATTGTATTGTGTTGCTTTGCAGTTCTATGCAACCATTTCACTACACTACCTATTTCCAGTACTCCTGAATTTGAAAGCCACATAATTATAGTAGGTAAGTACAAAATAATACCATAGCAATTCTAGTCCGGTCAAGTTAGACATGCAAGGTTACTAAAATTCGCATTGGGCTGACAATTTGTACAACACCATTATAAATGAAATGTGAAAAGTCCCCATCGATCCGACATTTGCAAAAAAATCTATTCAAAGTTCGTTTTTTTTACGTTTTTCAGCCAAACGGTAAGTTTTATCATAAAAATAGTTCAGACTAAAATTGTAGAATCATGTCCCAAATTTCAAGTTGATAGCATTAGTAGTTCTTGAGATATCCAGCTGTGACAGACAGAGAGACAGACAGACTGAGTCTGAGTGAGTTAGCGGAATGAAAAGGACAAAAAATATATTTTTCGTCCTTTTCATTCAGCTAACTACCTCTTTCAGGGTTCCGTAACAAAATGGTAAAATGGAACCCTTATGGTGCGACACAGTCTGTCTGTCTGTCACAGCTAGCATTAAACGGCCAAACGGATTTGGATGAAAGGAGAATGGGCGGGTCCGTCCCCAGTGGTGTATCAAGATGTGATATACGTCATTTTAAAGATCATAACAATAGCTTTATTTTCTTGTATGATACCAACAATGAAACTCGTGCAGGGAAGGAACCATGAATAATTTTAATTTTATTTTTTAATAATATTATTTCTAACTTCTACAGTAACTACGTAGCAAGTATAACCATGTGCACAAAATGCTAGAGGCGTCATCGCATCAGGGTGAAGAACGTCAGCGGGCGGATGAACCCGAACGAGATTACAATTACGATAGACAATTTTCCAACCGACGATTATCCCTGGTTGGTGCAGGACTATTGCAGAACATGGAAACAAAATATATTGGGCTTTGGGTTTGGGTGGCTGTGGAATGGTTACCTAGAACTATGGAAAGACTATGGCCCCTGCCTGACCAATGTTTTTTATACAATACACAGATGAAATGGCAGGGGGTGACTTTTTTTTGTGGATGGGAAATCATCTAATGACTTCGCCCGCTCTGTGTGGGGCGGAAGGGCGTGTCAGACTTTTACTGATTAAAACCCACCCGTGTTCCTTCAGTTGCCTATGCCAAGGCCACGGTATCTCTTTCGAACAACCCGCGACCCCGGCGGCATCGGCCCTATTGGACCCATCAAGCCCATCATTGCTGACATCTCTTTGAGGCGCGCGTGGAATACAACGCGCCGTCGACCCGGGCCTGGTCCTTACAGGACGGCGAGCTACCCACTACTCGCCGACCGCAAGCCCACGCCTACGGTGGCCGGGAATCGGCTCTCGACTTCCGTCGCCCATGGCGTCTCCTGCGGCTACTGAGGGCGTGAGGTTGTCTCTCCCTCACGCGTTTCGCCTCCTCCTTCGCGAGAATTAATGCTTCGCAGAAGGAGGTGACGGCCTCCCATGCACTCTCGCTCCGCATCATGGCCTGGACCAGGTTTGGACGTGAGAGATCGCCGCCGCCGATCGCCTCCATGAAAACAGGGCGGTGCTCCGCCCAAGCCGTGCAGACCTCCACTGTATGCTCCACCGTGGCCTCCGGGCGATCCACCGGAGTGCCTCCCTGATGCAACTCCAGGGCAGGGTATTGAAGGCGTTGGCGATGTCTGGAGACACTGCCCAGACGACCCCACTCCAGGCCACAGCATCCCCCGTCGTGAGGGCTCACACGCGCATGATGGCGTCCACCGTAAAGAGCCCCCTGCGGAAACCAAACTGCCTCTCCGCCAAATCCTTCCCCTCCTGCACTAGCCACCCGACGAGGTGGTTTGCAATGACTCTTTCAAAGAGCTTGCCAACCTCGTCGAGCAGCACGATGGGTTGGTAAGCGGAGCAGGGGGCACACTCAATAATGGGCCCCCGGAAACGGTCGCTAGCAAATAGGAAGTGGAGAGGTATTCCACGGCTCTCAGAACAATCCCAGAGCCCGGAAGCTGGTCAAGATTCCTACAAGCACTTACTGGAATACTTCCTTCCTCCGAGCATGTTTGCTCTTGTGAATCTCCACTCAAGCCGGTCAATAAAGGCAAGAATGAGGTGGGAGCTCTGTTCCCGTCAGTGTTCACTCCAGCCGGTCAATAAAGGCAAGCCAGAGGTGAGGAACTTCTCCCGGGAGATAGGGTCCGTGGGGTCGCTACTTCCCAACAGCTTGCCACACGCTGCCCTGCGGTTTTCTGTATCTCTCTTGGTCTGGCTCCTCACCTGAGACCTGTTTCGGCAAAGTAAACTCTACCGGCACAGACTTGGAGTTCGGAGCGCGCAAGCCTCACCATGACGTCAACGTAGAGATACGGAGGTGGGGAAAAGTTGAAAAGTCAAGTGTGTAGGTGTGGCGATAAAGGCGCAACACAAGACTAGTAGCTGCACCGCAAAGAACGCTACATAAAATAATAGCTATATACGAAAAACTGTTTATGCTAAACATAATATCATTAAGAAAAAAAAAAAGATTCATAGTATCTTCTTTGCACGAGTTTCGTTATTGATGGCATAAGCTAACTGTCATAACGGACACATAAATATGTGTCCGTTATCCTCCATCGCACTTTGAATAGATAGAATATTCTAGGCATACTCCAGGATTTCTGCAAGATAAAACAGGTGGACGATGGTAAAATAAGCGAAAATCACATTTTTTTGAAAAAAAATGTAATCATTCGTAGGTCTTCCCCTGCAAGAGTGCGATGGTTGGTGTCATAGAATAAAATAAAGCCATTCTAATAAGCTTTAAAATGACGTATCGCTCAATTTGATACAGTCTGGGGACGGAGCCCATACAAAAGCGCCCATTCTCCTTTGGCATACAGTTTATAACCTGGAATGGGACCTCTACCACAGCTCTACTAAGCTCCGTTTAAGAAAACTGCGTGGCCGCGCGGGTCTTCATGTGCCGACGCGGCCATGGTTAAACCTTTTTATCTTTCTGAATATTGGATCTATGAATTTGTGACTTTCATTGTTAGTGTTTTACAAATTTCTTCGTAATTTTGACGTAGTCGTTTTTCTTCTACGACACTGTGGCCGAGCAGTCGAAACGGACACAACATCTAACTGTACTTTGGTGTGTTGTGCTGTCTTTTGTGTGCACTAAATAAATGTTTTTGTGTTGTCAATGTAAAGTATGTCTACAGAGGACACTCTGAAGCTCACATTTCAATGAATATTATTTTGTCGTGTGGGGCCTCTTTAAGGAGACGCGGGGCGTCGTGCAGCACGGTGCGCGGCGCGGCCAAATATATTAGTGTATAGTCTATGGCGCGGCCCGCACTAAATTCAAACATAGGTCGTTCTATGAGAGCGTTTACGGAGAAGCATTTAAGATTTCTTACACTTGACGGCCCGCAGCCCACACCGCGCTCCGCGCCGCGGCGCCCACGTCTCCGTATGGGTGCGGTGTCGTATAAGTCGGCTACGACCTTTAGGGATCTCGCGCACTACAGCGTTTACGGAGAAGCGTTTATGATTTCTTACACTTGACGGCACGCAGCCCGCACCGCGCGATGCCCGCGTCTCCGTAAATGAGGCCTGGGTCCGGTGTCGTATAAGTCGGCTACAACCTTTAGGGATCTCGCGCACTACGCGACTACGACCACAACAATCGTGCCGCAGAAGCTTTGACCAACACTTTGTTTGAAATTTGGCCGCAACTGGTCGGACGGTTGGTCGCCCAAGTTCGCGATACGCTTTCGGTTTCTATGGAAACCTGGCTAACCGGCCTGGTGGTTTAACCTGGTCCGTCCGGCCACTGGTCGTGATCGTGGCCGATAGTATATCTAATGGACAAAATCAAACAAAATATTTAGCAAGCTCAGTTTTTATTAAGCTAATAATTTTGCGTACATTGAATTTTGTACGAAAATAATAAATAAACAGCTTATTAATATACAGTCGTAACACTACAATATTTAAGATAAAAAATAACTCTGCGATTGATCAAACATTATACACTTTGATTAGATGCTTAGCTACAACAGTGAAAGATTTATTTTATCATGAAAATATCACATTAATAACTGTAAATAGACTTTTAACATTATATATTCAATGAAACTATTATAATAATAGCATTAGCAAGGGTCCATTTGTATCTAGCCTTTTGATTATTCGTTATCTCAGAAATACCAACATTGTCAGTCTTTGACTCCATTATAGCTTTGATTAAATAAACACGGTCTGTGTTAATGGGCCCGTATTGCTAATTATGTATTATATTTGTAATTTTAGTCGAGTGCAATTAGCTTAAAAAGCGAAACGAATAATTATACAAGGTAGTGGTAACTCGACGTATTCTTTGTAGGACGTCATAGTAGGTCTAGAATGCAACAAATTAAGCCACCAAATGTTCTGCCGAAGTTCAGTAGGTAGTTTTTGAATTAGTTAGATTTTTGTTTTTTCATGAAAAATCCCAAATTAAATCATTTGAAGCCATTTAAAAATGATTTACGGCGCGACTATACTGGCATTTAAGTTATTATCATAGCTGATGCCGTAACAGATCTTTGCTAATAATTAAAAGTTCAAAAATGCCTAAAACTTTGGCAAAGATCACTAATTAAACATTTTATTTTTCGTCTACTTTTCTTAAAGAATGTTTTACTCTAACTCAAAAACTACTGAACTTCGGTAGAACATTTAGGGGGCTTAATTTGTTGCATTTTAATATTTTTAACCCTACTACGACGTACCTACTGCAAGCAAGGGATACGTCGAGTTACCAGTAACCAGTAAATGGTTAAATAAACTAAGTTGGTGTGTAATGTGGAAATGTTACCCTTCCTTAGTACAGAAACCAGTTTTCAAACAGATATGAGACAGGGGATATTTTCGGCCACAACCGCAAAAAAAGAGAAATAGCGTCAAATTAAATGTGACACAAGTGCGGATCCAGAACCGCAGTTGAGTGGAACAAGAACATTGTTTGAATTGAGTTTCTAGTGTACCATGCTTCAATGTAGAATACAGAATTTAAAGACTTAGATTACCTACCTACCAGTCTTATTACTTATTTATCTGCGAAAAAGTATCAGCTACCAACGCCAACAGAAATCTAAGCCTTTAAATTCCGTATTCTCGGTATAAATCAAAGCAAATTTGAGTTTTTTTTTAAAATAACTTAAAAATCGCAATTTTTCGAATACGATGGGCAAGCAGACAGGCGAAAAAAGTGGGGAATGGTCACAGTAATACATCATAACATGAATTACAGGTTACTCAGCAAAAGAATCACGGAACATTTATAGAAAGTATTTAAAGCTGTCCGACTCGCATTTTTGTTTTAAGTTTTTCCTCACCTCTAGGAACTCAAGAAAAAGTCTAATTTACCACTATAAACTTCGTTCTACTTTTTGGTCTAATGCACTGGACTATTTATATTTTACAATTAAAATCAAAGTGCGGTGAACATAGTCCATAATTATTACAAAACCTGCCACAGTCGTAGTCACTTGCTAGGGCAAAATAATTTGGACGCCATACGAAACATCTCTCTGATATTTTACATCAAGTTGATTGATTTGATTTTTTTACTGACTACGACCCTGAACATTTAAGAGGAATGTTTTATTAATATAATCCCTATTTCTGTACCAGTGATGATTACGATAATTTCGTGGACATCATCGTGTCTTGCCACTTTCAGCATACAAAAGGTTAAGGGACTTTTATTTTTGTGATTATTTTATCAGCAAATGGCACCAAAAGTCAGGATTTTGAGAACAATGTGTTCCCCTTCCTCTAACCTTCCAAAAGTATCACCAAAAAATATGAAAAATCGAGCTTCTTATGGCGAAAATAACAACCGAATACTTACGCAAGTGATTTAACGTAAATATTGTGAAAAATATTTATAACATCGAATGTTCTAAATGTTCGCGCGAACTTTTGATTAAATAATTGTAAATGTACATATTTAGTTTTTATTGTTACATAAAAATATCTTTACACGCCTTGAATCTTTAAGATAATCTTCAGAATATGTACATGCTTCGGAGCTCTACACTGAGCAACGACACGAATTCAATCCGATTTTTCAGAATTTTGAAGAAAAAAGAAAATGAATAAAAATACACACAAAAGAACAAAAGATAGTAATCTTTTGAGACACTCGTACATCGTATTAACTAATTATTGATAACCGTTTAATCACTATATACTTTCTCCGTTGGGAAGTAGTAGTCGTCTTGACTCTTCAGACAGGAGTGTTTCAGTGGCATTTGAAAATGTGGACAATGCATTAATTGTCTTTTTTTGACAATGATTCCTGATAGGTCGGCGGTTGATCCTGTAATTTAGAAATTGTACATTGATAGAAGTTTTTTTTTTATAATAAGTAATTAAATTAGTCATTAGCAAATCAAAGTCAACTTTAAATATAAGATAGATGATATTTACGTGCCAATTTAGTTTATGAGAGACTAAATACATGTTAAACTTTAAAAAATTAGTCCCACCGAAAACGGTTTTTTTTTCGCCGAAAACGGAAACGAAATTCTGCCTGATGCATTTTCGGCCGAAAACCGAAGGCGAAATGTTATTTTTTGTAATTCCATTTTTGTTAGTCTTCAGTACTTCATCATAGGTTATTGTTTGGTAAAAGTAAAATAATTATACCGGGTTAATCTTTTCATTATTTTTAACGTTTAAACATAAACAAACTTTATACATTTCTCAATAAAAGCATTATCAATTTATCATTGATAAACGATCTGATGTGCGAGACAAAACTTTTTTCTGCATTGACTCGGTTTTTGTGTCATATCGCTGGAATGTCTCATAAAAAATGAATTGATTATTGATTTTCCGGAACCTATTTTTTTTCGGTCACTGCCGCAAATAACATTATTTTTTTCGGCCGAAATTGACAATTGCCGAAAACCGAAAACAAAATTCGGTCAGACTACTAAAAACATAATTTGTTTTTTTGTAATGACTTTTACTCAATGCTATTTTGACTTGTGTATGTACTTACGTTGTAAGGCGGTGGCACGTAAGCTGTCTGAGGCCTGTTAGGATCGTAATAGGCGCTTTGTGCTGCCTCTGCAGCTTTAGCATCTGTAAACGATAATGACACTACTGCAGCAACCAATACTCATGTACCCTAACTAACCTTCAATTCAGAATCTTAGATGATTAACAAATTTAGGTTCTACGAACTCAATGTCATGGCGGCTGTACACGCTCGTCTCGTCGCGTGCCTCGAGATGCGTCGCGGCGTCGCGACGAGGGCACCGTGTACAGTTGTACACACTCGTACTCGGCCTGTCTCGTAGTGTTTCGACGAGCGTATACAGCCGCCATCATACATGACCAATTTAGAATTTCATGGCAAACAAAATTTACTTAGGAGCTTTTTCTAGCTGTTCGCGCCCGGCGTCGCCTGCGTGAATTTCACGTCTCTATCCACAGTGGTTTAGGCTGTGTGTTGTCTGTTTTCATATAAAAATACCATCCAAACCGACTTTTCCGGTAAATTTTCCAAAAAAAATCTGTCTTACAAACCTTGTCCCAACAACAAAAAAAAAATTGCCAAATAGGTGCAACCATTCTGAAGTGATGCGCTTACACACATTCGGCAATCGATTTTTAAAAAATATAGTATAGATGGTCATTCAAAAATCAACTTAGACTACACCACAATAAAGTTGATAGTCGAGTGAAATTAAATTAATTAAGATTCTGAATTCAAGTATATCCTAAAACCAATATAGTCTAATCGTTCTATAGAAGCTTACTTAATTAATGATACTAATCTAGAGCAACATGAGAAACTAAAAGAAGTATACTCCGAAACTCCTAACACTTAGTAAGATTACAATATTTACGAATATATTTGCAAGAGCCTACTACTCACAGTGGAGCCTCGGCCTGGCCGTTTGATTAATTCATAGCAATATTCTCGAAGCTGTACAGATTAAACAAAAATTCAACATTTCAGAACTTTACACAGTAGAATTAAATGAAATCAGAAACCTGTGCAGTAGTTAAAATAATTTGGAATTTAGAAAAGAATGACCCTCACCATTGGAGGACATGCCAGCCGGGGCCCCAGGGTACCCTGGCGGCGCGGAGGGGCCCTGCGGGAATGCACCTGTGGGGGAGGGACTGTCCTGCGAACTGACGCCAGAGTAGCCCGTGCCCGGCGGGTACGGCCGGCCCATCACGCCGGGGTACGGCGGTGGGTTGTTGGACACGAATACTGAATTTGGTGGCGGCTGATCAGGGAACGCCTGGAAATATAATTTACACGTCTATACATATCATGAATTAAAGTCGCTTTTCGTCTATCTGTGTGACCGCGTTGTTCTTCTAAACTATGCAATAAGTTTTGATGTGGTTTTCACCATCTTTTAGAGAATTTATTCCGGAAGATTTATGTGATAAATGTGATAATACTTTACTAAGTATTAAACTTACATAAAATAAAGAAATCGCGATGTTTTGTCGAGTCGTAAAAACCGTGCGAAGCAGGGGCAGGTCGCTATACTCCATCGGTTTAGGAAATTAAATAAATGTAAACAAAAAAAACACGTGTCTGGTTAACCGAATACCTGTCACCTCAGTCGTCATGCTACGACACAGTTGTACTTTTCAATTTAGCAACGTTATACAACGAATTACAAAGTTGCACGTGGTTTTTTTTGTTTACCTTTATTTAATTACCAAAACCGGTGGAGTATAGTTTATATTCAAATAATAATAATACATAATAGGTAGACATAAGCAACACTGTTATATTATCACCTCACCGCATTCCTCGAAAAGTTAGATAAAGGTATGACGTCATCTTCGAAGTAGATGCAAGCATAATTTCCCAGTTTCTACACTGTTTGTAATAGGACCACAGTTTAAGGGTAGCAGAGATAACATGTGTTTATTGTAACACGTGATACTGTGAACCTAACGTAGAAGATAGTTCATCATATAGTATAAGAACTGTTTTATAAAATACATAACATCACGCCATCCCCAAGAGGTTAGACAGTGTTGTACCTATTGTACACCTACATTTCGCCAGCTATGTTTAAATCCATCTAATAGGGCGCGAGCCGGGTACAAATCCAGACTCCAGGCTGCTACTGAGAAATTCCAGATGGAAAAACCCAATAAGCCGACGTACGCACGGACGTAAAAATATCGCGGCGGGATTTAATCGCGCACTGGATTTTCAACTGTCATTGTTGAGCCGAGCGATAATCCAACTTAACAACAACAGAGTGCATTCTAGCGCGTTGAAAAAACATACTGTTGGATTTTCAACTCTCGGCGCTAAGCAGAGCGTTGAAAATCCAGTGCGTGAAATAAAATCGCCGCGATATTTTTACGTCCGTGCAAACCGACCCGGGAATCGAGCCCAGGACGTCACGCTCAGCAGTTAAGGCTTGCCACCACTAGACCAACAAGTGATACTGTGGAACTAACCGTGTAGGGAGGCACCCATCCGTAGTATCCCTGCGGCGGCGGCGCGTAGGCCGGCGGGGGCGCCGCGTACCACGGACCGGTCGGCGGGGAGTACGGCGGCGGCTGCGAGTCCGGCACCATGTGACGGGTTGCTGCGCGTTCAACGTTTATTATACACCATACAAGAATAGTACCGAGGCTCTTCAAGTTTTAGAAAGAGACTGTTAGTAAGGTAAGACATTCATGTTCAAAGAATGACGTAAAACCATTAGTAAGGCATTGCAATGTCACTCTTAATTATGTCTCTTTGAAATAAATTATAAATTAGAATGCCGTGAGTTTGAAATAGTTTGAATTCTTGGCGATGATTCTAATTGTTACCTTACCTTTACCTTACCGAGATAAAGAGTTACATTGCAATGACTTACTAATGGTTTGCCGAACTTTTTCTAAAACACAATGTGCTATATTAACGTCCGGTCTATTTAGCTTCTGTTACAAACATGTAACAATTTAAATTTTAACAATCAGACCCTGATTGCCTGCATCTATCTATAACCTATTCATTGAGACCATTTCTCTGCTATAAGTTGGTAAGGAAGTTCGAGTACGCACGTCGACATGACGCATTCGGATATGCAGGTCCATCGAATATGGCCTGATATCTCATTCGAGAGGCTCGCACGGCGCCAGGCCGTCAGCCGCATACGCAATCTAAATCGGCTCAGTCGTTTGGGAGCTACGATGCCACAGACAGATACACACGTTACTTAAACTTACAACTGTGTTAACCAGGTTTATGAAATATTAATAAAATAAAAATGCACTTTCCACAAGAGGCCATGACACACTGTTTATTTTTTAAAACTTCTTTTTCACATGACAAAGGCTGAAGGCTATACAGCCTAGTCTCATATGACACATCCCCCCCTTTAACATTCATAATCAACTAAATGGGAAGGAGGTTTCACAGACCTTCCACTACGAGTAACATATGAACTGCCTGCTTCACAAGCATCTCTAAACACTCTGTGCTGACTAGGCATAGAGCCATCTGTACTCACAGTTTCCCCATTATTTGAATCATTCACCGGTCTGACATTAATTGGGGTATCAAACTCAACTTCTGGTCTCTCATTAAACTTATTTCTACTTAGTAACATATGTTTTTCATTTCTCCTAACACAATTACCTTTTTCATTTTTTACAATATAGGATCTAGGACTATCCTTCCTCACTACCCTTCCTGGCTGCCAATCCTTATCATCCCCATTCTGTATTAACACACTCTGACCATTACTATAAGAAGCTCTATTTTTGGCTGTTTTATTATAATTACTTTTAGATTTTTCTTTCATTATTTGCATTTTTTCATTGATATTGATTGGCAGTCTGGGTTGAAGATCTGTGTAAGTACAAGGTAAGTTAGTTCTTAATAGCCTGCACATCAGAAGTTCAGATGGGCTATAGTCTAAGCCAGCAAGCGGTGTTGTTCTATAGTGTAGCAAAGCCATATTCAAGTTCTCATCATTTGCCCTGCATTTCTTCATTAAACTCTTTACAATACCTACAGCTTTTTCTGCCAGGCCATTCGACTGATGATGATGAGGGCTTGAAAACAACAACTGCATATTAACATCTCTGGAAAACTGTTTAAGTTCAAAGCTATTAAATGGATTATTATCACAAACTGCATACTTAGGTATTCCATGTGTGGCAAATATTATTTTTAATTTCAATATAACATTTTTTGCTGTTTTTTGTTGAACTTGTTTCAACTCAATCCACTTTGAATAATAATCAACAACCACTAGATAATCTTTGCCAGCAAAGGAACAAATATCCATACCTACTTTATAAAAAGGAATATCTGGCACATCATGACTCATGAGGGATTCTTTGCAGTTACTTGACCTATATTTCTCACATTCCTTACATGACAAAACAAAATTTTCAATGTCCTTGGACATTCCTGGCCAGAATAAAGACCTACGTCCCCTTTTCTTGGACTTGACCACACCTGCATGAGCAGTATGTAAAATAGTAAGTATTTCTTTTCTCATACAATAAGGTACCACTACCCGGTTATTATAGTATAAAACATCATCTTTAAAGTTTAAAAAATCTTTCAGTTTGTAAAATATTTTCAACTCTTTATTCAAAATATTTTTATCATTGGATGGCCACTCATTAAAATACCATGTCTTAATTTGCATTAAATTGTTGTCACACCCAGTTTCAAATTGTAATTTTTTAAGTTTTTCATCAGTAATTGCTAAATCAGATTCACATCCATACACAACTTCAGTATCAAAAGAATGAACTAACTCTTGTAAATCGGAGTCATTTTTCCCATTATTTAACAAGTAGTTTCTTGACAAATAATCAGCAATAAACATTTTAGGACCTGGTACATAGCGAATTTCAAATTCATATTTTAGCAATTTTAAGACCATTCTTTGAAGTCTGGCTGATATTTTATTGATGTCCTTTGACATTATTGCCACTAATGGCTTGTGGTCTGTCTCAACCACAATCCTTCTACCATATACAAATTGATGATACTTTTCCATAGCAGCACAAATAGCAAATAATTCTTTTTCTATAGGTGCCCACCTACTTTGGCACTCCGTGTAAACTCTGGAGTAAAATGACACTGGTTTTCCATCTTGCATCAGGCATGCACCCATACCAGATTTAGAGCTGTCAGTTTGTAGCACAACTGTACCCTTGTCACTCAGAATTGCTAAAGTAGGTGTGCAACTCAATTTTCTTTTCAGTTCTAAAATTGCTTCTTGCTGAGAAGAATCCCATTCCCACAAAGTATCTTTTTTAAGTAACTGTCTCAAGGGCATTGTAGTTTTTGTATAGTGAGGTATAAACTTACTTAAGTAATTACACATACCAAGGAACTTCTGAAGCTGTTTGATGTTTTTTGGTGAATCTAATTGAAGAATGGCTGATACATGTTCAGAGTCTATTTGTATTCCATTTTTTGATATTATGAGCCCTATATATTTTACATGATCAAGTCTATACTGTAACTTTTTACTGTTAAATTTTACATTATACTCTCTTGATCTCTGAATAACTTTATTAAGTATTATATCATGTTCTAACTGGTCTTTACCTGCAATAATTAAGTCATCAAAATATACATAAACTCCTTGAATATCCCCAAAGATTGAACAATTTATGCGCTGCATTACTTCAGGCGCTGATGATATGCCAAAAGGCATTCTTTTAAATGCATATCTTCCAAATGGAGTACCAAATGTGCATAATTTCTGAGGATCATCAAGTTCAATCTGAAAAAACCCGTCCTTCATATCAAGAACTGTAAAAACTTCTTTACCTGATAAACTATTGTAAATTTCTTCGGGACTAGCAATTGGGTAATTTTCACGTAGAATATTTTTATTAAGATCTTGTGGATCTAAACAAAGTCTAAGTGATTTGTCAGGTTTCTCTACTATCACTAAATTATTACACCAGTCAGTCGGGGAAGTTACTTTTTCAATAATATTTCTCTTTTCATAGTTATTTAAAGTTTCTTTCAGTCTACCTTTTAATGCCTGTGGGATTCTCCTGATGGGCTTGATTACTGGTTCAGCATTTTCTTTTACTTTAATCCTGTATTTTCCTATATTTCCCAATCCTGTAAACACCTCTATATTTTTTCTGAGAAAAGTTTCTTTTTCTGAACTTGATTGTGTAACATCCACTCTTTTAACTAATTCAAGCCTGTTACAATCAGGCAGTCCTAATACTGGCTGAACTGGTAAGTCTATTACTGTGAACTTTAGTTTTTGTTTTTTGTTTTTTATGATACAATCTAGTTCAGCTGTCCCAGCTGTTTCCACTTGTTGGCCATTGTACACTAATAGAATTATCCCAGCATTCAAAAGACTTTCTGTTTTTCTCAGTTTCTTGAACAATTCCAATGATAGTGTATTGCAATCAGCACCAGTGTCTAATTTAAATTCTACTTCATATCCATTCACTATTATTTTTTCTTTCCACTGTAATTTAATTCCATCTACTGTAAAAATGCTTCCAACTGTAAAGTCTTCGTCACTGTCATCTGTATTTTCTTGAATTACATTAACTCGACTTTTCCTAGTATCACTGAGTTTTTCACTTCTGTTATTCTTGTTTTTGCACATATTAGCAAAATGTCCATAAAATCCACATACCATACATTTTCTGCCGTAGGCTGGACAGTTCCTTAACTCGTGATTTTTTCCACATCGGCTACAGTCTATTAATTTTTCTTTGGGCCTTGCCCCTCTGTTGTATGGTATCACTTTCTGACTTAAGGTGCTCACTTGATCTTCCATTTTATTTCCTTGTAATGTCTGTACTTTTTCTTTGCCTAATTCTGCTGCTCTGCAAATATCAATTGCTGCAGTGAGCTTCAACTCCGATTCTCTTAGAAGCCTTTCTTTGACATTTGTGTCCCTGATGCCAATAACAATAACCATAGTGATCAATCGATCCTCAAGCTCTCCAAGATCACATTTTTTAGCTTGAGTGAGAACTTTGGTATAAAAGTGATCAAATACTTCGCCATCTTGCTGTTTCATGGTGAACAAGTTATATGACAACCACAACAAATTTTTTCGTGGCTCGGCGTATTCTTTGAATTGATCAATCAGAGCTTGTAAGTTTTTAACTTTGTCTTTGCTAAATGTATTGTACACTTCCAATGCATCTTCCCCAGCACAGTTCAAAAACAATGCAATTTTTCTTGATTCAGCCGTATCATCAAGATTCACAGCTTGTAAATACAAGTTAAACTGCTGCACAAAGCGTTTAAAGTTTGCTCCATCTCCCGATAGTTGGAGGCCTGATGGAGGTTTTATTCCGTCCATCGTAGACACACCTGACACCATGTGTTAACCAGGTTTATGAAATATTAATAAAATAAAAATGCACTTTCCACAAGAGGCCATGACACACTGTTTATTTTTTAAAACTTCTTTTTCACATGACAAAGGCTGAAGGCTATACAGCCTAGTCTCATATGACACAACAACACCCCTCTGTTTCCGTCAGGGGTTAAAAGTAGTTTGTTGGTAGTTTTGGCAACAACGCCATTAGGCCCTTTGTACACACACGTTTTTCTTGCCGTGAAAAACTACGGTTTATACGCCGTGTGCAGTCACGGTCGTCAATGTTGCATGGATCACTATGCAAGCTTGTTGACAGACATTTTTTTCTACGGCATGATTTATACGCCGCGCCGCCGCCGCCGTACCGTGTACAAAGGGCCTTGGGAGTTTATAGTTTTGTTAACGATAATTATAAAACGAGACTATGCGAGCTAAACGAGATTATGCGTCAATGTTGAAACATACCGTTTGATTCTCTGATAACAGTGGTTAATGAAACAGCAATAAAATTTGAACAATGATATCTTATCATTTTGATATAAATGCTTGATACTCCTACCTAAACAACCTGCATCACAAAGAGTGAAACAAGTAGTCTCTTTATTATAAGTAGTACAGAATGTCTAGAATAATAAATTAATAAAAAAATACATACCAAGATGTGCGGCTTTCAACATAGCTTGACCAAACTCAATGGCACCTCCAGATTTGAACACTACTTTGAATTTCACTTCACCAATGAAGTTACCATTGGGTTGCGCATGGATTTTACCCTTGATGTAATTTGCAGAAAACATAGGCTGTTCTACAGCAACCTAGTAAAAAAACAATCATTAAGTATATATGGAAAGGGATAGTAGATGAAAGATTGTATGAAAGTTTTAATTTTTTCCAATGGGAAATCCCATCAGGGCTAAAACTTGGTTTCCATTATTTTTTATTTTTTTTCCTTATGTAAAGTACCACGGGTAGTGAAACTTTATTTATATTACAATCTAGCCTATTCGCTAATAAGTAATTTAAATATAACTTAAACTGCTAAGTAACTATAAAATTAAGAAATCATCAATAATCATCTTTATTATAGTTACTTAGCGGTTTCCATTATGCGGTGAACAATAATTCACAAAAAAAAATGTTTATAACATAGTATAAGTACCTACGGATATTAACAAAAAAACACTTACATCTTCCAATGCAATAAATGGAAAACTGAAAGACCTCAGTGGTTCCGCAGGGCTTTTTGAATTGAAAATCATGCGATGAGTAGTTAAATACATGCGGCCTTGTTTGGAACCTCTGAACTCAGGAGTGTCATTTCCATAGAATTCAACTGTGACATTGTCCGAAAACAATATGATACTGAAAAAAAGGTCAAATTAGCATTATAGGCACCAAACAAAATGTGTGTCAATGTTTATTTTATATTGGGTAGTCTCACATTTTCTATATACTGAGAAAATGTATACGAAAGAAATGAAAACACGAAAAAATTAGAAACTTGCAATGAGAAATGTGCACGGACAGGATGGTGATGTAACACCAAAGGGAGGGAAATTGTTGGTGACACTGCTTTCAGACACACTGTAATTACAGTAGATTTCCTGTATTTTCATGATCTTTACTGTAATGAACTTTGTACAATTTCATACAAACATTGAATTTATTGGTTGGATTTGTTTTTAGAAGAAATAATGCCCTTTTTATTTGCCAATCAAAGACAGGTAAAAGCTACTCCAGTTGGGTTGTATATCAAGATAAATGTCTCATAGTATACCTTGTTACCTACAAACAAAGTGACATTCTGACTAATGTATAGTCCTGTATTGCTGTAGATGAGGTGTAAATTATGATGTAACACTTAATCCAATTAGGTGGGTGTGAATAAAAAACAACTTAGGTATACCAGAAGGTGACTTCAAATGTGAATCAAAAAGATGTGAACAACAGAGCAAGATTATAGACATTTTTTCACTAAAGCAAAAATATCAAAATACGAAAACAGATGAGAAAAAATGTATATCTCATTATTCAATCACGATAACCAAATATTTTATTGAGACTCCTACATTTTTCAAACTCCTCTGAAAATAATAAAACAAAACTGAGGGTCAGGGAACTAGTAATTAACTCAGTTGTCAGCTCATTAAGTACATAATCACAATAAATTAAAATAACTTACTGCTATTTATAACACTTGCTTTTATTTTTTAGTTCTACAGTAAATAATTGGTTGTTTTGTTGTTTGTTAAAATAATAGTGTGTTAGGTACATTAATTAAGATGTGAAATAAATAAAATTGTTGGTGTACAAATTAAGGTTGTTGTAGTTCAACAAAATTCCTTGGAAAGTTGTCCTACCACAAAATGGATCTTATTGGAAAAGAGAAAAACAGGATATTGGCGTAAGACTCCCAAAAAAAAATTGGATGGCTAAAACAAAATACGCTACTATACATGCAACTACAGAAATCAATACTTATAGCAATTTATAACGCAAGTGTAGAACATTCTAAAGCGATTTACGCAGTCGTCATTCATACACAAAAAGATGACTCACCATTCCCTTGCATGTATTAACACCCCATGATCGGCATGAGCCGTATTAAGAGACATGTTGGTGTGATGTACAAATTTTAAGGTGGTTAATAAAGCTTTTGCCAAATACTAAATAAATGCTACCGTTTTCAACAATTTCAACAAACATAAAATAAACAGACAGATTTTAGACTTGCGTAGTGACACTTGACAGCACAGCTTGACACTGACAATTTCACATTTGATCACCACAGTCCACAGACAAAGTATCAAGTTTAAAGTACCGGCTGTCACAGTATTGTAAAGTACTGCAATACTGATAACTACTATAACAATACAGAGGGAGTCAGCTCGTGGCCAAGTACAGCCGCACGGAACAATCCATCAGGTTTAGCTACGCTTGCTGGGGTTGGTCCGTGAATGGGTGACCATCTTTACTAGCGAGACTTCTCTCACCGTGCCTCGGAAAGCACCGAACATACAGAGGCGGCGTAAGGCGTGGGCGACGTGGGCGACCGCCTACGGCCTCGCCACAGAGTACTTTTATAGGTAGGCCTCGCGGTCCGAGGGGCCTCGCGCCTCGAAGCTTTATGCATTACTTAAAAGCCGTGAAAAAATTTTACTCGTCATGAAACGATAAATATATTGACATTCGAAATTCATTTTTTTTTTTAGTGTAGCAACATTTGCTGGCGTTGCATTTCTTTCACAGGTAATCCCCGAAAGATTTTTGCAAGTTATTAAAAGTTTAATTATTCATGTTTATATGCCCCTCGGGCCCCGGTCCCCGGGGGCCCCCCCAAATCTCGAGAAGAAATCTCAAACAAGGTCAAAACATGTTCAGTAGCAAAGAGGCAGTTTGTAGTTGGAGGGGGGCCTCCAACTATGCAAAATATTTTTATCAATATAACATGCAAAAATCGAGCTCGCTCTTCCATCGTAAATTTTCTTCGTTTTTAAACTTTTCTGCACCAAATAACTTCTATTTTCCTAATAATGTTCAAAAGTAGAGAAGCTGAGACTGGGTGCTAAAATTTTCGAGGTCGCACCACTCACTCCATATTCTTCTCATACTCATACCCTTCTGCATAAGTCATCAACGACAAAGTATCTCCCATTTATAATAATATTTCACACAACGCCATCTAGTCCCAAGCTAAGCAACCTAATGCTTGTGTTATGGTAACGAGATGGCTGATAAACTAATTATATACATTTTTTTTTTTTTTTGTAAATACATACATATTATCATGGACCTAAAAAAAAAGGCGGACGCCCGTCTCCTTTAGCAATAACTGAAGCACCCATAGTAAGTCAGTGCGCTAATGTCTACAAGCCAGCACGCACACATTCACACCATAGTAAGTCTACCGGCCGCCATTACGCTTACATTACGTTACACGAGCGACGGCGTCTTTGCAGGTACTCAAATCACGCACACATAGATCGGTAGGGTGCTTCACTTTCGATATGCGTGGTGCGGAGTCCATCTTTTTTTATAAGTCTATGCATATTATAGATAGAAAAACACCACATGATAAGATCAAAAGAAACCCTTAATTACGTTTCCGAGGCGGCTAAAACTTTCGAGCTGGCTGCGCTCACTCTTGCGTCCTGCATTCTTCTAATTCTCAAACTTTTAATTTCTGTAAGAATGAATGAATGAATGTTTTATTTGCAAGAATAGTTTATGGTACAGTGACATAGTTCTGGTTTCACTATATTCGACTTGAATGTTGAAACGACAACCTAATTTGAACCATCCGAGGCGGCGGCGGCGTCGAGCTCGCTTCGCTCGCTCCTGCATCCAACTTCACAAAGTTTTCTGCATTAAAAATAGCGGCTGGTGTTAGAATGATAAATAATAATCTTGAAAAAATTCTGTGAGGCTAAAAGCCGAAAAGTTCGTCTATAACAAAAAAAAAAACTGTGTTGTCTTAATTTCTGTTCGTTTATGCATTTTTGTCATCATTTGATTAGCAATAAAACTTGTAACTGATACATTTGTATCAGCTCAGATTGTAAGATTGAGAGATTGTATGTTTCTGTATTCAGCCCATTCAAATTAACCTTTTTCTTTCGACTGCTTAGAGCATTAGGTTAAAGTTCGACTGAGAAGTAAAAGAGGCCTCGCAAAGGTGATGTCGCCCACGTCCACGTTTGGTCTAGCGCCGCCACTGCCGAACAACCAGTCTTACCAAGAGGTTACCCAGTTACTGGGTTGTAGAGATCAGATAAGCCGTCGCTCCATGTAAAATACTAGCTGCATCCATTTAGATTGGAAGCCGACCCCAACGTTATTAAGGAAAAGGTTTATTTTGTTGAACATGGCATCCCGATTCTCGCAGTTCACCACTAGGGGTCGAGTCGAGTGCCTAACCGGACTTTCCTGTGAGTGCCTTAAGCGAACTCAAAGCCTCCAGCCAGGGACACTATTTAACTAACTTATAAACTAAGCGACTGCACGCTAAGGGCACCCCCTGTGGGGTACGGACCTCGTCTTAGGGCGACGCTGGGGGCAGGACAGCAAAGAACAACAGGCTGCCTCAAATCGGGGTAATTATTATTAACAGGGGAGTTTAAAGCTACAGGCTCAGCTACGCCACCAGCTGGCTCGTTTTCACCGATCAAGTAAATGCTCTAAGATCAAGGGAGATGAATTTACATTTACAAGGGGTGGTCGTCGACGCGATGGACCTCGGCGGTGAGGTCGGAATGTAGATCTGTTTTTGTTTGTGTTTGCGTACTGGGGGGTTACTATGAGCTCTTATAGCAGGGCAGAAATTGAACGTTTCCAGTGAGAGTGATATACGACCTATAGCACCGTCTCTCTCTCTCTCTCTCTCACTGGAAACGTTCAACTTCTGCCCTGCTATAAGAGCTCATAGAGTCTGTCAAGCGAGTCGTGTCCAGTGAAAAAGGAGGACAAAATTAAAAATCTTACATGTGGCAACACTGATATACATAGTACGCTGAAAACATGTTTGATACTTGAATTTTTGTAGATAAAAAATTTCTTAAAAAAGTGCATTTCAATGTAGGTATTTATTAGTCACAATTAGAACTAAAATCTGAATCTAGAAAATCAGTGCCTTCTTATGAGAAATCACTGTCAGTATCATGAGTATCATGACGCACAAAAATGATGAAGGGTTCCAACTCCGTATCGGTTATACTTTGTTTTCTACATGAATAGTGTGATCTGTGCATTTATTCATTAAATATATTTCTTTTCCATTCTTCTTTAAATTTCCATTAATAAAAATTAAATAATTGAGCTAAAAGTATCAAAATGCTGTAGCTTTACTAAGCTACAGCATTTTGATGCTTTTAAACGGATTGTCACAACTTCTGTTCTACTGAACAGAAGTTGTGACAATCCGTTTGACAGATATTAGGTATTGCCATTATAAAAAATCAGCTAAATGGTCGTGGACACGACTCGCTTGACAGACTCTAGTAAGCCCCATGTACTAGTAGCACTACTACTTTCCTGGAGTAGGGTGATAGGGTCATCGGGTTCAGAGAGAGCAAGTCGCGGACGGCGGCTTTTACTGATTCTAGAAGGGACATAACTAGCGGACGCGACAACTAGAGGGTTGCGGTGCTTCACGGCAGTGTCAAAGAAGCACTTGGAAAGGCGTTTCAAGAACTGACAGATGGTCGGGATTCTAAGGTCTAAATGGAGGTTTTTGTTCCGAACGAACCAAGGGGCTCCCGCTACCTTTCGGAGGCAACGCTTTTGGAGGGTCTGAATCCTATTGGGTTTGACGCAAAATGTGTACTTGATGCAAAATGTGCACTTCGCATAATGTGAACTTCGCAAAATGTGCACTTCTCAAAATAGCACTTCTCAAAATGAGCACATCTCAAAGTGAGTGTGAATTTTATCACAAGGGGTCAAAGTAAAAACCGTTTGCTTACATTTTTTTTTTATTGTTTTGCATGATTTTTAGCAAGATAAAGAGTAGTTTCTTTGTAAAAAGTAATCACGTTCAGGAATGTTTGATTATGTATTTTCAGTACACGTCAGCTATACACATAGGTAATATAAGTACCTACTCCAGCCATTATTTTTTACAAAGATACTACTGTTATCGTGATAAAAATCATGCAATATAATAATAAAAAAATGTAAGCAAACGGTTTTTATTTTGACCCATTGTGATAAAATTCATATTCATTTTCAGATGTGCTCATTTTGAGAAATGCTATTTCGAGAAGTGCACTTTTTGCGAAGTGCACATTAGAGTCTGTCAAGCGAGTCGTGTCCACGACATTTAGCTGATTTCTTATAATGGCAATACTATTATCTGTCAAACGGATTGTCACAACTTCTGTTCTACTAAGCTACAGCATTTTGATACTTTTAGCTCAATAATCTAATTTGTGGAAATTTAAAGAAGAATGGAAAAGAAATATATTTAATGGATGAATTAGTCTGCCTAAAATTTAAAATTTCTCGCTCAAAATGGTTTGTAGATCCTAATTTCAATAATTTGTAAAATATCCTCGTAAATGATACCTCAAAGGAAAGAGCGATTATAACGCATGTTTTCAAAAATATTTGAACAAAAAAGCACCCTTCGTTTTTTTTTTAAATAAGGTTTTCAAAAATGTGATTTTTTTAAATTTATATGAACTTTAAATGTCTGTAAAAAAAATGTCTAACGACACAGAGGCCTAAAACATGTTTTGCTAGATTGCTTACACATTACTTTAATTAAATAAAATAAAAATGAATTCATTTATCATTCAATTTAGTTATAAATAACCAGTTTAGTTAAAATTTTGGCAATTTTCGAAAAAAATCTTAAAAATTAGGTTAAAAGAAAATGGTAAGACTTCGTCTAAGACAACCATGGCTTAAATTGTTCTAAACTGTTGTCTGTACTATCTTCGCCTTAAAGCTTTGCACCCATCTTCCAATCACCTTATAATATCAGTGTTGTATAGTTGTATATCAGTGTTGACACCTGTAAGATTTTTGAATTTCCCGCCTATTTCATAGGACACGACTCGCTTGACAGACTCTATGCGAAGTGCACATTTTGCGTCAAGTGCTCATTTTGCGAAGTGCACATTCTGCGCCAAACCCCCCGCAAATGAACCTTTATGTGTTCTGAAAACGTAAGGTGCTCATCGAGCGTCACAGCTAGATATTTGGCTCGCTTCTCTCAAGGGGTCTGCTTGCCAAACATGGTGATCGGGCGGGGTAGGGAAAAGGCTAGGCAGATTAATTTTTATATCAATACAGTTTCTTGACCCTGAGGTCCACGACCACGACCCACGACTTTTCTAAGGTAATTATTGACCTTGACCTCAGGGGTCAGTGGATACGAAACGGGGCACTATGAAAAATCAGCAGGACGACGGAGCCCCGCTTTGCGGGGCTCCTATTTCTGTCTGCAGGGTTTAAAGGAACCTACCCAACCAAGCCTCGGGATGCCCAAATTCTGACCTTGACCTCAAGGTCGATGACCCTGGGTCAAGGTCAGTGACCTTAGGAGAATCACAGATCTTGACTTTCAGAATTTTGACCTTGACCTCAAGGTCAATGACCCTGAGGTCAAGGTCAGTGATCTTGAGGTTTCCCATGATGTTCCCCCACCCTATTACTCCCACATCCCACCCGATCCCGAATTTTTCTAAGTCTTTTTTTCATAGGGCCCCGTTACCTACACTCCAACCCCTCAGGGTCATTGACCTTGACATCAAGGTATTAAAGTCAACGCGTGTGTAATTGGCATTACAATCGAATTCGACAGTGAATCGAATGGTTCCGCACTGAGGTTTGTACGCACTATTTCCATGGCCAAATCTAGAAATGTGACGTAGACAAATGTCATTTTTGACATTTTGTAGGTAAACAATAAATTGTTTGGATGGTTTTTTGTGGTTGGTTTCAATTTCAAGTTTGATCTCCTCCAGTATTTTAAATAAAATAATTGCACTCACTTGCAGTTTGGTGCATAAACTAAAGTGTATATTGCTTTGGTGCATAGTTTGATGTGTGTGCAAGCTGAAATTGAAAATCTTAGAAAATAAGATTTATTTTTTACTTAGTTTTGTAATTTTATTACTTTAAACAAATCATGGACATAAAAACAAATCTTAGTAATAATAACATTAAGCCTATAGCTAAGGATACGGTTCATAAAATATGTTCTGGACAGGTACGGCAATAGCCTTTTTTACTGCTTAATTAAATAAAACGAATGTAGTTGTTAACACAAAGAAGAAAGATATCTAATGTAGTGATACATCCCTAAGATGAAGTGTTTAAATGTAATGTTTCTAGGCAACACTTAGAAGATAGCTGTTGAATCAGTATCACAGGTTCACAATATAGTTGTAGGCCTATGTTGTATCTAGAGAATAATCGAAAACATATTTACATTTTTAGGTTGTTGTGAGTTTAGCAGTTGCTGTAAAAGAGTTGGTAGAGAACTCCTTAGATGCTGGTGCAACAAACATAGATATAAGGTTTAAAAATTATGGCATTGACTTGATTGAAGTATCAGATAATGGAACTGGTGTCACCGAAGATAACTTTGCTGCATTGAGTAAGAATAATTATAATCGATTTACACTTACACCAATATACCTATAATAGCAAATTAAAACTTTACTGAATGTAAACTTCTTAACGGACCACATCCAGAATGAAAAGTAAAGAAGAACATTTCCACTTTATACCTTGAGGAATAGATTGTTGATTGTGGTGTGTTCTTTTTAACATGTTAAGGAGCATGCGCTGTGGCAGCCTGCGAAATTCAATTTTCTTGCGTTTTATGCAATTTGCAGGTCTATGTCTTGATAAAAATATGATACGCGACAATAAATTATATGCAATTACATAATTTGAACCATAAAAATCATCAATACATCTCTCTAAGTTAGATTTCGTGCAGATTCGTTAGATTTTGTTGGTTCAACAAATATGCACGAAATCTAACTTAGAGAGCTGTATTGATAATTTTTATGAATAAAATTATGTAAATACATATGTTTTATTGTCGCGTAACATATTTTGATCAAGATAAAACCTAACACAGACCTGCAAATTGCAAAAAACGCAAGAAAATTTGAACTTCGCGGGCTTCACAGCGCAATCACCTTAATGCTGATACAGTAGTACCCAACTGATAAGGCGCGTCGTGAATCTTCGTTCCCACAGAAAAGAAAGTATGGCCCCGAAGATTAACGAGAATGCTTAAAACTTACAATCAACCTTAGATCACGACTATAAGGTTCATAATACACTGCAGCTGTTAGTTCCGTCTCACTCGCAAGTATGGCGGCCGTCAAGCGGCGCCTCAGAACAATAACAAAGCATAGAAGTAGTGCTAAAATAGCAACTGAACTCAATATATTTGTTTCATTTTGACTTATGGAGCTGCTATGATGTTAAAGAAGGACACGTATACAGAAGACGTTCGAAATTTTGTAGGTTGTCATTCATTTTATTCTGACTAGTGATGTACCCACTAAATTTCAACGTCGATAGAATTTACAGTGACATTCTTTCTTACACTGCCAAGAATAATAACCGTAGGTACACACGGCTACACATCAAGCTATACATTTCCAGTTTACACTGACCGCTCATTGTAAGGAAATCCTATACAATGCGAGATCAGCTTATACTGGAAATGTATAGCTTGATCTGCAGCCGTGTGTACCAAAAATTTTGAAGTAACTAACCATACTTATGATCCCAATACTTAATATATTCGTTCAAAATGAAACAATACTTTATATAATTATGAACTAAATAGTTCGTCATCATCATCACCAAAGTCTTCCTTAGTTCCCGACAGCTCTTCATGTATTAAATCTGACCCAGCTAAACCCGAATGTATTTAGTTGCCATAATAACTGACGAGTTTATTGAAAAGAAGTGGGAGACATTCGGTTTTGCAAATGTTTTTAGCAACTTACTTTCTCATATTTATTTGAATTTTAGATTACATCATAGACTACTCAACAAAGTCTAGGGAAAAAGGGTATTCAAAGTACCTAATAATTTTTATTTTAATACTTTTTATGTAACATATATTATTTTAAATCAGTATTAATAGAGATTTGAATTATTTGATTAAATAAAATGGTTGTTAGTGAAAAAATAAAATTTATTATGAAAATTTAAAATGGTACCAAAGCGACAAAAACTTTTCGTACATAAAAAAATAAATAACGACCAGATAATATTTTAAATAAAAAAATAAAATGCCTAGCAACTTTAATAATCTGTTAGTCGAATTCCAGCCCACACCATAATCATTCCGCCCTGGTACGGATGACCTTCCTGAGGATTCTGGAGTCGGCTCTGGCGACCAGGAACTCGCCAAAAGCGCAGTCTTCTTGAATCGGGATGGAATCCAATTATTTCTGAATTTGTTATTGTCATCTGTATCAAGGATTCCTAAAACAAACAGTTCTCAATAAAATTTATGTAAGATTTTTTATCAACATTTTTATTTAGGTAAATAGTTTTATTTGTATGTTTTACCTGACTGATGTGAGATGATTTCACGAGATGTCAAGATCAGTGGCGATTCATTCATTTGTACCGATGTACTAGGTCCTGTTTCAACTTCCATTGCTACGGGATCCTACAATTACGTATTTTGTATTAAAAATAAATAAATAAATTTGCACTCGATTATATTTCCGACTGGGATAATTAGAAGAATGATATCGCATCAATGATATTTTTAATATAATATCATTGTATCGCATATATCAAGTGAACATATTTCTGAATGTTATACCTGTCTTCATGTTAGATTACTGTTGATGGTGAGCGGTTCTTTTAATTTGCAGTACTGCGCTATGTCCTTCTTCGCAGACTTCCATAAGTATTTCCTGTAACGTAATAAATCAAGTTTTAATTTGAACGGGATACTATTTATTGCCAATAAAATACCTTAATTATATCATAATATATCAAGACCATTTCATCTGTTCTATACATAACAAATAATGTAGGAACAGCATGTTCTCTAAGTGACGACTTAAAGAACATGCTACATCCATTTCATAGGTTCATTACCAAATGAATACAAAGTAAAATGTTTGGAGCATATTATGTGGCTGTGCTGTTTGGAGTCCAATTTCGTCTACCGATACAATTTATCCATTTTTTTTTCACATCGTCTAGGAAATCTGTAAAAGAAAAGTATCGACAACATTATTTACGTCACTATGGCTGATCAAGATAACCCCAAAACAATTTCCGAATATTCGCTAATAACTTCTATTGGAATAAATATTACGACTGGTTTCAGCTATATAGTGACACAGCAATATTTGTTATGTATTTATATTCGTTTATCAGATCTTAGGCAACAAGAAATTGAGCAAAAACTTACCGATGGAAGGTCAATATTTGTTGTTCATTTTATTTTCGCTATGAATGGGACTTGCAGCCCCCAACCACACAAGAAATTGCTCCACAGCGTCCACACACTCACTATTTGTAGTTAAACAAAGAATTCATGCAATCTAACAGTAGAAATATTATTAAAACATCGCAAAACCATGGAATATTACGACAGACACGTAAACAATGAACACGCGAATAAGTCAGCTAGTTCAATGAACGAACTGTCAGACATTGAAACAAAGTACTATCAAATTTGGCCGCGTCATACTATAACTTTTTTAACCAAATGACAATTGATCTTGTGACCATGCCAAGAAAGTAAAACAAAGAGTAAAACATTTATCTCTTTCCCACATTCTTTATCGTACCTTTATCGTACCTAATAATAGAACGGGAATAAAGGTAGTTACAGAATTCTGTTTTTAGCCTTCCTTCTATGCTTTGTTATTGTTCTGAGAGCGGCGCGCGCTAACATGGCGGCAGCTACCGACCAATAGCAGTACAGGAAAAAGCGTGGAGCGTGCCGATTGGTCAATAACATTTCCCGCACTTTGAAAATTCATCTTCTGTGCACGTACATTGATAAGCCATATTAGTTGGGTACTACTGTACTTACCTTGCGGTAAGTATCACAGGAGATATGAGGACTTAATGCTGGTTACCAGCATTAAGTACCTTAAAACAGTAGAAGTGGCCCTATACTTCCTTAGTATGGGGTCGGCAGACTCATACATTTGCAAATTATTATATATTGTACATTCAAATACACAGAAAGCAGTGATATAATCTATGGAAGCTTGTAAGTGGCGATTGAAAGCACTAATTGTTCATTATTTACCTACAAAGATATTAGACTGTTATTTTTATTTCACACCTCCCATTACATTTTTTTTTATCTAATCAACCAAATTCAAGCAATCTTCAACTAGTTGTTGCGCTGTAACCAAATTATTATATTTAGCGCCTTTGAAATAGATGTCATATTAGCATTCAACTGTTATCTAACTTAAATTGAGTAGCTACGTTTCCTTCACTTTCACTGTTTATCTGTTTGTTTTTGTCTGTTCATTCCATGGCTATTACTTTGTATCACTGCCTTTAAAATAATGCCTATTTCTTTTTACAGCGTTAAAGTACCACACTTCAAAACTAACTGATTACTCAGATCTACTTGGAATGTCAAGTTTTGGATTCAGAGGTGAAGCGCTAAGTTCATTATGTTCTTTAGCTAATCTCACAGTTACTACAAGACACAAAGATTGTGAATATGGTATGATATGTCTAATTGCGAATTGTGTAATAGATTATTTCGATCTAGATGTATTTTGTTTGTGGTTCTGCTGTTCTGAATCATCAACCTCTTGCTCACATCACAATTTATTTGGGGTTGGCACAGCATGTTATCTTATTCAATGCATAGGTACATATTCACTTCCTTCCTTTTCAATAATCTAAATATTTTTTTATAGCTACGAAATTAGAATATGACCACAAAGGGAATATAACTAAACAAACACCATGTTCAAGACAAGTTGGTACAACTGTCAGTTTAACAAATCTCTTCTCATCATTGCCTGTGAGACAGAAAGAATTTCATAAAAATGCTAAGAGGGAATTCAACAAAATGACTCAGCTACTGTATGCATACTGTTTGATTTCAGTTGGAGTTAAGTAAGTTTCTTTAAACAATATTATAGACAGGGAAGTAAGGGCGAGCACGCACTGCGGTGCGTTTTTCTAACGCATAATCTGTGAAGTATGGAATGTCTTTGAAGTGCGCGCACTGCGGTCATGCGTTTTGTTACTGTAGGCCCCGCTCAGTGCGGCAGAACTAACGGAACGCACCGCAGTGCGCGCTCGCCCTTAAGTAGGTATTAAGCCACAAATACACATTCGCGCGAGTGACAAGGCGAGCGAGTCGAGGCACGAGCACGAATGTAAACAGTGGTTCGCGAATGTGTAAACGGTCACTCGTGTAGCCTAAAGCCACAAGTATATCTCGCTGAACAACACGGAGCATGTAACTTGAACAATTTGTCAAATGTCAAAGCGAATCACGAGCACCAATGTGTAAATGCAGTATTAATACCAACCATGTTCTGACAAATAAAATGATTATGATTACACACTATTATGACATTAACATTACTCTAATCTTTTCCAGAATAACTTGCAGCAATCAAACAAGCTCCAACTCAAAGTCTGTAGTAGTAACAACACAAGGAACATTATCCTATAAAGACAACATTGCTAGCGTTTTTGGGGTGAAGCAACTACAAACATTACTCAAAATAAAGCCAGAATATGTCACAAACATAAAAGATAATATATTTAGGGGTTTGTCAGGAGAAGTAAAGGAAACGGATGAGAGAGTTGATATAGAAGATGTTGAAATAGATTTATCTGAGGACTCTAATGATGCAGAAAAATCAGATGTTACTAGTAGTGATATTAGTGGATCCCAGAAATCACAAGGGCACAAAAATGTTGCAAAACCAATTGAGTTTACAGGTTTTATATCCTCTTGTGCTCATGGTAGTGGACGTTCCAGTACTGACAGACAGTTTTATTATATCAATTCCAGACCTTGTGAACCAACCAAAATAATGAAAATCATCAACGAAATATACAGGCAGTACAATTCACATCAATACCCTTTTGTGTTCCTAAATGTTTATCTGGAAAGAGCAGCAGTTGATGTAAATGTCACTCCAGATAAACGGAAAATATTTCTAACTAAAGAAAAAACAATATTAGACATACTGAAAAGTTCTTTACTAAAACTATTTGAAAATATACCTAGGATATTGAAGATAGAATCAACTCCTAATTTCTGCAATAGAGAAACAAATGATGTTAAACCAGATTTGGAACAGCCAAGAGTTTTCAATTCGTTTTTGAAACAATTTCAAAATAAAACAAAGCAAGATTCTGATAGTGTCTCCACAGCTGATAAAGAAACTAAAAATATTGAACTTAAACGAAAATCAACAACAATGTTAGATTTTATGTCTTCCAAAACGAAGAGAACAGAAGCGGTTACAGAAGAAGAAAACTTAGCACTGGACAAAGAAATTGAAGACCCTGACAATAGGACACTTGATATTTTTAAGTCTGATGTTGAAGAAGTAGTAGAAGATAGTGATGATGCTGAAAACCAGCATTTAGATTCTGGTGAAAGTAATGCAACTAAGAGCACAAATGATTTGTTGTCTAAAAGTTCATCTCTAGAAGACGATCAACGCAATATTATGTATTTAGACTTTGCTGAAAATGTACCAAATACGCAAATAAGAGATATTGCCGACGTCATAATAGAGAAGTCACATACAATATACTGTAAAACAAAAGCCTTAAAGACGAAAGCAAACACTTCAAGTGAACTCAAAGAGAAAACACCTAAAAAGCAGAAAATTGTAACAGATAAGGAGGATTTGGGGAAGAATAATAGGAAAACTGTAACTTTAAAGACATCACTGGAACATGTTAAAGCATTAGCAAGTATGTATGTCAACGATAAAAAAGAATCTGCTCCCACAAGGATAAAATTTAAAAGCGAAATTAATCCTGTATTTAACAAGAAATGTGAAGAGGAACTAAGTAAAGAAATATCTAAGGATTCATTTAAACAGATGGAAGTCATTGGACAGTTTAATTTAGGTTTTATAATAACCAAATTGGAAGATGACCTTTTTATAATAGATCAACATGCTACTGATGAAATTTACAATTTTGAAACATTACAGAAAACTACAGAGCTAACAAGTCAAAAATTGGTCATGTAAGTTATATTTGCCTGCCCTCATAATATTTTATATAAAGTTAAAATATTATAATCATTAAAACAATTAATTTCAGTCCACAATTACTTGAACTAACAGGAGTGAATGAACAAATCTTAATGGATAATATAGAGGTGTTTAAAAAGAATGGATTTACGTTTGAAATCAATGAAGAAGCTTTACCTACAAAGAGGGTTAAGTTGTTAACATTGCCTATGTCAAAAAATTGGATCTTCGGGAAGGAAGATATAGAAGAGCTATTATTTATGTTGAGGGTATGTATGAGTGCCCAAAACCAGACAGTTGAGACTTACCAAAAGTCAAGTACGTTATTATAAATAGGTTTTGTAAATTTCAGGAATCCCCTTCAGAATATTGTAGACCAAGCAGAGTAAGGGCAATGTTTGCATCAAGAGCTTGTCGGAAATCAGTGATGATAGGCACAGCTCTCGGAAAAGCCGATATGAGAAAGCTTGTGGATCACATGTCTGAAATAGACAAGCCATGGGTAAGTTATTGTACTGAACATACGGTTGTAACTATCAATGCTACAAAGAAAAAAAAAACGAGCGAGCCTTACAGAATGTGTAACATTTAACATCAGACATCTCACCTTAGTAAAAGTACTTTCTAGTTCCATACCAAATAAGCTACATTTAGGCCCCTCGCCCACGGCGACTTTTTGTAGCGATGCAGTAGCGATGTCGTCGCGCGTTTGCATCGATACAGTCGCGTTGCGGTGCTATCTGTTTGCCCTCGCCTACACCACGATTCGATTCGAGTAGCTATGCTGCGACTTTTTGTAGCGACAGCATCGCTACAAAAAGCCGCCGTGGGCGAGGGGCCTAAAAGTTACGGCAACATTTCAACCAGTCACTCAAAACATTTAGGAAAATATTGTCACTTCCTGTTACACACTTCCGTCCCTTTTCACGAAATTACTCCCACAGATTGCAGGAAAGCGAGGGAAAGATGTTAGGTACACATAAAAAAACAGTCGAGAGGTGTCGTAGGACACCGGTTGGAACTAAGTTCCTTTCGCTTTTGCACACTTGGCGAATGAGAGCTGTACCAAAAAATGGAACATTTTGACAATAGAGTATAACGTGCGATAAGGAACTTCGAAATATTTTTCTTAAAGTACTAGTCAAGCTAAGGCAAATCCGACTCGGGGCGACATTCGCTGGCGCCGATTGAGTCAACTAACTTGTGTGGACGTGTTCTAACTGCCACGAATAGTCGCGTAACTTTTTAATACAATCGACGCGCAGAGTCGCATCGCATCCCACGACATATTCGCCAAAGTTTGAGCAGTGCTTTAATGCGGTTTTTTATTTTATTTTCAGAATTGTCCGCACGGCAGACCAACAATTAGGCATTTAGTGAATTTGGCCATGGTCCACACAAAGGATATAATTTGATACCTGATTTTTCGTTTATGTCACAAATTTGAATCATGTTTAACTGAATAATCTCGCAAGATATTAAGTAAAAATTATGTTTAATTTTTCATCGTTTTATTTCATACACTGATAGATTTGAATATATTGAATCCTGTGTGTGCTGTTGTCACCATGACTCCTGGAATTTGTTTGTGCCAGTGCAATTCCTTTATATCACTCTGTCCTTGATGGATGAACAGAAGCTGGGGCGGAAGATTCTGAAAAAAAAATTAAAGTAAATATCATTACACTCGTCAGTGGCGAAGCGGAAATTTTCGTAATAGTACGGGAGGTGCTGCTACATTTGACCGGCTGATAATAACAGCAATGATAGTAGATCCACAACCCATAAGATATCTGACGGTCAAACATAAGTAGTGGTGAGTAAAGAATGATTGCACTTCAAGAAAATGAAAATGTCGTCTAAATACGTAAATCTTCAAACTAATTCTGAGTATTCTGACCAATATCTCCAATGCCTTTAAACTGAACTATAAGGTATAGACTAATCGAACTCTAAACCTAATGGATTAAGAATTCTGCTTAACTTATTGACCGAAGTCGGATTAATACGACAAATGTTTTGGTGCCCGTGCCGCCTCAGTCATACTTATACGACTGAGAACCTATGTTCGTTTTTTGTTTTTTATGTCATGCACGATCCTATGTGTGGTAGGGGTAGGTATTTATTTGTCGATTTATGAGCTGGGCGCGGAGGGCACGGCAATTGATGTAAACACGGCAATTGATGTAAAACCAAGCGGTCAATAGGTTAAATGCTTTATACACTGTTGTTTATAGGGATGACGTCTATGAAAATCTAGCGGTAACAATTAGTCAGTGTGGGTGACTTGTCACCAAACATGGGACTTAAACTATAAGTAGCTAAACCGTCCAAAAAAGTTCACCTTCAGCTTGAAATAGTTATGGTTTAGCTTGGCTGCTGAAATAGGTTATTATAACGTAATATGAAAGCTGCCGGGCACTTGCTTTGGGTTTTGTAAAGTACAAATTACCAGCCTATGCACCAGTATCTTATTCTAAGAATACGCGTTTTGTCTTTGAATTTTATACTATTCCAAATCTGTAGTGTAAATATACTATTTGGCAATTGTAGACACTAGTGACTGTGCCATTCTTCAATGGCGGTAGAGTTCTTACTCTGAATTTCAAAATGTAAACCAGTAGGAATCAACTTGTGTGGTCACTTCGCCACTAACTCATAACTGTTTCCATATTTTGTCATCTACATAGTAAAATGATTTTGAATATTTAATGTAAACATACGTTCAATTCTTCATCAACAACATCGTCATCGTCTCGCTCGACAGCCAAGTCCCACAGCGCAACTTGGTGGTCTTCGCCAGCGGATGCTAGCACACTTGGCTCAGTCCAGTGCCATTCTATTGAAGTAACGGGCGCCGTGTGGTGCTTAAAAGTACCAACCGGGGTTTTGCTTGCTAATTGTCTTAAATCCCAAATGTGAAGGAACCCATCATCACCACCTGCAATTCACAATAAAATTGTCCCAAAAAATTCGCTATAGGACAGAAGCCATTGCGTGGGTTACGGGACATACAAATATGACTAAAAGTACTCTGTACTTACGGACACATTCGTTCGTTAAGATCACAATGTTATTTACCAAAGAAGAAACGAAAATGGTCCAAGAATTAAGCCTTGTGGAACTCCCATTCTGACCACTGATATAGAAAATCTGTTTACTTTATCCTCGGATCTCATAATCCCATTATTTAACAACAGGGTATGGAGATTCAGAGTTGCTTTCGTAAGCATAATATTATGGTATGGTTGGTTTTTACTGATCATATCTAATGAAGGACTCTGTCAAATGCCTATGACAAGTTATAGATCAGATGAGTGTACAAGTGAAAGTTGCACACTACAATAAAATGAACATAATTATTGTAGACAATGCAATGAAATATTTTTCTTGTAATTCAAGATACAAACAAAATAAAACTTACCACTGGCTATAAAAGGCTCTTTATTATTCCAAGATATGACATTGACGTCACTTTGATGAGCATCTTCTACTGAGAGCATGCAAGCTTTCTGAGGAGCTGCTCTTGCATCCCATATTCTTATTGATTTATCTACAGAGCATGACGCTAAAACATTCCTGCAAATAACAATAGTATTATGAAATACTAGCTTTTACCCGCGGCTTCGCTGGCGTTCATTTAGAATTTGACAATCAATTCGGGTTAGGTTATACTCTGCTTGTAATAATATAATTCAATCATGATTCGAAAGACACGTGGCGCCATCTATTATCATAAGACCGTTATTGTTGTTTTCCTCGGGAATAGTACTTTTTTTCGGGATGAAAAGTACCCTATGTACAGTTGACAACGTATATGCAAAATTTCAGAATGATCGGTTCGGTGGTTTAGGCGTGAAAAGGTAACAAACAAACTTACTTTTGCATTTATAATAATAAGGTTATTCAGCTCTGTTACTAGGTGTCTACATTCACTGCATTAGAAAAAATAACACCTAGCTGTTTTCTGTTTACTTTTTACTAGTTTTTGCCCGCGTGGATTTCGGAAAACATCCCACGGGAACGTAGGTACTAGGGATTAAAAGTACCCTATATGTGCCTGAAAAAAACTTAGGTGAAGTTAGCTGTCATTCCACCTGACGCTTTAAGGATTGATTGAAACTATATTGATCACTTCACCTAAGTTTACATTTTTACAGAATAAATAGATCGACTGTTGGAATGAGAGCTCACTTCACCTAAATTTTCACGGTGAGATTTTTACAGAATAGATCAACTGGTTATAAAATTATCTGTGTGCCAAACACCCAAATCCGTTCAGCCGTTTTTCCGCCAATCCGGAACATACATCCAAACAAACAGACAAAAATTCTAAAAACTATATTTTTGCATCAGACTCGTTCCCACACCTTGTAGCAATTACTTATTTTCAAAAATATTCAATGTACCACCGACAAACGTTAAGCCTTTCCAATTTTAATACAATTTTGCTTGCAAGCTGCAATATTGTATGACAAAGTAAAACAAAGGACCATAGGGTGCAGGGTTTTTTTCAATGAATGTATACACAAAAGGCAACTTTAAGGTGTAAATGCGTCCATTTTGTCGATAGTACAGTTTTGACTTTGTTACTATTTTATTATTATGTTGTATCTATATAAATTGAAGGTTTGTGTTAATGCAAATACATGCCTTTCATTAGGGGACCACTGTATGTCTTCAACAGAAGCAGTGTGTCCCACCAGAGGGCGCTGGTCCACTTCCCATGTTCCAGCTTGGTTTGGTTTCCAAATGTGAATATCTCTTCTGCAGTCACCTGTTGCTAGAACCTATAAATATAAATAAAAAGCTTTAAAAACAAATGAGCAGCAATAAACTAACAAAAAAAAGACGACTTTTAATTTTTTAACATTTTTTTTTTTCGGAATAATACGAAAGCGTGTCGCCTCCCGTTTATAAAATCTGTAAAATAAATGATTTGATTTGATTAAAGTGATGGATAAGACATTGGAGTGGCTAGTATGCTAGCCACTCCAATGTCTTATCACTCACTCTCACAAGCCCTGTAAAAACAAAAACCTGCCTCAACACAGACTTTAAAGTTGCCCAGGGACAATCTCATGACATAAGTATTTCACAATAGTTGAATAGTTCAACAAAAATATTGTGCAATTGTGGACTTACTTCAACATAAATGAATACAACTAGTATTCATTTATGTTGAAGTAAGTCCATAATTAATAGTTAGTTAGAATAATTAGTTAGTTGAAGAAGATATGCAACAAAATACTAGTACCTACATGATTATGATAACAGGATTAACAGGTAGGTATGTATCAATTTCAATTGCACTCTGTTGACCTCTACAATAAGCCGACGTTCGCATGGACGTAACAACATCGCTGCGATTTTTCACGCACTGTATTCTCAATGCTCAGCTCAACAACTAGAGTTGAAAATCCAGTACGCAATAAAATTCCGCTGCGATATTTTTACGCCCGTGCGAACGTCTGCTAACAGAATGAAGCAATAATTCACTTACACCAAGTTCTGTAGGACACCAATCAATTGCAAATCCTTCTTGCTGATGTCCATTGAATGAATAAAGCGGCTTGACAGGATTATTAACAGTATCCAGGTTGTAGCGTTCCAGCAGTGTAGGGTCATCCACTGCTTGTAGCTGCTGTGTTATGTTCCAAATGTCGACCCTGCCTAATTCAGACCAACTTGCAGCAAGAACTGAGTTTCTGAAACTTGTTGCCTGTGAAAATAACAAGTCCAAATTTAAAAAAACACACCAACCCTAATTAACACATTTTTACAATTAATAATTGTAATATTTATGTCATATTTTTTTTTAAGGTAGGTAGGTTATACTAGCCATAGCCGTAGGTCATGGCTTCGCTTGTGTGGATGTCGGAAACTATCCCACGGGAACCTCTACCGGGATAAAAAGATTGTATGTGTTAATCCAGGTTAAACTATCTGTGTGCCAAATTTCATCCAAATCCAGTTCAGCCGTTTTTGCGTGATTGAGTAACAAACTTCCAAACATCTTCACAATCTTTCACATTTATAACATTAGTAGGATTGCTATGGGACAATGCAGGCTGATTATTATTATTATTATATTCATGGGGAATATACACCTTACAGAGAGCAAAGAAAAGTTACCCAAGTTAGCTATTGTTGGCCAAATTACACCAACTAATAAGTTATGAAGTGAATTTACAACATTGCTGTCAGGAACAAGGGGCTGCTTGATGACTTACCCTTATTCTATTAACACAACCCTGATGCTTGATGAAGGAGAATGTCATTTGTGGTTTCTTCTCCTCATCCTCCTCCTCATCGTCATCATCCTCATCTTCATCGGATTCTTCCTCATCCTCTGCTTTTGAAGTTTGGTGCAGGTTGGACATTTTGACTACTAATAGACTAATAACAAAAGTGTTATATAAATGTTTGAATAAAATAGCTTAATATACAAAAGCCCATTTATATCTCTGAGAAACGGTAATTGATTTTAACGCTATCTAATCCATCTCTAATAGAGGTGCTTACCGAGACCAGTTATACAAATATGTACTAGTAACTTACTTATTTAGATGTGCGCTAGAAGCTTGAGTACCGGCAACTAAATAAGTCGTCATCGGGTACTCATTTCTGTCGTTGCCAAGATTATCAGGAACAATATCGAAGCTGAGACAAGGGGCGCCAGTCTGGGCTTGATGCAGCATCACGTAGGCAGACTGGTCGCAAACTAAATGCTCGTCTTCCTTCAAAGGCTGCCCAGGAAGGTAAGTCTTGGGGCGGTCATCGTTTTCCTCTTCTCCTTCCATAACTTCATCTTCACTCTCAGAGGAACTGTCCTCCATCTGGTCTTCTGCTTCATTGGCTGACATGACTAAATGGATAGACTCAGAATTTGTATTTAAAAAAATAATAACAATACGACATGCGCGATTTAGGTTATTTTATAAAAGTTTGACAGTGACAGCCAGCAGCCAGTCAGACAGAAGGCCGCGTGACAGAGTATAGTGACGCGCAACAGGTGATGATAGTTTAGTTTCGGTTTCGGAAAATATTCAATTTGTCGAGTGCAGTGATGATTCGACTAAACTAAGTATTCTATCGATTAGTAGCGAATCCAAAGGGGCTCCAACTCCAACACCTCCACACCATTAAAAGCATCTGGACCCGCCCACTGACAAATCTCAAATTAAACTTCCATAGATAGATATTCCATAGGTAGATACAAAAGCTGGGTGAAGCCAAAATCCTGGATCCCCACAGCTATCGACAGTCAAGAGTTCCTCTAGAGATTTCTATTCTGTGCACACACTGCACTGACATCGACTGACACTCAGTGTCACTGTCACTGTCACGTCACTCACAATCATAAATTAGTTGTTATTAAAATTGGAGCTGTGATTTGAAGGTTATGTTGGTTTCATCATGTAAAAAAAGGCGACATAAAAATAAAAATTACTATGGCTTTTCGGTGCACAAAATTGTTAAGAATAATCAGAACCACAAATGTGATTCGTCACAATTTCATCACAACATCTGTTGCACTGCCAGAAGAAATTAAAATCCTTAAGCCAAAGGAATACAAAACAGAAGATAATTTGGTTTATTTAGAGGACCCAGATACCTTCGGAACTTTATCCAGGACAGTTAACACTCAGTCGGTCGAACTTGAAGATGAGGGAGATAAACAAGAGCAGGAATTTATACAAAACAGACCATTACGTTCACAGAAACTAACCACTAAACAATACGCCGATATTATAAAACAATTTATTAATTACAAGAGACTGAAAGAAGCCATTGACGTGCTAGAAGTAAGAATGTTAAAAGAAGACAGAGTGAAACCTGAAAACTATATTTATAACATATTAATAGGTGCTTGTGCTAATGTTGGCTACACAAAAAAAGCTTTCAAATTATTTAATGATATGAAGCGACGAGCTCTGCTCCCTACTGGCGACACCTATACGTGCCTGTTTCATGCTTGTGCTAATAGTCCCTGGCCAGCAGATGGATTGAAGCGTGCCCAGAACCTGAAGGAACTAATGATTGAGAAGGGATTTGAGCCTAACGTAACTAACTATAATGCAATGATCAAAGCATTTGGCAGATGTGGCGACTTACCTACAGCTTTTAAAATTGTTGATGAAATGTTGGCAAAGAAGATGAAAATAAAAGCACATACTGTGAACCACCTGCTGCATGCTTGCATTAGTGATAAACAAAATGGATTGCGCCATGCTCTCATAGTTTGGAGAAAAATGTTAAAGCTGAGAGAAAAGCCCAACATTTATACTTTTAATTTAATGCTAAAATGTGTTAAAGATTGTAATTTGGGCAGTAAACAAGACACTAAAGAACTTATTGAGACTATACAAGCTCAGATACAGTTACAAAGTAAAAATAAACAACAACTGAAATTGACCCAAATAAGTAAAAGTTTGAAGATTGAACCAGATAAACAAATATTAATTGAACCTGCAAAATCTGGTAATGAAATAAATAATCAGCACACAGATCCACCTTCCAGTGAATTAAGTGTAGTTGACAAGAAAGATAATATTGCAATAGAATTTGTAAACAAATTGGAGACAGTGGTTGCCAATGAAAGGACTGTACCAAACTTATTATCCAGAGTGCTGAACATGGAGCAAGTAACAGCATTGCAAGAAGTGCACACATTACAAGACAAGTTTGCAGTGGTGGGAGGGCAAGATGACTTCCTAAAGGAGATGCAGGCATATTCAGTCAAACCAGATATCAAAACTTTTACACAAATGCTGCCACTGTTAGATAACACTACAGAAGCTGAGGACAATTTACTGAAAAAAATGAAATCTTTGTCTATCAGGGCTGATATAGATTTTTACAATATGCTAATAAAGAAGAGGTGCCTGAGATCAGACTATGATGCTGCTGTTGTAAGTTATAACTGTATACAAATCAATCTGCCTAGCCTTTTCCCAACTATGTTGGGGTCGGCTTCCAGTCTAACCGGATGCAGCTGAATACCAGTATTTTACATGGAGCAACTGCCTATCTGACCTCCACAACCCAGTTACTGGGTAAAACGATACCCCTTGGTACCATACGCAAAATACGCGCATTCAAAATCAAATCATTTTATTATCGGGCAACTTGGCCCATAGATAAAATACATAAAATTATGTTAAACAATAATAAACTAATACATAATAAATCTAATTAAAACTATAACTATACACGTAACGTCGGCGTCGTGTTCCGCTGCGTGGCGTCGCGTAACCGTCCTCGGAAACGTCGAAATATGACACCCTTCGGCCAAAAGTCCTCTTAGGTAGGTAGGTAGGTAATACGGGCTGGTATCCGCAACTCCACGACAATGCGCGTATTTTGCGTATGGGTGGGAAAATCTGTTATTCGATCCACCCCAGCTCCTCAAAGAAGGCCAGCAGCGCCTTGACGTTACTGACAACCTCCCGGATGGTACCTGGGTTACCGAAGTACTTTGCCCTGTATGCGGCGACAACCGGGCAGTTTAGAAGCACATGAGCTGCTGTCTCGTCGTCCTCCATGCAGGCCCTGCACAGCGGACTGTCTGTGACTCCTATGACAAAGAGGTGTTTATTAAATGACCCATGGCCAGTTAAAGCAGCTGTAACTGTACGCAGCTGTTGTTTAGTTAGTCGAAGAAACTGTTTCGTGAGGCGGCCATCAATTGTAGGGAGTGCTTCCCTAGCCTGCCTACACTCACCCTGGTCCGACCATAGCTTGTGATGCTGGTCTCTGGTACGCTTCCTTACCAGAGCGCGCAAGTACCCGAAGGGGAGCGGCACTATGGGTTCAGGTCCCACTGGTGCCATGCTCGACCCCCTTCTGGCAAGTTCGTCGGCTGCGTCGTTGCCTAGCGAGCCGCTGTGTCCCTTGATCCATTGAATGGTTATATTATTGAGTCTACCCACCTGGTTGAGACGCTGGTGGCACTCGTATATTAGCCCTGAGTCCACTGTGTGACTACTTAGCGCTTGCAGAACAGCCATGCTATCTGAGAGTATGCGGATCGAGTGGTCCTTAACTTCCCTGGCCATGATGGCAGTAGCGGCCAGAGAAATGCCCATGCACTCGGCCTGGAACACCGTGTTATGGACCCCCAATGGTGTAGCTATGTGTATGTTGAAGTCCTCCGAGAAGATTCCAGCACCTGTGCCACTACCTGTTTTAGATCCATCCGTGAAGATGCGCAGCTCTGCGGGGCACAACCCCTCGCATCAACGATCCTCGTGGAGCTGGATCTTGTATTTTTTATTAAAAATAAATTGTTTGGGTACCCGGTCATTTACAGCTTTCGTAATAGGGAACTCCTTGTTGAGTCCCTCAAGCAGCGCGGTGTGTGGTGAGTTAGTCTTACCCCAGAGATCTAGTGCATTAAGACGTACCGCTGCCATCGTTGCTTCCTGCTGTAAGAACAGGTGGAGCGGTGGTAAACCCAGCATGGCTTCAACTGCTGCAGTCGGAGTAGTCTTCATGCAGCCCGTAGTCGCCGTGCAGGCTAGTCTTTGCATATGTCCTCTTTTAAAAAGGTCTGTAGATGTTGGGTTGGAACTCGTACCACGAACGACGTAAAGTTGATGTTGTGGCGCGACTCCAACCTTACGACCCTAAGAGTCCAGCAGCGGCATTGACGTGGAGTTGCGGATACCAGCCCGTATTACCTAATACCCCTTGGTAAGACTGGTTGTCAGACTTTCGGGCTCCTGACGACCCGTAACGACTGTCAAAGATCCACGAATAACAGCCGAGACCAACGGCTTAACGTGCTTTCCGAGGCACTGAGGAATCTCGGTATGTAAAGATGGTCACCCATCCACTGACCAACACCGGCAAGCGTAGCTTAACCTGACGGATGGACCCGTGCGTCTGTTATTACTTAGCCACGAGCTCCTCAGTTATAACTCTATACATTCTTTACAATTTCCATGTTTTCTATCACATTGATTGAAATTTTTTATTTCAGGCTGTACAAAATATTATACAAAAAGAAAGTGAATTTCGTAAGAAAAGGTTCCCATTCTCCAAAAAGTTGAAAATAAAAGTCAATATCATGACATACGGTGTTCTTGCATTGGCATGTAAAACTAAAGAAAGTGCAGAAAAACTTCTCATGGAAATGGAGGACAAACAACTAAAGTAAGAACTAAGCAAGTTTTAATTAAACGGGGTTTGTAATATCAAACTGCAAACCCGTACTAGTAATCTATACTAGTAGTCTCTCTATCCTCTGAGGGGCAGTGGTGACAACACCCACATTTCGCAATTAATTTAAACAATTAACCATATAGCAGTGTCTCTGACACAGATCTATGGCGTGTTTGTTTCGGTGATGGGTGCCGCTAGCCCGCGCGGCGTTTGTCGCGGGCTGGCGGCAACTAAAGTCATGCAAAAAACATTGAAATGCCAATATAAAATATCTTAATTGGCTGAAGCTATTCAATCGTAATTAATATATGCTCAGGTACGCACGGCTACAGATCAAGCTATACATTTCCAGTATAAGCTGATCTCGCATTGTATAGGATTTCCTTGCAGTGAGAGGTCACTGTAAACTGGAAATGTATAGCTTGATGTGTAGCCGTGTGTACCAATTGGTTACTATTCGGATCCTCATTGCAGCTGTTGCAATTTGGTCAACTGGAAGTGGTCCAGACGTCAGGTGGGCGTACTTTGAAAGTCCTATTACGTAAAAAGTATATAGGTACCATAGACTTTAAAAAAAGGAGGACTCCGCGCGGTCCGCGCCACGCATATCAAAAGTGTAGCACGGTAAGTACCGTGCCGGAACCGTTTGTACGAACACGCCTCACGCACACCTTTACATAATTGTATGCCAACCGGCCGCCATTACGTGCCACGAGTGACGGCGTCTTTGCTAGGTCTTTGCAGGTACTCAAATCACGCACACATAGATCGGTATGGTGCTTCACTTTCGATATGCGTGGCGCGGAGTCCTCCTTTTTTTATTAGTCTATGATATGTACTAATAATTTTTGACATTCAACATTCGAAATCTTGACTTGGTCCCGGGGTCTTGACGTCCACCTAAATCCCGCGCGCTCAGCCTGAAAACCTCGACTACTCTCGACCAATGCGGTCGAGATTTCGAATATCGATCTTCCCACGAGATTGAATCTCGAAAAATAGCTCGAGATTGCATTACATAAGCCCTACATTATTTTGCAGAGTCAACATAGAAATTCTGGGAACTTTGCTAAGGCAGGGAACAGCAAACAGTCAGTTTGGCTATATCTTATACATTATGAATGTAGTAAAAAAAGAAAATATACAAGTGAATGATATATTCCTGAAACATCTGGAAGCTTTTAATGACAAGTGTGTCGATGTTGTTAAAAAGGTATGTAGAAATATATTTTACTAGCTTCTGCCAGCTTGAAATTTCTTGTTCCCCCGATGGGTCGGGTTGCCCGCTCGCGTCTTTAATTCGTCTTCAATTAATCGATGTTCGCACGGACGTAAAAATATCGCGACGATTTTTTTTAGTGCACTGGATTTTCCACGCTCTGCTTAGCGCCAAGAGTTGAAAATCCAACAGTGTTTTTACGACGCGCTGGGATGCACTTTGTTGTTGTTAAGCCGTGTACGCACGAACGAACAAAAACATGATGAACACGAACATCGGACACTTTAAATGTTCAAAAGGGTCCTGAGTTTCTTCAAATGTTCCGTGATCGGTGTTCGTGTTCACCATGTTTTGTTCGTTCGTGCGTACACGGCTTTAGGTTGGATTCTCGAAGCTCGGCTCAACACCGAGAGTTGAAAATCCAGTGCGCGATAAAATCCCGCCGCGATATTTTTACGTCCGAACGTCGGCTTAGCGTTCTTTCCAGTGTGACTGACACTGGCATGGCCACCATCAGGGATTTTAATTTTGATAACGAAAAATTAGTCGCTAATTAGTCGAAAGCCGCCAAATATCAGAATTTGTCGGTCACTGGTTCAAAAGTTATAAGGGTTCATAGGTGGCCGATCTGGAGAGCGTGTCCCCAGCTTGGCCACATTTCTATCTCAAAAACTAGGCCACCTAGTAAGATCTGTTTCCTGTTCCTCCCAAAAGTCGCTAATTAGTCGCAACTTACAACTTTAGTTTAGTTTTATCTTCTAAACTAAGGGCGAGCGCGCATTGCGGTGTGTTTTTCTACAGCATAATCTGTGAAGTATGGAATGTCTTTGAAGTGCGCGCACTGCGGTCATGCGTTTTGTTACTGTAGGCCCCGCCCAGTGCGGCAGAACTACCGGAAACGCACCGCAGTGCGCGCTCGCTCTAAGGCCCGACTAAATCTGTGACTTGGCGAAAAGTTGCGACTTGGGAGAAAATAGATCTTCGCTAGGCTAGGTGGCTTAGTTTTTTGAGATAGAAATGTGGCCAAGCTGGGGAGACGCTCTATCGGCCACCTATGAACCCTTATAACTTTACAGACTGTACTAAAAAAACACAAGCTCGTACCATTCGACCCAACCTATAGTACTGCGAAACGTCTCTCCGACAGAGTCTGCAAAATTGTGCCCTGTGGAGTGGCAGTGGCGAGAAGAGCCTTCAGGTTCATCAGCTCCAAGATTTACAATAAAGTAAATAAGAGCATCGACATTTACCGTTTACCTCGTAACGCTGTAAGAGTTAAGTTGACCGACTGGTTGAAATCTCTATCATATGATGCAACTGAAAAAATTGTGGAAACATGAAACATAAAACTTAACTAGTCCAAGCACTCACACACACCCTCACTCTCACACCGTCACTCACTAACTCACTCATTATTACTCTCACAGATGCACACACTCACCCTCACTCACACTACCACTCCACACTGCACCTCACCTACCAACACACACAGTTTGCATGCCTTTTTACTTTTTATTTTATTTCTTTTGCAAGTTTACGATTTTGATTTTTATTTTTAAATACCAGTTGTTACTTATAGTTTTTTGTAGCATTTGTGTGTTATAGATAGCATTTTATAATTAAGTCTGGAACATTTGTGTTTCTTACGTTTAGACGGGCGTTGATGGCTGCGACTCAGTTTTTAACTTTTGCAGCTATCATCGTTTCCATTGTTGTTAAGTATCTCAATTTGTTTTTGTTCCAAATAAAAACCTTTTTACTTTTTTAACTTTTGAACTAGTGACCGACAAATTCTGATATTTGGCGGCAAATTTCGATATAATTCGACTAATTTTTTGTGTTACCAAAATTAAAATCCCTGATGGTGGGCATGGCAGTGTCAGTCTCACTTCTTTCCGACTTTTTTTCTTTTTGCTCGGCTCATAAGGCTCATCGCGTTATGTTCAATGGCTTAGAACCTTTGAGAATTGGGCTATCAAATGCAAAAAGAATTATTCAAATCCGACTGGTGGTTCCAGAGATTAGCGCGTTCAAACAAACTCTTCAGCTTTATTATTAGTAGTCTATACTTTTGATAGTTAGAGATTGTTTAATTATTCTACGTAACCGATTACTGTCGTTTTATCTCACGAAAGCGGGCGAGCCATACTTGTATGTGTAAATGTTACATGCACATTGTCTTTGTGTGCGTAAGCTCGGGAGCGCGCTACCTGCACGTACGCGGGTACGCACACAAGAGCGCGTGTCTATACGCATTACAGTCTACAAGTATGGCTCACCCGCTTTCGTGAGACAAAACAACTGTAACTAGATTAACTACATCCTAAAGTCCGGTCGCAAAGCAGAAAGAATTTCGTACACTAATGTACGAGCGCGACGGCAATACATTTTTGTGCGCGAGCGATAGAGATAATAAGTAATGAGGGATCATTGTAAGAAATTATTTCTGCTTCGCGACCGGACTTTAGTTAAAATTTAAACCATCTACTTATTCCATTTTTTCAGGGGGAAGGTTCTGAAGTATTCAAGAAGTCTTACGGAATTTTCGCCAAATACTATATCACCTGGTTGAAAGAGATAAATATAGAAGAAGCATTGAAACCAGAACATCCCTGGCAGCAGTACAGAGAAAATTATCCAGAGACAGTTCAGCGAGACATAGTTCAAATTAAACAGCCAAAGAAGTTTTTCAAAAGAAATAAAAAATATGTACCATACACACCGAGAATAGTAAATTAAATGCATATTAGAAATATCAGCAACTTTATTTATATAGTTACAAACTTCGATTTATTTGAGACACCTTAGATTTTAAGATGGTGTAGTTTGCGGTTGAGCTCTTCGAATTTGAGGAGTTTGCGAATGAAGAAGTCGCCGAAGCGGTGAGCCACCTTCGTGTCAGCAATGTGTATCATGTCATTATCGATGTAGAAGTCCAGCTGGAAGCAATAAAAGGAATCAAAATGTTGGACTTGTTAAATAAATGCTGTTGACTTTTTTAATATTAACATTGATGAACTTAACAATGAGCTTTCATTAAGAATTGAAAAAACTTATACAATGAGCTTTCATTAAGAATCAAGTTCTAAAACGAAACTCATGCGTTCAGGGTCAAAATGTACAATCTGCCTAGCCTTTTCCCAACTATGTTGGGGTCGGCTTCCATTGCAACCGGATGCAGCTGAATACCAGTATTTTACATGTAGCGACTGCCTATCTGACCTCCACAACCCAGTAACTGGGTAATACGATACCCCTTGGTAAGACTGGTTGTCAGACTTTCGGGCTTCTGACGACCCGTAACGACTGTCAAAGATCCACGAATGACAGCCGGGACCAACGGCTTAACGTGCCTATCCGAGGCACGAAGGAGTCTCGGTATGTAAGATGGTCACCCACCCACTGACCAACCCCGGCAAGCGTAGCTTAACCTCATGGATCGACTCGTGCGGCTGTAATTACTTAGCCACGAGCTCCTCAGTGTCAAAATGTCCAATGGTGTCAAAATGTCCAATTCCGAAAATGGTTGGTAATATTGGTTATTGGTTGGTAAACTATGTTTCTTGCTTGTTTCAATTTATAATTATAAAAAATAGGTATAATGTTGATTATTGTATTTTTTTCTATTACATTATGACAAAAATAGTGATTTCGGGTATGTTGTGGTCTTGTCTGGTCTTAATTTGTTATATATAAATAAAACATATTTTGATTCTTTCAGTATTTTGTATTTATTTTTTCATAAGTCTTAAAAAAGCGCTCTCATGACTTATTGAACTTTACCACATTCTCAAAGATTGGACATTTTGACCCTGAGCAAACTCATGCCATGATGTCCTTTACAACCTTTATCCTATTATGTATCAGTCCATTGTTGGACATGGCTCTCCATTCCATTCGCACGCCATTAAACCCTTCCCTTGGCGATTCTCCTCCAGCTGCAATCTGCCACCCTGCGAAGAGCGTTGCGCCTCCTAGCCCGAGTCTATCCCACATTTGCCGATTAGCGGTAACCAGTAGAAAAGATTTCTCACCTCAGAGCCACTCTGGAACTTCCCATCAAGACCACTAGGTCCCTTACTCCAGACGACGTTCTTCATTTTATGCTTGAAACACAGCAGATGGATGGCGAGAGCGGCGTGTTCCCGCGCCGCGTCTCGGTCGCCGCCGCGCGCAGCCGACATGAATGCGGCCAGCTTGGTTAGGGGCAGGGTCGTGTACAGTTTCAAGTACGAACGAATTGTTGGCAACATCTTTTGTTGACGGACCTGTAAACATTTTTTTTTTGGCTTTCAAATTAACAATAGAGATTGCCTGCGTTTTCAAAAGAAGCAATAAGTCTTTTCATGTTATTTCATGGCGGAGGGGTCGTGCCGAATCTCCCCAATTTCACGAGAAAACTGGGTAATTATTATATAAAACTTTTTTACAGAAACAAAAACCGACTTCCAAAAAAAACACTACAAAGTGAAAAATAACTTTAATTTCGGAAGTCGGTGTCTTTGGATCTGTATTTTAGTTTTTTGCCACCGACTTCCGAAATTAAAGTTATTTTTCACTTTGTAGTGTTTTTTTTGGAAGTCGGTTTTTGTTTTTGTAAAAAAGTTTTTATTTTTCACTTTTTAGTGGTTCAGTTTGTAATTTATCTAAGTTACAATAACCCAATATCAACTGCTCATCACGTTTTACGAAATGTTGCTTTTCCCGATGCAGGGACGTTAATTGTTGAGGAGTTCTCCTAGTAAGAACCAGGAGAAATGGAGCTCATGATGAAGTCACCATTACCATTATTTTGACGAGCATAAACCATATTAAAGTAATCGAATCGCAACCCGTTATATACTTAGATATAATTGAGTATTTCCGATGACCCTCTGTGGTCTTCATCATCAGTTCCGTTCACCGAATGGTACTTTCCGAGAGCAAATGCACGAGTTACTATAAAAAATACCGAAATCGATATAGGTGTGCCCATAAAATTTGAGGGTTTCCCTCGATTTCCATGGGATCCCATCATCAGATCCTGACTTGATGATCATGGGACCACTTGGGACGTATACCCTTTCGAACAAAAAAAGAAAAATCCAAATCGGTTCAGCCATTTTCGAGTAATCGGGGAAAAAACAAAAAAAAAAAAAAAAAAAAAAAAGGTTTCGACGAATTGAGAACCTCCTCCTTTTGGAAGGGAACATAGGAAATTGATTCGAGTTGCCATGTAAATAAGGAGCATAATCGTATCAGCGAAAAGTTCAAGTATTTTTATTTGCAAATACGAAAGTGCTCCTTATTTATGTAACGACATGGCTCTATTGCCTGTTCAAGTATTTATGCACGACAGCGTTCAAGACACGAAGTTCCGCAACTGAATTTCCGTCGCGTAAGTTCGGCACTTATGGTGTGTCATATCAGCCGAACACGTCGGAACGTAACATCAGCCGCGCAACTTCGGTCGCGTAACTTCGGCATAGTGTGTTTAGGCACTAAGACTATGTTTCCAACAGAGATGGGCAAGGATGCGAACTGAGGCATGTGGGTAAAACTAACTAATAACATTGCTTGCTTAGCTCAAGCTATGAAAATGGAGCCTATTATTGGTTGGTTTCACACACATCCTTTGCTATGCTTCCTCACAATTCACTGACGGTGTATTGCCCTAATATAGGTAATTTCTTAGATATATACATAGATAAAACACATAATCAGTGCAGACAAAAGACATAGCACAATTAAATGATGTAAAATTACAAGAATACACTCCCGGACAGCTGAATCAAGCTACCCTGCATATTTCAGGACTCGAAGAACGTGGCCTGTAACCTCATGAGCCAGACAGTGGTCCCAAACTGACACGAGCTCACAGAATGGCGCACATACAGTTTGCACGCGAACAAAAAAAAAATCGGCTGTTCCCTGCATTTTGACGAGTTATGTGAACATAAATGTACAGCATAGCATGTGTAGCATGTGTGTCATGTGTGTAGCAAGTATGTGTATGTGAACAGTTGACTTTTTTTCGCGATTTCAGTTTTGATCACATTCTAAAATTGGAACGAAGTTCCTTATCGCGCGTTGTGAAAGGGGGCTAGATGGAAAAAATTCTCACGAAAAGTTGTCACGACACTTTTTGCTATAGTAAGCTATTGTAAGCCGTGCGGCGTGCGCATGTTTCTCTGTCTGTCTCTCTCTCTCTCTTATAGAAAGCAAGCCAGATATTTTCATTTCTATTTCGCATTGAACAGTGTGGTGTCGCGATGGCGATGATGATGATGATGATGATGATGATGATGATGATAAGTATAAAAATAAAATTTTATTACAATTCCTTCACTAATTAATCGAAAGGAACTTCGTTCCATCCGAGTGTCCCTTGACACCTCTCAAGTTTTTGTTTGTTATCATGAGTACAATTGAGTGTTTAATTATCGGTCACTAATTACCAGTCACCATTATTTTCTGTCAAAAAATCCTCGCTAATTTTCCCCTCAGAAACGCTAAAAGACGACACGCCTTTTTCACACCAGAAAATATCGCGTTTAGGCGGTCAAAGGCGTTATTGAAATTAAGCTTTTTTTTAGTATTCCGATTCCGACAAACAGAAGCGATAGTGAATGACTTGGCTTCAAAACCACATTTCTTTTTACTACCATAATATAAAAAGACAGAGGCCTTTAAACAAAAATATGCAGTGTGGCTCGATCCAGGAGTGAATTATCAATCACAATAACTGACCTCATCCATGAACACCTGAGTTTGGTGTTTGACGGCGTCACGTCCGTAGTTGGAGCCCGGCTCGATGGGCGGTGGGCAGGGGGACAGGAACTTGGGGCAAGCGAAAGTGAAGCAGCTCTCAAATTCTCCCAGGTCACCATATTGCATCTTGAACATCTTCTCATGATAGTTCTTATCACGGAGCACCTAAATTAAAGTCCGTATTAGAAAACTTTTATAGCTTGTTAGCTGGTTGGTATGGCTAAACAAAGAAGAAAATTTGAATGTTTTAACTGTTTCGTAACACTTGCGTTTTTTAAGAAAACCGTCATATAACGCTCGAAAAATGACGGTAACTTTATTTACGATGTCAAAAAAAGCTCCGTATAGTACACTTACTCGGCAGTGATTTTGCGACCGTAGTATGATGGCACCTATTTCTTAGGAAACTCAAGCTTAAGGTAACAAAAAAAAGTGTGCCTTAATTTTTACATACCTGCTGGATAGACTCATCAACACACTGTGGGTGGAGGACAAGGCAAATAGCCAACAGATGGTACATCTGCTCCGTCTGCTTATTGATTTGATCGTTCTGGTACGAACGGGACGAGAACAGCTGCTTGGTGCGCTGCATGTACAGCAGAGCAGAGGACAGCGTGCGGATGGCGTCAGCATAGCGACGCATCATCATGTACGCGAAACCCACGTAGTAGGATGTGGAGATCTGGCATGCAGGCACGTGAGAGTACTGGGACTTCTTGTGCAGCTCAATGTTCTCCAGAACCTGAAATAATTTATTTATGAGATAAGTTCCAGATAGCTTTCATTTTTGGTGAAACCCTATGAGATATTAAGATCCTGTACCAACAAACTTTAGTAAGATATCTGTTAAAGTACAGTATTTACGTACAAAGCTTATTCAACTACCCAACAAAACCTCACCTTGATGGCCTGATAATAATCTCCAAGCAGGGAGTGCAGACGGAGGAGGCCTACTAAAGAGAAGTAGCCCAACATTTTGTAGAGGGAGTGACGGCCGAACTCTCCCGCCACAGAGTCGGGGTCGCCGCCAGCAGCGTAGACCTGGGAAACATAAATAAAACATGGAGAAGTCAACAGATTAAAAGTTCTGTTAAACAAACACATTATAATAAAGGCGCCAACGCAATTTGCAAATATTAAATAGTACTAGAGTCAGTAGAATATTGGTATCCTCTGTAGATTCACTACTACACATGGTAGTAAATAAGGCATGATGACAGGGAAGTATGGCTGAGAGTGAGTGGCATAAAATGAATAGAAGCAGGAATGTATGATGCCGTGCAGCGAGATGGGTGGACAACATTGTTGACAAAATTTGAATGAGAATAGTGGTGAATGGCACGGGAGCATGGAGATTGGCACAAGTAAAGAGAAGCTTATGCCCAGTAATGGGTGAAGTTAGTGTGAATGATGATAAAATAATTATGATGATTGAAAATACTAAATGTTTCCAGCTTACATTACTTACTTCAAGTTGCCTCTTGATGTTGGACTTGTCAACAAGTGAGTGCAACACATTGAGAATGCAGAGTACATTCCATGCCTTGTTTTCAGTATTGAGGGCATCAATCTCCGCTGGGCTCAATTTTGATGTGCGCGACCTGAAATACAAAGCAATAATTTAGAATCAACCATTACCAGAATCGCCCAAGTGCGAGTTGGACTCACACACGAAGGGTTCCATACCACAGTACTATATTTGACACTAATTATTAAAAAAAATACTTTAGTTTAAAAAAAAAACACATTTCTTGTATGCAATTCCTTGTGTGTAATTTTTAACTTTATTTTATTTTATTTACTTGTTGTTAAAGCCGCAACAAAAATATACAAACTGAAAATTTCAACTGTCTACCTATTACGGTTCATGAGATACAGCCCACTGACATACATTTCATTGGCTGTGTTGTACAGCCAATGAAATCATTTGTCAACAGATAAAAAAAAAGGCTTTCAGAAACCAAATATAATTTTTATGTACTTACCTGTATTGCGCAAATGACTGGAATTGATAGACAAACTCATCAATAAGTTCCCACAGCCACTGGTCAGGTAATTCCAGGGGCACAGGCGTCTCCGCAGACAGAATATAGTTGAAAAGGTCACAGTAGTTGTAAAATGAGTGGAACCTTTGGTCAGGTTTGGGGCCACCAGGCACACGCGCGTATATGTCGCGATAATACAGTTCTTTGTACAGAATCATGAATACCTGAAACATGCAAATAAAGTTCTAGTGTATTTAAATTAGGTTAATAATCAGCACTTTTTGAATGTCAAAAGTTACAAAGCTACCTCCAAATGGCAGCTCTCCACCACATTCTAATTTTTGAGTTGAAAATTGGCATTTATCTCCCCAACACAATTGTCTTTGCCTGTGAAGTTGCCTTGATTATTAATTCTATTCCATGCTGCTACAGAGTTTTCCAGCCCTCTTACTTATATGCAAAGTCTTCAGTCACTTGTATGCACTATTGCCAAATTACATATTCTAATTATTAGTTTATTAAAGTTTGCAATGCTTTTTTGTAGTAAGTATCACTGCATCTATTTGTCTAATGTGCAAGAGTTGAGCCTTATTAAAAACAAGTCTAATGCTGTATAGAACTATAGTTATTAAAGTGTACTCACATGGTCACTGTCCACAACAGGTGCCACCTCATTTTCATCGGGCCATGGAGTGTTCTCAAAATACTGTTCAGTGAGTTTTGGGAAGGTATTCTCATACAGGTTCAGGATCTCGTATGATACTCCCTCATTAATCATGTTACGAAAGTAAACAAGGAATTTCTTGACCTGAAATAGAAATGTATTTTTACACACATGATCTATTACAATGTAATTAATAATTATCTTCACAATTGTAAAAGCGGTTCTCATTTAACCAGTATAATAGATTTTTAGACAGCATGTGGGTCTCCAACTGTAAAGTCTTCAACTTGAGCCTGTCAATGAGTCAATCTCTGTTTTACAAAACGCATCTTGGATCTATTTCTATTTATCACCAGTTTTAAAAGAAATTCACAAATATACTACTTATACAATAACCATTCTGTATTATCTGAGACAACCTATATTTACCATATTGCAAATTTTAGGGAAATTGAGTTTAAAATATTTTGCTGGTTTCTGGCAAAAAAATATACATATGGTTGTTTTATAAAAAAATACTAGCTTTTGCCCGCGGCTTCGCTCGCGTGGATGTCGGAAAATATCCCATGGGAACGTTCATGTGGAAAACATAGGGCCGTCCAATATAACTGTGACAAACTCAATTTGCTACGATATATCGTTACCGTGTATCTAATAGGCATAAACCTACCAGTCGGCATGATTTTTTCCGACATCTTCAACAGTCGTCGTCATATTTCAGCCAATTTACACAAAACCATAATGAATTACACTGAATCACTCCGTTCACTGGAGAAAACCGTATGAAATTCCGTTCGGTACTTTTACATTATCGCATTCAAACGGACAGACTTACGCGGCGGGGGACTTTGTTAATTACTTAAAATTTATTATGCCAGTCACGCTCTAATAACAAATAACTTTTGTCCGAGTGTCCACTCGTTCAAATAATTTCCTCGTAAAACGTCGAATGAAATAAAGACTAAATGTTACCTCAAGATTCGAACTATGACTACATTTCCAATCCCTTAAATCTCTTAAAAAGAGGTAGGTACACAAACATTTGTCAACCCCTATTGTAGGGGACGATTTTTAAAAAACGCTGTACCATATATTTCTTTATTTCCTACCAAAAGCATAAATTTGAATTTTCATATCCCTAACTTAATAAATACTGGGTTTGCCTTACAAACTTTTATCCCCTATATCACCCCCTGTAGTATTTTCCCCAGGATGCTATATAAAGCCTTGAAAAATTTTGTACAAATCCGTGCAGTTTTGTAAATTTTAAAATAAACCCCTATTTTACGCCCTTAGGGTATGATTTTTCAAAAACGCTGAACCGCATATTTCTTAATTTCCTACCAATAGCATAAATTTGTTATCCCTAACTTAAGAAAAACTTTGTTTCCCTTACAAACTTTCATCCCCTATATCACCCCCTGTAGTATTGTTTTTGAAAGTATTCTATGTCCTTTCCCAGGATGCTATATAAAGCCTTGCCAAATGTCGCAACCAGTTTTGTAAATTTTAAAATCAACCCCTATTCTACGCCCTTAGGGGATGATTTTGTAAAAACGCTGAACCGCATATTTTTTTATTTCCTATCAAAAGCATACATTTTAATTTTCACATCCCTAACTTAAGAAATACTGAGTTTCCTATACAAACTTTCATCCCCTATGTCACCCCCTGTAGGATTATTTTTTAAGACAAAAAGTAGCCTATGTCCTTCCCCAGGATGCTATATAAAGCCTTGCCAAATTTTATCGAAATCCGTGCACTTTTGTAAATTTTAAAATCAACCCCTATTTTACCCCCTTATGGTATGATTTTTCAAAAACGCTGAACCGCATATTTCTTTATTTCCTATCAAAAGCATACATTTTAATTTTCACATCCCTAACATATGAAATATTGAGTTTCCCATACAAACTTTCATCCCCTATATCACCCCCTGTAGGATTATTTTTGAAAAAAAAAGTAGCCTATGTCCGTCCCCAGGATACCATCTATAGCCTTGCCAAATTTTATCGAAATCCGTTCAGTGGTTCAAGCGTGAAAAGGTAACAGACAGACAGAAAGACAGACAGAGTTACTTTCGAATTTATAATATTAATAAAGTATGGATGTTAATGAATGTAGATATATTTACATGATTCCTACAAAACTAATTAATAATAATAATTTATTACTTCGGCTATTATTAAATAATCAACATTTTCTCTTTCAACGTAGCAAAATAAATTATGTAAAAATATGATTATTAAGTATAAAAGGCATAAATAACCAAATGTGACCTTTCTTTCTTGTGATTTAATGTCAAAATAGAAAATATTACACTGAAAAGGCACATTTGATCATTTGTGCCTTTTAAATAATAAGAAAATACTTCAAAAGTTTGTATGACTTCAGTTTTTTTACTTATAAACTCAATTCTTAAAAAAATATAAAAAATAATTAAGTGAAAATAATTAGATCTAATGCAATGTTTTGCTTCTTTGTCATCATTTGCTCCGTCTTTTGGTATTGCAGGTTTTATTTTGGGAAGTATTACACAAAAAAAAAAAAACTTTTGATCCTTCTTCTTTAATTTGCCAAAATATGCCGTTCATAACTTTGCAATACTCTTCTGAAAAACTTGCCGAACACTTCTTTTTGCAGGTATTATACAGTCTGATTCAGAGTAAGAATCATTACTAATATGTTTTATTTTGTGGGCTTGTAATCTTTATCTAATAATGAATTGTCCGAATCAAAATCAGACCAAGAATCAGATTCAGCGTTTGGTACCACCAATTGCATAATGTTTGGAATGACACTAGTATACGGCGACTGATCATCTAAATAATTTTCATTCTGCAAAGCGGCTTTCACCAACCTTGCGCTTCGTGATTTAGGCTGAGGCTACATTCGGCCGCGACGCGACCTGTGACACATGAGCGATTAAAACAAATAAATGAATGCTCACGTATATGGCTACACCGTACATCAAATATTACTCTCGTTATTCGTTTCGCTCTTCCAGTCGCATCGCAAATCGCTGCTTACTGTAGCCTCAATTATAAATATTCTACAGCACACAGAAGCGTGGTCTCGCATTTGATTAACACACCAGGGGGTCTACTCCCTAAGCACGAAGCCCGTAGTTTCGGCCTTCGTTACGGGCGTTTTCTACTCCGTAACACCTACGGACAGATGATTGGTTCGGGCCCCGAACGAAGTATGAATGACAACACAATACAACTGTTGTCCCTACTCCCGATGTGTTTTTGCCAGTCCGAAAAATTAAACTTTTACACTTGTTTTGATGGATCTTTATGTCAGACGGACGGATGAACGGACAGGCGGACGGACGGACTTAGGGAGTAGGCCCCCAGGCACAACTGACGCGAGTCGCTTCGGGATCGACCCCATCATTTCACCTCTTTTCAAAAATTCTAGTTAAAAAAGGCACATCTGACTAGTTGTGACTTTTATTTCAAACTCATTGTGAAGTTGTATTGTGAACGAAAATTTAAAAGAATAGGCATATTTGGCTCATATATGCCTTTTATTTTTAATATGGACCAGATGGGCCCTTTTATTTTAAACAAAATAATAAAAAAATAAAATAAAATAAATGCCACATCTAAACATTTGTGACCTTTCGACGTAATCAAAGTCAAATGAGTCCTTTTTCCGTATCATAATGTGAAAAATGGTGTAATTATGCCCTTTAGGTTTAACATATCTCTGAGGACCTTGCTCATAAAAATGTATAAAAAATGTGGCAGATGTGCCTTTTTTTTCTGATTCCGAATATGTATATAACTCAATTTCGGAAAAAATGTAAGTTGTGCCCTTTTTCCTTATGGGGGCAGTATAAGAATCTTGAGAAAATGAAAACAGATAGTAACTTACCATGTCGGGCATTTTGTAAAATGAAGACCTATCGTATTCCAGGTCGTACTGGGGATCTCCTGTGTGGGGTTCATAATCACTATAGGGTTCATAAGCAGCCGGCTAAAAATACAGAAATAACATGTATTAGAAATATTAGAAGATCTGCTTACGTTTTTACGTGTAAGAGGTTATGATGCAAATTCACAATAAATAAAATGAAGGCTTGAATATTTGGATTTGTACTAACAGCTGGCTCGCTGTAATCGTCACTTGAATACATTTTGTAGTTTTCTCCAATATAAAACAGTGAACTCTAATAAATTCTGTCTACGAAAAAACGCTGTCGCAAACACACATTCGGCCAGGGCCACAGATGACAGAACAGATGTAATCTGTGGAACAGATGTATTCTGTGCTATAGCACAGATAATAAAGGGCCACAGGTTATTTAATAGTAATTCGTAATTCCATGGGTCACAGACACAGACACTGACTGACACTGGACACTAGAATTCTCTGTCTACTACGCTTACGAGTATATAATATGTTCTGTGCTGCTGGACACAGCCACAGACTATTTGTTAATTTGTTTGGGTTTGGCCTTTGATTTGAGGATTTGACAAATAGAAATACTTTCTCTGTCTTCGGTTTGGCCTTTGATTTGAGGATTTGATAAATAGAAATACAACTCAATCTGTGTGACTTGACAAGAAAGAAAGTATTGGTAAAGTCTGTGGTAAAAGTACTCTGTGGTATTGACACTGACTGACAGAATAGAATTTCATTCGTCTTCTCTTTTCTTGCAAAAATATTAAAAAGCACTAAAATGTTCGCCAAGATGGGTATCAATCTAATGATTCGCAATGGGACCGTAATGAAATCGCCCCAAGCTAGAAATTTTTATGTTACGTCAGTAAAAGGTGATATAGTCAAAATTCAAAGCACAGAAGATTTCAAAGATAAAGTTATCAATAGCAAAGTCCCGGTCGTTGTTGATTTCTTCGCTACGTGAGTATAACTTAAAATATAAATTAATAGCCCTCATGCTACCAAATCAGGCACACAAAATTAGGCACACAAACAAACATGATCCATTCCATTGTATAAAGTACATCTAATCTATTTACAGATGGTGCAATCCCTGCCGTCTACTGACACCCAGATTGGAATCCATCATTTCTGAATCCAAGGGAAAGGTGGTTCTAGCAAAAGTCGACATTGACGAACAGACAGACTTAGCTTTGGACTATGAAGTAAGTTCTGTACCTGTCCTGGTGGCCATAAAGAATGGGAAAGTCTTGCATCGCCTGGTTGGATTGCAAGATTCTGACAAGCTGCGTAAATGGATTGAAGACTTTACATCTGATGATGAAACCAAGCAAAAAGTTAATGTCTAAGATATGACGTTTAGTGCTTATTAAATTATATTGTTGTTACCGTGTAGTTGATATTTTTTTTTTCTTAGTGTCGCTAACAAACTGATGGCCGACGAGATGAATTGAATTGAATAAAGGAAAAATAAAACAACTGCTTATTCTTCTAGACATTGTATTAAATCCCTAGCTCGTTTATATACATTCTCATTAGGCTTCATGGTTTTTGAGGCTGTTTCACTATCTTCATTGTTCTCATCATCCTCTTCATCTTTATTTTTTGAATCTCCAGTTTGGGACTCAGTCCATTCATCCATCTGTTTTATAACTTTGTGAGCATCAGTCAGTAGCATGTTACGAATATTACCTTGTGCAGACTCAAAATATTCTAGAAACATTGGCCATGATACATCTGGTAGTAAATATGAAGAAAATTTGTTCTTGTAAAGCCAGACTTGCTTAGCTTTCATGAATTTCCAGTTTTGTCTATCATGTTTCCACTGTGATAGATAATTTAGACATTGACCCTTAAGCTGATCTTTAGCTGCAGATTGTGCTTCAGCCTGACGTTCAGCAAACTTTTCCCTCTTCATTTGTCGAATGGATTTCTTTCCTTTCTTGTCTGTTGTCTCTGTTGCTGCTGGTTGCTTCTTCTTTTTCTTTCTCTGAGGTTTTTCTTCAACATCAGAGTCATCATCGCTATCGTGTTGTCTCTTTGTGGAGCTAGATACGTTAACCGGATCTAATTCACTTGCCTGATCATCCCTTTCCACTTGTTCCTGTTGCTCTTCAGGGCGCTCATCACCAGAAATCGCATTTTTAGCCCTTTGAAGTTTCTTCCTTTTATTTTTGTTCTTCTTTTTATAATTAGCCATATTTATGAAAAACTCGCCTAGTAAATTATAAATGTGCTTCGGCTTGCTTTTTGTATTTTGGTTCTTTTTAGGTTAAGGTAGCTGACTGACATTCTGTCAATTTTTGTCAAGTCAAACAAGTGCTTCTTCTTGTTACGTTCGGAAATCGAAAAGAAGGCTTCGGAAAGGAACAAAATAAAATATATTTAACAAAAAAAATATAAATCAGCCTATATGTTTCCGAAATCTTCTATTCGAGTCGATGGCAAAAGTAATAAGTAAAAAAAATAAGTAAGTAATGTTAGATTAATTGGGGCCAGTAGGTGAACACGCCAACCGCGCGCGATATTAGTGGCGTTTTTAGGTCCTCAGAAGTGAAGGTGTATGACACTGACTCCAAAAATATATGGGACATATTAAAAAAACCCGTTTCCCGCGGTAGTATTGGTTTCCTGGAAGAGCGGTCACCGTCACTGCACTTAACGGCCGCAGTGACGGCTGTCATGAAAATGATGGCAGTCGCAAAGATTTATATCGTTAGATTCGCCCTACCGCATCAAAAGAGTTACGTTTCTACTCAGAATAATAATTATTCTGAGCGTTTCTACTTCGGTTTGGCACCTCTGACATAAACATCTAGACGTTGCCATGATTACAGTGTGAAGTGTGGAAGTGAGACACATATACGAAATTAGTAGGAAAATTGAGACAAAGTATAATATCTTCTGTCTCTTACGCGTGCCGTATTTTTGCGTGGCCAACTTTCAAATGTAAGCCAAACAAAGCGCTTTCACTGTTACAAAATTTATCTTGCGTCGATTAATTTAACTTTTTTGGACAGTTTTTGCATTGTGCGAATGTATTGACATGGGTTTCAGTACAAAATATGGAAGATTTCTTACGTTAACCTCATTTACCTCATTTTTAATACCACATAACCTAGAAAAAGTGTTATATTGCTGTCTCATGACCGCCCACGCGGTGGATCGATCTAGATGTATATTTTCTAAGCCTCTGACACACAATGACGCAATGACTTGACTCGGTTGTCATGGAAACGCTATTAAGGGGGATCCGCAGTAGTAGCCGCGAAATTCAAATTTCATTAGGTCTTTGCAATTTGCAGGTCAGTGTCAGGTTGTATCTTGATCAAAATATGATTACCGACAATATCATATGAATCATCAATACGTAGACAGAGAATTCTACATCAATATGTCTCTCTAAGTTGTTCTCTTTGTTCTCTTAGTCTTTGATTTTGGAAATCATGACATTTTGGAACAAATCTAACCTTGTATTGGCAACTCCGAACTTCGCGCAGAAGGCTGCGAACATTTTATAGGAACCAAAAATGGTGACATGAGATGAGTGTGAGCGAGAGAACATGCGCGAAAGTTCGTAGTACGCACGGCTTCGGCTACAGATCAAGCTATACGTTTCCAGTATAAGCTGATCTCGCATTGCATAGGATTTCCTTACAATGAGAGGTCAGTGTAAACTGGAAATGTATAGCTTGATGTGTAGCCGTGTGTACCAGACTTGCCAAGATAATTCGCCGTAGTGTAGAAAGATGTATTGATGATTCAGTGATACTAAGCCGACGTTCGCACGGACGTAAAAATATCGCGGCGGGATTTTATCCCGCACTCGATTTTCAACTCTCGGTGTTGAGCCGAGCTTCGAGAATCCAACCTAACAACAACAGAGTGCATCCCAGCGCGTCGAAAAAACACACTGTTGGATTTTCAACTCTCGGCGCTAAGCAGAACGTTGAAAATCCAGTGCGCGAAAAAAAATCGCCGTGATATTTTTACGTCCGTGCGAACGTAGGCTTATGGTTAAAATTATGAAAATACTTTGTAGCCTCGAATTGTATTTTTTTCAATATGTAGCCTGATACTGACATGGAAATTGCAAAAAACGGAAGAAAATTTGGTTTCCGCAGGTTACTACTGCGATGTGTGAGCTGGAGCTCACTCTTCTGATGCCGGGGCTACACTATACGGACGTCGCCGTTGATCATCGCGTTGAAGGGCGATAACCATAGGTGTATCTAGTCACCACTACGCGATAATTTGACAACGGCATTCACATTGCCGATAGACGAGGGGTGTGAATTCAATGAGCATTGACGTTGACCGTTCAAGTATGGCACAATACATCGCGTTGAAGAACAGAACAATTACCGCGATGTTTAAAGCGTATAGTGTAGCCCCAGCATCAGTATTGACAATTTTTTGCGTGACTCTGCGTGACTTGACGGTGAGGGCAATTCTAGCGATTTAAATCTTTGGGGGGGCGGGGTTTGGAAATGACAGACTTTCATGACGGCCGTTTTTTATTTGGTCTGAGGCCGTTACGGCCGCTTTCCTAGGAAACCATAGCTTTAGGAACTTAGGATAACCGGCACTGCATTCGCACTGGGTGTCGGTTGGGTCAATAATCCCCCATTTCACGAGATTGTTTTTGCAGCAGCCTATTTGGGCCCGCAGCCGATTGATTGCTTTCTGTATGTGTACCGCAGATCATGTCCGGGTGGAAGGTGCTCCTGGGACTGGATGAAGTTAGGTGGTGGCGGGTGTAGCATAATCCGGAAGATAACGTGGTTTTTCTGCGGACTAGAAGCCCGCAATTGAGGATTATTATTGGAACTGAAAAAAATTGCATCGTTATGGAGTGACGACACCATTTGACACGAGAAGAGATGATGAGATCCGTCAGAATGTTGCAAGCTTAGATTGCAAGGTTACAATAGGCTCGCGAACACAGAAATTGGGAGGAAGAAGACTGGCATTGTGTTTGCTATTCCGATGTGTTATATACCTACCTCTATGGTTGTGACATTCATGTTTACTTAGTTACGACATTAAATAAAATATATTCTAGTACGATGATTGTAATTTATTTCATTGGCGACGAGGATTAAGTGATAAAATGGACGCGGAACAATTTAAAGAATTTATACAAATTCAACGGGAACAACAACAGCAAATAACAGACGTTTTGCAGCAACTCGTGTTACAACAACAGCGACCGACAGCGGCGACCCCCACACCAGCAACACCTGGTACGGAGTCTACCAGCTCGGCGAACACCAACAACAACTGTAATAAACTCACAATTATTAAAAATTTCAAGTGCGATACGTTTAACCCTTCTACTACGTCGGTAGAATATTTTTTAGATTTTTTTGAAAAAAAATGCGATATCTGGGACGTAAGCGAAGACGACATCAGGAAAGAACTATTATTTTCTTGTTTAACTCCAGAAGTCTTTCACGATCTGAAAGTAGCACTCATACCCGTTTTTGAAAAAAGTCAATACAAAGACGTAAAGTCTAAACTACTAGACTTACATAGAGCTAAGACAACGAAATTCAAAGCTTTGACTGAGTTTTGGAATTGCGTGAGAGACTGCAATGAGACTATGGAACACTACGCTAACAGGCTCAAAAAACTCGCCACCGACTGTGGCTACAAGGACGACTTGTTCGAGCGTCTGCTGCGTGATCGATTTGCGACCGGCATAAACCACCCGCAGCTAGAAGTGGATCTGAAACAGAAATGGCCCGATTTACAAGAACATTACGATGGAAAGACTGTGGAAGTTACATTTGCCAAATTCTTTGCAGTAACTCAGTCTAGAGAGCTTGCTGAAGGTGACATTCACGTCGTTTTACCTGCTGCCACAAACAAAGTCAAAGCAAAAACCAACACGGCGCATCACAACAAACAGAGTACGTTTTTACGCAGGATTGGTCTAGACCAATGCCGTCGATGCGGTGCATATGATAGACATAAGGTGGGCGATTGTAAGGCAAAAGACCATATTTGCAAGGAATGTCAAACGCTAGGACATTTTGAAGATTGCTGTATCAAGACTGGAAGAGCATATTTAACGAACACCAAGTCAGGGAAGAAACGAGCAATCAAAAACGAAAACAAATTACATAAAATTAGGAACACTGACAGCGACGAGTGTTTATCAGAATCTTCTACATGCTCATACGATAGTGAAGATGTCTACAAGATTGAACGCAAAAGGAACAAGGACAGCAAGCGCATTGACGTCACACTCAATGGTGTCAAATGTACGTTGGACTGGGACCCGGGATCGGTATACTCCATCATTAGTACAGAGTTTTGGAAACGTATTGGAGCACCCCCTTTAACAAAGGCACCGAAACTACGTGCCTATGGGAACCTCAAACTCAAACCAAAAGGACTTACGGACGTAACAGTTGAAATCCTTGGAAAACAGAAAATTTTACAAGTTATAGTTATGGAAGACGCCAACCCCATGCTTTTTGGTCTCCAGTGGAGCGAGATGTACGACATGACTTTTCCAGAACCCGTCTATTCGGTTAAACCTACTCAACGAGATACCAGAACACTTAAACAGGTATTAGACACTTTCTCGCCTCTTTTTGACAACAAACTAGGAAAAGTTAAAAATTACGCAGTTAACATCCATATTAGACATGGTACCGTACCGAAACACGTTCCTGCCCGACCCGTTAAGTTCGCTTTGTGCAAAAACATAGAAAGAGAACTTCAGCGTTTAGTGGACGAGGGAATAGTTACCAAAGTTGATCCAAATATGACGCCCTTGGAATGGGCAACACCCACAGTCAACGTGGTCAAAACAAATGGCCAAATCAGAATTTGCGGTGATTTTCGCAGCACTATTAACCCTGCCATGGTAACACACGCTCATCCAGTCCCGCTATTTGACCAGTTACGTCAAAACCTTGCAAACGGAGTTAAGTTTTCGAAAATCGACTTAAAAGATGCGTACTTACAATTCGAGATCTCTCCAGAGTCAAAAAAGTACCTGACAATATCTACTCACAAAGGATATTACCAATACAATAGGATGCCTTTTGGAATATCAACAGCACCCTCGATTTTTCAACACTACCTTGATGAACTACTCGGTGGTATACCAAACGTAGCGATTTATTTCGATGACATCGCCTTAACAGGGAAGGATGACGCTGAACATCTCGAAACACTGTCTACTGTGTTTGACAAATTACAACGGGCTGGCTTAAAAGTCAACTTAACAAAATGCTCATTCTTCCAAACAGATATCGAGTACCTGGGTCACACAATCAGCAAGGAAGGAATACGACCAACTAAATCTAAGATTGAAGCAATAACAAAAGCGACACCGCCTACTAACGCTCAAGAACTACGGTCATTTCTTGGCCTCGTAAATTTCTACGAAAGATTCATACCTCACCTGCACAGTTTCTGTGCGGACCTGCATGCACTAACTGGCGCGCGCCAAAAGTGGCGATGGACAGATAAAGAAAACACAGCGTTTGAAAATACTAAAATGCTGATTTGTGAATCAAAACCACTTGTGGCTTTTGACGAGAAGCGTCCGTTGTTTTTAGCGTGTGACGCCTCGGAAAAGGGCGTGGGTGCCGTATTATTTCATAAAGCGAATGATCAAATTCAACCTATCGTTTTTGCGTCAAGAAAGCTGAGATCAGCGGAATCTAAATATTCAGTTATTGATCGAGAAGCATTAGCCATATTTTTCGGCATCCAAAAGTTTGACCAATACTTACGTGGCACAAAATTCACACTCGTCACTGATCATAAACCCTTGATTCACGTTTTAGGCCCACAGCGCAATTTACCGAAGCTTGTTAATAATCGCTTAATACGTTGGGCTTTGATCATTGGTAGCTATGACTACGACATCGTCTTCACAAAAGGACAACTTAATTTTATAGCTGATTATCTTTCCAGGATGCCCAATCCTGATGAGAAACCATCCCGTGTAGAATTGACAGTACACAGAATAATAGCTCAGCTAAATCATAACAGTTTTTCAGATTTAGCGTTGACAGAAGAAATAATAAGGGATGCGTCAAGGAATGATCCTATTTTCAAACAAATTTCGGAGAACATTAAGACAGGTTGGCGGGAAAATTCATATTCAGATATCTTAAAACCTTATGCTCGGAAACGCAACGAATTGTCCATCGAAAATAAGATTATGATGTGGCAGGGTCGAATAGTCGTTCCGAATACGCTCAGGAAGACTACATTGAAATACCTGCACACAGGACACCCAGGAACTTGTGCAATGAAAGCACTCGCACGTTTTTACGTATGGTGGCCATCGATCGACGATGATATTGAAGAGTACATCAAATATTGTCGTAAATGCCAAGAAAACCGGCCAAATAACTCTGAATTGCCTGTGTACTCCTGGTCCGTTCCTGACAACCCATGGGAAAGACTTCATGTCGATTTTGCGGGACCATTTGAAGGAAAATACTGGTTTGTTCTAGCAGATGCGCTCTCAAAATGGATTGAGAATTGAGATCAAGCCCATGAACCAAATAACTACAAACAAACTGTGTGAAGAATTAGACTCTATATTTACAACGTTTGGTTTGCCACAATTTTTGGTGTCTGATAACGGGACACAGTTTACCTCCCGGGAATTCCAAAATTATTGCAGAGACAAGGGTATTCTACATATTAAGTCATCTCCATATCACCCGAGGACTAATGGCTTGGCAGAACGCCTGGTTCGTACTTTCAAAACTAGAATGTCTTCAAGTGCGAGCGATGGCATGACCCTGAGAAGGAGGCTAGAAAACTTCCTATTTTCCTACCGTATAACACCTCATAGTGCCACCGGAAAGAGCCCAGGTGAAATTTTGTTTGGGCGTCGGTTGCATTGTGCTCTGGATAACGCGCGGCCTAACCCTAAAAGAACTCTGCAACACAAGCAGATACAGGCAAACATTGAGTCTGAGAAACGAATCCCATCTTTTAAAGCAGGTGACAGTGTTTTTGTTCGCGCCCGAGACGGATCGCGATGGCTACCTGCTACAATATCAAAGCGTACGCACAGATATTCTTACGCTGTGAAAACTTCAGACGGTGTAGAGAGGAGATATCATGCAGATCATGTGCGTTTCCGTATAGCAGACTCAATCAGTCCAGCTGTTACTGATCTTCCTCCTCTACGTTCGTCAACACCTGTTGGACACCCACTAACACCTCCGTCCACCCCTCATTCTCGCCCTTTGCCTCGTTCCACACCTACGCCTCATTCACTTACTTTTTCCACACCTATCAGACAGCGTTCACCATCATTCACATTTAGCAATCAGCCAGAGTCACCTCACCCAACGCCTCAACTAATCCAACCATCAATTTGGTCCTCCTGCCAGGCTACTCAAGACTCGCCTGATATAAATCCAAATGTGATGGAGGAGCACATCGTTCCAAGTTCATCAGGCACACAGAATCAAGCGGGCATTCCACGACAAGCCAGCGCTGAGACACCTGGTCTCCCGCTGGCCACGGCTGTCTTGCAGGGAGCACCAGCAAGGCGCAGTGGGCGCACCACCACGAAGCCACGACGTCTTGTCGAGGAGATGTCGTAGCTTCGTTGGAATGGACGAATGTTATATACCTACCTCTATGGTTGTGACATTCATGTTTACTTAGTTACGACATTAAATAAAATATATTCTAGTACGATGATTGTAATTTATTTCACGATGAATCTCGTCTCGGTGTGGTGTGAGGCCGGATACAAGACGTACTCGAGTTTGGGTCCTCCAAACTCGACGACTTTTGTTTTTGTCAGGAAGTTCATTCAAGAACAATAATGTTTTGGGCCGGTATTTAAGCATACCTGCACTTATACATATTCCCCTATCACACACGCACACCCACTTTTCACGCATGCACACCTACACCCCCACACACACATACACACTCACCCCACACATACATATACACTCACCCCACACTTGCACAAAATTGTAAATGAGAATAAGGGTTTTTAGTATCGTTTTTTTTTTCTCTTTATTTAAATATGTAAAGAAATACCTTGTACCAATGAGTTACATATAATGGCTTGTGACTTTGCTGCGGACGGACACTGATCTCTAAGATACAGTGATATCCCTAGTTTAGAGATCAGGGTTTCAATGTATTGTGCATAGCATAGCCACCTAGTTTTAAATATAACATTGTTTTAGTGAGTACCTACCTACTTTGGCTTTTCTTCAATAAACATTTATTTATTTTTTTTATTTTTTTTATTTGGATCGGTGGAAGCGAAGAACCGATCTTATTTGCATCAGGGGCAACCTCAATGCTTAGATTTATGCGGAGAGGATTGTTTCAGACGTGATCATCCCTTTGCGAAGCCGGTTGGGTGATTTGTTTTGACTAATGCACGACAATGCACGTCCACACATGGCTAGAGTCGTAACACGCACTCTTGCCGATGCTCGCATCAACATTCTGCCGTGGCCTGCTCAATCGCCAGACCTCAATGCCGTGGATATCCCACAACAATTTTTTGACTTGTTAGAAAGAATGTGGGCGGCCATTCCTCAAAGTGTATTTGATGAACATAGACGTATATAAAAAGGAGGACTCCGCGCCACGCGTATCGAAAGTGAAACACCGTGCCAATGTATATGTGCGTGATTTGAGTACCTGCAAAGACGCCGTCGCCGCGTCGCTTGTGTCACGTAATGGCGGCCGGCCGGCCGGTCGGCAATTCGGCATACTATGATGTAAATGTGTGTGTCAGGCGTGTTTGAACAAACGGTCCGGGCATACTTACTGTGCTTCACTTTCGATATGCGTGGCACGGAGTCCTCCTTTTTTTATAAGTCTATGTTGATGAACTGATTTTTAGCATGACAAATCGCTAAGATTGTGCTCAATTGTGTGATTCATGTCAATGGTGGAAACACCTTAGAGCCACAGATTATTATTTTTTTTTATTTTCACAATAAAATTTGTATAAACTTAGATTATGAAAATCTTAATTTTTGCGTTCTTTTGATTCTTAATTCGTTGTTCTTTTGCCATTTCATTAACGACATTGTAGGTCCCACAATTTACAAAAATTGCAATTTTTCTTAATTTTTACAATATAACATAGTTATTAAGCCAATCTGGAAAACTAGATTGGATAATTTTTTATACTTAAAAATTTACTTGATTCCTCGACACTTTTGATGTGTGTTCGAGAATACAGGAAGGATAAAAACCCATCTTGAAATAATTACTAATGATTGAATATCGTGAAATAAGTGGCAACCCAGTTTTGTACTAAATCGCAATTTTTTGGCACGTCACAGCCGCGTCATCATGTCTCCGTGTCTGCTTTTATCACTTTGGAATTAATTTGTTCAACATTATCATACCTTATCGTCAACTTTATATGTGAACTATAAATTTTGGGCGGTTTTTGATTTAGAGGCTTAAGATGGAAATTTTGAGTCAAGTGTCTAACACGCAGTTTATGTTCACCGCTGCGGCTGTGGCTGTTGTTTTAGTATGCGCAGCACTCGTATTCGTATTCGGGTTCCGCTCAGCAGAACAGCCGCAGTTTGATAAGCTGCCCCTGGTCCTGGACGACAGAAAGTCGTCCAATAAGAAGAACAAAAAGAAGGACAAGGTGAGTACAAACAATATGTTATGCACTCCCGCCGTTGTCATCAATGCGTGCTCATTTTATTTTTAACCTGTAAGCTTATGCTCGTTATTCACCGGGAGATTCAAAATTAAAATTACAAACATCACTTCTATTTACATGTGAAGTCTTGTACTAGATTCCCATTACTTCTAATTTACAAATCTGCATTAACCCAAGTGATGAGTAAATGGAAACATCAAAAGTTTACCTAATTTTTTCGATTTATTAGAAGTCATCACCCAACCGCACTGTGACTGATGATGTGAAGACAAAGTCCGAAAGCTCCAAAAAGTCTCCAACTAAGGAGAAGAAGGAGGAAAAGGTGAAAGAAGCAGAGAAACCTAAACCTAAGGAGAGAGCAGCTGAGCCCAAGCCTGTGAAGAAGGAACTGGCAGCTGACTCCAAGAAGAGCAAGAAGAACAAGGGTGCAGTTGAGGCTGAGAAGCCTGCTGATTTTGACGATGGAGGCTGGCAAGAAGTTCCAAAGAAGAGTGACAAAAAGAAGGAGCGAAAGCCTGCTGAAGAGAAGGACAAGAAGAAGGAAAGTCCTATCAAGAAGAGTAAGAAAGTGAAGGATGCTGATGTAGAGGCTGCCCGGACATTGGAGGAGCCTGTTGAGGAGACCATCAGGGTCATCAGTGCTGTGGGTCCGCAGGTGGATGAGGATGCGGCCCGCGCACTGCAAGCTCAAGTGGAGGAGCTCCAGCGCGTGCTGAAAGAGGTAACTTTGAGAAGTTTTGAAAGTTTGATCCTTTCTCTTGATTGATGGTTCAACAGTTTTAACTGTAGTTTTGAAATAACTGTTAGGATGGAACACTGACATAAAAAATTGTTTCCTGCAGCAAAATTATGAAAGTATGATTGAAGTTCCTTCAACTGGATGTAGTTTTCTTCCAGCTATTCAAATAGTTGACTTAATTCTATTAAATAAAATCAGGTAATAGTTTAATTTCTAGGGCCAGGTGTGTTCTTTGTCTGTAATAAATTAGGCACACAGCTGTGCCATTTCTTATATTATTTCAATAACAAAAGGTTCATAGTTAAATAATTGAGCAACAAGTTAATGTTATTTTGAACATTAATAATGAAAAATTTATTGTTAAGATCTGCAACATATCCACATCCATACTGCTGGGTTAATAAAATATGGCCACAGAAAAGGATCTTCACCTTTCTAGTAGTTATAAAAACTATGAGACTTTCCACAGATTTGACTAACAATTTTAAACATTAACTAACTAGGCAGAGCGTCGTGACCAAGCTGCTCTGGGCAGTGTCGAGGATGAAGAGTCCCCAGATGTTGAAGAGCTGACTGATGTGAAGGATCTCAGGAGCAACAAGAAGAAGGAAAATAAAGAGAAGCAGATCAGGAAGAAATCTGTAGAGGTGAGATACTTTTAACAGACGCGCATGACAAGGTTTTGTCCTCGCATTCACGCCAAAGCGAGGCATGACTATGCGTAAACATTCATGTCTCGTTTCGGCGCATGATGATGCGACGATGCGACTGGCAGGACTTACTTCAAGACCATGACTAAACCGGGCCTTCCTACTTCCTAAAGTATTCAGTATAATTATTGCATGATTGGTAATTGTAATTCAGTTGTGGCTCTGTTGATAGTCAATGATTTTTCTTCAAGGTAATAGTTGTAACAACTATTTTATTAATCTGAGAACAATCATAACATTCATAACTCTGCAAACCAATTAATTGAAATTGTAATAAAAGTAAAAGAGGATTTTATCTTGACATACTTTAGAATTCTTGCCAATACAATACAATTGAATCACCCAGTTTATTTTGAAGAAACTGTTGGATTCTTGAAATTTATTTTGTTTCAACTTTTCCAGACCTGTCCCAAACTCTCTGGTTATAGAGACTGATGAGTACAATATTTGTTACAGATTTCTGCAGCTAAGAGTGTGCCCAAGCAAGAGTCTGTTGAGAAGGATACCTCTGACTCTGAGAAACCAGACAACCAAAACGCATTGGCCTTTGATGAGCTAGGTGGTAAGTGTATAGATTATAATTAGATCTATTTCAAGTAGGTATTCAACAAGTATTCATCATTGTTGGCAGCTTTGTTCTTCTCACTGCTGAATATATTGTGCCTCCTCCCTTTTGTGTCTTGCAATAAGTACAGTGGATTTCGGATATAACGACGATGAAGGGACCACTCTATTTTCTTCGTTATATCCGGAAGTCGTTACAGCCATACTTATTCAAAAGTTTACTAAACCCAGTTGCTACTCAGAATATCACTTTGTAACTGAACCATTAATTTAACTCAGAAACGTACACGCTTCCCTACCTACTTAGCTGATATCTATAAACAAAAGGTAAAGGTCTCCACACTTGCTGACCATCTGTGTGGATGTAAACAAAGGATAAGAAATGTTTGTGAAAGAAAGAAATCTTTTGTCTTTGGCGGACGACTCGGGTCGCAATATCTGCATGGGATTTCTAGGAATTTGTTACAAATGATTCATGTAAAACAGTCGCTACATCCGAACTCGGCGTTACATCCAAAGTCGCTATAGCCAAATGAATTTTGTACTAAAGTATGCTATATATTCAAGGGACTTAGATTTAACGTCGCTATAGGTAAATGGTCGCTACAACCAAGGTCGTAATAAATGAAATCCACTGTATTACCAACTGCATAATAAAATAAAGTTTGAATTAACAGCAAGGTTCATGTTTGCGTTTAAACTCTCTTTAAAAAGGAGTGACTAGGACATGTGGGGTATCATATGAAAGAGCGCGGTTTGCACATTCTCAAACATTTTTTAATTTTTTTTAGGCCGCATAGTTTTCGAGTTTTGATGAAAAATGTAAAAAAAAAAATACCTACCAGTCCCCCTTATCTCCGGTTTTTTTTGTAATAATATATAACACGAAAAGTATTGCCTTACTTGATCATGTAACAACTTCCTCAATCATGTTTTATTTGTTACAGACACTTGGACAGACGCGAAAGTGGCAAAAAAGAGCAAAAAGAAGGTTCGCAAAGACCAGTGAGGGGTGAGTCGTAGACACAGGGTCCAGCTGGGTGCTCCGCCCCGTTGCTAGCTCAATGCCACTCACACCTGATAAAATTATCTACCTGCTGCTGCTAACATACTCGAAATGAACATGCTATTCTGTTGCCATTCATATAAACCTCAATTTTAAAGTCAAAATCACCACTCAGTTCAGGGTTGCAGTTTTACAGGGTGTGAAAGTCGTTTATAATTAAGTTTTAATACCTTAACTTTCTTACACATTCAGTTAACTTTCGTCCATGTTTTTTGTTTCATATTTTATTGTACATTTAGCTTGTTGACTTTGTTTTCATAATAATTTAATTATTGTTTTCAATAAATAGAGCATAATATTTTTTTATGAGTCATAATTTCATTATGTATTTCGAGAACTTTAATGTGAATTTTGGGAATCTGCAATATGTTGCGTGTTTATAATATACTTTGTTATTATTTGGGAAATGCGAATTCGAAAATATGATGGGACTCGTATTCTGACGAAAATAGGTGTTACCTGCGCGCGCGATGTCTTCCGAGGCGACATAAGGATTCCAAAATCGGATTAACTACGAAATTATACTATGTGTTAGGTTTCTGGGCCGTCTTATCGTGATTTAATATTTATTGTCCTAGGAAATCTAATACTTACTTTTCTTGTTTTCTCTTATTTTTCTAAATTCAATTGCTTCATGTTGGAACACATTTCTTGATTCGGCAGCCCGACTCTGATCGCGCGCGTGTAATATATTATACTTTGTTTCTATACCTAATGTAGTTCTATATTATACCTCTAGTTGTAGAACTGTATATCCGGTAATAATATATTTGAGATCTTCTGGTGCTTGTAGTAAATAAGTCTCTTTTCTCCTTTCATTCCATTCGTGTGCATTTCACCTTCAGTAAATAGATGTCCGTAGATGTCATTCCTGTTAAAGATTTTAATATTCCATTACTAGTACTTTGATTATGTTCATCTTGTTTATGTAATTTAGTTGGAAGCCAACTAAATTGTTTTATGTCAATAATCAATCAGTGTTGTGATTTACCCATGACAAAATATGTGATGAGACCTGAAATTGGACCAATCCGAGTTAATACGCGGTTTTACGTCGTAATGTCTTCAATAATTATATTTAAATTTTAAATGATTGATTGGTTTTATGTTGTTGCCTCGTAGTAGCGTAATATAATGATAAAAATATATTCCGTTTATATGCACATTTAGATTAGATAGACTTGTGGATATTTTCCGTCCGGACACATTGTGCTTTTTCTAAAGCTTGGCACAAACAATTGTGAATTTTATTTCTATAACAATATATTTCAATTGAATCAATACTACATATCCATTTTGCTAATAGAAACATTATATCCTATTGTAAAATATCTTCAGTCATCGTTTGTTACGAACGTAACAATTACTATTTTATTGCAGATTCCTATTTTGTAAACCTAGTTTTAAGGATAATTCTAGGGTAGCGCCGCTAAACAATAATTTTCAAATTTGAAATGTCTTTTAATGCAAATAATTTATTATTATTATTAAATAATAGGGTAAAAAGCGAGAATATTTCAATGTGTTTAGGTGTTCGCTGCTAACAAAGACAAACCTGTGTAAACACGCGTACAATATATCACTATCACACTATTTGTCTCGGACATCGGCTGTGAAATGTTTTATTGGCACATAGTTACAGCGTTTATGACGTATATGCCGATGTATTTGAATTAAAATATCTACTACATGTAACTCTCGCGAATGATCTTTGTATCTCCATTTCATCTACTTATAATTTATTTATTTTGCATGTTCTTGATATTACCTTGTGATATCTACTATAGTGCCAGGGAAAGGGTCTGTAGTATTTTCGATGCAATAGTTAGTGATAGTGTTCTACTACGACTCCTCTGACAGCACTTGAGTTTTACCATCCATTTTGTTGTTCTTTAGGTAAGGTACTGACACACGTGCTCATAAAAAGCATGCCTATAAGCACGCTTACTCAAAAACATACTAGAAATAAGCATGCTCATTACTAGTCACACATGCTACTAATGAGCACTTGCTCAATAAAAGCATGCTTTCGTGCTAGTAATGAGCACGTCTGTCAGTAGCTGTAAGCATTATCATAGGAGATTTTTTCCAGTTGTGGTTCCATATCTTTTTGCGTTTCCTTATAGTCTAATTGAGTACTTAGGGCCTACATTTATAAGAATTTATCATCTAGTGAACTGTCGAAGATGAATTAAATTCGTATATCGATATAGGTATAATGATGTAAAAGATATTTTTGGCTTCATATTCTTATGTAGTTTGTAGTGACGGGATCCCGCGCCTGCGCAAGTCAGGGGTGGCCAATGCCAACGTATAGACATTGTATCTTGATAATGTTGTTGTTTTATAGGCTCTAAAGTAATTAATATAATGAATGTGTAATATAAATATTTTTTTAAAATCAATAAAGAGTGATACTGATATAATTGTATCATTTTTATCCACTTTAGTTCTTTAAACACCAGGAAGGAAAGACGATGTACAGTGGGCTGCATCAATTGGGTACCCCAGTTGTCTTCAAATTTTAATACAACTGGGGTACCCAATTGATGCAGCCCACTTTACATGTTGGTAAATCGCTGATAATTATATCATGTATATTTATAACTATATCATCACGTTTTTGCAGCAGGATTTACTAACATCATCATTCTCCTGCCCTTATCCCAATTTATTTGGGGTCGGCGCAACATGTCCTTTTTTTTCATACTTCTCTATTAGAGCGAGCGCGAAATGCGGTGCGTTTCCGGTAGTTCTGCCGCACTGGGCGGGGCCGACAGTAACAAAACGCATGACCGCAGTGCGCGCACTTCAAAGACATTCCATACTTCACAGATTATGCGGTAGAAAAACGCACCGCAATGCGCGCTCGTCCTTAGTCGTCATCTCGGTAGTCACACCCTTTCTAGCCATGTCATCTTTCACACAGTCCATCCATCGTTTCTTTGGTCTTTCTCTACTCTTATAGCCATCGACATTCATACTCAAAACTCACTCCTCACCACATTTTCCTCATACCTCCGCATCACATGCCCATACCATGACAACCGGTTTCCGCACAACTTTTCGGTCACCGGTGCCACTTTCAAACTTCCTCTTATGTACTCATTTCTTATTCTATCCATTCGTGTAACACCACACATTCCTCTTAGCATTCTCATCTCAGCTGCATGCAGTTGCTTTTCATTCATCCCTTTTGTGGCCCAACATTCTGATCCATACAAGACAGCAGGTCTAACCATTGTTTTATATATCTTCCCCTTAATGAATGCGGGAGTCGCAGATTGTTCCCGTGACCTGCCGCCATTTCATCCATCCAGTGTTAATTCTGTGCTTAACCGTCCGATCTACTTCGCCATCGCTTTGGACGAGTGAACTGAGATACCGAAAGTCGGAGCAGACTGGGAGAAGCGCGCCATCAAGCGCTATGGCCCCAGCACTGGAGATACCGCCGAAATCGCAGAACATGTATTCAGTTTTGGTTCTGCTGATTTTCAAGCCAACATTCTCCAGCTTCTGTTGCCATTTCTCCAATCTGCTCCGAATCTCAGGTACATCTTCACCGACAAGAACAATGGCATCGGCAAACAGCATGCACCAGGGTGCCTCTTCCTGTAGATTCGACGTCAGAGCATCCATAATCAACAGGAAGAGGTAAGGACTTAAAGCAGACCCTTGGTGCAAGCCAATAGCCACATTAAACTTGTCGATATTGCCAGCAGCCGTCCGGACCTAGGTACGAGATTGACTGTACATAGCACGAATTAACTCTATACTTCCCGGGCAAACCTTTCTCTTTCAAGGCCCACCACAACACATCCCGAGGTACCCTATCATACGCTTTCTCCAGATCAATGAACACCATGTGCAAGTTCTAGTGTGCACGTATCTGTACTTCTCGCACAATTGGCGGAGTGCAAAAGTGGCGTCCATTGTTCCTCGACCTGGCATAAACGCAAACTGGTTCGGTGTAATTTCACTCTCCTCTTGCAGTCTTTTCTCTATTACTTTCTCCCATAGCTTCATACCATGTGACATGAACTTTATTCCTCGATAGTTGTTGCAGTCCTGTACATCACCTTTGTTCTTTTAAATGGGCACCAGCGAACTATTGCACCATTCTTGTGGAATCCCTCCTTCATGCAACAACTTATTGAAGAATAAAGTCAGCCACATAAATCCATCTTTTAAGCACTTCCATACTTCTACTGGTATATCATCTGGGCCCAGAGCCTTTCCATTTTTCATACTTTGAACTGCATTTCTGACTTCATCCATGCTAATTTCCCTCACCAAACCCATATTTACTTGTACCTCTTTGAGCACACCATTCCATTCATTCTCTTCGTTCATTAGCTTTTCAAAATAAGTCTTCCATCGTTCTTTTATTTTCTCATCTTTTGACAGAACCTTACCGGCGTCGTCTTTCATACATTTAATGTGAATAATATCTCTCGTTCTCCTTTCTCTTGCTTTTGTAATCCAGTAGAGCTCCTTCTGGCCTCTAGGGCTGTCAGTGAGTCATACAACTTCTCCTGCGCCTTAGCCCTGGAAACGCAGTTTTTTTTTCTTTGAGCATCTTTTGCACGTCTTCATTCCACCACCATGTATCCTTTTCTATCATACCTTTCCATTTCGATTCTCCAAACACATCTTTTGCCACTCTCCTTATACAATCCGCCATCTCTTTCCAACATTCATTCACAGATTTTCCTTCCATATCCTTCATTTCAATCATTTTATCTACCACTTGACTCTTACACATACTGGCACATTGCTCTTTTTCTATCATTCGCCATCTGGTTTTGGGTAGGGGCCGTTCCTTGTTCCTACTGGACGAGACACTGACTTTTACCTCCATTATTATGAGTCTATGTTGTGAGACTAAGTCCTCACCTGGGAGCACTTTACAGTTTTTGACACTTTTAAGGCTGTTCCGTCTTACCAGCAAGTAGTCAATTTGTGTCGCGTGGCGGCCACTTTTATAAGTTATAAGATGCTCATTTTGTTTTTCGAACCACGTATTTGTTATTGCCAGGTCGAAGGCCAAGGCAGCTTGAAGCAGTGTCTCGCCGTCAGTGTTACGGTCTCCGTATCCCCAACCGCCATGCACTCTCATATCCATCCTTCTGTCTTCCTACATGTCCGTTAAAATCACCCCCCACATAGGTACACTTCTTCACTATCTTGCACATCCATCATCACACGTTCGAAATCCTTCCACAACTTCTCTTTTACACTATCCTCACACCCTGACTGTATTTACTAACAGATAAATAAAATATCAGATGGTGCTTCACATAATAATCGTATAATAAAATTACCAGTACAAAATTGAGATTCGCAGTACTCGTGTATAAGTAAGTATCATTATCTTAAAGCTAACGTCTTATGTTAAACTCGATTGAGAATATAAAACTGTGATTCATATCGACTAGGGTACAATAGGCGTAGGTAGGTGAAGAATATCTAATCTGCATAAAAATTATCATACCAGTCAGTCACCTTATTCTACTTATCATAAGATGTAAGAAAAGTTAGGTGAGTGAATGTTTATTCGTATTATCTAGACATAAGATAGTGCGAGTTTATAAGAGTTATACACGAACCATGAAACTTGGCCATAAGGTTTGATAGTTTATTAAGTAGGTACCTATATGTAAAAAAAATGAGACGACAATAGCCCAAGTGTTAGGGCATCGGTCAGCAAATCGAGAAATGATGTGTTACACTTACACACCACTTCATAGATCTAAAAACCTATCTCTATCAAAAGTACCTATAATAAAAATTATATCTTATTTTGTCACTATATTCTCCCTTCCGTGATTTCTTTTCTATACTGACCTGCCGATATGTCGATGCTGCTAGCGAAAGTCATGATCAAGGAGTTACTGGAGTACTGGAGATTAACGATGAATGATCTTTGTTAAATTCATTCATTCACTGCTAGACAAACGCACAGCCTAAACCGCTGGCTCTAGAAGCATGACATTTAGCACAGGAGTTCCTTTTATAACGAAGATGAGGTATTATGGAAGGATTTTTGTAAATTCATCCCATAAAGGGTTTAAATAGAGGATGGAAGTCCGTCATTTTTGCCGATGTGATATCCCATCGGGTATACGGCTTGTAAATAAATATTACGTGTCGTTCTGCATCCTCGTCAAATGTAAGGGGTGTTATCACCATCAAACCGAACAACTTTTTCTATGGCACCAACATCGTAATCGCGAAAAAATAATCAGCCGTCCCATACATTTTCGTCGAGAAGATTGAAGTTTTCTATGGGACAGTTGAAAATTTTTTCGCGAATAATTATGATGTCGGTCCCATGAAGAAAGTTATTCGGTTTGATGTTCTATACCACACCCTGAAATTTGACGAGGGTACAAAACGACACGTTGTATTATGAAGTGCAGATAATCTGTTTACCTACTCTTGTTTCAGTTCAGTGCTACGAGCAGTTTTTTCGCTGCCGATCACAACGTGGTTGCTTGCAATAACGTCAAAATATCGGCATTCCAGTACAGCTAAAAATCGAGTAGGTAAGTGGCAAAATATAAGTGTCTATGTAGTTCACAACCGGCCTGATGCGCGACGCGAGTCTAGTAGAACAATTTCTATGAAAACTTTATGCAAATGATTGTTCTATCAGAATCGCGTCGCGCTTGTCTACGGGAGGCTTTAAACAGTGTAGTAGGTAGGTATGTTAAATATAGGCGCCTGATTTAGTCACTTGCAATAGTTAAATCGGTGATCTTACCCATCATATACGGAACAACTGGTCCTGGAAAACCAATAGCTAGGTACGACTCGTGAAATGTACCTATGTCGACTTTATTTAGGAAGTTGAAGACATAAACAAAATGTAACTTAAATAACGCACGGGGTCATTGTACCTACCCATCATTATGAACAACTTTTAATATGGAACCAACCCTGAAATCCCTACATACCCTACATTTTGTCGAGATATGCGAACATAAATGGAACAGGAACAGGTGATTTTTTTTTCGTTATTTCAGGTTTTGTCCCATAATAAAAGTAGTTCATAATTTTATTATGAGTACAATGACCCCTTATGAGGACGTGCTTTATTTAAGTTACACCTTGTATTTTCATGAATCGAATATGAGAAAAGTTGTTCTGAATGATGCGACATCGACAAGTAAAATTACTCCAGATAGGATGCAGACATTGAGTTATTGTACTACGTTACATTATATTATAACTCAATGGATGCAGATGACTAAATCAACAGCCTGCGATTTTAGTGAGAAGAGTAGTATAGAATTTGATGCAAAAGTTCAAAGTTCTGAATCACTTTTAGCCCCAGACTTATTCCTATGTCCCATGTTTTGTTCGGGAGCAGCACTTTTACTGCGTGGTTTACGTTTTGAGCGCTTCCGAAGTTTCTTCATCTTTCCGACGCCCTGCGTGGGCGCTGCCTGCGCTCGTGATGCTTTTGTTTCAACTTCCAATTTTATACGTGCGAACATGTCGTAGTTTGTTATTGCGCACTGTTTACCTGCAGCAAAAAAGAGAAACTGTTGGAGTATACTCGTAGGTTAAAACCGGTCAAGAACGAGTCGGACTCGCGCTCCGTTCTAATTTCTGAAAAAGTGTGCTATTTAGAGACATCGTTTTATTTTTCCTGTAATCTTTACATAAAATTCTATCACATAGAATAATTTCAGATTTTTCGCTTTGCAAACTTCGGAGATAAGAGGTGGGAACGGTATTTTTTTTAACATTTTTCATCAAAAGTCGAAAACTATGCGGCCTAAAAAAAAGAAAAAATGAAAATGTGCAAACAGCGCTCTTTCATATGATACCCCACATGCCCTAGTAGCCCAATTAGAATTTTTAAGACCCCCTTTGCAAAAATGTTGCAAAAAAAAAAATATAAATATTTCTGTTTCTTTCTTATTTGCAAAATAGTTGCGTAAATCTCATCTAAAACAGTTCCAAATTTCAAGTTAATAGCATTAGTAGTTCTTGAGATATCCAGCTGTGACAGACAGACAGACAGACAGACGGACAGACAGACAGACTGAGTCACACAATAGGGTTCCTTTTTTTACCATTTTGGTACGGAACCCTAAAAAACGTATAGTAGGTAGGTACACCATTACCACCCCAAGCTCACTAATAAAATATTAAAATTAGTTAATGACCATTAAAATAATAGCATTGTGTAGGGCAAAATTAAATATTTGCACACCATATAATGGTAGAATGTAAAGGGGCCATTATAGTTTTAAGATCATACATTGTAAACCTACATCATTCTAGCAATTATATGAATTTGAATGCTGTGACAGATAAACTGACATACCCACACATTTAGATCTAGACACAAGTAATACGGGCCACTGGCCATGACAATACAAAAACGTATTTTTTTTTTATCGAAAACCTCCGGATTGGGCAAATACATCACCTTTTTGAAGGTTGAAAAGTTGCAGAAGACAGCCCCCAATCAAGCCGTAAATCCTGAAGGCCAATTCCCACCGTAAGCTTTCAAAATCTAATCATAATCTCATCTCAGTGACTATCAATTTCATCAAACTTGTCAAAAATGTAGGGAAATTACCTATTCAAATTAAATTTGCTAGCGAAACTCCGCAGACGTGATGGGTATCGATATCTAAACATGATAAAACAAAAAAGAAATTAATTTGATGTTTTTTTTTTGGGTCATCCACCGCCGGCAGTGTACGCACGGCTACAGATCAAGCTATACATTTCCAGTATAAGCTGATCTCGCATTGTATAGGATTTCCTTACAATGAGAGGTCAGTGTAAACTGAAAATGTATAGCTTGAAGCGTAGCCGTGTCACTTAAAAATTAAAATAATCTGTTTAAAAAATCAGTTCTTTTCGTGATAACTTCACAGACGTAATGGGTAGGTATCGAATTATCGATATCTCAACACGATAAAATAGATTTTATCAACTCATACTTCAAGTAACAACACTATTATACCAGCGGTAATTGACCCAAAAAGAAATCATCAAATCTTTTTAGGCTTCCGTAACAAAATGGTAAAAAAAGAACCCTTACGCTGTTTACGTTGTCTGTCCGTCTGTCAACTGAATATCTCAAGAACTTGCTATCAACTTGTTTGGAACAGTTTTAGATGACGTTTGACCAACTATTTGGCAACTAAGAAAGAAATAAAAATATTTTTTTTTTGCAACAGGGACTGAAAAGGTGGTATTTTTGACAGGTTGAGACTTGAGACTGAGATTAGAAATAGAACGTACGGGAATTGCCTTTCGGTCATGACATCAAACTCCTACATCGTGTTGACTCACCGTTGCAGTATTCTTCACCGCACTCTGCACAGGATATTATCCTAGTCTCAGTGACCCCAGAACGATTTTTCGTTTTTCGGAACATTGTGTTCTTAGCATAATCTCTTTTGTCTTTAGCTTTAGTTTTAAGCTCGGACTTGCCCAGTTCTACTAACCTGAAAATGTAAGTACTTATTTAAAAAAATAAATTAGCACCTGAGCATTAGTATTGGAAGTACTGATAAGAAAAAAAAACCGGCCAAGTGTTATAGCCGTATACACAATCTGTGAAAATTTCAACAGTCTACCTATTACGGTTCATGAGATACAGCCCTGTGACAGACAGACGGACGGACGGACAGCGGAGGCTTAGTAATAGGGTTCCGTTTGCCACCTTCCCTTCGGGTACGGAACCCTAAAGGAGGCAGTCATGGGGAAGTGGAAACTTAAACGTAAAACTATGCATAGCATCGCGGCATCCCCACGTCGCGGTGACACGAACCCGTGAGATTTCCCCCTACCAAAAATCGCTCAACACGACTAAAGAAGTTTTCACTTCAAAAAAACCCCGACAAACAACAGAACAAAACAACTCACATACGAGTAGACGATTCAGGAGAGGACCAGCCGGAGTGATATTACAATACCAACTCACCTGTTAAAAAATTCTTCATCCATCTTCAACTTAGGTCTGATAGAAGTAAGCATCCGCCACTCAATGGGAACAATACACAACTCTTCAAACTTCAGCCCTTTCATTTCCACTGGTATGGGATCCATGAATGTGAAATGTTTTTCCTCGTATCCTCTCGTCCCTAATGTTTCGTAAGCTTTTATTTCTTTCTTGGGTGTCTTGGTTTTATTGTCTTCTTTGATTTTCACGTCTTCTGATCTCACCTAATGAATTTCATTTCAAATGTTTGTAAGGAATAGAGTATCGTCACAGTTCATTTTATTGGTTAGTAATGCAACAGTTACCTTCTCTGGTCGAGTTTTAAAGTCTGGCACTTTATCTAAAACTGCTCTATATTCTTCAGCAGTGTTTATCACAGTTTTAGACAAGTCCAACATGGGAGCCTCATCTTTCTTTTTATCGAATAATTCGTCTATTTTAGACATGTTTACTAAGATAAAGTGTGTGAAGTACAGCTAACTTGATACTATGGGGAGTATCGATCCAACCGAATGTCGCGTCAACATGGAAACCGTTGAATCGATAGCATCTCATAAGTAACCTAATTTTCCACTACGTGTTGTATGACTAGCCATATTGTGATTGTGTTATGTAAAGAAACATATAAATCTAAAATTTGTTTTTTACAAAATTTTCTTGATCTTCATGTTTATCAAAAAGTTCTCTTTTGGCAATATTTATTTGGTCTATTATTTTCTTTCGGTTTTCAACATCGAACACATTAGATTTACAATTTCTTTCGTTTACATCATCTATCCATAGTTTTCTGTTTCCATATTTATCGTTAATAAACTTCTGGGATAATGTCATTCTTTTCATAGGAGACGTTTTGGGTGACTTTTTATTTTCAGTCATTTCGTTTGCTGTTAATTGCAGGGGGTTAAAATCAGATTGTAAATTATTTATAGATTCGGATATATTGATAGATTTCGATAAGTTATTATCTTGACTAGACCGTTTACTTCTCCAATACGATTGACTTAATGAGTTGCGATGTTTATTACCATTTTCGATGATTTTTTCAGACCTTGTTGGAGGACTTGGAGAACGACTATCTTCACTAGAATGTGATAGATATTGTCTCGCTTGAGGTCTATATTTTTGGCGCATTTTTCTTTTTTGGCTGTAAAATGGGTCTTTCTCACTTTGTTTTTTGTACTGAGCTGCCGGTCTGTTAACGCCCCACTTTGGCCGATTTTCTAAATCTTTCTTATACCTTTCCTCGGATCGGAAACGTCTATCCTTTTTCAGTGTATTATGGTGACTATCCTGTGGTGCATTCTCATCAATGTTTGGATAATCTTTGTCTACAACGTGTAATGCTAAATGCGCAAAACCTCTTAAGGGGTCATTGTACTCATCATTATGAACAACTTTTACTATGGGGCCAAACCTGAAATCGCGAAAAAAAAATCAGCTGTTCAGTACATTTTGACGAAATTTGCGAACATAAATGTACTGAACAGCTGATTTTTTTTTCGCGATTTCAGGTTTGGTCCCATAGTAAAAGTTGTTCATAATGATGAGTACAATGACCCCTTAAGAGGTTTTGCGCATTTAGCATTACACGTTGTATATATCTTTCGGGTTCGTCGGTTTCTATAATTTTATCGGTAGTTGATTTAAATATTGAATCTGTTTGAGTTGATGCGTCTTTCATTCTCAATGTTCGATATTTATTTGGTGTCAATAATTTCCCGATGTCCGTTAATTCATTCGTATTGTTCAAAGAGTTTAATGATACACTATACAAATTGTTGGCCACATTCTGGGGAACTAATACTGCTAGTTGTATATTATTTGGCTGCGTGTTTATTACTTCGTTGGTACCATTTAACCCAATCGGCACGATGTTAAATTGTCCATCCGCTAAAGCTAATGGAGGGACGCTATGGATAAACAAATTAAGATTCCCGGGACCTACTGACCTAGGAGAGTTAAATTCCGTTGTTTGATGAGAATTACAATCTCTTTTTTGACTTTTTGCGGAATGAATATCGTATGTTCTACTCGTTTTAGTCGGACTCGTAGGTTCCACACGAGGTGTTGTTTCAGCTGCTAGGGTTTCTTCTACTTTTGGTTTCGAAACATTTTCCACATTCGAATTATTATCCGTGTTTGCGCTTCTCTTGTGGAAACTAAACCTCTTTTCTTTGTCCAGCTTGGCCTTTCTTTCAGCGTCTTCTAGAGCTCTCTTCAACGTGTCTAATTTCTTCTGTTCCATCATTTGTTTCTCCTCTAATTTTCTTCTCTCATCTTCCAATTTTTGCCTGTCTTCCTCTTGTTGTCTCTGTATGCGTAATTCTTCTAGCCTTTCTTCTCTTAATTGTCGTTCCCTTTCTTCTTGACGCCGTTTCTCTCTATCTTCTAACTGATTTAATATAGCTGATTGCAATTCTAATGCTTTCAAGCGTTTGTTTTCTCGCTGAGCCTTAATTTCAGGTTCTATTGGGACGTTTTGTCCTCTTAAAAATGTTCTGAAAAGTACATGATTATCAATAATATTAATTTTATTTCGATGTGGTAAATTATGTTACTATATTATGGTCATTGATACGACTTACCGTCCTTCATCGCTCCCGTTACAGGACGATCTGTCGCAGTCTACCCCGGTACTATTGCTTGAACTTCTTTGGTCTATGACTAGAACCTCAGCTGTGTTTTCAATCATATTTAATCCACGTTCCACCCATGACGGTGTGCCTTTCTTTTGATTTGTCATCTATATAGAAAATAAAAAGTTATTATGTAGTAATTTATATCAATGATCCATTACAGATAGGGATCGATGGTCCTATTAGTATTATAATCACAAAAATACATCGGTGCATCGATTCTTAATTAGGCTATTAATATTCCGATTGTTTATATTTGTTGCAAGCACGAAATGAAAGCACTGGTAGGTAGGAACTATAACCACGTCTATGGTTTCGAGTTCGTATCTTGTAACGGAAGGAAGTTTGTCTTGATTTTATAGAAATATTCTATTTGCAAGATTGCTTAATGCCATCGATACTAATGGTAAAAATGAGCATTTCGTCTGTTATAACGGCAATGAATCTGCATGTAAAAAAATTGTACAATACTTAGCTACCTGGGGCAGCCTGGCATTAGGAGCTGTGGGTTCCCAAAGCCGGCCGGTAGCGACGCCGCGGTCTCCCCACCGCAGCCGACCCTCTTCCGAGGTTCTCGGGCTGCGAGATGACCAGGCCCCTTCGGACATGCCTGACTTCCCGCCACTTGAGTCCCTGTTCCTATTTTAAATCTTATTTTAGTATTTGAAAGTCTGTTTTTCAACGACACTTTGAAGGAAGGAAGGATTTTTCTGTCCCTCTATTACCCTACCTTTACCCTTTCAAACAAAAAAGAATATTATTAAAAGGGTAATTCTTCGAGCGTTTCAACCGCCGTCATTATCCTCCCCCAAAAGTTGATGAAAGATAATATATTTAATGAAATATTTCAGCAATTCCCAGAATCTGCTAAAGAACCAGAATCTAAGAATTCCTGAAATATTTAATTAAATATATTCTTTTTCATGAACTTTTGGGGGAGGGTAATGACGGCGGTTGAAACGCTCGAAGATTTACCCAAAATCGATTCATAAACAATGAAGTAATTACAATTTCAAACAAAAAAAGAATATTATTAAAATCGATTCATTAACAATGAAGTAATGCCGGAGCATATTTAAAAAAGTACCTCCTTTTTTGATGTCAGTTAAAAAAAATATGAAATACAAAATACACGCAGAAGTCGGAGGCAACAGCTAATCGTATAAAAACTTTTCACTAAACAAAGGCACGCAACGCAAGCTGCGACTGCGACGAATGTGTTGCTGTCTTGCAAGTTGCAGCTATACAGTCGCGAGGCAATTAGTTTCCAATAACTTAGACCGCGGTGCCTTTGTTCAATGAAAATAACAAATTGTTGGGGGCGGAATACCTACCTAACGTAGTATTGATTTCACTTGCATAAGTATGAAATATCTTCATGCTATTCCGTTATAATGAGAGTAAAACTGTGGTGCGAGGGTTCTTTATGATAAGTACTTTTATACAGTAATGTAGGTACTACCCGCGGACATTTGCGGTGAACCCCTTTTCGACCTTCTCGCAATGGTAATAAGGTTCAAAAGTGGTTCACCGCAAATGTCCGCGATGATACAGCAGGCGAGGCGCTTTGTCACCTCTTGAAGACTGATCTCGAAGCTGCATACCTCTTGTAGGTACCACTCACTACCAAGTTAACTGAGTATCGAAAGTTCTTTTACAAAGCGTAAAAGTATGATTTGGAGTATTTCAAGAGGAGCGTCCGCGTCATAGAAACTGGGCTTGCTATCTGTTTCATTACTAAGCGTGATTATTGTGCTACCTAACAGGTACCTACTTGGAAGTGGAACTCACGAGATTGCATTGCGCGAGGTCTTAGTAGACGTAGGTATTCGACGAAATAAATACACATAAAAACTGCTGCCTTTTGCTGAAATTGACACCAGACTAGGCGTTATATATTTTTTGTTAAATATACGTTTCGAAGTCTAAAATTACAATCACAAGAGCATTAGGTGTCACGCAAAGCCTACTTTACTTTGATATTTTTCTTTTAACTTCGTTAATACAATAGTACCTACCTTTATCTTTAAGTATTGCTGCCGTGAATTTAGCTGAAACCATTTAGCTGGCAGGGACACTTGACTAACAAAGATTTGCACTTTAAAGCTTAGCTAATATTTTGCAAACGGATCACTGAATCGAAAAATAGTTTTCACAAGCCCGTAATATTTTGAACGTCCCACCCAACGACACTGGGGTGTCGTTGTCGATCCCTTGTTGTGTGGGACAAGGGATAGATAAGAAAAAAAAAAACATCCTCACTTTGCGTGTAGGTAAAATCTAGGGGCGGTAACCTAAATTTTATTTTATTTTACCACTTTGTCGGCTTGATTAATTGTAGGTACGGTCAGCAATTGAAGTCGGTTAACACTGCTACTTTTGACATCATCTAAATTGACACAAAATTATAAGTTAACCTGTTTTTTAGCATTTAATTTATTAGATAAGAGTTCATTTTCTTTATAATTTACACCTCTTACGATTATAATGAAGTATTTTTCTCAATAATTAAGATTTCGAAAACACAAGTGTTAATCGACTTTTGTTGCTGACTGTACATACCCATGCAAAATTACAGCTTTCTTGCATGTACGGTGTCATGAAACAATAAGGGCTCGTTATTGAGTTTTTATAGGCCTTCGGAACCCTAAAACCACGCGTTTGTTCTCCGAAGGCGCAGAGAGAGGTTAGGGACTGGGTGCTGTTTAAGACTTAGGTACCTACCTACCTACACCATCAATCTTTTTTAGATGCCTTTTAGAGATTATTCATGAGTAGGTAGGTGTACCTACCTGAAAATTTAGATAACCCTGCCTCTGGCCTCTGCGGATCATAAAAACTAAAAATGTTGCACAATTATTTTGGTACCTGATTTTCCGAGTTTTTAATCGGATTTAGTACACGCGTGACTAGCAGCGCTAATAATAAAAAGTGCACAAAACGTTGCAAAATATAAAACAATAAAACGTAAGTTACGAATGTAATTAAAACGCGACTACACTACTACATCCGTAAGTTTCCGCACTCAAATAACCTTACCTGTCGTCTTTTCCTTCTTGCTGCCACGCCACAACAGGGCTGCGATTGCTAGCCTCGCGTATCGCTCTGTGGCCGCTCCTGTTCATGTGGTTGAGTGTCTCACTGCCGTACCCAGAAGTGTCGCCTTCTCCTTCTTCGTCGTAAAATGAGAACCTCTTCGCACTTGTCATGTTCCGGTTGAGCACATTGTTCCTCCTGTCATCCTTCACGGATCTCTCTTCAATGTTGTGTATCGGCGGCAAGCTGGGGCTCCGCTGACGCTGCACAGGCTCCTGGTACTCGTACGACGACTGCTTATGAAGCTCCAATGTACTCGCAAATTGATTTCGCACTTGCAAACGATTCGTATACCGCTCACCGGCGCCCCAAGGCAGGTAGAGATGGGACATTTCCTCTGAAAACAACAAAAATGTTGTTTGCACTTTATTCATAAAACGATCACAATAATTACGTAAACATAAACGAAACAAACACTAAAACTATCTATAATAGACTACTTTCTATTTTTATTAGAAAGAAAAACTTGATAACTACCGTCCATGACGACAGTCGTCTTTGAATTAACTGTTAAATTTTTTTTATTCGGGAAAGATAAATGAAAAACCTTCCCCTTTATGTTGAAAGGGTTTTAGTTTTATCGATACCTAGCGCACGCTGAAAACGTAAGTCATTCATGCGAGCTGCATAATATAATGTTATAGTGAGCTAGTGTTGTAAACCACCGCAGCTATATTTTAGTGCGGAGGACACGCAACCATTGAAAGGCTTCGATATTTTCAGAGTTTATTGTGTCTATAAAAACTGAGGTTTGAAAAAGTCAATTGCTTTATAGTTATTACCAGGTAATTCAAAGAAGGCACGTTTAAAACATTTAAAGCTTACGTGTTTGTTATGTGCACTTAGAATAAATCACACTCATCATTGTCATTAGGGTAAGTATAATGCGTAGGTATCATCTACATAGTTTAATATGCAGATGAACAGATAACAAATTTACTTCCGAGATTTGAGCATGTTAAATGTTTATATTGCGTAAACAGTACTAGGTAAGTACCAGAGTATCTAATACGGCTGGTATATCACTGATGATCACTTTCGTTTGTTCTTGTAATCTTTTATGAAACAATAGCATTGTTCTTATGGCACGTTTTTCTATTTACTCTAATAGGTCCCTACTGATAGCGGTGGCAGTCTACAAATGAGGACGGGGTATTGGCTCAACTTTTCCGACACAACACGCAAAGCTCGGTTATGGAAACAAATGGAAGGAATGTTCTATTAAGGAACCGTAGGCATGTTGTCGTCGGTTTCGTTTTGAAAAATACACCTATAGATAAAATAACACAATAATAAGCTATAGGGACACATTAATCCATGTGCCTGCATCAATACTAGTTTTATCTATGGTGTCACAACAACAACCTCGTCAAAACTAAACTAAAAATAGTAGCTAAAGTGCCTAACTATGGCATGTAGCCCCATGTAGGTAAGGTCAATCGCACGACACTACTTAGTAACACTCACAAACCGCCCTTTCTGCTGCAAATTAAAGGCCCTGCCCTGTCAAAGTTACCATGGAAATGCAATTAGGTTTACCGACATTTTCATTTTGACGTGAAAACGTCTTTTCGCTCGGTGTAGGTCGATTAACACATGTGTTTTCTAAATCTTAATTATTGAGAAAAATACATCATTATAATCGGAACACATGTAAATTGAAAAGAAAATTAACTCTTATCTACTAAATGAAATACTAAAAAACAGGTGATAACCTGTTTTTTTATCATTTGTGTTATATTGTGTTAATTTATATTAACACAATATAACACAAATGATGTATCATTTTGTGTTAATTTATAATTTTTGATCATGTCAAAAAATTGCAGTGTTTACCGACTTCTGTTGCTGACCGTACCTAGTGCTGGTGGTAAGTTCAATATTTTTGACTAACAAAAACATGTGTAAGATTTCAACCGCTAATAACTATGAGACTTTTAATGCTAGAGTAATGGTTGAGCATTCAAAAGGTAGGTCATATTTATAACAATTTTATTATAACAATTTTAAGGTCGGATATAATTTGTGTATGACGTCTAATGACGTCACACTGCACACTGGGTTAATAAAAATTAAAAGAAGTTGACAGTAACAAAATACTTATGTCGTCTCATATCGACCGTAAATCTGCGTAGAACTGAAAAATATCATAGGTGAAAGCTTACTTTATAACGAATGCAATGAGCCTACTATGTCTAGTGTCGAGCAAATACAATGGCTATACGGGAGTATCGGAAAACGTAGTAAAATAATCTGTTTTCACGAAATCAAACGGCGCGGCGCGGACCCGAACTGCGCCTACAAAATTCTTTAGTCTTTCTTTTTTTCGCAAGCAACATTAACCATTAAAAAAAAAACCGGCGGGGGCAAAAAGTCGGATATGTCCGGATAAATACACCAACCGTCCGGACAAATCCGGACGGTTGGTAGCCCTACGTGTGGTTGAATGTACCACGTAGGCGTGCAATAAGCTAGACGTAACATATTTGTGGCGGAAGCGGTGGAAACCTCAACGATTTATGTCCCTAGGAAAATATTTACTTTTCAAAAAGCAGGCGGCCAAGGATCTGGGTCATGTAAGCTACAACAATTCGTTGAACTTTAGTGGAAAGTGAAATGTGGCGTTCTTTAGTCACGGCCTGAATAATTCACTATTTAATAAGTACGGATCGATTACAGCTGTTATCCGTTTGGCCATTTTTTACGGCGACTGAATCTAAAAAGATTTCGTCAAGATATTTTATTTTTCTATTTTCTGTTCGAATGAGCGACTTGTAAGTACCTAGTTAGCAAAGGAAAACAACGGATAATAAATAAAAACAAGTGTTCTAGCTAGTAATGGTATATTTTGTTAGAGCCGTCACGCTCTCGTGGAGCGCAGGCGCAGGCCGTCTAGGTATTAACGAGCAGTGAGTGTTTCTGTTACATTATTTAACGCCAGCACGTTACCTGTCTAATGATAATGTAGATCGAAACTGTAATTGTTTATTGTGTCAGTCTACTTCTAGCTAGAAGTTGTAGAAATTCAATAAAAAATGTTTTTCACTTGACGTCAAGTTTCTTTAACCAGCACCTTAATTGCGTAACACACTATCAATCTGAATCGGTTTCATTTTGACAGTTATAAACATTAATTGCGTTAAAATTTGCGTAAAAATTTGTCTGCTCAGCAAGCTAAATAGCCTGGCTGAGCAGACAAATTTTTCTTTTTAAATTAGCAATTTATTAGCTTCAAAATGATTCAAATTCGGATTGATAGTGTGTTACGCAATTAGGGTGCTGGTTAAAGAAAACTTAATAAATAAATAACATTTCTAGTAGCAAGACTGCAAGACGATAAAATGAGAGTTATTAATACCTTTCCCATGTAATGAATTTATGTAGGTATATCAATACAAAAGTTTTCCAACGTTTTAGCCAAGATTCCCGTAGGTAACTAACCCAACAGGATCAATACCCAGGATGGGATAGATCCCATTGTGTTCAACTCTATCAATCAAAGAATTTAATAATTAATTAATTATTTACTTATAAATTTTTTATTTGTGTCTACAGTAAGTTGTTTATTATTATTTTATCTTGCACACTTGCTTTTCGAATTCACATTTTTATAGAACTACCCTACGCCCAAACAAAATATGGTTTGATTCGAATTTCTTCTTTGGTTGTCTTGTGTCTCGTCGAGCAAAATATATCATCCATTTTAGCATATATATCATCCATTTTAGCATATATATCATCCATTTTAGCATTCTGCTGTAATTATTATGATAGGTAGTGTTGCTTTCAGTAATAAAAGTTGGATTCAGATGTTCATGTTTTTTGTACCTATAAATATGTGCTAACTATAGGTACTTAGGGCTATATATTGTCACATGAAAACAACTAAATTTGAATGTAAAATTATTACTTAAACAGTCACTGATTGATTGATTAAATAGTCATCGGATGTTTTGATTGCGTTAACGTTTAGATATCAAACAAATTGATTGCACAGAAATGCACTATCTCGTCGAAATAACAGAACTTTAATTAAATATTTCGACTTCAGTTGACGTAATGAGAATCACCATGATATAGAAGTAGATAGGACGATGAGGTTAGTGATTGAAACGTTAGGTTCTACAAATCAATAAGTACGACTGAAAGCCTAGTAGTAGTAGTAGTAGTAGAACAGTGGCGACCAACGTGTGTATTGGTTGGAGATAGGGGTTACGTCAATTGCTGTACCTTAAAAGCCAGAGTACTGTTTCCAGAACCTTCCAGTTATTCTAATTTTTTTCTCTCCTATATTTTTAATTTACCTACGGTTTAAATAAGAAACCGGTTTATTACCTGTCTGGTTTTCAAGGTGGAAACCAGTCTTCTACTAAATTTAAATTAAGGACCCCGGGTCCGACACCTGCGTTCATCAAGAAGTTTATTGGACATCTTCGTCGGCTCCCGGGTTCCGGGACCATGGTCCCTGGCGCCCATTTATTAAATTATAACACATAGTATCAGGAAGGTTGTACCTTGTAATTCGAATTCATCCTTTATATTAAATTTAAATGTTTACACGGAACAGTACTCGGTTTATCTTCAACCCCCCACAAACCCAGTTCTTACCAACTGAAATTTAAGCTGGCTGACATACTTTAGGTTACCGTTATTGTCACCTACTGGATTAATGTTTGTTTTATATTGTAAAAATATACACTTTGTTTGAGACAGTTTGTTATTTCCTTTTCTTCTGATACCAACCCACCTTACATCAGGGCTTTTGTTCCGTTACACTAGAGGGACAAAAATCCTATATAATTATATAGTTATTTCTGTTTGTAGGGTGAATTAATGGGCGATTTAAATGTACGTGTAGGTACCTATGTTGAAAGCACAAAGGTCATTCGTTCCATCAACCTTGAATTCAGATTGTGACTGATTGTTTCATCGACTGCTAACATTGTCAATAACAATCGTTTTTCACTATTGTCATTTGGTAACGCTCTGTTGTCATTTAAAAAGCGAAGAGGCTATTCCGCTGTCGTAAACTAAAGTACCTACTTCCTGGCGGAGCGCGACGGAAACAGTCGACCTAATTGTGATAGAAGTTCTTTTTTTGGTTTAGTTTAAAATAAGAATTGCTTTCGTAACACAATAGGCGCTTACGAAGCACTTAACTTTGCTCTTACATTAATAACCGCTGACCTAGCTTTAGGCACAGCTTTAGGGCGCTAGCCGCGCATTTTTTAATTGCTTGCTTACCGAGCGTGATCCGTATATGGTATAAGTACCTAGGAGGAAATTGTAACAATTATTATAAATTGTTACAATTTTAAATAAATAGAACTTCCATTTATAAATTCATTTTCAATTTGCATTCTTCTTTATAGGTTCGTGAACAGATTCGTAAAAGATGTTTTCTCATAGGTACCTTATTGCCGAAAGATTCGGGTTTTCCAATAGAGTGTACTATTCATTGAATAGAGTAGATATAAATGCTAAGAAAATGACTTGCACGATAGTAAGTAATTTTCTTTTTGTTGTGAGTAACTATTGTAAGCCATTGAAAATGAGGTAAGTAAGTAACTAAATAGACATCGTGTGATACAATATTTTTTACAACACCACTTCAGAAAGTGAAATTTATTGATGTCGTGATTTATGTCCATTTCTAGGCAAATCGTAACGAGTTACGCGTAGGTAGTACTGGGTCAAATTAAAATAGCTAGACTCAGGGGCAGGAACAGGAAAGGTATTGACTATTGATACCTATCTAATCATGACAAAATAAGAAAATAATAAAATATGTTTTTTTGGGGTCAATGACCGCTGGTAGTGTTGTTCTTGATGTGCGAGTTGATAAAATCTGTTTTATCGTGTTGAGATATCGTTACCCTTATCACGTCTGTGAAGTTTACTAAAAAAACTGATTTTTAAATTGATGTTTATTATGTGACTACACTACCGCTGCGGTGGTGAGATGATCTCAAAAAAAACATCATCAAATTAATTTCTTATTTGTTTTAACATGGTTGGATATCGATACGGATCACGTCTGCGGAGATGTGCTAGCAAATTTAATGTGACCCTGTTTATTAAGAATTAGGTTGGTATTGGTACTTCAAAAAAAAATTGAAAATTAGGTAGGTAAGTATTGTTTTAATTAATACGTACCGTCTTATGTTGCCCCAATCCGAAATAACTTTAGTTAAACCAACGTGTCTGAAAGTCGCGAATGCTAGCAAATCCTTGATGGAATCACGACCGTGAATATGTTTCGAAATGGTAAAGGAGCGTGATGCAGATGCGGTTGTGCACCAGTTCGGCGGCGCACTGGCGGCGCGCGGGCGCCGGGCAGCACGCGACGCGCGGACGCACCACACTACGGAGTACGCACCTCTCTCCCGCGCCCACTGCTGCTTCTTCTGCTGGACTAACGACGCCGGCTTGCTCACTGACAGCATCGCACCACAGTACTCATTACACTTTCTAATGCCCCGTATTGCACACACGTTGCGTTTCGTACTGCCGCAGCGCAGTTACGGTGCACCAGCTAATGAGTGCTTTTTAAAAATGGACGCTCGCGCATTGCCGGCGAGCGCGCGTCTCGGTTCGCTTCGCGCGTGCACTCATTGTCCGCGGCTGCTGGACCCGCACTACCGACACGATTCAATCACCAGGCAGACAGTTTTTTAAAAATTAACGGCACGAACACGCACGATATGGATAGTTAATGTATCCATATCGGAGCAATTATAAAGGCGGTTGTATAAGGGTCAGACGGTAAACAACCCGGCGAGTATCGAACTGGATGTCTAGACTTCGGTGCCTTATTGTTTCAGAAGGCGACACGCGAATGAGACTTTCAGGGGAAAGCCTCGGAAAAGCCGCCGATCGATATCATTGTCATGGCAACGTTTGTTTCACGTGCTCGCGAGGAGTCGAGGCATGTTTCTCTTATTTGCATTTTAGGCCACGAGGTGACGCAAATATTGTTATGTGGAATGATTAATAACACGGCGGCGCCAAGTGCTTACCTACTTATTTCATTTTAAACGGTGTGTTTACTATGTACCTACTTGGGTGGGTTTCGTATTATGGCAGAGCACGCCCGTGTTGACTACTAAACTAATGCTCTTGGGAGCTTTACTTGAAAGTTGGAACTTAATATTCATTTCATGTTCTATGTGACAAGGAGAGAGCCATTTGGCAAAATGACATCATCTCAGGAAATCACGATGATATAATCTGCTGATAGGCAAATCTTTTTTTAAGTTGATAATTTTTCATTCGATAGCCAATTATGGTAGTACCCACTTACTTAATAATTATGTAGGTAGGCTTGTACCTACTTAGAAACAGAGCCAACGCGTAATTCCGGATATCCTGGGTAAAGTAATGGAATTCTAAACAGGATAGCATTTTTAGGGTTCCGTGCCAAATTGGTAAAAAGGAACCCTTATGGTGTGACTCAGTCTGTCTGTCTGTCACAGCTGGATATCTCAAAATACTACCTAATGCTATCAACTTGAAATTTGGAACAGTTTTAGATGACGTTTACCCAACTACACTGGACAGCAAATAAACCGGGCCACCCGCTACCTTGGAACTCTGATTCGATTTTCTCAAAAAGTATATAACTTACAACTTTCAAAGTTATACCTACAAAAAGTGCGTTCCATGATTATTCAAATGAAAGGAAACTCATTGGGATTAATCAATTTTTTAAGTGTTTATTTAGGATTTTACAAAAAAGAGTCGTTTTCCAGTCATGTTAATCGTTAGTAATCATAAACAGAAAAAAAAATAATTAAAGCCAGAAACAAAGAAAAAATTAAAAAGAAAGTTTTGGTTAGTATTCAGTATTCCCTCCCCTTGCTCGGATAACTGCCAGCATCCTCGTATTCATCGACCTCACGAGCCTGACGATGAAATCTTGAGGAATTACATTCCACTCCTCTTCAATTGCGATTCACAGCTCTGGAAGCCCTGTTGGAGCAGGTACCCGGGCTCGAACCCGACGTTTCAGCTCATCCCATAAGTGTTATATCGGATTCAAGTCCGGGCTTCGAGCTGGCCAGTCCATTGAACGAATGCCAACATCGCGTATAGATACTGGGTCACCAGTTGAGCAACATGAGGCCGTGCATTATCATGCATCAACTGCATATCTTGCCCGATATATCCTGCGTACGGAACCACATGGTCTGCGAGTATTTCAGTAATGTAGCGATGAGAAGTCAATCCACGTGTACGGCCCGTAGGTTCGATGAAAACTAACGCTGTATGTGCAGTTAACGAGATACCGCCCCAGACCATTACAGATCCTCCTCCATAAGCAACAGTTTCCTCGATGCAACACTGAGAATAACGTTCTCCAGGACGACGATACACTCTCTGACGTCGATCACTTCCATGTAGACTAACCCTGGTCTCATCAGTGAAGAGTACATTACCCCACTGCTCTAACGTCCAATCTCTAAGCTCTCGAGCAAATTCAAGTCGTGCTTGACGGTGGGCTACCGTTAATGCTGGGCCTGTTGCAGCTCTTTTTGGAGTCAGGTTCCGTTCTGCAAGTCTCCTTCTGACGGTATCTGAACTTATGACCACTTGGCGTACGTCACGCAGACTGTTGGACTTGAACTGCGTTGAGGCGGCGATTTCGGAGAACAGTAAGTTAGATATAACGATCATCTGCCGCTGATGTAGCCCTAGGTCTGCCCGTACCTGGACTGCGATCGAATGCTCCAGTCTCTAAGTATCGTCTGTAAACTCGTTGCACCGAAGATCTGCTGATTCGAAGTCTCCGAGCGACCTCACGTTGCGCAACGCCTGCTTGAAGTAGTGCTACAGCTTGAGCTGCTTCCTGAGGCGTCGTATCCATTATTGACCGAAAAAAGTAGCAAAAATACACGCGTCTGAGCAAACGATGGACAAAAACTAAAGAAATGATAAGAAATATCCGACTACCCTCACTGTAGAAAAAATGAACGCTAATCGTGAACTGTAGTCAAAACAGAGCAAATCGTTAGCATTGCGTTTGTTGCTTGATTACAATGTGAGTTGACGGTACTTTAGAATAAATTTATAGTCATTTTAATAATCATGGAACGCACTTTCTGTAGGTATAAATTGATCGTTGTTAATTTTATACTTTTTGAGAAAATCGAATCAGAGTTCCAAGGTAGCGGGTGGCCCGGTTTATTTGCTGTCCAGTGTATTTTGCAAATAGAAAGAAATTTTTTTTTTTTTTTGCAACAGGGACTGAAAGGGTGTCTTAAAAATTCAAAGTGGGGCTACTAGGGCATTTGGGGTATCATATGAATGAGCGCTGTTTGCACATTCTCAAACATTTTTTAATTTTTTTTAGGCCGCATATAGTTTTCGGCTTTTGATGAAAAATGTAAAAAAAATCCCCCCCCCCCCCCGGCTTATCTCTGAACTTTGCAAAGAGAAAAATCTGAAACTATTCTATGTGATAGAAGTTTACGTAAAGATTACAGGAAAAATAAAACGATGTCTCTAAATAGCACACTTTTCAGAAATCGGAACGGAACCCTCGGTACGCGAGTCCGACTTCTCGGCTCTTGACCGTTTTTTTTTCATGAGGTACTTATAGGAATATTACCTACCTAGGCTGCCTACTTACTTTTTAAAAATGCGTAGTTTACTGCACGAGCCGACTTTCTACAGACACTTTAATTTCTGTTTCGTTCCAGCTAAGAAGTGAGCTTACTGAGGAAAATGTGTACTTACACCTGTTCACATTCCTACCTAATAGCCATATTTATATTGTGCTAGTTAAAGAGCTGAGCCCCTGACGATCGAGGAGCGAGAGGTCGTGACTTCGAACACCATCGTTGCGCAGTTCACACTATGAATAGAGCATGTCATTGCCTATTGGCGTACACCCTCTAGATAGGTTAGGTCTAGTACGAGGTAGCGGAGTCAGGATGGAGGTGGGTTGGTAACTATAAAACAGACCTGCAGCTGCGTTCCGGCTACGAAGGATTAATTAATCCTTCACACACACACACACACACACACAACACACTTATTCGCCATGCTACATTATACTTACGATGATTACACGAATTACAAAGTTGAGTGTAATTAATCCGCGATATGATAAAATTGTGAAAGCATTTGAGAAAACGGCAAAACATTGAAATGAGTTAACGGTTGTTAACTTAGTAGGTATAAAATAGGATTTTAGTTAACGCGTGGCAGAACATTAATAGGTACCTACACTACCTACTAGCAATTACAATGTTCTTATGTTCATTATCCAATCGGCAATGCACTGGGGTATTAATCTTATGTTGATATTTTTCCTGAGGCTGTAACGATTTACTCATACTTAGTTATAAGAAAGAAGTTTTTTTATATTTCTATGGATTTACTCTTCAAAATCAACTCAGCCTATCGCAGTCCACTGCTGGACATAGGCATCTCCCAGTCTGCGCCACAACACCCTGTCCTCCGCCTTCCGCATCCAGTCTGTCCCAGCCAACTTTCTAAGATCGCCCGTCCATCTAGTTGGGGAGTTAGGGAGCGTCCCACACTACGTTTGCTGATACGCGGTCGCCACTCCAGCACCCTAATTGCGTAACACACTATCAATCGGAATCAGTTTCATTTTGACAGTTCAACAACATTCCTTGCGTTATCTACGTTGTCGAGCAGACACATTTTTCGAACATAAGAAGCAATGAAACAATGCAATTTGCAATGCAAATTGTTTCAAAATGAAACCAACTCCGATTGATAATATGTTACGCAATTAGGGTGCAGGACTCGCTGCTCCACACCGGCCATCGGTTCTTCGACAAACATGGCCAGCCGACTGCTACTTCAGCTTGCAACTTTACTCTTCTGCTAAAATAAAATAAAATATTTTTTTTCATATTTTATACCTACCTAGTGCTTTGTTGGTCTACTGGTCGTAACGCTACTGTTGAGCATGAGCATGAGGTCGGGTTCGATTCCCGGGCGGACAGAGTTATTGAGTTTGGCGAAGTGTGGGTGTAGGAACTGTACTATAGTACACCTCTCTGCCCAACCCTGCGGGGAATACAAAAAAAAACAATTAAAAATAATATTTAATTGTAAAAAAAAATTGTGTCAGTTCTGTACTTTTTAGGGTTCCGTACCAAAGTGGCAAAAAAGGAACCCTTATGGTGTGACTCAGTCTGTCTGTCTGTCTGTCACAGCTGGATATCTCAAGAACTACTGATGCTATCAACTTGAAAGGAACAGTTTTAGATGACGTTTACCCAACTATTTTGCAAATAAGAAAGAAATAATATTTTTTTTTTTTGCAACAGGGACTGAAAGGGGGTCTTAAAAATTCAAATTGGGGCTACTAGGGCATGTGGGAAAGAGCGCTGTTTGCACATCCTCAAACATTTTTTAATTTTTTTTAGGCCGCATAGTTTTCGCCTTTTGATGAAAAATGTAAAAAAAAAATACCGGCCGTTCCTCTTCCTATATCCGAAGTTTGCAAAGTGAAAAATCTGAAATTACTCTATGTGATGACCGATGTCTCTAAATAGCACACTTTTTCAGTCAATCGGAACGGAACCGGCCGGTTTTTTTAAAATTAAATTTTTAAAATTTATTTTTAATATTGTTTTTGCATGCTGTGTCTATCGATTAATATTGTGCACTTGGATTGTATTATGGCTTGTGTTCATTAAATAAATAAATAAAATAAATATCCTTGGACATTTCACACAATTGCTTGAACAGTGTAACAATTGTATATATATAGACCAATAAATAAAATAAATAAATACAGCAGCCACAGCAGGTGTAATGTTATGTGATGTTGTTTTATCATCGCTACCCAATTAGAGTAACTTTGAGAATAGGTACGTTTCGAGTTATGTGCGTGTGCTTGGGTGCAGGTAGGTATACAGGGTGTCCCGTAATTAATGGATAATCTCTTAAGGGGTCATTGTACTCACCATTATGAACAACTTTTACTATGGGACCGAACCCAAAATCGCGAAAAAAAAAATCAGCTGCTCCCTACATTTATGTTCGCATATAACTCGTCAAAATGTAGGGAGCAGCTGATTTTTTTTTCGCGATTTTGGGTTCGGTCCCATAGTAAAAGTTGTTCATAATGGTGAGTACAATGACCCCTTAAGAGATTATCCATTAATTACGGGACACCAGAACAGATACTCTTTATCTGTGATTGAAACTTAATTGATTGGAGCTAAATCTTAAATCCTACTAGTATTATAAAAGGGGGTTTTTATTTGTATGTACAAAATATATAAACTAACAGATTTAAAATAATAATATGTACATGGTATATAAAAAAGGAGGGGAATGGGTCATAGGGCATCAAAAAATTCGTCCACATCGCTGTCAACAGGAAAAGTGCCCAAAAGGCTGGCAGCATTGCCCCGTTGTATGGCAACGCTGATTCTTTGGCCAAAAAATAGGCCAGCCCTCTGGTCACGTGAGGAGTCGACCCATGGCTTGGCGATGTCTTGAATTGAAAAACCAAGTGGGCACTCAGACCCCATGGCCCTAGTGTTTCAACCCCACACAGCTCGAAAATATAACTCCCAAATATTGTGATATTTACGCCGTTTGTGGTTTTGCGCACCAGCACAGCCCCTAGGAAGGTGGGATGGCGCAAGGGTATCGACACACGTTGTATCCCATACCAAAGGCCGACCTAACTTCCAAGGCATTATGGAAAAATATGTGAAAGTTTATGAAGATGTTTCGATGTTTGTTACTCAATCACGCAAAAACGGCTGAACGGATTTGGATGAAATTTGACACACAGATAGTTTATAACCTGCATTAACAACACATAGACTACTTTTTATCCCGGTAGTAGGTTCCCGTGGGATAATTTCCGACATCCACACGGGCGAAGGCGTCAATAAAAAAAAAACTTAATCGAGGAGCCTAAATTATTGTCGGCTTGACTGTACCTGCACGGTGTGCAAGTCTGCACTCGCACTATAGTTGTTACGAGTGTTTCATAATTCATGTGCAATATGTTAGTTTTTAGACGCTACAGTGATTATTATTATAGCTTAGCGATTTTGCAATGAGCTCAGTGTATTCTCTGGTTATTAGGGTTCCGTACCAAAATGGTAAAAAAGGAATATGGTGTGACAGTCTGTCTGTCACAGCTGGATATCTCAAGAACTACTGATGCTATCAACTTGAAAGTTGGAACAGTTTTAGATGACGTTTACCCAAAATCTTGTCGAAAGTCGAAATTTGTCGCCAAATATCAGAATTTGTCGGTCACTGGTAAGGGGTCACTTGGTGATAAGGGGTCATTGGTGGCCGATCTGGAGAGAGTCTCCCCAGCTTGGCCACCTTTATATCTCAAAAACTAGGGCACCTCGCGAAGATCTGTTTTCTCCCAGATTTAGTTGTATAAATAAATAAAAGAGTAACATTTAATTCTTATTTTTATTCCTTAAAAACTAAATTAATACAATGAAATCACGTATAACTTAAAATGCATATCTAGTTCTAATGTCTTCCAACTTTTTGGACACTTCCGCAGGCGTTCTCTCCAAGTCGCCGGCGATCGCCTTTTGTTTCGCTGGCTCCAACGAGTTGAACTGCTCGCACAAGTCGCCGTCTATCACATTCTGTCAAACAAAGAGAACAGTTGGGTTAGTCAAGGAATTTCGGAGTAAGCTGACGAAAAGCATGAGAAAACAATATTAACGGATGTCGGTGATGAAGTGTTTTATGTATTTTTGTAGGTTTGTCTGTTCCAAAACTAAAGTTGCGCTATGAGAAACGCGTCCAACTCTCCGGAACTCGACAGACGGTAGCGACGAGGCGCAGTCATAACGACAAGCACACATGCCGCGGAGCGCCCGTCGTGCTCTACCGACAGTGTAACACAGGAGACTTCGTGTGAAGTAAACTGCTGACTGACTGGCGGATACCCCTACCAATACTTAAATAAAACGGCTGGAAGCTGGTTATGTAAAAAAACAAGTTCAGCTACGGCAAAATTATTAATTAAGAATTATCAGCTAGTAACAATAACTTTAAATACTGACCTTTACTGGGTAATAATAGCTCCTAAACGATAAGTGATCCCGGCCACAGAGTGGCTGGTTTTCACTCCTCATGTGCATCTCCAGATGCTGGAAGAAGTCGTGGTCTTCTCGCGACGTGAACGGTAGAAGTACACCAAGGGAGCCGCTGACGGTCGCGTACAGAAGGGCTTCGGAACCACCAGGGATGAGTGTAGCTCTCTGTAGTGTCGTCACAGTCTCCCCCACGTGGAAGTTGACCACGACGTCACCTTTTTGTGACGCTCCGTTCAGAAGACCTGCAAATGTAATGGTAAATTAGTGTCGTGAAGATAAGTAGTGTCGCGAAACTTTTTCTAATTTGGTGTTCACATCAGATTGGAATAAATAATCATTACTTTCATTAGTCTAGCATGTATATAATTTTGTTTCATCACGCAAGGTTGAGATTAGGGCTAAAATTCGGCGTTATTTTGCGTCGAGGCAGATAATTATGAAAAGAAGTATTTTTTCCTGCTTACCTCTATCCCAGAGAGCTTTGTTTCCTGTAGGATCTTCGTCAACATCATCTGTGACAGATTGTGGCAGTCTCATCACAGCTACGTTGCCGAATTTATCAGACATGGCGACAGTATCATAGTCCAGTATGCAGCTATTTGTGATCCATCTTGGATTGGTGTCATCAGCAAATATGATGAGCTGATTCTCCCTCTTTTTGTATTTGAGACAGAATACGGATTCCTGTACGTCTGACGCAAATATCCTCTGGCCGATTGTTTTGATGTCGGCTATAAGGTTTGGAATGTGTCGGTTTTCGCATTTTCGCAACAGTTTTCGCCTACCAATGTCATACAGTCTCAACATTCGCCCTACTCCCGCCAATAGTCTTCCATTGAATGGTGCTAACGCGGCAGGATATTCATCTACAGGTGTTTTGTGAACCAGCTCTAATTTTCCTGTACTGCCATAAATCTGCAAACAGAACAATATCATTAGTAAGGATATTAATTTTATGACAAAATGGAACTTATTTTGCTGAAACAGTTGCAATATTTACCTTATAGACATGTAAACTGCCTTCCGTGCAGGATCGCGGTGACAAAATCATGTCTTTAGCAACTCCTACGACCAAGTGAGCCTGTGCGTGCTCGGCATGCGCGGCCCAGCGCACGATACAGCCGGACACGGCCGCCTCGTTCTGTTCCAGCGGCAGCTTGAACAGTGTGCTCGGCTGGCCACCACTGACGCCCATATCTACCACGCGGATTTGAGATGCCCACATACCTGACAAACGAAAAACATTGAGCTATAGAATAAATACAGGAATAGTGAAGAGTAAATTTTGTATTAAAAATTTAAATGTATCCCACACTTGAATCAAATGTCTTATAGTAAGATGCATTTGGGATTAACGTTGGGAATTTAATCTTGCCACACCCGATTAGAGTCAGTATGCTCAATGACATTTTCTGCTCTTGCCCAGAGAATGTGGCTTACTCAGTACTTATTTAAACACAGGAAAGTTTCTTTACCTGCTCCAGCTTTAGGCGATGAGAAGATGTTTTCAGGCAGAGTATCTGACAGGAAAGCATCAGCCATTTCATTTGCAAGTTGTTGTTCCTCTGGACCTCCGCCCGCAGCCGCTTCCCGCATCTCTTGTGCCATTTGCACCCTGAATAAAAAAAGTAAGGTCAGACATTGTCATGGGATTTAAGAAAATGTGTTTATTTAAATTTAAAGTCAGTACTGCAGGGTGATCTACATTGAATTCGGTTTTTGTGTAATTTTGTCATCATGTGGAACAAGGTTTACGTTAAATCAATATTTTATCTGTTTACCTCCTTTGATTTTTCATTTCCTCCGTATAAGAGTTGTGGTCAGTCTCAAGTATGATGATGTTGTTGTTATCAGAGTTGATGACGAATTTCCTTGGTGTGTATTCAAGAGGCAGGTACGTCTGATTGAAGACAGCACCTAACTTTTCTAATGCCAAAATTCTGAGAGTGTTTGAAGAGATGGCTACGATACCTTCGGCGCATTGTTCTGAAAAGGTAAAGGTAGAGTTATAATAGGTGTTTGTGGAAGATTGAATAAGAGCTTTACATTTATTTTGAATGTCCACGGCATGGTTTTGCCGCCTTCATCGCCTGAACGACTCCAGCTTGGCTATGGAATATGCCGAGTGCCGCTCTCTACCGCAAGCGGGAGAGTGACATGCTCTGCGACGTTGTGGGCTTGTCACTGCATGGGGCAGCTACGCACCACTCTTACGTGGCCACGCCCGAAGGCACGGCAACGGAAACACGTCGGTATCAAGCAATTTTGGCCATAATTAGATACCTGCCGACGGTTGACACGTGAAAAATCGCACATAAGCCAACGAAATAAATTTTTAAGCTTGATACGAATTTTAATATTCTTTTCAGCACGTCAGCATTGTACTAAATAAGCTTTACACTAAAGAAATGCCGTGGACAAATTTTAGTCACTTGAATATGTGCTTGTTGCACCATCATTCAGAATTGGCAAACATTTTTATTGTAAAGGACCGAAAATGTGTTAAGCCCAAATGTAAAAGTAAAGTAAGAATTGTTTTAGCCTGGCATGTACCCAAGTATGTTAGGAGTTAACTGCCAAATAATGTTACATGTTATAAGAAGACTAGGTATATCATGATTAAACAGTGTACTAACCAGAACTAAATCCAGCTGCATACTCCAGACATTCATATGACAATGGAGTTAGATGGAAACGATTCTGATAATGGTATCCTAACCAAGTTCTTGATGACACAGCCAAGACCGCCTCGGCAGCCTGCACGCGTACTTTGAACAATTTCACTGGCCGCGATCCCAAGTACCTAGGATATAAAATAAAATTTTATTAGAAAAGAAGAACAGTTGTGTTGATAATGTAATGATTAAGATCGGAAACTCAGATCTGGTTAAGTTAATCCTCACTAAAATTCAGATTATAAAAGGAGCGATAGGTTTTTTCATCATTGTTAGTTTAGTTGCTTTTTTAGGTTGAAACAGTTGAAGACTTTTAGACAAGCATACCTAGTCCTCGTATCAGCTAAGTCGCCACTAACGGAGTCCAAGGTGGTTCTCAACAGAACTCCATTGCTCAAGCCAATGTTTAACTGCAATGCAGACTTGGCTCCAGACTCAAATGGTTGTTCTACAATGCATAGTGATTCGGCGCCGGCCGGCAAAGCTTGCATGGAGCGTGGCGCTAGGCAATCCTGAAATAATAATCTAGAGTTAATTTTTGTTGAAATAGAAATGTGGGACATTGGTTTGAAAAGTTTGAAATCAGCAGTATTAGAATAACGCATTTTAGGTTGTTGTAATCACAAAAATTCAATGGTGTCCTTGTATCATCATTTTAATTAAATCTGGGAAAGTAACTTATTATCAAAGTAATTCTTACCGTTGGGTCCAAAGAGATGATTCTGACAGTGTTATCATTCAGCCCCACAGCTAAGAACCACGCTCTTTGTTCGCCGGTAGCCACGGATCCCAATGCCATACATGATACATCTGATGATAATTTCTTCCTCTCCGTGTATTCATTTAGCTGACCAGTCTGAAATAGTTAAACTGTTTAGAACAGTGCAGTTTAAAAATTTTTTTTTCAAATTTAGTATTTAATTTGAATGTCCACGGCATGGTTTTGCCGCCTTCATCGCCTGAACGACTCCAGCTTGGCTATGGAATATGCCGAGTGCCGCTCTCTACCGCAAGCGGGAGAGCGACATGCTCTGCGACGTTGTGGGCTTGTCACTGCATGGGGCAGCTACGCACCACCCTTACGTGGCCACGCCCGAAGGCACGGCCACGCAAACACGTCGGTAAAAATTAACAATGAAGTAATATAGAATTAAACTTACAGGATCCATTTCAAAATAGACTAATTCGCCTCCCGTCAGAGCAATAACTACTTGTCTCTGATTAACTGCGCATTTTACTATGGACTTTTTGCCCGGCGCTTTCCATTCGTTCACACGTTTGTCAGCCCGAATGTGCCTGATGCCATCTGGGTACACTTGAACGAGCGCGTCCGCACCGAGCGCGTGACAACTGAGTGTGGGCGTTGTGCCCAAGAACCCAGAGTCTGTTACTTCCTCGACCGTCTCACCAATTGACAGCACAAGTGTGGCATTTACGAACGACACAATGATGTAAGAATCATACTCCTCTGCAACCAAAAGAAAAATCTAAGGTATTATTAGACCTAACAGCTAGTGAAAATGTATAACAGTCTTCTCGTGTCGTCAGCTTCCAGTTGCGTTTTATGAAGCCATGGATGCCTACCTTCGAGTGTTTGTTGAAACCATCTCTATTTGTTCATCAGCCGAAAGTAGATCCTGAAAAGAAAAACCACTGGTGTTTATGTATGACAAACAACCAGGGTTTTATTAGTAACTTGTTGATAAAGAGGAGCATTCATAAGTGGTTAGTTGTAACGTCACTGTATGTCGGTAACACGGACCAAAAGGTATATAATCATTAAGCTCCTTCATTTCTTCTTTAATAATGCAAGTTACAATGACTGAAAGTTGATTCTTTTCATTGAAATAAAAATGTCTATTCATTCAAATTACATTCCTAGATGTAATAAATGGGTCACTTACCATCTTTGTGTCGTCTGACAGTCCATACAGCATTAGGTGAACCAGGCAATTCAGAGACAGCCATTTCAGCAACTTCCAAACCATGTCTAAGGGCTCTCAATGAAGATCTTGGTCCCCGGCCACATGCCAGATACACTTGAGGGGTATCCTCTGCAGCCAAGTCAGCCACACGACATGCTACAAAATAAACTGGCAATTAGAAACAAATTCCAAACAAGTAAAGTTTTTTTTAAAGTTTGATGGACCTCAGATCTGGTTAAGCATTCGTCAATGTTTTTCAGATGAAACACGGAGCAATAAATTTTGACATCATTGAGAGAGTAATATTTGTAGTAACTTTTCATTGATTCAAGAAAAAAGAATGAATATTTGCAGTATCTTACCTAAAATTGGAGATAGAGAATCTAATTCATCAACAAGTACAAGATTCCTCAATGGTCTTGGAGCAAAGAAGAATGTGTCTCCCTCCTCTAAAGGCATGGCTGAACTGAACTCCGGTTCATCATCTTCATCACCCAAGTGAGCAATTTGGTACAGGTAGCTGAAAGAAGTAAAATTATTGTAAGAAGATATGCTAATAATGATGTTTTTGTAAATGATATGAGAATTTAGAGAGAAAATGTACATCTCGCATCAGTGTGCTCTCCCCCATAAAAGTAAAGGAGGACCTTGGTTCGGAGATTACTTCTCTAGCATTAAAGTATACAAAAGAGAGCACTAAATGTCTCTCAGTTTTTGTAACCTTATGCATATCAATACACTTAAATAATACTTACTGGTTGCCAAATTCACAGGCCACGAACAAGAAGCCAGTCTTCAGCACACACATTGCAGTAGCCACAGGAACAGTATCAAAGTATTTCAGCTTTATCTCAGTAACCATGTCCTCATCAGTCTCAATAGTTATTTTGAATATGTCTCCTTGCTCTGTCTGTGCTAAGAAGAAGAACATGGATTTTGTTTTGTGTGTTGCTGAACAGACAAATATCATGCCTCTCTCAGGATCATCCAAGTCATTTCGCCGTCGAGGGATTGGACATCTAATGTCGTGTTGGTCACCCAAGTTCTTATATGTGAGATAGTTTTCTGAGCAAATGAGTACTCCTGATGGTCCGTCATTGCCTCCAGGCACTGTTATGAGAAAGTTTGCATGCTCTTCAAGAGGCTCTGAGTATTTTCTTACTACATGGTTCAAACCTAAATCTAACTCATAAAATGTTAGTGTTTGTTGTGTCTTTTGTGCTGCTTCACCTAAAAGATAGAAAGACGTGTTAGACTTTGGGAATGTTGAAGTAATTCTATTTGAAGAGCTTATGAAACTCATAATAGAGGATTTTACGTCAATGTCATTCAGAAACACGGACCTCAAAATAATCATAGTGGGGGGCCTATTAAAAAGATTACTATTTTGAGACTTACCGGAAGGATCAGCATCTGCCTCTTCATAGTCAATCTCCAGGCAGGCAAACATTGGGTTCTCAAAGCCCACATCTACTCCAACCATGTGGTAGACCAATGTGTTTGACTTGTGTGCTTCCAGGGGTGAGGAAATTGTGAGCCTAGCTTCAGCATCTCTGTTCAATATGTACACAAGCTTCTGCTTCTCAATTGCACCTACAAATTAAAAGTATAAATATTAAGTTACCCAATAAGTTGCTTGAAAAATAGATGTTATAGCAGTAATTTAAAATAACAACTTGTACAATGTAATACTGCTTTCAGTTCTTAAAATGTGGCCTGCAAATGTTTGGTTGTTACATAATAAAATATGTATAAGTTCAAGGTACTAAAACTAGCCCATCCCAAACAAAGACAGAAATAGGCCACTGACCTAATTGCCCTGCAAATAGGTCATTGACCTATTTCTGTGACCTATAAAAACATTGTATGAAAATAATCTTACCAATCATAACTGCTCTGCCTTTGGGATCTATTGCTAAGTATTGGCCGGGAACAATTCTGCGGCATCCTGATTTGCCAAACGTTTCTTGATGAACTTTTTCTAGAATGTTCTTCTTCGGAATATACTCTAATATCACAATGCGACCAGAATCGGAACCAATTACAATATAATCTGTAACAACAAAAGATACATGTACCTGATGTATGCAGTGCTGAGCATTTTGAAAAAGGTAAAGAAAAATATTTTAAAATTGTCTAGTGTACCAATACGGTACATCTCGACAACCACAGTGATTGTAAAGAGCGACGCATTGGCCATATTCTATGCATCTAGTTATCCCATACACCTCGTGTGTTATTAAGATGCATGGAGCAAGACGATGCAATTGGAAAAAGACATCTTCAAATAATAAGTCATTGTAAATGGTAACTTGAAGTTTCTTGTGGTTATTTCCGCCGAATAACCCACGTGTTTCTGCCGATTAACCAAAAAAAATTTAAGAGGTTATCTATGTAAGTCAAAAGGTGTGGAAAACACATCTCTAAATAATAATAAGTAATTCTAAATGGTAACTTGAACTTCCAAGTTTCTTGTGGTTATTTCCGCCGAATAACCCACGTGGTTATAAAAAAAAAAAAAAAAAAAAATTGAAGAGGTTATTTACTTAAGTCAAAAAGGTCATTTACCTTTAGTGCCTCCGGTGAGCCGAAATGACATCATAGATCTGATAACGCCGAATATTTCCACTTTCATCAGCGTATGTACTTTGCCGGTGTTGGGGTCGGGGCGAAGGAGTTCCAAGGTCTTCCCACGTGATATCACAATCTCCTGCTGTTTTGTGCCGGAGAAATTGCCGTGGACGGCATGTGTGATAGACGATGAGCCTTGTAAAGTCAAGTTGTAGAGATGCATCTTTGCGATCTTAACCTACACCTGAAAGTACAAGTTGTATTACAGCAGAGGTTCGATTATTACTTGCCGCATCGTGGCATTTTGGATTAGGTAAAAATGTAATGCTCGTAACTGACGAAAACAGAGAAATACCTGTGTTTTCGAATGGGTGAGCTTATTTGATCTAGCACCTTTAAAACGACCACGATCGATATAAAACCCACCGTGGAGATACCCAGTGCAAAGAAAATAACTACCCATATGGGCAAAGGAATCGCACTTAACAATTATTTCCTACGTACCTTTTAGAAAAATCGGCTGATTGCCGCAATGCGGCTTGATATTCACAGTATCTCTTGGAACGCCTCTTCCACAGCCAGGCGTCGGCAAAATGGCGGATGACAAGAGTGCCATTTCGTACCGGCTCGATCCACCAATCAAAAAGAAGCATTTTCATTAATAGCATTCAGTTTTATATTGCCAGAGTTGCCATTTTACAAAAGCTTATAATTGGTTTCCCTGCCATCTAGTGTCGAATAGCTAATACTACTTATTTACTATTTCACAATAGATGGCGCCGCTGAGTAATGTACACCAGCGACATCTCTTGAGCGATATAATAAACACAGTTTTGTTGTAATGAGTACAGAGGGCAGGAGTATCGAAAACCTGATCCATGAAGATGACCATCCATTGTCATTAGTACTTAGATTTAATAGTATCAAAGTGATGTCAAGGCTCCACTGGCAAGAGAAGTCAGCAGAGATGGAGTCCGATAGGGCCGATGCCGCCAGGGTCGTGGGTTGTTCGAAAGAGATACCGTGGCCCTGGTACAGGCAACTGATGGAACACGGGTGGGTTTTAGTCAAAAAGAAGCGGAGCGGGAGGGGGAGGGCTCCCGCTCCGGCCAGAGCGGGAGAAGTCATTTGATGATTTCCCATCCACAAAAAAAGGCTCCCCTGGTAATTGCCAATTAATGTAATCCTGATTTATATGGATCTAGCTGCATACCGCGGTTTCACCCGCGTAGACCGGGATAAAACGTAGCCTGTGTAAATCCAGGGTGTCAGCTTCCTCCATACCAAATTTTATCAAAATTGGTCAAGCCGTTTGAGCCTGAAGAAGTAATAAACATACAAACCCACACACACTCACAAACTTTCGCCTATAAAATATTAGTGTGAAGTGTAATAGTTTTTACGAACACTGAATTTCCCTCAGAAATTCTATGTAGGTAATATTTTTGGCGATGCAAGTGCTAAAATACAGCGTTGCATACACGTATTTGTATCGTGCTTCAACGTTTTTATATCGACAGGTACTTTGCGTACCTATCTGCTTTTTCAAGTACTTATACAGCGCTGAAAAGGCGCGTTTCACGAAACGCGCGTCTTCTTCTCTTATAAAACACACAGTGTGCCCTTATTTTTAGGCTAAGTACCATAATAAAATGGTAAAAAAGAAACCCTTATTTATGGTTATGGTTCTAGGCTTCTAGCACTTAGCCCGCGAGGCCGCGAACGCCCGCGTTCGTTTCGCATTTTCCCTTACAAAATTTAACAACCCCTCCACTCCACTCCTTAGGTATAACAAGTTGTTTTCGAAAATTAATGAATATTCGGGTCAAATAACAAGTTTTTCATATAAACTATCTATCCCCTAAGAAGTTGATTTTTGAAAAATCATGTGTTTAAATAATGTTTAGATTACATATAAATTAATCCAGACACGCATCAGAATCCTCCCCTAAAAACTTAATTAAGTACCCCCTTTTGCTATAATAGGTGTCGATTTTCGAAAAACCCAAAAGCTTTTAAGGTGATATGTAAAAAGCGAACCGGGAATATGAAAGTGACTTAGCCAATTCCACATGCGAAAAAAAAGAGCGCATTGATGCGCTGGAAGCTGGAACCAATATAAAAGCGCCAAATCCAATAAAAATTGTTTATAAATAAATTAAGCTATCTATCAAAATATTTTCAGGCAGAGTTTTCAATTACTTATTACGCACATTTTGGATGCAATTTTGCAATGAAATTACTTAGAATTTTAGAATTACAGAAAAAAAACCGGCCAAGTGCGTGTCGGATCACGCACAATGAAGGGTTCCGTACTTGAAAAGAATTAAAAGAATTATATATAAAACAAATATTTTTGGGTTTTTACCCCAAAAATATTTTTTTAAGTGATCAAATTATAAATTACCAATTTTCGGACTTTTTCCTTTACTTATGCTATGAGACCTTGCTGCTTGCCAAATTTTATTATTCAACGGGAAGTGAATTTCAACTTAATACCTTTACGCGTTCTTGAAAAAAGGGTCTTGACAGACTGACAGACTTCAAAATATTTTTTTTATGGGATAGAATGACAAATTAACACTTTTCGGACTTTTTCCTTTATTTGTGCTGTAAGACCTTGCTTCTTGCCAAATTTCATGATTCTAGGACAACGGGAAGTACCCTATAGGTTTTGATTTACTTGCGAGGATCAAAATATGTCGCATAAATGGCTGTATCTTTTTATTGCGTTGACTTAGAAGCTTGAGTTTTTTAGGACTCCAAGGGACCATAGACGTACGGATATGATATTAATTTCAAATTGATACCTCCACGCGTTCCTGAGAAAAAGGGTCTTGACAGACTGACAGACAGACAGACAGACAGACGGACAACAAAGTGATCCTATAAGGATTCCGTTTTTTCCTTTTGAGGTACGGAACCCTAAAAATATAAAAAAGTAGAAGTCTTTTCGGAATTAAATTCTGTCGAGGAAATTTAACGCAATTGTGTTTTCCTTCAGTCAGAGTATTAATCAAATAGTCAATAAACATATACTTATCCAAAAATTATATCCATGTATGCTGCAAGAGAAACTAGAATTCGTCGATAAAACCGTTTTCCTGGGGATTACGCTCGACTCAAGGCTACAATGGGGTCCTCATTTAATATCACTTGCAGGACGGCTAAGTTCAGCAGCTTATGCTGTCAGAAAAATCCGTCAATTTACTGATGTAGATACCGCGAGGCTAGTCTATTTTAGTTACTTTCATAGTATCATGTCTTACGGTATTTTACTTTGGGGACGGGCTGCAGATATCGAGTCCATTTTTATTCTGCAGAAACGAGCCATCAGAGCCATATATAATCTTCGCAGGCGCGATTCTCTAAGGGAACTGTTTAAGGATATTAACATCATGACGGTACCTTGTCAATATATCTACGAAAACATCATGTACGTAAGAAAAAATTTACATCTTTTTAATAAAAGAGGTGAAAGGCATAATTATAATACTAGAAATAAGGACCTATTAGCTCAACCAGGTTTTAGGCTGGCTAAAGTAGACTCATCGTTCATGGGGTACTGTTTAAAATGTTACAATAAAATACCTCCACACATACTTCAACTAAATGAGACGAAATTTAAAACTTGTATAAAACGCACACTATGCAGGCAGGCATATTATAAATTGGGGGATTACATAAATGATAAAAATGCTTGGCTCCATGCTGGTCCTGCTCCACAACCTCAACTAATTAATTAACATTTGAAGATACTGTTGGAACTGCTGAAGATTGTAAGAATAGCTTTGCATTGTGTAGACTCAATCACCTTGTATTGTATAATTGCTTAGCACATGTGTGAGTACTATGTACCTACTCTAAAGCTACCATTACTGGGTACGTCTTTATTTGACTTGGATGTGCCCTGGCGGCTAAGAGTGTGTCATGCTCACTCTAATGCCTCGCTGATGGTGGCGCGTGTGTTGGATCATTTAACGAATCCATACGTCAGGTTCGTGAACGGGCGCTGTTGGTGGAGGCTGGTCATACCTTAGCTGCCACGGCTTATTTTAATTTAAATTTTGAATTGTTTTTTTATTTTTTTATTCCGGACGCTTTTAACGTTCATCGTTCTCACATGTATAATTTCAATATGAATGATGTAACCAATATTTTGTAACCATATTTTGATTTAAAAGAGTGTCCGTGGAGTTTCTTGCCCGTTCTTCTCCATAGATCTACGTTTTGGAATGGGCAACTAGCTTCAACTTTCTGACTTACCTACTGACCGACTCTTTGACAATTCAAAAGTGCCTGTAATTGGTTTAATTGAAATAAATGCTTTGAGTTTGAGTTTGAGTTTGAGTTTGAGTTTGCAATAGTGAAATAAATGGTTACGAAAAATCCCCCAATTTATTTTGTATCGATTTTCTGTTAGAAGTAGTAATTCGGACGACGTATTGAGATTCTTCCAAGCAAACTTTAACCTCCACTAAAATCCCTGTGACGGGTAGTTTTTAAAAAAAATATTAACTCAACGAATAAGATTTTTCATACAGACAAAATCCCCCCTCTTTACCCCCGTAAAGGTTGAATTTCCAAAAACCTCATCGTAGTGTTCGCCTACATTATAAAAAGAGGCCTTGTGCCGTTCCTAGGTTCAGTAGTTTCGGCTGTGCGTTGCTATGTTAGTCAGTCAGTCAGTTGCTCTGTCAAGGCTCCGTCGCAAACAGGCGCGACGCCATTCTACTAGAAAAATTTCTATGAAAACTTCATGGGGATTGTTCTACTAGAGTCGCGTCACGCCTGTCTGCGGGAGCCGTCAGTCTTCTATAATAGTAGGTAATTATGGCTGAAGCGTCCGCTGTCTCTTAAATAGTCAGGTGACGAAAATTGAAAACAACACAGAAAATAATTAGGTACCTACCTAGGTACTTACGATTTATTCGAATTAGCGAGTTACTGTCCTTTTATTTAAAGGGCTTGGGAGCTCCATTAACGAAGGCGCCAGAAACCCAACGCAATAATCATGGTCACCATGCAAGCATGCGTCAAAGAGAGTTTTCAGTAGAATTGTCTATGATTTTCCATCCCTACCTCCTACGTTACATACAACTTCTTCACACGCCCATTCATACAAACCTACAGTTGGCTCAACAATAAAATAATGAATAGGTATCGTTTCATTCTTCAGAACACTGAGGTTTATTTCACTGGGATTTAAAATTCCAATACGTATTTGTGCTCGGTATGAAAGGGCTTTGGTCCATTGTGGAGTGTCTTTTAATTCTATTTTCTGGCTGTGGCGGCGGCGCGCCGTCACAATGTATCTGTGCCGTGACGCGGCGCAGGCGCACCTGAGTATTCCAACTCGTTTCACTTTGAGAAGCCGCATCTTTACCTACCTACATGATCGGTTAAACGGTTATCCCCGATCCATGTAGGTAGGTAACTACATTATTGTATGTAGAAGCTGTATAATATACCTATAAGCTTTTAAACAATATAAAAAGGTGCTGTTTTGTGTGAATTACTCTTCTCTCGTTCGTGTTTAGATTTGAGATAATTTTTCATAAATTTTTATTTCCAAATGATGATTCCTAATCTAATTATGGTCGACTAGCTTTTGTCAGCGGCTTCGCCCGCGTGGATGTCGGAAAATATCCCACGGGAACGTACTACCGGGAATTCTTTACTTATTCCTTGTCTACATTTTATAGGGAACCTCTGTGGAAAATTTCAGCTTTCTAGGTCCAAGGGTTTGAGCTGGCCATTGATGAGTCAGTCAATCAGTCAGTCAGTCAGGACTTCTCTTTTTATTTATGTAGAAAATCCTTTATGCTGATTATTAAAAGTCAGAGAATTTCGAGTTAAAGTAGCGTCAGAGAATTAAATCGGGCGAGGTTGTTGAGGTGTGCGGCGGGCGACGGGGCGCGGGCGCAGGTCACGACGTGCGCAGGCGCGGGCGGCGATGTGCACGTGTGCTCCACCGACCACTGGCTGGCATAAAAGAGAAAAAATAAACCTGGTAGATAAAGCCGTATTTTGACTCGCTTGGAAACTTCGGCCGTTGGATACCAAGGCTTACTTACCAAGGCTTTTTATTTCAATACATAAATAAATTACAGGGAGGTTAGTTACTTGAACTTAACCAGGGCACTGCTACTGCTGAATGGTTTGTGAATTAAATATGTCAAACTAGTGCCTTTAATTGTTGGTAAATGTATCGTTCATAAACAAAGGCATCTAACAACTAAGTTTGAGCTTCATGCCATGTGTTCAGACGCACTCCACCTACAGACGTGACTCAGTATGATCTGACACGTACCCAGGTGCATTAAGTTTTCCATTTCAATTAAAATTCTAAATAAATAATCCATTATATCATGTCACCTTAAAGGCTTCTAAGAATAGATTCTTCTGTTAGTAGAATATCTTCTTTACCTTCTGGCCAGAAGTGTACTGAATCCTAATATTAACCTTTTACCGGATAACCAAGGAAAACTTGGTACTTAACTCTAAAAGTCACTGAGTTAGTTTATCTTTTTAGTTCGTTTAGGAGCTAAATATGATATTAAGTACCTAGTTTTTTCATGTAGTTACTAGTCACTCTTGGCACTATAGTGTTTCAGAATAAGTACACTACCCGTCTAACCGTCTTCATGGTCATTTAATTTCTAGATGTATGTTCTGTGGAATTATTGTATTTTTGATATACACAATGGAGTCGATAAATATCAGATACTTATAAAAATATACAAAGCGCTGCGCCGCCGCCGCCCACGCTCCGATAGTGCATGTAATCCGTGAACTTGGCAACACCACAACTCACTCAGGCGCATATCGCGGCCAATAATTTAAAAGGCGTGAACACTTTATCGATCAACCGACTGCCGCTCGCCCTGGCCACTTATACCAATAAAAGATTCGCTTTTATGATCCTCTTCAGATAGTATTTTGGATCTAGATTATTCTAGTCTTGCAACTGCCAGCTGCTGGAGCTTTTAAAGCTTATTATACGCGTTTGTGTTTATACAGGTTGTACCAGAAAGGTGACGTCAAATTTATGGTTGGGGTACAGTCCACCAAACTGAATAACTTCATCCATGGGAAAATAATCAGTCGTCCCATACATTCGGGTCGAGTAGATATTGAAGTTTTTTTATGGGAGAGTTGATTATTTTTTCGCGATTACGATGTTGGTCCCATGGAGAAAGTTGTTTAGTTTGATGGTCCGTACCATCACACCTTTCTGGTACACCCTGTAGAATAATTATGATGTTCAGTATAACTTCCAACTGGTATGACAAAAAGTATTTACGCTCAAGGCTTTAAGTTAAAGACGACGGTTAATAGTAGAAGTGAAGCCTTACTTCAGTCAAAACGAGATGGATTTATGTCTGCACTGCATGTAACCTTAGGACGAGTTGTATTCAGATTATAATTGGGAGAGTCGTGCAGTCTGTGGAGGTGTGGAGGTGTCAGTTAGTGGAACATTCGGGCAGTGGGGCTGACCGGCTGACGAGGCTGACTCACCGCCGCAATGTTTGGACACGGCGCGTGGCATTGTCTTTGTCTATTATGTTTTGTCAAACAAAGTTTCGAGGAAATTACAGACATTATAATAGTGAGCATGTTTATTGAACGCGTCTGGGGCTTGTTGATGGATTGGACGGCGTCTATGTGTCACCAGTGCGGATGGAGCGCACAACACAACACGCCGTTTAGACATAACATTAGCCGTTGTGAACCGCAGCTGAAACAGGTGATGCTTCAGTATTTCAACAAGCCTTGCTGATGATGTCTGCTTCGCTGTCAGCTATTTACGTACTACTAATTATCGATTTTCTCTTACTGATCTCGTTTTCTTCAGAATGAAGAAAAAGCAGCCGTAGTATGTAGGTGCAAAAATATAAATGCTTGCTAAGCTTTGTGGCTATTGCACCCTCGTGTATTCTACTTGGCTACTCGCTCACAAGAATTTACTATTACAAAGGCATAGCCCAGCAACTGCCCGAGGCAATAACTTGCATCTCTAGTGTTTCGCATTTATATGGACGTTCTCGTCAGAACAGTTTCTCCGGGAGTGTCTGTGAGGCATAGCTCGCAATCAGCCAGTTTATTTGACGCTGTGCGTGACGTGCGATGCTGGCCTGCGTATAGGAATGCAATATGGCCAGGGCCAGCCCTAAATCCCAGTGTAAACATTCCACCCACACCTCGGAACACAATATATGACGCTCAGATCCTACATAGGGTTGCGAAATTTAAAATTTAAATCGCGTATTAAAAATGGTAGAGAGTGCTAGTAGGAGAAATGGCTTTTTATTATATGGGTATTGTTGTCAGATATGAAATCCTATGAGTTCCGTTGGTATTATTTGAATGTTTTCTTATGATTTAGATTCAGAGGTACATAAATCAAATCTACATAGGTAAGTACCTAAGTAACTAAAGACAACATCCTCACAACATGTTGATCAACTCTGCACCTGTTCCGTATGACTTCTAAGTATGTTTACTTAGGAGATAACCCTAGGGCTCCCCTTGTCAGACGTACCGGCCCCTACTTTAATAAAACATCTCGATAATGAAAAGTCAGGCATTCACAGAGGGTGGCGAATTAACCCTCAATCCGGAGCCGCGCTCGTGCTCCGCGAAACTAAGTCCTGTGACGTCGACAGACTTGCTAAAATGAAACTATAGTTGCGTGCTCAATGTCGCGCAATAAATATCTTAATGATATGGAATCAGAAAGTATCTTCGCGTTCCTTCGACGTAAAAAGACCTAAGTGAGTGCGAGGGCGAAGCGAAATGTGTTTTACGTTTTTTATCGAAGGTTCTTTATATGCGATGCGGTTAGTAAAGTGCATAGTGTGGTGTGCGCTGTTCCGAGCACATTTGACATTCATTGCGTTTTATTCAAGTCGGCACGTGCGGGGCCACCTGTCGCTGATGCTGCACTTGTTCTAACTTTACCTACCAGCTATTTAATTAATAAATGCTAAAGAAATTGCATGCGCATGTAAATTTAATACCGCGAGCCCATAGATCTGGTAGAAGTTGGGCAATTTCTTGGTAGATTTTTTATGATTACAATTTTATTTAAAGGCATTCCAAGCTAGATGTTTGTTAGATGTCGTATTGATAATCTCGAATAACTTAATAAAAGTAGACTTGGGTTCATGTGTGACTGTCTATAAGCACGTTATTTAAATTCAAGGAAGGGCAACAGCATAGAAAATTAGTTTGATTGAAAATAATCGATTCTGTGCTCGTCCGATGCAAATGGCCGGCGCCGGATGGACCTCCCATCACTTCAGCACTGCACCGACAATCGGTGACAATACGAATTCAAGATGGCGCCGGCTTGGTTTATTGCTTACTCGACATGTTCCTACCTTTGGAGTGAGGACCAATAAACGCTTCCGCTGGCTACGTGCTACGATTTATTTGATTGTTTAATGAGTTGAATAAGTAATTCGATTTTTTATTCATCTCACATGCTATTCATTAACTTTTTAATAAACTTGGAACATCACTACTCTATTCTGCATTTGTCATACGATCGAAAGAAGTCAGATATCTACAAAACAATAGTTTCGAAATCACCATTGAACATGCTATTGAGAGATGAAATAAAACCACAAGTTAAATTGAGTAGCTTTATGCATAAGCGGCTCAAATCTCACAGACGTGCTGTGGACTTGTGGCATTGATTCTATGATTGGAAATACTTGTATCAATGTACCTAAACGTGGTTTTCGGTTTCCCTGGATAAGAGCGAGGATAATTCAGATTTGCCGAATGCACAGAATACGGCTTTGAGCAGTTAGAATGTTATGTTATGTCGATCAAAGCTCGATGTCTATTAAGAGGAAAGGCGGGTGGCCAGACTTTTGAAAATTAGGTATTTTAAGAAGGTATTGCTGTCGCTCTGAGAGCGCTCCGCCCTCGAATTCATGCGATAAGGACAACTGCAGATCCGACTAAATAGCCTATGTAAAAAGTCACATTTCGAGGTTTGGCTCTCGCCTATTTTGGACCAATTTAAAAGATATTTCATAAACTGATTAAGAAGGATATATAACTATGCCCCTATGTTTTTCTTTTTTCGTTGATAGTTGTCAAATTGGTACACTAGGCGTCTGTTGACAGCGGTCTGAATAGGCAATTTTGGGCATTTTTGGAGGGTTCTAGTTCTTATAAAAATAATATATCATCAAAAAGGAAAACATAGGGGCATACAAGTAACTGATATTTATATTTCTGTAACAAATCATTGCTTTATGGTCATTAACCAGAAAGAAAACAGGCGAGAGCGTTTGTATCTTTTTGTATGGAGAAAAGAGCACCCACATTTCCTCTAACTTAAATCTTCCCAAAATAGCTAAAACTAAACTGTTAAAACTAGAGCTATTTTGGGAAGATTTACGTTCTAATGTAATAAAAAAAAAATCGTTTATTTCAAATTTCAACATTAAAATTACATTATGCACATCCTTTAACTTGGTTCTATCGAGCAGTGCACATGGGCACTACTTGTCTGTCGGTTCAGTTGAATCTAGGCCCCGTTAATTCACAATACTTTATTTATATTACCTACAAATAAATAAGTTAGTACCTACCTACTAAATGTACACTTTTCCATTAGCAGTATAACAACAGAGTTCAATACAAATCGTGATTTCCATGTGATTGAACAACACTGTTAGGTTACTACAACCTACGTTCGGTTCGTGACGTGTCCAGTCGATCAACTTGCTCATGATCACCGCTCACCTCTCGAGTGGTCAATAAGGATACTAATAGGACACAACAACCAATGAACAAATGATGAACGAAAGCTCCAGACATATTACTTATATTTATTGTGATTTGATGCGACTCTTTGGAAGCTTTATTATATCACTCGATAAGAGCTAAACTGTGGAGTCAAAAGCTTGGACATAGACAAGGTATAAATATTAATTAATCTTACAATCATTACAGTTGAAATAAATTAAAGTATGACATGTCGTAGCCCGTAGTAAGTTTGTAACCCGCTAATTACCTGAAATAATTAAATTATCTTGGGAATGTCTGTTGGTGGTGGCACTCCTCACTCCTCATGACGAAAGAATTCTTAACGATCATTTGAAAGGTAATTTAAATGCTTCCAGTACCTTCGATACCAATAATATATTGTTTATGAGATGCTTATTAACAATTTAATTAATTAACTTATATATCGTTTTAAGTTTTTAATTGAGCCACTTGTAATAAAGTTGATTGCCACTTATCTATGTCTCAATTAAGTTAAATGAGGTACACTTGGAATTATAAGATTAGAGGAAACAGGTGTTAGTAGAATAACAAACATAGCTGACGAAGCAGAGGATGTCTACGATTGTACTAATTACGCGCATTTGCGTGGTCATTAGATGTCTAATATGGACGGTTAATGTCCACTAATGTCGTTATATTTAGAGCTAGACATTAGTTGCATTCATTACTTGATAACTGGAGTACGGTACTCATGCTTTTTCCATGGATTTGTAGGACTTACTCATAAGTAAGTCTGAGAGGCTTATAAGACTTATAAGCCTCTCAGACTTACTTATGAGTAAGTCCTACAAATTAAGGCTTATAAGTCTTTCTACGTAATAAGTCGATTCAACTTTATCGAACTAATTGAAGTTATGCTGCGACTTAACGATTTCTGTGTTCTCATTTGAATATTCCATCAAGTATCTAAGGACTTAAATAATTCTATGAATAATATCAAAATAAAATCTGTGAGATTACGAGACTCCATCACAGTCTGTGGGCACAAAGGAGCATTAAACACGTCTGTGTCCCATGGCCCGTCGGTATCAGGAATAGTAAATTAGAAGGCGAGTGCACCTGTGTGGCCCGCCGACCGAAAAACGTATCCCGCTACCTCTGGACTAAACGAATTATTAACCACTACCTGCGACTCTCACACGTGTTCCACACTAACTATCAAGAAACCTTTATCATGCGTCCCATCCATTGAACTATTCCTTTCACATTTAAATCTCAGGATGTCTCATCGACCAGTAATGGACATCAGCGGTGTTGAATCACACATTTCACGGTGATTTGTAATAATCGAAATATTAGTCAAGTGGTCCCGCCTTCATTCTCAGGTGCATTTTTGTATTGAAGAAACGTTTGTGTTTTTTTTCTTGTGTTTTAAAAGACCTTTAAATGTCAAGTTTCCCAAGATTTGTTAATAAGGCAAGTTTTAGAGTTCTGTGTTGGCATTATAAATTGTCCTGAGATTTATTCATAGGATTGTATGTATGGAGAATTTAATCCAAAATTGGCTATCAAGTAGAATAAATAAAACGCAAGAGTTTTTCAGTTATATATAGCTTTGTTTCAGTTCAGACTATTTATTTCTTGTTCAATTTTGATGGTAATAGCAGATAAACTACCGCATAAAAAGGCAACTATTAGTCTATTACGATATATCGTCGTTAATTTAACTAACTGACTTATCTGACATTTTGGACTAAGCCGATAACCGACCTAACTATAGTAATTTGATACATTTTCCAAGTCGGTCCCCATGATAATGCAAAAATCGAGACCGATATATCTACGGTTTACAAAAAAAAAAAAGAAAAATAGCTTGCCCTGTAAAATGTGCTTCGAATCAATTACGTCACTTAGATTAGCGACGAATTATAATTGCTTAGCATGAATTTGGTTGTCTGCAATAGGTCATTGGCCATTTGACCTTATTCAGAACTCAAAAGTAAATCATCGACTCCAGCTTGACCAAATTTGTGACTAGTCATTTCGGTCATTATCATTTTCTGGGTTGTTTCGGAATTTTTATTAGGCTAAGATAAGCCATTCAGAAGGGTGACTGTTTTTGTCAATATTAAAATGTTTTCATACATTAAATTATTTATTATATTTCGAGAATGGGAAATGTATTGTATTTGAAATTGGTTCGAATATTTGAATTAATCAACATAAACACTCACGCCACATCTGGTCACAATCGAAGCTAAAGCTAAAAATGTTTACGAAAAACTAAGAATAAGGGATTTTATGTTGCGAAAACTTTACAATTAATCCCATATTTTATTATGATGGCCAACTTTTATCATTTTGACTTTAACAGATTATTTTCTTGGACACCTGCATCTAGGAAAGTACTCTTCGAGCTGACGTCACACATTACAGAGGCATCATCGGCTGGTATTGTGGCGTGACTAATGGTCGCAGTATGTGGCAGCAGGTTGATAAGCCGGCGCCGGCCTGCCGCTGCAGATAACCCTGCCACCGCTCACCGCTGACCCGCACTCGTCGCCGTCTGCGCCTGCGCCGGTACAACACAATCTATGACTCGTTTATTCTTCGTGAGCTATGAACAATAGGTAAACTCTTCTACGGCATCCGCTTGATATGGAAATGGAAACAAAAGGCAAGTCACCTTCGTTAAAACTCACCAAGGTATTGGTGTCCGACAATTTAGTTTTTCGTCCACCTCTACATGTGATCGATGTCAGTAAATTTGATGTCAGCAGGACATTTGCGATTGCAAAAAACTTTGATTGATCACTACGGCTTTTTCGACGAATACTGATATATGTATGGATCGGTTTAATGTAAACAAATTATCAGGAAGAATGCCAATGCAGAACATACGTCCGTTTTTGCAGAACGTTTAAGGAACACAAGTTCCTCATTACGTAAACTCAAAGCGGCTCTTACAGTTCACCTGCATCCATAAGAGATTCTTATTCCATTTATAAAGCAAACATAAAAATGTACATTTTCAGGCCAAATATGGCGTACGGAATTGTCGATGGAAGGCAGTGATTTCTTTTAATAACGAGCTCCCTTGATTTAAGGCGATGTCAGCTTTCCTTGCGGAGTTAGAAACAAAAAACCACATCACTTAGCTTTGGAGATGGCCTTACATAGATGGACGAGTGGATCTCGCTTTAACTTTGTTAAGGATGCTCGTCGGGAAAGGAAGGCTATAAAATTTCTTTGCGTTTGGCGATGTGCGGTTTACTAACGCAATGGGCGCTCAGACCTGCGTAGTAGGTATGCGACGTACGCAGGTATATACTAGTGTTATGTGTAGCTATGTATTTTACCAGGTAATCTGTGTCTAAACGTTGCTTAAATCTAAATAAATAGTAATATTAGCTGCTGCAATAAAGTAAATAAACATACCTGTACAGGGTGTATCAGAAAGGAATAAATTACTGCCCCGTACAAAGCTTCAATACCTGTATCTGTACCGCACCCTTCAGTTTGACAACACCCTGTAGTGATTTGATTTTACTGTAAGTAGGTTACCTTAGTACTTCTTACTTAGTGCAAAATCAAATTTCACGACTGCAGTGCAATAACTATTAACTATGTAGTTGGACGTGATTCGTGTACTTTATTTAGTTTACAAAAGCAGGTATTGGAAAAATGTTAATAGAATCGTTGAATGTATGCGCCGGCGCCGTTGTCCGTATAGAGTACTAGGTATTGGTCGATGACGTCAGCTCGCGGCGCGGCGCGGTGCGCGGGCGCGGGTGCGTTGGCGAGGTGCGCGCGCGGGCTCGCCACCATTGGGTCGCGACCGCGACACCTGCAAATCGCGAGTCAATGCTCTCGGCGTCGGTCGTCGCATCGGCGGCGGCGTAGGATTGCTGCACGTGTGTGGGCCCTCCAGTAACTAGAAACTTGTTCTAATGTAACTGAATCTGCATAATGCGCACTCGACGTGAAGTGACAGCACAATTGTGGCAATCCTCTCTACTGTTTTTCATGACTATTCATATTCATGCATGACTATTGAGAGCCGAGTTATATCGCCTGCTTCTTAAATATCCTTTGGACTTTACAGCATGCTATTCTTACCTGACTGTATAAGAGCCGTTCTGTTGATTGTAGTACAATAAAGCTTTATAATACAAAGGTATATAATTATTTGTCTGTCTTCTAAGTCAAAAGTGGGTTGTTGAAGTCTATTGTTTCCAAGCACTTTGCTCAAAGCATTTTTTTGGTGATAAAGAAACAGGTAGTGGCGGGTCCATTGTCAGTAACCAATTACCGCTAGTAAAAATCTTAAAAGGGCACTTTTACATAACTTAATCTTAGGCAGACAACAAAAGAGGTACTTAAGTATGTAACAAATACTGATCACAAAGTCACCTTTACTGTTGCGTGAGATATGAAACCTTAAACTACCACGCTCTACCACTATAGGGTAATACGTGGTTTAGGGAGGTGGTCCATTTCGAAGCTGGCAACTCTATAATATGACTAATGACCAATTTCACCAATGAAACTGAACGTGAACTGCGCATCACGCGCGCACATCATCATGATGCGCGCGCGTGATGCGCAGTTCACGTTCAGTGCCATAATTGTTAAGGAATATTGACACTGACAGCTTTTGAACGCGGTTTAGATGTGCTGATCGCGTTTAGTTTCACTGGTGAAATTCACATTATTCAATTTCATATTATGTACTTTCTAAGCTAGACACTTTGAGAGAGATGTCTGTCCATTGATTTATAATGAAGGAAATCGTAATGGGGAAACTGGATTTATAATGGCCGAAATAGCCATGACTGAGCATTGACATGGTGACATGGTGATATGAGAAGAGGGCAATTGTCCCGCCAGTGAGGCAAATGGGCTGATGGGTGACACGGTGGATTTTTTTTCGCGATTTCAGTGTTGTTCCAATAGTAAAAGTGGTTTTCACTTAGGGGTACAATAATCCCTTTTCAGGTTTTCAGTTATTTCGACTACATCTTCTGCAGTAGGATGCTGCGCCTGATATGCTTAGTCGTCTACGCCTCAATCGGGTTTTTCTTGATTTCTTACTAATAAAAGTATACTTAAGCATAAGCAGCCTATAATTTTCTCACTGCGGCCATGCAGTGAGAAAATGGCACACAGGCCTCCACTTTGTGAGGGGGAGTAGGTTGTAATCCACCACGCGGGCCCAATGCGGGTTGGTGCATAAAAGTACGTTAGTTAGTAAGTACGGTCATGATCACTACCAGCAACTTACTGGAATACTTCTTTCCTCCGCGCGAGCACGTTTGCTCTTGCGAATCTTCCTCAAATAAGGCAAGAAAGAGGTGGGTGGTTCTGTTCCTCATCAGTGTTCACTCGACGAGATAGGATCCGTGGGGTCGCTACTGCCCAACATTCTCGCCACATGGTACCTAAGCTGGTCACCCAAGTCCTGCGGACCTACTCCCTAAGTCCGTCCATCTTTCCGTCCGTCCGTTCATCCGTCCGTCTGACATTACGATTCATCAAAACAAGTGTAAAAGTTAAATTTTTCGGATGGGCAAAAGCACACCGGGAGTAGGGACAACTGGCAAATCCTGTTGTCATTCATACTTCGTTCGGCCCCCGAACCAATCATCCATCCGTAGGTGATACGGAGTAAGAAACACCCGTAACGAAGGCCGAAACTACGGGCTTCGTGCATAGGGAGTAGGCCCCCCTGTTCCGGCAAATACCTAGAAAGAGTAGTTGCATAGGAGTAGCGAGCAAGCCCACCACGACGTGCAACGAGCCGGTGGAGTTATTTATTTTATTATTTACTTCCTGAAACATTGTACTTGTTCTCACGTGAGTCATCATTATCAATGCACTGTATCAATGCTTTATGCTCGATTGTTACAACAAAACGAGCAGCCTAAACAAAGCTTCATGAAGTACACAATCGGGCTGGTCGCAGCTTGTACTCAACACTAGCGACAATCGTTCATTGAAATGGACAGTGGGTATTATTTAGGGTATTTCCGCTACACCACCGATGCATGACCACCTGAATGTAAGCATACAAGATACAAGAACGCGAAGAAATACTGCTCCCCGATGAATGGGCGATATTAAGAATAGTGTTGTCGGAGCAACGGTCGGGTTTGAATAGCGCATCGACTGTCGGTGCGCCCGCGCCGCCTTATTGCCTATTGTTAGCGAACAAACGCAGGAAACTGTAAAGTCGAAAGTCCGCTGAGAGATTTCGCCGTACAGACAGGTAGGTCGCAGGTGTTTCTATTCTATGTCGACGAACACTTGGAGCTGCAAACAACGTTATAAACAATGTCGAACCTCTCTAAGTAAATGGCGAGGTGACCATGCTTATGGATCTTAGAGGAGGATCATTCACGAACATGACATAAGATGAATTTGCCGTATGAGAGAAGATCCTCAAATCGGCTAAGTTTTCTTACAAACTATTGTTTTGATAGTAGACCACTACCCAATCGGTAATGATTTATTGAAGGCAAAGTTATTATGTTTACTTTATTATGTACATTTTCAGATGTGTGATTTTTATATAGGAAAGTTTTAGGTCACGAACTCAAACTCATTTAACATCTACAGTTTGAAACTGCTTAAAATACTTCACGAGGAGAAAAGTCGTACATCTCTGTCGTAAAGTAATTGAATTAATCATTTTATTAATTTCCTAATGTTACTTGCCAGTCCTGATATTTTCTGCCAAAAGCATGGCACCCCTACGGAAACTACACAACTCCAATGCGGTTTTATTTGTCAAAGAAAAGGAAGTTGTTTTGAAGAGTTTTGCGAAAGTATAAAGGGATATATCAATTAGCACAATGCTAACATTGCTAACTCATTGTGTAGGCAGCAGCGGTGTTGGTACAACACTAGGGAACTGTTCGAAGATAAGTACGCTTTTGACTTACAATGCACGTGCAGAATTTACGGGAATTTATTGCACCTTGAGTAGAGAATCAGAATAGAACCTTTAAACGTATTAAGTTAGGATAATAGATATATAAAGTAGGTGTGCATGGGAAAACCCAAATGTACATTTGGTAAATGATATAACAGACAGAATAACAGTTTTGAACAGCACACTTCATTTAAATTCCGTTTGGATTGGCAATACTTTCTACATATTTATTGCAACTTACAGTTAGTCCGCCCATATAAATTTTTATGTGGAATTGGTTAAGTTAATTGAAAAATAAAGTGAAATTTAGCTTTATTTTACTCCTGTTTAATTGTAAATACTGATAACACTATTTTAATTTGTTAACCAATAAACAAATGCAAAATTGCCGCTCTTATGTATACGTTCATATACGCAACTATCATAGCCTCATAGGTAGGTATAATTACAGCCTTGCACCCTACTACGGCCCAAAACGACTGAAAACCTTCCCCACATCACTTTCCCCTTCGCGACGGTTCGCGGCGTGACGCGTTACTATGGCAACGGCTTTCCATATCCACCAGCATTGGTCGGAAAATTCAACATGGCGGCCGTTATCGATCGCGAGGGGTGCTTGAATAGGCTGCGAAAGGGGGGAAGGTGGAATTGGGGAGACGGAAAATTGTATTCACAATGTTAAAGTTTACATATTCAATTTATAGTGAGGTAACTGAAAATGATCCTGTGATACATTTACGAAATGTTTTAGCATTTCATGTCTGTGTTGTGTTTGGTGTTGAGTTGTCGAATGAATGAGTATTTTGCCTTCTAGTTTGTATTTAACCAGACTGAAATACCTACCTTATCATCAAGTTAAACAACACTGAAAATGAAGGTAATATTAAAATTATCTTTGTTAAATGGCCGGTCTAGGCTGGCATCATAGACGCCTCGTGATAAGATAGCGTTGTGTTGTAACTTGTAACATTTCATGCATTCTTGCTAACTCGAGATCACCATGGGCGTCCATGGGTGTGGTGGTGTCTTTGGTAATTCTATGGCAAAATAAAATGCGGGTACCTAGTCTAAATGAAAGTCTCTCAATTGACATAACTAAAATTACTTGTCCTGACTGCTGTTAACTGACTCGCACTGACTGATTGATTCATCAACGCAGAGCCTAAACCGCTAGGGCTACACATTTGAAATTTCGCACACGACTTCCTTTTATAACGTAGGGGTGCACTAAAAAGGGGTTTTTGGAAATTCAACCTTTAAAGGGGTGAAAAGGGGGATCTTGTTTGTATGAAAAATCTTATTTCCTGAGTCAATAAACTTCTAATCTAATGAAGTTTGTCATTTTTAGGGTTCCGTACCAAAATGGTAAAAAAGGAGCCCTTATGGTGTGACTCAGTCTGTCTGTCTGTCTGTCACAGCTGGATATCTCTAGAACTACTAATGCTATCAACTTGAAATTTAGAGTAGTTTTAGATGACGTTTACTCAACTATTTTGCAAATAAGAAAGAAGTAAAAATATTTATATTTTTTTTGTAACACGGACTGAAAGGTCGTCTTAAAAATTCAAAGTGGGGCTACTAGGGCATGTGGGGATAGATAGTAGGATATAAAAGAGCGCTGCTTACAAATTCTCAAACATTTTTTTATTTTTTTTAGGCCGCATAGTTTTCGACTTTTGATGAAAAATGTAAAAAAAAATACCGTTCCCCCCCCTTATCTCCGAAGTTTGCAAAGATAAAAATCTGAAATAATTCTATGTGATAGAAGTTTATGTAAAGATTACAGGAAAAATAAAACGATGTCTCTAAATAGCACACTTTTTCAGGAATCGGAACGGAACCCTCGGTGCGCGAGTCCGACTCGCTGTTGACCGGTTTTTTTTGTTTTTCTAAACTAAAGGGAAGGGGGATTGAGTGTGTCAAATTTTGTATGGGAGAATTTTAACGCGATAAACTCGAAACTCGGTATTTATACTTACCTATAACCGAAAATAAAGAACAACGTGTATCAGGGTTTTTTGAAAATCTACCCCTAACGGGATACTAAAGTACGACATCCACGCGGTTGAAGTCATGCGGGAAGTGCTAGTCATGACTTGTTTGTTTGTTACGCTTTCACGCTAAAACGGCTGAACGGATTTAGATGAAATTTGGCACATGGGTAGACCATGACTTATAGAAGCACATATGCTTTTTTCATCCTGGATCGCAGACGAGGTCGCGGAAAACAGCTTGTACCGTATACAAATGTTAATTGGCAGCTCTACATTACATTCTAATTCATTAATAGTTCAAAGGCAGCTAAATGTTTTATAAATTTTTAAATATGTATTTATAAAATATCATTGTTCCCCAAGCGAAATAGGTAATAATGTTGCAATGCAACGTAAAACATTGTGCTTGTTGATAAACCAACTACTAATGATATTTTATTAGAAGACAAAGTGAGGAATAAAGAGTCATTGTCCATAAGTAAGTGCCAACAAGCTGCGTCGACACGTGCGCTTGTGTATATTTTAGAATTAGGAAGAGGCGCCCGCGCCGCCCGGCTGTCGGTTGCTGATAGACGCTGAAGACGCACGAACAATGTGCGCTAAATGCCAGTATACACTGCGGTATTGTGTGTGCCTTGTAGGAATGAGTACCTATGTAGAATTACCAATATTATATCCTCGCACACTAGCTTGTTACTTGTTACTTATTAACTCGAATACCTACTGAACAGATGACGATGACCAGGACGACGAGACGATCAGTCGGTCGATCACGTCAGTTTGGAGTTCTGTGATGTAAGAATTTTGTCTAATTTAATTAATTTATGTAACTGGCGGATAGAGGTTTTATGTTGAGTTACCTACTCCTACCACTACCTAAAAATATATATTTTTTTCCAATTGCAATCGGTCGTTGAACCATAAGCGAATTTGTTCCATGGTCGAATGGCGTTGTGGTGGAGCAGCCAGTGCTGCGCCTCCCACTTATAGAAGGTGGTTCTTCTTCAGCCTTTTTACCACCACTGTCGGGTTTAACAGTTCAGTAACTGGGTTTGGATGCAGGGTTAGGCGTGCCTTGTGTTGTTTTTTGTACCGATTTCGGACTTTACTGATGGCATTTGTAGATAATCGTGGATTTCGTCGTTCTTAGCAAACCAAGGTGCATTTGTTATTGATCTTAGGATACCATTTTGGACTCTTTGCAGGCAGAGTATGTTGGTTTTGCTGACAACGCCCCACAATTGGATCCCGTAGGTCCCATATTGGCTTAAGGACCGAGTTGTAGATGAGGAGTTTACTGTCTACAGAGAGCACAGAGTTCATTCCCATGAGCGGTTCGGCTTCCATTGCGGATTTTGTGGTTTATCTCGTCGCTTTTAATTTTAATGTGATAAAAAAAAATATAACTGAAAGCTTGTGTTTGAAAGCTACACACTCATTTTCAGCAGTTTCCAAAAGCTAGATAAAGAAATACACAGAATAAACAAAAACTGTATTTCTCCCAAAGCTATATAAAATATGTGGAAATGTTACGTAAGCCCCGTTCACACGTAGGTACCGCCACCAACCTCTTTTATCTATTCTGTGACCACACCGACAGCGCAGCGACAAAATGTGGGCAAGCTGTGGTTACGTGTGAATAGTGTCGCTGCAACATTTTGCAGTTGCGTTGTGGTTGCGTTGTCGCTAGTAGTTGCGATGTGGTTACGTTCTGGCTAGTGTTTGCAGATAGACAGATCGTTGTGTTTGCGATGTAGCTAGCTGATAAAGCGTAGTCTGGTTGGTTGCGTTGTGGATGGTCGGTATCGCCCACACGGTTGATTTTGACGGTCAAATTTGGTCCGTGTGAATAAACTATTCATTTTCATGCAAATATAGCGCCTGTCCACGTGTGGTGTGGTTGTAGTACGTGTGATCCGGTCCTTATACGTAAGAATATGGGTAGTAGGTATACGTAATCCAAGATAACATCGCTATGTGGAAAATGTAATTTCGGAATATATTAATATGTTCAACAGAGAAATAGTACCAACTGGTGTATCTGCCATCATGCCATTTTAGACTACTCGTTGTGAATAAATCACAAAGTCTGTAAATTTACTTTACTAGACGAACAGTTAGGATAATAACTTGGCCACGGACCATGATATATTTTTCTGTAAGCTATTCAGTAATTTTCCAAAGTTCTCATCAACATTTTCGTCCGTGTTACCCATGCAAAACTTGCATAGCATTGTTTGTGTGAGTAAACATGGGAAAGGCTAGCCAAATACCTACCTGTGGGTTGCCTAAAGTTGTGAGTCCGTTGTTCACTTCTTAAGTTAGTTATAGCAGCACAAATGCATTTGAAACACGCCTTGGCGCACGTAAAGTCATGCCACTTGATAAAGTGTCAAGTAGCTATTGTAAGTCAGATACTGTAACTTATAGCTAGCGGAAGCATTTCGCGCCGGAAGCTCTGTCGACTTTTTGTTTCGCTTTTTGAGTGCGAAGACGTCGCTTGACACGTGCCATAGTACCTACCTATATTTAAAAGTTTGAGATGTGTATTTATGTTTCTAGCGGGAAACGTTGGATCCTACTAGCAAAGACTAGACATTCTAGACAAGCATGATATGAAATGAGGAATGTAAACTGGATGCGAAGCTTTCGATTATTTGTACCAATGATGACCCTAGAATCAACAGATTATGTTGACTTTAGGTTGTACTAAATGTAAGTATCCATGCGTCATGTTCGTGAACGGGCGCCGTCAGTTGGGACTGGTCGTCTCATAGCTGCCACGGCTTATTTTTATTTTTTAATTTAGTTGTTTTTATCTTTTTTATTACATACGCTTTTAACGTGCACGTCTTTCTACATTGTTCTCACATGTATATTTTCAATATGAACGATGTAACCAATATTTTGTAAAATATTTAATTTAAAAGAGTGTCCGTGGAGTTTCTTGCCCGTTCTTCTCCATAGGGATCTACTACGCTTTGGAATGGGCTACTAGCTTTATCTTTCTGACTGACCGACCCCTTGACAATTCAAAAGTGCCTGTAATTGGTTTATTTGAAATAAATGCTTTGAGTTTGAGTTTGAGTTTGAGTACGAGGTCCTGGGAAATATGTAGGTAGAGATAACACAGACCGATGTGCTGCCAACACATTTATGAGTTTATTCGACCAAATACACAGGCGTATTGGCTTACAATCAAATTATTTATTAGCATATCGGAATTAGCAGAGATTTATTTACACAGCGGCAGCAACTGAACATGAAAGCGTAACGGTGATTGTTGTGCCGGCATCAGCTCTGGGCAGATGACCAGATGTTATGACACCGCGGACTAACAAATAAACGAGCGATTTTACTGTCGATATAATGTTTGATGTGGTGTTTTATCTGTGGGGTAGGCGTGTCCGCGAGACAATGATCTATTTTTACTTGGGCCCGTAAAGAGGCGGCCACGTGGCGGGCAGCTGCGCCGGCGCACGTGCCATCACGTATTTATACTGAGACGCCGACAACGACGCCGCGACGCCCGCCCTTAAGTCGAGGATGCGTATTCTTGACCGTCAATTTGATGCAAGCGTTTCATTATGAGCGTTTTAACTCCTCAGATGTCCGTCTTGAACTAATTTAACATTGATACGGGTCATTTTCACCAGGCTCCGGTCCTGACTCCACCAGACCTTACCTATCTACAAGACAGACCTAACTGGGGAGATAAAATTTTGAATAAAGCTGTCAGAGATAGAGAGACCAATCATAATAAATTGCTGGGAATTCAGGAAATGAATCGCTTTTATAGGAATTGCTTAATGTGGCCGTTTTAGGCCCCCTGGAAGAAGAAAAATGTGTGTGTGTCAGCTCCGACGCACGACGGGAGTTTACTCCTTTAGGAGTAAACTCCCGTTTACTTAAGTAAGTACATGTACATTACATCCTCCTTGTCTTTTAATATAATGGATAGATTGGCTTACAATGAAGACTGGCCGAAAATAAACAAAACATTGTAAGTATAAATACACAATCATGATTTCAAAGTGAAAGGTGAGCAAGGTACGTTGCGCAGAAAAACGTAACGCTTTTAAGTTAACGCTTGTATTAATTTCACTCCTCATAAAATCTCCACACCAGGGGCCATAAATGAAAATCGATTCTTAAGGAAATTCAGATGAGGTAAGACAATCCATTGTGGGTGAGACAAAGGGGTATTGTATCGTAGAAGCGCCAAGAGAAGTAAGTAAGAGTTCTGAAAATGGCTCTTGAACCTGAGGGCTTAGTGCGAGTTTTAATACTTACTCGATCACGTTAACGTAAACGTCAGTTTGTACTGAAAATTAATAAGCGCCGCCTGGTGACTATAATGGGAATTCAATTATTCCATACGAATTGACATACGTCAACGTTAACGTAAACGCGATCGAGTAAGTATAAAAACTCGCACGTACACGTCTATTCTGTGAGCTACGGGAGAAATCGTGAATCCGATCATCTTAAGAACTCCTTGCGGGAACTAAATACAGCCCATCCGCTACTGGCCACTCACTTTCTTTATTTTTCACAATTTATATTTAAAAACGTAGCCAGGACAGCTGTGCCCGTGGGTGTGATATGACGAGTCGGAAGAAGCGACAGTCGGCCGGACGGCGAAATATGAACACCCTCTGGGGTTATTAATCTGCTCAATTATTATGAAACTGACGCACAAGGCGACATGCGTCTTCTTTGTCGTATCCGTTCTAGGTAGGGGTGACACTGCAGTTTCTAGCGTTAGGATTTTACCTAGCATTTTCTCAATTTGTGATGTTTATGGTTTTCGTCGAACATATTAGGACGGTGGAAAATATTCGGTTTCTTCTGTCTTACCTTTCCAAAGGTTGTAAATTACTAGTCTTCATGAATTTTCCACGCAATTCTAAACTACTTATCTTCTACACATTATGAAACAAATATCGAGAACGGGTCTTATCGCGATATTCTTTTTTACGAGGTAAACAGATACCTATAATACTTGTTTCCCGACGTTTCGACCGCTAACTTATCTTCTGTACCTCATGTTGTTTTCACCTTTCCTTCTGGTGTGAAACCACATTTTCCGTACCTGCACATAATCATATAATGTTTCCATTGCTGGGACACACGCCTACTCTCTTTTTAAGAGGGAGTGGGCCGTATACCACCATGGGGGCCCAGTGCGGGTTGGTTTTCCATACAAGTTACACAGAAAATATATGTATGCCTTTATTTCATGCAAAGTCGACAATTTGTACTTTTACATCTTTATTTCGAAAATGTGCAACATTGAATATAAGAATCGTTGGGTACCAGTCGTACCAGAGGACATAATCGTAAATCTCTGCCTTTGACGGGAAAATTGAACATCGTTGTGTCAGTAAAGTTATGAGGATCAAGTACCGACTTAACTCAATATGAAAACTGCAGTTTATTCGATGGTATTTGAAAGGTTTGATCTCTTATCTCAAGTTCCTTTGTCATGTGAGCTGAAAAGTACTTTTAGATTTGTCACTTCAAAGGGTGTTTAGGATATATTGTACTTAAGTGCAAGCAAGCTTTTTTATGTGGCCAGTGAGTAATAATTTATTTAATTACACTATAGATGTTAGATGAAGATTTTCCACAGAGTGAGCGGTATACAGCCCTGGCGTGGTGGGCGACGCGCGCGCTCGCCCGCCTGCTCCAATGTACGCGGACAGGTGTGACCGGCTGCCGCGCATTTTCATACAAAACCAACGTTTCAGATATAAAAGGCACTTCCTTTCATCCCACTACCCACCGTCGGGAATGCCCATTAATTTGCCAACACAATATTTTTAGTGCGCGGCTCGCGTGTAATATATCGTGGCCACGTGTCGCCGTATGTCGCCGCCGAACGGCTGCGTCAAATTATTTTCGTTCGTGTCACAAGATACAGCGTTCATCTGGACCTTTCTTCCTTAAAAATCACACCATTTGTTGGCTTAATGTAGTACACGCATAATGCATCCGGTGGGAAACGCGCGCTGCCTCGCTGCCCGCCAGCCGGGAAACTGTACCTGACTGACCGCGCCAGCATAGCTGAGGCAACGCTACGACACATAAAAATTCATCTAGATTTTGAAATGACGTATTATTTACTTTCATAATTTAACGAGATTCTAGCTTAGGTAATGCTATGTTGTCCGTTTTACCTATACATCGGAATTGTCGAGCCAGGATTTTCTCGAAACGATTTATTTATGTGCGAATCTTGTTGTAAATCAGTATTATTTGATATTTAAAGTGTGCTCGCGAGACGGTGGTTACTGTAATCATTCGCGTATATCTCTTCGTTGTAAAGTTATATGCAAATCATACAGCAATTTTCATGGAAACTGGCCGTTTCGCCGGATGATGGATGGCGGCCAGCGCCGGCGGGTGCGCTCGCGCAACAATTTTTGCATTATCGCACCATTTTATGCTTCTCTCGCCGAAACTATCCATCAACAAAGAGTTTATGCGTCTCGTTACAGTCATTTTATGTTTAACACTCGTCTATTTTCGAGTTCTGTTACCGCGTGATATTGCCTAGTGAGAGACAGTAAATCTTTTTATATGCGCCAGATAGGTATTTTTCACGTGTCAGATAATGGTTCTTTGTGATATATTTTTATGATTTAATACAATCCTTTTTATTACCATTACGACTTATTAATGGTGACTTTTTCAACGCTGGATTAACATCAAAGGTGGTTTCTTATAGAGATAAAATGCTCTCATATTAAAAAATTAAATTTTGTGGAAAAATGTTGTTGTTTTCCTTTGTGCTTGACGTTTTATTATTTTTGTGTAAATGTATTTCATTTTATGTTTTATAAACGCCTAAGTGATAAGATAAATAGGTGTATTTATTGTCGAATGTAAATATTCATTTCAAAACGTTTTGAAGCACCTTCTGTGAAAATATTGTTCTCTATACTGTTTTGAGGAAAATAGCTACTTGAAATCGGCTACGAGACACGTGTGTTGCGCTGAAAAATGTAGACATTCCAGATTCAATTTAGATATCTAAGCGGCTACTAGACAAGAATTGAACATACTTAATTAAAAACTTTTTTCATGTCGTATTTAAAAGAAAATAGTTACGAATGATTAATCTGGTACTGGTGGTTGGATGGGTTGCGCACGCGCATTGAAGACAAACGCGGTGGACAACTGTTGTCTGCTCGTCGCGACAGCTGCGTTCCACTTGCGCTCAGCTGCGGACATAGCTCGTGAACAACGCGATTTACTGATACAACTATTGCATACATTAAAATGTTCGGGACGTTTCCACAGACGGGAACATGACACGGCTTCGAAAGTAGCGCCCACTTTTGGTAGGCTGCTGTGTTTGCTCCTGCCCAGACTGAACTACTATGATATCGCAAGGCCTAAACACGATGAGTCACACAAGTGCTCTTATCGCTTTAAAATAGTTTGTGACATTTCTTAAACTATATTGTAGAAGACATGTTCAGATTTGTAATTTTACTAATTTTATGAGAAAATTCGCTTCAAGTTTCATGAAATGGAAAATTGGAAATAAAATTTCATTATTTTCAATTTCATGAATTCAATTTTGGATTCAATTAGATAGTTTTCCGGTTGGAGAATCTAGTAGGTACACACGTACTATACATATATACATAACAGAATACTACACATTTTGAAAGCTTATTATGTACCTATCTACTACGGATTGAGCTTTCGATAACATCAACTGGTCTATTCCGTAAAAAAACTTAGGTGAAGTTATCTTGAAGGTGCTTAGTTGTATTTCACCTGATACTAGGTAAGTGATATGTAGGTATATGATATTCAATGTATGTGATGTATTTCACACAACTTCCGTTTCACTTCACCTAGAAGTGTTCACGGTGAGATTTTTACGGAATAGATCCGTTGAAGAGCAGCTCAACGCTACGTCTGAACGATGTAGCCAATACCTTATACGCGAAACGACGCAGAACGAGTACCAGTCGTGTTTCCTCTTCAACTCTAAACCTTATAGCTTTGCAATACTTGGAATCTCTCGTTATCAAATATAAAGGACACAATTGTTTGTAAATGTCGCTGTCAGGGTACCAATGTTGGTATTAGTCATGGAAATCCAATGGCTTTGCTTGTTTAATTAAGCGTTACATGTTCATAAATAATGGTACATATCAGTATACAGCGGTTGGATTAGTATCAAATGAATGACGGGACCGTTTGACTGATTGAAATGTTCGATTAGTTGGCGAGCATTGACTTGTAGAGGTGAATGTGACAGATGAGATGTTGAATTGTTTATTTTGAGCTGATCGGCTCAAGGTACTTAAATATTTTTGTTTTAGATAAGAAATACGACGTTAACGTAGTACCTGAATACGAGACATCGTGATTCGTGTTAGCCGTGTGATTCTCATTCTAAACTTCGAATCCTGCAGTACGATTCTGTAACCATCTCACCGTGAAAACTTAGGTGAAGTGAGCGTGGAGAGAGCTGTCAATAGTGTCAATTCCTAGCAAAAACAAATTCACTTCACCTTAGTTTTCACGGTGAGATTTTTACAGAATCGACCGGCTGAATCCGCTGTGAGTTTCTTGATTGGCGTTCTAAATTCAAAGTGTCAAATAAAAAACCAGTGAGCAGAGGCCTTAGTGCGAGTCTCCACACCTACTCGATCACGTTAACGTAAACGTCAATTTGTACTGAAACTGAATAAGCGCCGTCTGGTGACTATAATGCGAAACACAATTATTCCATACAATTTGACGTACGTCAACGTGAACGTAAACGCGATCGAGCAAGTATAAAAACTCGCACTAAGGCCACTGAAGTGATGCGAAGTGAGAGTGAATAGCGAGTTGTTGTTTGAATTTTACAGAATCGACGTACAGGTACTACGTTAACCAATGACGTATTATAGATAGACGCGTCATACACGAACATCAGTGCTTTCAAAAACAGCGTAAAGGCTCTTACAGACAGAGGCGATATCGCGTCGCGACGCGATATTTTTCTACGGATATAATATAGAAATATCGCGTCGCGACCGCGATATCGCCTCTGTCTGTAAGAGCCTTTAGCCATGATGTACCAACATACCAGTATATACTGGCCGCAAAGAAAAGGAAAGACGCATGCCGATACCTGTTGTATGAAAGAGATGAATATACTTATTTAGTTACGTCACTAGCTGCTGCATGTTCACTGGCGCGCGTGCGTGACTGATATCACGCCGGGCAATTACCCTTCATTTAATTTCCCATTTTTGAGCCCGGGTAACGCATCTAAAGGTAATATATCATTGACGTTAACGTCGTATTTCTACAAAATACTACTACAGTGGTCTTAGTGCGAGTTTTTATACTTACTCGATCGCGTTTACGTTATCATTACCTTATGTCAATTCGTATGGAATAATTGAATTCCCATTATAGTCACCAGGCGCCGCTTATTAATTTTCAGTACAAACTGACGTTTACGTTAACGTGATCGAGTAAGTATAAAAACTCGCACTAAGGGCTCAGGTGCGGTCGACGTACCTAAAGGTAGTAAATTAAATGAATCATAAATCCGATATTTCTGTAAAAAATGCATGATTCATACATAGAGCATACCAGACACCCAGAGGGCACTCACAGGTGAACTATTGATCATACAACCACCTGAATCATATCAGCAGGAGTAATTATCATTAGTACATTCTTAAGTATCTGAAGCTTGTCAAGCGAGTGAGTCATTTGGACGTGTGGCAGTCTCCGGAGTACGTCGCGGTGACGCCGAGGCGACGCCGGACGGCTGCGCGGGCGCCGTGATTTATTTACTTGGAACTTGTGCGCCGCTCGCATTTGTTATTCATTACTATGAGCTTTAGTTTTGTGCTCACAGGTACTCGAAGTAGGCCTGTGCTTTACATAATGGTTATTGATTCGTCAATCATTTACAGGAAAATAATAATTAAAAACACCCAAGTAACTTTACAAGGTGTAATTTAAATAACTGAAAACCTCTTAAGGTGTCATTGTACTCATCATTATGAACAACTTTTACTATAAGACCAAACCGGAAATCGAGAAAAAAAATCAACTGTTCCCTACATTTTCACGAGTTATGCCACAGAATAAATAATAGTAGGTACTAACGTATTATGCGTACATAAAATGTACGGAACTGCCGATTTTTTTTCGCTATTTCAGGTTTGGTCCCTTAGAAAAGTTATTCATAATGATGAGTAGGTACAATGATCCCTTAAGAGGTTGTCATTTATTTAAATTACACCTTGTATAACAGGGCATATATATCCTAAGCTGTTCAGGTTTTGTTTTCGCATTGCTAAAAACAGAAAGTTCAGAAATTTATATCTGCATAGGTAATTTGGATCTGCTACGCTGCGCTACGATTCTATTTATTATTTTCATTGGGAAAACGTGTGCTTTGCGGGCACAAAGGACGATACTGATTGTCTTCTAATTATACTCTTAACGTAGCATCTTCACAAGTTTCAGGCGCACATGCGTGTGAGTCCTGCGCACGCGCTAGTTCGCTATTAATCACGATCCTCGCACGATCATAATCTCGCGGCCGGCGCCGCACGCCCTCTCTGTTTGGATAACCGTTTGGTACGAGCACCTTGACTGACAGATGAAACACATACGATACTCTTTATTATTATAATCAGCTCTAAGAACTGTGGAATGGTTTCATTGCTTGAGTGACTTGAATCAACGAATTTGACACGTAAATGACATTATAATTATGTTTAAACCTTAGATACTATACATCTAGATCGAGCCACCGCGTGACCGGTCATGAGACAGCAATATAATCCTTTTTCTAGGTTATGTGGTATGAGAAATGAAGTTTAACATAAGAATAACATAAGAATTTCCATGTTTTGGACTGAAACCCATCTCAATATATAGGTAGGTACGCACAATGCAAAAACTGTCCAAAAAAGTTAAATTAATCGACGCAAGATAAATTTTGTAACAGTGAAAGCACTTTGTTTGGCTAACATTTAAAAGTTCGCCAAGCAAAGGAAAGGAAAATTAGAAAAGTTTGATGGAAAAAATATGACATCATGTTAAAAACTCGTGAAATGTTCAAACCGCGTAGAATGCTTTACATTTTATCACGAGTACAATATTGTTTCGTTACCAAAGGTGACGTTAATTACAGCCGCAGCTTTAAAAGTCATCTTGATAAAATACCGGTCCACAAATATCCATTTCGGGTTCCACTTTTTGTTCTCAAGCGTTAATTGGCAGACTCACGAGGTGCATTCGTCATTCTTTGGACAACTGCGGTCTAAATTGGTAAACTAAATAAAATTAGAGTTTTCACTTGAACCAGGCGTTGCACGTGCGTGTGTGTATTTTCATAACACGTTAAATTATTCGCCTCGTTTGCTTACGATAATAGTATATAAAGAGCATGTTCTATGACGTGTTAAAAAGTTTCCAATGTTATTGTTTACAGTAAGGAGTGTATTAGGAGCGAGCTGACGAGAGAAGCTTTTAGTATGATCGATAATGAAGAAGGCGCCACGGATAGACGTTGGATTACATACCAGTTTTGTTTTATCGATTTTTCCGTCATGATTTCAATTTTTATTAGTGGATTGTTTAATCTTTCTGTTTTCGTCTAGACAGAAAAAATTGGAGCCATTTTCAAATTCATCTGAACTGAGTTAAAAATGGACTAGGTTAAGAAAATATATGTTTTTGTACCTAACACACAAACATGCATCATTAAATGGCACAGTAATACCAAATATTTACCGTGTCATTAGAGCTGCTTGTAGCGTGCGTGTTTCTTTACAGTAAACACGCCATGTTTTCCTATAAAAACAAGGACTATTTAATTACGGCGAGTAATGTAATTCCGCTGATGGTGTCGTGTGCTCTCGGAGGGCAATGTCTCGATACAAATTGGCGCGCGCATGTCACGTAACTTAATCAGCACCCTTCTTTTACCCACCCCCGTCAGCTTTATAGGCAAATATGCCTCGATATATTTAATAAAACATGCAGATAACTCTAAATTAGAGTAGATGGAGCCTTTGTCCGACTTTGATGTTTAACGAACTGCATTTGTTTTTCTTTGAATCGTAAATGAAAAAGTATTTGTGAATTTGGTTATGTAATTTTACAAGAACTCATAACGTACACATGATAACATTCTTGAAACGTGTTTACACTTCATAAAGTTTCACGAACGACTTGTATTTAGGTTTAGAACATACCACTTAGATTATAGGCTTTTTTTTTTTTTTTGTGGATGTGAAATCATCAAATAACTTCTCCCGCTCTGGGTGGAGTAGAAGGGCGTGTCAGACTTTTACTGACTAAAACCCACCCGTGTTCCTTCAGGTGCCTATGCCCGGCACGGCGACCCCGGCGGCGGAGATTATAGTAACTACTACCTAAATAGTTTTCCACATTTCTGATTTCACTGCGGTGAAAACATGTCACTCGTTTACATAAGTGAGTGTTATCAAAGATATTAGTTTATAGTAATGTCTGTGATAACACTCCACTTAAGCTACTTACTTACTTTGTTAAGACAGGTCAGTTTGTTACCAAAGTGACCAGTCTTAACAAAGATATCATAATGTGTAACAAACAATCTGCTGTTACATACAGTACAGCTACAAAGTGAAACCAAAGAAAGTTGTATCGCACGGTCGCGGTCGCGTCATCGATTGCTATACGCAATAACGCCGCACGTGCATTTCCATCGCTCACACAACGGCGGGGGGGAAGCGGGGTGGGGGGGTTATTTGTAAACTAAGCAACGTACTCTATGGGAAACCTTTTTATTAAATTGGATTGGCGAGGCAGACAGCTGGCTAAGTTGTACGGGCTCGTCCCTATGATTTATGCCGTCGTTGATTCGTTTAAATTAGATTAATTACTTGATTGAATCGGCGATACGGAATACTTACAAATAAGTGATAGGTACAGACTTCCTAATGCTATGTTATTGATTTTCGGATTCAAATAAAATTGTAGTTACGTGGCTTCGAAGTATCACTGATACAAGGATAACTAGGCAATGTTTCTTCACAGTAGTTTAGTAGTAGGTAGTGGAAATAAAATGTTTTTTATTGTATCATAAACTTTTAAGTCTTTCTTTTACTTACTCTGTTTAAAAGTTTAGTATCGACGTTGTAACTGTGTTCAATGAATATGTAGCTACATTTTACGGGTAGGTACCTTTTTATATCAATGGTAGGTACTCTAAATGTGTTTTGGTATAATCTGGGAAGGGAAGGGCAGAGCGGATAATTTGTGAATTGCGAGCACGTTTCACGTAATTTAACCGAGTCGAGCCGACACGATCTGACTCGGGCCGAGTGGAAAACGTTGTAAGCATTTCATGCGCCAATAATGCATGATCGCAAATACCCAAGTGTCAATTTGGGACGATACGGAAAATAGCTGACGTGACGTAATGTTTTATTGCTGATTTTATGATTACACAAGTTTTGCAAAATGTTTATGGATTAGGTAAGAAGGTAATAGACCTAGAGGTGACAGGATTTTTCATAACGATCATGGATACGGTTAGATTTACTTCGATGGGTTGTAGAGTAGTCCCCTAATGTGAATGACGTCGGTCTGCCTGCTCTGAGTGGTTGCAACTTCGAGTTATAGCGCTTACTAGAGGCGTCATTGTTGCGAAAATGTAGCTACATTTTAAAAGTAAATGTAACCGTATCCATGATCGTTATGAAAAATCCTGTGACCTCTTAGTTTATAATGTCTTCTTTGTGTTTATGTAAGTAAATAAATTTTCAAAACAACAACAATTCCTTTATAACAAATCAGGCAATTGTTACTTTTATTTGTTGAACTTGAGTGTTACAATACATAAATGCGGTCGTCCAAGCAAAAAGGGTCCAGTAGTGCGGTATTGAGTTAAGACTAGATTCGGTATCTAGAATAGTCAATTGATAGTAAGGATTGAAAAAAAAAATCAAAAATTGGCACATATATTTTTATCAGACTCTTGAAGTTAAAATTCTGAAAAAATCGTATAAAGTCATTTACTAGGATATGAAATTGTAGATAATTGAGTATTTATTAATAATCAATTAAAATCGCGAAATGCAATTTTTTCACCCAACTTTACAAAACTTCGTATAACTTGGAAACTAAATGGCGAGAACTGGACCCTTAATTTTGCTTTGACGCCCACAATTATTCACAATTCGGACACAATATTACTTTATACTACTATTGAGATGAGAAGATTCAATAGCGAAACGTATAGACTTTATTAACGTAAATCTACGAGGAAGCCAAAAAAACAGTCTATGCCCTAGACTGCCATGTTTGTTTGGCTTCCTCGTAGATTAATGTTAAATTCTTCGCAACATTTGCTTATATCAGGATTCAGGCCCAATCATCAACCCTTCTGTTGCTACGATCCTCCCCGGGGACACCCTCGCCCCGCCCGGCCCATCGTAAGCGTCATTGACTTCACCGTGTTAAAGCAGGGACATGATGTGAAAACATGTCATGTTTTTAGGGTTCCGTACCTCGAAAGGAAAAAACGGAACCCTTATAGGATCACTTGTTTGTCCGTCTGTCTGTCTGTCAGTCTGTCAAGACCGTTTTTCTCAGGAAAGCGTGAAGGTATCAAGCTGAAATTGATATCAAATACGTAGGTCTGTGGTCCCTTGGAGTCCTACAAAGATGAAACTTCTAAGTCAACGCATTAAAAAAATATGGCCATTTATGCGACATTTTTTGATACTCGCAAGTAAATCAAAACCTATAGGGTACTTCCCGTCGTCCTAGAATCATGAAATTTGCCAAGAAGCAAGGTCTCACAACACAAGTAAAGGAAAAAGTCCGAAAATTGTTAATTTGTAATTCTATCACATAAAAAAATATTGTCAAAGTTGTCAGTCCGTTAAGACCCTTTTTCTCAAGAACGCGTCGAGGTGTCAAGTTGAAATTAATATCAAATACGTAGGTCTATAGTCTCTTGAAGTCCTAAAAAACTCAAGCTTCTAAGTGAACGCAATAAAAAATACGGCCATTTTGCGACACATTTTGATACTCGCAACTGTCGCAAGTAAATCAAAACCTATAGTGTACTTCCCGTTGACCTACAATAATGAAATTTGGCAAGAAGCAAGGTCTCCCAGCACAAGTAAAGGAAAAAGTCCGAAAATTGAGAATTTGTAATTTTATGACATCATCATCACATAACACCACAATGTAGATGTTAGAGAAAGCCTATTCCGAACAAAGTATGATGATGTGGGCACAAATTAATTATATCGCAAGGTACCTAATAGGTATCATGTCCAAAGCTTAGTGCAGTCTGTAGCATGGAAGTTGCCACCAACTTTCCAGCATTTAAATCACCTAAAAAGTTTTTTTTTGACATCCAATGTTAAGTTTGTTTTTGGAATAAATTCTTTTCAACTACGGAACCCTTCATTGTGCGTGGTCCGACACGCACTTGGCCGATTTTTTATAGTTTTTTTCTGACTGTAATAGCTCTGACGACTCACCATGTAAAATAAAGAAAATAGGAAAAGTAGGCTATTTTCTTTATAGGTACAGGATATTATGATACGAATCATGTCATAATCATAATATACATGGCGATCATAACTCAAAAGTTATGGCTTTTAGAAACTTTTCTATACCTAGCTAATTGATATTTAACCTAGAAATACCTACTAAGTAAGTGTCAGTGGAATTATTCACATGATACCTACCAATTTGTTCTTAGAAAGCGCTAGACTATAGTCATAATTTTTATTTGTAAATTAAACCATTGGCAAAGTTGTGGTATTGCGGTGGAAATACTACTAAGTATTACAAATCAAACAGGTGTTATTCGAAGTATTTTCTCGTTTACATTAAAATGAAATATGTGGCAATAAAATACATATTATGGTTCTGAAATTTATAGGCACTCACAAAAGGATTAGAAAAGTCGATAAATTTTTCCCACAAGTCACGTTACACCCCACTGACCCCGCCATGTATTTTCGGCAAAAGAACGGAAGTCCGGAACTAAGTACACGTGCCGCAACGGAACTTGCGTCAGTTTCCGGTCTATCGCAATCAGAACTTTGCTGTTTGTTGTTGGTATATAATGTGACGTCATTGTTATGTACTATGTTGCTCAAATTGTACATTCTTATTTCATTAAAACATATTTATTGACGATAATAATTAACTAATCCTGACAAACGAAAGTATAACCAACAAAAATAATTACCAAATTATTTTTCTTTTAATTATCACGACATTCTATCACTACATAGTATAAAACAAAATCGCTTCCCGCTGTCTGTCTGTCCCTATGTATACTTAGATCTTTAAAATTACGCAACGGATTTTGATGCGGTTTTTTTAATAGATAGAGTGATTAAAGAGGAAGGTTTATATATGTATAATAAACGCGGGCGAAGCCGCAAGCAAAAGCTAGTTTAACGTATAATTATTACCTAATATAATGTCACAATTTAATATGTCACGTTGACGAGATTTCCCCATTTAAATATAGGTGACCTATTACATACCTATATTTAAATGGGTAATATCTCGTCATCCCGTTGACGATTAATAAACGCTTTGTTGTGTAACTTCGTAACTAAGCACAACAGTAATAGGAAAAAGAAAAAAAAAGGTAGACAATACTTGTACCAAAATCGATAGGCAAGAAGCCACGTGCTAAGATAACGGTGAGCGTGTACTGCACGTGTCCACACTGAGGGGTTGAATTCACGTACTGTGTTCCTATTCTGTACAATGTGCCTGTAATGATCAGTTGATCTGGGAACTAATAAATATGTTAGGGATTATGAGTGAAACTTCGATAAACCTGATGTGAACAGTTCTTTATCTATCGATAAAGTCATAATGCGTGGCTATTATTCCAACCGACTACTGTAAGCTGAAAGTATCGTGCTACTCGTAAGTGTGTGTAAGTAAGAGGCAGTAGATGGAAACTTAGCAGATGGTGGCCCAATGGTAACGGCCTGACTTATGTTGTAGGGCGTAGGCTCGAATCCTGACAGGCGCTTTACTTTGTGTAAATTATTTCATCACCACTGCTCTCAAAACGGTGAAGGAAAACATCGTGAGGAAACCGGCATGACCTAGAAGCAAAAATTCGAAGACATGTGACATCTACGAACCCGCATTGGGGCCGCGTGGTGGATTATGGCCCACTCCCTCTCATCGAGACGAGGCTTGGTGTCCCAGCAGTATGATGAGATGGAAACTGCCAATTGCAAAATGCGACTCTATCACGGTCTCACTCTTACTAATAATAAAACCCTTCTCTTAGGTACGTACTTACATTTATGATTTAAAGCGTGACTTTAAGTACCTATGACGTGGTACATTTCGACTCACGGGTTTTTGACTGCCAGCGGGGCCGTTGTTGCAACGATTACATGCTGCTTAGGTTGGGCAAGACAAAGAATCGGCAGTACAAATTGGCGACGGAAAAGCAATATCTCAACCATGAGAAGCTAGGTTAGTTTATCATGTTAGGGACAGTTCAGCTTTGTGCAGTCAGCGTCAAAAATATCGGGACGAACAGACTGTTCAAAATGATCTCAACAACTAAGAAAATTAAACTTTATCTCAATTGGATAAAGTTCTTGTCAGAATGACATTTGTCGTGTACTGTTTTCATTCTTAAACATTCCCTGTGTCATTGAGTTAATATTTAACATAGTTGTTTAGATAATTTTGAACAGTCTGTTCGTCCCGATATTATTGACGCTGGCTGTACAATGTATTTTCTCATTTTCTTACCAATGCCAATAGGTACGAATAAGCAATTTACTTTTGTTGGACATAAATGAAAGAACAAACCTCAATATCATATTCTTATTTCATAACTCTACGAAATTGCGTGCCCTCCATAAAAAAACCATTTTCATTATAATGTCTTTGTTGCTCCTTATAGTAATAAGCCGCAACCATAAAACCAGTCATCAAAAATAAATCTCAGATATACACACCACTACTGTTTCATCCCCTTGAATTCTGACAAAATTAAGAAGAACCCTCTTCCTAATTTAGTTTGTAATAAGTTATGGGGGGATGAGGGGTCTTTTTACAGTGGTCATGTTATCTTCCCTACTCGGTTTTCCCTTTTAAGGCCCTCTGGGCGGGCGGAGCGAATCACGACGAGAGTGCACTGGATAATGACGACACGCTTGTCCTACTATGAAAGCCATCTCGTGATGAATATTTTCATTAAGTGGCTGTCTCACAATGTTTTTGTCCCTTGTATTCTTTTGAATGAGGAGGAATTGCCAATTTGTTTTTGGCGATTTAGGTGGAAGCACCTAGAGATGAAACTTTTGATGTAACGATCATAAATTATTGATTAAGCTGTTAAGCCCGTGCTACGACAAAAAATAAGATGTAATGGACTAACTTACTTCTAAGTTTTGTCTAATTCTGACAGCAAACTACAGCAATTGAAAACATACTAAAGCACCCTTTGCTTTTTCCATACATAGGTATATGAATATAAGTTCTCATTCGTCACGGATATACTTGGGTGAAGTTGGGTGTGAATAGAATGATTCGCATCGCCGCTCTTGAGAGTTGAACGGCACTCGATCTGGGGTGCGTCTGCGGCTGTGCGCCTGCGCAACTGAACACTGGTTCGCTGTCAACTCGACACGACACGACAATTATCTGCACGGCACAAATGGATGGATAATGCGTTAATTACTGTCGTACTTTCTTTTGTTGGATGCATCGCAATGTAAGTTAGAAAGCATTTATAACTAGCAGAATATTGATTTTCTTTTTCATCATCAGTAGGTAGCTGTTAGTTTCTTTTTAGGGTTTCATACCCGAAGGGAACCAAACGGAACCCTATTACTAAGCCTCCACAGTTCGTCCGTCTGTCTCTCACAGGGCTGTTCTTATGAACCGTAATAGGTAGACAGTTGAAATTTTCACAGATTGTGTATTTCTATTACGGCTATAGCCGTAATAGAAATACACAATCTGTGAAAATTTCAACAACAAATAACAAAAATAAAATAAAGTTAAAAATCTTACCGTAGCATATGAGGTGTCATTGTCTAGAACTCATCGAGTAGAGTACAAATACCTACATTTTTTGTTTTGTACGTATATATTTTTTTTTCTCCAAATTGAAGAAATAGGGGGCCGTAAAAGTTGTCAATTTTAGACCATTTTTGTACGAGCTCTATCGCAACAACTAAGTAAGTAAGTAAGTAAGTAAAATTTTATTTGTTTAAACATGGTGTACAAAACAAGGAATTTGAAACTTCTGTATATCATATATGCCTACTGTATTTTATCAACAAGTACTAAAAACGCCGATTTATAAGGTATTTTGTTTAAATATGGGCGATTTTCTGAAACTGCAAAAAATAACCTTGTAATTCACAGTATCATTATGAAATACAAAGTTATATTTGCGATTGTTAAACATAATATGGTACGTAACCCTTCGTGTGCGAGGTCAACTCGCACTTGGCCGGTTTATTTGCTTTTTTAACAGATCGTCTCCTGACAGTGACAACTAAAGGATACAGGTAAGCCCCAACCAAACATTCGAGTTTACAGAAGATAGGTACTTATTTAGCACGTGTCCGCGATGTCCGTTGGATTGTGACAAACTGACAACTGGCCGAGATAGACCAATATTGGTACTTACGTGGCCAGGATGTTTACCGTACATATAACGCCGTCCGACTAAAAGCTAAGAAAATATTAACTTCACGGACAAATATTCAACAAAAAACTCTGATCTTCTCAACACGACCTAACAGTGAATGTCGAATGAGTAAATCTGAAGTATCTTATCGCGAGGCTGTATAAAAAGCAGTTTTGACAGAATGATCTGTGATAAGGAATCGGTTATTTTTGTTATATTAGGTCATAAATACATGTTAGGGATGCTGTGACGATTTTGGTTCTGCTTATCGTGTGCTGTTATCAGCCGGAAGGCGCGCTCTTGACCCCGAATTGATAAAGCTTACACTAAAATAGCTCGGCCGTAGATAACGTATGCTTTACGTCCGCTTGTGGGAACTGTGGGTAAAAAATAACGAATTCAACTGTTACTCATGATTTTTATAGTGTATGACATAAATAAAGAATTTAAAATATAGGCTTGCCTCGAAGCTTTAAAGTTAGTTCAGTGTTTGAGCACTCGCTGTCGTGCTCTTGAACCATTGGACCTGTTTACATTATCTTCTACAGGAAGTCTTTTTAGGGTTCCGTACCTCAAAAGGAAAAAATGGAACCCTTATAGGATCTTTCGTGTGTCTATCTGTCTGTCTGTTTGCTCAGGAACGCGCGGAGGTATCAAGCATGTATATAGGACTATAGGTTTATGATCCCTCTAAAAAATCAAGCTTCTAAGTCATCACAGTAAAAAATACGGCCATTTATCCGACATATTTTGAAACTAGCAAGTAAATCAAAACCATTGACCTAGAATCATGTTTTTTTTTTGGAATTTCTTGTTTTTCAACTACAATGTTTGTTTTTGGGGTCAATCATTTTCAACTACGGAACCCTCCATTGAGCGTGGTCGACACTCACTGGGCTGGTTTTTTTGGAAGGTAATTTTGACTTACTTATGGACCACCCGATGGTAAAAGTGCCTATGATGCGTAGGCACCTACGCCTGTCCTGAAAGATTGGTTTACTCTGAATTTTAACATTGAAAACTTTTTGTTATTTTTCATGGTGTTATATAGAAAAGTAGTGTTGCTACAATGTGGGAAGATCTTCCAGAGTTATATTGCTCGACTAGGTGCGAAACAATCCAGAAAAACTATCAAGTGCAGCAAAAAAAATCTCCACAAAACGTGTGAGTCAAGTAGGTTATATTTTGAGCTTTACTAAAGCTAAGCCCATCAAATATTTTGACACTGCTGTCGGCAGATAAGAAGTGTCGCAGTAAACTCATCGTCGACTAACACTGCTGACATTTATCGTCTTTAACTTTTTGCGCGCTGTCGTAATATTTTTCTTTCTGCGTTTTCAATATTATTATGTTATTTTCAGTGTGTATTCCTGCTATAACATTTGCAGGTGTTTGCGTTCGCTGCTTTTAATGATGATTGATTTTCTATTTTGGATAGCTTTGGAATAGGCACTTAAATGTTTGTATTTGTTTAAGTGGCAGACCCAAATACAGGTTTCTCTCATGTGATTTTTATAGTTCTGCTAAGTATATTACATGTATACTTTGATTAATATTTATGTGCTTTTGTATTAGATTTTTTTCTTAGAAAAGGAAGATTTATAATTTTACTGGCTTTTGCCCGCGGCTTCACCCGCGTAGAGGTCGGCAATTATCTCAAAGGAATGTACTACCGGGATAAAAAGTAACCTATGTCCTATTCCAGGTCATGGTCTACCTATGTGCCAAATGTCATCCAAATCTGTACAGCCGTTTTAGCGTGAAAGCGTAACAAACAAACAAACTTTCGCATAATTTATAATATTAGTTAGGATTAATCAAAAACTTATTAATTTGAAGGATTTTAGCATTTAAGACATCTATTATATAGTTTTACTTATATGCAACACTAATGCTTTATTTTGGTTAATTATAAAGATTTCTAATTATACTACGCAATACGTACAGACATATTCCGTGACGAGGTCTTCAAGTGAATAACAAGAGGATCATTATACTCGCCCACCATAGAGAGTAGGCTCGCGCGGTGGAAGGGACGCGAGACGGACGCCGATCAATAAGTCAAGACGAAGGCAAACGCTATAAGGAGGGTATTATTATATAAAGGCATTTTACTTAGAATACATAGCTTTAAAGACATTTTTGGTAGGATGACACAAATATTTTTAGCTAGATACATATTACTTTGAAATGGATAGTGATCATTCTCTATTGATAAGAAGAGCTAAAGAAAGGTATTTTATAATTCGAAATACAAAATAAAAGAAGTAATAAAGGAGAAAAATAAAGTACAAAAAGATTTTTCGCGACCCTGCCAGGATTCGAACCTGGAATCTTCTGATCCGTAGTCAGACGCGTTATCCGTTGCGCCACAGGGCCAGATGATAGAAGTTGTTAAATTAATCATTAGCTTCTCATAAAAATAATACATAGTAAAAAATTCATTTTGTCGAAAATATTTTACAAGTACTTGCAAAATTACCTAATAAAGTTAGTATTTTTTTACAAACTCTGTTTATAACCTTGATATTTTCATATATACATTTAGGTGATTAGTGTGTCTTTATTACTTTGGCTGTTTCTTTGATCGTTACATAAAGGGGTTCATTAGATAGTGAACACGTGAACATTTTACTAATTAACGCTAGCAGTGAGGTCGTGTGCAGGCCGCGTGTTCGTTAGTGCCCGCTACGACCGCGGGGCGGCGCCATTGTGCGCGCGCACGCTCCACAACGAACATTTAGTTGATTTTTATTCTAATTTGACATGGCAGAGGCATAATAAACAATCTTGTATTGATCATAATTTATTGTTTATAACTTTATTAGTATGCACACTGAATGTGTAAGCGTTAATGTAAATCATAATTTTCTAGAACAAATTAATTTCTATACGACGAACATTTCTATTGAGATGAGATAACAAGAAAATGTGGTATCAATAAAAACAGATTTTATAGACCACATATCAACATCAAAATATAACATCACTTCAAACTTACGAATGGACCCTAAAAAAAGATTTAACACGAATATAATTTTAATATCATTTCATTTTACGATTTTCCTTGTCGTTCCACGTCTTTCACGTAAGAAGGCGTTTAAATATTTTTCATACTATAAAACATTTCAAGAGGAACATTATGCACATAAATTAGTGCGACAAGGTTCCTATGGCCATCAACACTTCGTCGGCTGTTCTGTCGCAACTACCACGCACCACAGTTACCACTTCCCTCATAAAAATTCGGTTTTATGAACTTTTATTATACGAATAAAAGATAATGATAAAATACTAGATAATTATATTTGAACACATGTAGGTATGTCTGTAAAAATGGTAAAAAGTGTAATTGGAATTATGAATATCGAAATAGCTATTTATAAAATGCATGAATATTAATAATATGCAGAGCAGTTTGTAGAGAACTTTGAATATTATGTAAGTAACACAAATTGTATGAATTTACGTAACACTATGTTTTTTGTGTACATTTCTAATGTGGTATCTCTCAGTGATACGAGTATATATCGAGCAATTCTTGAGCACTTCAGCAATTTCTCGCAACTCGCAGCTGTTTAATGATTAGTGTGAAGAGTTGAGTGTGAAATGATAACAACCGTCAGTCTGGAGAGGTGATTTCAACGCTGCGAGGGCTTTCAGCCGAAGTAAGGCCTGCTTACGTTTATCTAAATCAACCACTTGAGATAAGGCGATAGCTACACTGTGTGCGCTCTGCAGGTGGTTCTACTTAAAACAGAAAATTGCTACTATACACAACACGGTCCTTGTTAGGTACATATAGTGCATTATGTAGATAGATATATATAGATACTTTGTTTATACAAAAAACAGTCATTAGGTCCGATAGGGCCGATGCCGCCGGTGTCACGAGTTGTTCGAAAGAGATACCGTGGCCCTGGAATAGGCAACTGAAGGAACACGGGTGGGTTTTAGTCAGTAAAAGTCTGACACGCTCTTCCGCTCCACCCAGAGCGGGAGAAGTCATTTGATGATTACCCATCCACAAAAAAAAGTTACTTATCTGTGGCATAATAGTACCTACCTGCTGTGCAACATTTTGTATGGTCGAACTTTTTCTGATTAACACTCATTTTTCATGACTTCTGTAAAATCTAGTACCTATCTGTCTTTAACTAATCAGTATTTAGCTATCGATTTAGATGGTACTTACCATGCTACCAGATAAAACAACTGCAAAAACTATGCTCTCACCATAGTTTTTGCAGTTGTTTAGGAGTCATCCTAACTGGAATTTTATTTTGCTGAAGTTGTATCTATGTAAGGCCAGTTTTACTATAATAATGTTGTTAATTAATGGTTTAGGCAAATCACAGCTTGCCTTTGCCAAATCAACTACTGCAACAAAGTCTAGCCGGTCAAGTGAAACCGTGTATTTTGAACGCGGTTGCACAGGCGCCGCCCGGTGCTACCGCGGCGGTGCGAGTAAATCCTATACATCAACGAGCTCGATCCGCTTCCGTTCAAATAAACAAGCGTTCATAAAGCCGGCTCGATGACGTCTATATCTACTTCACACTCATCCATCGCTCTTTATAACACGCTATAAATATGTACGCGATGTATTTCAAATGAAATCGCACGAAATTGTTTGTCTAACTGAAAAATATGACCCACTGTGAGTTTGTTTTTTTGGGAGCATTGAGAAACAATATTATAAGTCAGCCTACGGCCGGTTTATTTATTTTTTTCAAATGATTTTGTTTATATGTAGCTGAAAATACACATCATTATTATCCTGCCCTTATCCCAATCTATCATGTCGATTTCTTCCATACTGCTCTATTAGTCGTCATCCCCGTAGTACGTTAGTACTATTATTTATTCTGTGCCCGTAGTCACTCCCTTTCTAGCCATATCATCTTTCACACAGTCCATCCATCGTTTCTTTGGTCTTCCCCTACTCTTATAGCCATCTACATTCATACTCAAAACTTTCCTCACGGCATTTTCCTCATTCCTCCGCATTATATGCCCATACCATGACAACCGATTTCCGCTTTCGTAACTGAAAAATACACATTAGGTAGGATCAATCAACTCAACCTATCGCAGTCCACTGCTGGACATAGGCCTCTCCCAGGCTGCGCCGCAACATCCTGTCCTCCGCCTTCCTCGATCAACCAGTCTGTCCCAGCCACCTTTTTAACCTCTTGAGTGTCGTATGATATCGCATAGGTTGATAAAGAAAGTGCTCGAAACTCGAAAAAATGGCTCGAAATGTCAACGGAACTTCATAGGTTCACAACTACTACTGTCATTGTCACGGTCGCCATTGGACGATGTTATTTTACGTATATTTGTACTTGCAAAACGATCTGGATGTATATTTCGACTAATCGATTCATACTTGACCGGTTTTAGTAACATTTGGTTTTGGGAACACCACGAATTCGTCGTAGGTCTATCTAGCTGGGGGATACACATTAAGTAGATATGGTTTTGGGAACACCACGAATTCGTCGTAGGTCTATCTAGCTGGGGGATACACATTAAGTAGATATGGTTTTGGGAACACCACGAATTCGTCGTAGGTCTATCTAGCTGGGGGATACACATTAAGTAGATATGGTTTTAGGAACACCACGAATTCGTCGTAGGTCTATCTAGCTGGGGGATACACATTAAGTAGATACCTATTGGAAACTTCACATTTTCAGGAAAGCAAAAACTACAGGGCATATAACGTTCTTGAGATTGTTTAAGACTTGACCATTTTTGAATTGGTTATTCCCACTTGTCGATAAAGGTCTGAAAGAGCCTTGAAAAAGGATTTAAAACGGTTTCATTTTTCAATAGTTACTGGACACCTGCGGCGTCGCGTAATACCTAATGTCGTCTCTAATTTTGTCCGCCTTATCCACCAAAATAAAAGCATGTTCATACATACGTAAATAGTCCTACAAGCGGTCGTCTTTTTAGGGTTCCGTATATCAAAATAAAAAAAAACGAAACCCTTATAGGATCACTTCGTTGTCCGTCTGTTTGTCTGTCAGTCTGTCAAGACCCTTTTTCTCAAGAACGCGTGAAGGTATCAAGTTGAAATTAATATAAAACACGTAGGTCTATGGTCCCTTGGGGTTCTAAAAAGATCAGGCTTCTAGTCAACGCAATAAAAAAACACGGCCTTTTATGCGACATTTTATGATACTCTCAAGTAAATCAAAACCTATAAATTTTTTTTGTTATTACAATGTTAAGTTTGTTTTTGGGATAAATTCTTTTCAACTACGGAACCCTTCATTGTGCGTGGTGCGACACGCACTGGGCCAGTTTTTATTATTTATGTTTCCGCAGGACAAGCGTGTGGTAATGTCCTATTAAGGCTACGTTCATGTCTTGTGTTCGAAGCGAGGTGCTAACAGCAGGCAGGCCGTGGGAACAGCAAACAAACTGATTTTACTCAAACACCTCATTCAGAACTATTTCTTGGAGCAGTTCATTAACGTTTGACTTTAGGTCTTTACTGATGTTTAATAAGACTTATGTAGGTATACTAGAAACTAGGGGAGGCCTATGTCGCAAGACAACTTGACCAACAAAGTTGCTGAAAAACGTGTTTTTATTTTTTATTAAACTGTAAGTAAAATTAAAATGAGGTAATTTAAGAATAAGCTAAAACTGAATCTATGGTATTTGGTCAGTGAATAATGGCTTTTATTATTATTATTATGTAGGTATACCTATAATAGTGCCCATGTCTTGCTAAACATCACTTATTTAATAAATCTACTATTTTGTAAAGATATTTTGTACGTATAATTTAATAACTAATAATATAATTAAATAAATAAATAACTATACAGCCTGCTTCTTCATTTGCCCGTTCTCGCTCAGTACGTAGTTGAGTTTGGAAAAATCTTTTCTTAAGGGTAGGGAGGGGGCTAGGCTAGGGTAGTGCTGCCAACTAGCGTCAACATTGAGAAAAAAATCATAAGTCTGGAGATAAGGAACATTTTGAAATTTCCTATGCTCACATTATTAGTCAGATGAGGTAGCTCAGGTGAGGTCAAAGAAATTCTGGCTCATCTGACTAAAAATGTGAGCATCTGTTTCAGACGTATGATTTTTTTCTCAAAGGTGCGCCACCTGTTAGCCGCTATACTCGCCTTAACACTGAGGCCTGTAAGAAACTCAATAATTATCTTACTATGCCTAGTCCTCCCTTTATTGTTAATTCAGAATCCGGCTGTGTCTGTTTGTCAGGCATTTAGTCATTTACTTACGAAACTGTTTTCTACGTAAAGATGCACTTATGCCAAAAGGAAAACGGTGTGAATATTGTTTTTTGTTTGTTTAGTTCGTAAATCGTGCACAATTGTTTTTGTTTGTTCATCATGTCTATCAACATGGCATCGTTGACGTCGCACACAAATGCTTTGTTTGTTTGCAAACATCTTTGGAATTAGATACCTACTATTATGTACGATTTGCTGCTGAAAACTGCTGAATTCTTTTGTAACACGAAAACACTTTTAGCAATTTCTTGAAAGACCTAGGGGTACTATGAGCTCATAATTATAGCAGGGCAGAAGTTGAACGGTTCCAGTGTGAGAGAGAGACGGAGCTATATACGACTTGTAGCACCATAATTTTTTCTCAACGGATCCATGATGTGTTTTCACGTCATAGTACGGCCCCGGTAGATGTAGATTTATTTGCACTTTCAGGGTCTGGCCTGATTAGTTTTAGACTCTAATAGACGATCAGTTTTATTTCAGGAGGAGCCAACTCAATGACCAGAACAATTAATCTAACTGAGTAGTTAATACCACAGTGCCACAGTACTTGTACCTACCTAACCTACCAAACATACCTAACCGTCGTCCACCACGTTTCACACCAGATGTTTCCAAGAAGATCGCATTGCATTGTTTATCATACAAATAACTTTCAAATAAAGTAGGTAATGATGACGCCGATCTCTAGGAACACGACAACGGTGGAAAGGTGTCAATGACTGGCGCCAGACGGACGGCAAGCTTTGACTCCGAACCTGAGACTGTCACACGAGACTCGGTAGAATAGCATTATGAATGCAAATGTATGATTGCTGCATACTGAATATTTTTCTCGGCTGACAGTGGGATATCTTTATCCCACTAGTTAGCCGAGTGTGTTGTTTAACTTCTGTGGACCTAGCACGAACACTCCTAGTAAACGTAATGTTAAATTCGAACGCTTGACGAGCTCAGCGAGGTTTTACTTAGTTTTAAGACTTTATTCGTATCTAGGGGTGACACTAATTGTGAAAAAAGAGGAACTCGTGGCTAATTAATAACAGCTGCACGGTTCGATCGATCAGGTTAAGCTATGCTTGCAACGTTGGTCAGTATGACCATCTTTATACAGGGTTATTTTTAAAACACCAGTAACCTCTTAAGGCGTCATTGTACTCATCATTATGAACAACTTTTACTATGGGACCAAACCTGAAATCGCGAAAAAAAAATCAGCTGTTCAGTACATTTATCTACATCAAAATTCGTCGAAATGTACTGAACAGCTGATTTTTTTTCGCGATTTCAGGTTTGGTCCCATAGTAAAAGTTGTTCATAATAATGGGTACAATTACCTCTTAAGAGGTTAATGTTGTTTTAAAAATAACCCTGTATAATACCAAGACCCCTCCGTGCCCCGGAAAGCACGTTCGTGGATCTTTGACAGTTACGGGTCGTCATAAGCCCGAAAGTCTAACAACCAGTCTTGCCAAAGGGTCTCGTGTGACCCAGTAACTGGGTTGTGGAAGTCAGATGGGCAGTCACTCATGTAAAATGCTGGTATTCAGCTGTATCCGTTTCGACTGGAAGCCGACCCCAACATAGTTGGAAAAAGGCTAGGCAGATGGGTGACACTAATTTGCTTGTGGCAAAAATTTTAACCAAAATGCTGTTGATTGTTGTATTCTCGATTCTTTCGTGCTAGGCAAGTAGGTAAGTAATGTATAGAGAAGATGGTGTGAGGAAAGAGGCGGGTGTTTACGTATAGTGGAATTATCAGGAATGATGTAGGCTATGCGAACTCGTATTTAAAAAACTGTAAAAAGTGCAACAGCTCCTTCGTTACACATTTATTGACATGACTCAAGCCGATGTTCAAGAAGTATACTAACAACCACATAATCATGTCATGTCCCTAGTTCCTAACCCTCGTTATGAACATGAACATACTTGCACACATTGCACGGACTATAAAGCTTGCGCACGAGCAGTTGTACAAATTAAGTGACTGAACTACTAATGTCCGAATTGTCTCATGCCTAATGCATGCATATGTCGTTGCATCAGCTTTTCCGCCCTAAACTACTAAGGATAATATACCATTATACCTAGATCTACTCCGCCCCCTTCTGGTTCTATGAAAGTGATATTAGATACAGGGTTTGTGTAAGATATTAGGGGTCATGAATATTTGGTTGTTTATGCATTGCGCATGGTGTTGCGCCATATGGAGTATTAGCGGGACACTTGGGAGTTGGATGCGGGATTGCTTCGAATGGAAACAACTGGCTACATTTGCGACCTAATGTTATGTTATGATATCTCCATATTCTCCATATCTACTATGGTATATCGCCAAAGCTGGTTTGCCAACAGGACTGGACTGTTTGCACTCACTTAGTTCTCAAAAAGTTTTTAGGACTCAGTACTGTAATTGGCCGTTTAGGTCTCAGGTAAACTAACATATCTGTATCAAATTACACCACATAGGTACACTAATTGATGTCGCAATCATACATTCAAAATCAACGATATATTACGAAGCATACATTAGTAGGTATTTACTATTTATACAAAACTGCATAATTAACAAGAAATAAAAATCCTAATCCATCAATATCTGCCGTCGACACGAAGTCGAGTCATAAATTCATATGGCGGGGCGACTTAATCAAAACGTGCACTTGGCGAGCCCCTTTACCCCCTCAGAGGGCGCACAATGTCGAATATATTCATTTCCTCCGCAATATTTGTACATTAGAGGTCTCGGCTCGCTTCGCTCCCCATTGCTCTCTAGTTTGACTCTATAGCTTCAGTTTTCTATGGGGAAAATGTCCCTTACCATCGGTACACCAGCTTCGTTTTGAGACAACATGTACCGAAGTATAAGAACACAGTCAGCTTAACATGTTTTCGGAATATAATTTCCTGTATAGTCAAGTATAACTTCGTTAGCAATATTATCGTCAATGAAGAGATAAGTGACGTCAATGTAGTTTATCAGCACAATTATGAATGGGTGCGATATAAATGTTTTTGGTTTTATAATTATAGCTATGTATGTAACAGATTATCTTCGTATTATGCAGCTGTTTAGTATTTGAATGCGCAGAATCATCACAAATGTGTAGAATTGCAAATATTACATTACAATGTTCAGTCATTCTATAACCGCAATATTCTGCAATGACTTTTAATTTTTCTTCACTCTCAGTTCGCGACTGTTTGATTGCTGTATATGCTTCGAGTTTCCCGAGTATTGTTCCGTAGGCATGAGACAAGGGAGACGGCCGCAGCCGAGTAATGAAACCTTAAATCCCTGATACGGACTCGTAATCCCCTGACGAGAAGTTAGTGCAGGGGTGTCCCGCGCCAGTTGGCCGCACCTAATGCGGTTTAGTGTTTCATTTCCAGCGCAAATTGTGTTTTTATACAATCATCGGGTTGTTTTTTTTAATCTAAATCGCTTTTGCAACTGTTCTAGGACTTGCACTTGAGCAGTCTGAAATGAGGATGGATGTAAGAAACTGGGAAGTTCACGGTTTTTAATTTTTCTTCATACATACACTCACGCCTTCTTCCCATAGGGGCAGGCAGAAACTACAGAACGCCACCTGCTACGATCCTTACATACTGCTTTTGCCTCGTTTACGTTCATACAGCACAACGGTTGCGAGTATTACGAACCTGACCTTTCTGAAGAAAATCACCAATAAGGTCACTATACATCTTCCTAGGGCGTTTCCACTCACATCTGCCTTGTAAATACTTTTTGTTAGTCGCCTTTCATTCGTCCTTTCAACATGACCAAACCATCTAAGCATACTCTTTTCAACTGTTCTTTCCTTTGTATTTATTGACATATTTGGTTACAGATACATATAACCCATTTAGTTATTAGATTCAAAAGAATTCTGTAGCTTGATTGAGATGATAATGATCGTCGGTTTCTACAACATTATATTCTTCTAAATTGCATTCTCGTCATGTTCTGCAGATTCTAAAAATAAATAAATTAATTCGATGTTGTTTTACCTTAACTCTTGAGCCATCTTTAGATAAACTGGTGAAGTCATCCGAGTGTTCTATTATTTATGAAGTCAGCTGATTACGTAACAATCACAAACAAATCGCTGTCAGAACTCAGAATGCGTAAACAACAGTGACGAAATATCACAAATATTTAATTGAACATACTGCTGAAGAGAAAATCACTAAAATTCCATGGTTTAAACTTAATTTGTAGCAGACAACCTTGACGAGCAAATTCAACCTCGAAGTACAATTTTCCTGTTGTTAATCTTTGTGTATTCAATATTTATGTTACATTTTAATGTTTGAACAACGTTGTATGCTTGTTTCCTTGGCTCGGCTTTATGGCTTGCTGTTAAGCTGTGATACAATCGGTATGATCTTTACTTTTACTGTGGCGTCGGTATCGAGATTGCACGATCGCTGGTGTCGCAACCCTGGCGCGATCGATCTCGGCATCGCGACTGGAGCATTCGAGCCTGCCGTCGGCGACGCACGTGCACTCCGCTTAATGAGACCCTGCCAGCCATCTTCCGATCGATGTTTACGCTCGTTACTTTCCACGATGCTGGATACTGATTTAAAATAATGACCGCGATAATTAAGGAGGGGTTACAAATTACAAAGCCTTTTTGCTGGTGCTTTTATTTTCCGCTTTTGATAAGACTTCTTCGTTGTATTTTTAAAGCGAAGTTGGATTGACGTTCAAAAGTGCCTTTTATGTGCCTATTCGTAATAAATTATATTTCACTTTGACTTTGGATAAGAGCCAGCGCGCACTTGTGATTTTTAATCGGGCGATAGTTTGATCGTTATGGGAATTAATAGGAAAGGCAGCACGATCGTCGTAGGTACGATAGCAACTAAAATATCGGTCGACTAAAAATCGCAAGTGCGCGCTGGCACTAAAAGAAGCCTCCGATGTTCTTTTGTTGAATTAATTGTTCAATGACCTTCACATGAATTTCACATTCATTTCTTCACATTGTTACATAAATATGCAAAAAGGTTTTTCGCAGTCGGTAGGATTCGAACCTACGCTCCCAGAGGGAATCTGATTTCTAGTCAGACGCCTTAACCGCTCGGCCACGACTGCACATGACAGTCAGACGAAATTATCTGTCTTGTCGCCCGAAGCATTTATAATAACAAATTGAACTAGATAGAGAGAGAAAAAAAAAATACGTGAGGCACTCGGTACTCGTGCTATCTTATTAACGTTTGCAGCTGCTTTTAATTGAACAATTTAGCATTGATTATTCGCCATCACTTATCTTGTACGAAGATCACGGATCTTGACGCCCTGCTCTTTGAATAACAAGAGGAGAGAGTGAGAAACTCATGCAGCGTACCCGCATTCCTAATTAAACAAAGATAAACTGATTACAAATTGAAAGTTACATCGGAAGCGGTGGCAGTAAGTAGAGGTTATTTGTGGAATCATTGTGCAGTAGTAGTAGCCGCCTATTTACTCAGCTGTAAGTCAGGCACTAAAACAAAATAAATGGAGCGAGAAATCCCCGGTCTGTTCACAACACAAGTGCGGTTTTATGATTATGAGATGCGCACGCGTTGTAAAACAGCACGAATTAATCATTGCTCGTGAAGATCAGCTTTTACTATTTTATGCGTAACAATAGGGAACTTTGGTTTATTAGCGCTTTTTCTTGTACGGTTCTTTGATAGACAAAATGTTTGATGCTTCTATTTTTACGTAATCCCGTTTTGTAGTAAGTCGACCAGTTAACGCAACGGACATTTAACTGTGGTAAGCATACGAGTAAATAAAGATTTTACATACTGGATGTATGTACCTAAACAACCTTCTGATTTTGTGAATGTAAGTTGTAGAATGCAACAGTTTTTACCAAGGCTCGTCGGTATTAATGAAACTGGTGATGTTGTAAAACGAAACAATAAAACATGTAAATGTAATCTGTCAGAAACAACCATATTGACGTGGTCACAGTATCTGGCCATAGCGTGACGTAAACAAAGCCGGCCTGAACCGGTGCAGACCGGTCTAGGGATGCAAACATTAGGGAAAACTGGGAATTTTCAGCATAATTTATAGTCTTTTGTTTATACCAGAAATTACGGAAATAAATAAATAAATTAAAGTTGATTTATGTATTCAGTTAGATAGAAGTGGGTATAAGTTAAGGTTTTATATTTACAGTTATCATTATAAACTGTGTCATTAAAGGTATTATAGTTGCATTAGTAAATGAGCTGATAAAAATCGTAGGTATTTGCTGATACTGAAAAAGTGAAAAGCAATGCGTAATTTGCACAAAACAATATTTTTTATGTTTATTGGCCTGCTGCACCCTAAAAATTTGGCAGTCATGGGGACTACAGCCGACAGAAGTGAAAACTTAAAACTCATAGCATGTCGCGGTGATGTGGTGACGCAAACCCGTAAAGATTCCCCCTACCAAAAATCGGTCAACGCGCCTAAAGAAGTTTTGACTTCAAAACATGTATAAGTCATAGTCAAAGGTCGATATGCAGTCTCTTCCCGGAATGACTGGTTTATCTTAGGTTTGACCAAAGCCTTCGGGCAAACCCCGAAATAAATTCCAATTTCGGCCTTTGGGGGCGGGCACCCCGAGGTTCGGTTTGGTTAGGTTCCGTTAAACCCTGCAGTTGGAAATAGGAGCCCCGCGCAGCGGGATTTCGTCGACCTGCTGACGAAAACCCTAACCCTAGACAGTCAACGACCTGAGGATTGACTAGTCAAACCTAGGAGCGCCGGAGCTTCGATGTTCGACTATAACATATATACCTACTACCGTAGCCTACTACTTATATATTTTTCTTTTCCACAACTGTATCTAACATTAACATTACCAGCGGTGACACTTGTATACACGGGCTTACAGATACAGAAAATGATTGTCACCAGCGAAGTAGTTTGACATTGACACGCGTTGACTGTGTCTATTCGCTGCAGCGACAGCCCTAGAATACAAATGAGTGTGTTTTACTAGACAGTTGCATTCTTTTGCATGCGTATTTAAAACTGTTTGTGCATTGTGCATGTGCATTGTGCAGGCCAGGGAGACAATGCTGAAGCGTGAGCTAAGCGCTTTATATTTAGACGGGGCGGCCGCTAACGCCGTCCATTACCGTTTTGTCGCGTATTGTCGCGATTTGTCTCTATTGCCACAGAGTGTCACATAGAGTATGTCCACATTAGGATATGCAACGAGTTAAGTGTTAATAGATTGTGAGTATTTGCTTTATGAACACCTGTATCTTATTTGCTTGTTTTTGAAAACTTCTTTAGGCGCGTTGAGCGATTATTGGTAGGGGGTAATCGGGGGGTTACCGTCACCGCGTCACCGCAACACCTCGACACGGCGACATGCTATGCATAGTATATCGAGGAAAAAATTTATCAAGTCTGGAGATAGAGAACATTTTGTCCTAAGCACACATTTTTAGTCGATGAGCTAGAATTTCTTGTATTAAAAAAATCAACACTAAACCTCCTAGGTTTGAAACTATAGCAGATAACGCCAACATCAGCCGTTTTTCGTAGCTTTAGACTTTGTAGAATTTTCTTCGGCTTACTTGATTGATACAAACTAAGTAGATCATGCATAATGGCATATGGTTGAAGGGCCCAATTTATACGGTAGCTCATCTATGAAAAACCAAATTGGAGAGTAATTTCTTCAAGTCCTTTGCACCACTACTAATAATAATAATAATAACCCCACCGCAGTATCTCTACGTTGACGTCGTGGTGGGGCTTGCGCGCTCCGAATTCTAGGTCTGTGCTTGTAGAGTTTACTTTGCCGGAACGGGTCTAGGATGAGGAGCCAGACCAAAAGAGATACAGAAACCCGCAGGGCAGCATGTGGCGAGCTGTTGGGCAGTAGCGACCCCACGGGAGAAGTCTTGTTCCTCACCTCTCGCTTGCCTTTATTGGCCGGCTGGAGTGAACACTGACGAGGAACAGAGCTCCCACCTCATTCTTGCCTTTATTGGCCGGCTTGAGTGGAGATTCGCAAGAGCAAACGTGCTCGGAGGAAGGAAGTATCCCAGTAAGATGCTGGTAGGGATCTTGACCGTACTTCCGGGATTGTCCTGATAGCCGTGGGATACCTCTAAACTCCTCACAAGCGCCTCAGGACATGTTGCCCCCTTGCCGCTATGACACTATGTGCTAGCGACCGTTTCTGGGGGCCCATTATTGAGTGTGCAAAGTCACCCCCTTCCATTTTAACTGTGTATATTATATAACATTGGTAAGGCAGGGGACATAGTTCTTCCATAGTTTAAGGTACCTAATCCACTACAGCCACCCAAACCCATAGCCCAATATGTTTTGTTTCCATGTTCTGCAATAGTCCTGCACCAACCGGAGGTTGTCCTTGGGTGCACTTGCATAGTGCATACAGGGATAATCGTCGGCTGGTGCCGCCTCGTCATTTGAAAATGTCTAAGGGGCCTCTGCGAGTTGGCTTCGGCCCCTCGTACGCCTTCTAAAGGTCCGGGACCCCAGGATCCCGAGATGTGTAAAAGACATAAAAAATAATAATAATAATATAATAATATCCTCGGACATTTCACACAACGCCATCTAGTCCCAAGCTAAGCAACCTAATGCTTGTGTTATGGTAACGAGATGGCTGATAAACTACTTATATACATTTTTTTTTTGTAAATACATACATATTATAGATAGAAAAACACCCAGACTCGGAACAAATACTTGTAGATCGTACAAATATTTTTTTCCGTGCGGGAATCGAACCCGCGACATGCTGCGCAGCAGTCAATCGCTCAACCACTACGCCAACCGTGTCGTCAAATAATACTAATTACAAACTATTTGCAAATCGTCATTACGTTTTGTAGTTATTTAGTGGTGAAGCATATTTGCTTCGAGTGGTCGTTTACTTGCAAATTATGATGAGTGGCAGTGATAATTATAAAGTGGTAAAGTAGTGAGTTCTATTGAAATGCTAAAAACAGTAAATGTTGTTTAGTACCTGCCATTTATTTCAACTTTTCAAATAGAAAAAACAACCGGTACAATAATTAGAAACGTTTGAAGTGCATTTACTACTTCCTCAATTAACTACCGAACTATATAACTATTCGATTTTATTGCTATTTAAATTACTATTTTATAGTGAACATTACGTTTACTGAGCTACACAAGTATCAGGGTGTGACGTCAGCATTCAGTATTCACAATAGAGAAGCGAAACGACGTTGAATAGAATTACAAATTGCATTTAGCATTATCGTGAATAAGCTAAAAATAGAATACTATGTCAGAGAAGGCAGTATACCCAGGGCCGCTGGCGTGGGTATTTGGTACACAATGCACGAGGTGACTGGGCCATCACTTCCGCTGCAGAACGCAACGCGACAAGATAGGCAGGCTATGCACTTGTGTGGTAACTAAGCCATAGAGTAATGTAATGCACACGATAGCAGTATACCCGTTACCTATAGAATTTTTGCAATGAAGAAGGCCACTTCATCCTCTCTCCTATTAAAAATTAACTTTGCTGTGCCCGACAGGGTCCTTAATTGATACGATGTTTTAACATACCAACTATGTACACATTATGGAATACAATAAAATATTGAGTATTGATTATTGAGTACTTTCACATTGCGAAAATTTGCGTCAACAAGAACATTGTCACGGAGCACAACAACTGGTTGCTTGGCTGGTTGTTGTGCCGATGTTCATGTTCACGCAAGGCTTTCTATAGCGCAGGTTTTCATTCTCGATGTTGTGGGAAGAAGGCTTTCATAAGTCTGGAATTCTTAGTGTGTGGCACATGCTTACCTTATACGTGATTGTTCATACATTATGTAATATACGATTCGATTCCATGTATAGTCGATCGTAGATTAATACAGTACACCTGCACACACACTAAACAACTGGAGAGTCCAATCCCGCATACGTGGGATCCCGCACTGTTTTTGCGGGATGAGAAATGCGGGACTACACATGCGGTATTTGCGGGAGTGAAAAAAAAATGGAATTGGAAGAAAAATGGGCGACAATATGCAGTCTTTAAAAGCATGCAAAACGTGCAACTATACTCTTTAGGGAGTACTAGGGATACAGAACAAGAATCGATACTTGAGTAGTTTTGAGTAAAGTTGAGTATACTCGATACTTTTGTTATACGATCGCGATGCCGAGAATTTTCATATTTTTCACTTTTGTAAGCAATGATACTTTTCACTTTACCGCTACATGAATTGGTCTAGATCTCCAATTCAGGGATATCCCGGTAAAATGAAATAACTTTAGGGAAAAATTTAATGCATCATGTTTGGACAATATCTCGCGGTGAAGGCAATTTCGTCATTATTCCAATGCAATACAATGTTAGTGATTTGTGGTAGGTATGGTAACTACATATACAGAGTTATTTTAAATTGGCTAGCTAAACCCCGCATACGCGATTGGTATCGACATTATTCGATATCGAACAATAAATTAAAATATAAAAACATTTTATATTTTTTTGGATAGAGTCTATGAACGCCGTTAGTGTTGTTACTTGAGTTGAGAAAAACAATTTTTCAATACATTTCCTCCAAACTGGTTCATATCGCACTACACTACGATTAGGTTCACAATGCAATGTATTTCATACACGTGCGATTTTTAAATTTTGCCGCACGTGTGCGGGAATAAACATTGCCACAGATAACATAAACCTATACTTAGTCCAAATTGGTTCAATGCCTCTATTCTCAACTCTCGGAGGTGAATGTTTTTTTTAAAATTTCGGCAAAGATATATGCATCTTTACGGCGTTAATATTTTTTTTGAATATTTAAATAATGTTTAAAATAAATAGAATATCATCAAAAACTATGATCATTACAATAAAAAAAAAACGTTTATGAACAAATTAACATTTATTTGTGTTCTAAACTCAAAAATATTTGAATTTTCTATTTTTCATATTAGGCTGTTTATCGGCTTTATACCTTTGCTATTCTCAATTCTCAATTCTCAATTCTCAATTCTCAATTCTCAATTCTTTATTGCGTTCCATAATGTTATAAATTCAAATTCAAATTCAAATCATTTATTTCAATCAGCAACTGGATCATAGCATTAGGTACATTAAAATAAAAATTACTAGAACTATAAAATAAAAATCAGACAAAAACACAACACACAAGATTATTTCATTTTATTATTTACAATAAATAAAATATAATAATAATATTTAATTAATATAATATTTATCATTATTTTTTATTTATTATTATTTTTTTTATTTTTTTTTATTAATATAATATTTTTTATTCTTTATTTTTTTTTTATAATATCAGTTGGTAAGCTTAAAAATAATGTCACAATTATGGACCCTGTCGGGCACAGCATAGTAGGAGAGAGGAGGAAGAGCGCTTATTTTGCGCGCTTATTATTTATTTACTTTTATTTTCGTTCAACCTGGCGAAAGCAAAGCGCGGAAAAAAATTAAAATTTAAATCATAGTTTCCTAATAATTCATGACAAAAATATTTTCCCTTATTTTATTTTATTTCCTAATATTCTGGACATAATTTAATTTATTTAGACAATAATATACATATACTATAATATTTTGACATCAATTATTATTTATTTGTTTTGTATTTTGTAATGAAATGTAGAATGACCATATGCATGCAATTTTACGTAATTTTTGATACCTACAAAATTTGTACGCCGTTAATGGCAAAACATGGACGCTCACAACATTTATTTATTTAACACATTGCATGTCAGATTTGTCAGTTTATGTAACCGCATGTTTCACAAATAAATTATTCTTATTCTTATTCTCAAAAGTGTATTGAAAAACGTCGTTTGATACCTACTCGTGGACATTTGTTATTGCAGTTCTCGGCTCAAAAACAACCTCGCCTACGGCTCGGGTGTTAATTCTGCCTCGAATGCAATAACAAACGTTCTCCACTTGTATCAAAATGTACTATTCTTATGTTTTATCGTGTTTAGATATCGATACCCATCACGTCTGTGAAGTTTACCCAAAAAAAAAAGATTTTTAAACTGATATTTCCCGTGATTACAATAATCGCGGTTGATGACTCCACAAAATAAAAACTTTTTTACAAAAACAAAAACCGACTTCCAAAAAAAACACTACATAGTGAAAAATAACTTTAATTATGGAAGTCGGTGTCTTTGGATCTGTATTTTAGTTTTTTGCCACCGACTTCCGAAATTAAAGTTATTTTTCACTTTGTAGTGTTTTTTTTGGAAGTCGGTTTTTGTTTTTGTAAAAAAGTTTTTATTTTTCACTTTTTAGTGGTTCAGTTTGTAATTTATCTAAGTTACAATAACCCAATGTCAGCTGCTCATCACGTTTTACAAAATGTTGCTTTTCCCGATGCAGGGCCGTTAATTCTTGAGGAGTTCTCCTAGTAAGAACCAGGAGAAATGGAGCTCATGGTGAAGTCACCATTACCATTATTTTGACGAGCATAAACCATATTAAAGTAATCGAATCGCAACCTGTTATATACTTAGATATAATTGAGTATTTCCGATGGCCCTCTGTGGTCTTCATCATCAGTTCCAGCTCACCGAATGGTACTTTCCGAGAGCAAATGCACGAGATACTATAAAAAATACCGAAATCGATATAGGTGTGCCCATAAAATTTGAGGGTTTCCCTCGATTTCCATGGGATCCCATCATCAGATCCTGACTTGATGATCATGGGACCACTTGGGACGTATACCCTTTCGAACAAAAAAAGAAAAATCCAAATCGGTCTAGCCATTTTCGAGTAATCGGGGAACATACATAAAAAAAAAAATAAAAAAAAAAAAAGGTTCCGACGAATTGAGAACCTCCTCCTTTTGGAAGTCGGTTAAAAAACATCAAATTCAATTGTCTAATGTTTTATCGTGTTTGTTTAGGTATCGATACCTAGTTATCGCGTCTGCGGAGTTCAGCTAGCCAATTTAAAATACCCCTGTATGTATATTTAATATAACACTTCACAAACTCATAAACATAACTCTACTGTATACAAAAAACTTTTTTACAAAAACAAAAACCGACTTCCAAAACAAACACTACAAAGTGAAAAATAACTTTAATTTCGGAAGTCGGTGTCTTTGGATCTGTATTTTAGTTTTTTGCCACCGACTTCCGAAATTAAAGTTATTTTTCACTTTGTAGTGTTTGTTTTGGAAGTCGGTTTTTGTTTTTGTAAAAAAGTTTTTATTTTTCACTTTTTAGTGGTTCAGTTTGTAATTTATCTAAGTTAAAATAACCCAATGTCAACTGCTCATCACGTTTTACAAAATGTTGCTTTTCCCGATGCAGGGCCGTTAATTGTTGAGGAGTTCTCCTAGTAAGAACCAGGAGAAATGGAGCTCATGGTGAAGTCACCATTACCATTATTTTGACGAGCATAAACCATATTAAAGTAATCGAATCGCAACCTGTTATATACTTAGATATAATTCAGTATTTCCGATGGCCCTCTGTGGTCTTCATCATCAGTTCCAGCTCACCGAATGGTACTTGCCGAGAGCAAATGCATGAGTTACTATAAAAAATACCGAAATCGATATAGGTGTGCCCATAAAATTTGAGGGTTTCCCTCGATTTCCATGGGATCCCATCATCAGATCCTGACTTGATGATCATGGGACCACTTGGGACGTATACCCTTTCGAACAAAAAAAGAAAAATCCAAATCGGTCTAGCCATTTTCGAGTAATCGGGGAACATACATAAAAAAAAAAATAAAAAAAAAAAAGGTTCCGACGAATTGAGAACCTCCTCCTTTTGGAAGTCGGTTAAAAAAGTATGACTTTATTTGCAGTCCCGCAAATTCCGCAGATCCCGCGGGATTGATGACTTACATCCGGCAGACCTGCGGGATTGAGATTTTGATGCGGGATTGGATTTCACAACAAAACAGTGTCTATCATAGACAGTTCATCAACAGAACAGTATTGTCTTGTCACCACAGGTTTTTCAGCACATTTCAGAACGATGGCAAGAGACTGTTTTGTTGCGAGTACGTCTGCCATCATAGTTTCATGACCTAACTAATTCCTATGGTAAGACATTCGTGTTTTGAGTCCTGGTCAGAATATTTCGATGAAAGGTCCTTGACGAAGGGTATTTGGTACAGGACTATTCAGCCCTCTCTTTGTCGTTCTTTGTGGTTTGATGTGGGTGGGATACACAGGCAAGAACTGGTGACGGCTTTGAGGCTCCGATCTGGTCATATTCCGCTGAATAGTTTTGCTTACATGATGCGCAAAGTAGAATCACCTAATTGTACAGCGTGTGGAATTTTGGAAGACGCGCACCACATTTTAGCGGAGTGTGGTCGGCTGGAGCGTCGAAGGCGATCTATGTTTAATAATAGGTACTACAATGTAGGTTTCTTTAATAGTATTTTGGCTTCACCATTGTCTGAGGCAGCCAAAATGCTGGTTAGGATGGTGATGGTAGGTTTAAAGTTAAGGTCAGAGTAGTGTTTTCTTGTTTCTTAGTTTTTGTAGGTTTATTTAAGTTAAATATTAAGTGAAATTTTTGTTTTCAATAATGGGGGTGAAATATTCATTTATGAAAAAACCCCCTAAATAAATAAAGAATAAAAAAAAAAGTATGACTTTTTCTAATGGGCAGCTTTCTTGATTCAGCGTTCAAACAGCCTTCAATCTTGATTCAGTCTACGCACAGCCAAATACAGAGAGCCAGTGGTGGCCCAGTGGTAACAGCCCCGACTTACGAGTTGTAAGGTCGTGGGCTTGAACCCAGGCAGACGCTTAACTTTCTGTAAATAATTTCATCACCACTGCTCTCAAAACGGTGAAGGAAAATATCGTGAGGAAACCGGCCATGACCTAGAACCAAAATTTTTAACACATGTGACATCTACCAACCCGCACGGGGCCCGCGTGGTGGATTACAGCCCACTGCCTCTCGAAGAGAGGAGGCCTGTGTACCAGCAGCGGAAACATTATAGGCTGATTATGCTACAACCAAATATACTCAAAATGCTTTGAAGCGGCGCGGCGACACGTAGGTAGTGTAGGTACGAGTACTAGACAGTATGAAGTTATGAAATGAAAACAGAGGGGTAAATACGAGCGACCCTGGGGAAATATGCGCAGTGTTGCCCTTTACACCCTTTGAATATTTAAAGTCTCCGTCAGTTTCACTCACGGCTGACCCCCGGGAGTTACGTGGAACATTACTGCTTTGTTAGAACGTTTCTTATATTTGCTGTGAGTGAATAATGTAGACTCAAGAACTACTCGTAGAATGTTTAAGTATTATGTTATGCTGAAGAAAAAGAGACTGCTGAAGACCTCAAGAAAAGCTGTTTAAAGTCATTGATTTTACATACAAAATAATTCTTCAGTCTATCGATTTACAGGTACAAAGATAATCAAAATGTTTTCTTTTTAGGGTTCCGTACCATAATGATAAAAAGTAACCTTTATGGTGCGACTCAGTCTGTCTGTCTGTCCGACTGTCACAGTTGGATATCTCAAGAACTACTAATGCTATCAACTTGTTTGGAACAGGTTTAGATGACGTTTGCCCAACTATTTTGCAAATAAGAAAGAAATAAAAATATATTTTTTTTTTGCAACATGGACTGAAAACTGTTTTAAAAATTCGAAGTAGGGCTACTAGGGCATGTGGGGTATCATATGAAAGAGCGCTGTTTGCACGCTCTCAAACATTTTTTTTCTTTTTTTTAGGCCGCATAGTTTTCGACTTTTGATGAGAAATGTAAAAAAAAATACCGTCCCCCCTTTTTATCTTCGAAGTTTGCATAGAGAAAAATCTGAAATCATTCTATGTGATAGAAGTTTATGTTAAGATTAACGATGTGTCTAAATAGCACACTTTTTCAGAAATCGGAACGGAACCCTCGGTGCCCGAGTCCAACTCGCTCTTGACCGGTTTTTTATAAGCTAAATTATAAGAGATTTAGTGACGATTGACACCTGTATTTGATTAAAATTGAAGAAGCAACATTGAATCAGTTTATCTCAATGAATCAATTCTGTTTTACACATTGACTTACTATCAATGGTTTACAGGAATTTTATTCGTTTCCGTCTGAATAAACATAATCTTCAATTATGTTTATTCATTAACGCAATTGTGCTGATTAGAGTGTATTCATTACTACTAATTATTAATTTATTATTTTTTTTCATTGCCTTGAAAAATTGCCTAGGTTCAGTATCAAGTAAATTGGTTGCAGTTGAAGAATTATTAAGTACATTGAAGTTAGCATTTGTTCGTTTTGTATTTTCGTAACGTCACACTGCCAAGAAAAGCCTGCTGGTTTAGATAAAAACAGCACCCTAATTGCGTAACACATTATCAATCGGAGTTGGTTTCATTTTGACAGTTCAACAACATTCATTGCGTTATTGACGTTGTCGAGCTGATAATTTTCCGAACATATGAAGCAATGGATTAGCAATTTGATTCAAAATTAAACCAACTCCGATCGATAATGGGTTACGCAATTAGGGTGCTGGTATATGGAACCCGAGAATTCGTAGCAAATAATACGCCGTAAAAGTAGGAAAATACGTTGAAAAACTCATTACATAATTCAATAGTCTGCCAGATGTTGTTCGTGATTTTACATGTTATGTAGAATAGTGTACTAAACTTATGGGCCTCTGTTTAAAATGTTTTAATTTTTCATGAAAAATGTATGAGTTTACACAAAAATCTGTTGTTCCGCCTTAGTATCATTGTAATATATGGTAATAACTTCCCATTATCCTAGGTGAATGTGCTACTAAATGGCACCTGTATTCTTTGAACCTCCAAGTGTGAGTCGATGGAAATCGGGCTCTATTTTGAAGAATTCGTCAGTTTATTTCAATTATGGCATGAATAATATATGATGTCGGGTGTTCGTGAAAGGTTAACGAGTTGTCGTGCCCTCGCCGACTGTACGGTACCACACAATACGAATATTTTGTGCCCCAAGTGTTCAGTTTTATGCTGAAACGTTACTGTTCTCTTTGCGATTTGGTCAGTTTTGGAATAAAAGAAAACGCTGTGGTTACGTTAACAAGTAGGATAATATAGCAATTTATTGAATAACTTAAGTAGATAGGCATAATTAGTGTTAAGGTTCTTTACAAAGGCAGCACTCGTCGCGCGACGAGCAGTGCCTTCGTATCGCGTGCGATTCGCGTCGCGTATCGCACCTGTTTGAAGGAGCCTTTAAACAATCTGCACCCTAATTATGTAACACATTATCAATCGGAGTTGGTTTCATTTTGACAGTTCAACAACATTAATTGCGTTATTTACGTTGTCGAGCAGACAAATTTTTCGAACATATGAAGCAATGGATTAGCAATTTGTTTCAAAATGATTCAAATTCCGATCGATAGTGTGTTGCGCAATCAGGGTGCTGGTCATTGTTATTGTTTAATGTTTTTTGCGCAGTAGCTTTGTTTTTCTATTTGTTTACCTATAAAGTAATCAACAGCTCATGATGATAATAATCCTTCATTAATCTTTAACACATTGACTTATATTGATACCTAAGCGTTTGTATAAATTGGATATTATTAAAAACCTATCGTAAAGTACTCATATATTCTGTCATACCTATCCATAAAATGCATCAGGTATAGGTATAACTGGCTGAGATTATCTTTTATTTGTGTGCTGTCTGTATTTGCTTGGCGTACCTTAATAAAGATTTTCTCTAACATTTCCATGTCCTTCAGGCATCACTTGTTGCTTTATCACTCCACTCAAGCTCTGGCGAAACTGAAGCGAGCGAGGGAGCGGCCGGGAGGACGCGGGACGAAATTCAATCGCGCCAATTGACGTATCTGACTGTGGACTATAGCCGGGACAATGTGAATACCATTGAACGTAGGCCACACCGCGAGCTGTCGATGTCGCGCGGGCGGGCTCGTTGTTCGAAGGTTCGCCCGCCAACCCGCCCGCGTAATTCCTTTTCCGTGTTCAGTAGGCGACAGTGCCATCCCGACACGCGCACGTTATGTAGACCTTAAAATGCCACCAAAGCAGTTTTCATTTGCATGCCAGTAAGGGTAATGCGTTGTTCACCCGTAATATAGATACCCACTGTCGCCTGCGCTGTGGACTGCGCTAGAGCTGTCAGTTTATTCCTGAGGTTTATTCCACAATAATGATGACACTGACAGCTTGTAAGTTTTAATCGCGTTCATTTTGATTGGTGAAATTTGCCCTTATTATTGGTTTAAACTGGGACGAATGCGAATAGTCGTGTGACTCCTAGTGATTATCACAAGCGTCGCAGGCCACGGCTTGCTCGCTCGCTTCAGTTTGACCAGAGCTTTAAACCTGTAACTTTAATACTCCTAATTGTACATACGAGATGTTCAATATGTTCATGTTATTTAGGAGTGTCAGTCCCAGTGCATCAAGTGCGAGTTCGGTTCAAACACCTGTAGTCCGATAACCCTTATCGTGCTATCGTATGCGGACTTTGTCGAAGTAAGTATTTAACTAAGTGCCGTGTATCGGGAGATAACGTTCCATTTTACGGCAATCGACACATCGCAGATTTTATTGAAGCAGTTCGCTACCTACGAATGAACCAAGATAATTGAAGGATACGTCATACGTGGAGCTTATAAATGTGGTATTTAATAAAATACCACTTTTGTATGGGATGACACACAATGCAGTTTGTTATTTCGTATAAAGAAAACAGATTATTGTGGTAGCGTCAGACTATATACCTACAATACATACATAATATACCTACGTAAAAAAAAATTGAAGTGTCTGTAACGTCAAAATAACAGCTTTTTATTAAATAACAATTTTTTGTCGGTCTGTTTGTTCCGGCTAATCTCCGAAACGGCTGGACCAATATTGAAGGGACTCACTGGCAGATTAGCTGATGTTATTTAAGGACTAACTTACGCTACTTTTATTTTAGAAAAAAGAATTAGGGTTCCGCGCAAAAAAATTAAAACCCATGAAATCCGACATCCACGCGGGCGAAGCCGTGAGCTGAAGCTAGTTAATTATAATAGTACCTGCATAAATTTCCAATGCACTTTCCGAGTTGAATATTAAGTAGAAGTAGGTAAGTACACACAGTAGGTATAGTATAAGTACTGTAGTTACCTGCAGTATGTCACTGAAAGCAAATTACTGAAAACATACCTACTTCAACGCGATTACCTTTTATTATCAAAAATTTGACTTTATTGGCTGCCTTTCCCTTTATAACACTATTACCTCATCAATCAATCTGCTTAGCCTTTTCCCAACTATGTTGGGGCTGGCTTCCAGTCTAACTGGATGCAGCTGAATACATGTATTTTACATGGAGCGACTGCCTATCTGACCTCCTGGGTTGTGGAGGTATTTAATAAGGGGTATCATATTTGATACCCCTTGGTAAGACTGGTTGTCAAGACTTTCGGTCTTCTGACGACCCGTAACTACTGTCAAAGATCCACGAATGACAGCCGGGACGAACGGCTTAACGTGCTTTCCGAGGTACAGAGGAGTCTCGGTATGTAAAGATGCATGGTCACCCATCCACGGACAACCCCGGAAATAAGCGTAGCTTAACCCGATGCGGCTGTTATTACGTAGCCACGAGCTCCTCCTAGCCATTAGGTACCTACTAATAGCCAGTAATTTGTTAATTAATGTAAATAATTAGCAGCTACATAGTAGAACTTATGCAGGTATTATTGTAACACGTGTCCTGTAAGCATCGCTGACGGCTGAAACACCTGCTGAAGTACCCATACTTACTGAACATTGCAATAATAATAACTTATCTTGAGGAAAATTTACAGCAAGTACAGTCGCAGCCAACGTGAAGAAATAATTATTTAAAACTTATGGCATTGACATTGATATTGAAAAATCACGGGATCAATAAAATAACCACAATATTTAAATGCATAGAAGTATTTATGTTATGTTTAGTAAGGTTGATTTTTTTGTTTTACATACCTGCACCAACATAGTAGGTATATGTCCGCCAAAGTTACTTTTTGGTGTGTAAAGTTTCTCCACGATAACTTATATACTTACTTACATATATCTAAGTATGTCGTAAATTGATAATTTCATGAAGTATTCGGTAATTTTATGAAATGACTGACCAACCGCGTGCGAGCCGAGCGTGCAAGCGAGCGGTGCCGCGGTAGCGGCCGGCGAGCGCTACATTCAAGTTGGTCGCAGTTACATGGCTATTTAGTATTTTTAGAACCGATGCACAACAAAAATAAAGGAACATAAACGCCTCTAGCGGTGGATAATATAACTGTTTTACTATATGGTCACTAATGGTTGACCACATCATGCAGTAGTCGTGCGTTTAACTGTTCATATCGTCAAACGTTGAGTAAGTACCTATTCAATGATCTGGCCAGACCACATCATGATGTGACCCGCGCGGTCGATGTTCTATTCTGAAAAACCACCATTTCAAGAAATCAATCAAGCTGCCTAGCCTTTTCCCAACTATGTCGGGGTCGGCTTCCAGTCTAACCGGATGCAGCTGAATACCAGTATTTTACATGGAGCGACTGCCTATCTGACCTCCACAACCCAGTTACTGGGTAATACGATACCCCTTGGTAAGACTGGTTGTCAGACTTTTGGGCTTCTGACGACCCGTAACGACTGTCAAAGATCCACGAATAACAGCCGGGACCAACGGCTTAACGTGCTTTCCGAGGCACGGAGGAATCTCGGTATCTAAAGATGGTCACCCATCCATTGACCAACCCCGGCAAGCGTAGCTTAACCTGACGGATCGACCCGTGCGGCTGTTATTACTTAGCCACGAGCTCCTCTGAAGAAATGATGGTTTATAATGGTAGAACATCGATCGAATAGAAAACTATAAAAAATAGTAGAACATACATGGGGGTTAAATCGATAGGTATGGTACTCTGCTATCAGCTCGCACTGGCTTAACACGTTAAAAGAAATAGCCTGTATACGTACCTACTTAATTATTATAAATTAAAGTTGCTTTTCGTGCCTGGCTATGTGACGAGTAGTTCTTCTAAACTGCGCCACGATTCTAATGCGGTTTTCACCATCATTTAGAGAATTTATTCTGGAAGGTGTATGTGTATAGGCACTTACACAAAAGTAATAAAGAAATTTACTATGTTTTGTCAAGTCGTAACACCGTGTGAAGCAAGGGCCGATTGTTAGTTATAGATATAACGAATATTCTAGATATTTCAAGTGTCGAAGAAAAACAAACACATAAAATGGCGTACGTGAAGTGCTTATCTACTTGTGTAAGTTGTAACACTCAACTGAGGAAAATGACGTAGTGGTTAGTATGAGATGTGCTATATTTACATCGCTAGCCGTAGGTATGGGTAAATATGTATTGTTGCCTGCGCGTAAATGTCTCATTATTGGTACAGTCATCGCTGATAGCAACAAAAGACATAATATTGTGGTGCTAGAGTCGAAAACGTAACTAGGACTTTCCTACATTTTTTTCCGATAATCCGGAACACTACTCATTGAAAGTGGATGAAGGATGGATGGTACAGAACTACGGATGTTTTGATGTTGCCAATGTTTATGAGAAAAGTTAACGAGACTTTCTCATCAATATTAGGATCACCTTACGAGGTGCTGTGTGTATTGTTATCCGTGATACCGACTTCGGATTGCGGCGATCATTTACAGTCCGATCAGGAGGAAAAAAGCGCGCTCATAATAACGGCTCCGGTATGTTACCTCGAGGTCGATTCGAATTGATGAGCCGTTTTGACATTGATGTATAAAGTGGACAATCAAGTTCTTTGTTCTTGCAAGACGTAGGACGTAAATTCTTCGTTGTAAATCAACATTGTGCAAGATGTTTGGCCGTTACGACGCACTCTTGGTATTACGGAGTATTGTTTGGCCACAGATTGCGTGTGTAAACTTATGTAGCAGACCGTATCGTCGCGTCGGCTAACAACGGCTTATTGTTATGGTTAGCATAACCGCGTTGCCTAGTTACGCCTCTTGTTGCAATAATTCGCGGTTCGTGCGGTATTTTGCTTGCAACAAACCATACTGTTGATTCGTTACCCGAAAACTTTAACGTCCTTAAAATAGAAGTGGTTTTCATTTGTATATTTGCTGATATTAGTTTGCAACAACGAATATCTAAAACAATTTGACGCGACAAGCAGTCTTTGTCTTGACTTGTTTACACCGCTAGGCACGCTGTAGGAATTTTGTTTGAATGGTCATATAACACAGCCGCGAGTCAATAAATATTAAGGATAAAGCTTAAAATCTGTCTTTATAATCGCCTTTGTTTGTTGGCAATCATACTTTAGTGAGATACCTACATTGATCGCAGACATTGAATTTCAGTAAAAAGTTTAGAACCGGTCTCTACTACTAGGTAGGTACTACGTATACGCAATAGTATATCTTTGCGAGATTCAATAACATCGATGAATATCAAATGTATCAATAATATCAAGTACCGCCACAGATACCCAACTAAAAGATTTTCATAAGTAACTTACCCACACAGATACCTAGGTATATACCTATCTATGTGAATTATTTTTTCAAGTTATTTCCATTTGTAAACCATTTTATAAAGCGATTGTACAAAGTAAAAAGTATGATGTACGAACTCAGAATTGGCCTTATCTTACTATCCTCGCTGTATTGCCGTACCTATGCGTCGTAAGAAACATACCTGTGTAACTGATTAGCCGAACATTCGTGTACCTACAACAAACAGCGTAGGTAGGTACATTAGTACGTTACGGTGCTTCAGCATGATTAAGTGCGTTATCAGTAATCTTATCAGCGCAGTGCGGGCACACCGAGCAAGTGCAAACACCTGCACGCCCACCTGTCACAGACTATCACTGATTGTGATATGATACCTATCAGATTATCACACGTAGGTACTTGTAATCACCTCTAAACTATTTCCGTGTATTAAGTTTAATCTAGTTTATAGAACTCAAGCGCACTATTTTATTGTACAGTTTTAATTGAGTCTTTTATACCTAGTAATAGTCGTAATATAAAGCTCGTTTTTATTAATCGCGTTTAAGGCGGGGTGAAAGCAAGCGCCGTAGGTATTAAATGCTTACCGCAGCCCCCGCAAGGAGTAGCGATACGTAATAAATTACGATGCGCGGGAAACGCGCGCCAAGCGCACCGCTCATGAGTTCATGAACTCGAGTAGGTACTATGTTGCGTCACAGAATAGAGCAATGCAGTAGATAAACTTGAACTGATTAGTATACAAGTTTATTTTGTTTTATTTTTCTAGTAAGTATTTTTAAAAGTTTTAGACAGATTAGGTATGCATTGTAAACTTGAACAGTTAAAATAAATAAAAATAACTACTTATACATATTTATTTTCGTGAATAAGGTGGATTTAAAATCTGACTGACACGAAGACCTTTACCCGTACGATTCAAAACTACGCGCCGCGCACCATTTTACTTTACGAAGGTGTCGCATGGCGTGGGGAATAGTAGTTTCTGTCATTCCCCACGATACCACACCAGTGGTATCGTTTTCAGTGGTGTCGCTGTCGTGGGGAATGACAGAAACTACTATTCCCCACGCCATGCGACACCACCGACTGTATTGTGCTGTTAGTGATGTCCAGCTACATAACAATGATGTGTTACATAACAATTTAGACCTTATTGACATTCATGTTTTTTTGTTAAATTTAGCTTCCAGACCATTTACCAAGTATCTTGGACCAAAAAAACAAATGGTTTGTAAAATGTCTATAAGGTCGAAATTAGCTTGACACCCTAGAAATGATGTGCATAATAATCTAGACACTTTCTGAGGTGTCAAGCGAATTTAGACCTTATTGACATTCATTTTTTTTTGTTAAATTCAGCTTCCAGATCATTTACCAAGTATCTTGGGCCAAAAAAACAAAGGGTTTGTAAAATATCAATAAGGTCGAAATTAGCTTGACACCCTAAAAATGATGTGCATAATAATCTAGACACTTTCTGAGGTGTCAAGCGAATTTAGACCTTATTGACATTCATGTTTTTTTGTTAAATTCAGCTTCCAGATCATTTACCGAGTATTCTGGACCAAAAAACAAAGGGTTTGTAAAATGTCAATAAGGTCGAAATTAGCTTGAGACCTTTATCGTTTTCAGCGAACTTAAATACCACGAAATGACCGTTCATTCCCCACGACACCACTGCTGGTGGTGCCGTCGGGAATGACAGAAACTAGTATTCCCCACGACACCAATGACTGCATTGTGAGTGATGTCCAGCTAATTTTTAAACGTAACAATGATGTGTTATTTTTAAACGACTTCAAAAACGGAGGAGAATATCAATTCAGTTGTATTTTTTTTTTTTTTTATGTTTGTTACTGCAGTACTCCGTCATTTAGAAGCCGATTTGGAAAGTTCTTTTTTTATTTTATTCGTTATGTCAACACAAAAAAAAAAAACGGAGGGGCATAACTTCTTACGCTCTAGTTTTTTTTTTCTTGAGAGGATGTGATTACGGTCAAAATGAAAATCCAAGATGGCGGCTGCAAAAATTTTCGAATTTTTCGACATGGGCGTCAATTTCGTGATATTTGAGGTCGCTGAAAACGATAATGGGGTCAAAATGAAAATCCAAGATGGCGGCTGCGAAAATTTTCTAATTTTTCGTCATGGGTGTCATTTTCGTGATATTTGAGGTCGCTGAAAACGATAGTGGGGTCAAAATGAAAATCCAAGATGGCGGCTGCGAATATCCTAATTTTTCGTCATGGGTGTCATTTTCGTGATATTTTAGGTCGCTGAAAACGATAGTGGGGTCAAAATGAAAATCCAAGATGGCGGCTGCGAAAATTTCCTAATTTTTCGTCATGGGTGTCATTTTCGTGATATTTTAGGTCACTGAAAGCGATAGTGGGGTCAAAATGAAAATCCAAGATGGCGGCTGCGAAAATTTCGTAATTTTTCGTCATGGGTGTCATTTTCGTGATATTTGAGGGCGCTGAAAACGATAGTGGGGTCAAAATGAAAATCCAAGATGGCGGCTGCGAAAATTTTCAAATTTTTCGTCATGGGTGTCATTTTCGTGATATTTGAGGTCGCTGCAAACGATAGTGGGGTCAAAATGAATGACTATCGTTTTCAGCGATCTAAAATATCACGAAAATGACACCCATGATGAAAAGTTAGGAAATTTTCGTAGCCGCTATCTTGGATTTTCATTTTGACCCCGCTATCGTTTTCAGCGACCTAAAATATCACGAAAATGACACCCATGACGAACAGTTAGGGAATTTTCGCAGCCGCCATCTTGGATTTTCATTTTGACCCCACTATCGTTTTCAGCGACCTAAAATATCACGAAAATGACACCCATGACGAAAAATTAGGAAATTTTCGCAGCCGCCATCTTGGATTTTCATTTTGACCCCACTATCGTTTTCAGCGACCTTAAATATCACGAAAATGACACCCATGACGAAAAATTAGGATATTCGCAGCCGCCATCTTGGATTTTCATTTTGACCTCACTATCGTTTTCAGCGACCTAAAATATCACGAAAATGACATCCATGACCGAAAATTAGGAAATTTTCGCAGCCGCCATCTTGGATTTTCATTTTGACCCCACAATCGTTTTCTGCGACCTAAAATATCACGAAAATGACACCCATGACGAAAAATTTGGAAATTTTCACAGCCGCCATCTTGGATTTTCATTTTGACCCCGCTATCGTTTTCAGCGACCTAAAATATCACGAAAATGACACCCATGACGAAAAATTAGGAAATTTTCGCAGCCGCCATCTTGGATTTTCATTTTGACCCCACTATCGGTTTCAGCGACCTCAAATATCACGAAAATGACACCTGTGTCGAAAAATTTGATAATTTTCGCAGCCGCCATCTTGGATTTTCATTTTGACCCCACTATCGTTTTCAGCGACCTAAAATAACACGAAAATGACACCCATGACGAAAAGTTAGGAAATTTTCGCAGCCGCCATCTTGGATTTTCATTTTGACCCCGCTATCGTTTTCAGCGACCTTAAATATCACGAAAATGACACCCATGACGAAAAATTTGGAAATTTTCACAGCCGCCATCTTGGATTTTCATTTTGACCCCGCTATCGTTTTCAGCGACCTAAAATATCACGAAAATGACACCCATGACGAAAAATTTGAAAATTTTCGCAGCCGCCATCTTGGATTTTCATTTTGACCCCACTATCGTTTTCAGCGACCTCAAATATCACGAAAATGACACCCATGTCGAAAAATTTGAAAATTTTCGCAGCCGCCATCTTGGATTTTCATTTTGACCCCACTATCGTTTTCAGCGACCTAAAATATCACGAAAATGACACCCATGACGAAAAATTTGGAAATTTTCGCAGCCGCCATCTTGGATTTTCATTTTGACCCCACTATCGTTTTCAGCGACCTCAAATATCACGAAAATGACACCCATGTCGAAAAATTTGAAAATTTTCGCAGCCGCCATCTTGGATTTTCATTTTGACCCCACTATCGTTTTCAGCGACCTAAAATATCACGAAAATGACACCCATGACGAAAAATTAGGAAATTTTCGCAGCCGCCATCTTGGATTTTCATTTTGACCCCACTATCGTTTTCAGCGACCTAAAATATCACGAAAACGACACCCATGACGAAAAATTAGGAAATTTTTGCAGCCGCCATCTTGGATTTTGATTTTGACCCCACTATCGTTTTCAGCGACCTAAAATATCACGAAAATGACACCCATGACGAAAAATTTGGAAATTTTCGCAGCCGCCATCTTGGATTTTCATTTTGACCCCACTATCGTTTTCAGCGACCTCAAATATCACGAAAATGACATCCATGACCGAAAATTAGGAAATTTTCGCAGCCGCCATCTTGGATTTTCATTTTGACCCCACTATCGTTTTCAGCGACCTAAAATATCACGAAAACGACACCCATGACGAAAAATTTGGAAATTTTCGCAGCCGCCATCTTGGATTTTCAGTTTGACCCCACTATCGTTTTCAGCGACCTAAAATATCACGAAAATGACACCCATGACGAAAAGTTAGGAAATTTTCGCAGCCGCCATCTTGGATTTTCATTTTGACCCCACTATCGTTTTCAGCGACCTCAAATATCACGAATATGACACCCATGTCGAAAAATTTGAAAATTTTCGCAGCCGCCATCTTGGATTTTCATTTTGACCCCACTATCGTTTTCAGCGACCTAAAATATCACGAAAATAACACCCATGACGAAAAATTTGGAAATTTTCGCAGCCGCCATCTTGGATTTTCATTTTGACCCCACTATCGTTTTCAGCGACCTAAAATATCACGAAAACGACACCCATGACGAAAAATTGGAAATTTTTGCAGCCGCCATCTTGGATTTTCATTTTGACCTTGAAATACAAAAAAAATAAGAAGATACCTAATTAGAAAAAAAACTTAATTTAAAAAAAAAATCTTATTTATGTAGGTATACAGAAAAATACATTTGAGGGCCTACTTATTTTCTGAACATCCCTGCCCAACCCTTTGAAAGAATTCAGGCGTGATGTTATGAAGAAATCTCATTTCCTATCCGATATTCATTATAAAACCAACCGTACTAACTTTATTCTGTGGCACCTACCTATTTGAGATTTGAAAATAGTGAACCAAAAATTTGCGCGTCAGGCGGCTTTATAAGCTCCAGTGTAGGGTTCAAATTCAACTGTTTTACACACTTGATGCGATTGGTAAACATAGGCCGTGATAAAAATAAATACCAATAAAGCTTTTGCGCGCGTGACGTCTTTATTTACATAGGCATAGCGTTCAAATTCAACTGTTTTCAACACATGTTAATTTGTGCCGGTCGCAGCCGGTGACAGAAGTTAGCGGGGGTGGCGGGTTCGAAAAATTGGCACACGTCCGACCTCCATCACGTTCCGCTCGGGACTAAACGACACGGAGCGAGCGCAAAACACTTGACATTGGAATTAGTGATATAAATATTTTGATATTTCAAATTATGATAGCCGTTAAAAATTACATTTTTTACGACCTTTATTATGGCATAAGTTTTATTGTTCAAAGCCTAATATAAATCAAATGAAATAAGATATAGATCATAATTTAGACTTGTCTTTGCGATTTAATTGGATGCAGTAAAGTGCAAGTAATCGTGTATCGGACGGCCGAAATTTGTAGATGGAAGTCTGAACTAAGTAATATATTTTTTTCAAAATTTAAATCCGTGTTATCTACGAATAAAACACTAAACAAAACGACGTTTTTACGGCTCTCACCGCCTTAATAGTGCCAGCGTTTCTAAAGGAATGTTAATAGTTTTGCGTCGCAATTTGGTAATGAAAAGTTCGACTAAGATTTTCGCAAAGACTGTGCACACTGATATTCATTCAATATTTCTCAAACACGATGAAGTCAGAAAGGCAGTTCAAAGTTTGAAAAATGGAAACGCGCTGGCACCTGGGGCCCATGTGATATACCAGTAGAAGTATGGAAGTGCTTAAAAGAAGATGGATGCATGTATGCGGCTGACTTTATTCTTAAATAAAGTTGTTGCAATGAAGAAGGGATCCCATAAGAATGGTGCAATAGTTCGCTAGTGTCACAGGAGCTACAAAGGAGATGTACAGGACTGCAACAATTATCAAGAAATAAAGCGCATGTCACACAGTATGAAGGTAGGTATGGGAGAAAGTAATAGAGAAAAGACTGCGAGAGGAGAGTGAAATTACCATGTCGAGGAATAATGGATGCCACTTTTGCACTCCGCCAATTGTGCGAGAAGTACAGACGTGCACAGCACACTAGAACTTGCACATGGTATTCATTGATCTGGAGAAAGCGTATGATAGGGTACCTCGGGATGTGTTGTGGTGGGCCTTGAAAGAGAAAGATTTGCTCGGGAAGTATGTAGAGTTAATTCGTGCTATGCACTTCCTGTTGATTATGGATGCTCTGACGTCGAATCTACAGGAAGAGGCACCCTGGTGCATGGTTTTTGCCGATGACATTGTTCTTGTCGGTGAAGATGTAGGTACCTGAGATTCAGAGCAGATTGGAGAAATGGCAACAGAAGCTGGAGAATGTTGGCTTGAAAATCAGCAGAACCAAAACTGAATAATTGTTCTGCGATTTCGGCGGTATCTCCAGTTCTCGAGACATAGCGCTTGATGGCGCGCTTCTCCCAGTCTGCTCCGACTTTTGGTATCTCGGTTCATTCGTGCAAAGCGATTGCGAAGTAGATCGGACGGTTATGCACAGGATTAACACTGGATGGATGAAATGGCGGAAGGTCACGGGAACCATCTGCGACTCCCGCATTCCCCTTAAAATGAAGGGGAAGATATATAAAACAATGGTTATACCTGCTGTCTTGTATGGATCAGAATGTTGGGCCACAAAAGGGATGAATGAAAAGCAATTGCATGCAGCTAAGATGATGTGTTGTGTAAAAAGAGGAAGAGTTATATACGGATGACTTTTTTTACAGTCTCGAAAAAAATTGGGTGTATTAGGTGAACAGAGTAGAAGCTTATGGCATACCTAGTTTTTTTTTTTTGTTGTAGCTTAGACAGAAAAAAATATCAAAGTACCAATAAATACTACTAATTCGATGTACCTAAACTTTTCATTTTTGGACCATAAAAACAGAAATTTTGAAAAAAATAATAAATCGTTTAAAAATATCGAAATTCAAATCATATGCAACCTGCATATGATTAGAATTTTTGTTTTTAATTTTTTTTTTTTTTTTTTTTTTTTTTTTAAAAAGTTAGGTATACCATAGGCTTCTACTCCGTTCACCTAATATACCCAATTTTTTTCGAGACGGTAAAAAAAGTCATCCGGTATATACATAAGAGGAAGTTTGAAAGTGGCACCGGGGCGGTGACTGAAAAGTTGTGCGGAAATCAGTTGTCATGGTATGGGCATGTGATGCGGAGGAATGAGGCCATGAGACATGTTGCCCCGACCCCAAACCCCAGATAGATTGGGATAAGGGCAGGGGAATGATGATTTTTCAAATTCGACATTGTATAATTTTGGTGAAACATCTCCATAAATTAAGTATCTATAACTGGTCACAGAATTCTCTTTTTCCTTTCATTACCCACATTAAGTATTTGATTTGATTCTTTCTGAAGAATAAATCGCCAATATGTAACAATATGCGCAGTACAAACAATTGTACATGGTCGTTATCAGAGAGCCTGAGCTAGGCTAGGCTTCGCACGGTAGATTCCCGACGGTAATGCGTGTAACAACGTTTTCCACGGCTTCATACAGCTGCGCACTAATCAACAAAATGTACACCACAAGTCAGTGCTCCGACGCCATTTTCTTTTCTGTGCGGTATTTAAAAGTTTTCTGCTAAATTATCGGGTTTCTTTGGGTATAATAAGAAATCTTTTCTTTGGATTTACACATAGGAACCTAAGTATTTCAGTGGAAATATCGTAAAAATTTTACAGCGTATTTTTTGATGTTTTAAAAATATGATAAAATGCTCGGAATTTTTCTAGAACGTTTCTTGCATAGACTCGTAACCACTTTTTTCTCTGGCCTAACAATTAACAAAGATCATGGGTTGTACTGAAGACAATACACGTGCACCGAGCGAAGGTCGCCGTCACCGGCGCAGGCGCACCTGCGTGTATAATCGCCACTCGGTTATCGGCGTGATAGAGCGTCGCCTGAAAAACCCGTTAACGGAACCACGCGATAAACTATAGGCATGTTGGTGACGAATACTAACGGCATTTATAGTTTTCCATCGTTTGTAACAAGCCTAATATTTTTTATTTATATAGGTAACTTTACCTATTTGGGAAACAAATGGATGCAATAACATTTACGTTAAAGTATGTAATATAATAAAACTACTACACAGTACACACAGCAGCAGGTCAAGTTACTACAAATTGTCAAATTTTATCATTCCATTTTGAACTTAACCTGCTGTTGTCTGTACAGTACAGAGTAATCTGAGGAAACAATGCAATCCAATTTAAGTACAACTAGATGTTGGAAGAAAAATTGGGTCTTTCAGCTGTCTATATACAGTTGCGTCTGACGTACCCTACGTCATAATCATAACTACCCGAATAGAACTACCCGTACTTAACGACTGTAAAAGATCTACACATGACAGCCAGGACCAACGGCTTAACGTGTTTTCCGAGGCACGGAGGGGTCTCGATTTGTAATAGTCACCCATCCACGAACCGAGCACGGCAAGCGTAGCTTAACCTTCGATCGTGCGGCTCTACGAGCCCCTCTTTCACTAACTCTAATAGATAATTGAGTACATTTTTTTTGTAGATTGTCAGTGCATGTCCGGACAATGTAAACCAATGTGTTCCTTTAGTCGTATAAGTTTACCTGCTGTTTTTAATTGTAGTTAATCGTGTGACGGCACACACAGTACACACACACACAGTACACAGTGTACAGTACAGCATTAGTTGGCCGTCGTAACGTCCTACGGATATACCGAGTTAGGGCATTTCCTTTAGCTCGGCTTGTTACTTAGCTAGCAACCTGTCACGCTGCAGCTGTGATCTCTGACCTTACTGTCTGCCTAGACAGTACACGGCTAATGCACAGAATAATAAAACTACAGTAGTTTATCTGGGCAGTGACCTTGAATTAATTACCTATGGCTGTTCTTAGATAAATACGCGTCCCTGCCGTGCGCTGGAGCTGTTGCGTACTGGTATATACTGAGATTTCGATGCGCGTTGTTTCGGCCGTTTTCTATGAAGATGTAATACTGCTTACTTTGTTATACTGTGGCTAAAGTGTTGGACGTGACTGCGAATATCGCCGATGCACTTACTCTGTGGGTATGTAATATGTAGGTATATAGGTACCTATTGATGTGGGTAGATGTTGTTTATACTTGGAGTTCGACGTGTTAAGGCTCTTACAGACAGAGGCGATATCGCGTCGCGACGCGATTTTGTTCTACGGATATAATATCGCAATATCGCGTCGCCGACGCGATATCGCCTCTGTCTGTAAGAGCCTTTACGGTTTGCACGGGACAAAAAGCACAGTAAATATTTATGCCTAAAAGTTTGTACTTAAACATTTTGTTTCTTGACACAACTTTTTCGTGACTTCTTGTGGATGACGAAGATTGGTTGGCTATGACTATTTAAAAAAAAAACTTTTTTACAAAAAAAAAAATAACCGACTTTCCAAAAAAAATTGTAAAAAGTGCAAAATAAATTTAAATTTCGGAAGTCGGTGTCTCTGGATCTGTATTTTAGTTTTTTTGCCACCAATTTCCGAAATTAAAGTTATTTTTCACTTTGTACTTTTGTAGTGTTTTTTTGATATCGGTTGTTTTTTTTGTACCTAATTTATTTTTTATTTTTCACTTTTTAGTCTAGGTAGTACCTACCCCACACCAAATGGTATACCACTACTTGCTATGTAAACAACAGTGACAGTAAGTATTATAAAATCATCAAGGTACACAAAACTACCCGAGCAACGTTGCTTGATAAAATTTATATGGGACCACCGCGCAACTTTCCTCTACAAAGTGAAAAAAAAATATCAAAATCGGTACACAATTGACGAAAATATCGATTAACATAGGTACATCACCTGCCTACCCTTTTTCCCACTATGTTGCGGTCGGCTTCCTGTCAAACCGGATGAAGCTGAATAACAGTATTTTACATGGAGCAACTGCCTATCTGACCTCCACAATCCAGTTACTGGGTAATACGATACCATGAACATACACAAAAAAAAACATGCATACGAAAATAATAACCTCCTCCTTTTTTGAAGTCGGTTATAAATAGGCGGAGTAAAGAGATCGCGACGCAATATTCTATTTCGATCGCCACCTCAACTGGCCCTGTGGCGCAACGGATAACGCGTCTGACTACGGATCAGAAGATTCCAGGTTCGAATCCTGGCAGGGTCGCAGCTAATCATTTTTGTTGTATATTTTTGCCTGTTTACCTTGCTTTAGTAATTAGTCTTATTGTTCGTATGACGGCATTGAACTAATGTTTGCGGACAAACACTCACGAAACCAATTATGTATTGTGTTTTCAGTGTACCGTGTTCAACTTACTGCTATCGCATCACGGTACAAATTGCTTTGTTAATAACGTAGATATGTGTCCACAGTAATTTGAGCTCTATTCTCAACTCAAAGAGTATACTTTCGCATGGTTAACGTTTATTGTTAAAGTTCATAGTACATTATGTACGCAGCTGACCAAATATTGTAGTTGCGATAATTGGTCGTGATGCAATCGCGTGATCTTGCTTGCCGGATCCGTGCTGGAATGAAACTTTTTTAGAAAAGTGTGAGTAAACGTTGTTATTCAAACTATTTTACTTACCCTACATAAATGGGGCTTTTCGTGTCAAGTACACGCGTGTTTTTTGTTAGTAGGTACCTACTTAGCATTTACAATCTACATAAGTCAACTTGAATAAGCAGACATGCTCGTAGGTAATAGTTTTTCATCCGGGAAAACCAGCGTTTTTGTGGATCAAGCCACATGTATCTACATTAGTAATTTTTTGTTTAATCTGTATCATCCTTTGGAAGATGAACTTCCATATTGGATTCGGCTTAAAAATCCTAACACTAAGGTCCTACACAATCACATGTATAGGTACTAATTAAGGTGAATGGCACCTTTGCCTCTCCTTTAGCCGACAAATCATAACCACATTAAGTATTCATAGGTATCTCGTATATTGTAGACTTTGTATGTTTCATAAACAATCCCAAGCCTAATCTTGCAAAAAAAATCTTTCTTCTAATCATAAATCAGCGCGTAGGCACCTCGTAGCCCGCTACGAAAATTGGGGTTTACGGCGTAGCACTTTTGTTTAGGGTACTTTAGGTTAAAAATACAAACAAAATGCAAAACATTTACTGGCAAAAAGAAAAGGTGATGAGGATGACAGGCAATAAACACATTTCGTGTTTGTACCTACATCACAATGTATGATTTGACTGTTGACCTCCAAACTATAGTTATATGACAGGTATAGTGTTAGTGCCTATATAGAATCTTAGGTTCATTAAATTTTCTTAAACAGCTCATGTAGCACTTATTCTTATCACCAAAATGTTAGTTGGGTAAGAAGGCTTGTATCTTCGGGGTCGGAGTCCGATTGAGCAGAAAGAAAATTATGTCGATTTACAGGCTAGTTTAGTAAAGCATGTATTATGTTGTTGTGAGTGTGTTTGTGTGAGTATCTGTGAGGATGTGAGAGAGGGATGTTGTTTGCTGGCACTTTAGTTTGTGGCTAGAAGCCATTATTCTATAGTACACTTTTTAGGCGAGCGGTTAACAAGTATTCGATAGCCAGTAATTTGCAGACCTTATTGTATGTGTGTAGGTTAGAGTATGCTGCGCTCCACCTGGCCAACAGGGACTTCGCAGGCGGATTTGGGATTCTGAACACCCGTTTTGACAGAAGTTCACTATAGTCAGTACTTTTGGGGAGGCTCTTATGACAACACAAATAGCTGTCACTATTCACCAAATAAGGTGTCCATATTTAGGTGATTATCAGACATAATGGAAGTCTGGATTGTGTGCCAGATGTGATGTGATGATTATGCTCTAATGGACAAAGAATAGAATAAGAATCGTAGCAGCGGCCTACGCGCGCCTATGCAGGTATTTTTGTAATTATTAGATCATTGAACTATTATATCTACTTAAAAATTATGTGATGGATATGTTGTATGAAGTGTTTTGTGTACAAACTTACAAAGGTTCTGAACTCATAAGTTTAGAACTACTAATTTCTTTACGTTTTGTATTCAACACAGATTTCTCGGAATCAGAACGAATCATGTTTGTAAACAAATACTGTAATACTGTTGTATTTTTTTTGTAGGTAAATAAAAGAGTACATATAGCCTTAATATTTTTTTATTTTCCGTTTCATTGTACTGGTACTTAATAAAAAATCAGTGCACAATTTATAAAACTAAATAATAAAGGAAAATGTGTGATTAACATCGTGAAATGCAATCAAGACAGATACAATTTGTGACACAAAGTTGTAAGTTTAGCTGCCCGAGGCGTGCGGCCGCCGTGGATCAGATTCTTGTAGTAACAATCGGCACAACGAACCACATCTACCAACAACGCATATTTGATCATTATTAACGCACCTCAACTAAAACTATAACAGTCTATTTAAAATTATAATACACCATAAGTCATAATTATGTATATAAAGATAATTAAAGCATCTTCACCTTATAATCGAAATAAAATCATAAAATGTATCAAATCGATAATTTTCAGTTAAATTTTATATTCATTTAGTTTTTATTACATACATTATTTACATATAGTAATGTGCTAAACACAAATCATAAGTTAATAATAGAAAATTTGCGTGAAGCACTCACAAAATAATATTTTATTAGAAACAAAATCGCCATGCAAAATCACACTCATGAAATAACTTAAAATAATAAAATTATATACGTGGACCGACTTTCAATCGGCCCACTTCTTTGATATAAATGGAAGCATTAGTTTTATAACTAAAAGATAGTAGTGAAATTTTCTAAGAAAAAGGATTTTTACAAAATTTAAAAAAAGACTACGGAATTTTGTACGTGAAGTGTTCTGAACAGTAATAGAATCTTTTTATTACAAAATATATCATCTGTTGTCAGACAGGATGTCCCTTGGGTGTACCACAAAACCACTCAACATACCTATTTACACACATGGAAAATTTACATTCATTACACTACTCACTACCTAGTAAAGCTTTTTACACAAAACATTAACAAAACAATCCGCGTCTTCGCGAGGGAGCCGCGGAGATTGCATTGCAATGCTCAAGTCTTCTGCGTGTAATGCCACAAAACAATTACATTAAAGTAGTTTACTGATCGTAACGAGATCGTACATAGGATATCATCGTCGTGATGATGTTCACTGGAACTGCGGCGGAGCCTACGCACGGGGCGCGGGCTGCCTCCCGCGGCGACCTCTGTCGCCACTCGAGGTATATAAACATTACCATAAATTATATTGTCTCTCTTAACTTAACACCACTTAGCATGAGGGCCTGTCAAGCTGATTCTGCTTTTCTGGCATCTGTAACAAAAAGAGAAAACACATGAGTAAAGTTTTGCCAATGCATTGAAATCTGCGTACGATATAAGAGTCAATTTGATATGAGAACAGAAGTATAGCCCATGTAATCACTAGCGGGGGTGCAGCTACCAATCATTGCACAGATGCGCGCGCACATGTACCCCTAACATCTGACACGATTGCAGCGCAATAATTATGATATGAAAACTAAAGCTTGTTTAGTAGAGTTATTATATGTAAGCGATAGGAACAATTTTTATTTATTACGTCCAATAAAGTCTCCCTCGACGTTTTAGTGTTATTAGTGATTGCGACAAATAGTATCGTGTGGCACATGCGCATCCCGCGCGCCCGCGTCCGGCCATCTGTCACCGCATATGCGTTCGTTTCAACACTGTTTTAATTCATTAGTACGCGGACAATGGGCCTCCTGTTGTTTGGTTGTTCTACGTATGGAGATCAGTATGTTAGGGAAAGCCTGGTTTTAAAAATGCATGAAACTCGATAGATACGGCTGGTTGAGTGTGATGTTTTCCAGCACATAGAAGTCGGTGGCAGTTTCAGTGTGACTTTCCGAGTATCAGCGAGTGTTAGATTACGGCTTCCCGTCCGTGCACATCCGCGACACAGCTGAGCGGCCGCACGTGGCCACACCCTATTTACGGACACATACCGAAGGGAGAGCACACATGTCCCGAACGGATCGGGACTTTGCGAGTGCGCACACGTGAAATCCCTTTATGAGACGAGCATTGTCGGCCGGATAATGAATAGGTATGTTCAGTGTTCGTCGCATTTATTTAGCTATCCGGCCACCGGCGCCGTCACGTGTGCTCACACGCAGCTGCGAGCGACCGTTACCCGCACAATGCCCTCGATCGATCCGTCGTCGATGGAATCCAAGCGATCGGCGAAATCGTGCACGTGTGCAGGCGCTGGCAAGACATTTCGCGGTGAAGTTGCATTGTCTACTCACCGAAGCTGTGCGGTTTATTAGTTCGGAGAAGCGTAAAGGTGCTCGTAAAACTTTCACGTGCGCGATTTATGCGCGAGGTGTGCGGAGACAAAGATATTCAGAGGAGCGCCGAGCGGGCGAGCGTGGGCAGCCGCGGACACCTGGCGGCTCGTTAGTGTCGCCTGTCGGAGTCGGATGAACCGGCCGCCGCGCGTCCTGCGTGGGCGACGCCGGCTTGCATCCACACGTCATTTAGCTAGCTTGTACCACAAGCGAGAACACTTCTTGTTCGCTCAGTATGCAATTATTATTTACTTGCTTTAAATTGGCTTAAGGCACAAGATAAATATTAATGTTCAATAGCTTGCTTGGTTCGCGTCGATTAACGGTAGGGGTCCTTAAATTGGTAACGAAAGGCAACATGCGGGCCAGTAATTGGATGATTAAGTGATATTGACAAACTATAGTTCGGAGACTATAGGAGAAATGTCTTCTCTTGTTAACAAGGAATGAGACCCATTGATAAAGTGTTCCTTTATGTTGTATCAGATATGATTATTATGAATAGGGTTGCGCCCTTTATGTGAAATAAAGCGGGGGAGCCACCGCAGCGGATTACACGCCCAACAATCGTCATTACGGTACTTAGCAGCTTATTATGGTTGAAGTGTAAAGTCAAACAAGAACAAAAGGGCAAATGGGGTAACTTAGTCGATACAACTGGGAACACTGACTCAGACAATGATAACGACGGTGATTTTAGAGAGCAGTATCAAAAGAGCAGAGTGGATTGATCTCACGGCCTTTCGAGCGCCGGCGGGCGGCAGCTGCGGGCTACAATTACGGTCGCTGATCAGAGCGTGGCGTATGGTCGTGACGGAGGTTTGTGGCACACGGCGCTCGATGGCCCGCAAGATACCGTCGTGAAATGCCGCCTCACGACGACCACGGTGGAGATACGAATTCCAGCACGATCGCCCCAAGCCGACTATTCTAGGCTTATGAACCACTCATTCGTGTTTTAGGAAACGAAGATCGAGTTGTTTGTGATAAATGTCCTTGTTTGAACGAATATTCCAAATTTTATATTCAAGAATGCGGCCCGATTAGTCGACATTCCAATATTATAGTAGGCGGTATATTAGTAAATATCTGTGGATACCTATCGCAAAACTGCCGGCGCCCGACATTAATTAATGCCTAGATGTTGTTTGTTGTTTCTGCTTTGCTGATAAGTGGTTTATTGCTGTTTAATAACGACCTTTGTTCTCAAAGATGACATGGAAACAAGAATACTCTCCAAAGAAAGTATTATGTTTGTTAATTACGACTACATGAGCTCTCGGCGCCACCGCCAAAATGCAACGATAATGTAACATAAAAAGAGAGATTTATCTTAGATAGTCGTCGAAAATCACGACGTATTGCGAAGTTTTACAGCTCTAAGCATGTAAACGTGCTCGTACATTAGACACGCGAAATGTATAGAGTATTGTCCGTCACGAGTGTAAGTACGAGCAAACCCGTACAGTACATAACAATATTATACATTTTATGCTGACATCGACGCGCAGAGAATGAATAAAATGTAGGTAGTCCCTAGGTATGTACTTGTATTTCAGTTAGCAGTCGGTAGTCGCATAGCATCCTTTGGGCTATCAGCAAAAGGAGTCATTCGCCGCGGACCGTTCAATTATCAGTTTTTGGTAAGTTGAACTCATCTATCAGTTTATCATTTAAATGTACTTTACCCGTAGAACGAGTGGGTGGCCGTACCAGTGGCGGCTGGTGGGTCATGGAACTGGTGGTGCACTTTACTAACTCACTAATTATTATTAGGATTGAAAAATGCAATAAAACGACATAGGTACTTTTTTTTATCAATTCGTCGACTTTTTCCGAAACGAAATGTTCGATCACTTTTTTATTATGGTTTGGTACCTACATGAACATGATTGAATCGCCACCAAAAATAATACAAGGAAAACAAAGGCGCTCAATTTCTATGTAGGTACATTTCAGTTTTAAAACTGCGAGTAAACGCTTCATTTTCGTTTTGAACTCTTGTTTTATAAGTATTAAGAAAATGACCTTGGCGGTCCAATCGATTTTATTTCTACTTTGTTTTGAAAATATTTATTATTGTTTTTAATATAGTCAAAGTTAATCCTCATCTTCACAGCTCACACACACACTGTCCCACATAATTATATCAAATCCTTTCAGAATTTAAACGAATACTAAAACGAAATAAATAAACACTACTATTCACGTAAACAAAACATCGCGGCACAATCGCGGCGGCACTCGGGAGCTCTCGGTAATCTTCGGTTCAGCTCGGTCAAGTTCGGCGCCCGTGCGCCGCACGAGAATGGACTTTTTACTCCATACAGTTCGTACCCACCTACCCACTATCTTCTGTCTCACGCGCTAGGCGTTTTAGCTCGCATCTCATAGAAGTTGTATGAGCATTCGCCGTGCGCTCGGCCTAGCGCACGAGGAATTTTCTTTACAGCGAAAATAAGTCTTAAATAGTTTAGTAAAGAGTTTAATTGGTTCGTCATTATTTCGTAAGTATTAAATAGATTGATGTATTAAACATTTTGGGTTTCTTTCTAAACCTTTTAAAATCTGGTAGTGCAGCGCACGAGCGCACTTAAGGGGCAGCCGCTCCTGGGCCGTACTATAGCTGTACATAAGGTAAAGTCGTAGCGCAGTTGTCGTCTTCTACGTGTCGCAGTAAATACGGCAGCACGTTGCGCCTCTTAAATCAAGCTTGTTTTGAACATTTCCCTCGGTTCCAACAACTGGCAGTGATTAAAATTTACGTGGCGCGACCAAGTATTAACGAGCGCGCATTGCGCCTGGGGCTCGTAATCGCAAAGCGCACGAATAAATCCTGCGAGATGCACCTGCCGCGCGCCGCGACCAGACATCACAACACGCTCATGCGACCTGCAGCATTTTTAGTTGTCATCCAGCGACAAACGTCTAATTGCGTACTTCGGACATTAGCTGCGACGCTGCGACCAACTTTGTTAATGTTCTGTCACGGTAAATGGGAATGACGAAATGGCAATCACGCACAGGTGTCAGGCGGAATGTTAAACGAGCAAGATAAATATGTGTTGAATATTCAGATTGTGTCAGTACACGGTCGTTTACGCGGCGCCGGCGCAGGTGGCCGCGCTTCAAGGCTGAAATTCAAAACAGCAGTCACGCATGCGTGAACAGCGGTTTAAACTGAGACTGCTTATTTGCCGAATCTATGATTTCACTATGAAAGTCAGTTGATCATACGGTAAGGCACAATGTTTATTTGACGATGTTATTATGAAAACAGATAATTAAGGCCGCAATAAACATTCTGAAGATTGTTTGTGAGATGAGAGGTTTACAGCTGGTTTAAGAATCGATATATTGGCATGTTCTACAGTTGGAAATGGCGCAGCGGTGACCATTTATATTAATGTTTGCAATAATGATTGTGATGGTGATACGTGCCGGTGTGTTGTGAAACTCTGCATCTCCGCTTTTACCTTCCCGCGCTTGTGAAACACGCAGGTGCGCGCGCGCCGCAAAAACACCGACACGGCCGATTTCATTTACTTTTTATGCAATAGTAGGTAAGTATCTCTCGTACTAACTAGTGCACGGCTACATTATCTCCGCTGAAAGCCGCTAACAGCCGCGCGTGATGTTTGATTTAGATGCATTTGTTATTGTGAGCTAACTTTCTACTTTAAACGATGAAGTTAAAGCGTTAGTCGTTTGTGTTACAATACAGCGGGCTTAGATTTATTTTATTTGAATGATTATTTCATCAGCGGATGTCATTTAAACCCATTTAGTGATTACATGGTAAGTTAGGGTTAATTGGGAACTGTTGGAGTTAGCGAAATTGTTATAATTTAGTTCTAGGAATACTACTGAGTTAGGAGTTTACAGAAAAAGAAACTTACGGTTTGAATTCTGTGTTGCGTGTCTTGACTGGGGGCTGTTTTGTGCAGGATGGTGTTGGGCGCGGCGCGGGGACCCAGCGGGCGCCGCAGCGGGCGCACGGGCGCCGCGCAGGCCGGGGTCGCCAGCGCGCCCTCGGCGTCGAACTGATCCATGGCGGGGTGGTTCTCCAGCGCTGACTGCAGGTCGCAGATGTAGTCGATCACATGTTGGATCACTTCCAGCTTGGAGATCTTCCTGTTCTTCGGCATGAAGGGCACCAGGTCCTGCAACTTGGACAGGTACATCTGGATCTCGGCGTTCTCGCCGTCGCGGTGCCGCTGCACGCGGCCGCTGGCGATGGCGGGCACGGAGGCGCCGGTCGCGCACACTGCTGTTATCGCTTTCATTGTGACTGTCACTGAACACGAACACTGGGTTGGAACTAAACACGGGCGCGGACGTGCGTCGGGCGCGGATTGCGAGCGAGGAATGAGGAGATGCGCGGAGCGACCTAGTATTTATGGGCGCTGGTGGGGCGCGGGGCGGCGCCGGGCGGTCCAATGGGCGCGCGGGGCGGGGGCGGGGGCGGCGAAGCCTGATTTTTCCCATGGCGGGCGGTGGGCGCCGCGTCTGCCGCGCTGGGCGGCCCTGAGTAAGGCCGTTGCGCTCGTGACATGCACTTTGTCCTGTCTGTAATCTTGTTTATTTCTGGGTTCTTAATTATTATGTTGTTTGTTTATTTAAGTTAGATTACGCACATATTACGTAAATAACTTTGTAGAGCCTTCGTAAGCTGTTAGCTTGAGAATCATTCATCAAAGTAAATCAAGCTAGCCATATTATTTATTTTACACCTAGTGAAAGTAAACATTAATAGGAGGCTCTCAAGAACGTCTTCAAAGTATGAATCGTGTAAATACCCTGTTTATGTTGAGACATGTAGGTACTGCCATTTCAGGTATCATATAAGTAGATAGACATGATTTATTTTTCTATAGAACCAAAATTCAATAAATTTCAGTCTACTTATACCTATACATCATATATACTGCATACATCGTTAGAAAACAGTATCGTTCAGGTTTAGGGGGGTATTAATGACCGAGAGACGAAAGGCGGAGAGGGGGTGAGTAGGCTGCAGGGGTGACGAACAATGGCAGAACGTGAAGGCATCCACTTGTCGCGCTCCCACGGCGACAGGTCCCGGAGGCTGCGTCTGCGCAAAAAAACACCTTTTGAGGCTTTCAATTTGAATTGTAAAAACATAAATCGTGTTTTTATTAAAAAAGAGCTTCTACGTAATTGTTTTTTGAATTTTGAAGGAAGTGAGGACATTGTATAATGCTAATGGAATATTCTGGTGGAGGATGGGTAGAAGTACGTCGAAGTCAAAGTCTAATCATATAATTCAAATGGGCACATAATAGGTGTTCGGTGTTTTTACCGAACATCTTCGTTTGCAATATCGGCAGCGCGTTGACCTAATTTTATTACTTAGGTATTACTTAGTTTTATTCATGTTAGATTCAGTGCACTTTTGTCTACGGCGTTAGCCGGGTGTATTCATCAACATTCAACATTTTCATTAACATTTTAGTATTAAGGACAGTTTGAGAGTGAGACATTAAACAGTGATCAACATAAACTTTTGTTTCTCCTCGAAAACACCGACACCTTGCTTCGTACCCCGACAATAGGTACTTTTGAACGTCAAAATTTACAAACTACACCGTAAATCTTTTAAACTGTTTTACAATATTTTGTACAAGTATATTATTTACTAGCTGCGCCCCGCGGTTTCACCCGCGTAGACCGGGATATAAAGCCTATTTGTTAATCTGGGGTACAAGCTATTTACATACAAAATTTCGTCCAAATCAATAAGTAACAAACATACAAACACACACACTCACTCACAAACTTTCGCCTTTGTAATATTAGTGAAGACGATTCACCTATAGAATAAAATTACTATACCTACCACAATAAGTAAAAAAATACAAATACAGCAATAACAGGTAAATTAAGTATGTGATAGATACATGGGTGCTCACATATTTACAAACATTGTAAAAGTAGACATTGTAAAAGGAGCTCGTGGCTAAGTAATTACAGCGATCCATTAGGTTAAGCTACGCTTGCCGGGTTTGGTCAGTTGATGGGTGACCATCTTTACTTACCGAGACTCATTCGCGGATCTTTGACAGTCGTTACAGGTCGTCAGAAGCCCGAAGAAAGTCTGACAACCAGTCTTACCAAGGGCTATCGTATTACCCAGTTATTGGGTTGTGGAGGTCAGACAGGCAGTCGCTCCATGTATTATAATACTGGTATTCAGCTGCATCTGGTTAGACTGGGAGCTGACCCCAACATAGTTGGAAAAAGCCTAGGAAGATTGATTGTAAAAGTAGATAATTTTCCTAAAAAAATATCAAGTAATAAGTCAGTAAGTTATCACAGAATTTTAAATCAATGTCAATAATTTATACAATTATATTAGCAAACAGTTTGATTTTGTCTAGACTCTGACCTATGGTGCAGACCCTTTTGACTTAGGATGTAAATAGACTGCCTCGTTGGTTTATGTCGGAAGCGCTACTGCTGAGTATGAGGTCCTAGGTTTCGATTCCCAGGTCGGGCAAAGTGTTATTGGGTTTTTCCATCAGGAATTCCTCAATAGCAGCCCGGAGTCTGGACTTGTGCCCGGTTGATGGCAATAGGCTCGCCACGTATTACATGGGGCTTGCACATAACTGCCGAAATGTGGGTGTACTAGATAAAGGTACCTACACCTCTGCCTAACCTTTCGGGGAATACAGGCGTGATGTTATGTCTAAGTAAATAGAAAATGGCAAATTATAAAACTGTCACAAGTCTAAAAGCCGTAGCTACAAAATTGAAGTTGGTAAAACTAAAATAATGTCGATCTTTTTTTATGTAATTCAGAACCTGCTTGACGAGGTAGTAAATAGTCACGAGTATAATCAATCAATATGTTTTTAATCTACGAATAACATTTTATAAACGCCATGCGCCGATTAATTATGTATAAAATATACACTACGCAGCTCTACCACCATGTAAATAGGTATTTTGAAGTGAAATTATGTAAATAGACTGCCTCGTTGGTTTATGTCGGAAGCGCTACTGCTGAGTATGAGGTCCTAGGTTTCGATTCCCAGGTCGGGCAAAGTGTTATTGGGTTTTTCCATCAGGAATTCCTCAATAGCAGCCCGGAGTCTGGACTTGTGCCCGGTTGATGGCAATAGGCTCGCCACGTATTACATGGGGCTTGCACATAACTGCCGAAATGTGGGTGTACTAGATAAAGGTACCTACACCTCTGCCTAACCTTTCGGGGAATACAGGCGTGATGTTATGTCTAAGTAAATAGAAAATGGCAAATTATAAAACCGTCACAAGTCTAAAAGCCGTAGCTACAAAATTGAAGTTGGTAAAACTAAAATAATGTCGATCTTTTTTTATGTAATTCAGAACCTGCTTGACGAGGTAGTAAATAGTCACGAGTATAATCAATCAATATGTTTTTAATCTACGAATAACATTTTATAAACGCCATGCGCCGATTAATTATGTATAAAATATACACTACGCAGCTCTACCACCATGTAAATAGGTATTTTGAAGTGAAATTCTATAGAATAGGCTGTATTTTAATTTAATTAACATAATATAATGGTGCTGCAGTATTGAAATAAAGGGTGTCCCCTAAATATTGCAAATCATTTGAGCTACCTACCTGTGATGTTTGATTCAATAGTTACGGGACATCCTGTATAATGGAAACATACAGAAGATTTAATAAAGTAATGACTACATTTTTTAGTTAATAAAACAAAAACAGTTACTAGTTTTTGTATGTACCTACTATTGGGTCGGGTCATCCACTATGTTGTTTTCACACCTATTGTGCTAACGGTATTCAATATGCTTAATTACTTTATTATTACGTGATGGTGAAAAAGTAAAAAAAATATATCAATAGGTTACACAAAGTCACCTTATTACATTCAGAAAATATCTTCTACTTTATTTAAATAAAGAACGTCTACATTTATTTACGTCGAACCATTTCACGCTGACGTCGAGAATTTTTTACTGATATTGATGACCTGAAGCGAAGTTTGTCACAAACGACGCGACGTAAACGACTATAAGTAATGGTCCAAGATTTATGTTTACTACAGATTAATTAACTTACGGTGCTATTAATGGCTTAGGTATTTATATAACCGCTTTATCGTTCGACCACACAGAGCCCAGAGGTCCAAATCGCAATAACACTGGGCATAAAAAACGACGCGGCAAAAAGCCACGAGTCACCTTGGAGGCGGGAGTAAGGAACTCAGGTAGTGAATTGCTTCATTTTGAGTTATTTGGACCGCCATTTAACGTTTTAATGTGACTCGATAAATTGGAACGTACGCTTGGACGTGACGAACAGTAATAATGTTAATGTAGGTATTGTTGTTGAGTTTTTGTTGGCCGTTCAAACGAGCCTCGTTTGTTACCGAACTTTAATTACGGAAAGTAGGTAGCGTAAATTTAATTTTTTAGTTAATTTAAGGATATTAATACATTGAATTTTATGAATTTGAGCTTGCATAGGGATGTTTTGATTGATTTTCGCTTATTGTCAAAAGTGTATCAGTCGTCCGAATCAATCATCCCTATCACTATTGTCTCATGAAACCAAACTAACCAACGCATTCTCAATTCTCACCAATACAAAGTTACTTAAAAAAACAAACAAACTGATTTACTGTGTTAAGATAATCAATAGCACGTAAACGTGTCGTCACGGCTACCTGTGAAATTAGGCGTCGCGAACTCGCGACGAAGAATTTATTTGTGACGGGCGGGCGTATTGTGTCCTCACGTTTCGGACTATTGTCCACTGGGTACTGGCCAATTTGCGTTGTGACAGCATTAGGCACCTTGCCGTGCAATTGACAGAATATTGTTTTAATTTCACAGGTATCTTTGTGGGATTATAAAAAAAATGTGTAAAAAAAATTAGAGTGCCAGGCTTTGGGCAGCTTTGGGCCTATGAGTTCCGTGGATTTGGCTCTTTTAAATTACAACATAATTATTTGTATAATCAACATTATGTGATTGATTTCTTTGTGTTGGCTTCGTATTCTGTAAATGTAGATCCTGTAGCCACTTAATCCCTTTATTTTTGTAAATTTTGTAATTTGTACATAGTTATTTTATCGCATCTCACTATCTAGGGATGTAGGTCTGTCTGAGAGAACTTTTTAATCATGAATGTTGTTTCCTGAAACATGAAGTAAAGTTGATTTCCAGGATTTCAGAGCAAAATTTATCCCAACCAAAATAGGGGTTTTGGATTTTGTAACCAAAATGCGGAATCCAAAACGTCGAGACGTTGAAAAAATAGTACAAGAGTACGGACATTTAAAACACCTCAAGTCCGAAACGATGACAATGCTTTATACTGTGACAATGCGTAAAGTGTTTTTATGACTCTGTAAATATTAAGTGTCCGAAACAAAAAATATTCGTCAACAGGCTTTGTTTACAGTTGTCGCGTATTCTCATGAACAACTTTAAAATATTGAGGTGTGAAATTAGTAGGTAATAACGGAAATGCATGGTTCTGCAACGATATTTCTCTGTAGTTTCGTTGACAACAATAGTGGCGATACAAAAGCTATTTCTGTTCTTGTAGGTTTACCTTTTGGTTACCAGGGGGTCACTAGTACCTATCTATACCACCTCAACAGACACAAACAGTCTATTAAGTTCCCATGGCAGCTATGCAGGTGCTTTGTAACAATCATAGGGCGAACAAATATTCTACCAGTGATAACGAGGCTTTAAAAGTCATGAACTCAAACTCAAAAGCATAAATTTTAATTAAACCAGTCGAGGAGTCGGGAGCTATAGTTGCAAATTCCAAAGCCTAGTAGGTTCTATGTTCTATGTTAAGTGGGTTTGGTTTCCGCACTTAGTCCTTCGAGTGGACCATTGGCCACAGAGGCCGTTAGTGAATTATTCCAACCAGCCCACCTCTCTCTAGAAGGTGATTACGTCTCCTGATCTGTTTGAGAACATCTGCAAAAGATCTGGGTGACTCGAGGGTTTCTGTTCTAAACTGGGTGACGCCTGTGCATTCAAACAGCACATGCGCAACGGTTTCCTCAGTCTCTATGCACGCTCTGCACAGAGGACTGTTCGTTATAAAATAAACGTTTTAAATTCGTTTCGTTTTAATTCGTTTTAAATTTAGAACAAGATTTATGTTCCTACTATTTGCATGCCCGTGTGTTGGTAAAATATGGAGAACCTTATTATAAAAGAACATCTTATGTACCAATAATACCCATGTTTGCAAAGTAATAAATGATTTGATTTGATTTGATTTGATTTATGCCTATTGTGTGGAAATGTTTATTTAGCGAGCAGTGTCCTGTGATGGTCTCCGCCATCAGGCACAGACCAAAGCATGCGTAAGTGCATCACTTCAGAACGCTATTTGGCTAATTCTTTTTTTGTTGTTTGTAATGGTAAGGACAAGGTTTGTATGAAATAAAATGCTTGAAAAATTTCTCGGAAAATTGGAAAATTCGGGAAAACTGAAAGTGCATTTTCTATGGGAATTTTTGTATGAATTATTGAAATTTTGACAGGTGTGTTTGTCAGGTCTGCTAGTTTGTTATAAATGAAGCCTACAACTGGTAGGAATGTTTGTATGTAACACAACTGTTGGAGTTGAATTGTTTACCCAGCCATAAACGTCAAACGGACTGTTGTTCGATTAAAAATCGATTATGCACTTGAACTCCAAGAATTCAATTACACAGTTGACGTTCATTTTCTTATGTTCTTAACCTTGGACGAGGCACCTATAAATTATTGATAAGTAGATGAAGTAAATAGAAGATATTGCAATCTATAGTTTCTCAATAAACGTCAGTCCAGCATTCCATTTATTTAACATCATCGTTCTTAATATTAGAGTATTTCCATTAAGGTCTGCGCATTAAGTCGGGGTGGAGCGTTTACCCCCGCGCGTGTCGTGGGAGTGCCGGGCGCGTGCCGCTCCCATCACGCGATACACCCCGGTCCCGATTGATCAGTGTTATTTGTTGCGATATTACTGATATTAGTACACTCATTGTGTACATGCGGTTAAGTGCTGTTCAAAACAATAGTTTCGAGCGCTCTATAAACCCCTTTTGTTGTAGTATAAAATGGGGATTACGCACGTCGGGATTATTAGTAATCAAATTCGTATTTTCAATATTCGATTGAATGGAGCAGAAACAATAAAATCCTTTAATTGATTATTAAGCTTACTAATAACCATTATGCAGCAGGAATACGTATTTACTTGCGTCTCGTATCAATAAATTGCAAGCTACGAAACCCAATATCCTCGCCAGAGGCTATAATGAACCCTCATACAATATTGGCTAGCCGTTATTGTTCCTCAGCGTGTGCTTATTGACAGAACAAACAGTTCGATTCGTGTGATACCCTCCGCTCCCACGGGAGGGCGCGAGAAATCCCTTAATTCGGACAGTGCAGGTGCGGGCTCATTACGCGCTTTTCCGCCACGTGGCGGCACGTGCACTGCGCACATATCGACTTTAGTTTTAGGTCGAATGCGTTGCACGCACTTAGAATATTACTTTGATCGACGTAGATTAATGGTTGAATGTTGTATATTATGTGCTGGCGCCTGTTAGGTATTTAGATAGGTGGGTGTATATCTCCTAGACTATTGTTGAATAACTTGAAGAAGCATACTTGAGAGTTGAGCTTCAGTCTTTATGTATATGATTGCTAACATTCTTGTTATGTTTCTTGAGCAGTTCTGTGGAATGAATTTATGTAATATCTTATGTTTAGTAGTTTAATTTTAGTATGTACTGTAAAATGCGATTCAACTAAGAATAGGAACGTCAATAACCTCTAACTGTCAACTGAAACTAGAAAAATACGGGTTGCAAAGTTTTGTAGTGTTATCCTTATCCATTTCAGTTCTGTTTTTGGAAATTGTTTTTGTTAAAATATGTCACTGACTTTGCAAATGTGTAAACGAGGTGCTGTTTTGCTAAATCTTCACAAAATGGCGCAAGGTCATTCCTATTCTTAATTGAAACGCATTGTACATGTACTATGGGTACTGTTCTTTCACACTTCGCCTTTGGCACGCATGTAAATATATAAAAGGTGTTATTTTCATACAATGAAATTAAACAAGTCCCAAAAATATTGAATGTAATGCCCATTTCACAATCTGACTCACCCCGCTTCTCACGTTGTTTGAACCGAAGCCACAAAATTACGAATAAGGTTGGAAAATTCAAAGTTCCGATGGGAAGCGGTGATTTCTCGTGTGAACAGTGCGGCGTGGGAAGGTTGGTCTGTGGCTCGACTGGCTCGGGTGGCTCGGGTCACAGGTCGGGATAATTACGAGCGAAGCCGAGCTTTCGACGCACGCGCAACTCTACGGGGTGCGAGGAGGATCATCGGCAGATATTGCACGGTTGATTGCACGTTTAATTATTGGATATTGTTAAGTACCTACGCTCTATATAATATAGTAGTACCTGATTGGTATTTTGATGGGCAGCTCTGCTATGAGTGAATCCCGAGAGATTTTGTCCAAGTGTAATTTTGTTCGGGATTACTTTCAAAATGTTTGAATGGCTTCCAATACCCTTGGTCCTGTACCTTACAAAATCAGAATAAAATAGTGATTCGAGCTTTCGACTGACAAATCCAATTAATTATAATTTTCACAAACAAAAGTACCTACTAGTAATAGTTTTGTATACAAATCGTTTTTGAAGAAGTATTACATAGGAATGCCACAGTCGTGAGTCTGATGGTTCCCAAAGTAAATCGCGGCATAATTTAGTTGCGAGCAAGCGCGAGCGCAGGCCGTGAGATAGTAGGTGTTCCTGTGTGAACCAACCCGTGGCCCGTGAGAGACGCACCGAGAGGTCACGAACATACACGAACATAAGTAAAATATACCACGACTTAATATTGGTAATGAGCCAAGAATTACGAGCCGACTGAATTTAATGCACGCTAACACGCATTATAATCCTTGTATAGCGGCAGGTATGGAATGGTCCATGATATAAGAGCTATACTTAGTATATAATTTTTCAACAAGTCGGCAGTAAGTAAGTACATACAAGATCTATTAATCCGATCTTAACAACTACCCTAGTTCAGGGGTATAATTTCGGTTTCGAACTTTACTGCTCTTTTTATAAATCAATGGTTACATCAATTTTGATATAGCCGTCTCGCTTAACAACCCTGTCTAGGGATTAATAACATGGCTCCCACATAGGCGAGGGGTTTTAATTCGCAATAAGCGTAAAAGGCATTTAATAATGCAGACGTCCGTTCACGTGCGTGCATTGTGAACAAATACCTAGCAATCGTAGTAATGAAGGCGCGGGGGTGGGGGCAGGCGGCGGAGAGGGGGGACGCGTGGCAGCCACGTGACAGTTTTACATTACCGCCCGCCGCTCGGGGTGATTTACATTCGGTTTTTTTGTAACATTTCCACTGATTAAAAGACAACATTACACAAAATTGATAGCGAAAGTTATTGATGATGGTTATTTTTAAGGTAGGTAAAGAAATGGACTATAGAATTGAAAGTAAAAAAGATTAAACGGATTGGCTAAGGTTTATCTTTCATGAAAGTGTAACCTGCAGTGCTATTCTGTAAAAATCTCACCGTGAAAACATAGGTGAAGTGAGTTGTCATTCTACCTGCAGTGCGATTCTGTAACCATCTCACCGTGAAAACTTAGGTGAAGTGAGCGTGGAGTGAGCTGTCAATAGTGTCAATTCCTAGCAAAAACAAATTCACTTCACCTAAGTTTTCACGGTGAGATTTTTACAGAATCGACCGGCTGCTCGTAACACGAGTTTAATCGAAAGATAGAGCAGTCAATAGAGAGCCTTTGTGAATATATATCTGAACTTCTGAAGTTCATGCATTCTTTTCCTTTTTTTTTTTTTTTTGTAGGACAATGAAAAAAGAAAAGAATGATGATGATGATCTCTATATGTGAATAATAATCCCTTATTTCGAAACATGTTTAAAAAAATCCTAGCTTTTCCTAACACTGCTTTCCGATTACCTAATAAAGTTTTTGACTACGTCAGCGAGCTAAAATAGCGTTTCCTTGTTTTTCCCGTTATACAGCAAGACGTAAAGACGACTTTATGTTAAAAATAATTTTGTTGTCTTTAAAAAACAACAGATTTCAGGTTGGTATGTTACATAATATTTAATCGAATGTTGACATTATCTATGTGACATTATTATGTGACTACATGCCTAGTCTAGAAACTCAATTGTTCCCCACTGCGTAATCGCAACTGTACGTGAACCATTAAACAAAGAACCCACATAGCGAAGTCAAAACGAAACTCCCACAGATTTATAACAAAAACTTTCTCGATTTTCCCACAATCGTTGTTATAATGAACGCTGGGGATAAAACGGATTGGATCACCCTGTGTGTGTGGAGTGACGTCACCCCGCGAATCAAAACCAATTTATGAAAACCCTCAATTACATACAACAGTACTATAAGAAGCTAGAACAGCGAGAGGTCTAAGTTTGCTGGTGGGGCTGCAATGTTCGTATGGGGTGTTTTGACATGGCGTGGGAGCCGCCTCTATTGTGAAGGTACTTAACTCTGATAAAGGAACTATAGGACCATTAGCTGGATTCGTTTTGCTCATTCGTTGTCGCTGATGAATGGACATAGGATTATGATACGTAAAGAGATTTCGATAGAGGCACGACACTGGAACGAAAGCAAAGCGACTGGGCAAGATTAATGTTTGCGAATTATGATAAGTTAGTTTGTTGTTGCGCTTTATGTGCCTATTTATTGTCTAAGTAAGCAGTACATTTCTGCTGCTTCGATTACATAATCGTATGAGGTTGTAATTCCTCAACTTAACTGATATTTCGTTTGATGTATTTATGGTAGTAGCAGTAATTAATTTTGTTTTTGCAAACAAGAGATCTCACTCTAGATTACGCATAGAGGTTCTAACAAAACAACCAAAGATCGCTATCAATGCTTTATCATATTGTTGCTTAAACAATAAAAATTCGCAATACATGTCGACGTGTTCACAAGACTATGCACCATTCACTAAACCAATGAGCCGTGGAAAGTATTATTGAAATTTTCGAGCACCTATAAATGCGATAATAGAATAAGCCAGTCTTGGGGTGAAAGCCAGGTGTATCGGGGTACGATATCTTGATTCACTTATGAGGGCTTTATGAATGTCGGTTTTTTTGGTTAAAGAACCGCCCTTAAACCTTTGGCGTCAATTATTCGTGACCCTAATTGCGATGATGTGATATGAGTGTATTGTGATTTTGTGATGTAGTTGACGGCGCTATTGCTTTATTTGAGAAGCTTTTTTTTCATCCCTGGCTGCTGTGTAAAGCAGTTGTTTGGGGTTTTTAACTTTGCTAGCTATTGTTGACTTTCTTAGACGTTACCCACATTGTTGTTACGTTGTGTACTCATGTTGGTCCATTGAACAGATGTTCGTTACTAAATGCTGGCTTTTGAATCGTTTTCGGAATTATTATTGAGCAGTTTTAAAATACATCGTCGAGGAAAAGTAAATGCAAGTTTATTCCAGTTGTAATAATTAAATGGTAACAAAACCAAACCATATTCTCTTGTTTTGATTGGTCTATGAAAAACGCTGACGTTCACATCATTGTAGACATCTACGGATTGTTATGAATGACATCATAGGTACTTGAAAATCATTGAGCCTATAATAATAAATTGGCCAGCTGAAGATGTGAACTAAAAATAGTGTATAGCTCCATTCATTAATTGTCTTACTTGTTGTGTGAGTCACCAATTCAACTCAGTTTTGGGCACAATTAGCTATGATTATAATTGTATGACATAAGAGTATCCTTCTTTTATCTTTAGCGCAGATGATATGTTGTTAATGGAACACTCAAAGTCTATTGTGGAAAAAACTTCGTATAAATGGTAACATAGGATGGGCGTCCATTAAACAGTTTACTTTATATGATGATCTGCACTTAGATTTCCGGTATACGTCGCCAAATTGACACAATTTCTTTATCTTGTCCAATGCGCAGAGGTTGTCCTCGAAATTCAAATTTTCTTACGTTTTTAGGGTTCCGTACCTCAAAAGGAAAAAACGGAACCCTTATAGGATCACTTGTTTGTCCGTCTGTCTGTCTGTCTGTCTGTCTGTCTGTCTGTCAGTCTGTCAAGACGGTTTTTCTCAGGAACGCGTGAAGGTATCAAGCTGAAATTAATATCAAATACGTAGGTCTATGGTCTCTTGAAGTCCTAAAAATCTCAAGCTTCTAAGTCAACGCAATAAAAAAATTCGGGCATTTTGCGACACATTTTGATACTTGCGACTATCGCAAGTAAATCAAAACCTATAGGGTACCTCCCGTTGACCTAGAATAATGAAATTTGGCAAGACGTAAGGTCTCCCAGCACAAGTAAAGGAAAAAGTCCGAAAATTGTGAATTTGTAATTTTATGATATATATATTTTTTTTGATATCCAATGTTAAGTTTGTTTTTGGCTTTTGGAGGAGCTCGTGGCTAAGTTATAACAGCCGCACGGGTCGATCCATCAGGTTAAGCTACGCTTTCCGGTGTTTGTCCGTGGATAGGTGACCATCTTTACATACCGAGACTCCTCCGTGCCTCGGAAAGCACGTTAAGTCGTTGGTCCCGGCTGTCGTTTGTGGATCTTTGACATTCATTACGGGTCGTCAGAAGCCCGAAAGTCTGACAGCCAGTCTTACTAAGGGGTATCGTATTGCCCAGTTACCTACTGTGTTGTGGAGGTCAGATAGGCAGTCGCTCCATGTAATATACTGGTATTCAGCTGCATCCGGTTAGACTAGAAGCCGACCCCAACGTAGATGGGAAAAGGCTAGGCAGATTGATTAGATTGTTAAGTTTGTTTTTGGGATAAATTCTTTTCAACTACGGAACCCTTCATTGTGCGTGGTCCGACACGCACTTGTTTGCTATTTGCAGGTCAGTGTCAGGTTGTATTTACAGAATTGTAATCATTAGAATTAGAACCATTAAATCTCTCTTGCATCCACCTTAAGTACCTAAGGTGTCTACTTTTTCAACCACTGAGAATATTTCATGCTTGGCACTGGCAGTCAGTGAAAAAGATTAGTAAATTGTTGAACTATGATAGGAACAACGGTAAATAGGGTTTGATTGAAAGTTATTGAAAATCAGTTAGCCCATGATTATAATTTTTACCTACAGCTGCAGAAAACTCCAAAAACTGCTCAGTTGCATATGCTTAGGCAAGCTGCTAGCACAGCTCCCCTATACAATCACCAGCCCAGTTGGTCTGTATGTGAATCGCGGTGCTTTGCTTTTCACACCGCGCGGCAAATCGCAGCTGCGACGGACAGTCGCGCATACAGCTGCCGTCGCGTTTGTATGCAAACGCCCTAATAAACTAACACTTTTTATTACTTGGCGCACTATGGGCGTGTTATGACCTCGTAGATTACAGCGCTAATCCCGATAGATAAGACGCCTCCCGTACTTTAAGAATGGAAGACGTTGAGGAATTTATGAAATTGTTCCCATGGCACTATGTGCACTTTTTACTATTATTCAAGACTCAAAACATCTGCCTAGCCTTTTCCCAACTATGTTGGGGTCGGCTTCCAGTCTAACCGGATGCAGCTGAATAACAGTATTTTACATGGAGCGACTGCGTATCTGACCTCCACAACCCAGTAACTGGGTAATATGATACCCCTTGGAAAGACTTGGGGTTGGTTGACTTGGTTGTCAGAGTTTCGGGCTTCTGACGACCCATAACGACTGTCAAAGATCCACGAATGACAGCCGGGACCAACGGCTTAACGTGCTTTCCGAGGCACAGAGGAGTCTCGATATGTAAAGATGGTCACCCATCCACCGACCAACCCCGGCAAGCGTAGCTTAACGTGATGGATCGACCCGTACGGCTGTTATTACTTAGCCACGAGCTCCTCTCAATACTATTATTCAAGACTAAAAGAATTAATTTTGGCGGTTTGATGCATACTTTATTGTCATTTCTTGATTCGGTCTACTGGTTGCAGAGGACAGAATAGAGCTTCTGGGTACAAAATCATTATTAAATACATGTATACAAAAGACGACTAACAACTGGTATTTACAAGGCAGATGTGAGTGGAAACGCCGGGAGGGGACGCCCTAGGAAGACATTTATAGTGACCTTATTGGTGATGTTCTTTGGTATTCAGCTGCATCCGGTTAGACTGGAAGCCGACCCCAACATAGTTGGGAAAAGGCTAGGCAGATTGCAGATTGTTTGATTTATTGGTGATGTTCTTTGGAAAGGTCAGGTGCGTAGTCCTCGCAAACGACGTGCGTGTATGACATGTATGAACGTAAACGAGGCAAAAGGAGTATGTAAGGAACGTAGCAAGTGGCGTTTTGTAGTTTCTGCCTACCCCCATGGGAAGAAGGCGTGTATGAAGGTATGTATGTATATAAAAAAGAAAATCACCCACTCTCATCAATGTCAAGTCTGTATCTAGACAGCAGTGCAGAATCACAGATGAACACATTAAACAGTATCTGAAGCGAATGTGTTCAGCTGCGGGGCATGTGCCGCTCGGACGAGGTCCACATGGCTGGTCGCAGACGCAGATGACAGAGCTCCATTGTTGAGCTATATCTGTGCGCGCACGTGGCGCCCGCGCAGGGCGGCCCGCCCTTACGTATGACGGTATGAAGACGACTCGTCGTTTGTAAGTGTATCTACACTTACACAGGTAGGTCGGTATATGTATACATCACTTATGAAGTTCGTAGTAAGTACGTAGAAAAAGCTGTAGGTAAAGTAGTCTAAATGTACCTACTTTGTAAACGTAAAGTAAATTCGACCGATTGAATCGATAATTAATAGATGGGATAGATCGATACCAATAATAAAGGCTCGACGATCCTCCCCAGTATTATCCCCAAAGCCTGGGCGCCTTTTGATGGTTTTCCCCCGAAAAAAAAAAAAAAGACTCGACGATTGAGGAAAAATTTAATAAATTATTATTTCTATAATTAGTTAGCATTTAATTAGGTAACCTTCTTTACTTTGTCCTAAATTCATGATTATACTTACACTGTACGGAATGCTAGTTTTAAAGATTACAAATATTTTATCCAAACAATAGAATCATGATATGGCTAGGTACTTCCAGACAATGTCGTAAAGGTGATCACGATCATTATATAATTTTATAGCAGCTTTACGAGTTGTTGCCTTTAGTTAAAAATATATCGAAAATAGATTCTAATTTCAAATGTTGTTAAAGGTGGCTATAGTGTTTAATAGTGTTATTTTTCAACGGTAGAGTAATGAATAAAAGCCACATAGGTAAACAAGTTGATACTCGTAACAAGAGTAATCCGATATTTGAAAAATGCTATGATTAAATGGAATTTCAAATTCATCATCATCATTCTGCCCTTATCCCAATTTATATGGGGTCAGCGCAACATGTCCCTTTACTTCTATATTAGTCGTCATCTCGGTAGTCACCCCCTTTCAGCCATATCATATTTCACACAGTCCATCCATCGTTTCTTTGGTCTTCCCCTACTCTTATAGCCATCGACATTCATACTCAAAACTTTCCACAAGAAATTTTCCTTATTTCTCCTTCTTATCACATGTCCATAGTCCATACCATGACAACCGATTTCTGCAGAACTGTTCAGTCACCGGTGCCTCTTTGAGACTTCCTCTTATGTACTCATTTCTTATTCTATCCATTCGTGTAACACCACACAACTCTCTTAGCATTATCATCTCAGCTGCATGCAATTGCCTTTCATTCATCTCTTTTGTGGCCCAACATTCTGATCCATACAAGACAGCAGGTCTAACCGTACTTCTATAAAGGGGAATGCGGGAGACGCAGATTGATCCCGTGACCTGCCACCATTTCTTCCACACCCATCTACTTCGCCATCGCTTTGCACGAGTGAACCGAGATACTGAAAGTAGGAGCAAACTGGGAGAAGCGCGCCATTGAGCGCTATGTACTGGGGAGACCGCCGAAATCGAAGAACAATAATTACACTCAGTTTTGGTTCTGCTGATTTTCAAGCCAACGTTCTCCAGCTTCAGTTGCCAAAACAGAAGGGTGGGTGGGTTTTGTGGGTTGTTGTTGGTCCAATCGACCACAATGCAGAAGCAGGATTCGTAGCTCTCAAAACTCTCAATACACCTGCCGCAACGATTCTTACATCATACTTACTTCTTTTGTCTCATTTACGTCCATTGATTGAAGCCTAAAAGAAATATTTCCGTGAAACAAACTACATAAACATTTGGTCCACCCGCGCCGCTTAGAATGGAGATTTGACTAAAGATAACTCAGCAGAACAGTGAGCGACTTAACAAATGTAAATCTGCGACACACATGCGCTCTCTTCGATGTTTTTTTATATCCACAATGCGTAAATATTGTGATTCCGTCACTAAAGTATGGCTTGTTAGTTACGATAGTGGATTTTTTATTACTGAAGAAAGTGTCATAAGGACGTAGAAAGAGAGATTTTGTGTTAAATAATCCTCAATTTAGTACTTGAATTGGAGTTTCATATACCTAATGTGAGCATTACTTAGGTATACATTATGAGGGGATCTGATAAGCCTTTATTGCTGCAATAAAACCCGCTTGAATTTATGATACAGTATGATGTACTTGACAGGTGTAGTATAGTAGGTACTTACTGGCTTTTATTTTATTGCCTAAAATGTTTTACCATAAATCTTTTCAATAACAAAATTTGCAAGATTCAGTTCTTCAAGAGACTTTATGATGTCTAGTGTTGCGTGATCCCTATACTCTCCCTTCCCTACTAATATTACCCTGAATAATAATAGTCTAACGAACAAGAAGCTCGAATATAAATGGCTTGATTGATATCTTCTAACAAAGTAAGCACGTGAAACATTTCACATCTGGGTACATTCAGGGCTCATTGTCGGACCCCCGGCATTTCACCTGATTAATGATAGCAACACTATGTCAATATTTGCATAAGAAACGGACAAGAAAGGAACTTATCATCCCGCAGATCTGGCTTGCGTACATTTGATGACTTTCGTGTTGAATTACGTTTAAGTTTGTGGACATTTGGATTTTGAATTCTATTTTGCTGAATGTAACACCCAATTTTATTTGCCAAATTATCGTTTCACTTAAGTGATTGAAAATGGATCTTAATTTGATCCTGTAAGATTCAAATTAGAATGAGTTGTTGCAAGTCCAAGATGCGACGCAGACGTCAAGATCCGATGTAAACTCGTCAGGCGCGTCAATAAAAATATTCATTGGCTCACACTCTATTTAACAGTTGATGAGACAACCCTGCGAGATTTATCAAGGATGTGCCAGATAGTGTTTCTTGAAACTCACAGTACTAAACACGTACATACAGTTTTACTGGTCTACGTGGAGATGCTATCTAATTGTACACCGTGTCTTGTTTGCATACCAAGTGTCTCAGCGATTCATTTTGTCTTCTAACATTGAAGGAGGAAACATTACACATAAAACTCAGTCATTAAAGTCCTTATCTTAGTAATCAGAATATTGTTACTTCGAAGGTAAATATTTTGTAGACTTGAATCATATATAGATAACATCATGATTTATTCGTTTGTTTTTAATACCAGCACAGCTTATGTACATACCTATGCAAGAGCTCAGTGCATAACTGGTGCAAATATTTTAAAAGTTGAGAAAAAGGGTACTTATTATTTCCGATTTTGCCCGCGCGCCAGCCCTAGACATCGTAAGAGCGGTCCACATAAGCGGGCTGATTGATGCAATGAAAAATGACGCGACAATGTTTTAAGAAATTGCGTGCTTGAGAGGGACAGCTTTGTAGCAGACACAGAATAGGATTTTATTACTTGCATAATTTAATACGTGCGATACGAACCGGACCGCGGGAATACTTTGTATGCCTTTTGTACAACACTTGATTAGGGAGATCACCTTTGCTTTCCGTTTATTATGTCTGAAAAGATTGTCATTTATCTGCGTCTTATTTTTAGGAGTCGTTTCGTTAATGTCATTCATGAACCTTGTAGATGAGTAGATTACACACATTTATAATACAGCATGTTAATACGATGTTTTATTATTGTTGACGTACTCTGCGAACAGCGATCGATGTATGGTACGATTACATTCAAATTGAAAAGACATCTTTAGAACGAGATCTTTCGAAAGATTTTCGTAAGTCATGCTATTATCGAAGATTGATACTTAGACCTCACAGAACTACGATTAGCGGCGCGCGGTCATTTACTATGGACTCACTAATAAGCTAGTGGAGGCGCCATAATGACGAACGACGTCGCGAACATTCGTCACCACAAATCGCGATGGCGCGACCGACTCCCGCGCAGGTGTCCGGCCACAGCCTCCTGTCTGTCCCTCCACTCATTTGTTACCGTCAAACGACTGTTATTTTCGACCAGCTCATTTTACACGCGCTCCACATTTTCAATCTATTATAAGTTTTCTTTTTCAGTTCAATAACAAGTTTGAATGATTGAGTAACCTGAAGCAGTTTTTATGCCGTACGGAAATCTTACAAATTGAAAAATAAATTATGGTCTTCCGTTGAATAGCCGGTTGATGACAAGGGTTTCACATAAATTGTTATTTAGTAGCAGTTTACCACACTGGTAGTGATTTGGTGAAAAGCTCACAATTATTCAGTTTCATATGGAGTTCTTTCACATCACACTGCTATATTTGCCACAAGTAAGAGTTAAAACTCAAAAAACTCAAAACTCAAAGCGTTTATTTCAATTAAACCAATTACTGGCACTTTTGAATTGTCAAAAAGTCAGTCAGAAAGTTGAAGCTAGTTTCCAAATTCCAAAACGTAGATCTCTATGGAGAAGAACGGGCAAGAAACTCCACGGACACTCTTTTAAATCGAGATAAGTAATACAATATCCTGGGTACTTACATTATACCTACTTGTTGCTTCTACATGTGAGAACAATGTAAAAAAATAAAAAAATACTTAAAACCAAGTGAACGTATAAAATTAAAAATAAGGCCTGGCAGATAAGAGATGACCAGTCTCAACTGACAGCGCCCGTTCACGAACATGACCCGTGGATCAGCACCATCCAGCTCAAACATTTTGTAGAAAACCGAATGATCCAACACACGCGCCACCATCAGCGTGACATTTAAGTGAGAATGACAAACTCTCAACTGCCATGCTCTTTCAAGTCAAACTTACCTACAACATAAAAATAAGTTAATGTTTTTAACCAAATGTAAGCAAAAGGATTTTACTTTGTTTAACACCTGAGCAGAGGTTGTGGTCAGGACAAAGATCTATCCACAGACAAAGACATCTGCGTACCAAATGTACTAGAATCTAGAAACACGTGTACACTCTGCGCAGATGCAAAATAATTACCGCCACCTAACAATTATGAAGAATAAGGAAACAATAAGACATTTTACTACTCCAGTTTATTGGTGGCCGCCCGCGCCGTTCCGTTTGACGGAAACGCTCGCCACATTTGGCGATCACCTTTCTTTAGAAAGCTATAAGCGCTAGTTGTAAAACATTTCATAAAACAGTCGTTATCTCGCCATGTGGGCTGCAACTGCTGGGTTCTGTTCCCATACCGCGCACGTGTAAGGAAGCTAGCTCGCAAATCTGTGCGACACATTGGCGCAGTTATCAGTGGAGCTCCACACATGGGCCATGGGGAGCACTGATAACATTGTGAGTGTTTGTTGGTGGTAGCTGAAGCTTTCATTCAATCCTCTGATTTCTGTGGAGCTTCTGTAACGGGTTTTATGAATATTGTTTAGTGTATGCACGGCTACAGATCAAGCAGTACATTTCCAGTATAAGCTGATCTTGCATTGTATAGGATTTCCTTACAGTAAGAAGTCAGTATAAACTGGAAATGTATAGCTTGATGTGTAGCCGTGGGTACAAAGTACTTGGGACTTGTTACTAAGTAATATCAGCATGTTTGCCGCGGTTAGTCCGTGGATGGGTGACCATCTTCACATATGCCAAGACCCCTCCGTGGCTCGGAAAGCATGATAGGCCAATGGTCCAAGCTGTCATTTGTGAATCTTTGACAGTCGTTCGTTACAGGTCGTAAGAAGCCCAAAAGTCTGACAACCTGTTTTACCAATTATCGGGTACCCAGTAACTTGTGGAGATCAGATAAGGCAGTCGCTCTATGTAAAATACTGGTATTCAGCTGCATACGGTTAGACTGAAACCCGACTTCAACATAGTTGGGAAAAGGCTAGGCAGATGATAATGTTTAGTGTAGGTGTAGGTACTTGAGAAAATTTGATTTTCTTATTTCACTGGAACTTTTCTGTTAGGTACTAAAAACGATAACATAAAATATTATGTACTACATACCCAACTAAAAACGTACAGGTTTGGAAAATCCGTTATTAAATAAATCATCTATCATAATAGCAAAATACCAAACGAAAATAATCGTCTATCGTGAATTAATGTTCATATTATATTTTGAAACAATAGCCTTATCTAATTATTTTTATCGAATGTACCGGTTGTAATAATAAAACTACGTGCGCTATATGTCCTGAAGCTCGCACCATGTGACCTCAATTTGTCAGTACATTCAGGTGCACGCTATATTGTGCCTATTTTCGTTAATCAGGCTTAAGATAATGACCTAATCTAATGAGTAAATCATTGTTATCTGGCACCACTTGGGATACTAGGTACGAATTAGGTACCAAATGTGTCATCACCTGCACCTGGGTTAATTACCTATGTTATTTGTTTCTGCGTATGTTTGGCGAATTTCGTTTAAGATAAGGATAAGGTCAGTCACTTGTAGGTAATTTGGTACATTATTGTTTAGTGCATTGTGGACTATTTACATTACCATACTACATTACAATATTTAGTACATTACAAAGTTGATTTTCTGATCTTTGTTTTGTTCTATGAAGGCTGCGCCACGACATTTAGGAAAATATGTATGTATTACATGGCAATTGATCCAGGATATACTATCAATAATTGTGTACTACTAGCTTTTGCCAGCGGCTTCGCCCGCGTGGATGTCAGAAATTATCCCACGGGAACCGTACATTTTTCCGGAATAAAAAGTAGCTTATGTGCAATTCCAGTCTATAATATATTTCTGTGCCAAATTTCATCCAGATCCGTTTAGCCGTTCTGGCGTGATTGGGTAACAAACATCCATCCATAATTTCGCATTTATAATATTATAGTAGGACTGAGTAGAACTTACTTCTATTAAGTAGGTACGAACTGGGTGACCCTTAGATTTGACTGTACTGTGTAATTAAAATAAACAATTAATGTTCTTAAAATTTTTAGTATTAATCAAACATCGTTTCGTCAGTGCGAAATGCAACATCATACCGAATGATGACACTCACCTATGCAGCAAAATTACGTAGGTATTCAAAAGTATCAGTGTTCAACTGGTTATTAATTTAATAATCGTATATTTACCTAATTTAGGTAAAGAAACAAAGCTTGCTTACTAACAAATTATATTTTTTATTAGAAAACTCGATTCGACTAATGAGGAAATCTCTTCAATGGAAAACAAAGGTCACTGAACTGACATAGTAGGCTCTCTTTATAAACATGACACATAATATTATGGCCTACAAAACTATTAGATGACGCATCAAAATCGCATACATTGCCTTTATCCTCCGGCGTAATAACCATGAGGCAAGTCGACAGATGTGCTGCGATAGCGTATCAACGTAATAAGAATCGCAACTGTCAGGATACGCTGCCGTAATTGCTATACCATAGTGTTGAAACAGTACTCCAAACGTTATCAATCTGCGCAGGTAACTCTTGTGCCTAATTATGTGGATAGTTAATCCTGGAGCACATTGATTAGATTGTTATGTGCCCGTAACCAAAACTTAGTGCACTTGTTACTTATGTAACTAGTACAATAAGTAGGTAACTAACATGAATGTGGATTTCAGATAGTTTATTGAACATAATAAAGAAATGCGCTAGTTTCGAGACCACAACTGCATAATGTACTAAATTGTGAATAGCTAGCGATAAGATTTAGATGTGGAGTTGTAATCCATTCACTGATATATTTCCTTCTACAGATCCGTTAGTGGACATTATTCATGAGATGTGATAAAGAAAGTTATGTTAGAATGAGTAACGAATTTAAAATGTTTACTAAATTCATTTGTAATTTGCGTCGAAAATTACATAAAACTTGAACCGATTAAGACCTGCAAATCTATGATAGATAATCGTCTTTTGGCGAACAATAAGACGTTTAACAATAGGCATATTGTACTAGGAGAGCATAAATTCAAGGATATGTTGAGACCCACACGTGCGATCGTGCGTACAGCTGCGAGCACGTGTGCTGTGTATCATCTGGTGAATCCTACGCATCTACCCAGGTGGCTTCGTAGTTCTATATGTATTCGTTTGGGACAAAAATATACAACTTATTATGTGATTATTCAATGGCAGGAGAGTGTGAGTTTTTTACTGTCTTAATAAGTTCGGTTGGGTATCTATCACAGACGAGTTAAAAATTATAATAGGTAGCTAATGTTCAAAGTATTACCACTGCGAAAAAAGCTGCGATTATCAAAACAAAAATTTTCAACTCCAACATAATATTTTCTGTGTCGAGAAAGCAGATGTTTAGCAATAAAGCCACTTTACAAGCGCTTATTTGTAAAACAATTGGAAATGCCCAATAAGCCCCGCTACAAATCCCCCATATGTTTCCGTAGTAGGACTGTTCGTATCGTAAAAATATTTAAACGAGTGTTTCTTTCACCAACAAATGTTTTCTTGGGTTCTCACGTCCATGTGGACAGCAGGATTTTGGGCAATCGTCATGGAACACCAAGAATCTGCTTTGCACATGGTGACGGAGGGCGGCTCGTTAAAAGTTTTGACTTCCAGTAATTTCGAAATTGAATGTACCAACTTAAAATTGTTCTCATGTGACTAATCAGTCTGCCTGACTGAACTCTAAAAACTGAGTTTTGTCTTTTTTTATTTTTTAATATAAAGAACTGACACGTCAGGAGTTTCAGTCGTTTGAAATATGAATTATGTAGGGCAATCTATTACAAAATTAAATTAATTCTTTGAATTCCGAACCACCTTTTAAAATGTAAAGCGCTTTCCAGCTAATAAATTTTCCAGTTAATTATGAAGAATAGCTGAAGTATCGTCGGCCACCTATAAATACATCCAATCATATTTTCGAGTTCACCTAAAAACGTCGGAATTGGCGTTGTCGGGAGGGCGTCACGAAGACGGAGCGACAAGGCGAAACTCTATACCTACTATCACATGGACTGGACGTATCGCCGTGACAAACTGGACAGTTTTTACACGTTTTAAATAGACTTCTGAGGAGTCAAGCTAGCTTGATACTTTTTTCAGACATGCATCCAAATTGCATTTTTATCATGTAAGATAATTAATCTAAATCCTTATTAGCCTCATTAATATCTAATGCGCAGTATTTATCATTATTATCAAAGCACCTGATTCTAAATGTCGATGGATTTATTGAACAAAAAAAGCTAATATCAATAAATTAGCAACCTGAGATTGAATTGTACGGATTGGAATTTTTATTAGCTTCACGTCTATCTGTTTAAGTGTGAACACTTCGTTATGAAGTATGATATTCGTATGGTAATGTCAAGTATATTTATGGCCGTCTATTGTCGTTAAAAATAATTATTCATTTGGTATATAATGATATTCATTTACATCCGGCCGGACGAACCCGCGCTTTGTGTTGGATGCGTGTCCAGTTTGCATAACAGTGTCGTGACTCGCGAATTTGTTTTTTCTTTTTAATAAGAAATGTCTGACATCATTGTTTGCTGCAGCCAAACACTAATCATGTAAATGTTAAGTCGTGTTTCTTTATTTAATGTGCGTACATCCTTGTTTTACTACGTACTCAAGTTACTTTACACTGCCTATGACCACATGAGTATACTCTGTTCTATGACTAAACCGCCCATATACTTCGGTGTGGTATTTGTTTGACAGGGTTATGATTCATCATGCAGTTAAAAAGTTAATGATTCTTGAGATTTATATCCTTTAGTTATCAGTATCACTTATCACAGGCGTCGTAAACTCGTAAATAATATTTGCGTGTTTAATTTGTTATAGACCAAGGGGAATCTCCATTTTCGAAGTACCAAAATATTGGCGCATGTGGGCATCGCATGTGCGTGCAAGACAAGGGCGCATTGAGTTGCGCGGGCGCAGGCGGCGACAGCGACACCGCTGTGGAGCCACGTGCTGTACAGATTGATCATCACATGTGCTCACACTCTGAACATACGAGCTCTGTCTAGTGTTTGCTTTGATTCGCTATCTATTATGTTGTTTCAGGTCATATGAGTAATAAAGCACGAGACTTTATTATAACGTAACAACAAGGAATTTGAAAAGATACATTAAAGTTATCGTTGTGACAGAGGAAGTTTTGATTGGATGCTGAGAGGATTGAAAACTAATGTGTGAATAATATGGGTACAAAGAGGGTGGATATTGAGATGACGGCTGACAGGAATGTATACAGGGTGTTCCAAAAATCAACGTCAAGCCGGAAACGGGTGATAGAAAAACTGGTGACAGTTAAGTAACAGAAAATATTTAAAAAATGTTAGTCTTATCATCACCTGCCTAGCGTTTTCCCAACTATGCTGGGGTCGGCTTCCAGTCTAACCGGATGCAGCTGAATACCAGTATTTTACATGGAGCGACTGCCTGTCTGATCTCTACAACCCAGTTACTGGGGAATACGATACCCCTTCGTAAGACTGGTTTGGGGCTGGTTGCTTTGGGGCGTCCCCCGACGACCCGTAACGACTGTCAAAGTTCCACGAATGACAGCCGGGACCAACCGCTTAACATGCTTTCCGAGGCTCGGAGCGATCTCGGTATGTAAAGATGGTCACACATCCACGGACCAACAGCGGTCAGCATAGCTTAACCTGATCGATCGACCCGTGCGGCTGTTATTACTTAGCCACGAGCACCTAAAAAATCGTAGTCTTATGTAATTATAAAAATGTAAGCATTCAAAAAGTTGGGTAATGTAATAGGTACTTACCTACGTAAGTAGTTAGCGATTTTTTAGACTGAAGGGTGATTCAGGGTTACATCACAAAAAAATAATTAAGAAAAGTAAAGATTTGTAGTCACAGTACCTGTAAGATCATCACCGGTTGTCAATTTTCTCGATTTTTTTTTTAATACTTATTTCTTCTAAGTAAAAATAAAAAGTACTTAAGCACAACAAATAAGACTAAGTTTTTTAAAAAATATTTTTCTGTGAACTAAGTACTGTCACCAACTTGCCTATCACCCGTTTCCGGCTTGACGTTGATTTTGTTACATCCTGTGAAAGAAGAATACCTACATGCTGCGCAGACCGGGCTACGCCAAATGAATAAGCAAAGGGCAGGAAGATAATGATGATAATTTTATTGAAAACTTTCAATTATTCTACAAACGTGACACATAATCATAATAAAAAAAATATACATACCCTTTACAACTTGAGGTCGAACTTGAATCGAAAAGAAGATTGGAAAGTGAAGTCAACATAAAGCAAGTCTTTATGCTCATTGAATTTAAAACCGGTACTGCCATAATCTCAAATGTGCCTGCGGAGATCTTAATGTTACTATTAACTAAACGTTTTCTATAAAATACACAAACGCTTTCAATATCGTATCATAAAATATAATAACTAGATGGAAGCCATACCATTACAAACACTTTAGTGTCTGAAATGGTATCGATTTTGCGCTTGACCAGTTAAATTCTATTTCTATGCATATCGTATAACATTAACTTAAGGACTTACAATCACATTTGGTGTCTTCAATTCACATGCCGAAAGCTTTATTGAAAAAGCTGATCAGGCAATGATGACGTCACCGGAGTAATCTCGCGATCTTCGTCACGTCGAGTAACAAGCAATCGCAGATAACGCACGCGCATCGCGTACGGAGACAATGGCGTCGCTTGATGCCGCGATACTGGCCCTTTGTACTCGCCGACTGTAAACTGGCAATTCTAACAGATGCTAACAATAGACTGGATTCAATTGTACACTAGCATATGAACATTGTAGGTACATAATATTCACATATCTACCAATTCTACTATAATGTTAATTTTCAAAGTTAACCTCTCGACTTCCTCGTCGAATCATTGGATTCTGTTATTGGGTTTGGTTTCCGCACTTAGTCCATCAATTGGACCATTGTCAAGTGAATCATCGGATTGTTGAGATATCCTCTAAAAAACCATCTAAAGTCTTAATCGCTTTAATAAGTGATTACACAAAATGGCGTCACTTGCTGCCATTACCGTTTCTTTATTCAGAATTATCGGTATCAGGCGCAACAATAGTCTTATGAGTATAGGTCCACTCTAGATAACGTGGAATTACTATAGTGCGCATATTTATTTGATTGCATAATAAATCCATAATTGGCCATCATTATGTTAATAACTTTATAAGTATTGTGTCTGATTAGCTGTAAGTTTTACAAAAAAAAAAAACAATAAAAAAAAAATAACGGTGTCATTTTCATCAGTCCTTCTTTCTATTGATATTACTATGCACATCTAAACGTCTACAACATCACGCACAGTTTCACGCTCACGATTCACTCAAATACGAAAAGCTAAAGATCTACATTCTGTTAAAAGCTTCAACTCCATTTACACCTGGAACCATACAAATGGTGTCGATGACGCAATCGTCCAACTGGACAATGATCCACCATTGTTGTATGCAAAGGAGGAAACGTGCTTCCGGGGCCAAGGTCTGATGGCGTGCAAATTAACTAGGTACCTAGCTACTTTTTATAAGTCGTTGCTGTACTTACTTGGATCGGATGGTCATGGCCAAAATGGACATGGAAAACAATAAATTTTTGTGGTACACGAAAAAGCGGTAGGTAAATACGTAACAATTCAATATCTAAATATCTAATATACTGCGCATTGTTACAAATTAATGTTTGCTAAAGTTGATTGATCTCCCAGATCGAGGCTGGATTAAAAATACAAACTTAGCAGTTACTTAGGTGGTAGTGGAAAATGAACAGCGAAAAGCTATACCTATAATTTTATATCTTAGCTAATGAGTAAGGTTATTTAGACTTCCATCACAAGTGCAGGGTAACAAATAATCGCTGTACAACATCACGCTATGACAAGCGCTGAACGTAAATAGTAGTTCTGGTTACTGTTAGGGGTGGCAGCACACGTGCCCTGAGGATGCGCAGACGCAGCCCTCTGATGCACTGTCAGTGTCAGTGTCAGTGTTTGTAAACATCAGCTGCACTCACTACCTTGTTTTTGCAGACTGAAATATTCTTGGTCATTGACTATCTGACATGAGTGTAAGATATACATACATTCGTTTCTAACCGCTCCATGTTGGTGTGTTTTCAGTATCGTATCTGTACGATATTTCCACGTTTTGTTTTACGGTAAGTTTTATTTAATTTATAAGTACTTTTTATTTTAAATTTCATTTTCATGTTTAGCTTCCAATTTGAATGCCTTATGAATGTTTTCGCCTTGATCACATAATCAGATTGAATATAATAAATAAATCTTTCGTCAGGTGGTAAATGTATGTAAATTTACCGTATATGAATAGGTGTGATATTTAAATGTGTGTATTATTCCGGATAAAAAGGGCCACGGTTGTTTTGCGCGCGGCCAGCTGGCCAGAGTGGCATGAATTAGCAAGTTGATAGAGTGACGCAGGCGCCGCGCGGCCCCAACCTCCGACCTGCGCCCGCGCAGCGCAGTTAAACGTGCTACCTAATGATATTGATGTGGAATGTTTTTGCGAAGCTGTTGTTGTGTCTAGAAAGTAAAAGCATAATTAACCATTCATTAATAATGGCTTGCCTGACCTATGACAATATCATAAACCATTCACAGTTTTGAACACCATTTGTAAAGTTCTTTCGAGAAATCGTCAAATGGTTATGTTTTTTAGTGAGGTTAGTTATTCACTAAAGTTTTCCTATTGCCCTTGGCTATTTGCATACACATGAAATGTAAAGTAGGCATGTAAACGCAGACAGCCTTATTATAATATAATATAATAAGTCTGCTCTTTTACAAAACGATCATTTCAGTAACCACGTACGTCACCAGACAAAACCATGTATATCCTGACTTTTTTATTAGGTACAAAAGATCTGAATGCACGATTCCCTTAAAAAAAGTAAAGCAACTGCTGAATATTAACGAGTGTTTGTTGTCGTGATATCACAACTCCGTGAGGGACCATGTCTCGGTCGTGACGATCGCACGTGTACGCAGCTGCACTGTCCACTGCTGATCCAATTTATTGTCATTGAAATGTCACTGGATACCTACTTATTGAGATTCGGGAGATACTGATTTACTTAGGCAAAAACATTGATTGATCGAACCTGGGTTTCTGCCTTTGAAAACATTGGAGTGCATTAAATCAGTGTTCGAAAATCTTATAAAGTTAGTCGCATTTTCAAACTCGCGAAAAAAAGTCGTTCCAATACATAGTAAACAAAAATATCAGAGCAAGTTGGACGAGAAATTCTCACACCAAACAGCTCTCCTGTAAAAGTAATCTTTTATTTAAGTGGCTTCGTCACATTTTGAATGTGTCAACAATTTGTTTGACATGTGTCTGGATGTTAGCTCGTAAAATTGGATATTTATGGCAAAATATACTGAATTTTAAACAGAATGCAGTTGCCGGGCCGGAATATCGCTACAGATTAGACGACCCGTTAATATAATTAGTTCGACAACTAATTAATTGGCGACAAGGACTGACAGCTAAAATTACGACAAATGACTTACACTGATTGTAATACCGCACAGTTGTCAATAAATTAATTATCTACATTGTTACAGATGCGATAAAATCGTTGCTAAATTACCCAACATGCTGCCAAGACTGTATAAAGAACAGTTATACGTCTACGTATGTAGGTTTAATTTGCGGCATTGCCTGTTATTATCTAGGGTTTTTGATTTCACAATAATCCATATCATGCGTAAGTAATTAACTAAAACTTTTTTACAAAAAAATACAGCCGTCTTCCAAAAACAATACTACAAAGTGAAAAAACTTTTTTACAAAAAAAAAACCGACTTCCAAAAAAAAAAAACTGCAGTGAAAAATAACTTTAATTTCGGAAGTCGGAAGAGGTGTTTTTGGATCTGAATTTTAGTTTTTGCCACCGACTTCCGAAATTAAAGTTATTTTTCTCTTTGCAGTTTTTTTTTGGAAGTCGGTTGTTTTAAAAGTTTTTATTTTCACTTTTTAGTGGGTCAGTTTGAATTGCCTAATATCAACTGCTCATCATCTTGTACAAAATTGCTTTACCCGATGCTGGGATGTTAATTGTTGAGGAGTTCTCCTAGTAAGAACCAGGAGAAGTGGAGCTGATGGTGAAGTCACCATCAGCTCCACTTCACCATATGCATTGTGACGGATGAGCATAAATTGGTAATCGAATCGCAACCCGTGAAATACTTATTATTGAGTAGTTCCCGTGGCCATATATGTGGGTCTTCATCATCAGTTCCACTTCACCAAATGGTGCTTTTCGAGAGCAAATGCACAAGTAACTCACAAGTTACTATAAAAGTACCCAAATCACTATAGGTGTGCCTATACAATTTTAGGGTTTCCCTCGATTTCCATGGGATCCCCTTATCAGATTCTGACTTGGTAACAATGGGACCACCTCGAGAGTACTTATACCCTATCTGTCCTCAATCAATCAATCTGCCTAGCCTTTTCCCAACTATGTTGGGGTCGGCTTCCAGTCTAACCGGATGCAGCTGAATACCAGTATTTTACATGGAGCGACTGCCTGTCTGACCTCCACAACCCAGTAACTGGGTAATACGATACCTCTTGGTAAGACTGGTTGTCAGACTTTCGGGCTTCTGACGACCCGTAACGACTGTCAAAGATCCACGAATGACAGCCGGGACCAACGGCTTAACGTGCTTTCCGAGGCACGGAGGAGTCTCGGTATGTAAAGATGGTCACCCATCCACTGACCAACCCCGGCAAGCGTAGCTTCACCCGATGGATCGACCCGTGCGGCTGTAATTACTTAGCCACGAGCTCCTCCATACCCTATCTGTCCTATCAAATAAAAAAAGAATTTTCAAAATGGGTCCATAATTGACGGAGAAATCGGTGTAGGTATACTTACATACATAAAAAAAAATATATAGGTACGAATAGATACGCGACAAATTGATAACTTCCTTTTTTTTTTTTGAGAAGTCGGTTAAAAATAACTTTAATTTCGGAAGTCGGTGTCTGGCTATATGTATTTTCGTTTTTTGCTTTTGCATGTTATAGTCGTGGTACCTACCCCACACAAATTCGATTATCACTACCTGCAAAAAAGTAAGTTTAAAAACTAAAACCCGATTACTGAAAAATCACGCTCTAAAAAGTATGAAACAAGAAAATATTCTCAACTGAAATTAGAAAAAGACAGACAAATTAAAAATCCGGAGTCATACGTCATGTTATGGCATAAATCGAACAGATTACGTGTGACTCCGGATTTTTAATTTGTCTATCTTTTTCTAATTTCAGTTGAGAATATTTTCTTGTTTCATACTTTTTAGAGCGTGATTTTTCAGTAGTCGGGTTTTAGTTTTTAAACTTACCTACTTTTTATTTAAATTATTTTGGGGTTATAATTTCGTTTTTATTAGATTTCGTTATATTTAGAGTTAATTTACATTTTTATAGAAGAATAATTATTACATAAGTATGTATTTTGGGTAGGTTTGAAGAGACAATATGTTTAGCTCACATCTGAGGAGTGATTTTAGAAATTATTCCCAATTATCGGGTGCATGCAAGCAAAGCCGCGTGCAAAAGCTAACAATATATACATTTTTGAAATGTGCTAATTAAGCCCTTTCATTTGATACCAAACACGGCATCTTTAAAAATTTTTTTTTTTTTAGTTCATGATTTTATGTCCTCTAGAGGGCGCCATTTAATGTGACGTCACATAGCCTATAACCAGCGGACAACCAAGACGCTTCCAATGATACCTCATTTGTCAAATTATGACAAGTAGTTTAGAAGTTATGAGGGAACAGATGAACATACATACATACATACCGGTCAAAATTATAACCCTCCTTTTTGCTTCGCCGTAGTCGGGTAAAAAATAGAACATCATCCACATAAAAAGTTGGAAAAACTACGTATTATTGATGCTAACTCAAAACCTACCGAAGCAAAGTTAATAAATTGTATATGGGACTAACTTTGAAGTAGGTATAGGAAATGCGAAAACATGTAATTGGTTACTAGTTGATTAATTTGATGTTAAATTTGTTAGTTGTTAATACCTACTGTTTGTTCTCCGATTACAATAAAATAAAATAAATAGGGTAAGTACTTCCAAGTTGGTCCCACATACAATTTCATCTCGAACAAAACAATTTTTTTTCAAATCTGACTACTCTGTAAAAAGTTATGCGTGGTCATACATAAAAAAAAAAAAGTAAATACGTGTCGAATTGAGAACCTCTTCCTTTTTTATCGTCGGTTAAAAAACAATAAAAGTGTTTTACCTTTTGATGAGTTTGAAAGTTATGTATCTGATAAAAATATTTAGATTTTGATAAATTACCAAAAAGCACAATCAGAAGTGCACCAGCCACACAAAAATAGTTCGTGATAATTAAGTGCTTCGGACTTAATTATCACGAACTATTTTTACCACCCAAACGAGCTAAAAAACGTTCGCGAAACGAATTCTACAACAAAGAGTTAATACAAGGAACACCCGTAAAGTTTTTGTATGAGCACCATTTTAATGTGGCCACAAACAATCGGCTCGTCGTGTCCTAGTATCCGAGAGGAAACCTCGTAATTAGAACAGGGTAGTAAAATAACCATCAAACTTATTCGAGAGGAGTGTGTCGCTATTAAATCCTTGTCAACCTTTTTACTGTCCAAAAAACATAGGAATATCTTTAGCATCGTTCATATAAGGGTGAAAATATAACGTGAAATGGTTTTCCAGCAGAAAATTTGTGGTAGTTAGGTCTGCCAGCTCCATAAATTAGGTTGTGTATGACAGAACGCGTTGTTGCCAGTTTTACGATCGGAAACATCGGCGGTGGGATTAACTTAGTCATGAGTAACGTCAGGTATTTAACTATACTCATAATTGTATCTTTTATGTATGTATGTGGATATCGGAAAATATCCCACGGGAACGTACCACCGGGAAATTCTTCCTTATACCTTGTCTACATTATAAACGGAACCTCTGTGGAAAATTTCAGCTTTCTAGGTCCAAGGGTTTGGGCTGGGCGTTGATGAGTCAGTCAGTCAGTCAGGACTTTTCTTTTTACTTATACTGGTTGTAAGTGTAAACAGTGGCAATCTTTTAAGGGGTCATTATGAACAACTTTTACTATGGGACCAAACCTGAAATCGCAAAAAAAATCAGGTGTTCCCTACATTTTGACGAAATATGCGAACATAAATGTACTGAACTGCGGATTTTTCTTCGCGATTTCAGGTTTGGTTTGGATTGCCACGGTTTACACTTTCACCTTGTACTTACCTATAGATTACTCACGTAATGTTGTGCTAGTTTATTTACTACTACTAGCTTCTGCCCGCGACTTCGTCCGCGTGAAATTTCTTGTCCGCCCGATCTACCCCGTCGCATTGCATCGCCTGCCCGCGCTATTAAATAATAGCGTAATTTAATTTTTTTATATTCGTTTTGGCTTAGCGTTCTTTTTCACTTTTTCTCTTTTTGCTCGGCTCCTAGGGGTTCTAGCGTGATGTTAAATAGCCTATATCCTTCCTCACGAATTGGGCTATCGAATCCAAAAAGATTTTTTAAAATAGATTCCGTTATATGTGTAGGTATATTTAATATTTTAGTTTAAGACTTCGACTGGTCATATTTTTCTCTTCTTGTTCTCACACACTATTGTCTACATTTCTTGTCATTTCTCCTTTCGCAGGTCTGCTGGAAGAAATTTCTTTAGAAATAAGCAGTACCTTTGTACTCCTAATTATAAGTATCATGTATATCTATGTATTTTTCTGTGTGTACATAAATTGTAAAATAAATAAATAAATAAATAAATAGATTAAGTTTTTTTTTTCTTCCCTCTGACAGAGAGGAGCCCTGTGTCTCAGCAGTGGGAACGTTACAGGCTGATTATGTTTAGATAATAAAAGGGGGTTTTGTGATCTCTTGATGTTTTATGTAAAATTGGGTTGAAAAGACATTTTGTTCTGACAAATTTCTATGTGAGGTAGTGGCAATTGTGCAAGAGAATCATCATCTGCCTAGCCTTTTCCATCTAGGTTGGGGTCGGCTTCCAGTCTTACCAGCTGATTATCAGTATTTTACATAGAGCGACAGCCTATTCTGACCTCCACAATTTCCACAACCCAGTTACAGGTAACACGATACCCACTGGGGCCCTTGCTCAGAATGAGATTAAATAACTTCTACGGTCTTCGTGAAATGATTGGGAACAAGCTAACCTTGGTTTTGTTCTAATTAAAATTGTATCGACACGAATTTAACAAGTTTATATGTAAATAGTCTGAACTCTTTAAGATAAGGGAACCAACGAAAGTAATAAACTGTTGCTGGGCACTTGTGTTAATGTCGAGATAAGAACTTACCTTGAATCTATGTTAAACAATAAATGTGAATTAATGTTTTACATAATTTAGCATGAAGAAAAAAAAAACAGACTATGGCGTGTAATAAGTCGCTACGGAGAAAATGTTTACATATTTACTAGAAAGAGTAGAAAGTATTTATTGTTCTAAATATAATCTAGAACGTAGAAAAGATATCCGTAAAGCTTTTTTGTTTCGATAAATTACCTAAGCAGTATTTCTGAAAGTAACAGAAGCTATAATAAGATGATATAATCAAATTGTGTACCTAAAAAGCTTCATGAATTTCCAAAACTTTCCATATTAATGTAACGGAGCAGGAGTTTGGCCGAATAAAATTCTTGAACAGAACAGGTATATTATTGAACATAATCGCGTCATGTTCTTAGCAAAGTGTAATAAATAAATAAATAAATAAGACTGACTGACTGTCATTATATTCTCCCTATTTATATATACTTTTATAATTTTAGTCAGAATACAATCAATTAATTATTGGAAGTCGTATGTAATATTGAATTAATAATTTAAACGTAAGTAAATGTAAAATAATACAATCAATTAAAGAGCATTTCTTAATATGAATTCTAATGTGATACATAGGTACATAACAAACACTGCATGGTACGTCATACCCGGTAGATCCTACTTGGTGTTGCCAGCAGTCGTTAACAGTAAGTAAAAACAATTTTGTAAGGAACAGTAGGATTGCGAAGTAGACTATGCTTACAGACGCTATTTAGATGAACGGTATGTTAGGCTCATAGGTTATAGCTAATGTTGCTATCGCATACCAGGCCGGGACCATAATGTAGGGTCAAAGATTAGCACCACAGATCATATAAACACAGATTAGCACTGTGCACAACGAGAACCCAGATCTTATAGAAACAATATGCACTAGCCAGACCCTATGAATAAAATGTTCATGAATATTTATTCATAATCTTTTACTTTAATTTAAGGTACCTACTAGCTTTTGCACACGACCTCTCTTTCACGTAAATTTCCGTAACAGCGATTCAGATTTTCCGAACACGGAAAATGCAAATGCAAAGATGGAAAATGTACACACACACATACTCACACGGGATCTTTAAAACACCCGGAAGTTATAAATATGTGTGAGCAAGTGTGTGCATGTTCCATCTTTAGTGTCTGACTGTGTGCTTTGTCTGGCAGGCAGTCAATTACATTAACATGTGACTGTTTTACATGTAGGTAAGTAAATGTTAGGTAATCATCTTATACTTTCATAGCAAAGTTTCGCTTACGAAATTAATTAACTTCGTTAACAAGTTTCACTACCACATGCAAAACCTACTAAAAATCATAAGCTATCAGCGTAAATCATTAAAGCCTATTTAAATAAATTATCTGCACAACAAACAAAGCAGCTGCGAAGTAAACGGCATAGCACCTCATTTTATTAGTTCTAACAATGTTGTTTTAATACGTAATCGATTGATATGACATTTTTTTATGGTTTCGTAATTTGGGGATTTCCTAATATTTTATCTTTCTCTTTTAATTCAAATTTGTGATTTTTTTGCTATTATTATTGAGAATATGGATGCACACATTCCATATTTAAGTTCTCCTAAAGATAAATCATTCTTATCTTAAACGATCTCTTGTTCTTGATAAGTCGAAAGACGATCTTTAAATCAACATTCTCAGAGATGATAGTAGCGATATAAAAAGTCTCGAATTATATTCAGATGCATACCCATGCAAGTCATGTGCCGAAAAAGTTAACTTTCTACACAACGGCATTAATGTATTACGGTAAAAATATGAAGGCGTTGCGCAGAGGCTGTAAAAAGTTAAGCACTAGTGCTAGTGATGTGGCCAGTTCCGGGTGCTATAGTGGCAAGTGACCGAGATAGCGTCAGCAAGACGCCAGGTGCAAGGCCACAGACGAGGAACAAATATGTGACCTCATTAGTTCTATTTCCATTATTCATTAGACGAATTCCGCTTCATATGGCTTATAATTTAATCATTTGATCCTGCGAACTCGATCCGCCAAAATCTTCACACCTGAGTATTCGCGCTATCTGCTCAATCCGGCCTAATAATATGTGAATATAAATTAGCATTTGATCATATATTCTAGATGTACCTATATGGGGCAGATATTCTTCGCAGATCCTTAGGACAGATTAACACCTGGGTCCGCGTTCTTTATTATTCGTTGATGTTTGACCTTACGCTATAAATTGCGGTATTAATTTAATCCTCAATGTTAACTTGGTGTTATGATAATGATAAACTACCATACTATTTAATTTTATTGGTTTCCAACAACGTCTGTAAAAGTTTTCAGAATTGAGGATACTTATTACTTGGGTCAAACGTGGCATTGCAGCCAACGTTATATGCCATAATGTTTGTCGTAATTGCACCCAACAAATTCTAAATAGGAAAAATACTCAAAGACCTTAGCATTTCACAGAAACGATAATCCCTTCTCATAATATTTGCATAGTATCTAAATCATAAAGCCAAGATATCCACCTAGTCTTAATCATCATGCCATTTGTAAGCTTATCATCAGGAGGCAATCGTTACCGAGTGCACTAAGTACTCGTACAACTAACATTCATACGTAAACACAAGACTTGTTCTCATCTCGACCACATCCGCGTACAAATTGGACATTGGCACAGCTGAGGTAGCCACGAAAACACATTAAAGTTGCAAAATATTTTTATTGATAAACAAAATAGATACCTACCTCTGTATGTATAACGAAACAGCTGGTATAGATGAGATTCACGAAATGTTCGTTGATTTACATAATGACTCGGGTTGCCGTGATGAGCCGCAGAACAGTTACATGGCAAGGCCGTTCCGAACTGTTCCAAACTTATATGTTACGTATATTATACCTATTTGATTTAATTAATTGCTTTATTTTCGTAGTTGCTAAGGAGTTCTTTATTAATAAGTTGTTTTTCGTTTTCTAAGCTATTTTTTTAGAATAAGATTCATGCCCTAAGGCTGGTCGCAAGCTTCAGCGTCATTGCTTAGCTCTGCGGTCACCAACCGGATTTTCAAATGTTGTTAGTTGAGATTTTATCTTGACTAAAATAAACATAGAAGATTTTGCTATCAGAGAAGCAATAGTAGGCGATCGTAACTTAGAGGTAAAGGACTCCTTTCCTTTTTTCTTTCCTGACAATTTTAGTTACCAAATCATTGAATTAATATGTATGTACCTACCTAATTTATGTTCAATTGTCTATGCATACGAAATACCACGAAATGAAAGTAAAACCGACTGTACTGAAAAGTATTCTAAAGACAATACAAATATTGAAAATAAAATACATCTAGGTTTTTATCTTAAAGTATTGCAGAATTTGATATATTTGGCTTTGCGTCTTTACCTTCGCAGGTGGTGCAGTATCACTAAAGCATCATTATCGCGCTGACCTATCTTTACGGCTCTTAAACTTTAATCGGGAAATTATTAACACAGATAATATCTTGATACTCTAAATTACATTTTTATAAATATCTTTATTATGAAAAATAAGCAAAAAGAAAAAATACGTTTCGTTCGGATTTTGTTTTGTTAACAAAAGTTGTATTGGTTTGTAGGTAGTGTACAAAATTCGATACTGCAAAGGTATGTCCCTTGATATTTATTTATATTGTTATATATGTACTTCTTTTTAAATATTGTCATAGTTTAATATTGAAACAACAGTATAATGAGAAGGTAGGCATTTCTAAAAGCAATTACACTGGTAACAACATAGTAACCAACTGTATTGCCTCCATATCAGCTACGGAAACGTAAATGCGAATATAAATCGAACTTCATCGATTTATCGTAATCGATTAAAGTAATGTTTGAAATTAGAAACTCGTTATCGAAACCTAAGCTCTAAGAACTTAGAACGTTGTGCGTTGGTCGTTGGTTTCAGTGGTACAATGTGGTTACTGGTTTGACCAGCCTTGCAAGGCCGAATATTTCTGTAATTAGTTAATAAAGCAGGAATGCTCACAAAAACATATTACGAACATGATAAATGGTATTTGTAATGAGAATATTCCATTAATTTGAATGTTAGATACGTGTCTGTTAAGTACCTAAATTAACTATAAATAAGTTACAATAAAGATGTTTTAAGTAGATTTTAATCTCTTTCTCAATCAATCATTGTGACTAATCTTAAACTTAGTTTAAATACCTACGTGCTTGCCTTGAGTTTACCCCTAAAGCACTAAAGCAATTAACTAAATTAATAAGATCATTCCATAATTTCTATTCAAATTAAACGACAGTGCTACCTAGATACATTATCACCATCGTGAATATCTCGGACCATTCGAGAAGTATTTATCACATCTTAACAGTCACAATAAAGGCACAATAAGCGGAATGCATGGAATAAATATCCCACAATTATTAGCTAGTGTCTGCGAACAGTGAACACGTGCAGGGTTCCAGTAAACAATTCGTTTTGATGGAGCCAAGTCACTAAGTAATTAGGTACAGAATACCCGTCCTTATTTTGCTGAAGAGTTTCTTACGCCACTTCTTCTTCCCAGCTAAAGCACTAGGTAGTTAAGGTCAGGCGTTTTGGGGGACTATCTGATGTATAAGTCCGGCAACGGAACTACTTTTTAATCTTTGTCAGTGTTCTCTCAGCCCGTGTTTTATCAGGCAATAAATGTGATTTAAAACTAACAAGACTATCTAAAGTTCTGTCAAAAAACTGGTTTTTAAGAGCGTTAACGCCGCGCGCGCTGGCAACGTCGCACTTCTAAAGGTTTTTTGTGATTTTTTTTAATAAATTTAAATCAAAGGACAATTTCCTCTCTCAAATTCTTAGATCGTTGGTATTTCTATGTATGTATGCTATTTTCTGACGGATATTTTGGTATTCACGCTTAGAAAATAAAATATTGTCAATTATTTTCTATTATTCTATTTTCTAAATAGTAAATACCAAAATTACTGTCAAAAAATAGCATACATACTTATAAATACCAACGATCTAAGAATTTGAGAGAGGAAATTGTCCTATGATTTAAATTTATTAAAATAATCACGAAAAACCTTTGAAAATGTGACGTTGCCAGCGTGCGCGACGTTAACGCTCTTAAAGTTTAAATTTTATAATGTTTTTACGTTAAAAAAGTGATTGTGGTGTCCACTAAGATCACTTGTTAGGACTGTGTGTTTGGAGTAAAACCACCAGATTATCAGTAAGTACACTGCAGCTCAAAGGGAACGTCTAGTCGGCTCCAGGCATGGGCCAGACTGAACGGGACTCTTGTGGCGCGAGACCCTTTGAGTTGCGTGCCACATTTAATTTTATATCACAGTGATGATTCTCAGAGGAGCTCGTGGCTAAGTAATAACAGCCGCACGGGTCGATCCGTCAGGTTAAGCTACGCTTGCCGGGGTTGGTCAGTGGATGGGTGACCATCTTTAGATACCGAGATTCCTCCGTGCCTCGGAAAGCACGTTAAGCCGTTGGTCCGGCTGTTATTCGTGGATCTTTGACAGTCGTTACGGGTCGTCAGAAGCCCAAAAGTCTGACAACCAGTCTTACCAAGGGGTATCGTATTACCCAGTAACTGGGTTGTGGAGGTCAGATAGGCAGTCGCTCCATGTAAAATACTGGTATTCAGCTGCATCCGGTTAGACTGGAAGCCGACCCCAACATAGTTGGGAAAAGGCTAGGCAGATTGCAGTGATGATTCTCAGACTAATTTGAATAAATGACTTTTGATTTTGATTTTATACGAAAAGTCCTTGTGCTCAGTTGCTCAATATAATGTGAATTCGAAGGCTAACTCATGTTAGAATATCCTTTCAACGTACTTACCAATGAAATGATGCTCCTTTTAATACTCGTTACAGGGCGTTAACAGCCGCCGTTTGATGCCAACGAAATAGTAAAGTTTATAGTTTTTAAATGAAAAATCCGCAAAAATTTAACGGAATAGCTTTAATCCGCAGAATATTGCAATACATAATTGACCGTGATGACCAAATCACAATCAATTTGAATAGTTGTTGCGTTATCTTCGATTTCTAGAAATTGTATTCTACCCGTAGCAAGTGCTACGCAGGTGCTACGAGAAATCTATGAAAATAATATTATTATTTTTGACAAATATTACGAGTCCTTTCACGATATTTTTGTTTCTAGCATCACGTAAACTTGTTTCCATGCTTTGTATAAAGTAAAGCTTCTGCCTGTCTCGTTTGCACTCGTAGCGCCGTATAGCTGCGCGGGCGCCGATCTGCGGTCGCCGCTGTCTCTTGATCCTTGCCGGTGACAGCCATTGTAGTTTAATTATAATAACCAACACTTCCTGTTGTTCAGATAAGCAGCAGTGGTCTACTGATTAGCTGGAAGTTGCTGGAACTCATATATTTTGATGTGGAATGTTTATAGAGAAATCCGACACCAGAAGATCGTTGTTCCTTTTTCGTCCGAAATCTGACTACAGACGATAATCTAGGTTTGTTTTTAGGGTTCCGTACCTCATAAGGAAAAAACGGAACCCTTACTTCATTGTCTGTCTGTCTGTCTGTCTGTCCGTCTGTCTGTCTGTCAAGATCCTTTTTCTCAGGAACGCGAGGAGGTATCAAGGTGAAATTAATATCAAATACGTAAGTCTATGGTCCCTTAGAGCTGTAAAAAAATCAAGCTTCGAAGTCAACGCATTAAAAAAGTATGGCCATTTATACGACATATTTTGATACTCGCAAGTAAATCAAAACCTATAGGGTACTTCCCGTTGACCTAGAATAATGAAATTTGGCAAGAAGCAAGGTCTCATAGCAAAAGTAAAGGGAAAAGTCCGAAAATTGTTTATTTGTCATTTTATCACATAAAAAAATATTTTCTAGTATGTCAGTCTGCCAAGACCCTTTTTCTCAAGAACGCGTGGAGGTATCTAGTTGAAATTAATATGAAATACGTAAGTCTATAGTCCCTTAGAGTCCTAAAAAAATCAAGCTTCTAACTCAACGCAATAAAAAATACGGCCATTTATGCGACAGATTTTTATATTCGCAAGTAAATCAAAACCTATAGGGTACTTCCCGTTGTCTTAGAATCATTAAATTTGGCAAGAAGCAAGATCTCACAGTAGAAATAAAGGAAAAAGTCCGAAAATTGTTAATTTGTAATTTTATCACGATAAAAATTTTTTTTTTGGGGTTACTATGATAAGTTTGTTTTTGAGATAAATTCTTTTCAACTACGGAACCCTTCATTGTGCGTGGTCCAACACGCACTTGTTTATGTAGTTATGTAGGTATTTAAAATGCGGTTAAGACATATATCTGAATCTGCCTCATCTTCAAACTCGGTCAGTTTAACGGTAGCGCAAGTATTGCACGACTGATGTCCAGTCCAGTGCCGCGTATTTACGCGATCCGATATTCGTTTCCGCAAATAGTTGCGCTGGCGCAGCTGTGCGCTTGTTTTGGCGCCATCCTGTCGAGAAACTTGACCTGCTTATTGTGCTAGAACGTGCACCTATGTGTTACATGTTCGATCTAGCCAAACGGAGAACAAATTCATTCATTTTTCAACTCCTACGAACCAGTCTAGCCATTTAATTGGAAGAGAATTGTTTGAATGAGGTTCAAAAGTCAGTCTGTCAATAGCGCTTCGTTCAAGTAATTGTGCTGTCTATATTTGTCTGTTTCTTACATTTATTCGCAGCGATACACATTTTCGTTTACAGCATTGACGATGAATTCCAGAGCTCCTTTATTAGAAGCATTTTGTGAGTCACACAATTTTACAAAGTCGTTCCATTTAAGGCCGGAGTGGTCTGGAAACCAGTTTTTTAAAGTCTAAGCGCTCCGGTCAGCACTTTGGGAATGCAACAAGAGAAAAAGTATTATAAACGAAAAAGGTACCTATAAACTGCAGGGTCGCTGCCGCTGCCGTGGAAACAAAAGCCTTTGTTGGGTTCCACGTATCCAGCCCCGGTGTTGTGTTGCGGAATTCTATAACCAATCGAATGGATTGTTTGGTGAAATCTGATTAGCGCGTGTATGCTTCATTGGTCTGGAGTCGATTTGATTAGAAGTTTCGAAATTCTAAATGTTTGTTTGGTCTTTGGCTGCGAATGCGATCTTAATGTTTCAACGGGTATTTGATCTCGGTACCTTTCGTACTTATATAGAGAAGCTTGGGTTATAAAGTTTATAGTTATGTGTTGTAAAAGAAACGTTAAATAAAACTTTTGATTTCTGAATTTCAGTGTGATGTGTAGCTTTTTACGAGTTCTTGTTTGTTTAAACATGCGTCGATTTCATTTGTTTCTTTCAAACCAAATTAACTGTTTAAAGTTTTTACAGATGCACCTAAATATAAATATCGCCTCGTGTCTTTTCAGGCATTGTTGTCTGTTGTATTCAATATACTGTAAGTTTTTGGTAGGGGGAAATATTAGGCGTTCGCGTCCATGGGTTCGCGACACCGCGTCACAGCGACACCTTGACACCGCGACATGTTGTTGTTTTCACTTTTGATGCTGTATTTCGATATTGACCTACTCCTCCAGACTTCATTAGCAACTGTCTGCGTTTGACATTATTTTACATCCATAAAATAGACGTAAATAAATTTACACAGCAGTGATCAAGAGTTAATTGCGATGTGACTAATCAAGCAAGCCGTTGTATTTATGATAATTACTAAGAATATTCATGGACTTAATTGTGAAACTGTGAGAAATAATGTATACAAGAAATTCATTATAATTCTACACACTGAACCATAGATTTACAACAATTAATGTTATTGTCACTCGAGCTAGCAATTAAACTCAGCGCTAACAGTAACACTATCTTTATTAAGGTCTTATTGCATAAGCGAGCGTTCATAGAAACGCGTGATAGCGCACAATTAAGACTAATCGCGTCGCAAGCGCAGCTAACAGCTGTTATTAGGTATCGCAATAATATGAGATGAATGGGGAGCGTAGCGCGCAGGCGCAGACGTGGCGCGCTGGCGCCTCGCGGGTTATCGCGGGTCAGCACAGCTGCGCACGCCGCCGCCGCGATCAATGGACCGCAGCTGGCTTTGCACAACACACTCGCTAATATTCCATTGATATCTATTTGTCAGTCAACTGTGTCCCTGATAATAGCTTCCTGTTGTTCACATCAGCAGAAGATAACAACAGGATCTGCTTAAGAGATAAGTAGATGACATCACTGTTGAGTGCAATATGCGTTCGTCTCAACTAAATATAGATGTTTATTTATTTATTTATTTATTTATTTATTTAACACTTCAAGCACAAATGTACAGAGGCGGACTTAATGCCATAGGCATTTTCTACCAGTCAACCTTTGGGTGATGCAGAGACAAGCAGTGGCAGGTGCAATTTCGAAAAATTTAGGAATAAATATTTATTTAAATATAAAGATACACATAATACCTATTACAAACTATAAATATAATAATATATACCTAATTATATATAAATATACATAAATATACTAATACAAATAATACCAACAATGGGGAAACATTACCGTTGTGAAGACACTGCCAGCTTCTTGCGAATGTGTTCACGAACTTTAACTTGAAAGGATAATCGGTTGGTTGCCATCCTGATTTCCGGGGGGAGCGCATTCCACAGAGAGATAGACTGAATGAAGAAGGAAGAGTGAATGAAGTCTGTACGGTGAGTGGGACATAGAAGAAGACGATTGTGAGATGAACGTAAATTTCTATTGTGGTTGGCGCAAATGTACTGAAAGTGGGGGGCTAGATAACTAGGGGAAGAGGGAGAGTCAAGAAATGAAAACAAGGTGGTCAGCGCCCTTTGCTCTCTGCGCTGGCGTATGGGCAACCACTTTAGAAGCGACCGATGCGCAGAGACATGGTCATATTTACGCAAATTGAAAACGAATCGAATGCAGTTATTAAGAAGACGGTCAAGTTTTTGATGTTATCGATACTATTACATCATTATGAAAATCAGGTCCTTTTAAAGTCAACACCAGTCTTGTGGAGCTTGTTAGAGACTTGAAACAATAAAAGGTATCATTCCCTGCACGTATTCGCGTAATATGTCATTTTAAACAATGCGATGTTGTTAAAGTGCGGCTTCACATTTCTGCATGCGCATGAGTTGCACTGCACCGCTCCGCCGGCGGCGCCGGCGTCGCGACTCGATAGCAATGCTACGTATGTTATAATGCCGCAACCGTATTGGGCACGGCCACTTAGAATGAATAAAAACTCCTGTGTAAACGGATCATGTATTGTTGAATCATCTACGAATACGACACCCGTTCGTTATGTGTAGGTGTATGTCCTACAAGGAGATACCTAAGCTATAGAAATATAGAGTTCCTACGCACATACACGCCATCAGACTGTAGATAGGTACGATTCCTAAGAGAACCTGAATCTTTTATTCTTTTGAAGAAAATATATTTAAAGATGATTATTAATCTATATCATCATCATTTCAGCCGAAAGACGTCCACGTGCTGGACATAGGCCTTCCCCAACACCATACTTCGACCGGTTCTGTGCTTCCCGTATCGCATTAATCTGAATAGATGAGTAAAATGAAATGCTGTTCGTTGTTATGTAAGTCCAAATCAGGTTTTTATGGGAAGAAAAAAATCTCGGAAAATTTTCTAATTCGGGAAAACTAGACGTCCGTTTTCCGATGGGGCTTTTGTATGAACTATTGAAATTGGGACAGGACAACTGTCGGGTCAGCTATTGCGGTAGGTATTATGGCTTTGAAGCTTACCTACTTATCTCAGGTTTTGGAAATGGGACGAGTTTTCGGGGGAAGTTTTCGGTCATGATGCGAAAACGGTCTTGATAACTGAATTTATTAAGAAAAAATATACAACGTGTAACGTTAAATGCGCAAAACCTCTTAAGGGGTCATTGTACCTAATCATTATGAACAACTTTTACTATCGGACCAAAACTGAAATCGCAAAAAAAACAGCTGTTCAGTACATTTACGTTCGCATAATTCGTCAAAATGTACTGAACAGCTGATTTTTTTTTCGCGATTTCAGGTTTGGTCTTATAGTAAAAGTTGTTCATAATAATGAGTACAATGACCTCTTAAGAGGTTTTGCGCATTTAACGTTACAAGTTGTATAACTCAATTTTCATTCATTTCAACCAAACATTTGTTCAATTCATTTCATCGCTATCGCTTCGCTTTATCGTGCACTGTGCAACGATTTCGAATGTTTTGCTGACATCTCGTGTTTTATTTAGTGCAGCGCTTTTGCGGCTATTGAATATTTCATTATTTACACAAAATTACTATTTAAAACACGGATTTGTAGGCATTATGGGTGGCCACGCACATGACGAAATAATGGATGTCGTACTTACGGCATCAGATGTAATCGTGCTAATACTGCTTGTGATTATACTCTTCTTGGCGAGTATATATCTTCTGAAGCGGCTGAGAAGACAGTTTATGAAGTGCATCCAGAAAGAGATACAGAAGGAGATGGATTCTGCGGCCTCCGCGAAACAGCGCCCTGTGAAGGTTGTTAGTAGGTATATAAAGTTATAATGTGAAATATATGGTTAAATTAAGTTTATGTGTTTTTTATTTATTTTCGGTAAATACTGTAAAACCTATAAAATTTGCGTGATAAGTTATAGTGACAGTTTTACAGTGTTGTTTCAACGTTTGTTTGTTGGTACTAAGTACCAACACAGGTACAGTGTAGTGAAGTAGGTACTAAGTAGTGAGTGACTCGTTCTCAAGTTTAGTGTACAAAAACCTAAGTATAAACACTTAAGTGGCCTTCTTTTATAGGCCGATTTTTCAATCGTCAGTTAACTTTTATTTGGGTTATATGTTGGATGTTTTGACAGCTTTTGTATAGAAAATTATGTCAAACCGTCATATTTATTTCTCAAATAAAAGTTATCTGACGATTGAAAAATCGGCCCTTAGTGTAATAGGTTGTTGATTGGCCGTTTATGCCTAATTAAAAGGACTCTAATATAAAACACACCCATGGGGACTTGGGACACACACGTTTCATATTATGGCGCGTGTTTCACAAAATATTTGACGAAAAGATACTTAATATGAATTTAATGGTAAATATTTAAAGATGAAGGAGGTTTTATGGTGTCAAAGGCTATTAGTTTGGAAACGGAGAACATGCTTGATGAACTAAGTAAGCATGGTGGTGTATACGAGCTCTTTACCTCTGTAGACTTGTCTATGTGGTACTTAATAACATAGGCATGACGTGTCTCATTGTGAATGGCTCTGAACAAGTTATATTGAAGGTACAGTAATTAAAAACATAGAACAGACAATACGGTATCTACAACAGTCATACTGTAGTTTGTCTGCTGTATATGGTTTTCCTTGTGCATTGAAAATCGTTAGATATTATTATTATTGAATGAATGAAAATGTTCATTATTTGGACATGGACAGTTACCTATCCATTATATTAAATACAATACAATAAACAACAATAACAGTACATAGTAACAATGGAGATTGCGCGATGCGGTGCGCGCGCGCAGATGTCATGAGCGCTCCCGAGTACACCTGGAGGTCAACGATACTGGGTTAATATTGGCATTCAGTCATTATTATTAATATTTCAAATAATTGAATGAAACCACATAAAAATATCGACGTTAACAATGTATGGCGTCAATAACAGCGGTGTTCTCGTGAACGAGAACACCGCTGTTATTATATAAGCGAGAAAGAAAATTGAAAATGATTTTTTTGGGTAAAGTAGAACGGAAAGTTATGTTTAAGTGCAGATGTTACTTAATTACTACATTAGGTATTATGCAGGAAATTATTATCTCCATCAGCATCACAGACCCAGCAAAGCATGACCCAATAAAATACCACTATAAGTACAGGCTTGTAATTCGACGTATTCCTTGCAAGAATTCATAGTAGGGTTAAAATGCAACAAATTAAGTTACCAAATGTTCTACCGAAATTTAATAGTTATTGAGTTACTTAGTTAAATTTTTAGTTTTTTTATGAAAAATAGAATTCAAAAATGATTTACGGCGACTTTACTGGGATTTAAGTTATTATCATGACTGATGCCGTAGCAGATCTTTGTTAAAAATTAAAAGTTGAAAAAATACCTAAAACTATGGCAAAGATCATTAATTAAACATTTTATTTTTCGTGATTTATATTTTTTAGACAAAAATTACAAAAAAAAAATACTGAATTTCGGTAGAACATTTGGTGGCTTAATTTGTTGCATTTTAACCCTACATGACGTCCTGCAAGGAATACATCGAATTACAAGTATGTAACCCTGTATTCACAACCAAATCTGCGAGTAAAAGTTACTGACTATAATAAAAATCTTTCAGCACATTCAATAATCGTAACAATAAAAATCGATGTCAGCACCAACGTTTTTTAGCATCTGTCGGTAGCAGCCGCCGGTGACATGTGTGAGTAAAACAACTCACCAACTACCCCTCGTAGATGAGGGGCGAGAGTTCCACCACCAGGTGAGCCAGCACAGTTGCTGTGCATATGTAGCCACGTGTGGGGAACCCCTCTACAGGTGCCCGACATCAATGGCCCATTGTTGGTCACTCCATTGACAAATGTTTGGCATTTGGCGCGCAATTTTGGCGGGATTACCGCGCACACAAAAGGGTTGTTTACTCTGACGGGTCAACGAGGTTTGGTTGTCTGTTGACGAGTGGAGATATTGGTTACAAACTTTGTGTGTGCCACTTTTGGGCTCTTGATGATTTATCATAGGGTAGGCAAGTAAAGTTTTCAAACTCTAATAATAAGCTTATTTTCCCCTATTTTACTAAACACGCAGATGTCTTTTTTGCCCATTGAACTTTACCAACCCTACAATGCAAATTTTGCTGTTCAAGAAACGGTTCTTTCTTACAAACATTGTCCCTTAAGCCAACTGGCACGATTCCCATGATTAAGATTCCTTAAGGAACCCTCGCACAGGTGTCCCTTGATTAAGGTCAAGGTGTTCCCAGCGAGACGGGTCAGTGGCCACGTCTTCGACAGACCGACAGACCATGGATGACCGTTGCTATTTAATATGCGTAGATTTTTTTCGTCTCCATTCAAAGTGAGAAGGCAAACAATTAATTGTGCATCCGGTTACTTTTAGATGTTTTTAAAACTGTTGCATCTGGAGATGATCTCGCAAGTACCAACTACCCCATATTGTATAAAAGACATTGCAAAAAAACATTCAATCTAATTGAGATACGTCCATTTTGGAAGTCTGTTAATAATGTATTTGAGCATATTTTAAGCTTGTGTCAGTATCGTTTCAATACTATGGCACAAGAATTACATACATTATTACAGCATTAAATAAAATTACATTATGTAAATTGAAACTTCTGCTTTTTTACCGTTTTAGTACTCCCGTGGATCATTTGATAGCTTCTGTAGGTAAAGGTTTACCTACAGAAGCTATCAAACGATCCACGGTATCTACTAAATAACCAGAACAATCTAATATTATTTGCTATTGGACCTCCCTGTCTCTCTAATACAGTCACAATAGAAGTCACAGAGCATAACGACACATATCCTGCGCAGGATTACCAGCCACTAACCAGTCGCCAGTCGCCACAACTACTACTTCCTCATTAGCAGCCAGTAATCGCCGCTTCCGCTAACATCGTACGACAAATAGCTGAGTTTACTTGCCTCTTACTTGCTAACTGAGTTTAACTTTGTGGTAGGTAATATTTTATCGTAGGTAACTAAGTACTGTCAATGAGTACGCCTAGCTAAGATGGTTTGGTTATGTTGAGAAGATGAATGAAAGGCGACTAACAGAAGGTCAAGGCAGATGTGAGTGGAAACGCGGGGAGGTGACGCCCTAGGAAGACATAATACAGTGAGCTTATTGGTGATGTTCTTCAGAATGGTCAGGTGCGTAGTACTGGCACTAGCATGCGTGTATGACCAGATATATGAATGTAAACGAGGCAAAAGCAGTATGTAAAGAAGGCGAAGAAGGGGAAGAAGGCGTGAGTTTATATGTATGTATGTTGTACCTATTGTCAAGTAATGAAGTTTTACAAGATCTCGACAAAAAAATTCTAAACCTAGAATAACGTCTATCTAGGCATCTAAACGTGTACTACTTACATATTTGTAACATTTATAAGTCCTTTCCGTTATTTATTACTAGCTTTTGCCCGCGGCTTGGCCCGCGTGGATTGCGGAAATTATCCCATGGAAACGTAGGTAGGTACCGGTATAAAAAGTCCTATGTGTTAATCCAGGTTATAAACTGTCTGTGTGCCAAATTTCATCCAAATTCTATTACTGGTAGCATACTCGTAATATTAATGATTCATACAAACCTAGTACTTTTTAACCGACTTCTAAAAAAGGAGGAGGTTCTCAATTCGGATGTTTGTATTTTTTTTTATGTTTGTTCGCGCATAACTCCGTCGCTTGCCAACCGATTTGAAAAAATATTTTTTTGTTGGAAAGGGTGTACTTCCCAAATGGTCCCATTTTTGTCAAAATCCAGTTCTGATGATGGGATCCTGGAGAAATCGGAGGAACTCTTCAATGTGTAGTAGTTTTTTATAGTAGCTCGTGCATTTGCTCTCGGAAAGCACCACTTTGTGAAGTGGAACTGATGATGAAGACCACAGATGGCTACCGGAACTACTCAATGATAAATATTTCACGGGTTACGATTCGATTACTTTAATATGGTTGCTAAGCAATTTCCGCTCGTCACACAATGCGTGTGGTGAGTGGTTGTTGAGGAGTTCTCCTGGTTCTTACCAGCAGAACTCCTCAACAATTAACGTCCCAGCATCGGGAAAAGCAATATTTTGTAACATGTGATGAGTATTGACATTAGACTTTTGTAACTTATACAAATTATAAACAGACCCACTAAAAAGCGAGAAATAAAAACTTTTTAACAAAAAAAAAAACCGACTTCCAAAAATCACTATAAAGTGAAAAATAACTTTGATTTCGGAAGTCGGTGGCAAAAAAAAAAGAAAGTAAATAAAAACGAAAGACACCGACTTCCGAAATCAAAGTTATTTTTCACTTTGTAGTGATTTTTGGAAGTCGGTTTTTTTTTGTTAAAAAGTTTTTGTTAGGCTCAGAAATTGTGCACAACGTGTCGTGAACAGAATACCGTCTTGTATTCATGCAACGTACTACCGAGATAAGAAAGTATCCTATGTCCTAACCCAGCACCCAAATTGCGTTACAAACACACTATCAATAGGCTGAATCGTTTTCATTTAGACAGTTCAACAACATTCATTGCGTTATTTACGTTGTCGAGCAGAAAAATTTTTCGAACATAAGAAGCAATGTATTAGCAATTTGCTTTAAAAAGATTCAGATTCCGATTTATAGTGTATTACGCAATTAGGGTGCAGGTCATGGTTTACCTATGTGCCAAACATCCAAATCCGTTCAGCTTTTAGCATAACAAACAAACATATTACCAAATTGTGTAATGTAAACTCGTTTCCAAACTGCAGAATAAGGTAACATGCCAAATAAGAATATACACAAACTAATTAAAATGTGGGTTTTATAATCTATCAAGTTCATATTCGGAGTTCATTAATTAGTTTGTTTATAACTTAGACAGCCTCAAGTTGCCAAAGTGCCCGTATACGATATGTAATACTGTAGCATAAAAGTGGAAACATATGCGTTCACTGCCATATTTCGCAATACGCTATTAACAATGACCTCAATCGTTAGAAATTTACGTAATAACAACAACAATGTGCTTTTACATCGAAACGATTTACGATCAAAGTACGCGCGTGACCATAGGAATCGTGAGCCAGGTGCGCGCGCAGCGACACCTAATTGGCGCATACCGAGACGCCTTCGTGTAATTGGACGTCATTTACAGAAATTGTTCGCTGATTGGCCGATATAAATGTCATGTGAACCTCCACACTTGCAGGGTAAGAAATTAATATTCGAAGTCGACATCTTAATTCCAAATTTGAAATTAATAATACAACACTTGTAGGGACTTCGGTAAGCGATTTATAATAGCACCCTAAAAATCTAACAGTTGTAGAAAACCAGTTAAGTCGTTGCGTCGTGCTTAGACACCGTGTTTCCTGTGATTCACTTTTTCAACTCTCGTCGGTCATTCACCAAAGCGCATCAGAGCAAAACGAAGAATTATGAATAAAAAGGTGCGTCGAGGAATCACGCTGTGTAGACACCCTATTCGAAGGAAACGACTTGAAGATAATCACGGTAAGGAGCTGGTCGGTAATGTACGTTGCAATTGGGCGAAGACGTCTGTAGGTACTGAGGTAATGTGTGGTCACCCCTCGCAGGAAGTCCAATTTGTGTGATTACTGCTCTGATGTCGTGAGCGAGATTTACTGTGCCGCGGAAGTGCATATTACATGTCATTGTTCCTCGTACATTAATTTAATTTCAAGAAACTGTTTTATATGTGGTTTGTAATCAAAGCAGAGGAGCTCGTGGCTAAGTAATAACAGCTACGCTTGCTGAGGTTGGTCCGTGGATGGGTGACCATCTTTACATATCGAGACTCCTCCGTGCCTCGATAAGCACGCCGTTGGTCCCAGCTGTCATTCGTGGATCTTTGATAATCGTTACGGCTCATCAGAAGCCTGAAAGTGTGACAACCGGTCTTACCAAGGGGTAGCGTATTACCCAGTTACTGGGTTGTGGAGGTCAGACAGGCAGTCTGGTATTCAGCTGCATCCGGTTAGACTGGAAACCGAACCCAACATACAACACCGAACCCAACATACAACATATGTTGGGTTCTGCCTATCTGCCTAATCTGCCTAGCCTTGCTCAACTGAGCAAGGCTAGGCAGATGATGATACAAAACAGTTTCTTCATTCATCATACCTATTACAAATTGTAATAGGGATAATTTTTTTTATCCGTCATGTATATTATTAAAAAACATTGAATACGTATTTTTTCTTTTTTACGTAATCAAAAGATTACGGCGGTGATTGATACATTGAGTTAAAATGTGGCATGAAGTCACTCCTTCTTAGGTTTTATGTAGATAAAGTTGTGACGTAACGAGCCCCACTCCCCAACTTTCAAGTCATTTTTGCCATATATTTTTTTATTATCTGACTGACGGACTAAATAGTTTCTTTTTTTTACCCAGGCATCATCCCCATTCAGTTGTTTTATGATTTTAAGATCGCGGAAGTTTGCGGAGCTCTACATTTATAAGCAGGTTTAACTAACTCATAAATCATTATCATGCACACACACAACATTAACGATAATGCTGAGTAACTTTGCGAGGAACAATCCAAAGTAATTGATTTTGATGTTCTATCGTACTTACATGTTATTTGGATTGGTATGATCACAATATAATTAATTACATTTACAAATAATTGATTACAGCTCTGGTACTGGAGCTCTTATAACATTTTTCAATGTTCGCGTTTTAAATTCTTCATTCTGCAGGTGTATAGAGATAGGACACCTAGCTATTGAAAAGAACTTATCATTATTGTATTCAATTACTACAATTCTTCACACATAACTGACCTCTATAACGTAACCTGCACATAACCATAAAGGTTACAACAATTATTGTCCTTTTTACAGTCATTTTCACCATAAGAAAGAAACATAAAAAGGAACCTCTTAAGGAACTGCGGTCAGTGCTCACAACGACTTGTGTAGTTGTGTCTATAAGCAAAAAGCATAACGCACCCTCTTACAAGTTGGTCACGGGGTGAGCACAGTGATTGCATGCTCCTTCGACTCCTGCGCAGTGCTGCTTCGATGCACATCTGCCAGCTCAGACGTGACTGAATGTAGATTGTAACCGACGATGATTTCATTGCCCTTAATAGAAGTTTGAAGTTCCTGTTACTTTTTAAAGTTATGTGAGGTGGATGGCAGATCAGTAGATTTTAATGAAATGAGAAGACCAGAAGAGATATTAAAAAGTTTATGGCATACGTAAACATGTTTATTTTCAGGATTTTGGGTGAGATGACTTAGTTATTATTTTACGTCGCAATAATTTAATTTTATTATTTTTAGGGCGCAGATAGTAGGTACAAGCAAATAAAACAAACTACAAAATATTAAGGTAGCACCGTAATTGAGTACCTACACACTATCAACCGAAATCGGTTTCATTTTGACAGTTCAACAACATTAATTGCGTTATTTACGTTGTTCAGCAAATTTGCTTCAAAATGATTCAGATTCCGATTGATAGTGTGTTACGCAATTAGGTTACCTGAACCACATACCACAATATTATTTCTCAAACTTCAAAGGTTCTTCAAAATGTTGTAACTGTTACAGAAACCCACACAAAACAATTTTATTATAGCTTTGATGTGGTCTATTCTACTCTACACTATTTTTGTGGTTAGGTCAGATTCCACTGTAATGTTTACTCTTATTATAAAACAAAAGTAATTCATACATCACGCCTGAGTACATATTATCATTCCCACGACCTTGTTCAGGGTAACAAAATAGAAGGATATCCTCTTTCCACCTGACCATGACATCGACTCCTCAAAACGCTCGATTTGTGACACCATTCAACCGTGTAATTGCCTTGTTGTATATAAATTGTTCCACAAAAGTGAAGCTACTCGTTTGGTTTTTCGATTAAGGACCAATTTCACCAATGAAACTAAACGCGATCAGCACGTCTAAACCGCGTTCAGGAGCTGTCAGTGTCAATGAGATATGGTGATGGAAAATTACGGCTGTAGTACAGACCATCAAACGGAACAATTTTCTCCTGGAGACCAACATCGTAATCACGAAAAGTTATCAGTCGGCCTATGCATTTGGCCGAGCAGGTATTGAAGTTTTGTATGGGACGACTGATTTTTTTTCACGATTACGATGTTGGTCCCCGGGAGAAAGTTGCTTAGTTTGATGGTCTGTACAGCCTTAATTTTCCGACACCATATATCAGACACCCTGTATATCAACGCACAGCCGAAACTACTGGGTCTTGGAACGTGAAATTTTGCTTCCTTTTATAATGTAGGAGAGCATTACAAGGGATTTTTAGAAATTTGACCTTCAAGGTGGTGAAAAGGCGGAATTTTGTTTGTATAAAAATTCTTATACCTTGAGTTAATAAACTTGAAACTTGGCACGACTACTTATCTAAGTAAATTATGAACTTAGTCATTTTTTGTTTTTATTTTATTTACATCATATTTCAGGGTTCTTCAAAAATCTAATTTTCCTTCTTCACTCCTAATGGGATGAAAAAGGGTAATAAAGTTTAAGGGGTGGATGTTACTGCTTGCTTCAATTAATTCGAAAATAGGTATAATAATGTATAAGTCACACAATGGATTGATACCAAACACTTAAAAAAAAAAAAACCGGTCAAGAGCGAGTCGGACTGGCGCACCGAGGGTTCCGTTCCGATTTCTGAAAAAGTGTGCTATTTAGAGACATCGTTTTATTTTTCCTGTAATCTATATCTATATAAGGAAAGCGTTACTGACTGACTGACTGACTGACTGACTGATCTATCAACACACAGCTGAAACCACTGAACGGATTGAGCTGAAATTTGGAACACAGGTAGCTATTATGACCTAGGCATCCGCTAAGAAAGGGTTTTTGGAAATTCGACCTTTAAGGGGGTAAAAAGGGGGGATATTGTTTGTATGAAAAATCTTATTCCTTGAGTTAATAAACTTGAAACTCGGCACGAATATTTATCTAAGTAAATTATGATATTTGTAATTTTTTGTTTTTCTAAACTACCCCCTAAAGGGGAATTGGGGTGTCTCAAAGTTTGTATGGAAAAATTTTAACGCGCAATCCGATTTACTCAAAACTCAGTATTCATACTTAAAACCAAAAATAAAGAATAATGTGTATCAGGGTTTTTCGAAAATCTACCTCTAACGGGGTGAAAAGGGGTAGTCAATTTCACAGGGGAGCATTTAACTGCGTGGCTTGATTAACTCGAAAACTGGTAAATAATGTTTGAGTCAAGCTATGGAAATACCTCAAACCATTTTTTTTCATTCTACCCCTGTGGGGGTGAAAACGGGGAATACAATTTACATGAAAAATGTTATTCATTTGGTTTTAATTGACTTGAAACTTGGCACAAATATTTGCCTAAGTTTGTCACTATTAGTTTTTAAAACTACCCCAGGTAGGGTTAGAGGGGGAGGTGGAAGGGGAAGGGTGGTGAGGAGGGTGAGGGGGAGGATGATGAACGCAGGGAGAAAGGGGCAGGACTTGGTAAGGAGAGGAGGAAGACGTGGTGAAGGCTGAGGGGGAAGGGAGAGGTTGGTGAGCCGGAGGTGGAAGAGATGGGGAGAGGGAGGGGACGAGGTGGTGAGAGAGAGGGAAGGGAAGTGGTGAAGGGGGTGTGAGAGTGAGTGAGAGGGGGAGGGAGAGGTAGCGGAAGGGGATGTGGTGAAGGAACGAGCTAATCTCTGGAACTACCCTACCAGTCGGACTTTAAAAAATCTTTTTACATTAATGATAGTCCAAATCTTATAGAACTATTTAACAACACTCTAGGACCCTTAGGGACCAAACAAAAAGAAAAAAAGTCTGAAAGAACGCTAAGTGAAACGAAGTAATAGCGCGGGTAGGCAATGCGATGCGACGGGGTGGGTCGAGCAAAAAAGAAATTTCACGCGGACGAAGTCGCGGGCAGAAGCTAGTCTTTACATAAACTTCTATCACATAGAATAATTTCAGATTTTTTTCTTTGCAAACTTCGTAGATAAGGGGTTCGTAATTTTTCATCAAAAGTCGAAAACTATGCGGTCTAAAAACAAAATAAAACATAGTTTAAGAATGTGCAAGCAGCGCTCTTTTATATGATACCCCACATGCCCTAGTAGCCTCACTTTGAATTTTTAAGACCCCCTTTCAGTCCTTGTTACAAAAAAAATATAAATATGTAGGATTAGGGCCCATACATCAGAAATAGAACTCAGATATGGCAATACACAAATTAATTCAATCGAACAATCAGTTATCAATTTATAAAATGTAGAAATATAGAAATGATATAAAATTAATTAAATAACTAATAATAGTAGTGAAGGCGGTCACATAGGGCAGTACTGACTGTCAGAGACAGTGGTCCGTGCTCCAAGACGCATCCGTACGAAATGCCCCCCAATACGTAGTATCCCTAAGTAGTCTGTGGCCCCCCGACTCCACAGCGTAGCTCCTTATAAAGGCGATCGCTAGTAGTGGGAGAACGTCACAATATTTTACTGACTGACTTCAAGTCCTTTAAGCCAAATGCGTCTGGTGCAAGTTCCACTAGCGCCATCTAGTCGCCGTCTCTTGCAGCTGCTAAATAATATGGCTGCCGTCAAATATTTTTAATTCTTTCTTATTTGCAAAATAGTTGGGTAAAGGTCATCTAAAACTGTTCCAAATTTCAAGTTGATAGCATTAGTATTTATTTCTTGAGATATCCAGCTGTGACAGACAGACAGACAGGCAGAGTCACACCATATGGGTTCCTTTTTTACCATTTTGGTACGGAACTCTAACAAGCCCTGTCTTGATGAAAAAGGAGGACACAGTTTATTTGAAAAATCTTATTCCTTTGATATATAGGGTGACTGGTAATTAGTGACCGATACTTAAACACATGATATACTCATGAATGATAACAAATAACTTTTACTATGGGACCAAACCTGAAATCGCGAAAAAAAATCTGCTTCCCCATACATTCATGTTCCCATAACTCGTCAAAATGTAGGGAGCACCTGTTTTTAACCCTATATAAACTTAAACTTTGGCTCGAATAAATTAAGAACATTAACATTAATTTTACTTTCAAAAACAACGTTTCAAAAGAATTGTTAAACGAAATTACGAACGCGGACGAAATCGCGGACAAACTGCTAGTATTCCATAACAATAATGACAGTGACAATTCTTGAACGCGGTTCCAGACGGTGTTGATCGCGTTCAGTTTCATTGGTGAAATACCCCCTTAATAATAAGCATACTTTATTAACGATTTTCCACGGTGATTTGGAAAATAAAAGAAAACTGTTTGACGACACCACTTTCTAGCTACAACTTAGCAGTTAGTGGTTAAAACACTATTAGATGGATGTATAATTTCATCGTTTCGTAAACATGTTGTTTTTAGGGTTCCGTACCTCAAAAGGGAAAAACGGAACCCTTATAGGATCACTTCGTTGTCCGTCTGTCTGTCTGTCAGTCTGTCAAGACCCTTTTTCTCAGGAACGCGTGGAGGTATCAAGTTGAAATTAATATCAAATACGTAAGTCTATGGTTTCTTAGAACTCTAGAAAAATCAAGCTTCTAAGTCAACGCATTAAAAAAATAATACCATTTATGTGACATATTTTGATACTCGCAAGTAAATCAAAACCTATAGGGTACTTCCCGTTGTCCCAGAATCATGAAATATGGCATGAAGCAAGGTCTTACAGCACAAATAAAGGAAAAAGCCTGAAAATTGTTAATTTGTAATTTTATCACATACAAAAAAATATTTTGAGATTTCTAGTTTTTCTACAACAATGTTAAGTTTGTTTTTGTGATACATTATTTTCAACTACGGAAACCTTCACTGTGCGTGGGCCGACACGCACTTGGCCGGTTTTTTTTTTGTTAAACCACGTTTAACTTATTCAACCGTTAGATAGATACTTCAAATGCATGTTCAAACATCGTTACAATTACAATCAAACCACATAAAAGTAAAACGCCCACCAAAAGTTAAACATGATCCGCTGTAATTCGTAACACACATGTTTTTCCGCAGTTAAAACAGTTCGATCAGACGTCAGACCGAGTCAATGTATTTTCAGAACAAATAAATAGTGTTTAAACTGTGAAGCTATGGAAATTAAGCGTGGACGAATGCGCGGACCGCGCCTGCGCCGCGGCGCAGGCGCGCCGTGGAAATCGTTTGTACTAAGTTCCAAGCATGTATTAATAGTAGAGGTAACAATACACAGATCGCGGTTGCATGCGCTGCGTGTGGCCGCAGCTTTATTCTCGAGATGAAGAGCAAAGGCTATTGTGAATGAACGTGATGTTTATAGCCATTTCCATTGTTTGTGACTTGGTCTGTGTCTTGTAAAGGTAACCTAAAAAGCCGGCCAAGTGCGTCTTGGACTACGCACAATGAAGGGTTCCGTAGTTGGTATGAAATTATCCCAGTTGAAAAACATGTTCTCCCATACATTCCAAGTCCAACAGTAAATGTAACTTTGTACCTACTCACAATATTGAGAGATTTACCATGTTATTTTAAGACCACAAACTTCTTACCTATAGGTTTTTCTGTTATCTACAGGTATAGAACTATTTTCTGCATTTTTTTTTATTTTAGGGGTAGTAGTTTCGCAGATAAGGGGGGAATGGTTAATTTTCGTCTATTTTCTTAAATAACTTTAAAACGATTTATTTTAAAATAATAAAAAAATATATATCTATTTGAGATCCTCATAGTATAGTAAGCCCTTTCATTTGATAATTATGTCACACGGTACAGTTTGCAAAACTTTTTTTTTAATTTTCTTATTTGCCCCCTAAAAGTGACCCCCATATTCAAAATTCATTTATTTACTTTAACCGTACGTGTTTGGGTCACAGAAATCCATGTGTACCAAATTTCAACTTGATCGGTTCAGTAGATTCGGAGCAAACGTCTGTAACAGACGGACAGACAGACACACGAGTGATCCTATAAGGGTTCCGTTTTTTCCTTTTGAGGTACGGAACCCTAAAAATTGCATTACTAACGCGCCTTTAAATACTGATTTAATCATCGAAGAAAGCGTGAGGACTGTTATTATGAAAACCCGTGCAGAATTCCAGCGATATAAAGTTGTAATTTGATTACTTTATAATCGTTTACAAAATTCTGAACGTCGGTACATCAACATGATGACGATAAAAATGTTCACAATAATAAGTTTCAGGTGCACAATATTTATAACACGATTGCTCAAACTTAGCGGCGTCCATTAAAATCACGTTATAAGGTAATTACTCGTATCTAGAGGTACGAGTATATGTACTTAAATGAGTTCGTGATGTGAGACATTAATCTTCTTGCAAAAGTTTGGGAAACTGCGGTGTGAAACGTATTAATCATTATAATGATTTTGTGTTCCTAATTTGTCTCCTGGAGTTATTAGAGGCTGTGCTAATGGCCGGTTTCTAATACAGATCGGAAAAGCTTCTTTATTTTGTAAGTAACAATATATAGCTGCTCTTGGAAAAGCCTAATCTGTCAAGTTATCAAGAATTCAAGACGAAGACGACGATTCGAAATTTTCGACACACGAGTGTCAGAGAGTCGAGCCTAATCATAGCTCCGTCAAGTAATATACTATAACCGAGTCGCTTTAGCATGACAATAACGGTCATTGTCCTTTCCTTTTCTCTCCGTAGGAACCCAAACAATAAACTATGCACCTATGGTTTTTCGTTATTGGAACATGTTGGAGAGCGCGATAGATATTGATTCAGCCGATTCAGGACGTCAACGGACCTTATTTCAGATTTTAATATAAATAATAATGTTACAAAATGTTGGTGGGTCGATGACCGCTATTGCCACGCTAAAGCGATTTGGGTATAAGCAAGCAATCTCACAAGTATTCTTAGAAAACCCATAAAGGTGGGAAACCAATTAAATGCTTTAAGTTAGATCAGTAATTAAAAAAAAGTTCTCGCAATAAATTCTATTAGGCTTAATGGCGGTATAGGTATTTATTGGCACCAACACCGGAAATTTTAACGATATTGAATCAGTGTAAAAAAGTTATGACGAGTCCTGCCGGACCTGATCCTGATATGTAAGTGACTTTCTTAATGTATGTAGGGTGACCAACAGAATGGACATAGGACATTATTCACGCATTGTATCGGTATAGTTTCAATCATGAATATGGTGAACAGTTCAACAAACTTTAAAAAAATGAATCTAATACCTACATCTATATCCTAATACAATTATGTGGTGCAATATTGTTGTTCTCCTATGCAATTGTTTGTAAGAGATTGAGTAAGAAACAGCAAATAAACATAGGTACTAAGTTCCTAGTAGCTCAGATAACCGGTAGTTTCATTCAAATCTGCTCAAGCGCCAGAGCGTAGCGCAGGCGCCACTTCACCAACTTACGCGCCTTCCCAAAGTGTCATTAAGTACCTTCCTACAACGGCAGACTTGCAACTTAGGAATATGAAGTCTTGTTTCTCACCTCTCGCTTGCCTTTAGTGGCCGGCTGGAGTGAACACTGTCGCGGAACAGAGCTCCCACCTACCTCTTTCCCGCCTTTATTGACCGGCTTGAGTGGAGATTCGCAAGAGCAAACGTGCTCGAAGGAAGGAAGTATTCCAGTAAGATGCTGCTGCTGGTAGGGATCTTGACCGTACTTCCGGGACTGTCCTCATAGCCGTGGCTACCTCTCCACTCCTCATAAGCACCTCAGGACATTGCCCTTGCTGCTACGACACTATGTGCCGAAAACCGTCGCTACCACACAGTCTTTCCATAGTTCTAGGTAACCAGTCCACAGCCACCCAAACCCATAGCCTAATATGTTTTGTTTCTATGTTTTCCAATAGTCCTGCACCAACCGGAGGTTGTCCTTGGATGCAATTGCATAGTGCTTATAGGGATATTTATAATCGTCGGTTACTACCTCCTTCTCATTTAAAATAGTAAGGGGCCTGCGAGTTATCTTCGGCTTCTCGTAGGTACGCCTTCCAAAGGTCCGGGACCCCAAAGTCCCTATAGAGGTCAAAGCTTAGTAGCTTACTTACGTTAACTTCGGTACATCTTTCTGTCACCTCCCTTTATTAACTGGTTATTGCTAACTCGAGTATGTCTCAGTTTCAGTGGAGTATGGTCGCCGTGATTACAGTCCAGGTAGTGTACATAAGGTGGAGGCACCTGTCACCTGCGCAGCTTCCCACGGTGACTCATACATCCTTGCGGTCTCCGCACTACACTATCCTTCCTCCCGCGGTTGCGCCTGCGGTTTTTTAACGGATTCACCTGTGAAATCGTGATAATTATGTACTTATGTAGATTTTTCTGTCGTACCTTCCTATAGTTATTATGGGATTAAATATTTCGTAAGAGAATTAATTTAGAGAGACTACAAATAATTATGTCAACTATCAATGAATAATTATATTGCAATAACTACATTCTTTCGACAATTGTGATACCTAATGAAAATAATGTGATTACATTTGTTTTTGTTATGTGGCTAACTGAACAGTATAAGTATTTCCATTTGCACAATCGTGTACTCAGTTATCTTGATTAATAGCTGTTTGTACTTAATTATTGTCATTAATCGGAACAGAAGACGGTAAGAATGTACTAAGTAGACGTGTCACTTAGCGCACATCACGAGGAGGAGATAAACAAAAAGTATTATTTTATAATTCCTCGCATACATGATACACCTGCGTAATGTTCCCACGATATCTTCTGTTTCATTGGTAATCATGGGAATTATCTATCTTTCTGTCTTCACATAAGCATTGATTTGTGAAACAATGAGTTTTTGTTGTCAATTGTTTGTTTAATAAAATTGTTAAGTTACGTCATCTTGGTGTTTGGTGTGGAGATTGTGCAGAAGTCACGAGGAGCTACACAACAGCTAGCACAACATCTTTATTAGCTTCTAGACATTGTTTTTGTCACAGATGTTTGTGTAACTTTATTTGTATAAAACTTGGTTTCCTCTATGGGTGGAGTAATAATCATTATTATTTTTAAAATTTCTTTGACATATATCGGGACCCTGGGGATTCGGACCTTTGGAAGGCGTCGAGGAGTCGAAGTCAACTCGCAGAGGTCCCTTAGACAATTTTAAATGTTGAATAGGCACCAAAAGTCATTTGCATGGTGCCTTTGCATTTGGTGCACTTGCATAGTGCATATAGAGATTATCACTTTATGCACTATGCAAGTGCAGCCAAAAACAAGCCCCGGTTGGTGCAGGACTATTGCAGAACATGGAAACAAAACATATTGGACTATGGGTTTGGGTAGCTACAACGACAAGGGGGCAACATGTCTTGAGGTGCTTGAGGAGTGGAGAGGCCACGGCTGTCAGGACAATCCCGGAGGTACGGTCACGATCCCTACTAGCATCTGGAATACTTCCTTCCTCCGAGCACGCTCTTACGAATTTCCACTCAAACCGGCCAATAAAGGCAAGAAAGAGGTGGGAGCTCTCTTCCTCGTGAGTGTTTACTCAGGCCGGTAAATAAAGACAAGCCAGAGGTGAGGAACCAGACTTCTCCCGGGAGATAAGGTCTGTGGGGTCACTACTGCCCAACAGCTTGCCACATGCTGCCCTGCGGTTCATGTATCTCTCTTGGTCTGGCTTCTCACTGCTCCTCACCCTAGACCTGTTTCGGCAAAGTAAACTCTACCGGCACAGGCCTAGAGTTCAGGACCACGCAAGCCCCACCACGACGTCAACGTAATTTATCTTCACTATTGTAATCTATATACACAATACTGTCTCCCATTGAAGCCGTGGCTGATATTTTTATAGCACCTTATATGTCACAGATTTTGTCATATTATTGTGTAAAAGTATGTCTGACAAAGTAGCCACCAGCTTTGGGGATGGAGCCGAATTATGACTGTATGAGTAGTTATTAGTACAGTGTATGTGAAAGATGGTTGTTTTTATTTTGCTGAATTTTCGTGAGCTCTTTAGCTGATTTTTAAAGTAAGAAGTATTTTTATGTTTTTCACACTAAAGAAAAAAAAACCGGTCAAGAGCGTGTTGGACTCGCGCATCGAGGGTTCCGTTCCGATTTCTGAAAAAGTGTGCTATTTAGAGACATCATTTTATTTTTCCTGTAATCTTTACAAAACTTCTATCACATAGAATAATTTCAGATTTTTCTCTTTGCAAACTTCGGAGATAAGGGGGTGGGAAAGTTATTTTTTTTTTACATTTTTCATCAGAAGTCGAAAACTATGCGGCCTAAAAAAAAGAAAAAAAAATGTTTGAGAATGTGCAAACAGCGTTCTTTCATATGATACTCCACATGCCCTAGCAGCCCCACTTTGATTTTTTCAGTCCCTGTTGCAAAAAAAATATAAATATTTTAATTTCTTTCTTATTTGCAAAATAGTTGGGTAAACGTCATCTAAAACTACTCTAAATTTCAAGTTGATAGCATTAGTCGTTCTTGAGATATCCAGCTGTGACAGACAGACAGACACACAGACAGACAGACTGAGTGACACCATAAGGGTTCCTTTTTTACCATTTTGGTATGGAACCCTAATTAACCCAGTTTTAACTATGGAGCCAAACAATGGTCTTGGTTCAGTACGACACAACTTAGATGTAGCATCGACAAAATTCGTAAAACCGATCACGATCCGAACTAAGTGCGCCTTCAACATCACCAATCTTTATTACTGCTTCAGGCGGAAATGATCTTTACGCTTACGCAATAACTTGTAATTAAACATTCGTAAAATTTAAATGAATGAATGCTCATTTTCAAATCTATGCTACATCTAAGTTGTGTTGTATACATCAATACAGTTGACAAGCAGTATGTGTTCCACCTGTACCTACATAATTATGAGGTAAGTTACCAACCCGCAGAAGTTATTAGTGGCATTGCTAACTAACAAGTCCAACATATCTCTTACTTCATCAAGAATCTTACATATAATTATGGGAACTTAGATAAGTATCAAGCTGGATGTGTAATGTAATGCTACTCTGTATAAATGATCTTAATCTGTCCCTATCGTTACAAGAGTAAAGAGTGATTATGAAAATTACTTCAGTGTATATAGGTACAGTCGGCAAAAAAAGACGATAATACTTCACCATTTTATTAAATTTTAATTAATGAGCAAAATTTTAAATTATTTAAAACCTAGTATTTAAAATCGGCACAGAAGTAAAATAAAAATAATACTAACTCTTAGCTATAAGAAATGCTGAAATACAATGTATCGAATAATTTTGTGTCAATTTAGAACAGGGATCACCAAAATTAATTTTATTGAAAGTTCGTTTTTTAAATAAAATAGGTACTAGCTTTTGCCCGCAGCTCTGCCCGCGTGGAGGTCGGAAATAATCCCACGGAAACGTACTATCGTAACGAGCATGCCAGTAAAGCTCCCAGTCGGCATGAATTTTTCCGACATCATAAGTTTCTAGATTCGTTAGATTTCGTTTGTTCGAAGAAACTGCACGAAATCTAACTTAGAGAGATGTGTTGATGATTTTTATGGTTAAAATTATGTAAATACATATGTTTTATTTCCGCGTATCATATATTGATCAAGATACAACCCGACACGGACCTGCAACTTACAAAAAAACCCAAAAAAAATGAATTTAGCGGGCTACCACAGGTCCGCACAAAATAGGTACGGCTGGCGGTCCGGATCGTAACTCCTGATTTAGAATAATGTGTGTAAAAGAAGCACTGTTAATCGACTTTTTGTCACTTACCGTACGTATCTGAATACTGCACAATAGATTTCTTGTGCATCCCAAATGTTGATAAATCTAGCCTGGGTTGTCTAGAAATTACATGACAATGTTTGAGCTGCCTAGCAGATAAGTATTCATGAAATATTTAACTAAAAACTTTATTAGCATCTCAGCAAGCAAAACTATACAACCTGCAAGTAAACAAACCATAGAAAAACTCAGAACACCTAACGATAAAATACTTATAAATAGATAATTATAATAATAATGTCCAGTATAATAGTATCGCAATAAATAATGATGGCTACTAGTACCAGGTACGCAGGAGCTGGTAGTGGTAGTGATTTCCTGAGGCTAAGCGCAGCCCGCACCTGTCCGGCGTTCCCACACGTCTGTTACACAATGAGCAAGTTTTTTATCCGTTCGCGATGTTTTTATACGAGCGAGGATGTGGCTAATATTGAGGCATTGAGGCTCACGACAACAACCGAGTAATGAGTGTTGATCTGATTCCAGAAGTGTCCTGTGTTAGGTGTTTTTAACCGACCAAAAAAAGGCGGAGGTTATTTTCTGTTTATTGCCGCTGCGGAAGTTTTGATGGTAGTGTCAATTTCAGGTACCTATGTATACCTTCACTTTATTTTTATCGCCACTTAAACTTTCGAGTTTAAATAATATTCATGTCGAACCAGAGGTAGTTACTACCACTTTACACAGAAACACAGTCTAATAACTTTGTCCAAATATAAGGGACTAGCTTTTGCCAGCCGTCGCCCGCTTGGATGTCGGAAAATATCCCACGGTAATGTACCACCGGGAAGTCCATCCTTGTTCCTTGTCTACGTTATAAAGGGAACCTCTGTGCAAAATTTCAGCTTTCTAGGTCCAAGAGGTTGGGCTGGGCGGTGATAGATGAGAACAATTCTCCACGATATAGGTACCTAAATAAGTACGTAAGTATACTCGTACATTCATTAAAAAACCTTTTACAGAAAAATACAACCGACTCATAAAAACAACACTACAAAGTGAAAAATAACTTTAATTTTGGAATTCGGTGTCTGGTTAGAAGTATTTTCGTTTTTGAACACCGACTTCCGAAATTAAAGTTATTTTTCACGTTGTAGTGTGGTTTTTGGAAGTCGGTTATATTTTTATTTTAAAAAAGTTTTTATTTATCACTTTTTAGTTGTGTTTGTTGTCACACGAATTCTAATACCTGTAAATTCACAATAATTCTATTACCTGCAAAAGAAATTAGAACATCATCCACTTAAAAAGTGGGAAAAAATACGTATTATTGAAGCTAACTCAAAAACTACGCTAACTGCTCAAGCAATGTTAATAAATTTTATATGGGACCAACTTTGACCCTCTCGAATAAAAAAAAAAAAAAATAATCGGACTTCTTTGTAAAAACCTATGCGATGCTCATAAATAAAAAAAAAATTGTGTCGACTTGAGAACCTCCTTTTTTTTTCGTCGGTTAGTAAAATCACGATCGAAAAGCAAAGAAACTAACCACAAACTTACCTATTAGCTAAAAGCTCCACTTTTACTGACGATAAAATTAATATTCTCAACTCGTAAAATGTCCAACAATCAAGCTATATAATTACGTCGCAGACGCAGTATACAAATGATTATACGCCGCGATATAATTGTGATTGAAAATTATTCCATCAGTTGCTTTCCGTCCGTCTCAATGACTCAAGGAGCGTAGATGGCGACGGTTCCTTACACCTGTCCAAGATTCTCACGATCAATGGATCTGGAGATTATGGGCCTGCTCTGTCCAACTTAACCACTTAATATAATGGTGGCAGCCTGCTGTATCGTCACGTTCGTTTTACAATTTGTCTGGGAGGATGAAGATTCAGGTCTCTGTTATAGCTGGCCACAAAATAAACTACTCATAAAATAATTGAAAAAAAAAAATATTTTTCCCATTTAAAACATTTTAATTTAAACAGAATCCTTCACGATGAACAATATGGCTTCACTAAAGGTCGTTCGACTACGGATGCGGGTGTTGCTCTGCTGAAACACATATTTAACGCTTGGGAGAACTCGCAAAATGCTATTGGAGTTTTTTGTGATCTCTCCAAAGCCTTTGATTGCGTGCACCATGACACGCTTTTGCGTAAATTACGTCATTATGGTGTCCAAAACGAAGCTCTCAAAGTAATAAATTCTTATTTACATAATAGGTTCCAATGTGTAGATGTTAATGGTGTGAAATCTTCCGGGCTACCAGTTCAGTTAGGTGTACCTCAAGGCTCAATATTGGGTCCATTCTTATTCCTAGTGTATATTAATGACTTACCATTCTATTTAAAGGGTATCTGTGATGTTGTACTGTTTGCAGATGACACCTCTCTTATTTTTAAAGTAGACAAAAACAGACATGATTTTGATGATGTAAACAGTGCACTCTCAATGGTTACGGATTGGTTTACGACAAATAACTTAGTTCTCAATGCCAAGAAAACTAAATGTATAAAGTTTGCCTTACCGAATGTTAGAAATCTGGGACCCAACATCGTCTTAGATGAAGAGGTACTTAAGACTGTAGAATCAGCAGTTTTTCTGGGTATAACAGTAGATGCTAAACTTCAGTGGGGCCCACATATATCAAGCCTAGCGGGAAGGCTCAGTTCTGCCGCCTACGCCGTCAGGAAAGTAAGACAATACACTGACGTTGATACAGCTCGGTTAGTCTATTTTAGTTATTTCCATAGCGTTATGTCCTACGGTATTCTGCTATGGGGCAAAGCGGCTGATATTCAAAATATTTTTGTTCTTCAAAAACGAGCTGTTCGAGCAATTTACCAGCTAGGAGCTAGAGTTTCTCTGAGAGAATTTTTTAAGGATATTGGTATTCTCACGGTGGCATCACAGTTCATCTTCGCCAACATCTTATACATTAGGCAAAATATACATTTGTACAGTAAAAACAGTGATATTCACAATATTAACACCAGAAATAAGGACAAATTACGTGCTCCATTTCATCGGCTTCATAAGGTTCATAACTCATTTGTTGGTCTTGGTATAGCTTTTTATAACAAGCTACCTTCTTCTTTGCTAGATTTGCCTTTTAATGCGTTTAAAATTAAAGTTAAATCCAATCTTTGTTCAAAGGCATACTATTCTATCAACGATTACTTGAACGATAAGAATAGTTGGTCGCTGTGATTAACTCAAGACAATGTTTATGTTATGTTCTTTCTCCAGGATCAGCTTACATAATGACAGGTTACATGAGTTAAGTACTAAAATTGTTTATTTTATTTGACAAAAATATAATTTAATGTATTGTGTTGCGTAAATTATTTTGCATAGGTACTATTGTATAGAATCTAGTTCTTCTAACTGAACAGACAGCTGTGCTGCTGGGGAGTTTGTTCCGCTACTTCTTCTTCCCAGCTAAAGCACTAGGAAGTGGTGAAGGGCGGGCGTTTTGTGGGGACTGTCTTACTGTAATTTTGACGTTCAAAAAGTGCTGATTCTCAGCCTAATTTGAGTAAAGGACTTTTTGATTTTGATTTGAAAATGGAGCCCTACAGTACTGCCGGCATATTAATTTAAAAAAAAAATGTAGGTCTGTAGTGTTTATACTCGGGATTATATAAGGATTCTAACGATACCATACATACACGAAATCTGTTCATATAAAAGTTATGATGGAATAATGAAACTCACATACATATGTGTATATACATACTTACATGAACCCCGAAAACTTACACTTCTTTTTGAGCAGTCATGTAAAAAATAAGATGCCATCAATAAATTATCTTTCAATAAATTGTCTTTATTTGCAGGTTGCATACATGGTAAAGCATCTGTTTATAATTTGATAGTCGATTTCCAAGATTTTCAGGTCAGAATTATTTACTTTTTGCTAAAAGTATTACAAAATCCAATCACTTAACTAGAAATGTAACCGCTAACTTCCTCAATTTATGTTCCTACGGCACAGGTGCATCTATTGCGTCGGTACATAATGAGAATGACACAGCATACCTAAATTAAACAAGCACATAAATGACTCATTTGCTGCAGATGTAGGTGGTGCTAATGCTGCTGTGTAGGAAACTCAATCATATTCACATTATCTAAACCAGTATATAACAATCTGAACAATCACTTATAGACCGACTTGATCGTTAAGGCAACGAGGTATCAAATACACAATAATGCATTCAGCTGTAACAAGCGGATCTATTATCAAAGGCTCCATAGACTAATTTGCACCGTCAGATAGATGGACTACATTATAATTGATTTTCATGGTACCGTCAGCACAATGTCGCTCAGCACGACATAATTAAAGACTCAACTCGCCCGTTATTTGCTCGACTCCATCGTGCAAATGAGTTTTTGCGACGCTATCAATGCGTGAAGCTCACTTAAAAGTTAATTACCTACACTTCATGAGAATAATCTGATTATGCCCGCTTCGAGTAGTAACCATTTATTTTCTTACAAGCGCAAATGTAAATTATACTTAAATTTGCTATATTTTTTCTTAAAGCGGCTGCGGACCTGTAAATGTAATGAGTACCTGCAAATGTAATGTGCATTTTTTGCAAATATCTTGTCATCTTTAAAGTGTTGCGAATATGACTGGTGCCAGCGAAAGAGAGCAGTTATTACGTGTGAATGGAGATTTTATTACTTTCTGAAATCTCAGAATACTACCGAGTACTGACCGATTTGACACCGAACGGACTGGTTCAACTTGCAGAAGTGGTCCAATTTTATTTCTTAATACGCCAATCATTTCCAATATGAGAAAGTAGAGCACAGGTAACCACCGGATTTGGTTGGATTTAAAGAGCAACATTGCAATGCTGTCCTAGGTCGGCGCGAAAGTCGTTTAATTTTGCTGTATTTTCTCAAAACGTCAAGAATATTAAATTCAGAGCATGACAAAATTTAACACAATTTTATCCGGCATCTCAAAGTCAAGACTGAAGCCGCCTGCATGCGCCAGCGTTGCTCGCTGGACAAACAACGCAACCTTGAGACGCAGACACAGCTCAACTTGTTCGAACTTGAGCCCGCAATTGGATAAGCACTTTAACGACATTGTCCTTTTGTCGCGGTGAGATGCGGTGCAGGTGCACGTGACGTCACCCGGCCATGAGAATATCCCGCGACTTGCCATTCTCACGCCTCCGCAGGACGACAATCGCGAAACCAGTTCCTCCATTAAAAGTGCCGTTAATGTAACTGCATGCTCGTTTTAGCGGACCTGATCGACCGATGCTTACAGATCATTTGAACAGGCTTAACCGATAGGCTTAATGTTTGCGCCCACATTACCATAAAGGACTCGTAGAGGAAACATTAAAATTAAATCTTTAGATAGTAAAGTGGAGTCTCGATATCGACATAAAATTTACTGACGCTTCAAAGTGCTGTCGACCCTTTACTGATCATTACCATAAAAGATTCACAGCCATTTGGAAATAAAATGAAAGGATCCAAATATGTAATGGAATTTTAATTTCACATGATAGAGGAAGCGTGTCCGGGCTTTGATTGCAATTACAAAGTCAAATCAATAATGAAACAAAGTCACCCTTGTTCAATGCGGAAATTACCATAAAATCAGTCCCACGGCAGCTCCAATTGTTTGTGGGGGTGTCGCCGTGTGAATGGCCGGCCGGAAGCCGCGGTGGTGCGTGAAAACTATTCTAAATCCGAAATAGTGGAGCATTGCTTTGTCTCATGTGCACGATGCGTTTCCAACGTGAATGGGGAAATAGACGTGAATGGTGGCCACTCACATACATTTACGGAGTCGTACACTTTGTAGTTTGAAGGAATTTCTGCAGCAATAAAGCTTACATTGTCTTTAGCAAAATAATGATAATTTGGTGCCGCATATTGTTTCTTGTTGTTTTTACACAAACATATATACTTAATCGCAGTTTTATAGCTATCTTAAAACGTTTAAATTCACAGCAATTACTTCGCTCACTATTCTTATTGGCATCTCGTATGCGCAGTATTGCTCAGGTAGGATAAATCGATTAAGCGCAGCAACAATGTGCAGACGCAGCCTTTGGAACAATCATTGCATCGAATCGGTTAATTGGTTACGATTACGACTTTCGTTTGATATGTGAAACTGAGTTGGTCTGCCAATCGTCTTGATATGATTGATATTTTATAGTCAATTTCAAGCTATGTCTGTTCTGACCTATTTGCTCTATAAGTGTCTCTTGCTTGCTTTGCTTTGTTCTTGATTGTATCTATTATATGTTCTATTGGGCAGCTTAGTGCAATACATTTAATGGGATTACTGCGGTGTGATTCTGTAAAACCTCATTCTAAACTTTCAATCTGAATCCGCTGTGAGTTTCTTGATTGGCATTCTAAAACACGGTTGATAGGTTATTCGAATTTACACTAGCGCTACCCTTGCGAGCGTGTCAGCGAGTTGAACTAAATTGACCGTGAGATTTTGACAGATAAAGTATGAGATGACGTAAGAAGTGGCATTCAGTAAGGTAACTCTCTGTCACTTCGACGCTCACTTCGGTGTTAAATAAAAAAAAAGTGAGAAGAAGTGATGCGAAGTGAGAGTGAATAGCGATGTGGGATGCGAGTTGTTGTTTGAATTTTACAGAATCGACGTACTGCTTTTCATTGTTTATACAGGCTCTAAATTGAATGACTTTGCAGTGTGTAAAGCAATTGCTAAAAAGATTGGTCTCGGAGGGATTCGTGGCCGACTGTAATGCCATATCACTGTCCATTCCAAGGTTGCCTGGAAGAAATCGCGGAAAGCGATAAGGCCGCCAATTGTAGTGTTTATTTTTTTTTGTTATGTATTTTTGTGGTTACAATAAAGTACCTATAAATAAATAAAGCCTAATATTGGAACTTGAAACATATTGGATTCAAAATGGAAAAAAAAAACGCAAAATGACACACTTAGCGGCTTTTCATGCCAACTACAAAGCGGTTTAGCAGTATTGTTTCGCGATGCGTCACAAAATTATCACGGCATGCGTCTGCGCATATCAAGTGTAGGACGTAGAGAGAGCGGGTAAGCTGATCCGGCGTCAGGCGGTAACCGAACCGCGGCCCTCACGCTCGGAGCACATGTCTTGGCGCGAGCTGCGCTCTGCTGGACAGACGGACAGACCGCCGAGGCCTCGACGGCCAAGTACATGAGTTGGTGTTAAGTGATAGCAAATCTTGAGCACACCTTGACCAATATTGGACGTTTTTGAGCTTATTTTAAGACAGTCTGCTACTTATGTAACTACTTGTTTGAACCTTCAAACCACCGCTTTAGTTGCAGACCTTCCATATATTGCACTCATTGCACCCACGATCCATATACTGGGGTGCTAAAACGGCCACTTTGGCAGAATTATAATGGGATAATAGGTGTTATGAATCATATTTCAAATCGTAAAACGGTCACAAACTGACTGAATTAATAATTTATCTGCGTACAATTCATATTACGCAATTCATCTGTTTGACAGTTTTGTATGGAGATTCGTAAAATGGTTCACAAATTATGATTTGCTCTATTGAAGTTTACTGTCAAATACGTCAAATAGCACAGTAATAATAAATTGCTGGAAATTGAGGAAATGAATCACTTTTAGAGGAATTGCTCAATGTGGCCGTTTTATGCCCCCTGGTCTAAATCAGAAGGCCTAGACAAATGTCATTCGCTTCGGAGCGATTCTATTTCTACAATCGCTATAGCTTCAAAGTGACAATGACATGATCACGTGACATTTCGATAGCTTATGTCAACCCCATACATTTTTTGGCTTTTGTATTAGCGGCATCGCTAATCGAATGTTACTTTGTCTAAGCCCTCAAGACCTAAACGTATACAATACGCCAATTCTGTCCTTGATCATTGATCAATCAGTGAAAGCCTGTATAGAAGAAACTAGGAAGCGATTGTCTACGGTCTTGTAAAGCTACTAAGTATTTGATTTTATCTGTCATCTAATTTTTGTCTGTCATGATAACTCTTCTTATTTTATTCAACTACCTAAGAATGCACAATACATTCCTAAACTTGTTTATCAATAAACAAACGAGAGGAGAGGAGGAAAAGCATTCGACGTTCAACATGTCTTTGGCAGTCAAATGATAATAACACATGTTCACAATCAGTTAATTCAATTTATCTTACATCACGAACAGTCGTACCTACTTAGCTATAGGTATGAACAGATTTATCGTGGCTTTATTGATGCAAATGCAGGCATTTAAATAAATTATGACGGGCGCCCCGTCTAGACGGACTTCGTCACTAGCTATGTGCCTTTCAATTTCAAAGTTTCAATTTGATGTAGAATTTAACTAAGAATGTCTTGCCTTTGATTACGTAACCCAAAGCTTTTTAACTTAGTTTTATTCGCATTTTTAGCAAAAATATTTTTGTTTTGACATCTTCCGTCACTTACTTAATCTGTACCACTTAGTTACCACATTATGTAAGGTAAACCACGCAATTTTCAGGAAAAGTTACTCTATCGGTTCTGCTTATCGCTCAAAGCTGCGCATAACAAGCATGAGTTCGCTTTTTTACACATAATATGTCGTGTCATCTACATTCTTAAATTCACTGACAGACGATGTAAAGCCTAAACTGCTGGGTCAAGAATAGTTAGACGCATGTTTGCACAAGAGTTCCTTACATCATGAATTCATAACGTAGGTGAGTAATCAGGAAGGATTTTTGAAACTTGAGAATAAAATTGCTCGTCATTTTTGCCGATGAAATCCCATCGGGCACTCAATGTGTCTCATAAAATAATGGAGCATTTAATTTCTGTAGGTACGAGTAGGAATACAATAACAATTCCCGAACATTCTTAGTAATTTCCCTGTTATCGATATATCCGAACAGCTTAGAGCCAAAGCACAGTAGCGACTGAAGGCGACCAAACTAAATTAATAGGCGATCACATCGACCTATCGATTCCGTCAGTTAACCGGCACGCGAAGTATACAATCGCTTACGTATTTAGTTACACGTCAACCGTGTAAGATATTGCTTCCTTGTGTCCACGACATTACTCTAACGTAGACATATTTATCCTAGATAGAAAACATTGCATTGCATTTGCATATGTAAGTAAGTACCTACTTATAAGTATAATAATACCGGATGACTTTTTTTACCGTCTCGAAAAAAATTGGGTATATTAGGTGAACGGAGTAGAAGCCTATGGCATACCTAACTTTTTTTTTTTTTTTTTTTTTTAAATCAAAAATTCTAATCATATGCAGGCTGCATGTGATTTGAATTTCGATATTTTTAAACGATTTATTATTTTTTTTCAAAATTTCTGTGACTTATGGTACAAAAATGAAAAGTTTACTTACATCGAATTTCTAGTATAAATATTGGTACTTTGATAATTTTTTATGTCTAAGCTATTAAAAAAAAAAAACTAGGTATGCCATAGGCTTCTACTCTGTTCACCTAATACACCCAATTTTTTTCAAGACGGTAAAAAAGTCATCCGGTATATGTACCTAGTCTATTTTTGTACAAATAGGTACATTATGGCGAAAACTGATTGTTAAGATGCAACATTGATGATTATTTACGTAAATCGTATTTTACCTATGTGTTTCTTACTATGTTTAATATATCATATGATTGATGCGAAAACTGTAATTTACGTAGCATGTTTGTTTACCAATAAGACATGTAAGGAAAAGTACACTGTACGTACCTACCTACAAAATATACTGCGGAATAATAGTTAAAATTGAAATCGCCCTACTGAGCAGTGATTCGATCAAATCAATAAATAACGTTATCGTTACCTTACCTATTAAAACTTTATACATAAGTAGTTACTTACGAAGTTGTAAAAGTAGTCTCTTAATTAAAAACAGTGTAGTTTAAGTATACAGGTACCTGAGAATTAAATGTTCATTAAAGTTTTTTCTGTAGATGTTTATCGTTTTCAATGAAACTATAGAAGTTATGAATTTTGACTCATCTTTATAGGTAAGTATCTCAAATATGATACGCTCTTTAAAGTAGATGAGGATAATGACACAGTGTATCTAGGTAAATGTTTCAACTTAACGACATTAAGTGCTTCCTTATTAAACAGGGCATTTCCTGTGTTTAGTAAACCGACCTCTTACAAGCAGAATTTTCTACGAAGTAATACCAATTGATATTTTATGTATTTTTTACACGATTCGACTCGGAAAACGAACGGACCTTATTATTTGTCTAATTGAATAAGGGGTGATTGCTGAAATGCTGAATAAGCCACCTCGGATAAGTAGGTGATGGAATGATTGGCTGTAAGTAACCAATTTTGCATGTTAGGTCATGCATGTCATCATTTTTGTCATCATTTTGCAATCACCTATCAAAAATTTTTTACCTAAAAACAGAAATGTTTTAACATGTAACCACAAAATACATAACAGTAATGTAACTTAAAAAAATATGTTTACGAGGGTAATTACGATAATGGGATGATTCCGAATGATGATAATTTCTACCAAACGCATTTTACATAATATTGGCAACATAATGATTAGACGTCATTTTATCGGCCGCCGTCTTTCGATGTCGCTATACCTATAAAATGCCTCTACGTTTGGTAGAAATTATCATCAATCGGAATTACCCCGTATCGTAATTACCCCAGTAAACTATTAACTAATCATCACATTTTCCACAGATTGCTACTTTACTAGAAACTATTATCGATTATTTCAGACCTGCTTACCTACTTAGAAGAGATCATTATTGCACATTAATAACGCCTTTTCTAAATATCTTTGCAAGTAGGACATCACTCTTTAGTCTAGACTACACGTACAGAGATTCCATACCAACAAAACTCGGTCAGAACGCACATTAAAGTGCATATTAAATAGTATGAAAGATAATATTGGCAAATAGTACGTACCTAAAGTTAATATTGGTATTACCTTTCAATTTCACGTTATTGGAGATACATTACGCGACGGCGACATTACAGTTAATCGCGTAACTGGACGCTCGAGAGTTCAGAAACCCATTCTGCGCTCACATTAAATTAAGGCCTGCAAATAAGTGGTTGGAGAAAAGAACAGTACAGTTCAGTCGTATATGAGTTCCTTTTGCGATACGTTGGTGAAGTACTACTTAAAGATAATTTTTTTGATCTACAACCTGCAAAGTATACACTTCGGTTTCACAGAAAACTTCACTTAATTTGTTACTGTGATGTGTGTCCCCCTTTAGGCACAGACTCGAGATAATAAAAACAGTATTGCACAGGCCACTGAACCTTAAAAATCAAGAGCACCGGGTACATAACCGGTGCGTTATAGTAAATTATTGGATTGCGGTACAGTGTAACGTGCCGCCGCCGGCGCAGACGCAGCCATAAGCGGTCAGCGTAATGATGGCCAATTTCCGAACCGACGCAATTCACCGATAGGTGTTTTATTAACTTTGTGCCGTACCTTACCGGAGAAAGCTCGGTTTGCTACCAATTTCCTACCCTTACGGTACTTTTATATATTTTAGACAGCAATTGTCGTTAAAGATATCGTTTGAGAGTTACTAAGATGGTGCCGTATAATCTGTAATAAACTAAATTGAAAATTTTGTGGGGTTTACGTAAATATTTGACGTTTACTAAACGGAGATGTTTAATAAATCGATTTGTGGCCATAATAGTTATTTATGCAACTGACGTATAATAAGGGGTATTAAAACACGAATGTGGGTTTGATTGTTTGAATGATAATAGTATCACATGAGTGTTTTAATACCTAATTATGTACAGTTGCATACAAGACTTTATCTACATCCATGTTATCAATCCTCTATAAAGGGTTCTGAAACAGTTTTTTGCAATACTAATACTCGTATCGGACATGGCGGCCGGCGTCATAGTATACGACGTGAATTCGAATAAGTTCTTTTTTTTAATTACGGCGCTGTTGTAGTGAAACGCGCGTGCATTACAATGTTCTTTTTTTGAAAACGAGTTGCATTATGAAATTCAGTACAACATTAAAGCACCCGTTTGGATGCTATTATGGTTACCATGGTTACTACGACACTGGCTGTTTTAATGTTGGCAATAAGCTAACTGTTTCAGAGACTTTTATGGGGGAGTTATGGCATGGGTGTAGATAAATAAATTTATTACGAATGATTGATTTTATGTATCGAACCAAAAAATAAAAAAATGTTTTAGTGTAGGTACAACAGACTAACGGTGCATAATCACTAGACGTAACATTTCTAAGCACTTTGCTGCATCTTCTCACACAAAATTAATTCAATAAAGAAATTACAGATAATATTCCGATTTCCAATTTGGTAAAACCGAGCATAAACGACTACTGAGGTAGCTTTGACCTCTTACCACTTACTCGTACCACAGTACACAGTTACCATTATTTCATCGAAACGAGTTTCTTTTATTTTTATTGGCAATTTGCGATTACACGCATAATTTCAGTGAGTAATAATTAAGATGGGATTGTGAAAGAGGGGAACAATTTAGCAATTAAATAGATGCTAGTAGCGGCGCCCGCGCAGCGTCAGTGCACGCGATTTACCGTAACATCTTGGTGTATTATATTATCTGTGGTAATATGATTGGCCAAAATACTTTTTGTACATTCACATTCATGACCGAACACCTGCAATAATTGGTTACCCCTCGATTCTGAGGTATTTACGGGTGAGGGGTCATCCTATTAATTGCAGGCATCTGTACGTAATACAAGATGTTCTTTGGTGGTGAGTTGGTGGGTGACAGGGAAACTCGACGTATTCCTTGAAAGGAACCATCCAGTTTTGACCCTTAGTTAACTGGACTAATTTGTTGCTAATGACCTCTAGTACATACAACATTAGTTTTTATTTACACTAAACCCGAAAAGGGGTCATTGTACTCATCATTTTGATAAATTTTTTCTTTGGACCAACCTTGAAATCCCGAAAAAAAAGTCAGCTGTTCCATACATTTGCGTTCACTATCGACAAAATGTATGGAACAGCTGATTTTATTCCCTCATTTAGGTAAGTACATACCTATACCAACAATGCTACGTAATAGGTACACGGTAGATATTGTTATATCTAACCATCGAATTCAATCAATAAAATAAAACAGATTACCTCTCAAGCTTGATTGATCTTATCGAAGTAAATATCATCAATATTTCAGAACCATAACCGTTCATTACTTCTGTTTTCGTCGTGTCGGTAACCGCTAGCTCCATACCTATATACATTACGACCTTTCGTAGTTTGACAAATGAAAAACTGTTCGACATTTCTGTTATTGCCTTGTATGGTAACAGCAATAATCAATATAATAGTGTGGCTTCAGGACCACAGATGTTGTTAATGCTCTATTGCCTTTTTAGTCAACAAGGCCTTATAGTTTGCTATGTCCGTCTGTCTGTCCTGGCTTAGCTCAGAGACTCTTGGTACCTACTAGAAAGCTGTAATTTGTCATGGGTATACATATTAATGACGAAGCATTCCCGTTTGAGCACCTATTTTCTGAGCACCGATTTTTAGAGCACCCAAGGTATTCCCATTTGAGCACCAATCAATATTTTAACGTGGTGCTCAAAAGCGACCAATAAAAAATATTCAACTTTATTCCCGTTTGAGCACCTACGGTCCAGTAGCTTCTAGTGATGTGGTGTATAATAATACATTTCGATACAAACATTCTGAAAGTCAAGATCTGCCTCCTAAGGTCACTGACCTTGACCTCAAGGACACCAACCATGAAGATTGACCTGTTACTGCTCCTAAGAATTCAGTCAAATTCTGCAATTCTCCTAAGGTCAAGTTAAAGTCAATGACCCTAAGTTCACGGTCAGTGACCTTGAACTTAGGGTCATTGACTTTAACTGCAGGGTCATTGACCTTGATCTCAACATTAAGCCGTCTCAGTGCTAAAATAAAATCTTGAAAAAAAATTTGTAGGGTAGCCTTGCACGTAAAGTGGGGATGATATTTTTTTTGTCGTTTATTCCGTTGGATAGGCCGATCAAAAATATTGCGGATCTGTGAAACCAAGGTGAAACCATTTTTCGATTCAGGGATCCGTTTCCGTAATACATTAAGCTTTAAAGTGCAAATTTTTGTTAGAGTCAAGATAAATTCATCCCAACTACGGAACCCTTTATTGTGTGTGGTCCAACACGCACTTGGCCGGTTTTATTTACTTACTACTTACTTACTTACTTACTTTTTTTTTTTTTTTTTTTTTTCGATTCAGGGATCCGTTTCCGTCGGCGGCGGCGATCTCTCGCGTCCGAGCCTGGTCCAGGCCATGGTGCGGAGCGAGAGTGCATGGGAGGCCGTCACCTCCTTCTGCGAAGCAGTGATGCTCGCGAAGGAGGAGGCGGAACGCGTGAGGGAGAGGCAGCCTCACGCCCTCAGTCGCCGCAGGAGACGCCCTGGGCGGCGGGAATCGCGGGGTGATTTCCGGCCACCGTAGGCGCGGGCCTGCGGACGGTGAGCAGCGGGTAGCTCGCCGTCCGGTAAGGACCAGGCCCGAGTCGACGGCGCGTCGTGTTCCACGCGCGCCTCAAAGAGATGTCAGCAAGTGACGGGGCCCAATAGGGCCGACGCCGCTGGGGTCGCGGGTTGTCTGAAAGGGTTACCGCGGCCCTGGCATAGGCAACTGAAGGAACACGGGTGGGTTTTAGTCAGTAAAAGTCTGACACGCCCTCCCGCTCCACCCAGAGCGGGAGAAGTTATTTGATGATTTCCCACCCTCAAAAAAAAAAAAAAAAAAAAAAAAAAAAAAAAAAAAAAAAAAAAAAAAAAAAAAAAAAAAAAAAAAAAGGGATCCGTTTCCGTAATACATTAAGCTTTAAAGTGCAAATTTTTGTTAGAGTCAAGATAAATTCATCCCAACTACGGAACCCTTTATTGTGTGTGGTCCAACACGCACTTGGCCGGTTTTATTTACTTACTAAAGAACAGCTAATCAGTTATTTGCTGCTCTCCTTGTAAGGCAAGATTAATGAAAAGTCAACTAATGGTTCTAATCTGATTTTCCTGTCTGTTGATGGTTGGCAGGGTTTTTGAACTACAGGGTTTCATTATTGACTAACGCTAGTTTATGTCCTCAAAAAGTTATTAATAAAGGGATATCTATAGGTAAGTTAAAAATCAACTTAAAATTTTACATTCTTGGCTATCACACTAATATTATAAAGGTGAAAGTTTGTGAGGGTGTGTGTGTGTGCATGTTTGTTACTTCTTCACGCTCAAACGGCTTGACCGATTTGGATGAAATTTGGTATGTAGATAGCTTACAATGAATTAACACATAGGCTACTTTTTACCCCGGTCTACGCGTGTGAAACTGCGGGGCGCAGCTAGTACTACATAGTAATAAAGCTGAATAGTTTGGTTGGTTTCAACGCACTAATCTCGCATTTGATAGCCTAATTCTTGAGGAAGGTTATAGGCTATTTAAAATCACACTACGACCCTTAGGTGCCGAGCAAAACGAAAAGAAGTCAGAAAGAACTCTAAGCGAATAATGCGGGCAGGCGATGCGATGCGACGCGGTGGGTCGGAGGACCAAGAAATTCCACGCGGACGAAGTCGGGGTGGGGGGGGGGGGGGCAAGGTAGTTAATTAAAAATAGCAGATTACCGGATAACTAATATTATAAAGGCGAAAGTATGTGAGTGTGTGTTTGTTACTTTTTCACGTTCAAACGGCTGGACCAATTTTGATAAAAATTGGTACGTAGGTAGCTGACACCCTGGATATACAAATAGGCTACTTTTTATCCCGAAAAAATGTAGTGTTCCGCGTGTAACACCGCGGGGCGCAGCTGTTTAATTTTAAATAGCAGATTACCGGATATCTGATCTTTGAATGATGTCAGCAGTGTGTAGGCTGCATACAAATGATGCTGCCTGCCATCAAACAGACAAAACGTCAGAGACTTTCTTACATGGAAAGTGAGACACGAGGAAAAGTTAAAGAAAATTCAGCTAGTCTTCACAGGATCACCTAGTTTAGGAGTCAGGGTTTACCTTAGCTGTACCTATGACCTTTAGTGAACCAAGTTATGTATCCTAGTCTGAAGCAATGTCAAAGGTTTTTTTTTCTTGTTGCAATATTGGGCAACAGATCAGGGGGTCTAAAACGGCCACATTAAGCAATTCCTCTAAAAGCGATTCATTTCCTGAATTCCCAGCAATTTATTATAATTGTGCTTTTGACCTATTTGATATTAAACTTCAATAAAGCAATTCATAATTAGTGGACCATTTTACGAATCCCCATACAAAACTGTCAAACAGATGAATTGCGTGCTATGAATAATGAATTGTCAGTTTGTGACCGTTTCACGATTTCAAATATGATTCATAGCTATTGTCCTATTATGATTCTGCCAAAGTGGCCGTTTTAGCCTCCCAGAAGTTTTCTTTTATATTTTTATCTATTAGTTCATAAAATACCCACTGGTAGGGGACGTAACTAGTGCTTGCCGTTTTAGGTGGCGGTATGCAAAGAGGTTATATCTCAGCTCGGCGTCGCCTGCTCCAGTTCACCGCATTTGGCCCGTGTCCGTCGATCCGCCCGACATCTGGCGATCTGCTGAATGCCACCGGTGACGAGCTCACATGTGTCGCAAAGCTCACCTGAACGGATTTAACACAGTTTTGCTGCCTTTTTTGTGAAGCATCCTTTGGTAACGTGAGAGTTTACAGGAAGTGTTAATTAACGTTTTTATGTTGTGACAACTTATAATTCTGCGTTACAATTTTAAATACTGGGCAAGTTGTCATGTGCCTACGGCTTATAACGAGGCCCTTAGCCACAATGATTAAATATTTTTTTATTTAATTAATACTTCAGGCACTTCTTTATGGATTTTTTTATAAAGAAAATTAAATGAGAAGAAAGCTATGGAATGGCCATAAAATTTGAAAATCGATACTTGTCATTTTTGCTGATGCTGAGTAACCTAACCTAACTTACATAACAACATTAACCTAACATTTTCTCTCAGGAAACGACGTGCTATCCTGTATGGAGATTTTCGTTTATCAAACATAAACGTATCCCCATTATGTAATTCCTGATAAACAAACAGATTCTAATCATCCGATTAAGGACTGAGTGATACACATCTTAAGGCCCAGATTTCCTGAAAACGATCAAAAAGGTGGTTTTTTAAAGCAGTGTATCTCATAAACCGTAAATAATTTTGACATGTAAAAAAAATATGATATTTTCAAGTCTTTTTCGCATACAGTGATGGAAGCCAAAACATAATTATACATATTTTAATGCACCAAAAAAATCTTTAAACATACCTCCTAATAATCTTTAAAAGCAGTTTATCCCTTCATTAACAATTATAATTATAATTAAAAATATACCATGAAATGTCAAATTCCAAACTGCATCCAGTGATGGATTACTTTTTATTAAATAGTTAATTTCTAATTTTATAAGATTTTATTTGCATTTTTACGACATAATTCCGGTGCGCGTGAGAATCTTCTATCTCGTGCGTCAAACTAGACAGCCATAACGCCATTTCACTTACACACCGAGCTAAACCAATCTTGGAACCTGGGCCTTAACATATTTAAACAATAATGTCTTTTTAGAAGTACAGTCCCGACTAATCGTGCTTAAATTAATCACTAAATAGTTGCAACGAATTGTGAAACAAGACTCTATGTTTTAGTAGACGGTAAAGTCCAGGACGACGTGGTTTCGCAAATTACTGTTAATTACTCTGCCCCGAATTAACCTTTATGCTAATACCTATTGGTATAGTAAATTCCAATGTAAATAATATCCAGTGTCGGATCTTGTTATAAGAAGATGTATAAATAATGAATAGATAAACGTATCTTCAACGGTATGCGTAAGCGCGTAATTTTGGTTACAATTTGAATGTCAACACTAACTACCTCTTCGGATCTTATCGCGATGTAATTAGATTTTCGAGGAAATTACTAATATTTTATTAACAGACTGGAGCTAATCATATAAAATAATTATATTCACCTGTTTAAAAGTTTTTAAGCAAAGGCATGCAAAAAAATTGTTCTTCCAGGACTTATGACAACATGACAAATGCACCTTTGTTTTATAAAGCATGTAGATTTATCCAAAATTACACCTAGGTATACTTAGTTATATTCAATTTTCTTTCAATTACGTACAAAGGTACATATTTATTTACACAGCTGATAATAGTAGTAGATAGTAGTAGTAGTTCTCTATCATTAATAAGAACTTAAAACAGACAAGCATTGTGTACACAACTGTACTATATGTCTGAAAGCAAACACAAATTTCGAGCTGCTCGCCGTAGCCTCCATAGCTCAGGGGTTAGAGCACTGGTCTTGTAAACCAGGGGTCGAGAGTTCAAATCTCTCTGGAGGCATTTTTATATTTGGCCATAATTTAACATTTCAATTAATTAAATCATTTACACCTAATTCAAATTAATTCCTTCCATTTGTCAAACTATTTATTGCCTTTTGTGATTAGCTGGACAGAGAAAGATTCATGAAAATGTTAATTTAAGTGCATTTTAAATGAAAATTTTAAGCGCACTGAAACGATAATTCAGTTGAAGAGCTTTCTATTTGTATGAGTAGCAAAAGAGGAAGTTCCAGACCGAGTAAGCCCCATTTGGTTAGGCTGAAGCCTTGTCAATATTCTCTTTGCTCTGAGCAACGCTACGAGTACGGCCGCGCGCAGGTTCCCTTCCCTACGAGGCCGACCCGGCCTCCACCATCACGGTGTGGCGCTTTCCGCCCTATCTCCGGGGACTTTCCACAGGGTGAAGTGAGTTACAAGAACTCTGTGAGTAACCCCGACGACTGAACTGGTCGGAACCCTCAGTGATTAACACGAATTTTCGAGCAGATGCTTATTTCACGGAAAACTCTGATAGCGCGATTTAGGACTTTTCTTAATATCTTCATTATCACGTTGTTGACGTACTCATAGATATGAACATATTTTTTCTAAAGACGCAAGCATAATGACAATTTATATCTACAGTGCGTAACAGTTAAGTTTCACCAGCAACTCAATAAAATAACTAGAAGCGAAGTGTTTCAACCGACAGCGCCATCTAGTTTGTCCTCCCGACACTAATGTGCTCAACAAAAAGTTGTCTAAATTTCGTAAGAATTCCAAAGTACGAATTCTATTTTTATAAACACTTCTTTATTGCAAACCTTCGATATTATAAACTTACTACGAATATTGGGTCGCTCATACTTGAGTTTGTCAGTTAATAAGGCCTCAAACAGAATAAAGCCTCCTTTGTTTAAGTTGGTAGGTTTCTCGTTAACTTTTACTTTAAATAAAAAATGACCATATTTCTCCGGCAAAGGAATCTTTATAGTCATGCATTGACCGTAAAATCCAACTTTGCTGTAAAGGTAGTCTCTACAGTGTTTTGTATAGTTTGTTTGTTACATCCGTGATTCGTAATGAGGGATTTGAGTGGTCTCATTGGATTTTGAAACTTGTGCTGCATAAATAAGGTGTGTATTGAGTTGTGTTGGCCGAGATGCGCAGACGCAGGTGTGCGGCCGCCTGGTCGTCGCCGCGGCTACTGCTCTCGGATATGGTATTCATTTATTAATTTGCTTGCGTTGACCGACGCGCCATGCAATGCATTTAGTTTAGAGACCATTGTGCTAGCATTATTTTTTGCAACTTTAAATAATTAAGTTTAAAGAAAAAGGTAGGTAATAAGTGTACGAAAAGCTGTGAAGCAATTATTTAATAGCGAATTCTTTAGAGGTACCGTATAACTCCTAAAAACACAACAATTGAAATAGTCATTAACCAACATAGGTATTTTTAGCTGTTTTATATAAAGATGAAACAAAATTAATTACTATTTTCAATGGTGTTAGCGATAACTTTGGAAATCATAAATTCATATAACTCTAACTTTACGTAAAGTTAAGTTTTAACTAAATTACCAAAATATGCAAACGATAATATTATTGCTCACAGTTTTGTAACAGGCGTTTAGCATGTGAGCGCGAACGAAATAAAGAAATATTATGTACTTACTGAAAATCTTGTTCATTAAATGTTTTGTAAAGTTTTTTAGACAACGACAATATTTTTATCGCCACTACTCTGAACTGAATTTTTAGCTCTTAAAGTTTTGTCACTTCAATTCAACTGTACAAAATTAAGCGTTGTTCCTACAAAATAGTTGATACGAATTCTGTTTAGTTAACACATTGCTAAGCAGTTCTTCGCCAATTGGTAAAGTAATTTTAGTTAATAATAGGCAATTATAGGCACATAATTATGTAGGTGGATCGTTATTCTTTTCTAATGACAATACCTTCGTCACCTTTTGAATAGTATGTTACAATTATTTGTAAAAAGCCTTGCCTTGTATTCCGTACCTCGGAAAACATGTTAAGCCGTTGGTCCCGGCTGTCATTCGTGGATCTTTGACAGTCGTTACGGGTCTATCGTCAGAAGCCCGAAAGTAGTCTGACAACCAGTCTTAACAAGGGGTATCATATTAACCAGTTACTGGATTGTGGAAGTCAGATAGGTATTATTTAATTGGTTGTATATTGTCAAAAGATTTTGTAGTGAAAAATAAATTGTGAAACTGAATATTTAGAAAGAAAAACGATTTTTTTTTTCGGAGGGGACATGTCATTCTTGATGAAAAAGAAGAACGATCCAGGTGCAATAATCTACGGGTAAAATATGTATATACCTACATACCTACCTAGTTGTAGTACCGAAAAAGTAATTATTTATAATGTCAAACTCCTTACCTACTAAGTAGGTACCTACCCAAATACCAAAAGGCAATGAAGCACCAAATAATTGAATCTACCGATCGAAACTCATAAAACAAACCTGAAACAGAATAAAAGACTGGAATGCGAAACAGCCATTAGGTATTTAATTTGCAATATAAATAAAGCCGTCGATAGCGGAGCGTTTTGTCTGAGTAAATAGTGGATAAGGCCGGGTCCACATAAATCATTGGTGAATTAATGCAGGTTAGCTGCATTCCTGCGCCGGCCGGCAAGTCGCGCTCTCCGCCAGTGTTGCCAACTATTATGAGACCGAATTCGGGATCCGGATGTCGAATTGTTACGGTAATTCAAGTAGCTGTTAATGTGATACGGTAGTTATAGCGTGTAATGTAAACGATTGGGGTACAATTAGAACATGTTGACATCTTGTTTGAATTAGACGACGCTTATAGTTGCTTTAAAGATGTTTCAGAAAGCTTTTGAAGGGATTACCAATATTTGTTCTTGTCAGTGATATTTATTTATCTCCTTTTGATTTGCTTTTCGTTACAATCTCATACAGTGTAAACTCTTTATAAAGTCGTTCGATATAACGTAAAACTTCCTATAACGTAGAAGTTAGTTACATTTTATTGTAGGTTCACATTTAAACCCATACACTCTTTATAGCGCAACAGCCACTCTTTATTACGAAGAAATACTTTCTTAGTTAGACGTCAGTAAATATATTTTATCCGCATTACTAGTATTTTGTAAAGTGGTAACATAACTAAAGTTACCAGTTTACGAAATACTAAAGCTGAGCGTCTACTGGCCGCAACGCACGCACGGCACACAACGGATTTTGGTTATTGTTTGTGAGAAGAAATCAAAATGCGGGTGGTACCGGTAATGGACGCAGTGCTATATGATTTCATACAAAGCTAACCGAAATCCGCTGCGTGCCGTGCGTGCGTTGCGGCCGGCGTGGACCAGTGGAATCTTTGAGCCTCAAAAGATCAAGAGAAATTTCGGCACCTCAAAGTTCGAGGTACCAAAATTTCTAAGAAAGACATACTACTTGAGGTCGTAAGCAGCGGCCTCTTGGATACTTACTCTTGAATTGCATTGTCTTTAGGAATGTTGACCCCAGTTACTGAACACACTAGGCACCTCTCGTACTATCAATCATAAACCAATAAATAAATAATTAAAATATTAAAAAAGCATTGTGATTAGTATTATTTTGGTTGTTTCTCTTCCTTCACTCCACATAACGAAAACTCTTTAAAGCAAAAAAAATGCTCGGTACCTTGAGTTTCGTTACACTTAGGTACTCGTAAAGAGTTCACACTGTAATTATCTTCTATTTAAATAAAAAGAGAAGTACTGAATTTTGACTGACTCATCAACGCCCAGCCCAAACCCTTGAACCTAGAAAGCTGAAATTTTACTCAGAGGTTCCCTTTATCATGTAGACAAGGTATAAGGAAGCATTTCCCGGTAGCACGTTCCCGTGGGATGTTTTCCGACATCCATGCGGGCGAAGCCGCGGGCAAAAGCTAGTGTACCATAAGGACAAAGTAGGACATAGGTCCACTAGCTTTGAAGTGATGATCCTTGCTACATGAGTAGGCTTAGGCCTACTCATGTAGCAAGGATCATCACTTCCCTTATGAAGCATGGTGATCGAGCATGTTTTTCCTACATCTTAATAGTGTTAAGTAGGTATTTAAGATTTTCAGATTTTGTATGGGTTGTTGATCTTGTAACAACAACAATGTCTCTTTTCTAACAAAACTCTCTCAAACGACATTTTTCAAATCAGGAAATTCCTCAGGACTGTGGAGACTATTAGTAACAGTCCAGTGAATAACAAACGCGGAACTTGAAGCCTCTAGCGATGAATTCCGATCGTTGTTTTTGCACAAACTCACAAACCAGTCGCTATGGAAAAACCCAAACGCTATCCTCGACGCCCAAAATGTTTACCAAAATAGTTGTGGCGCCAAGTTATTTATTATAGGTAAGTAGATTTACGTTATTTCATGTCCATGTGACAGAGAATAATTAAAAGTACATTCTACCAATCGTAAATATTGGTGGCACAAATTTTTCATTATTTACCTACTTGCCTAGTATGACAACTCTGGTGAAAAAACCAGTAAGTACTTACTAATACCAAAGTCAAAGATCAATTTGGTTATAAAAAAAATAGCAGTCACTAGTACCAAGGAATGAACTACATTTTTATATATCGGAACCAGGTAAAAATCACGTCTAGACAACTCAGCATAATTGTCATCTAACAAGCTAAGTATTTGTTCAGCAGCATCAACTTCTGAAGCTGATGATGGTGACTTTGGGCCCAGAGCCAAATTTTAACTAATAACTTCTGCAGCCATTTCACTGCTGCCACTATTTTATTCATTGATAAAATCTGTGAATTAAAAAGAACACAAATGTTTATTTAAGGTACTTACTTTACTATAAGTAAGTACCTTAAATAAACATTTGTGTTCTTTCGTTCAAAGTTTCAGGAAATTCCTAGAAATAGAATAAATCTAGATACCTACGCATTCGAAAGTGCAACAGCTTAGACAACCCGTTTAGGAGTCAGTACACCATCACAAGAGCTTTCAAAGCTCATTCATTTTTACTAACCAATTTAAAAAAAACACTAGCAATAAAACCTACCTGGCCATCCAAACAGGAACAGGTTGCTAACCAACGCCCATAAAACATTAAATAACCGGGTTTCGTGATAAGCGAACCGATAAGCAATCACCACCTATATCGGCTTTTTGACAATAACAAATTATAGATAACAACTTGACTTGCTCACGATAGAGGTTACATTTAACGGATCCGTAACTCGATGAGATGTGGGATCTGTATTGAGTTATTACTTGCTTGATTTGATAACTTAGTGAAGGGTGGGTGCTCTTTTCTGCTTATGATTACCTACTTGTCTGTGATTGCCATTGGTCTGAAGGAAAACATCGTGAGGAAACCATGCATGTCCTAGAAACATAGGAGCTCTGCCAACACGCAAGACCTAGTCCCAGCAATGGGAAACTTATATGCTGATTATGCTGTGATTGCCAAGCCTTATTATAATTATGGGCAACATGCATCTTTGATTGTTGATCACCACATAACACTGCGCGACCGATTTTATTGAAACTTCATACGCAAAAGCAGGATACCTACATAAGTCTAAAAAAGTTAAGAACATTTTCGAAAAATAGTGTTACAGCTAAATTCGACTGATTTTAAATATTCCATAGAAACAGAGATTTCCAATTATCTTTTTTTAAATAAGACATTTCGAAAATGTTCTTACCTAACTTTTTAGATCTATGTATCCTGATGCGTACCTATGACGTTTCATTAAAATCGGATCATTCATATAAAAAAAACAAGGACTTGAAAGTTTGTATGAAATGCCGTAAGGCGTAAACGCTCTTATGAGCCGGATAATGATAAATACTCAGACTAAATCTGAGGATAGATATCAATAAAGAGAACGACGTAATTTCAGACAGCAAAACTGTTCAGTGTTTCACATTCATAAACAGCATATAGGTACCTAACCTACGCCGTGCACAAAATAAAGAAGTGTACGTACAGTGAAGTTAAAATTCCACAAACACATCGATGAAACACGACTTTCTTCAGCTAATAAACTGTTCACACTATGATACCACACCAGCATTCTCAAACACAGAATGTACTAACACGATCATAACTCCACTACAGGTGTGATTGCACGCGGAGAGGCAATTGCCGTTATGTCCTTTCTTCATTAAATTAGGAGCCCTTCGAATGTCGCTATGAACTTGGGTGTCGATGATGTACCTACATCGTATCTCAGTAGTGAAGGTTCTGTAAACTGTAATATGTTGGAAAAGGAAGTTTCATTTCCAACACACATAAATTTGACTACAGATTTGGAAACGTTTTTCCAAAAAAAATATACTAAATATGTGCATTATTATAAGTACACATAAATATACTCACGCCTTCTTCTTCCCATGGGGGTAAACAGAAACTACAGAACGCCACCTGCTACGATCCTTGCATACTCCTCTTGCCTCGTTTAAATTCATACATACGCACGATTTATAAGGCTCTGTCGCAAAATGACCACTTCTCAAAATGACTACTGGTAGAAAAATGTCCCTTTCGCAGAATGTCCCTTTCTCAGAATGTCCCTTTCGCAAAATGTCCCCTTCTGCAAACAGGCATTAATTCCTTTCATCAGACCAGAACTTTAGGTTTATAGAAAATAAGTACTTACCGTGTCACGTAACAGCGGCCGGTCGGCATACTATGATCTAAATGTTAACACTAATAAAAATTAATGCTAAGTTGTATTCTTTCAGACCGTAATATCCAATTTAAAAAACCTGAAGAGCTGACGTAGTTCTATTGGGTTTTGGCTATATTTCAATAAAATAAGTAAGACTTCTTGATAAATGAAAATAAACTTTTTAATCAAAAACTTGTTTTACATGACATTTTAGGCAACAAGAACGCCACCTGTAGAAACGAAACGGAACTCACAAAAATGCATTTACAAATATACCTATGCTGAGTTTGTTTATAGAGACACCTTTAAATTTAATTATTCAACAAGTTCCTTCGGTAATATTGCATACAAATTCTGAACGAATGCCAGCTGAGAGGAAATTAGAACTCAGAAACCGACACATTCAACTTGCTACTGCTGCTACTGCTGTTAATTATGTAATAACTTTTAATCCGCCTACTTTACATAGGTACTCTGATTTAATACAGCTTCTGCCTTAAAGTCCAGTCAAGTCAAAGGTGGGTAATTCTTCGAGCGTTTCAACCGAATCCTGAAATATTTAATTAAATATATTCTTTTTCATGAACTTTTGGGGGAGGGTAATGACGGCGGTTGAAACGCTCGAAGATTTACCCAGGTATGCAGAAACCGAGGAATGCCGTCATAAACATGTATCGCAGTTCGTCAACATCCAAATAATGTGTACAGTCAAAGTCAAATAATATGCAAATGTTAACAGATCACATACTGCCGAGCGCTAAGTGCTTTCAGTGAATGGAAACAACACTCATGGAATACTAATTTGTTTAATCAATAATGTATAGTGTACATAAATTGTTTTTTCCCACTTCCTTGCGTTTAATTATAGGAGATAAACTGCTTGACGTTGGTATTTATTCCTTTAAACATGGTGTTTTATCTTTTTCTCCATCCTGTCGTTTAGCCTGCCTATGCGCATGGTCTATGGCCTGCTTTGCTTAGGCTTAGGAACCAGTAGTATATTCATTAGCACACGATTGACCGGTTCCTCTAACTATGGTGTTTTACTTTGTAAATGATTCCGTCTCCTATTAGGGAAATGCTGTCCAGTAACTTGATATTTGAAGGGATAAGTTCCTGACAATAAAAAGAAAATGAGGTGAGAAAAAGAATTAGCGCAACTACCTTGATGTGCTTATAATTTTAATTGAAACACGTTATATTTGTTTTTAAATAATAATATAAATAGAGCAAGATCCCAGAGCCGATAGACCTTACTTATTTTCTTATTAACAGAATGTATGGGATAGAGTAGAATAGTATGTACTTTGAACGTACGCATACCTGCTAGCTTGGGCGGACGGCCAATTTTCAGGTATTAGGTACTAAACTTACGTAAAAATATTACTCACTTTTTTTAAAGTCTGACTGCAGATTTTATGTATGTTTTATTATTAACAATTAATAATCAATACTGTCAGACACTTCCCGTCGACGGTATTTTCCGCCAGACGCTTTAAAGCTCGCAAAAAATTACGTCATCTTACTTAAAGAATAGTCTTAGTCTTCATTTTTATATAATGACTAGCTTTTGCCCGCGGCTTCGCTCGCGTGGATGTCGGAAAATATCCCATGTGAACGTTCATGTGGAAAACATAGGGCCGTCCGATATAACTGTGCAAACTCAAATCGCTACGATATATCGTTACCGTGTATAGTAGGCATAAAGCTACCAGTCGGCATGATTTTTTCCGACATCTTCAACAGTCGTAGTCATATTTCAGCCAATTTACACAAAACCATAATGAATTACACTGAATCACTCCGTTCATTGGAGAAAACCGTATGAAAATCCGTTCGGTACTTTTTGACATAATCGCATTCAAACAGACAGTCTTACGCGGCGGGGGGACTGTTAATTACTTAAAATTTATTATGCCAGTCACGCTCCTCTAATAACAAATAACTTTTGTCCGAGTGTCCACTCGTTCAAATAATTTCCTCGTAAAAACGTCGAATGAAATAAAGACTAAATGTTACCTCAAGATTTGAACTATGACTACATTTCCAATCCCTTAAATCTCTTAAAAAGGTAGGTATACAAACATTTGTCAACCCCTATTGTACCCCTTAGGCGACGATTTTTAAAAAAACGCTGTACCATATATGTCTTTATTTCCTACCAAAAGCATAAATTTGAATTTTCATATCCCTAAGAAATGCTGGGTTTCCCATACAAATTTTTATCCCTTATATCACCCCTTGTAGGATTATGTTTTAAGACAAAAAGTAGCCCATGTCCTTTCCCAGGATGCTATCTATAGCCTTGCCAAATTTTATTAAAATCCGTGCAGTTTTGTAAATTTTAAAATAAACCCCTATTTTACCCACTTAGGGAATGATTTTTAAAAAACGCTGAACCGCATATTTCTTAATTTCCTACCAATAGCATAAATTTGTTATCCCTAACTTAAGAAATACTGGGTTTCCCTTACAAACTTTCATCCCCTATATCACCCCCCGTAGTATTGTTTTGAAAGTATTTCCCAGGATGCTATATAAAGCCCTGCCAATTTTTAAATTTGTAAATTTTACAATCAACCCCTATTTTACACACTTAGGGGATGATTTTTCAAAAACGCTGAACCGCATATTTCTTTATTTCCTATCAAAAGCATACATTTTAATTTTCACATCCCTAACTTAACAAATACTGAGTTTCCCATAAAACTTTCATCCCCTATATCACCCCCTGTAGGATTATTTTTAAGACAAAAAGTAGCCTATGTCCTTCCCCAGGATGTTATATAAAGCCTTGCCAAATTTTATCGAAATCCGTGCAGTTTTGTAAATTTTAAAATCAACCCCTATTTTACCCCCTTGGGATGATTTTTCAAAAACGCTGAACCGCATGTTTCTTAATTTCCTACCAATAGCATAAATTTGTTATCCCTAACTTAAGAAATAATGGGTTTCCCTTACAAACTTTCATCCCCTATATCACCCCCTGTAGTATTATTTTAAAAAAAATAGTATCCTATGTCCTTCTCCAGGATGCTATATAAAGCCTTGCCAAATTTTGTAGAAATCCGTGCAGTTTTGTAAATTTTAAAATCAACCCCTATTTTACCCCTTTAGGGGATGATTTTTCTAAAACGCTGAACTGTATATTTCTTAATTTCCTACCAATAGCATAAATTTGTTATCCCTAACTTAAGAAATACTGGGTTTCCCTTACAAACTTTCATCCCCTATATCACCCCCCGTAGTATTGTTTTGAAAGTATTTCCCAGGATGCTATATAAAGCCCTGCCAATTTTTAAATTTGTAAATTTTACAATCAACCCCTATTTTACACACTTAGGGGATGATTTTTCAAAAACGCTGAACCGCATATTTCTTTATTTCCTATCAAAAGCATACATTTTAATTTTCACATCCCTAACTTAACAAATACTGAGTTTCCCATAAAACTTTCATCCCCTATATCACCCCCTGTAGGATTATTTTTAAGACAAAAAGTAGCCTATGTCCTTCCCCAGGATGTTATATAAAGCCTTGCCAAATTTTATCGAAATCCGTGCAGTTTTGTAAATTTTAAAATCAACCCCTATTTTACCCCCTTGGGATGATTTTTCAAAAACGCTGAACCGCATGTTTCTTAATTTCCTACCAATAGCATAAATTTGTTATCCCTAACTTAAGAAATAATGGGTTTCCCTTACAAACTTTCATCCCCTATATCACCCCCTGTAGTATTATTTTTGAAAAAAATAGTATCCTATGTCCTTCCCCAGGATGCTATATGAAGCCTTGCCAAATTTTGTAGAAATCCGTCCAGTTTTGTAAATTTTAAAATCAACACCTATTTTACCCCTAGTTTTACCCCTTTAGGGGATGATTTTTCAAAAACGCTGAACCGCATATTTCTTTATTTCCTATCAAAAGCATACATTTTCATTTTCACATCCCTAACTTAAGAAATACTGAGTTTCCCATAAAACTTTCATCCCCTATATCACCCCCTGTAGGATTATTTTTGAAAAAAAAAGTAGCCTATGTCCGTCCCCAGGATACCATCTATAGCCTTGCCAAATTTTATCGAAATCCGTTCAGTGGTTTAGGCGTGAAAAGGTAACAGACAGACAGACAGACAGACAGACAGACAGACAGAGTTACTTTCGAATTTATAATATTATAGTATGGATACTCGGGGAACTATTTTAATACTATTTGTAAGCAGCCAGATCAAATTTCCATTCACCAGGGTCACAACAAATCAACCGCTGCAACACTTACATATATTTTTGCAAAAGTATTTTAATTACCTCGCTCCTCCACCAGATAAAGAAAGTGCCCTTCTCGATTTATAGCACTGTTCAAAAGTCTAAAGCAAGACAAACGAGCAAGAGCACAATCTTAATCGTTTCGCGAAACTAAGTGCGCATTTCCAAAGCTTTTAAACCCGAACGAAAAACGAAACATTTGAGATCACCGATACCTCGTACCTCTTAAAGTAACGCATCTTTATTTCACAGGGACGGTAGTAAGTGCATCGCGTGTGGAACTGTGGACCGACACGACAAATTACTTGTCGCAGGTGGGAAATGACACCCCGGCCGCACCTCGTATAACATTTTAATTTATTTTACACATTCACTGAATTATCGTCTCGACTGTACGTGTAGAGAGCAATCTCACAGCATTAAATCGCTATTTTACTGCGAGTAAAAGCAGTGAAAATCATGTGAATACCTAGTCGTTCGTTTTAAATAATTGTGTTATTTGAATTAAATGGATTTAGTCATGTTATCCGAATTAGTTTGTGGTATTCATGATATGTTCAGAATTGTAGCTCTGTACTGCATTAAGGCTCTTACAGACAGAGGCGATATCGCGTCGCGACGTGTCGCGTAGCGGTGTTGCGACGCGTTAATATCGCAATATCGCTGGCGATATCGCCTCTGTCAAATCAAAAATCAAATCAAATCAAATTATTTATTCGCATAATACAGGTAGTTATACACAGATGTTACAAATAAATAGGAAGTACTCTGTATCATTACCTAATAAGGTGTGCAAAGGTTTATTGTTATTGTAATCATGCGCTAATATCTATTAAAATAACATTTTAAAATTATTATACTCAAACAAAAAGAAAAATAAAATAAAATAAATTCAGATTATGTAATACAAATGTCAAAGATTTAAAAATAAAATAAAGTTGTCAAATGAAATATAACACATGTCATAGACTTAACAATCAAATAAATTAAATTAAAACATTGGTCCAAATTAAAATTAAATTATATACATGCGAAATTAAATTATTAAAACAGGTCACATTATTTGTATTGATGTATTCTCATATTATTCAATGTCAATAAATTACTCTTACTATAAGTATTTATCTATATTTTTATCCTGTAAGTACTCCGTGACAGTATAGTAACATTTATTCACTAGCAGTTTGTGCAGCTTCGACTTGAATTGTTGAATAGGTAATTTTTTGACATCATCAGGCAACTTGTTGTAAATCAATGATGCCATACAAAGAATACTTTTATTGAATAGTGCTGTTTTCCCATAAGGTACATGAATTTCTAGTCTTTTTTTGTCACGTAGTTGTCTGTAGTAGCTTTTAAAAGCAGTCTTATAATAATTAGGATTCAGTTTCACAAAAACATTTAGTTCATATATGTATAACGAAGGCAGTGTCAGAATCTTTAGGCTTTTAAAGTATGGTTGACAGCTGGTAGTGGTGTCTACGTTACACATTGCTCTGTCTGTAAGAGCCTTTAGTCAGAATTATTATGATCTTTTGTCAAGTTTTTCTGCAGGCTATCACACTAATACTAAAAAGGCCAAAGTTTGTGAGTGTATGTACGTATGTGTTTGTATGTTTGTTACTTCTTCGCGCTCAAACGACTTCACCGATTTGGATGAAATTTGGTATGTAGATAGCTTATGCCCTGGATTAACATAAAGGCTACTTTTTATACCGGTCTACGCGGGTGAAACCGCGGAACGGAGTTTATTATAGAAACAAAACTGTTTGCCCAGCACATTGAGTCCGCTAGTCCTAAACATAACAAAACAACATCCTCTCATCTCATTTATAGGTATGCGCAAGGCCAACTATGAGTAGACCACTTTAATCACATAACCTTTTTCACACATTATTAGCGTTCCCATAAAAAACAAAGTAAACAAGTAACCCCGCACATTAAACATCCACCGCTAATATATAATTTAGTCTACACACTAATAACATTACACAAATGGGCCTTTAATCAGCAGTTATTACGTGTGATGTGGGCGCTATTATCCGGCGAGCCTGCGCCGGCGCACACCCCGCCCTTTGACTTCGCCGTTCTCAGAAATGAAGCCTTAATGTTCAACACATTAGAAATTCTCAGATTAGCTGTGTTATATCTTTGAAAACATCGCTTTTGAAATGTGCATATATACTACATTTATTTTTTTAGTTCTTAATTTTCAACATAGATGTTATTCCTGCTTATTTTATATAACAGCTTGTGAGCAGTATGGTGGTCCAGTTGTGACGGCCGCGACTTACCAGTTGTTGTCGTGGGTTCGATCCAAAGCAGGCACTTTACTTTGTGTAAATTACTTCATCACCACTGCTCTCAAAACGGTGAAGGACATCACATCGTGGAAGCACAAATTCAAAGACATGTGACATCCGCGAACCCACACTGAGCCCGCGTGGTGGATTATGGTACACTTCCTCCCAAAGAGAGGAGGCCTGTGTCCCAGCAGTGGGAACTTTATAGGCTGAATATGCTTAAGCTATAACAGAAAATAGTTTTTTTTTAAATATCTAAAATTAAATTAAATTAAAATAAACCGTGGCAGTTATGAGATAACCGCAGTCCCTACTGACATTTTGAAGTAGTTATAGCAAGACAGTTTCACATTATCGATGACCTAGACCGACAGTCGAAACACACAAATATGGATTACATTAGGGTTGACTCGGAATTTAATTTTATAAAATGCAGAAATTTGATAAAATTAAGGAGGAGCTCGTGGCTAAGTAATAACAGCCGCACGGGTCGATCCATCAGGTTAGAGACTCCTCCGTGCCTCGGGAAGCACGTTAAGCCGTTGGTCCCGGCTGTCATTCGTGGATCTTTGACAGTCGTTACGGGTTGTCAGAAGCCCGAAAGTCTGACAACCAGTCTTACCAAGGGGTTGCGTATAACCCAGTTACTGGGTTGCGGAGGTCAGATAGGCAGTCGCTCCATGTAAAACACTGGTAATCAGCTGCATCCGGTTAGACTGGAAGCCGACCCCAACATAGTTGGGAAAAGGCTAGGCAGATTGAATTTGATTGCAGAAATTACATCAACACCTAAAAAAAATATGTAGATAAGTAAGGTAGGTTACAACCAACTCCCTCCCATTTATTAGATGGTTTCCGACAGTTACACAGGTTACAGTTTTCTGAACTTTATTGGACATAAAGAAGGACGGCCAAATCGTACCTGGCTACGAGGCGGTGGTGTACAGATATGCCATATATATGAAAAAATCTAGTATTTTTTAAGGTCTTAAAAAACATAAGAAATAGAGATTTAAGTCGCCAGAAAAAAAAGCACAAACACATTTATTTTTAATAGCATAATTTGCAAATTATTTAGAATAACATGTTCAGAACGCACCTTTGACGATTCATTTAGTACTCAAAGATTATAATTATTCACGTTTTTCTGAATTATTAGATGTAATTCAATTCTATATACTTGTGTATCAAACCAACTAGTGCTGTTTTTATTATGTATTGGATTCTTGTCATAAAAATAATTATGTGGGTTCATAGTAAGTATCAGCATTTTGTTCAATTGTGTACAACGGAACGTCATAATATGTCATCGACGCGCGACATTTTTATTGATGTGTATTTGTATAGTGTGAACATGAAGTCTAAAATAGGTTACAAACTGCATGTCACTCTAATAAACTGTAATATCTATGATTTAGTCGAGAATTTCAAAATGTGAGAAAACCAAATTAAAAACCATTTAGGTATTACGCGTATAAATTATGCTCGTCTGCACGAAACACTAATACAATTTCTACCCTAATTCATTCCGTGTTCCGATTTTAATGAGTTAGTTGGTACCGCTGTAATTTTCAGGCACATAAGACATTATGAGTAGGTACGCCAACAAGGTAAACAATACTGTGGCAAACCTTTGCTGCTTCAGATATTTATCAGCGACACTTTTCAGGGACATGATACAAGATCACAGAGCATGTAACTTTGACAAGATTATAGGAATTTCCTAGCCGTTTTAATGATAAAAGTGTAGGTACAGACCACATCAGGTTAAAACCAAACTGTCAAATTTCTACAAATAATTTTAAACCTTGAAATGTTGATGCTTAAATTCAAAATCGAATGAGAAAATTTGACAGTTTGTAGTTACTTGACCTGCAGGCTACTGTGTGTACCTACGATTCCTACGAACTAAAACCTATTTCGTGTATTACAATGAAAAGCAGTCCACCCACGCATTAGTATAGATGTAAAATTATTTCCTCACTGTCCAGCAGTCCCCTCGTGTCTCAATCAAAGATACAGAAGGTGGACTTGCGCGCCATGAACATTCCTGCCAGTTGCCAGTGTTGCCACCATAACGATAATATTCAAATGAAGCTATAATCACCGGCAGCTCAGCCATTAGCTAAGATTTAGATATAAAGAACTACACAGAGTGGTAAGTACACATAAGATATGCGTGTCATTTAACTGTGTCTGCTTACAATACTGAAACCCGTATTAGGTCAAGAAAAACTACATTTAAGTGCAGTTGGAATTCCCATCTTTGGTTATCGGCTCGTTGTTACACGTAGCCTGAAAAACTTTTCAATACTGATAACAAACAATCTTGTTCAGTATACTAGTACTAAAGTAAATGACTAACTAAATATACAAATAAATACAAAAACAAAAGGACACTTAGGCGTCGAAGTACTCGTCCGCATCGATGTCATCCGGAAACGTGCCCAGGAGACTGCCAGCATTGCCATGTTGAATGGCGATGCTAATTCTTTGGCCAAAGAACAAGCCAGCCCTCTGGTCACGTGATGTCTCGACCAGTCGCCGAGAAATTTCCTTAAAAAGAAAACGCGCACTTGGGCCCCATGACCCGAGCGTTTCGACCCCAAACGGCTCAAAACTATAGTTACCTATAAGGTTACAGTATTTGCGCCGCTTGAGGGTCTCAGCAGCCGCAGCAGCGGCGCCAGCACAGCCCGCCGTGCTTGGAACATGAGATGGCGCAAGGGTGTCGACACAGGTTGCGTCCCACACCAGAGGCCTAACCATCTTCCAAGGCAACAATGTCATGCTTGTTGCTTTCCATGTCTTGTTCAGTTGTATTCTTCGATCAATAATGATCGAAGGTTGCATCCTTCTGCCACTTCCATCAAGATAATGTCGATGTTGAGGAAAATTTTCAAACCCATGTCGCATTAATCAATGCAGCCTCATTACCAAGGTGCTTGTACATTACAATTAAATCATTAATAGAGCAAAAATGAGGACAATGTGAACGATATTCCAATGCAATGCATAAATGGAACTCTATGTAGATCTGTGCGTACCTATCTATGAACGACTAATTAGATTCAGTGCGCGGCGCTTGCGCAGCCCGACGCCTGCCAGGATGTGGCAGTGTCGCGTTGCTACTTGCTACCTACCCGACACTTATCTACGACTTGTAATTACGTCTACTATTAACTGCTATTTTTGCACGACGCACTACCTATTTAAAGCTCTGCCTACGATGACATAAACGCAAATATTTGCATGATTAATATTCGATTTTCGTTAATGGAATTGTAATTGTATAAGGTTATCGCTGGAATCTTCAGATAAGATATACTTAAATTGATGTTAAATCATCTGATTTGCGTTCAATGACGCAAATATTGACTCAGTAGATATGCCTCGAATCCAAATATTTCCGTTTAAATCGGTCGGACCACGATAAGAGGCACTCCTCTATCTATACGATACTTACGCAAAGTTCTGTGATGAGGAATGTCCATAAACTTTCGATACGTGCACATTAATTTGAATGTCTGTCTTGTTTCCAAAAGCAATTCGCTAAGGAAAATTGTAGGCATATACCGACAACTACATAGCTATCTACATTTCAATATCATAATACAAATTCAGAAATGAACATAAAATTATACAATAATGGTACTGGTATCGAGACCGCTTCGAGATCTTTACATGTATGCACCACACGTAGGTGCTAAGTATGCATAACTTAAAAATCTCCTCACGTAACACACAATTAAAATAATCCGGGATAATCCCGAATCACACGCACCGACTCGTAAGTTGCACCTAATCGAAAAACATTATAGCTGCATTACATTCCGTAATAGAACTGAGAAGGCATTCAACATATTAGTCGATAATTTATTACCTGATCGAGACGACCATAATTTCATCATGAATAAAACGAAAAACTAGAGACTCGAAACTTTGTCGTATAAAGAAGCATTTATCACGTCCAAAATTTAAAAGAAAAAGTGGACACGAAACTGAATTTTATCTCTACTCAAAAGGAACACTTGTATGATCCTTTTCCTGTGATAAAACTCAAAGTAAACACGAAGTGTTACACGGCAGTACGTTCGTACAGGTGCGCGGTGTAATCAGTGCTAGGAATGCAGCGGCAGGTGACAGGACGGGCGTGTTTCACGTACGTACTCGCACACCGCTCTATGCTCTATGCCCGCAGCGTTAGAGGCTTAGAGCGCTCAAATCACGTCCATTAACCGCAGGACTATGACCGACCATATGCACATGAGGGCATAGACAAGGCAAGGCTTTAAAGGATCGAGGAGCAACCAGGTTGCTTGCAAGTTCACATCCTCTAATAAGCGGTGCAATACACACATTATCGCTTGTTTTCATTTTGACAATCGACATCAGTAGATTGATGCATCTTTGGAAAATCCGACATCTCGGCAAGTAAATCAAAGCAATCAGAAATTCCGGAAGTCACCAGATCGATTTGATAAAATTAATTAAGTCGGTTAAAAAATAAAGCAGATAATCTTCAACTTAAAAATGTTTCAGATAATATTCATTTTTAACACTATTATCGTGACATTTTGTCGGATTTTCAAGCAACGTCAGAAACATTGCAGATAGAGATCTCACCGAGTCATAGCATGATGGATGTTGCAATAGTCATGATTTGTTATTTCATAACATTTAAAGTGCAGTTTGGCAGTGCAGAACCGGTCACAGTGGCAACCCTTATGATAGGCCTAGGTATACTATATCCAGCAGTGAACGTATTTTGGCTGAAATTATGACAAGTCTTGTACCTACTACAGCTCTAATACTTTCTGAAAATCTCCGAATATTCCAAAGTCATTCATCATCCACAGCTGGGCCTCTCTTTTCTTGTATCACAGATTACAGCTGAAAGAAATTCCTCTCCAGAAAATAACCATTTTCCAAAAGACCGCTTCTGGTAGCTACAAAGTCTATGTTGGGTATAATAGCGTAATACTAGACGAACGCCTATAAGGTATAGTGAGTAACAAGATTAAAAAGCTACGCCAGCTGACACCAGGTGTTAGAACCGCGTTAGCTACAGGCTTCATGCTACCAATCATTTACATGTACTGGTATTTGATACGCGTCATGTAATCATGTTCCTATGTTTAGTTGGCGTTAGATGCTGCGGTGGAAGAATTGCGAGGATAACTAAGTTGCGGTGTGAAAAGTCTAGCAAAGAAAAAAGTGTGGTTAGAATATTCTCAGAAAGATCTCTGTTGGATTTAAATGGGCAATTAGGGACTATCACATTATTGTTTTAATTTATTTCCTAAGGGAAAACAAACAGTAGAGTATTAATCCCACCAAAAACATTTTCATGTAAAATGTTGCCAAGACGAGACCACATATAGCTCGCACTGACAAAAAGCTATCAGATCTCATGTAGAGCCAAGCTTCTAACTCTACACGCCCTAACTCTCCAAGCCCTAACTTCACAAACTCTACACCTTAGTCAAAATATGTGGCTTGGCCGTTTCGCTACCGTCACATGGGCGCATATTTTGACTAAGGTGTAGACTTTGTGAAGTTAGGGCTTGGAGAGTTAGGGCGTGTAGAGTTAGAAGCTTGGCTCTACATGAGATCTGATAGCTTTTTGTCAGTGCGAGCTATATGTGGTCTTGTCTTGGCAACATTTTACATGAAAATGTTTTTGGTGGGATTTCATTTCTTTTTGTAAGTTGCTTATAATATGTATAGGTTGATAGGTAGGAGATTAATAAACACTTATTGAAGTATATACAAGTGTATTTTAATAATTTTAAAAATAAGCTAAAATAACTTAAAAATATAATATCTTAAACTAAAACTAATAAAAAACTAAAATATGGCGTCGAAAAATTCCTCCGCATCGCTGTCGACTGGTAAAGTACCCAAGAGACTGGCGTCATTGCCACGTTGTATGGCAATGCTAATCCTCTGGCCATGGTAAAAGCCAGCCCTTAGGTCACGGGAAGTGTCAACAAAGTGTGTTAATATTATTCGTAAGTATAAGTACTTGTTATTTGCGGAAGTCTTATACAAATTTTCATCCCATAGTTTAAGGGGTTGGGGGGTAAAAGTTCCAAGTTTTAGATTTTTTTTGTTGTTTGTGTACTAATACTAGCTTACATACCAAATTTCAGCTTTCTAGGACTTCAGGAAGTACCCTAAGAATTTTTATGATCATTAGTGAGTCAGCGAGTCAGTGACGAAATCGGGGTATTTTAGATATCAATAAAATCTAAAGTATAAGAGCTATGCCATTGAAACTTTATAAGTTTAATAAGTCAACCACTGACATCATATCCCGAAAATTTTGTTTATCTGGTATAATCCAAACCCAAATTAAGAAGGTTCCAAAATACGATAAAGTGCTTCGAGAAAAGGTAGGTAGTGCCCTTGCACTTCGCTTGGCTCGTCTTGGCGGGGGCACTACCGTGCCCCCAGATAATAAACGGAAATAACTTAACATTTAACTTGACAAATATACTACTCATCACTACACATCACAGATTTAAACTTACATATTTACAAACTGATTGCAAACGTTAACTGCATTTCTTATTGGACACGTTTCAAAGTTTTTTTCATAAAAACGATTCTTAACCCTTAGGCTGTAAATAGTGTACTAATTTATGAATCCCATAGGTTCATGTCATTCTGTACCTCCAGTAGTTGCGACTTTTTCGGCGGTTTTCATTGGATGATGTTTTTTACGTTTATATATGATATACGCTTATATACCTATTATATAAAGGATTTTTCCTTACGCACACATGGGGTGCGTTCGACATCTTGAAAAGCGAGGTTTAGTGAAATTAATTAGGATACCTAGGTCATATTGTAGTCAGGGTAGAGTGACTACGCGACATTCTTTGGTATCCTAAAATTACCATTGAAATAAAGCAAAAGATCGATAGCAGTGCATACACCCAGTTTAAACTACGATTGGACCGTGTAATAAATGTTCTTTTATGTCAAAGGTTGCTACGAAAGTGCTACGAGATCTCTACGAAAACAAAGATTTTTAATAAACAGAAGAAATGCATGAAAACTTGGGTTTTCAGTAATACTAACTAGCAGGTGTTAATTTTTTGATCTCATGTAAAGTACATACCTATATACTTACATAGTTTCTGTATATATAACAGATTTTTTTTACCAGTCATTGAACCCTTTATAAAAGAAGCACTTGAAATAAATTCCTAAAACATTTGTCTGTAGAGCTGCGGCCTATGATTTGTTAGGCAATAACATAACATCAAAAGTGCTGCATCAAGCCGCCTCTCGAGCAGTCAACTCAAGTGTTATGTCCAACACCTGCGCGGACGCAGCGATGTGATGTCTAATAAATAGATAGAGTTAAGTAACCAACTGTGAACAGAGTAATAAGCAGATATGTATACAGTACTATACCATAATGAATTTGTGGTTAGATACATTATTAAGTAAGTTCGGCTTCCTGCTAGCCGCGACTTTGATACGCGTTCTTCCGATATTTTTTCAAAGCCTTCTGAGATTTGATTAGTTCAAGAGAAAAAAAAGGTCGCATTTTGGCTGAAATAAAAAAGAATAATCCAAATGGGTATGTATGCATGTCATGTATTCAACGCAGAGCAAATACGCGTAGCGCTACTTTCTGCAGCGTTTCACGTCAAAGGCACTTTTAAAAAGTGTTATGACTTGCTTGTGTTAAGGGAATTGCGTTTACCAACTTTTACAGCGAGTTAACTGTAAGATTCAGGTTTTGACTTCCCAAATTAATCATATTAAAGACCTCATTTTAACGGTTTTAACTTAAATTAAACAAGCTTTTTGGTACGGTCAGCAACAGAAGTCGGTTAACACGGCTACTTTTTGACATCATCTAAATTAACACAAAATGGTACGATAACCTGCTTTTTAGCATTTCATTTATTAGATAAGAGTTGCTTTTCTTTAAAATTTACATGTGTTCCGATTTTAATGAAGTATTTTTCTCAATAATTAGGATTTAGAAAACACAAGTGTTAATCGACTTCTGTTTCTGACCGTACAATTAAACTCTTTAATAATATTTTCACACATTAAATTAAGACATAGCAACATAAACAACTCAAGAAAACAAAAGAAAAATAAATAATATTTTGAAAGTAACTGCGCAAAAATGCTAAAGTAAGTATTCATTTTTTCGTCGGCAAAACGGCTCCTAACCTTACAGATTACAGACTAGGTAGCCAGCAGCAGAAAAGGCTCATACTGCCTCTACGCTAGTAGGAAATTTCGTCATTAATGAATTAAAGGTGAATTGAAGGTATATGCCTTTTAATCCACCCGACTCGAAATACCTAATTAATCAAGATTGCTATTGTCGGATCTAGGTTGGGGTGTGTCTGCCTCCAGATTAGCGAGACTGGTGAGAGTGACGTCGTCATCACAATCATTGTAATCCGCATAATGCACGCGGGATCTCGGTAATTCGGGATCCTGGTATTCCATTCCCTAACCCTCCCTTAATCCATTCCCTCCCCTTCTTTTTCCCCTCCTTATCCCTTTTGTTCTTTCCCTTCCTTATTCCCTTTCATTTTCGGGAGCAAAACAATATTCTTATCAATTATTATTCTATTTCCATATTTGTTCTTCATTTCGATAAGATTAGATACACGGGACATTCTGACAGGCATCATCATATCAGCCTATTAAACATTCATTTTAAAAAACCGGTCAAGAGTCGGACTCGCGCACCGAGGGTTCCGTTCCGATTCCCGAAAAAGTGTGCTATTTAGAGACATTGTTTTACTTTTCCTGTAATCTTTACATAAACTTCTGTTGACGCCGTGTATCCGAACGTCAACCGTGGCTGTCATAGAGCCGCGGCCAATAGCGGCCCATCGCCATGACGTGATGTTTGGATCGACCAATGACGTGCCTACACATCACGCTACGCCAGCTGCGCCTGAGAACATTCGCGACGCGGCACACATTCTACAACTAACTTGCTCGACCGCCATCCGCCATTATTAACTTCTGCTCAATAATTTTGTTCTCATTTTTATATACCTAGTAAATCAGTATATTGTAACGTTTAACGTTAAATATTAACGTAATTAAACTCAAGATAACAAGTACTCGACTATCATTTAAAGTTTGTCCCCTAATTCTGGACAAAAGTGGCGACCGTGACAGGACGCGAAGACACGAATCGACTTTAAAATCTTTTGTTGAGTTCGACAGGTCCGTACGTCCTTACAAACAAATTACACCTAAAAGCAGAAGCGGATTGCTCAAGAACGGACGGGATACTAGAAGATTGCCGTTGGGTTGAAAATCTTGCGTGAAGACGAACAAGGCTGCCACGTCCGCATACCTAAACATCGACGTGCCGCATTGGAGGTGCCTACGACCTGGAGCCGCCTAATCAGCTGTGGAGCCGGGACACCTACCTGCTTTTGCTTGCCGTCATTAACGTGAGCCCGTTCCTATCATTTTCCTTCCTAGTTTGTCCTCTTTTATCTGTGTTCATACTTGGGGGTCTGTTTCTCTAAATGCTTGGTGATCATTATTAATCTATCTAGCACTTGTGAAATTGCGTGCCTATATTGTTTAGCTCTAAGCATTTTGCCTAATCATTCAAAGGGAATCTGCAAGCTAAATTCCTAACACGCCTTCACTTTGCGATTTAATCTTTTCACTATTGCACGTGGCATTATCTATTTCAAGTCGAGTGAGCCTAAATCTAAATCTATTCATAATTCAAATACTTACCTACAGCCTACAGTCATTCTTATTTTCCAAAATTTGATTAATTTGCCTATCTATTAACTTCAAGGTTATTTACATATTGTAACTTCTCATACCTAGATATTCTCTTCAGTCCCTCACTGCACGCTTATTGCAATCAGGTGCTTATTTGTATTTGACGTTGATTCCAGCGCAATCTGGTTTGCGGGGTTAACAACCTGCCACATGCTTCGCTCCTGCGGTTGCCTGGCCTGAGTACATACGCTGCGCCGCTGATCGCTTGCTTCGCTGATACAAACCGGTTTCTGCACGTGGGACTACGAAACGAGGAGCGTATCGTATACATTTTCACTATTTTATTTCTTTTTATTCTTTGATAGTTTATCGCAATGTCTACTGATATAAAGTTTAAAGAGTTAACTGCTAAGCGCGGGTCCATTAAGGGACGGTTAACTAAATTTAAAGCATATCTAGATTTATTGGAAACGTTTGACAGTATTTCTGCTGTTGAAACAAATAGGCTTGCGATGAAGTTATCAAGAATGGAAGCGTTATTCATTGAGTTCGACAGTTTGCAGAGCCAAATAGAAATACTTAATGAGTCTAATCAAGACGTAGAGTTGACTACTCGTGATATAGTTGAGCAAGATTTTGATACTTGCATTTCCATTGCCCAAAACTTACTTCAAGCGCACGGCTCCACCACCAAACAACCTGAAGGTCCTATTAGCTGTTCTCACAGCAATGGTTGCCCTCATCATGAAAATGAAGGATACAATAATTTAGGTTTCTAATTGCCTACTATTACTATACCTAAATTTGATGGTACCTACTACAAGTGGCTTGAGTTCAAAGAGATTTACTCTTCATTGATTCATGACAATCCTACAATAAAAAACATTCATAAATTCCACTACCTCAGCTCTTATTTGGAGGGTGAAGCTGCGCGAGTTCTAAGCAACCTGGAAGTATCAGATAAAAACTACATAGAAGCTTGGTCACTTCTCTGCAACCGCTTTGACAACAAGAGGCAATTAATTAATAATCATTTAAAATCCCTATTTAATATTGAGTCAGTTCGTGAAATTGATAAGTCTATTAGATATATTATTGATCATGTGACAAAAAACTTACGTGCCTTATGCACTCTAGGACTCCCTACTGACAAGTGGGATGTTCTAATCATTCATATTCTGGTGGCAAGGTTAGACAACAGTACTATGTTTAAATGGGAAGAACACCGCAACACTATATCTGATATACCTACCCTCGACGAATTCTTCTCATTTTTAAAAAACCGTGCAGACGTTCTTGAGACTGTTAACAAAAACAGGACAGATAAAGCAGCCGGTGCTAAACAAGCTCCCCACAACCCTGCGTTTTACAACAAGAACACTACACAGACTAAATCATTAGTTGCTACATCCAAGGAATCCTCCTCCACCAAAGCGGACAAACAACACAAACACAAACCCGGACAATCTCGAACCCCGGTTGAATGTGTCGTATGTTCAGGCAATCATCGCGTATACGAGTGTCCTACATTCAAGTCTAAGACACCTGAAGATAGGAATTCCACTGCTGCAACACTAAACTTGTGTCGTAATTGTCTAAGGCTTGGCCACGATAGTCAAGCTTGTAGACTCCCTGGTTCTTGTAGGTCCTGTAAACAAAAACACAACTCACTACTTCACTTACCTGATGAAGTCTCGTCCGACCTTAGCCAATCTAAATCTGTAGTCATGTCTGCATTGTCCTCCCCAGAATTTCTTTTGTGTACCGCTAAGGTGCGACTAACTAACCCAAAAACTAATGAAACTATTAGCGTTAGGGCTTTACTTGACAGCGGGAGCCAATCGTCTTTCATCACTGAGCGTGTGAAGCGGTTACTCAATTTGACTCCTCAGCCATCAAACGTCAGTATTGTAGGTATAGGTAACAACACCCTAGACCTAAACCCAGAGCGCTGTTCTATAAAACTACAATCTAATTCAAATTCCTTTGAAGTACTAATGTGCTGTCTAGTATTGAAAACTATAACTGATGATCTGCCCAAGCATCATTTCGATATTAGTTCACTAAAACTAAACGATTTTGATCTTGCAGACCCCAGCTTCAACGAACCATCCCCTATTGACATGCTTATCGGCTCAGATCTGTTTTGGGACTTGATAGGTTCCAAACAGCAGTCCCTAGGTTCCAATAAACCTAATCTTCGAAGCTCTAAGCTCGGATGGCTCATAGCAGGTCCTGCGCCTATTCAAAGTCGCACTCCGCCAACTAAGTCCCTAATGTGTAATTTTATACTAAAAACTGAAAATTCCACCAACATCCAGGAGGAGCTATCTAAATTCTGGGAGCTGGAAAGCGTCCCTAAAGTCCAACCTCTATCTGAGGAACAAACGCTTTGCGAAAGGCACTATCTCTCCACTACTATCCGTGAAACCGACGGTCGTTTTTGCGTAGGTATTCCACTAAAGGATAGACTAGATTGTCTAGGCGAATCCTATTTCATAGCAAAAAAACGATTTCTCAACCTAGAAGCTAGATTTAAAAAAAATGCTGAGTTGAAGAAAATGTACTCGGACTTCATTCATGAGTATGCTGACCTAGGCCACCTATCCGAGTCTATGGAGACTAAACCCCCTAACTCCTATTTTCTTCCTCATCATCCAGTCATGCGAGAGAAAAGTGAGTCAACTAAACTTAGAGTGGTATTTAACGCGTCGGAACCCACTACTTCCGGTCTATCGGTCAATGACCTCCAGATGGTAGGCCCCCCAATTCAAGATTCATTGTTTGACATTCTTCTGCGATTTCGTCAGTACCGATACGTCCTCTCGGGAGATATAGAGAAGATGTATCGCCAAGTAAAAATAAGAGAGTCTGATCGCAACCTCCAGCTCATACTATGGCGCGACAACGACAACGAAAATCTTCGTACTTTAAAACTAAACACAGTAACTTATGGGTTTGCAAGTTCAAGCTTTCTTAGTACTAGATGCATTTGGCAGGTTGGCGAGGAATGCAACGACTCTAGAATTAAAACTATTATCCAAAGAGATTTTTATTGCGATGACCTCTTAACTGGGGCTGACACCGAAGAAGACCTCCGTTACATTCAGCAATCGGTCTCTGATGAACTTGCCAAAGGCTGTTTCCCACTCCGAAAGTATAGATCCAACTTACCTGATCTTCTATCTTCCGACTCTATCAATTCTGAGGATCTAATTATAAGCAATGCCTCTAGTACTCTAGGTATCGGCTGGTCTTCTCAGACCGACCATATTCACTTCCCTCTCGCCTGTACACCTGACACGATATTCACTAAAAGAAGTATTCTGTCGTCAACCTTTAAAATCTTTGACCCCCTAGGCTTGCTGTCCCTTTGCACTATTAGTGCAAAAAATATTACTCCAGAAACTTTGGGCCGAAAAAATAGGTTGGGACGAACCTGTTCCCTATTCTATCCAAGTTGTTTGGGAAAAATTCAGTAAACAACTTAGCACTCTAGCGTGTCTTGAGGTCCCAAGACGGGTATGTGCCGATAACCCATGTGAAGTTGAACTTCATTGTTTTTGTGACGCTTCACAGCTGGCCTACGGAAGCTGTGTCTACCTCAGATCTATAGACATGGATGGCAACGTGCATGTCAATCTACTGTGTGCCAAGGCCCGTGTAGCTCCCATCAAGGCTTGCACTATTCCTCGCTTAGAGCTCTGTGGTGCTCTGCTAGGTGCCCAATTGAGCTCCGCTGTCAAAAAAGCTTTAAGACTAGACCTAAAGCGCTGCGTCTTCTGGACTGACTCTAGTGTTGTGCTAGGTTGGCTCAAATCGCCTAACAAAACCAAAACTTTTGTAGCTAACCGAATAGCGGCTATAAGTGAACTCACCGATCTTAATGCGTGGCGTCATGTTCCCACTACTGCAAATCCCGCGGACCTCGCTTCACGAGGTGTGGAACCCCAAGAAGTCAAAGATTCTATTCTATGGTGGCATGGGCCTACCTTTCTCAAGGAACCGGAATCATCGTGGCCTTCTCTTTCAACGGGAAAAGCAGTTGACCTACCTGAATTGAAAGCGCTGCCCGCTTTGGTGGCGGAGGATGCACCTGTGGTACCCATAGTAAATTTTAAAAAATACTCAAAATTATTTAATCTACAAAGAATATACGCCAGGGTCTATAGATTTATCTATAATTGCAAAAATCCCACTAATAGGCTAACGGGAACTCTACAAGTTCATGAACTAGAACACTCTATGAATGTTCTCACTAAAATAGCTCAAATGGAATCATTCAAAAAAGAAATAAGCAACCTAAAATCCGGCAAACCACTCAAAACTAATACTCACTTGTGCTCATTAAATCCTTTTGTGGATGATGTAGGTCTACTTCGTGTTGGAGGACGCATTGACACTTCTGCCTACCCCTATGAAAAAAAACATCCTATTGTTCTAAAATGTGATCACTATTTAACTAAACTAATTTTTCAATCTAAACACACTCAGCTCTTGCATGCTGGACCACAGCATCTACTCTCGTCTATCCGTGAGCGCTATTGGCCTATAGGAGGTCGCAAGCTCGCTAGAGAAGTAGCAAGAAACTGTTTTGTCTGTCGTCGCTTCAAGGGGACCACAATGTCCAATATAATGGGAAATTTACCCGCTGATAGGGTAGAAGCTGACTTCCCATTCAGTACTGTTGGCACTGACTTTGCCGGTCCTTTCCTTATAACCGATCGCAAGGGACGAGGATGCAAAATAACTAAATGTTATTTATGCATTTTCGTCTGCTTTCGATATAAATGCCTACATCTAGAAGTGGTAAGTGAATTATCCAAAGATGCTTTCATACAAACGTTAAAAAGGTTTATTGCTCGCAGAGGCGTGCCCAAGCTTATTTACTGCGACAATGGCCGTAATTTCGTTGCCGCTGCCAAGGAGATTGGCAACTTTCTACAATTTAATCGGGACTCTATATGTGACTTTGCTGCCAGCCGGAGCATTGAATTTCGCTTCTCTCCCGTATACGCTCCTCATTTCAATGGTCTTGCGGAAGCCGGCGTCAAATCAGCGAAGTTTCATCTACACAGAACAATAGGTCACTCTCACCTAACATTTGAGGAATTGACCTCTGTGTTTACACAGATAGAAGCTATCCTAAATAGCCGACCCCTATGTCCTTTAAGCCCGTCCCCTAACGATTTCCAGTCTCTTACCCCGGCTCACTTTTTGATTGGTAGACAAATGACTGCGCTCCCGTCACCGAGCTACCTGGATTCCAGCACAAATCGCCTCAACCGGTTCCAGCGCCTAGAGCAAGCCAAGCAGCACTTCTGGAAGAGATGGTCTTCTGAGTACGTCGCCGAGCTCCAACAAAGGACCAAGTGGCGAGTGAAGTGCCGGGATCTCAAGCTTGACGATCTAGTCCTGATAAAGGAAGCCAACACGCCACCTCTCTGCTGGCGACTGGGAAGAGTTAGCCGACTCTACATTGGTTCCGACCAGACACCTAGAGTGGCTGACATAGCCACAGCTCAAGGTACAGTAAAGAGAGCTCTCAATCGTCTGGTGTTACTTCCAACCGCCGAGATAAATTAAGTTTGAAAGCTGCCATAGAGCTTTCAACGGCCGGGAAGATGTTGACGCCGTGTATCCGAACGTCAACCGTGGCTGTCATAGAGCCGCGGCCAATAGCGGCCCATCGCCATGACGTGATGTTTGGATCGACCAATGACGTGCCTACACATCACGCTACGCCAGCTGCGCCTGAGAACATTCGCGACGCGGCACACATTCTACAACTAACTTGCTCGACCGCCATCCGCCATTATTAACTTCTGCTCAATAATTTTGTTCTCATTTTTATATACCTAGTAAATCAGTATATTGTAACGTTTAACGTTAAATATTAACGTAATTAAACTCAAGATAACAAGTACTCGACTATCATTTAAAGTTTGTCCCCTAATTCTGGACAACTTCTATCACATAGAGTAATTTCAGATTTTTATCTTAGCAAACTTCGGAGATAAGGGGGGGAACGGTATTTTTTTTTACATTTTTATAAAAAGTCGAAAACAATGCGGCCTAAAAAAAAATAAAAAAATGTTTGAGAATGTGCAAGCAGCGTCTTTCATATGATACCCCACATGCCCTAGTAGCCCAACTTTGAATTTTTAAGAACCCCTTTCAGTCCCTTTTACAAAAAAAATATAAATATTTTTACTTCTTTCTTATTTGCAAAATAGTTGAATAAACGTCATCGATAACTGTTCTAAATTTCAAGTTGATAACATTAGTAGTCATTGAGATATCCAGCTGTGACAGACAGACAGACAGACAGACAGACAGACAGACAGACGGACAGACAGACAGACAGACTGAGTCACACCATAAGGGTTCCTTTTTTACACATTTTGGTACGGAACCCTAAAAATACCGCCACACACACACACCGCCTCAAATCAACCGAAAACAATAACTCAAAACGTTATCGAACCGAACAAGAAATCATTTATAGAACAGATACTAAATTACAGCGAAACAAAAATATATGGGTATCCGTTATCTCCTAGCGAGTAGATAAGAAAGTACCTCGAGCCACCTGCCGTCCAATAATTACGGAATGGAGTCTCTAACACGATTCTAATAGGAAATGTGGAGACCGGAGTGGCCTCGCCGGCCACCTGCCTCACTCCTCCAATCACAATCATACGCCGTTCATTAAATATAACGTAATAATAACACATAGGATACACGTGTCACTTTTGTATTTGAAATGTCTTCAATAGGTTGCCGATTGGACTTAAATGAGCTGTTACACAGTTTATGCGTCGCTCCAAACTGATTTGATTTCAAAGTAAGTAGGTACTTATATTTTTTCAACTTGATTTTTTTTAACACTTTCGTTAGTCAAATTAGATCTATATATTAACTAGCTTCTGCCCGCGGCTTCGCACGCGTGGATGTCGGGGAAATATCCCACGGGAACGTGCTACCGGAAAATCCTACCTTATTCCTTGTCTACATTATAAAGGGAACCACTGTGCAAAATTTTAGCTTTCTAGGTCCAAGGGTTTGGGCTGGGCGTTGATGAGTCAGTCAGGACTTCTCTTTACAAAGTATTATGGTCAAACAAGAGGAATTGAGACAGATGCTGTAATTATCAGCACTGAAATTAGATAAAAAATCAATGGTAATTAGTACCTAATTATATTATTATTGTAGGTAAATAAAAATCAGACCATATAACATAGTATAGATCTGGATTTTTATCGTGGTATTGAAGAATGGATATAAACGAAAAACTCGGCTAGTATGGTACTTACAAATTACAAATAACAATATTAATAAATATTATCTTAACCGAATAGGCAAGTCATTAACTTTGTATCGAGCTGCGGCAGGAAATCCTCGATGTTATTATGATGCAAAAACTGTTGTAAAATCAGTACTAGGGGCTTAGCTTGTAATAAAGTGGGCAGGTGTGCTCATTAGACGTAGAAAATTTGCAACGTACGCCACCTGCCGGCAGGAAAATGACAATTTTCTCGAGACATGCGCCTGCGCCGCCCACTCGCGGTGTCTCGCCGACAGCGTTTAAAATATGTGAAAGCACCATCATGTTACTTATATCCGCTCCAGGATGGACAAAGTATTTACTTAAGTGCATCTCTTTTAGAGCGTATCATTCGAATGAATGGAAGTTAATTCATTCATAATGTGAGAGAGACAGTAGAGAACGTTTTCAGTTCTAAGATTTCTCTTGATTTTCGTCTGCACAGAAACATCCTTCTAATTGCTCGTTCAGTATTCACTTATTATTGACTTTTTAGGGTTCCGTACCAAAATGGTAAAAAAGGAACCCTTATGGTCTCACTCAGTCTGTCTGTCTGTCTGTCTGTCACAGCTGAATATCTCAAGAACTACTAATGCTATTAACTTGAAATTTGGAACAGTTTTATAAGACGTTTACCCAACTATTTTGCAAATAAGAAAGAAATATTTTTTTTTTTTTTTTTTTTTGTAACCGGTGCTGAAGGGGGGGTCTTCAAAATTAAAAGTGGAGCTACTAGGGCATGTGGGGTATCATATAAAAGAGCACTGTTTGCACATTCTTAAACATTTTTTAATTTTTTTTAGGCCGCATATTTTTAGATTTTTGATGAAAAATGTAAAAAATATACCGTTCCCCCCCCCCCCCTTATCTCCGAAGTTTGCAAAGGGAAAAATCTGAAGTTATTCTATGTGATAGAAGTTTATGTAAAGATTACAGGAAAAATAAAACGATGTTTCTAAATAGCACACTTTTTCAGAAATTTGAACGGAACCCTCGGTGCGCGAGTCCGACTCGCTCTTGACCGGTTTTTTTTTTTATGAAGCGGTGCGCAAAACAAAAACAGGCTGTAGGCAAAAGCACACTTTACCAATCATTTAGATTTTTTCACTCCACACACAAGTAAGTAAGGCTTTTTAAACGCGTGCAAAACTGATAACATCTTTGCATGTAGATTTTTATCTAAGATTTATTTACAAAAAAAGAAACAACAGTCATATCACTGACACAATCAACGCTGATTGTCATCTTTGCTACTGCTTACACGTTTTTTCGTGTATTACGACGTTCAATTTGGATTTCCTACTGAGATATTATTACGTACATACATAAAGTCACGCCTTCTTCCCATGGGGGTAGACAGAACGCCACCTGTTACGATCCTTACATACTCCTTTTGCCTCGTTGACGTTCATACCTCTGGTTATACACGCACGCCGGTTGCGAGTACTACGCACCTGACCTTTCTGAAGAACATCACCAATAAAGTCACTATTATTTCTCACTAGGGCGTCCCCTCCCTTTTGTTAGTCGCTTTTCATTCATCCTCTCAACATGGCCAAACCACCTAAGCATACCTACTGTTTTCATATTATTCTTCTATGAAAATACCTATAAGTACCAGAATGTTCGCAGGTGTTTCCTGTAAGTGGCCAATAAACTTTAAATTCAGGTATTTCGTGTACATTATGTGTTTATTTTATTTTTAACCTTTTTAACAGCGAGCGCGTTTACAGGGTGGTCTTTATTTTTAACGTTAGACGTGGAATTAGAGCCATTGGCGTCGTTGGATACATGTTACCTAATTACAATTAACTCGCCTACCTACCATGCAGTCTTGGCGGCCAATTTTTGGTCGTAGCCAGTTAGCCGGGGACGGTTAAAACTTTTACCTGTGATGAAATCGGACAGATTGTGATGTGAACCCTATCGGTAGTGCAGGATTGTTCACAATTTGACGGTTTGACAGGATACATTATAAACTATCGAAAATTAATACGTTACATTGTAAGCAGTATTCAAATTCAAATACATTTATTGTTTGTTACATGTCTAAAATGATCTTATAGTTGAAATAGTAGCAATGTGTAACATACCTATAAAGGCGTACAATATTATACAGTATGGTGCTGTTCGCAATTTATCGACAGGTTACAATCTCGCGACATAGATTATACTAATGTTGTTCACAGTCATATTATACGCTAACTTATTCAAATACTTTAAAATTTATTTTTATCATGTAAGCCACCTCAGATAAAAATTACGAGTTCCTGAAAACCAGTTACTATGGTTTATCTTTTAATCTATCTTCTCCGATCTTATGAATGAAATTAAAACATTTGGACTGAAAACCTCAGAATAAACGAACAATACATGTTGATAATTAAAAAATGACGCAATTATACCTTTGTATAATTGCGTCATTTTTATCAGTATCAGTAAAGAATTAACTCGATTGACCTACGATAGCCACACTTTAAACAGACCATTAGGTACTCGTACTTATGTAGTTAAATAATAAATAGTTACATTAAAAAATGAATAGTTATTAACAAAATACGTATCTTGTTTCATAATATTTCATTTGTATGTACCTAACTATTTCAGTTTAGTAGGTATGTCATTATAACTGAAATACATACAAATGAAATATTGTGAAACAAGATAGGTACGTATTTTGTTGGTAACTATTAATTTTTTAATGTACCTTTATTAAAGTACATAATTCAAACTTAATAACGCCTGTCTGTATCTACACTCCGTTTCCAAAAGCCCAATCAATTCAAATCTACTCAATAATCAAATTAGCTAGGTGTTATTTATTAGATACAATAGCTCCCAGTACATCATCAGATAATGATTGTCCGTCTGTCTGTCTGTCAGTCTGTATGTCTATCTTTCTGTTTGTCAGTTAGTCTGTCAAGGCCCTTTTTCTCAGGAACGCGTGGAGGCTTCAAGCTGAAATTAATATCAAGTAAAGAGACCATAGACACGTCTATGGTCTCTTGAAGCTCTAACAAATCAAGCTTCTAAGTCAACGCAATAAAAAAACACGGCCATTTACGCGACATATTTTTACTCGCAAGTAAATAAAAACCTATAGGGTACTTCCCGTTGACCTAGAATCGTGAAATTTGGCAAGAAGCAAGGTCTCACAGCGCAAGTAGGTAAAGGAAAAAGGCCGAAAATCATTTATTTGCAATTTCATCACATATTTTTTTTTTTTTTTTTGGGATTACAAACTTTAATTTGCAATTGGCGAATAGACCGTGACGTAAATCAATGTATGGCAGAACATGTTGTTCAACTACAGTGTTAAGTTTGTTTTTGGGATAAATTATTTTCAACTACGGAACCCTTCATTGTGCGTGCTTGGCCGGTTTTGTCTTTCATTCGCCACCTTTCACTCGAGTGAAGCGACTGATATAAGCTTTGATTTTAGATCACCCTGTAGGTGAGTTAAGAAAGCCCACCTGTGCACACTGCGCGGTTCCCACAACGCCTCCGCGTCAATATTGACACAGATTAAATCAATTCCGTGGATGTGCGCTATCTTACGTCAACCGCAGCGCAGGCGCAACCAACAACCTTTCTAGTTAGTGAACTCAAGTCCTGGGTAAAGAACCTAAGAAGATGACAAAAATAGTTTCAAGAAAAAATTCTGACTTTTATTACTAATAATTGGGATGATGAAGATAATTATGTAAGTAGTTATGTTGCAGCGTAAACAAATCAGTTGTTCCCTACATTTATGTTCGCTTAAAGGCTCTTACAGACAGAGGCGATATCGCGAGCGATATTGCGATATTATCGCGTCGCAACACCGCTACGCGACACGTCGCGACGCGATATCGCCTCTGTCTGTAAGAGCCTTAACTCGTCAAAATGTAGGGAACAACAATTTTTTTTTCGCGATTTATGGTTTGATCCTATAGTAAAAGTTGTTCATAATGATGAGTATAATGACCCCTTAAGAGGTGGTCCATTAATTACGAAGCACCTTGTATATTATAGTACCTACAATATAAAAAAGAATTCTATCGACGACTAATTAGTAAAATAAATGATATTATTTACCTGAAGTATTACACAGAGATATAACACAGTGCACATAGTGACATCACCTAGTAATAATAAATAAATAAATAAAACAGTAACACATTATGCAAGTCACGCATGTTTCAGGATAATGTCATGTAACGAGGTATCAACTATATAAAAGCAGGCCACGGATGATGACTCGCGCATAGAACTAATTGCAAGTCTACTTTACATGTAAATATATATTTTTTCGTGAACCTACCTGCACAGGATAGCGGGTAAAACCTCGTTGCAAACTTGCAATTTCATTTAATTATACTTAGTTAATCCCTTAGTTCCCCTACCTTGGATGGAATAACAGAAATCATCATCATCTGCCAAGCCTTTTCATATTGGGGTCGGCATCAGTGTAAATACCAGTATTTTATATGGAGCAACTGCCTATCTGACCTCCACAACCCCGGTACTTGCCCCGTAGTTGTCTGCAGACTGGTCGGTTTCGATTCGTTCTTCTGACTACCCGTAACGACTGTCAAAGGTCTACAAATGGAAGCCGGGACAAACGGATTATCGTGCTTTCCGAAGCAAGGAAAATTCACCCCATTTTCAAAAATCCTTATCCGCAATACTCACCTTCGATATGTGTTTAAGGAACTCTGTGCAAAATTTCATGCTTTAAGGCCTAAAGATTTAGAGTGCGTTAATTGTCTCTTATCGAATTTACTGAGTTTACAATTTTTATGATCTTTATAATGTAGATGATTATTAATTTACTTACTAACTACTTTACTTACGTCATTTTAAACAAACATTATTCTTAGAAGAGACTTTATAGTTTACGAAGGTAGTGTAAACACGCTAATAAATCTCACACGTGCTAATCGTGCTAATTATTTTTATCATCCATATGCTAGCAAAACAACAAACAATGACATTAAGAATAAATAGTCAGTAAATATATTTGCAGACGGCTTAACGTAATGGCGGTATCTCTGCAGCTCCGCTAAACTCTAGGGAGGTGCTTGGGGCACGATCACAAACATTTGTACAATCGAGGAAAATACCCATTATACAACGTCGCTGGCCAACAGATATTACTGCCAAAACAAACATTGGACCGAACACAAATAGTATCTGGTCCCTTTTTTGCAATCATTGATTTGGTTTCCTTAAATCAAGCTACATCCTTGAATCATCTATCCCTAATATTTTTTACAAAAACGGGCCACTTTAATCGGTTTTCTGTCTGCCCTCGCCTAGAGCCGATGTAAAAATTATACAATTTGGCAACGTTTACCAAAAACACCGAACAGCATTTAGTTAAGAAAAAAGTTTGAGTAACGCCCACGTAATAAGCGCAGACGTTTTAGTAGACGGTAACTGTTGCCAAGATGGATCACATATCCGAATTAGACAGACAAACATAATCGTTAATGTTCTCTTGTGAAAATCAACGACGCTAAATTACAGTTTCGGAACAGTCACGGGTTTCAAAGAAATGCCGATATCAGTGTTGATGTTGATTGTTCTTTGATTTGAGGCATGGTCAGGTATGCCATTTATGGTATACAAAGAAACACCTGTCTCCGGATCCCTTACTAGGTTGCAAAGGAAATCGATCGCCAATAGCGATCACACAATTCTCTTCCGTTTTCCGTTTTTTAAGAATGACTATTTTGAAGGAGGACATGTTTATTAAAAAAAAAATACATAATACACTACGGCCGATTTATCTTGGCAGGTCCGAACATAGGCAGTAAGAAGTTTCGCGCACGTTCTCTCACTCACACTCGCCTTATGTCACCATTTGGTTCCTAAAAAATCATACTGCGCAGCCTTCTGCGCGAAGTTCGGACCAGCCAAGATAAATTGACCGTCCTGTACAGGGTTCATAACTTCATATTGGTAATACGTCGGCAATACATTAAGAGAGGATCATTCAACCAAATTATCCCTTATGACCCCTATTAAAATGTCAACCATTTTCGATTAATTTGACATTTTATATTTTTTTGAAAACATCTGTGGACTTACAATTTTGAAAATTTATAAAAAAAAACTAAAATGGTTAACATTTGCAGAAGATTCTACCTCTTGTACTACGGTGAGATGTCAGAAATGGAGAAACGAAATGTCACTTTGTATAGAAAGAGATGTGTCTATTCTTCGTAGAGATAGAAGTGGTGATGCTATACAGGGTGTAAGTGTAAACAGTAGCGTGCTCATTGTACTCATCATTATGAACAATTTTTACTATGGGACCAAACCTGAAATCGCGAAAAAAAATCAGCTGTTCAGTACATTTATGTTCGCATAATTCGTCAAAATGTAGGGAACAACTGACTTTTTTTTGCGATTTCTGGTTTAGTCCCATAGTAAAAATTGTTAATAATGATGAGTATTATATATACCCCTTAAAATATTGCCACTGTTTACACTTACGGTGAATTCATACATAATAGAAGATACGCTATCGCATTGACTCCTCAATATAGTCCACTCAACAATAACCAAAAAGGGGGAGTAGAGTTCGTGAGCTGGGACGTAAGCGATTTCTTCAGAAAGTTATTCAGGGTGCTTAGGAAGTAAACATACTAAAAGTCTCCGCGTCTAGGGGGTGCGCCGGAGTGGGGGGGGGATGGAGGAAAGTTCCCACTTTTGAGTTTTTCGTTAATATCTTTAAAACGGTGCGTTGTAGAGAAAACAATATGGTGTATATTGAAAGCTCATAAATTTTTTCACAACTTTTATCTTACATAGGTACTTTTTCCAATTCCTACCCATTTTCGAACTATACGTTCCGGAAAATTGTCGAAAAAACGACTTTTATTTCCGCCTGGATGTCGAATGTTATCCCACGGGAACCTACTACCGGGATAAAAGTGTCCTATGTGTTAATCCAGGTTAGAAACTATCTGTGTGCCAAATTTCATCCAAAACGTTCAGTCGTTTTTGCGTGATTGAATAACAAACATCCAAACATCTTCACAAACTTTCACATTTATAATATTAGTAAGATTATACCATTTAAGTCTTCATAGTTTAGGCCGTGAAAAGTCTGACAACCAGCCCCTTCAGCATGAACCCTCCACTGAGAATGAGCGTGCCTTGGAAAAAGAACCCTTTTCAGGACCTTCGCGGCCTAAACGGATGGAGACTTAAATGGTATAATCCTACTATAGTGGCATGAGGAACAGGGTGTAAAGTTCACTCATCCTCCATAGAAAAGGGAGGATCCTCCGACCAGACGGTTGTCGTGTCTGGTGGGCAACTGCCCGACGGCTGATGTCGGGATGTTGTATATATGCTAATCGTGCGGTAAACTCTAATTGCGCGATGCAGGTTGCGTGTCGTCATGTCATTGTGATGCGTAGTTCGTATGTGGCGATGTAGATGCCGCCACACTGCTAATATTAAAATGTGGAAGTTTGTGAAGATGTTTGTTATTCGATTTGTTATTTCGTGCAGATTCGTTAGATTTCGTTCGTTCGACGATTTACACGAAAAATCTAACTTAGAGAGATGTATTGATGACTTTTATGGTTAAAATTATGTAAACACATATGTTTTACTGTCGCGTATCATATTTTGATCAAGATACAACCTGACACGGACCTGCAAATTGCATAATACGCAAGACAATTTGAATTTCGCGGGCTACCAGAGGTAATTTTGTTCTTATTATTTGACTGCATAATATTTGAAATCGTAAAACGGTCACAAACTGACAATATATTATGAATTATCAGTTTGTGACCGTTTTACGATTTCAAATATTATTCATAATATTATCCTATTATGATTCTGCCAAAGTGGCCGTTTTAGCCCCCCTGACCGATATTGTGATTGTGTTTTTTTTATAAACAGAAACTTACTGCTTCTGTGTAGTGTCCTCACTCAATGAGGTGATCACTTTGGTGTTTGTTCGTTGGTAAAAATCAACGAAATTCTAAGCAAATATTTATATATACATTCAATTACTAACTTTATTCGGGCAGTTCTAAAGAATAGATCAAAAACTTTTTTACAAAAAAAAAAACAAACCGACTTCAAAAAAAACAACTGCAAAGTGAAAAAGAACTTTAATTTCAGAAGTCGGTGTCTTTGGATCTGTATTTTAGTTTTTTGCCATCGACACTGAAATTACAGTTATTTTTCACTTAGCAGTTTTTTTTGGAAGTCTGTTTTTTTCACTTTTTACTTTTTAATGGGTCACTTTGTATTTTATCTAAGTTACAATAGTCCAATGTCAACTGCTCAACATCTTTTACAAAACATTGCTTTTCCCGATGCAGGGACGTTAATTGTTGAGGAGTTCTCCTAGTAAAACCAGGAGAACTGAAGTTGATGGTGAAGTCACCATCAGCTCCACTTCACCAATATGCATTGTGACGGACGAGCATAAATTGGTAATCGAATCGCAACCCGTGAAATACTTATTATTGAGTAGTTCTGATGGCCATAATTATGTGGTCTTCATCATCAGGTCCACTTCACCAAATGGTGGTTTTCGAGAGCAAATGAAAAAAATACCCAAATCTCTATAGGTGTACCTATAAAATTTTAGGGTTTGCCTCCATTTCCATGGGATCCCCTCATCAGATTCTGACTTGGTGGACCACCTCGACAGCATTCCCTATCAATTAACTCTTTAAACATCGATTGAAAACCCAGGTGTTCAGATAACAACAGAAAATCTATCGTGTCTGGTAGTTGGCGTGCGACGGGTTAAAAAAAGAATTTTCAAAATCAGTCCACAATTGACGGAGAAATTACATAAATAAAAAAAATATAATACGCGACGAATTGATAACCTCCTCTTCCTTTTTTTGAAAAGTCGGTTAAAAACTCAGATACAGTAAACAATAGTACATTTTGATACAAGTGGAGAACGTTTGTACGCATTCGAGGCGGAATAAAAACACCCGAGCCTTAGGCGAGGTTGTTTTTGAGCCGAGAACTGCAATAACAAATGTCCACGAGTATCAAACGACGTTTTTCAGCACACTTTTGAAGAAATAAAATAAAAAACACATAAAATAACGGAATATATTTTTGTCATAAATTACGGAACTATGATTTAAATTTTCATTTTTTTTCCGCGCTTTGCTTTCGCCAGGTTGAAAGAGAAGCAAAGGTATAAAGCCGATAAACAGCCTAATATGAAAAATAGAAAATTCAAATATTTTTGAGTTTAGAACACAAATAAATGTTAATTTGTTCATAAACGTTTTCTTTATTGTAATAATCATGGTTTTAGATAATATTCTATATAGAAACATTATTTAAATATTCAAAAAATATTAACGCCTTAGAGACGCATATCTCTTTGCCGAGATTTAAAAAAACATTCACCTCCGAATAGAGAGTTGTGAATAAGAGGCATTGAACCAATTTGGACTAACTATAGATATAAGTTATCTGTGGCAATTTTTATTCCCGCACACGGGTGGGAAAATGAAAAATCGCACGCGTGCGACATACATTGCATTGTGAACCTAATCGTAGTGCGATATGAACCAGTTTTCGAGGAAGTGTATTGAAAAAATTTTTATACTCTTGTTTAAAGATGAATTACATAATACGCCTAAGCGATGCAGAGCAGAAGCATTCACAAATCTGGAACAGAATTGAAATTGACATGTCAATCTAAATCCTTGCAGGAATAATTACATGAATGGAACTTTACTTAACTACTTGTATATATAACTTTTGGTTCCCTATCCGTTTGCATAAAAATATAAGACATTTGTTTATCCTAAAATAACATTTATGCATAAAATTATTTACTTAGATCCGCTTTAAAACGTACCTACGCATAATTTTTAGAAGCCTAATATCTCTAATCATATCTATTATAATGATTAAGAACATTCAAGGTCAAGAATTCAGAGATTATCGCATTAATATCCGTGTTGCTAGGTTCTGGGTACAAGTATATAAGCATCATTAGTTGTAAGCCGTGTTATATTAGAGAGATTAAAGTCTCCTATTAAAATCAAAATTTGTTCATTGTTGTTTTATACATTATTAGCAATTTTAGTCAATTATTCCAGCGTATTACTAAGAATAGGTGGCGGTAGGTAATACTCCACTGATGTATAGGTACCCATGAAATTCTACCCATTATTTGGATCGTTTTTTTCCACCAGACCATACCTGGGAATCCACTGGTTCTGGAGATGTTGAAGGTTAAAGTTGCATTTTTTTTTACTTTCTTACTTAAAACGATTGTTATACTAAACTTTTCCCACAAGTACATGCGTACCGTAGAGCGAATGGGCGGGGCTTAACTCCGTTTGCGTAAATTCACGTTAACGCTAAATAAAAAATAGCTTTTTTAACCGACTTCTAAAAAAGGAGGAGGTTCTCAATTCGCATGTTTGTATTTTTTTTTTTTATGTTTGTTCGCGCATAACTCCGTCGCTTGCCAGCCGATTTGAAAAAATATTTTTTTGTTGGAAAGGGTATACTTTCCAAATGGTCCCATTTTTGTCAAAATCCAGTTCTGATGATGGGATCCTGGAGAAATCGAAGGAACTCTTCAAATATTATAGGCACACATATAGCGATTTGGGTATTTTTTATAGTTCTCCTGAGGAGTTCTCCTGGTTACCAGCAGAACTCCTCAACAATTAACGTCCCAGCATCGGGGAAAGCAATATTTTGTAACATGTGATGAGCAATTGATATTAGACTATTGTAACTTATACAAATTATAAACAGACCCACTAAAAAGCGAGAAATAAAAACTTTTTAACAAAAAAAAACCGTCTTCCAAAAATCACTACAAAGTGAAAAATAACTTTGATTTCGGAAGTCGGTGGCAAAAAAAAAAGAAAGTAAATAAAAAACGAAAGACACCGACTTCCGAAATCAAAGTTATTTTTCACTTTGTAGTGATTTTTGGAAGACGGTTTTTTTTTTTGTTAAAAAGTTTTTTTTGTACCATGTTTGTAAAAATAAAAGTCGTTTCCCAGCAATAATTTTTGCGCAAAGCTACTTAGTTAGATGTACAGTAGGTATGCGTAGTTGACGGCTTTGTGATGTGGCTTTTTACACCCTGTATATTCTGCCGTCAAACAGCTCAGAATCCGACCCTGATGACCCTAATCCCTTCAGGAGAGTAATAAGGCCACCAGTACAATCTGCAAACGCAAACCAAAATCTACATTCCGACCTCGCCAATCGTAATTACGCCAAAGCCCTCTCTTCGGCGAGGTTGTGCCAGCTGGTGGCGCAGCCGAGCCTGTAGCCTTAAACCCCCCACATCATGATCCAGCCCTTCTCCTATCATGATCTAGCCTGCCCCCTGGCTACCCCACATGCCCTAGTAGCCCCACTTTGAATTTTTAAGACCCCTTTCAGTCACTGTTGCAAAAAAATACATTTATTTTTATTTCTTTCTTATTTGCAAAATAGTTGGGTAAACGTCATCTATAACTATTCCAAATTTCAAGTTGATAGCATTAGTAGTTCTTGAGATATCCAGCTGTGACAGACAGACAGATAGTGATGCGTAGTTCGCATGTGGCGATGTAGATGCCGCCACAATATAAGTAAAAGAAATGTTTTATAGAAGTTATGCTCGTTTCGTTATTCGAAAATAAATAGAGAACCCCGGGACAGAATTTAATGCCCATTGGCACAGAGAAACATGGCTGTGATACCTTCCAAACAAAAGTAGTCTAAGCTCTGGCGGACGTGGGTGTGCCGTCCATACATTTTTGCCCACTAATCCTTTCGAACAGTTTTAGATGACGTTTACCCAACTATTTTGCAAATAAGAAAGAAGTAAAAATATTTATATTTTTTTTGTAACAGCGACTCAAAGGGGTCTTTAAAATTCAAAGTAGGGCTACTAGGGCTATGAAAGAACGCTGTTTGCACATTCTCAAACATTTTTAACTTTCGGTATTGGATTTTTCGGAGAGGATAGTGCTCCTTTGATACGATAACGAAAGGTGCGGTTTGTCAAAAAGTCTCGTAAGATGAGCACGAGACGATCTGGCACACCGAGTTGGTAAAGCTTATACAGGGTGTCCGGTAAAGAATGGATAACCTTGGAATAGCATATTACAGACATGATGGCCGTTCTTAAAAAAATACAAAAAAAAAAATATTTAAAAAAAAATTTTTTTTGTAGACTCCAAAAAATCATAATGTACGCACGACAACAGATCAAATTTTCAGTATAAGCTGATCTCGCAATGTATAGGATTTCCTTACAATGAGAGGTCAGTCTAAACTAGAAATGTATAGCTTGATGTGTAGCCGTGTGTACCTACTAGTGGGGATATTTTTTTTTTGTATTTTTTTAAGAACGGCCATCATGTCTGTAATATGCTATTCCAAGGTTATCCATTCTTTACCGGACACCCTGTATAATAAGCCGTTGTGCTAGACTTTGTCAAACGCTTTCGCTATATCGAAGAAAACAGCACCCGTCATCGAACCACGTTGGAAACCAACACTTATGTGTTCGATGATACGGAGGACTGAACGCAAGAGTGCTGGGTTCGAAAACCAAACTGCTCGTCAGGAATGAGGCCCTTTGTCTCGGCATAATGTCTGAGGCGCTTATAAATAAGTCTCTCATAGACTTTGCCGAGGATATTGAGCAGACTAATGGGGAGGTAACTAAAGTGCTCACTTTTAGGCTTGCTTGCTGGGCTTAGGGATACCGATAACGGTGGCCTGTTTCCAGGCTTGGGGGAAGATGTTATTGCTCGTGGCACCAAATAAATACAAAAATACAAATAGTTTATTTTCTTTAACATGGTTTGTACATAGCTAGTGATAGAAGTGTCCTTTTAAGCAAATAAATGCCTGTATTAGGACACTCCGCTCTTCCGCAACTTAAAATTACGTAATGTACATTCACATATAAAATTAATCTAATGTTTACTATTTATATAATTTTGAAAAACTAAAGTAAAATAAAGTAAATTAAATTAATACAAACAGAGAATTGTAGAAGACTAATATTTTATATCATCTTATTACGAAAGAATTGTTACAGTTATGTAAGTTGGGAATGTGGTTTGTACGTCAACATTTTAAACATATAAAACCATTGAAGATGGTGATCAATAGCATTATCAGGTGGGCAGGGAAAAGTTGGAACACCCTATTGGTGATTCCATCTGAACCAGGGGCTTTACGGGTTTTTAAACCCTTGATGACGCGCTTGGGCTGTCACACACGGACGTGACGTCACGCAACCCACTCCAGCACCGTAGCAACCAGGATATCTATGGTAGCAACCCACTTCGATAACATTCGGCTATCGTGCTCACGCGTTCGTCCTCGAACAGCGTTGTGGTCCGGTGTGGTAGCCGAGAACAGATACAATAACAAAGTATTTGTTTATGCTAGATATTACCTCTAAACACACTGAACTGAACATCGGACTGTAGGTAAGGTGTTCGAACAGATTAGAGGATGGTATGCCATCGACAGTTAACATGCTCCTACTGTATGTGGCTTAAACTAGATCAATGTTCACTTAGTATCGATTTGGTTGTGTATCACTACGTATACTTACTACAACAGCGTTCACAATCACAACGGATCGGATGCCTGTTGGTTCCAAGATACAGAATGTATAATGTGAAACACATAATGTAGATATGTATGTATCTGTAGATTAGATACCTACTTAATTAATGGACTTAGATAAATATTTTAAACGGCAATTGACTAATAAAATAAAGCGCACGGTGGCGCGTACATACAGGCCGCAATCTCCGAGCCGCTATAACAACCGCACCGCAGCCGTACAACTCAGTATCCAACCGATATCTGAATAGTTCAAAGTGCTTTACAAACCTACAACCAACTGTGCGACATGGCTCCCATCGCTAAAAACGACAACATCAAGTACGGAGAGAACGAAATCAAGTCATCAGCTCTTGAATTAATTGGTAACACACCCATCGTGGCATTGGACCGTCTTTATACTGGACCTGGACGCATATTGGCGAAATGTGAATTCATGAACCCTGGTGCTTCGATTAAATGTCGCTCATCATTGAACATGATCACCGAAGCTCTTAAATCTGGTGAGCTGACACCTGGTGCACCTGTGGTGGAGGTGACGTCTGGCAACCAAGGCTGCGGGTTGGCTGTGGTGTGCGCCGTACTGGGACACCCCCTTACACTAACTATGTCCAAAGGTAACAGTGCTCAGAGGGCCATCCACATGGAGGCGCTGGGTGCGAAATGTATTCGAGTAGATCAAGTGGAAGGAACTTACGGCAACGTAACACTCGCTGACATAAAAGCTGTAGAACAAGTTGGCCTGAAGACAGTCGACGAGCAAAACGCATACTACGTCAACCAGTTCAATAACATCGCTGATGTTGGTGCGCATTATAAGACTACGGGACCTGAGATCTGGAAGCAGACTGGACATCATGTGGACGCCTTCATAGCGACAGTGGGCACCGCGGGCACATTCGTTGGCACCTCTCGATATTTGAAAGAGCAGAACCCTGACATTAAAGCGTACGTCGTAGAACCTGCTGGATCCGAGCCAATCAAGGGTGACAAAATCACAAAGCCTCTTCACTTGCTGCAGGGCTCGGGCTACGGATGTGTTCCCAATTTGTTTAAATTCGACACCATGGACGGCACGTTGGCGTGACTGATGAGGAGGTTGTAAGGTACAAGAATTTGATTGGTGAGAAAGAGGGTCTGTACGTGGGGTACACTAGCGGGGCCAATGTGGCGGCTGCTGTCAAACTGCTGGAGTCAGGGCTAATCCCCGAGGACTCGTGGGTCGTCACCTTGCTTAACGACACTGGTCTCAAGTACACCCCTGTGCCTGATGAGCTATCAAAGCTATCAAAGTAAACGGTATTCATTTTAGTACAGTTAACTATGTTTACTGATTATTTTGTTGGTTAAATAACATTTTTCTGATGTATATAATTATAGTGATTAAACGAACTAACGTGTATGTGAAGTTCTATCATAATATAAGATAGCCTCGACCGATGAAATTATTATTTTACATTTGTAGTACCCAGTACTACAAATGTAAAATAATAAAATACAGTACAGTACATACGTATAATGTCGCCTCCGTGCACTTTAGTTTACTCTCCTTTAGATTGTTTTCAGATCAGATGCCATATCAGTGATGACATTAATAAAAAAGTAATTGCTCTGAAAAATAAAACCAGTGCCGGCTATGATGGCATTATGACAAGTATTGTTAAAGATGTAGCTCATATTATATCTAAACCACTAAGCTTCATTTTAATTTATGTATAGAAGAAGTTACCTTCCCAGACAAACTAAAAATATCTGTTATAAAGCCAGTATTTAAAAAACCGGCCAAGTTCGTGTCGGACTACGCACAATGAAGGGTTCCGTAGTTGAAAAGAATTAATCCCAAAAACAAACTTAACATTGGATCCCAAAAAAAAATTCTTATGTCATAAAATTACAAATTCACAATTTTCGGACTTTTTCCTTTACTTGTGCTGAGAGACCTTGCTCCTTGCCAAATTTCATTATTCTAGGCCAACGGGAAGTATCCTTAGGTTTTCATTTACTTGCGACAGTACGGAGTCGCAAAATGGCCGTATTTTTTTATTGCGTTGACTTAGAAGTTTGATTTTTTTAGAACTGTAAGAGACCATAGACTTACCTATTTAATATAAATTTCAACTTGATATCTCCACGCGTCCTTGAGAAAAAGGGTCTTGACAGAGTGACAGACTTGACCATTCTTTTTATGTGGTAGAATTACAAATTAACAATTTTCGGACTTTTTCCTTTTTTTGTATTGTACGACCTTGCTTCATGCCAAATTTCATGATTGTAGAACAACGGGAAGTACCCTATAGGTTTTGATTTAGTTGCGAGTATCAAAATGTGTCGCATAAATGGCCGTATGTTTTTAATGCATTGACTTAAAGCAAGCTTGAGTTTTTTATGACTCCAAGGGGCCACAGACTTGCGTATGTGATATTAATTTCAACTTGATACATCCACGCGTTCCTGAGAAAAAGGGTCTTGACAGACTGACAGACAGACAGACAGACAGACAGACAGACAGACGGACAAACAAGTGATCCTATAAGGCTTCCGTTTTTAGGGTTCCGTACCAAAATGGTAAAAAAGGAACCCTTATGGTGTGACTCAGTCTGTCTGTCTGTCTGTCTGTCTGTCACAGCTGGATATCTCAAGAAATACTGATGCTATCAACTTGAAATTTGGAATAGTTTTAGATGACGTTTACCCAACTATTTTGCAAATAAGAAAGAAATAAAAATATTTATGTTTTTTTTTGCAACAAGGACTGAATGGTCTTAAAAATTTAAAGTGGGGCTACTAGGGCATGTGGGGTATCATATGAAAGAGCGCTGTTTGCACATTCTCAAACTATTTTTTATTTTTTTTAGCCCGCATAGTTTCCGACTTTTGATGAAAAATGTAAAAAAAAAAATCCGTTCCTCCCCTTATCTCCGATGTTTGCAAAGAGAAAAATCTGAAATTATTCTATGTGATAGAAGTTTATGTAAAGATTACAGAAAAAATAAAACAATGTCTCTAAGTAGCACACTTTTTCAGAAATCGGAACGGAACCCTCGGTGCGCGAGTCCGACTCGCTCTTGACCAGTTTTTTTTTTTCATTTGATGTACGGAACTAAAAATGATTAAACTTGTAAGTCAGACTTATCAGCTGATAGAATGATGTCAAGGTCATCATGGAAAATGTTATTGGACACAGTGCTTTATCATGGCAAACAGGTTCCTATTGTGTTCAAGAGCGATAAAGTAATCAATTTGTCATTACCGTATCTACAGAATTGCTAGATTTATAGACGATTCCAAATTCCAACTTACTCTAAGAAGGAATTGTCAGATGGCATTTATGTGTGTGGTTCCGCAAACAGCACCCTAATTGCGTAATACATAATCAATCGGAGTTGGTTTCATTTTGACAGTTCAACAACATTCATTGCTTTATTTACGTTGTCGAGCAGACAAATTTTTCGAACATTATGAAGCAATGGATTAGCAATTTGTTTCAAAATGAAACCAACTCCGATCGATAATGTGTTACGCAATTAGGGTGCTGGTGTCCTACCTACACGATGGAAGAACTTGTGGTCGTTATAAAGCACGTAGCTAAGTTCTGGACTAAAGGCCAGATAACTTTTGTCTGAAGAATAAGTATGACAAATGGACATAGTATTTTTCATACAAAAGCTGTCAAACCGAAATGCCTATTTATTCCTAACATCAAAGTTTTCAGAAAAATCGGCCCTCACACAATTTAAGTCCTGCACGCTAGGAGGAAGTCAAACGTTTTCCACCCGTGTTATAGCTGATCATTAACTGCCATGTTGTTCATTAAACCAAACCAACCAATTTTGTTTGATTAGTTTTGTTTATTGTTGTTGTATACCTACTAAGTAATTAATTTCTCATTTAACCCATAATTAATGTGATGAGTGTTGTTGGGTTAAGGTTATGTCAATACAAATGCGTACTAATTGTTATAAAACATAAATGGGTGAGTTCAGAATAGTTTTGTATGATAGGTACGCATCTCCATACAAAACTGTTTTTTTTTCTATGGACAAAAGCTGTTGAGCTGAATAAGTGTCCCTAAGTTTGAAATCACAAATGACCTCTAAATTTTTTCTAGAGCTTTAAATTGTTTTTATCCTTTCCTAATGGTTAATGATGCCAAAAAGCCTTAATAGTATGTACCTTTATTGTAAAAAATATGTTATTGGCGCTACATCATAAATTATTCATCAGTTTTTTTTTTTGTTGTTAATCATTATACCTACAGTACCTACGACCTACCTGTACCTTGTACATTATTTGATTTTTGCGGTTGGTTTGATGCCATGAATGATGTGACAGTTAGAAGTATTTTTGTCAACACAAGACCGAGTACGTCGATATGTTATCGGTAACAGATAGGATAATGCTTCCTTAAATGTTTGGGGTAAAGCCGGATTATGTCATCTCTCTACATCACAGCACAGCTGTGACATTGTTTAATTACTATATTTAAATAATGCACTAATTATTAAATTATTTTGTACGCAGCCCAACGTCTTGTCTGCGTAGTGCAGCTCGAAATTTTCGTATAAGTACATCACAGAACAATACACAAAGCTTTAAAACGCAACAAACGGAAGCCTTTATTCGGAACCTTTGAACGGAAATTCCTTTAACGGAAGCAATTAACTAGATAATCTGCAGACTTCCTAGGTAATCTGCAGACTTCCTAGGTAATCTGCAGACTTCCTAGGTAATCTGCAGACTTCCCAGGTAATTTGCAGACGGCCTAGCATACGGTTAAGTAAATTAAACAGGTTCTGCTGTTTTTCAACATTGCTGTATCATCTGGTCAATTGGAACTGATGAAGAAGATCACAGATAGTCACAGGAACTCCTCAACGATAGTAAGTATTTCACGGGTGGTGCTAAGATATAGCTTTATATAAATGGTTCTGATGAAAATGGTACCATCGAACCGATCTGATGAAGGAGCTGGAAGGAAGGCACTGGAACTCCTAATAGAACAATGTAACCTAGACGTGTTTGGGCTTATTGGAATTGTCATGAGGTGCACTCTGGCTATAAATGATTTTAATGGTAATTATAATGCCGCTTCAAATTGCGCTACTTGAGTTGTACCTATGTTATGTATGGCCTTGATTGTCAGAAGGCAGATTTCGTAACCTCGTTATCTCCGTCAACATAAAACTACGCCTTACAAACACGACGTATTTGCAAAGTTTTTATTTGAAATGGTATACTCCTGAGATGGTCGCATAAAAATGTCTTCAAGTTCTGATAAGTGGCTTTTGAGTTAGCTTCAATAATTTAATACGTATTTTTCCCACATACCTACTCTATGTGAATGATATTCTAATTTATTTTGCAGAGTATTCGAATTTGTGTGGGGTAGGCACCACTAAAAAGTGAAAAATAAAAACATTTTACAAAAAATAAAACAACCGACTCGGTTTTTGGGAGTCGGTTGTTTTTTTTTTTTGTAAAAAGTTTTTTTAGTTGACAAGACTGACATTGAAAATGAATCCAAGGACAGTAAGATTAACGCCTGATAAATCACTCATAGTTAATGTGTTACTGTCTAATAATTGCGCCGAGATAACTGATGAATTAACAAAGAACTGATATTCAGCTACATCTGGTGTGACTGTAAGCCGACCCCAACATAGTAGGGAAAAGACTAGGCAGATGATGGTGATTTACTTTGCCAAGGAGAAATAAGAGAAGTCATACATTCAGTAAGTATAATATTAATTTAGTATTATCAAGAAATATAAAAATATACTTAACCTAATAATGAAATAAAATTATTACATAAAATATTAAATTATTAACTTATCTTAATGCTATTGCACCAAAAACATTCGCATACAATTAAATTGAGGATCATAATAGCATTGATATTTCCCCCCATTGTATTATTGGGTGAAAGATATCACAGCATTAATAACATTTCCAATTTAAAGCCCATGAATACAACAAGAAATATGTAGGTACTAACAATATCTTACAGACGACTACGACGCGACTGCTCCGTCTTTTAAATCACAAATGATCACAATTCAATTTCATTTACTATACTATTCTTCCAAATATACATCAGAAAAATGTTATTTAACCTACAAAATAATCAGGAAACATAGTTAATTATACTAAAATTAATACCATTTACTTTGATAGCTCATCAGGCACAGGGGTGTACTTGAGACCAGTGTCGTTGAGCAAGGTGACGACCCACGAGTCCTCGGGGATTAGCCCTGACTCCAGCAGTTTGACAGCAGCTGCCACATTGGCCCCGCTGGTGTACCCCACGTACAGACCCTCTTTCTCACCAATCAAATCCTTGTACCTTACAGCCTCCTCATCAGTCACTGCCAACGTGCCGTCCATGGTGTCGAATTTAAACAAATTGGGAACACATCCGTAGCCCGAGCCCTGCAGCAAGTGAAGAGGCTTCGTGATCTTGTCACCCTTGATTGGCTCGGCTCCAGCAGGTTCCACGACGTACGTTTTAATATCAGGGTTCTGCTCCTTTAAATATCGAGAGGTGCCAACGAATGTGCCCGCAGTGCCCACTGTCGCGACGAAGGCGTCTACGTGATGTCCAGTCTGTTTCCAGATCTCAGGTCCCGTGCTCTCATAATGCGCATCAGCATTAGCGTCATTATTGAACTGGTTGACGTAGTATGCGTTTTGCTCGTCGACTATCTTCAGGCCAACTTGTTCTACAGCTTTTACGTCAGCGAGTGTTACGTTGCCGTAAGTACCTTCCACTTGATCTACTCGAATACATTTCGCGCCCAGCGCCTCCATGTGGATGGCCCTCTGAGCACTGTTACCTTTGGACATAGTTAGTGTAAGGGGGTGTCCCAGTACGGCGCACACCACAGCCAACCCGCAGCCTTGGTTGCCAGACGTCACCTCCACCACAGGTGCACCAGGTGTCAGCTCACCAGATTTAAGAGCTCTGGTGATCATGCTCAATGATGAGCGACATTTAATCGAAGCACCAGGGTTCATGAATTCACATTTCGCCAATATGCGTCCAGGTCCAGTATAAACACGGTCCAATGCCACGATGGGTGTGTTGCCAATTAATTCGAGGGCTGATGACTTGATTTCATTCTCTTCGTACTTGATGTGGTCGTTCTTAGCGATGGGAGCCATGTTGCACAGTTGGTTGTAGGTTTGTATGAAGCACTTTGAATTATTCAGATATCGGTTGGATACTGAGTTGTTCGGCTGCGGTGCGGTTGTTATAAGCGGCTCGGAGATCGCGGCCCGTGTGCACGTGCCACCGTGCGCGCCGCGTCGACTTGTGTCGAGACGAGCGCAAAGCTATTTGCCCGATGTGTGCACCACGCTAACGAGACGCGATTGATATTCCGACTGACTGCGCAACTAGTTGAGATTCACGGCTCGAACCGTTTATTTACATCTTCATGAACAAGTGACGATAATAGTTATGAATGTATGATTGTTATCAGTCGAAGTATAACTGAAGATGAGCGATTCTTTACTTTAGTTTTAAAGTAACAATTTGGTGTTAATAACGGTAGCAAATTAATTCATCTGGCTGTATGATTATGAACATTTACCGTTCTTTTCCAACATGTGGATTAAAATATTATCGAACACTAATAAAGTGTAGTGCAAGTGTTGCAAGTGTTGCAAGTGAAACGAGTTACATTTCAGTCGTTAGTTTCTAGTTCATTGTACGGCTGACTCATCGTTCTTGTATAGCCTTGTAGGTATACCTACTTACCTAGAGTTATTTTATTAATCAATTGCCGTTTAAAATATTTATATTTTTAATATATATTATCATTAAGTATCTAATCTACAGATACATATCTACATTATGGTGTTACTGTGTTGTTACACAATTTGAGGAAGATACCGTATCGATCAGGAAACGATGATGATTGACGTTGCTGAGTGGATTGATCCAGCATTATCGTCATCATCAGATGGCAATGCAATACATGCAACGGTCGTTATCAAGAGGCTGATAAGATTATCAGCCTCTTGATAACGACCATTGCATGATCTACTTAGCATTAAATTAATAATTATTAACATTTTAATTATTAGCTTATAGGTTCATCTCTATTAAGACTACACTAATTGACTTTTGCTTACACTTTGTCTTTTATAATGCAGTAGTTTGATAATCATGAACTTAATTAGCTAGCTTGGCTATAAACATTGCATGTCGTTATGTTGCGCGGGCGCCGCCGGTCTTACATCATAGTGCGCCAACTGGCAAAACATACAAAAAGTACAAATAGCTGTTAGCCTTTGACAACCGAGCGATTAACTCACAAGTGGCAATCCGGGGACATTCAACAATCGACAATTAAGTAAAAATAAAAAGTCAACTCTAACATTGATCAATAGAGTGCGTTTTTCTTTGCTGAACTTTACTAACGCAATGGTGCTATGGATCAGAGAAAAATATATCTTAAAAATAGTAACATAGAACCCTAAATTATTTAATGTACCTAAGTCAGTGTTATGTGCAGATGTCACGCGAATAGGGTCTATTGTTATCAAATACGGGTACAATTGCGAACAATGCAATACATTATTTTATTTGGCGGAGGCAAGTAACGCCAAATGTCGGCTGTTAGCTAATTGAGACATCAATCGAGAATGGAATGAAAAATATGGCGAGTTTGGTGACCAAATGTCACGATAACAATTTTTGGTACCAACCATAGACTTATAAAAAAAGATGGACTCCGCGCTGCGCATATCGAAAGTGAAGCACAGTAAGTATGCCGGGACCGTTTGTACAAACACGCCTCGCGCACACATTTACATCATAGTATGCCGACCGGCCGCCATTACGTGACACGAGCGACGGCGTCTTTGCAGGTAATCAAATCACGCACACATAGATCGGTAGGGTGCTTCACTTTCGATATGCGTGGCGCGGAGTCCATCTTTTTTTATAAGTCTATGGTACCAACGTCAAAAATATTTGCTAAAAGTCGGGTAGGTATTCGGTTATTTTTTCAGCTGAAAACTCTTTATTTCTCAACATTAAAGTAGGCACCTACTTATGTAAATTGCAAAACGTTCTCTTTTTTTACAAAAGAAAAGATTAAGTCGAAGAACATCTGTTTTTGTGGTTGATATAAGTAGTATTTTACTTCGTTCTAAAAAAAGTAGTTAAAAAAAATTAGATAGGTACCAGCTCAACTATAGGTACAGGGTTATTTTAAATTGGCTAGCTAAACTTCGAAGACACGATGGATATTTAAGTAAACACGATAAAACAAAAAAAAATATAATTTAATGATTTTTTGTGGGTTCATCGACCTTAGTTATTGTAGTCACTTGAAATATAAGTGTACAACATCTGGTTTTATTTGTGTAAACTTCACAAACGTGATGGGTACCGATCTAAACACGATAAAATACAAGAAGAGTTTTTCTCAACTCATACTTCAAGTAATAGATATCACTAACAGCGGTCGTTGGCCTCCAAAACAGACATAATTTTATTTATTTATTACTAGCTTCACCCCGCGGTTTCGCCCGCGGGAACGTACTACCGGGAAATCCTTCCTTAGGAGTATACATTATACAGGGAACCTTTGTGCAAAATTTCAGCTTTCTAGGTTCAAGGGTTTGGGCTGGGCGTTAATGAGTCAGTCAGTCAGGTGAGGACTCCTCTTTTTATTTAGGTATTTAGGTGGATTTTATCTTGGACAGTTGAGTTATCGATACTCATCGATCGCGTCTGTGGAGTTTTGCTATCCAATTTAAAATAACCCTGTAGATATTGATAAAATCCATATGAAAACTGGAAAGACAATAACGTGTGAATGCCTGTGATAAGGGACATCGTCACATATGTTATCATGGCAAAAACTCATAAAACAGTACTGACCCCCTCACCCCTGACCCCCTCAGTCTGTATTCGAGGGATGGGGTTATCATTGTTAATTGTTGTCATACAGAGAAATACAATAAAGTATTGTCTGCTATAGTTACACATGAGAACAAACGCGTGTTTCAATATTAAACTGAATAAATATAAGTACATATTTACATAAATTTACTTAGTTTAAGACTTCAGTAAGTCTTAACCCCTCAAGTGTCGAATGCACCCCATGTGTGCATAAGAAAAACCCTTTTTTTGTTCGGTACATAAGCTTATATCACATATATATATAAATGTAAAAAAACATCATCCGATGGAAAACCAATCAAATCATTAGTTGTGAACTTATGGAGTTCGCAGCTAACCTCCCCTCCCCCCCCCCCGCGTGTCAAATGCACCCCAAGTGTGCAAAAGGACAAAACTTTACATAATAGGTATATAAGCTTAGATCACGTATATATAAACGTAAAAAAACATCATCCGATGGAAAACATATCATTATCAGTAGTTGCGAACCTATGGGGTTCGCAACCCCCAACCCTACCCACTCGCTGGGGTTTTGGGTCTAAAATCAGCCAAACTCAGACACTTGAGGGGTTAATGTTCGTATCACATGGGCTACTTGACCAATGACAGACCCACTTGGACCCACTTGATAAAGTTCATCTTTTGTATTCACTTAAAACTACCAATTTTTTAACATAAATAGTATCAAACTCAAACTCAAAGCATTTATTTCAAAATAGCTTTTGCCCGCGGTTTTGCCCGCGTAGATGTCGGAAAATATCCCATGGGAACGTACTTACATGTGGAAAGCATACATAGTAGAATCACTAATGACAGTAGGTAAGTACAGTAAAACAGTAGATACTTACGTATGTCTAAAACCAGCACTTAAGGTTTCAAGTTTTAAATCATCTCTAATTAAATATCAGTAATTCAGTAACAATATATAACATTTACTTTTTATCAAAAAATGAGCCATTTATGCATTTTAGATTTAAAGTATTTCGCAGGGAGTTCCATGATAGCTTTTGAAATATTGTTACAACAAAACAAATATTTTTATGACAACATGTATGCATGTACCGATGTACTTTGGTGGGTTGGCGTAATTGTATCTACAAAAGTAACCGGAGAAAAGACATAAGAAGTAACAACGACATCGCGCTCTAAAATCGCCAACCATTCTAATCCCAAGACCTTTAAAATTCTATATTGAGACCACCAACGTCTCTATTACCTCTGGCTCATCACTTACTAACAACGTCAAAAGAAACCAATCCTATAATAGCATTGCAAGGCACACCCAATTATTATACAAGTCTGATTCGAGTCCGAAAATGCCGGATTCCCACGGGCGCAGGTGCAGGAGCGCTTGCGCATACAATGCGGACCGCGCTCGCATTCCGAGCACTCGCGCGCACCGACGCAGCACAGATCGTGACTTGTATTACACGCTACATTAAATGATACGGACACGGAATTGGGCTTAACTTAATAATATTTGTATCAAAACATCTAGCCTTCATGATTCTTTAAATTCAAACAAAAGTAAAGCAAAACATCTGCCATTCTTCAATTTTAAATTCTGGAGAGGTTAAACCAGTTTTATGGAAAAGTACGGAAAAATATTATTATAACACCAATCTGTATGTAACATTAAAATCATTTAAATGCATTACCTAAGAGTCTACCCACAATAAAAATTAATAACAGACACAAAATGACAAATCCATTCAAAGACACACGAAAATGGTCGATGAAAATTATTCCTAAAACCTTCCTAAAACTTTCAATTTCCTATAAATAAGTTTACGAGCAACTGTAAGTGTCGAATAGGTACCTTTTTCGTAATAAGGAAGTAGTGTCGTAATTGAAGTAAATAGTTACACCAAATATCGTAACGTGTTATTGGGTAAAGTTTGAGTCGGTGTTAATCAATTACACTTATATGGCGCGGCAAGAAATGCCACCGTTAGATGGCAATACCATTTTAGCGCGGTTTCGTGATTTGAGAGCAAAAATTACACATTTATTTCCTCCGTACTTCATTACATGAAGTACGGAGGAAATAAATGTGTACACAGTCTGGCCATAAATACTGTTACAATTAAAACTTTTTAACAAAAAATAAAACCGACTTCCAAAAATCACTACAAAGTGAAAAATAACTTTGATTTCGGAAGTCGGTGTCTTTCGTTTTTTATTTACTTTCTTTTTTTTTTGCCACCGACTTCCGAAATCAAAGTTATTTTTCACTTTGTAGTGATTTTTGGAAGTCGGTTTTATTTTTTGTTAAAAAGTTTTTATTTCACGCTTTTTAGTGTGTCTGTTTATAATTTGTATAAGTTACAATAGTCTAATGTCAATTGCTCATCACATGTTACAAAATATTGCTTTTCCCGATGCTGGGACGTTAATTGTTGAGGAGTTCTGCTGGTAAGAACCAGGAGAACTCCTCAACAACCACTCACCACACGCATTGTTTGACGAGCGGAAATTGCTTAGCAACCATATTAAAGTAATAGAATCGCAACCCGTGAAATATTTATCATTGAGTAGTTCCGGTAGCCATCTGTGGTCTTCATCATCAGTTCCACTTCACCAAGTGGTGCTTTCCGAGAGCAAATGCACGAGCTACTATAAAAAATACCCAAATCGCTATAGGTGTGCCTATAATATTTGAAGAGTTCCTTCGATTTCTCCAGGATCCCATCATCTGAACTGGATTTTGAAAAAAATGGGACCATTTGGGAAGTATACCCTTTCCAACAAAAAAATAATTTTTCAAATCGGTTGGCAAGCGACGGAGTTATGCGCGAACAAACATAAAAAAAAAAAAAAAAAAAAAAAAAAAAAAAAAAAAAATACAAACACCCGAATTGAGAACCTCCTCCTTTTTTAGAAGTCGGTTAAAAAATAAGAAAGATATTACATTTGAATTTGGAATCGGTCATTTTTAACCGACTTCAAAAAGGAGGAGGTTCTCAATTCGTCGGAACCTTTTTTTTTAATTTTTTTTTTATGTATGTTCCACTTTTTTTTTTTCTTCGTGACAATATTTATGGCAAGACTAGGTATTATATTTTACGTATTAAAGTATGACTAAACAGAGCAGAGTTCTGCAGAGTTTCGCTAGCTACCTACTTTAATTTGACCCTTTATACCTTACTAGCTGCGCCTCGCGGTTTCACCCGCGTAGACCGGGATAAAAAGTAGCCTATATGTTAATCCAGGGTATAAGCCATCTACATACCCATCCAAATCGGTCCAGCCGTTTCAGCGTGAAGAAGTAATAAACATACACACACACACACACACACACTCACAAACTTTCGCATTTATAATATTAGTGTGATAGAATCTTCAGCGATTATGCTTTCAATAAAAGGTATAATTTTGTATATGGGCGGAGACCTGGTGTCCTGAAATATGGCCTGTATTTCAGGACACCAGGTCTCCGCCCATACAGCTTAGTTTATGCACCAGTCTCCCACAATATTCAAATGTTGTATTCAATTCTGGGTGTTTTTCTATCTATAATATGTATGTATTTACAAAAAAAAAATGTATATAAGTAGTTTATCAGCCATCTCGTTACCATAACACAATCATTAGGTTGCTTAGCTTGGGACTAGATGGCGTTGTGTGAAATGTCCAAGAATATTTATTTATTTATTTATATTTATTTATTTATTTAATTTCATGGTGTATTGTGTATATTCTATAATATTGTGATGAGAAAATAAAAATCTTATCTTATCTTAACGATTGTTTTTAATTTGACCTTTAATTTGTTGGCCTACCTAATAATAATTTTTGCTGCTTTTGCTGTGTATGGTTTAGTGTTGAGTTTTTGTATGACATAGAAAATTTCAAAATGTTCCATATCTCCAGACGATATGACGACACGGTTGGCGCAGTGGTTGAGCGATTGACTGCTGCGCAGCATGTCGCGGGTCCGATTCTCGCACGGAACAAATATTTGTACGACCTATAAGTATTTGTTCCGAGTCTGGGTGTTTTTCTATCTATAATATATAAGGTCAGTCGGGGCAAGTGCGCCATACTTTTTACATACTTAGATGACTTCGATGCTAAATTTTTTTTTTAATGCAGACAAGATGAGTGTACATTTATTAGATAATATAAATTTGGTATTTTGTAGCTGCAAGAAACGTCGATTCAAGCAAATCTATCATTAATTTTATGATATTTTATAAGAAATTGTGAAACATGGATATATACATATATAAAAAAAAAACGATAAAATCGTACGTTACCAGAAAAATAGATAATTTATTCAATAGGGCATAAATAACTAAACGCATTACTCTTGGTTTTTTTTATTTACTCGTCCTATAGGCTACTGCAGCTTCCTTGAAATTTGGGGCAAATGCGCCATATAATAGCAATCAGGGGTTCTTAAACTTTTATTTATTATTTATTTATATATACTTTATTGTACACCACAAAAATACATAACAAAAGAAAACATATACACTACAAAACATACAATGGGCGGCCTTATCGCTTTCCGCGACCTTTTTTGCTCTTTTTTTATACAAAGTGAAAACTGTTGTATTTATGTAAAAATGGTTAGTTTGGCTGGAATAATAGATATCTTTAATAATAAACCAAATTAGACTGTTATTATATTACTTTTATTTATTTTAAAACATACAAAAGTAGGTAACAATTTTTCCATCGACGCGATAGGACACAAATACTTAGAATCTAGTGAATGGCACTCAAGAACATCTGAAAGACAATAATTTTAGGACTAATTATTGTAAGTATGGACTCGTCGGGGTGTGGATTTTACGGCAGCTGTTCAATTGCTTCTTGTCGAGAGGTCTGTGGGCAACCGGGTATGTAGATGTTGAATGATAACAGCCGGTACCGATGGTTTACCGGCCACCCATCCATAGACTGATCGCGCCAAAGTGCTTAGGTTGGATGTAGGCGCCCATAAAGTAAAAAACAAAGGAAATGACAAATACGATGGTTTTACTGTAATAAAAATCAAATTAAGTACTTAAAAATCGTAGCACAAGGCTTTTACTAAACCCGACTTCTCATCCTCCGTCTACATCACAAGACCCTAAGCACATCCAGACAGTAAGTTCTCAATAAAAAACCATTACTCTTTTTCAGGGGCAGTCGGGTAAGAAAACATCTGAATAATAAACGTTGACAACTTCTGTCTCGGGGGAAGTGCGCCATTCTACCAACAACTTAGGCGCACTTGCCTCACTTGACTTTTTAGAGGTCAAGATTTTAAATTCTATAAAAAAACATTAATTTCACTATCTAGGAGTAAAATACAAAGATAGATTTAAAGAAAAACATCTAAATTCTGTACTCACCTCATTGGTTTCCCGCAACACGTAAAATATTTTAAGATTTAAGGGGATTCATAACACGTGCGCATCTCTGATAACAGGTTTAAATGACACTAAAACTAAAATGGCGGATATATCAAGTTATGGTGAACAGAGGCATCTGTGATTGTGAAGCGGAACTGTGTGTTAGTTTGTTGCATGGATGTAAGATGTATAATATCTGTAGTTTTCGATATTTTTATGGTAGATGCACTTACCCCGTCGGCGCACTTGCCCCGACTGACCCTATGTATTTACAAAAAAAAATGTATATAAGTAGTTTATCAGCCATCTCGTTACCATAACACAAGCATTAGGTTGCTTAGCTTGGGACTAGATGGAGTTGTGTGAAAAGTCCAAGGATATTTATTTATTTATTAATTTTTTTCCTCAATGGTGGCGCTGTTAGCAGCTATGGGTACTCAATGGTGGGGCTGTTAGCAGCTATGGGTACTCAATGGTGGCGCTGTTAGCAGCTATGGGTACTCAATGGTAGTGCTTTTAGCAGCTATGGGTACTCAATGGCTTGGCCCTCACAATGCATGACGCTTTTCATGTCGCTGTATCCATCCATCCATCAAAAATATCAAGAAAACATTTTAAACAGAAATTATATTCAAATGGAATAAGAACGGTAGCATCAATTTGGCTGAAGAAAAAAGTAACCATGAACACCAGGTCACCAGCAGTATCAGACATAACGTTTTACTAACGACTAGGTACATATTAATTATAGACTAAGAGGTCACAGGATTTTTCGTAACGATCATGGATACGGTTAGATTTACTTCGAAGGGTTGTAGAGTAGTCCCCTAATGTGAATGACGTCGGTCTGCCTGCTCTGAGTGGTTGCAACTTCGAGTTATAGCGCTTACAAGAGGCGTCATTGTTACGAAAAAAAACAATCAGGGAAATGGTCAGTTTTGGTACACATTCAAAGTATGGCGTCTCCGCAGATGAAAAAAGTTGGTCTGCCGGCTCTCACTGGTTGCATTTCAGAGCTATGATGCGCGCAACATTGTTGCAAAAATAAAACGATAAGAGAAATGGTCAGTTTTAGTACCCATTCGAAGTATGGTGTCTCCACAGGTGAAACGAGTTGGTCTGCTAGCTCTCAGTGGTAGTATTTCAGAGCAATCGTTGTGTATGCAAGACGCTTATTTTTGGAGAAAGCCTAAAAAATACATCAAAAAACGGGACAATAGGCGAATTTTTCAAGTGCACGCCGGCCGGTGTCGTACCCCCACCCTACACCTGCGCCCGCTGCGTGACCGTTCCCCCTGTAAAGGAATAGGGAAAAAGCTAGAGGTGTCAAGAGGTTTCAATAAGAGAAATGGTCAGTTTTAGTACCTATCCTAAGTATGGTGTCTCCACAGGTGAAAAGAGTTGGTCTGCCGGCTCTTAGTGGTTGTATTTCAGAGCTTTGTTATACGCAAGGCGCTTAGTTATAGAAAAATTCAACTTAACGGTAATCAATAAAATAAAGAATGAAATCGAACAAATCCAATTTTTAATGATTCAACTTGTTACTTTGGGTAAATCACAGATTAATCATTTTGTAGAGTATTTCATTTGTGCAAAATGATTAATTTTCATTTGTGCGAAATTTAGAAAACAATTTGAATTACGTTTAGTTACAGTTTTTTTTTTTATTTTTAAACGAAAGATAAAGTTAAAATTGAGGTATTGTAGCCATGCAACGCCAACATTTGACGAGGGCGGAGATGTTACGAGCTGTGGGAATGCTGGAAGCTGGGTCTGTTCAGCATAATGTTGCTGAGGCCATAGGGACCCACCAAAATGTAATTTCAAGATTGTGGACACGCTATCGTGCTACAGGTGAAGTAGCGGACAGGCACCGGGGGCCAAGTCGCATCACTACCCCCAGACAAGACCGATTTTTGCAAATTACTGCGCGAGCTCAACCAAATACAACGGCGACTCAATTGGTCCAAAGGCTGCGAATGGAACACCAAGTGCTTGTGAGTGACCAAACTGTAAGGAGGCGACTGCATGAAAGCAATCTACGCTCTCGTAGACCACTCCGGGTCTCACCTTTACGGAGAGGCAATCGTGGAAGACGATTAGAATGGGTTCGGAACCACGTGGACTGGGGCCGTGAGCAATGGTCCAATGTGCTGTTCACGGATGAATCCAGGTTCGGCTTCCATACAGATTCACGAAGGACGCGTGTTTGGCGAGTTCCTGGACGATGGAGCCGTCTTCAGAACCCTCAGAAATTTCACCCATACCAAGGAGGAATAATTATGGTTTGGGCAGGAATTCGTCTTGGAGGACGGACGGATCTCGTTTGGTTGCGGGGCAATATGACGGCAGAACGATTCGTCCAACAGGTGCTGGGGCCCGTAATCTTGCCCCACAGAACACAAATGGGGCAAGATTTCCTGCTCATGCACGACAATGCCCGGGCACACACGGCGAGAACGGTAGCAGCTTGGTTACATACACACAATGTTAGGGCCTTAGACTGGCCTGCTCAATCACCAGATCTAAATCCCACTGAGCATGCGTCGGATATGCTGCAAAGAAGAGCTCTGAAGGAAGTTCCTGAAAATCTGGCTACAGAAGATCAACTTTTTGCGCACCTCAGAAGGACATGGGACAATATTCCGCAGCCAGACATTGACAACCCTGTTCTGAGCATGCCGAATCGTTGCCGATGTGTTATGAACATCATGGGCGCTTTCTCAGACTACTAACTTCAAGTTTATAAACACAAATTAAATGATTTTTCTATTTTTTTCAGGTTTTACTCACAAATTAAAAGTTAATTCATATACGGTTTCCGTCTATGCTTCATTTTTAGGGTTCCGTACCTCAAAAGGAAAATACGGAACCCTTATAGGATCACTCGTGTGTCTGTCTGTCTGTCTGTCCGTCTGTCCGTCTGTCACAGCCAATTTGCTCCGAATCTAATGTACCGATTAAGTCAAAATTTGGTACACATGGATTTCTGTGACCCAAACACGTACAGTTAAAGTAAATATATGAATTTTGAATATGAGAGTCACTTTTAGGGGGAAAATAAGAAAATTAAAAAAAAAAGTTTTGTAAACTGTACCGAGTGACATATCAAATGAAAGGGCTTACTATGAGGGTCTCAAATATATTTTTTTTTATAATTTTAAAATTTATTGTTTTAAAGTTATTTAAGAAAATAGACGAAAATTGACCATTCCCCCCCCTTATCTCCGAAACTACTGAGCCTAAAATTTTGAAAAAAATACAGAAAATAGTTCTATACCTGTAGATTACAGGAAAACCTATAAGAAGTCTGTGGTCTTAAAATAACATGGTAAATCTATACAGGGTGTTCGGCGCATGGACCGACACAATTTTTTGGGGCATTGGGGGTGTCATTTGCTAGGTTTCACCTAAAGACCTCCATGTCCTAAGTGTGACGGTAATTGAGATATGTTTTTTTTTTGTTCTTTCTTTGAATTACCCAAAATCTCGCCTTTGAATCGATATATTTTTTTTGTTTATGGTTGTAAAAGAACAAAATAATTTTTATTATAGTCTACAATGTATTCTTATTCGAAATAAAATAAAAAAATATAATTACCGTAATAAATCTTTTCTTAAAACACTCCACAACTGACTCTATAACTAGTATTTTGACTACATTTGAATTGTTTTTCATAGCGTGTAGCATACCCTTAGAAAGGGTACAAGCTAAAGAACTTTTTGAGATAAAAATAAGGTCAAAATGACTTTATTTAAAAAAAAATGAATTTAAGAGTAGTAATTTTTCATACATTTAAACATTTTTAAGACTTTGGAAGCACATAAGTCATTTTCTACTGATAAATTACATCAAATAATAATTTATTTAGAATAAAAATACATTGCAGACTATTATAAAGTTTATTTTGTTCTCATAGACTTATAAAAAAAGATGGACTCCGCGCCACGCATATCGAAAGTGAAGCACAGTAAGTATGCCGGACCGTTTGTACAAACACGCCTCGCGCACACATTTACATCACAGTATGCCGACCGGCCACCATTACGTGACACGAGCGACGGCGTCTTTGCAGGTACTCAAATCATGCACACATAGATCGGTACGGTGCTTCACTTTCGATATGCGCGGCGCGGAGTCCATCTTTTTTTATAAGTCTATGTTTGTTCTATTGCAACCATAAACAAAAAAAATATAGCGATTCAAAGGCGAGATTTTGGGTACTTCAAAGAAAGAACAAAAAAAAACATATCTCAATTACCGTCACACTTAGGACATGGAGGTCTTTAGGTGAAACCTAGCAAATGACCCCCCCAATCCCCCAAAAAATTGTGTAGGTCCATGCGCCGAACACCCTGTATATATAAAAAATCAAAGTCCTGACTGAGTCACTGACTAATATACCAACGCACAGCCCAAACCAATGGACCTAGAGACTTGAAATTTTGCACATAAGGGGGTAAAATAGGGGATGAAAGTTTGTATGAAAAATCCTATCCCTTGATAATAAATTAATAGACTTGAAACTTAGCACGAATATTAATCTAAGTAAATTATAAAGTTTCTCATTTTTAGTTTTCCTAAACTACCCCCTTTTTTTTTTTTTTTTTGAGGGTGGGAAATCATCAAATAACTTCTCCCGCTCTGGGTGGAGCGGAAGGGCGTGTCAGACTTTTACTGACTAAAACCCACCCGTGTTCCTTCAGTTGCCTATGCCAGGGCCGCGGTAACCCCTTCGGACAATCCGCGACCCCAGCGGCGTCGGCCCTATTGGACCCCGTCACTTGCTGACATCTCTTTGAGGCGCGCGTGGAACACAACGCGCCGTCGACTCGGGCCTGGTCCTTACCGGACGACGAGCTACCAGCTGCTCACCGTCCGCAGGCCCGCGCCTACGGTGGCCGGAAATCGCCCCGCGATTCCCCGCCTTATGCGAAACAGGAACCTCCCGAAACAACCGTGTCCGGTGAGGACCTGCGTCAGGCGGAAGGTGAGGACGCCGTGGCGCCTCTCTAACCACTCCTCAAAGAGGGGACTTATCGCCGCAATTGTGGCGTGCCCCTAAACTACCCTCTAAAGAGTGATTGGGGGTGTCAAAGTTTGTATGGAGGAACTTTAACACGAGGTCCGATTAACCCCTCAAGTGTCGAATGCACCCCATGTGTGCATAAGAAAAACCCTTTTTTTGTTCGGTACATAAGCTTATATCACATATATATAAATGTAAAAAAACATCATCCGATGGAAAAGCAGTCAAATCATTAGTTGTGAACTTATGGAGTTCGCAGCTAACCTTCCCTCCCCCCCCCCGCGTGTCAAATGCACCCCAAGTGTGCAAAAGGACAAAACTTTACATAATAGGTATATAAGCTTAGATCACGTATATATAAACGTAAAAAAACATCATCCGATGGAAAACATATCATTATCAGTAGTTGTGAACCTATGGGGTTTGCAACTAAACCCCAACCCTCCCCACTCGCTGGGGTTTTGGGTCTAAAATCAGCCAAACTCAGACACTTGAGGGGAACTCAAAACTCAGTTTTTATACTTGAGACCAAAAATTAAGACTAACGTGTATTAGGGTTTTCCAAAAATCTACCCCTAAGGGGTGAAAAGTTAATTTTATAGCGGAGGATTTTATTGGGGGCTTGATTAACTCTAAAATTGGTGTAAATAATGTTTGAGTCAAGTTATGGAAACATACCAGACGATTTTTGAAATTCTTTAGGTATCTGTGTTCGTGAAAACAGAATACAGTTTATATGAAAAATCTTATTAATTTGGTTAATGAACTTGAAACTTAGCACAAATACTTGCATAAGTAAGTATAATGTTTGTTATTATTAGTTTTTCAAAACTACGCCTCAAATGAGGTTTGGGGATGTTAAAGTTTGTCTAAAAGAATTTTAAAGCGCTTTGACAAGTTTCCTAACTTGACTCAAAGTACCATTTTTTTAATCGGACTAATTAAAAAAATGGTACTTTGAGTCAAGTTAGGAAACTTGTCAAACGAATTTTCACCGATTTTGACGGCATATAGCTGATGTTATAAGGAGAAACTTAGGCTATTTTTATTTTAGAAAAATAATTAGGGTTCCGCGCAAGAACATTAAAATCCATGAAATCAGACAACCACGTACAGCCCAGTACAAACTTACTAAGCCTCCGCTGTCTATTACGGCTATAACAAAAAATAATAAAAATAAGGCAAAGTTAAAAATTTAAGGGGTCGGTCCCCAATCCCCATACAATAAACTTTTCATTTTGAAAAAAAAAATAAAAAATTTAATCTAGCATGTGGGGTGTCATGTCATTATTTCATCACCGCTGCTCTCAAAACGGTGAAGGAAAACATCGTGAGGAAACCGGCATGTCCTAGAACCAAAAATTCGAAGACATGTGACATCTACCAACCCGCACAGGGCCCGCGTGGTGGATTACGGCCCACTCCCTCTCACCGAGAGGAGGCCTGTGTCCCAGCAGTGGGAACATTATAGGCTGATTATGTGTTATGTGGGATGTCATCGTCTAGAACTCATTGAGTAGAGTACAAACATATTTTTTTTTATCTTTTAAAATTAAGAAATAGGGGGCCGTAAAAGTTGTAAATTTTAGACCACTTTTGTACGAGCTCTAGCGCAACAATTCAACAAATTAGGAATTTGAAACTTCTTTATACCATGTAAGTACCATGAATACTGTATTTAATCAACAATACTGAAAACGGCGATTCATAAGGTATTTTGTTTAAACATGGGTGATTTTCTGCAACTGCAAAAAATAACCTTGTAATTCACAGTATCATTATAAAATAAGTAAAAAGTTATCTTTGCGATTGTTAAACATATAATATGGTACGGAACCCTTCGTGCGCGAGTCCGACTCGCACTTGACCGGTTTTTTTTTTCCCATAAAATCCTGAAATTTTAATCTAAGTACCTTAACCATTATTAAAAAATGGAAGAATATTAAATAACGTATCTTCTTCGTTTATACATCTATACTATAATAATATTATAAAGAGGTAAAATTTGTATGTAAGTTTGTAAGTTTGTAAGTTTGTATGTAGGGGGTAATCTCCGGAACTAATGATCCAATTCTAAAACTTTTTTCACTGGTAGAAAGCTACATTATTCCTGAGTGCTATAGGCTATAAATTATATTTATATCATGCATATTAGCCGAGCTATCACAAGTTTTGTCTAACAAGTCGGAAAAAAATACCTCTTTAAACAGACTTTTTTGCATGCGCTGCCTAAACGGTTGTTTATAATTGAGAACAATGTATGGCAGTCTGGTCCGTCTTAAATAATTCTACAAAAAAGTCCGGGACAGCATATTTCTATCTTTTATATTTTATCTTTTATACATCTTTTATTGTTTTAAAAAAGTATTTTTTAGACATACTTACGTTTGGATGATTATTTAAACAACAAAACATTAATCCTTATCAAAATAAGATATTTTATGATCACAAGGACATCATGGAGATAAGATTTGGCCTTTACAGTATGGCAATTGGTCATACAGTTTCGGAGATAATCTAAAACGCAAAATAACTCTAATTCATACCGGTTCCTCTTGAGCAAACATGTTTAGAGCGGACGTTTTACCAATTTACCCATAGATGGCGTTGTGCAAAATGTCGATGGAATACAGCGGAAGAGTTTGTTTTTTTGTTAGTTTGTTTGAACGCGCTTTCTCTGGAACAACCCCAGTCGGATTTGAAAAAATCTTTTTGCATTTTATAACCGAGTTCTTGAGGAGGGCTATAGGCTATTTAACATCACGCTAGGGCCCTTAGGAGCCGAGCGCGAAGTAATAGCGCGGGCAGGCGATGCGGAAGGATATAGGCTATTTAACATCACGCTAGGGCCCTTAGGAGCCGAGCGCGAAGTAATAGCGCGGGCAGGCGATGCGGAACGATATAGGCTATTTAACATCACGCTAAGACGCTTAGGAGCCGAGCGCGAATAGCGTGGGCAGGCGATGCGGAAGGATATAGGCTATCTAACATCACGCTAGGGCCCTTAGGATCCGAGCGCGAAGTAATAGCGCGGGCAGGCGATGGGGAAGGATATAGGCTATTTGACATCACGCTAGGGCCCTTAGGAGCCGAGCGCGAAGTAATAGCGCGGGCAGGCGATGCGGAAGGATATAAGCTATTTAACATCACGCTAGGGCTCTTAGGAGCCGAGCGCGAAGTAATAGCGCGGGCAGGCGATGCGGAAGGATATAGGATATTTAACATCACGCTAGGGCCCTTAAGAGCCGAGCGCGAAGTAATAGCGCGGGCAGGCGATGCGGAACGATATAGGCTATTTAACATCACGCTAAGACCCTTAGGAGCCGAGCGCGAATAGCGTGGGCAGGCGATGCGGAAGGATATAGGCTATCTAACATCACGCTAGGGCCCTTAGGAGCCGAGCGCGAAGTAATAGCGCGGGCAGGCGATGGGGAAGGATATAGTATATTTAACATCACGCTAGGGCCCTTAGGAGCCGAGCGCGAAGTAATAGCGCGGGCAGGCGATGCGGAACGATATAGGCTATTTAACATCACGCTAAGACCCTTAGGAGCCGAGCGCGAATAGCGTGGGCAGGCGATGCGGAAGGATATAGGCTATCTAACATCACGCTAGGGCCCTTACGAGCCGAGCGCGAAGTAATAGCGCGGGCAGGCGATGGGGAAGGATATAGGCTATTTGACATCACGCTAGGGCCCTTAGGAGCCAAGCGCGAAGTAATAGCGCGGGCAGGCGATGCGGAAGGATATAAGCTATTTAACATAACGCTAGGGCCTTAGGAGCCGAGCGCGAAGTAATAGCGCGGGCAGGCGATGCGGAAGGATATAGGATATTTAACATCACGCTAGGGCCCTTAGGAGCCGAGCGCGAAGTAATAGCGCAGGCAGGCGATGCGGAAGGATATAGTCTATTTAACATCACGCTAGGGCCCTTAGGAGCCGAGCGCGAAGTAATAGCGCGGGCAGGTATTGCGATGCGATGCGTCGGGGTTGGTGGGTGGGGGGTTCAAAAAATTTAACGCGGACGAAGTCGCGGGCAGAAGCTAGTGTCTTATAAATAATTAACACATTGATAGTAATTCGCTTTTTTAAAAATATCCCTAGACCGTGTTGATGTGTGTATATTCTAGTTGTATAGTAATCTGAGGAAACTGTATCTGGGTTATGTTGTATCGTAGTTATATACATAAGTAATTTATAATTGTATACCGACTCTAGTAGAACCATTTCTATAAAAACTTCATTGAAATTGTTCTACCAGAATCGCGTCGCAACTGTCTACGGGAGCCTTTAAGCTTGTTATTGCATCTGCTTGTTTCCCAAATAAAGTAAAATAAACTAATATTACTGACGTTCCTGTCGTGCAGTGACACATTTCCTCAATATATTCGCACAAAGATATTGTTATTTCATACGATACGTCTCTTCTTTAGAAACTAATTTCATCATTCAATTGTAGGTTATCATGCTGCTCATGGGTGACCGCCTGATCGGGCTAACAACCTCCTGTTATTTGCAGATGACCTTCAAAGTGTTTATTTTTGACCATCTTTATCGCTACATCTTCAGCCTCAGTGGTCCCCGTACCTGTACGAAAATAGATTGAATGTCAAAACCCAAATCAATGTTGGCTATTAGAGTCAGAAATTAATTAACGTCGGGTATTTATGCAATACCTGGAGGGGTCTTCAGTTGTAAAGTAATCACATCAATCAAAACAAGTAATCAGATCTAGATTATCTTTAATATTTTGATTGCGTTGTAATCTTTCGTTTAGCAAAGTCATCACGTAGTACCGGTCAGGTACTACGCGATGACTTTGCTAACGTAGATATTACGTTGACATTTTTGCACACGCTACCTTACTCGCATTTTCCTATGTAAATTATCATTCTTAATTCGTTGATGTAAATCACCTTTTCGGACAATTTTAGGATTTCCAGGTTTTAAAACTAGGTACCGTCAAAATCTTTGATTTTCTTTGAAAAAAGCCTGGGTGAGGGTGACTTATACCTTTCAGGGATCATAGCAAAGTCATTATTAAATTGCCAAGCTTGAGCATAATTATTTAATAAAACTTTCAAGTTAAGTATTCCAATAATGTTATTTTTGGAGTTAACTTCGTATTCATGTACCTAATATCTAATCACATAGTAGGTATAATCAATCTTGTTTTGACAATGATGTTATCCGCGTCGCAGATCTCGTGGTGTGCAAATTTGCACAAAAACCTGCTCCTTTTGCACACATCGTTCGTGTTTGCATGCGGATCGTATTTTGTGAGTGCAAAAAAGATAACAAAAAAGTTCTATTCAAGAAGTTATTTTAATACTGTTGTTATTATTTCAGAAAGGTCAAATAGAAGCATTGTAGGTACTGGCAGACGTCCAGTATGGTTCATTCATCAGCAGTTCACTGACTGCGTCATCTCAGTTCGGCTGTCGCAGATGTCAAATAATCACAGAAACATGAATTGAATGTAAATATGTAAATAGCTACAGTTTTTGGGCTAGCTAATGAGCGCAAGATCCCATCAACATAATAATTTCATACAAACATTCTTGCTACAAGGCTGAAAATGAAAGTAATAATAAAAATACTGCCAAAACAGAAATATGGATTAAAGAGTAAGACTATCGGAGGACCTCCGATAAACTCTCACCAATAGCTGTTATGGATTTGACAAACTTACTTATTTATTAGGCAAAGTTCTTTCTTAGCTAAGTGTTTAGAAGGCTCAATCTCAGAATAGATTCTTAAAATACCAGATTCTCAAAACACCTGATTCTTTATATGAACGTCCATTTTCATTTGAGTTGTTCGCAATACCTGAGAAATAAATCTCCAAGTCTCCAAAGTGCTATTGTATTGAAATTGATATTTAAAAAAAAAACTTTTTTGACGAAAAAAGGTCAAAATTGTAGACAAATGATATTGACATAAAAGACAACAATAAGTAAAACGCCCGCCGACGAATAGTAAAAGAGCTAATGTTGGTCTCGCTCTGTGGGAATCAAATCACGACTCACGCGCACCGCTGTGAAAGGATACCGGGACGACTGGCTCTAATACAGCGGGATTACTTTTGCTATTGGAATTTGGAAATTGAAATGTATATTTTTTAAACTTTGGAATTTAAGAAATAAAAAGCACCTAAGTAAAGCTGCAAAATCCAAATGATGAACAATCGCAAGAGAAAAGAATAAAGGTAAAGAGTGGAGACAGACAAAATAACGGCATATACCTACATATGTGTTTGTCTGTGAAAATGCATTTAAGTATGAAAAGATTAAACAAGAAAAATTAACACATAATTACGGAAACGAAATATTCCTCAACTTAGAAATCATGAACAATCTCAAAATCTTACACCCTTATTCATAAAAAACTAAAATCCTCTATAAACCTATTTCAGTAAAAGTGTTTTGTCTTCTTCTTTCAAACTCAAATCATAATTCGAAAGAAATTGTCTAAAGACACTAAAACAAAATAGGTTAACTAGGTATAGGTTATAGGTTAATAGGGTAACTAAAATAGGTTTATAGAGCGTTTTTATTTTTGTATGAATACGGGGGAATAGTGTAGTTACGTTTTCCGTAACAAAAATAATATAAGGGAGATTGGTGAAAACCACTCAATGCAATATAATTTCGCACTCCACAGGAAAGAGAAAAAGACAAAAAACACATATAAAAAAAGAGAGAGAAACTAAACGATACAAAACAAAGTATAGCTAGACTTGCTTTGCACTCTCCTTATGTTCTATAACAATAAATTACCGACGGCATATTTAGAACATAAAAAGAGCACGCTGTAGAAAATCCGTGGGCAGGTTCGGATGCACCTGAGTATTTCACACCGCGACTCGCTGGCGCCGACGGCCAGTCTACTATAGTCTGTGACCCGGCTGCGTAGACGGACAAAGTCGTAGACCCTACAGCAAAAATCAAAATAAATGAAGAAATTGAAATTATGGATGATGAGGTTATTATGAAAAGTACCTACCGTTAATTCAAGATTCACTTGCTTCATTTCTTAAGATGAAGTGAAAGAGGTACTTTATACTGAACTAGCTTCTGTCCGCGACTTCTCCCGCGTGGAGGTCGCAAAATACTCCCACGGAAACGTACTATTGTAACGCGCACACCAGTGACGCCAGTCGGCATGATTTTTTCCGACATCTTCAACAATTATCGTCATATTTCAGCCAATTTACAAAAAACCGTAATGAATTACCTTTACACCTAAACCTTCCTCATAAATCACTCCGTCCATTGGTGAATACCATAAGAAAATCCGTTCAGTAGTTTTTGACATCATCGCGAACATACAGACAGACAGACGCAGCGGGGGACTTAGTTTTTTAGTTTTAATATGTAATGATAACAACTGAGAAACTATTAGAAAATATTAAGGTAATGGAACTGCAAGTTCAAAGAGAAACAAGTCGAGCAGCGGAAGACGATTTTTTTATTTATAGGAGACCTTGCATAAGGTAGCACGTCGATTTAGTGGGTCATGTTTTAAATGGTCAATTAAATATAATACTGACGTGAGGGTCAACAATTTTATTATTGTTCTCTGCCCAATTTAAGGACACGCAAGGTGAAACAAATGAATAAATCTAGACAAATTACTTAACACAATCATGTTTAACAAGGTTGTCTGGCGAAGTAAAGAAAAAATATGTGACTGAAGTCTAATTATTAAAGGAAACATGCCTATTTACGTACGTCATTTAGTTCCATTCTTCCTGTGTTTTGACTGTGAGGAAAATGTTCCTAAAATATTAACCTATATAGGAGATAGTTCAGAACTATCTCCTCAATTTTTAATGCGTATCTGCTCATCGTATCGAAATGCTAATCGAATTAATTTACAACCTCATGACAAAAGATTATTTGATAATAAAGGCAGGTCTATCCGTTGTAAAGTGGTACCACCCACTCGCAGTGAGTGGTGTCGTGGTCCACAATGGTATTAGTGCATTCCGAGCGAGCACCGCGACTCGGCTGAATGCTGGTCGAGTGCGCCCCCGCAACAGCTTATGTTACATCCACTATACTCTATCAACTAAATGGATACTGAAAATGTTTTGCCATTACCATTGCATCACAGACTCTTTACAGCTGCCCACGTGACCGGACACTGAGATATTTGATCGAAATAGTTGCACTATAAGATATTTCATTACTTTTTGAACCGTCATTGACATTATCCCACATTAGCAGACCAAACTTGCATTTTGTTTTTCCCAACTCAAGTAGGCACCACTGCGAACGCAAAAAAAACCGGACAAGAGCGAGTCGGACTCGCGCACCGAGGGTTCCGTTCCGATTTCTGAAAAAGTGTGCTATTTAGAGACATCGTTTTATTTTTCCTGTAATCTTTACATAAACTTCTATCACATAGAATATTTTCAGATTTTTCTCTTTGCAAACTTCGGAGATAAGGGGGGGGGGGGGGGGGGGAACGGTATTTTTTTTTACATTTTTCATCAAAAGTCGAACACTGTGCGTCCTAAAAAAAAATAAAAATATGTTTGAGAATGTGCAAACAGCGTTCTTTCATATGATACCCCACATGACCTAGTAGCTCCACTTTGAATTTTTAAGACCCCCTTTTACCCCATGTTGCAAAAAAAATACATATAGTTTTATTTCTTTCTTATTTGCAAAATAGTTGGGTAAACGTCATCTAAAACTGTTCCAAATTTCAAGTTCATAGCACTAGTAGTTCTTGAGATATCCAGCTGTGACAGACAGACAGACAGACAGACAGACTGAGTCACACCATATGGGTTCCTTTTTTACCATTTTGGTCAGGAACCCTAAAAATTAACACACTCTGCAAGGGTTAGTGGTTCCTATACTTCCTATAGCATAATCTGTGCTGCTCCTCCTGCGTGCTATCCTTCCTTTGAAACCAACTTATAATATGTCATATTTTAGGGCATGGGAAATCGTAACCTTTTAAAATAAATCAACAAGTCCTTACAAAATTTTCAATATATTACGGTACAGTGAAAAGCAGTTATCTTATGATAAGTAGGCAGTATTTTAATAAAATAAATTTAAGAATAATAATTTAGTTCATAGTTATCCCTTTCTTTTTATAAATCTCTTCAAAGACTTTCATCCTCTGCGGATAGACTTCGTACTTCATTCTAAACTTCCGATCTATCACTAAGCATGCTACTCTTCTGTCAGCCATAGGTTCCCATTTCGTTGTCACCAGAAAGTCCACTCGCGGTGATGGATCACTGAAATTACAAAAAATAATTAAAAATTCGATAAGCTAGCGTTTAATATTTTGGTTTAATATTTTTCTAATTGAATGCTTATCAAACTATTCAGGGATACAATGCATATGGATACAAATGACTGTTTAACCGACTTCAAAAAGGAGGAGGTTCTCAATTCGTCGGAACCTTTTTTTTGTTTTTTTTTTTTTTTGTATGTTCCCCGATTACTCGAAAATGGCTGAACCGATTTGGATTTTTCTTTTTTTGTTCGAAAGGGTATACTTCCCAAGTGGTCCCATGATCATCAAGTCGGGATCTGATGATGGAATCCCATGGAAATCGAGGAAAACCCTCAAATTTTATGGGCACACTTATATAAGTGTGCCCATAAAAATACCGAAATCGATATCGATTTCGGTATTTTTTATAGTACCTCGTGCATTTGCTCTCGGAAAGTACCATTTGGTGAACTGGAACTGATGATCACAGGTTGCGATTCGGTTACTTTAATATGGTTCATGCTCGTCAAAATGCATAATGGTGATGGTGACTTCACCATGAGCTCCAGTTCTCCTGGTTCTTACTAGGAGAACTCCTCAAAAATTAACGTCCCTGCATCGGGAAAAGCAATATTTTGTAAAAACGTGATGAGCAGTTGACATTGGGTTATTGTAACTTAGATAAATTACAAACTGACCCACTGAAAAGTGAAAAATAAAAACTTTTTTACAAAAAAAAAACACTACAAAGTGAAAAATAACTTTAATTTCGGAAGTCGGGGGCAAAAACCTAAAATACAGATCCAAAGACACCGACTTCCGAAATTAAAGTTATTTTTCACTTTGTAGTTTTTTGTTTGGAAGTCGGTTTTGTTTTTTGTTTATCCTGCTGTCTGATTTCATTTTAAAGACAGACTGCAATATCAGTACAATGCGGAAATTAGATTTTACTCACCCACAGCTAGCGAAATTCGCCCACATTTGGTTCATAGTGTTCCGCACTACTCTGTCTAAGTCAGTGAAAGGTCCAGTCAGTTTTTCACTCTTCACTATGTAGCCACCGTCGTCGCCGTGACACGCCCCCGGCCGGTCGATGTTGAAGCACTTCTTGATGTAGTTTAAACCTCCATCGTAAGAGAATTCGTACATAAACACGGGAGCATTGTGTTTGGCTATTAATGAAGCAGCAACATATATACCACCGATAAAATCGACATCCGAAAAGAAATCAATGGCATAAGCATCCTGGTCTGGATACAAATTCTCTGCTTCCAAATAATTTTGCTTTAGTGTTAGTTCTGTAGCAATTTTTTCGGAATTATCAAGAATAAACGGAAAATATTCTACGAAAACTTTTTCCTGTATGAATTTCTCCAGAGTTGGTTTGTTGTGTGATATCATAAGAAGCCCCTCTCGTGAACAAAATCCTGTCATATAAGGCACTTTGTGAAATTCTCCTTTACTTAACAACTCATACGGTGGTTTACTTAAAAATAGTTCCCAATCACCAGGTGCTTCTACAGTCGGCACAAAGCCGAAATAAAGGCCTCCTCGTGGTTTTACAGCTGATAAAACCATCATGGAATCAGTTATTAAATCTTTCGTCGACATTTTTTTTAAGAATTGCAACAGCTGGTGGTTGTCTCTCATAACTTGACCATGGAGCATCGCTATCTTTGAGGCTAATAAACGAATGTTTGGAGTGTGTTCGTGAGCCCAATGCAATAGAGATGAACCCGACTGAGCAATGGCTTTATGGAATAGACCTTTAGACATAGGCGACAATAGGAGATACTCGACGCTCGCAGCACCGGCGCTGATTCCGAAAATAGTCACATTTTTTGGGTCTCCACCGAAATGCATTATATTTCTCTGAACCCATTTTAGTGCTTGAACTTGGTCTCTCAAGCCCATGTTTCCTGGAGCTTCTTTTAGATTTAAAGCCAGAAAACCGAGTATCCCGAGTCGGTAGTTAATGCTGACAATAACTACTTTTTTATGAATGAGATAATCTGGACCGTGAGCCGAATCATCTGTGCCATTGCCAAAGAGAAAACCGCCTCCGTGAAGGAAGACCATCACTGGCAATGATTCACCACTTGTAAAAGACTTTGGTGTGTACACATTTAAATATAAGCAATCCTCATCTCCTTTTATGCCTTTCTCTTCTTTGTCAAACTGTGCACATATGTTGCAGTCTCTGGTCCCATCTCTGATTCCTTCCCATGAATCCGGTGGTTGGGGTACCTAGGAACAATAAAAATCTCTTATGAATTACTTACATCATACGCTGTATGTAGACTATAACACTATAATATTCCCACTGCTGGCCCTCAGTCCTCCTCTCTTGGAGAGGGAATGGGTCGTAATCTACCACGCGAGCCCAGTCCGTGTTGGTATATGTCACATGGTAAATATCCCGTTTGTGTTATACAATGTTAGTGAACATGAGAGTTTAATAGTTATTTATGCAACTGACCTATAATAAGGGGTATTAAAACAGGAATGTGGGTTTATCACACGAGGCGAAGCCGAGTGTGATAATAGTATGACATGAGTATTTTAATACCTAATTATGTACAGTTGCATACAATACTTTATCTACATCCATGTTAAATCCTCTATAAAAGGTTCTGAAACAGTTTTTTGCAATACTAATACTCGTATCGAACATGGCGGCCGGCGTCATAGTATACGACGTGAATTCGAATAAGTTCTTTTTTAGCGTTCCGTACCAAAATGGGAAAAAAGGAACCCTTATGGTGTGACTCAGTCTGTCTGTCTGTCACAGCTGGATATCTCAAGAACTACTAATGCTATCAACTTGAAATTTGGAATAGTTTTAGATGACGTTTACCCAACTATTTTGCAAATAAGAAAGAAATAAAAATGTTTATATTTTTTTTGCAACAGGGACTGAAAGGGGGTCTTAAAAATTCAAAGTGGGGCTACTAGGGCATGTGGGGTATCATATGAAAGAGCGCTGTTTGCACATTTTCAAACATTTTTTTTTCTTTTTTTAGGCCACATAGTTTTCGACTTTTGATGAAAAATGTAAAAAAAAATCCCCCCCCCCCCCTCCCCTTATCTCCGAAGTTTGCAAAGCGAAAAATCTGTAATTATTCTATGTGATAGAAGTTTATGTAAAGATTACAGGAAAATAAAACGATGTCTCTAAATAGATAGATAGATAGAATACTCTTTATTATGCACACCAAACCTTTTGCCAATGCCTTTTTTACTAGCATAGTTTTTCAGAAATCATCAACAAAAATTACTTATAAATGATGGTACGGAACCCTCGGTGTGCGCAAGTCCGACTCGCTCTTGACCGGTTTTTTTATTTAAATTACGGCGCTGTTGTAGTGAAACGCGCGTGCATTACAATGTTCTTTTTTTGAAAACGAGTTGCATTATGAAATTCAGTACAACATTAAAGCACCCGTTTGGATGCTATTATGGTTACCATGGTTACTATGACACTGGCTGTTTTAATGTTGGCAATAAGCTAACTGTTTCAGATACTTTTATAGAGGATTTACGGCATGGGTGTAGATAAAAACTTATATTGATGTCACATAATGTCTTCAAATTTTTGGTTCTAAGACATGCCGGTTTCCTCACGCTGTTTTCATATAGTAAAAATGATGAGATAATGTTTGCCACTGTAAACATAACATAGATATGCCTTGTCTCTTATCCATATAGGAGCACTACTTATTAGATTGTATTAGTAGAAAAGGCAGAAAACGAACGTTCGTCGGTATTCTTGCTTACATTATTTATTTATGGCTCTGAGCCCATTCGCTTACCTACTTTTATCTTATCAAACAAGCACTGATGATCATTAACTAGTAAGAGAATTTATTTAATAAGATGGCTACTTGTTTACGGAAATTACACATACATGTCTTTATGATGATTATGATGTGTACATGTCTAGTTTATTATTTTATTATGTCTACCGGCTGACTGGAATGACATACCAAGAAGAATTTATCAGCTTCTATGTAAAAGTTAGTCAATTAAGTAAGACAAGGTGTTTTTCAAAAAGTATTTGATAAATGGTAACACGAGGCCTTCATGATTAAGATCTTTCTTATTTCCATGCATATACAGGGTGTTTCTTTTAAGGTGTCAAGCCAGTGCGAGCTGATAGCAGAGTACCATACTATCGATTTATCGATTTTTTTTTTCTACGATTTTTTGTAGTTTTCGTGTGTTTACTGGCTTGACACCTTAAAAGAAACAACCTGTATATATCTATACTTTTTAGATAATAAATCTTATCGTCTTCTTTATTTACTTCTTGTTCAAGCAGTTTCTTTATCAATATCTACATAAGTTATTATTCAGAGAAACACTTGTTACATTACAAACAAGTATCAAGGTAAGTTGCTTAGACCTATCCAAGTTCAGTAGGTAAGCAAGCAAGCACCTACATTCACTTTACCTTGCGTGGACGAGGAAATAGTTTATTTAAGTACCTATGAGAAGAATATAGTCAAAGATAAACAAAAATCAATCTTATTACGATCATAAAATCACTCTCTTGAAATCTGTTATCAACAATCTAATCGGAAAAATCAAAGGTAACATTGATTGGTCAAGGCAAGGCTAATTACTATTATGTTTACATGATCAAAAGTAGTGTTATGTGATAGATCAAACAAATACAAAAACAGATAGGTACTTACACAGAATCTCAATTCGCCAATAGGCGGTTTCGCATAAGGAATCCCCTTGAAACTACAATACCTACTCGAAATCATCGAAATTCTTCAGCACCTCCCCTCTTATTTTGCCCTGTTCAGTTTCCACCACCAGTTGTTGTTCTATCATTATTTATGGTTAATAAATAAACACAATAAAATAGCTAAACAGCAATGTTTGTTGCACAACTGTTACCGACAATATTATAACCTCAAACCTGACGTTTTATTTGCAGACAGTGGCTCAGACTCAGCCCTACCGGGCAGCCCCAGCTTCCTTCACTTTATAACATTGAATTTAATTCCTTACTTTGAAGGTAGATGGCGTTTTATCAGTTTTGTTGTGCTGGTTTCCATAATAATAGGACTATTTATCAGAATTACATGTACTACGAATCTTAAGTAATAAAGTAAGCGTTAACAATATTATTCCTCTGCTGAAATTATCTTTAGAAACATCTTACCATGTTAATCTAATATTTTTTTAACGTCGTACCTCCATTATACTTTACCTTGCCCATTTCCTACTTTTTAAATCGTATCTGTTTATCTCTACTGGAATTTACATCAATAACAATAACTATCGGAGCCATTAAAAACTGTATCTTTTTAACTAATGATTCAAACCAGTTATCAAAGACTTCCAACGAACATTTTGCTCAAATCATTGATCTTTGTTTCGGCACCACAATTAGAACGCTTCACTAAACTGATTCGAATCCCGCGCAGGCGAGATAGCCGGATGCGCACCTGTGTTCCGTCGTCGTGTCGTGAGAACCGACCACGATCTCTGACGCAAACCCCTTTATTATCCTCATCTCTAACATTTCAAAGAACTTTAAACCTTACGCCCTGTTCTTAAAGATCTACAAATATTCTTATCTGCAAACTTATCGTGGCCAAGTTCATATAAGGCCATACAGAGTTCCCTGTTGTGCCATGTTTGTTGTGTTATTTTGTACGCTTTTAACATCCGCGCTATTATCGCAACTTTTTACCGTAGTTTAACCACGTTTCAAATCATAATTTTATTAATTAGGTTGTTAACTCAAAATAATATCACCTACATCACAGAGAAAAGCACTTCTCTCATGTAGGTAGAAGAAAAGCGTAAAGTACATAGGCCATTTAATTTTACTCAAGAAATAATAGTTTAGCATCATACACTTCAAGTGGAAATTTCCTGAGGGCAGTCGGAGTTCAAAAGGAAACATTTTTTAGGTACTTAGCAGGTTAAAAATGTTTCCTTATTTACCTTATTACCCACTGTTTATTATCAACTGTGAAGTCTGACAGCAAGTGCTGCAGGATCGGACGAACTCAATGGGTTTACAAAAATATCGTCGCTAATCTAACTAAGTGACGTAACTGATTGAAAGAAAATTTTACAGGGCAAGTTATTTTTTATTTTTTTGTAGACTGTAGATATATCGGTCTCGATTTTTGCATTATCATGGGGACCATAAGGCAGTACATACGCCGATAAGGCAGATCGATGTGACTTGGAAAATGTGTCAAATTACTATAGTTAGGTCGGCTATCGGCTTAGTCCAAAATGCCAGATACGTCAGTTAGTTAAATTAGCGACGATGTAAGAACAATGAAATTTTTTGTGACTATTATAATTAATTATCGTATATAACAGTCACACGGGTCGATTGATCAGGTTAAGCTACGCTTGCCGCGGCTGGTCCGTGGATGGTTGACCATCTTTACATACCTCTCCGTGCCTCACCGTTGGTCCCGGCTGTTATTCGTGGATCTTTAACAGTCGCATCCAATCTTACCATGGGGTACCTAGCTATCGTATTACCCAGTATGTACAACAACCTGGGTTGTGGAGGTCGGCTAGGCAGTTGCTCCATATAAAATACTGGTATTCAGCTGCATCCGCTAAGACTGGAAGCTGACCCCAAAATAGTTGGAAAAAGGCTAGGCAGATGCAGATGCAGATGCAGTATCGTATTTATAATACCCCCAGAAGAATACTATATTAATTTCCTAATTCATATCTTGTATTTTCGGCAATATTAAACAGACACCCTACACTCGCACACGTGAATAGTTTGCGAAATGCTGTGTGCTTCGTGTGAACCCGATCACGATCTTTTTACGGTTTTCCAGACCGGCAAAAAGTGTTTGAATTATAATTCATTGAATCAGCCTCTATAGATACCCGGCCCGGATTCCTTTGAGCCAATTTTGTCTATTTGTTGTACATACCAATACAATTAATATGTGTGTGAAAATATCGGCACCTTTAAGCCTTTTTTGCTTTTGGAAAAAAAAACGTAGAATAAGCATGTTTGTGCACATGTAGGAAAGTTACTCTTCGGTTTATGCAGGTTCGAATAACCTCAAAACCAATAGGAAACTATTGTTGTGTTATTGGGAAGACTTTGTACTCGACCTGACTAATCCTGATCGGTATTGGGCATTTTGGCTAACTTAATAATAATTATAATTGGCGACTTTATTTTTAAAGGCATGCAGGCGTTGCAGCAATAAGTACTTATGTAAGAGTTATTCTTTCAACGCAAAATGTGGTGAAAGCTTTAAAAGTATTTTTGGCTTTATTCTGGACATAGAACGTTCAACATAAAAGCCCAATGTTGTAGCCCAGCGGCTAGCCTCCTTCATGTCTTCTTCCATAAACCGTCAGTATTGTTTATTCTGGACATAGAACGTTCAACATAAAAACCCAATGTTGTAGCCCAGCGGCTAGCCTCCTTCATGTCTTCTTCCATAAAAGCCCAATGTTGTAGCCCAGCGGCTAGCCTCCTTAATGTCTTCTTCCATAAACCGTCAGTATTGTTTCTCAGGGTCTACACGGGCATTTTCTTTAATAATTCATTCTGTCTCATATGTGTTCCGTGATTAAGTGTCAATTAAGTATTCAAGAGCCGTCAAACTGTATTCGCTTTGGACAATGGTGGCAGGGCCGGTCTGTGCTTTCATGTGACCGCGCAAGCGCGGAGGCGGCCATAAATCGCGATGCGCGAGCGCTGCCCAGCTTCTTTTGTGTGGTGTGAGTTTATTCCTCGTGCGCACAGGGCTTGGCAGACGTGTGTGGGTGGTGCGGCGTGATTGTGTGCACAATTGGTGTGCGCGCAGGTGTGTCCGAGACTGGCCGGCGCCGGCGCACATTCCTCCGGCGGTCACGGCGCCGCGGCGAGTGCGTACTTGATGATTGCGGACACGACTCATGCCGTCATGCGCGTTCCCAAATGACACTAACACCTCAAGTATTCGATATAAATTCTGTGCGTAACCACTGAAGCTCATTGTTAATCATAAATGTAGTTAGAATAACAATAAATATTAATAAACAACTCCGAGTTGGTTTGCAGATCATTATTAATTATTTCAGTGTATGGTAGGCAGATACCATATTAGAAAAAATTGGGATCATGATCTGTGCAGCAAGGAGGCAATGTTTGTTAGATAATTCCAAATCAAGAAACTACGATGGAATGGAATTGACAATGATGGCTAAATGATATCAAGCCAATAAACCACCAACAGTCTAGAATAGCGAAGCCAGTAAGTACAAAGATAGCTAGAGAGAGATTGAGTCTGTGTTGATGATACCTACTACTTCCTTCAACTTCAAACCAAAGTATAAAACCAAAGTTTAAGCTACCAGAACTGTTAGCGCCATCTATCCATTCAATGTGGACTCACTCTGCACTGCTTAGTAATTGACGCAAAAAAAATATCGTTTCGTAGAAAGACCTCAAGCACAATAAATATTAAAATAATTAATCCTGACAATGCGCTAAGTACTTACCTAAAAGTAAAGTGATACCCAAACTTATTAGCCTTATTTTCTATATTCAATACCTATATATTGCAACATTTGCTATTGATAGGTAGATTTAATGAAGTAGATACCAACCGAGCATACAGAATACCGAATAGGTACTTACCGAAGTTAAATCTTATGAATTTATAAATACAACGGAATGGAACACAATATATACGTAAAGTTGCCTTTTAAATTTTCAGGATTGAAACTGTGATTGGAACCATACGTAGGTAGTAGGTGTATTTTGTTAATGAGACACAGAAAACCGGAATGCTCACGGTTTGGATAATCTACCTTTCGTAAACCAATCAAATGAAATTACCTGTGAAAGCACATGTGTTTTGTTATATTCTGAATAACTACGGATAAAAAATATGTTATTATTAACTGAAAACAAATTGCGTAATAACTGACCTGGCACGAAGTTTAAGTACTTAGTGCTGAACGTCACACCTTTTTATATAAAACACATAAACCATACATGATGATGACCATACAAAATCACGTCTATAAATACGGACGTAAAACTTCAAGTGATTGTAAATTAAAATGGCGACAAGAGTAAAAACGAAGCAAGGCGTGTTAGTTGGAGCAAGAAGAAAAACTCAAGGCAGTTTTGAATACGACGATTTTCTTAATATTCCTTATGCCAAACCCCCCGTAGGAGATCTACGTTTTAGGGTAAGAATCAACTTTATTTGCTAAAAACTTTAACAACCACTACCACTTACTCACTTACCACTACTACTTTATCACTTACTTATTTATTTATTCATAAGGCTACTACAACAGGTAGCAATCACAGTAGGTAGGTATATCACTAAATTCATATTATAGGTTTCGGCCAGATTATCGAAGCATTCCCATTTGAGCACCTATTTTCTGAGCACCGATTTTTACAGCACCCAAGGTATTCCCATTTGAGCACCTACGGTCCAGTAGCTTCTAGTGATGGGGTGTTTATTAAAACATATCGATACAAACATTCTGAAAGTCAAGATCTGCCTCCTAAAGTCACTGACCTTGACCTCAAGGACACCAACCATGAATATTGACCTGTTACTGCTCCTAAGAATCGCTGATCTTGACTTTCGGAATGTTAACGTTGAGATCAAGGTCAATGACCCTGCGGTTAAAGTCAATGACCCTGAGTTCAAGGTTAGTGACCTTTGGAGGCGGATCATGATTTTCGGAATTTTGACCTTGAGGTCAAGGTCAGCCTTAGGAGACCTTAGGAGAATTGCAGAATTTGACTTCCGGAATTTGAACTCGAGGTCAAGGTCAATGACCCTGAAGGCAAGGCCAATGACCCTGAGGTCCAAATCAGTCACTTTAGGAGCATCACAGATTTTGACCTTCCAAATTTTGACCTGGACCTCAAGGTCAAAATTCCGAAAGTCAAATTCTACAATTCTCTTAAGGTCACTGACCTTGACATCAGGGTCAGGGTCATTGACCTTGACCCCAGGGTCAGCATTGACCTTGACCTCAGGGTAGTATCACATGCTCTCTCCATTAAGCAAAGGTCTATACCATAAGGCGATAATGCAATCAGGATCAGTTCAGAATCCCTGGGCTATGGACACTCCAGAAAATCTCAAAGATCTTGTTTTAAAACTAGCACAAGAACTCCAATATCGAGGGCCATTGAACGATTATCGTGCAATATACAATCATTTGATGAGTGCTCCAGCAGAATACATAAAATTAGCGGCTTACAAAGTTCCCAACCCCCCCATGGTGAAAGAAGTTTACTATGGATTTGGACCAACGGTTGAAAAGGATTTAGGAACTGGGGATGCATTTTTAACAGAACTTCCATACGAATTATTAAAATCTGGAAAATTCAGCAAGGTTCCTGTTCTCAGGGGATTTACTGATTCTGAAGGATTCATAGAAGCTGGAATTAAACCTTATGATATCAAAGAAGTTACTACGTTTAAGAACTATGCAGATTTTTGGAGATATCCGTTGAATGCTACTATAATGCATTCTATTATAATGAAAGGTTACGACATGTTTACGATAGCTACACGGGGAATGACATCGAAAGACCTGCTATTGACTTCTTTGGAGATTTTGACTTTGTAAGCGATATCATCGAAAGCTCTAAATTGTTGGTCAAACACGGAGTGCCGTTATACTTACCTATACGAATTTACTTATTTTGCTAAAAGCTTTAAACCGATTTAACAAAACTGGACCAGCTCATGGTGACGATACAGCTTACACAATACAAATCGAGCCCGTTCCGAAACTCACGCAAGACGATATTGTTGTTAGAAACAGAATTTCCAAGATGTGGACCAACTTCGCCAAAACTGCGTAAGTAAGAATTAAGTACTAAATACTCAACTCTGTGAACTTTCTAATTTGATTCAAAAGTAACAGTCGTTTTCCTTAAGCTTCAAGAATCTGTCAATGGGAATGTATCGTCATACTCATGACTTGCGTAATTTGTAAAGATCTAATGATCGCGACTGAATTGACTGGACGCTGACCCAATATCGTTAGAAAATGTTACGTTTAAACAGCTCCTGGTTTTTACTTTTTTCCTCGTTTATTATTGCAGTAACCCTACTCCGAACACAAGCCCCCCGCTACCCCTATACGGGCCCCCCTACAGCAGCAGCGAACAGTTCTTCATGGTGATAGACAAGGACCTGTACATCCAAGCAAACTACGGTGGAGAGAGAATACCGATATTTGAGGAAATTATGAGAAAGTATCACCGGTGGTTTAAATTAGGTGGGTATTAATTTTTTGTAACGTGTTCAATTAATTCTGTTGTAATAAATGATTCTGAAAATTTATTGCCTTCCCATTTAGCAATTAAAAACTTTAATAGGTATATCTGACATAACTACAACTACTCTACTTTTTAGGAGTTCACATCATCATAATTATTTTATTCCACTCCCAAGAGGCTTTTTTTGCAGTCAGAGTTCACACCATACATATATTATAAATATTTTTGTAGAATACGTAACGAAATGTTTTAGAAAAACCAAATAAGTATTACTAAACAATGTGAGTGTATTTTTTTTAGAACGGCCATACTATGGTCTATACGAGCTTTGCTCTGGTGACAAAAGACAAAAAGAGTTTTCCCAAATATGAAACCTAGCTAGATCGATTTTTCGCCCCCGTAAGCCCCTATATGACAACTTCCTTCGAAATTGTTAGAGCCGTTTTCGAGAACGTGATTACAAATATATACGTAGGTATAAACAAATATTGCCCATTTAATGGTATAGGATTTCAAGGTCATCCATTCTTTACCGGACGCCCTGTATACCAAAATGAACGTCCGTAGCATTCTATGTCGACTATAGTGGGAAATAAAAGCATCTTCACTTATTATGTACTTACTTACGTGTACCATCATTACTTAGTTACATAATAACAACAACGTTGCGTACTCTACCTATTCAACTTATTTTTTTGTTATTTTACTTACATAGTGTTTCTCAAACTATCTGGACTTAAGGCTGCAGTCTTGCAAAATTCACTCGCGACGAATTATTTGCGCAACTTTGTATTTTTTTTAAACAAAAGTAATGAAATAACATGAAATATTATTATAGCACGTGAATAACCATAATATAAGTAATAGCTGGTTATTTTTTTTAAGTTCATCTGGGTGGATTATGTTAGGTAAATCAAGCGTTAAATACAGCTCTTTCGCGCCAACAACATTTCGAGTTAGGTTTGTGCGCTTACATTGGTCAATACAAATTTTATTTAGAAAATCTGTTCAGGACATATTTGTTCCCAAATTCTCGTCATAAAAATGCGCTAATTACTTTTTAAAATATCTTTAATTTTCTTAATTCCGATGCCGCAATGTCATCGAAATTCTCTGTTTTTATCACTTAATAAACGGTTTGTTTCATAATAACAATGCATCGTATGCATGTAAAATTTGTTTGGTTTAATGCCAAGAGTTCAATAAAGCAAACGCTAAAAAAAATTGCTTCTAATTCTAAATCATCTTACTTTAACAGTAATAATAATCTCAAAAGACTTCCAAAACGCTCCGACCCACTAAGGAATTTCCCTCGCAATTCTTGTTCATAAACTGGTGTAATTTTCAGGTATCAGGTACTAAAGTTACGTAAAAATGTGTGATAATTTATAGATGGTTTGTGTCTGGCGATGTTTGGCAGCAACGATTGGTCTGACTGTGTACTAATACCACAGTATAAAAACATGATACATGATGACCTAGACTGTGCTAATACATAGTATTGAAATAGTTCTTTGAGTATCATAAATATATAAAAACTAGCTGCATCCTGCGGTTTCACCCTCGTAGACCGGAATAAAAAGTAGCCTATATGTTAATTTAATCCAGGGTAGTAGCTATCTACATACTAAATTTCACCCAAATCGGTCCCGCCGTTTGAGCGTGAAGAAGTTACAAACATACAAACACACACACACACCTTCACACACACTTACAAACTTTCGCCTTTACAATAATAGTGTGATGTGATTAAGACTCAGACTATAAGATGACGTATTTTTTTTGCGAGCTTTAAAGCGTCGTCCGACGGAAAAACCGCCGACGGGAAGTGTCTTCGCCCTCGTGGATGTCAATACTTTCCTATTTGAATCGGATTTTGCTCACAATTTCATGGGTTTTCATTTTTTTACGCGGAACCCTATTTTTTTTCTAAAATAAAGGTAGCCTAAGTTACTTACCCCTATAACATCAGCAATCTGCCAGTGAAAGTCCCGACAAAATCGGACTAGCCGTTTCGGAGATTAGCCGGAAAAAACAGACAGACAGACAAAAATTAGTTTTTTTGTTATAAGTTATAAGTATTGATACGAGTACTTATCCCATAACTCTAGCTAGGATATTAATAAGACCATCATTTCGAACAACTTTTACTATGGGACCAAACCTGAAATCGCGAAAAAAAATTAGCAGTTCCCTACATTTTGACGAGTTAAGCGAACATAATGTAGGCTGTTTTTTTTTCGCGATTTCAGGTTTGGTCCCATAGTAAAAGTTGTTCAAAATTATGGCCTCGTTAATAATACCCTAGAGTTATGGGATATCAAAAGAAACAAGTTGTATACCTACTTTCATAAAATATACCTACATTCAGTACAAAGCTGTTATTTTGACGTTACAAACAGACACTTCAGTTTTATTTATTTTACAGATAACTGATAATAAATTAAGATGATTCCTAAATTATCTGTTGTATAAGTAAACAAGTTGGTCCAAATCCATTCGACATCAAAATAAAGTAAATATAACAATGCACATGAATCAAAAGTTTGAGTACCTATTGCTGGAAATCTCGCCTAAGCATTTGATATAAAAGTCCAAATTTGTACTTGCTCGTATCAGAAGTTTGTCCATCACGTTACACGTAATAGCGCCCTTTATTATATTGGAACCATGACGACAAAAGTACAAATAAAACAAGGTGTCCTTGTAGGCGCGAGAAGGAAAACTCAAAGCGGTTTCGAATATGATGATTTTCTTAATATTCCTTACGCCAAACCTCCAGTGGGAAATCTACGATTTAAGGTGAGATCAGTTACGTAATAATAAGCTATAACCCAAATGCAGTAGTAATAGTAACAATAGCAAGTAGTATCCGTACCCGAAGGGTGCCAAAGGGAACGCCATTACCAAACCTACGCTGTCCGTCCGTATGTCTGTCAGCGGGCCGTACCTCATGAACCGTAATAGGTAGACAGATAAAATTTTCACCGATTGTGTATTTCTATTGCCGCTACAACAAATAAAATTGAAAATTAAAGGGGTTCTCCATAAAAAAACCTGTTTTTTGTATGGGGTTTTTAAAAAAAATATGTATGTAGTTTTAAATATTGTACGGTGGTACGAAATCCTTCGTGTGCGAGTCTGACTCGCATTGGTCGGTGTTTTATCATCTACATTGTTTGCAGAGTCCCCAGCCACCTGAACCATGGATTGGAGAAAGAAATAGCACGATATACAACGAATCAAACCTGTGCATACAGTTTGATCTATTCAAGAGAAGACATCGAGGTACTGAGGACTGTCTCTACGTGAATGTGTCCACACCGAAGGTATCCACAGCCCGACTGCTAATGCAGCTGCTTCCTGTGATGGTCTTCATCCATGGCGGAGGTTTCTTTTTCGGCAACGGTCTCGCAAAGTTTGAAAATGGCCCCGACTATCTAATAGAACATAACGTTGTGGTTGTGACTATGAACTACAGACTCAGTGCCCTGGGATTCCTTTCTTTGGATATACCTGAAGCAGCTGGAAATATGGGCTTGAAAGACCAGACCATGGCGTTGAGATGGGTTCAAGAAAATATTGAAGATTTTGGAGGGGACAGAAATGACGTCACTATTTTTGGAATTGGTGCAGGAGCCGCCTCTGTAGAATATCATATGCTCTCTCCATTAAGCAATGGCCTCTTTCATAAAGCTATCATGCAATCAGGTTCAGTTCTTAATCCTTGGGCGATAGAGACTCCGGAAAGGATTAAAGATCTTGCTTGGAAACTAGCACAAGAACTCGGGTATCAGGGAGCACCTAATGATTATCGAGCGATATATAATCAACTGATGAACACTCCAGCGGAATACATAGTAGCAGCCACTTACAAAATACCTGAACTAATAATGGCAAAGGGATTATACTACGGTTTTGTTCCCACCATTGAAAGGGATTTTGGGACGAAAAGTGCATTCTTGACAGAAATCCCATACGAATTATTAAAATCCGGAAGATTCCACAAGGTTCCTGTCCTCAGAGGATTTACAGATTCTGAAGGATTCATCATAGCCGGTTTAAAACCTCAGGATATAAAAGAAATAACCACGTCCAAGAACTATGCTGATTATTGGAGATTCCCGTTAAATAGTACTGATGCATATTATTATAACGAGAGACTGCGATATGTTTACGACAGTTACATTGGAAATGATACCGAAAGACCGGCTATCGACTTTTTTGGAGACTTCGAATTTATTGGTGGTATAATCACGAGTTCAAAGTTAATGATTAAGAACGCAGTACCTTTGTACATGTATGAATTTTCATATGACGGTACCCTGAACCTTATAAAAGCTGCAAGCCGTGTCAATAAGACAGGAGCAGCTCATGCAGATGATACAGCTTATGTAATACAAATAGAACCCCTTCGGAATCTTACGCAAGATGATATTACAGTAAGAGACAGAATTTCGACGATGTGGACCAATTTTGCCAAAACTTCGTGAGTACATCATAATGATTACCAATACTTTAATAGTAAATACTGTACGTACAAAGTGTTTGGTAAGGTTGCAGTCGGCTGCAACCGAATTACTTACCTATAAGAATGTTTAAATTCTTAATTAAGAATTTTCAAAACAAAATATCACTATTTTGTTTTAAAATTTCTTAATATTCCTTCCCTTTTTAACCGACTTTTTTATACGTATATGATTCCTTCATAGCCTTTGTAAATGGCATGATTGCACGGATCCTGTAAAAAATCTAAACTCAACCCACCATCACCATCACAAATTAGATAGTACCTGGGTGACCTAGCTCTGCTCGGGTGAAAATAAAGAAAATGAATTTTCCAGATATGAGACCTAGCTAGATCGATTTTTCGCCCCCGTAAGCCCCTATATGACAACTTTCAACTAAATCGTTAGAGCCGTTTTCGAGAACGTGATTATAAATATATAATAGGGTGACTGGTAATTAGTGACCGATACTTAACCACATGATTATACTCATGATAACAAACAACTTTTACTATGGGACCAAACCTGAAATCGCGAAAAAAAAATCAGCTGCCCCATACATCCATGTTCGCATAACTAGTCAAAATGTAGGGAGCACCTGATTTTTTTTTCGCGGTTTCAGTTTTGGTCCCATAATAAAAGTTGTTTGTTATCATGAGTATAATCATGTGTTTAAGTATCGGCCACTAATTACCAGTCACCCTATATAATATTGCTCGTTTAATTTAGGATTGCTAATTTGTAAAAAAAATTTCAGAAACCCTACCCCAACCACTAGCGCCCTGCTGCCAATCTACTGGCCTCCCTACAGCACCAGTGAGCAGTTCTTCATGGTGATAAACAAGAATCTGTCCTTGTGTTCCAACTATGGTGGAGAACGAATACCTATATTCGAAGAAATTACGAGAAAATATCATAGATAAGTAGACAATAAGTTAAGTATTTTGTGTTCAGTACCTAATTAAAAAATGAACCTTCTATTTTTACCTGTTTATATTTCTTCCTTTTAATTACCTTGGTAATGTTTCTTTTCTTTTCCATTAATTTTTTTCCTGCGTTGTATAGTTCGATTCAAACTTAATGGCGGCTCGAAAGTTAGCTGCGAGTGCAGACCGCGCAGGTACACACGGCTACACATCAAGCTAAGTATTCATTTCCAGTTTACACTGAGCTCTCATTGTAAGGAAATCCTATACAATGCGAGATCAGCTTATACTGGAAATGTATAGCTTGATCTGTAGGCGTGCGTACTGACAGTCAAGTCGACAACAATTTTGGCTCCATTTAGATACTTACCTAAGTATTTCTTCATATAAGAATTAAGTTTTTTTTTAAGATTTAGCGTTTGAATCGTACTTTAACTGCACTCGCAGCTAACTTCCGAGTTTGAATCGAACTTTAGCAACCGCGATACTGTGCTGTGAGCTATCTTGCAATAAGTTTAATGAGGCTAAATGATTAGATAACAACCGTTCTAAAGTTTTTCTTTAGCATAAGGAAATGACGAGCAATTTTGAACTTTCGTTGATTTTTATAATCATAAAAAGGCATGAAGCTTCGCGCATTTTAACTTATAGGTAGGTAATCCAATGACCAGCCATTTTTTTATAATGTAGCTAGGCAATAGTTACGTATGTCATGTGTACCTACTATTTTAGTGAAAGGAAGATATTTTAATAGGTACTCTGATTTTGCGTAGATATAAATTGTAGTTCCTAACCGGATAGTAGCTGTCACTGCTTAGATTATATGTCACTGGTTACAATTTCAACTGTTATGGGAGATGCGATAATATCTACCTATAACTATTTGCAGGTCATTGTCAGGTTGTAGGTTGATAAAAATATGATTCGCGACATGTATTGACAGAATTATTTTATCGATGTATAGTCCGGTGCGCGTGCGTCTTCTATCTCGCGGGTCAAACTAGACAGCCCTAACGCCATTTCACTTACACGCCGAGCTAAACCACGCTTTGTTATTTTTGTTTGGTTGCAAAAACTTAAACCTAAGTGTATATAGGTGCTACTCTGAAGACTTCACTGATCACAAAACTTGATTGATGATCTTAAATAGTTTGGTAACCAAAATAATCAGAGAAAAGTTAAAGGTAGGTAGGTATACCTCAACTGTAATAACTATTGGTCTTTTTCCTCTGCAGCCTGCAGCACCCACAGGTAGACTAGTTACAGGAATGCCTGAGTCATTAAGTCCGCCTCCACAATTTTTTGTGCATAAAACATTAATTAAATGGTTGATTTTTTTTTTATAAAGAAAGGGAGCGGTTGTTTTTATGTAAAATAATGTTGAGGTATTTATTTTTGATATATGATTATTACTGAAAGCGCCATCTACTTTTAGTTCAGCGTATTAAAAATCATGTACTAGTTATTTGGTATTGCTACTCGTCACTAGAGGTCGTCATTGTAACATTAGAAATAATTTATTTTCATTATATTTTTAACAAAATCATATACCGACTATTATTGAACGATTGAATTAATTATAGGATTAATTCGTATTCATTCATTTATTATTAGTTTTTTTTATGAATGTAAAATCAATCGAAATTCAAATACAAACTTTTTTTAAATTAGGCAACCCCGTAAACACATGGATAAATTGAGATGAATGAACGATTGTCAAAATTGTACGATCGCCGGTCGGTTCGTCAAGCTCGAATATTCTAGACTAGAATCTGTAGGAGGCATCACAACCAATTTCTTCATTTGTTTCGGAGCAATTTCTGACAGCAGACAACATGAGCTACGTAGTAAAACACCTAATCCCTCTGCTGGACCGCGTCCTTATCAAAAGGGCTGAAGCAATTACAAAAACCGCTGGCGGCATCGTCATCCCCGAGAAGGCGCAGAACAAAGTCCTTCATGGAGAAGTTGTTGCTGTGGGTCCTGGCTCAAGAAAAGACAATGGTGACTTCATTCCTATATTAGTCAAGGTTGGCGACAAAGTACTCCTTCCAGAATACGGTGGTACCAAAGTATCCCTAGAAAATGATGAAAAGGAGTACCACCTCTTCCGAGAGTCCGACATTCTGGCGAAGATCAACAACTAAATTTAGTGCTAGTTTTAATTTTATGATTATGATTCTGTTTACTTGTTAGTTTTAAATTAGAACCTGTAGTGAATGGACATTTTGTGATTGTGTAATATGCTACTGTTGTGAGATGGGGTACAGGATGTTAACTCCTTTGCATTTCTTATTATAAATTTGTTACAGAAAACTTGTTCTTTTTCATTTAAAAACCAAAGTTTCATCATTCACTTCACACATAACCTAAAAATGTTAAGCTTTGCAAATGCAAGTTCACATAACCTAAAGTCCTAAACACAATGTTACCAATTTCAATAGTACCTAGTTTGTCACAGTTCTGTACCTGGAACAAAGTGTATATTTCCTTTTGAGATATCTTGCATAGGATCTAATCATAAGCTGATAAGAAAGGTAATCAATCAATACAAAGTTAGAATCCATGGGAAATGGGAATCGTAAAATCTATGATTGGGAATGACCTGCTTGCAGTTCACATTGTATGATTCCATTATGTAGGTACCTTCTGGAAACCTGAGATTTACAGGATTTTGTGGTTGGAGGGAACGAGGTTACTGATATGAAGCTATTCAACATTGCCACTACTACAGCACTTAATTAAAACAACTGCACATTTTATTTTATGTGAGAAAATGGCAAACTAATTTTAACTAAACAGTACAGAGGAAAAAAATTGATTTGCTATCTCACATAGTTTGGTCACGCCCATCTCCAAAACTTGTGTACTAAGTTACATAACTAGTTTTGCTATTCATATAGTCACTTGATAAGTATAATTTAATGGCACCACAATAACCTGCCTAGTAATAATTCTGTTATTTTTATTATGCAAGTATGTCATGGTACCTTGGACCCTGCTCCCATCACCGGCGGACCACTATTTTTTATCTTTTTTTATAAAAATGTTGAAGACTGAAAAAATTGAATAAATGAAATAACAATTCTGCTAAAAATGAGAATAATACAACAAACTGGTATTATAAAATAAAATATATTTCGAACAAGTCACATCTTTTGTATAACCTGAATACATACATTTTCTACTAAATTTAAATCACAGTAAATACAGTATCTGGACAGCCAGTTTACATCAGAATAATGTATAAGTATTTATTTTATTAGGATAGTATAATGTTAATGTAGCAGAATATCAAGATTGTCTACTTCTTCATGCAATTAGTTTACATGATTCATTAATCTCTTTCTGTATAAGATACAAAACTGTGTTAGACTTTTGAGTGCAGCACTAGAACAATGAGTGAATACAATTTTACATAATCATGGCAAGCTTTAAAATAACATGTTAATAAGTACATTGCTAAGCATATTGGTTACTTAATGTTGTGACTAACCACTGTAGAGAGATTTAAGTTAATACTGAGTTAATTTCAGATATCAAATCTTATTATCTAGGTACTTATTTGACTTATTTATGCAACATGCATGCCTACAACAAAAAAAGGTACATTATAATGGCATATCAATACATCATTAAAATGCATAATCTATTGTAAAGATATGGCTGTGCGTCTCACTGCAGCAGACAATGCCGGGTTTGGGTCTGGAGGTTCCGTCAGAAGCTGGACTGATGTCCAACAGCCATCCTCATTAGACTGACGTAGAGCCTCCATGGTTGCTTGAACTCTTTGACCATCTTCAAATGTTGCTGCAGCCTTTACAGGTTCCTTCACCCAGTCCATCTGTTCTTTAACTGGTAGAAAAGCTTCCTTCAAGGCACTAATCATCTTACAAAGTCCTTTTATGTATGGTTTAGGAACTACACTAGAGGCGCAACTCAAATCTTCAACATCAACATAAATTACTTCTTCTTTATCTTGAGGCCTCTTTCCTTCGTCCTCTGTAGGCTTAGCACTAGGTTTATGTAATTTACCATGCAGATCTCCTCCCTTCACAACCAGGTATCCTTTCTTGCTACAAACATAAATCTCTTGATTAAAGCAAGGTCCAGGTAAGTGATTGTTCAATGTAGCTGTTACTAACAAACCTTTATCCATTTGTAATTGGAATGTGCAAAAGTCTGGGGCAGTAATCTTCCTTATTCCATTCACTTTGCTTGTTTCTTCTACAAAAGTCCTCAAAACTCCATGTACTTTGACAACTTTCTGTCCAGTCAGAAAGGATACTAGATCTATAACATGACTACCAACTAACGTAAGTGTTCCTCCTCCCATGGTATCGTCACACAACCAGTTATATGTGTCACTTATCAGCGGGCCCATCTGAACTCGCACATCTACTAAAGTCAATTCATCAGGATTGCCCAAGTAGCCTTCTTGGATAGACTTCTTCATATGACTGAAAGCTGGCAAGAACCGCAAGGAATGATTCACTATGGATATCAGAGTTGGATAGTACTGAGCGGCACGCACCATTTTCAAGGCTTCAGCCTGACAGAGCCCAGCGGGCTTGTCGCAAACAACATGCTTGCCTATGCCCAGTGCCTTTACGGATATCTGGGCGTGTAAGTTAGGCGCACATACAATAAATACTAGGCTCACATTCTTCTTCAACAAAACGTCATCGATTTTGTTCGTGAAAAATGGGATCTTGAGCTCCTTAGCTGCTATTTCAGCTTCATGCAGAGTAACTCCCCATATCGCTTCAACTGGAAATCCTTTTTCTCTTAAAAATGGCACTAATACCTTAGCGATAGCCCCAGTTCCAAAAACCCCAATTCCCGGCAACATTGTTATTTTGCAAACAAGCGGCTTGTTTCGCAATAATTAATTAAACCACTAAAGCCAAACAATCTCTAGTTTCTCACGTAACATATTCACAAGTTCCAATATCGTTGTTAGATTTTATAAAATACACACAATCCAATATACGACAAACAAATCAAGTTTGTTTCGTATTTGATGAAAATGAGAGCTAGTGTTGTATGTGATGTGCATGTAAATAATAAATGCCGATAATATTGAAAAAACGTAACAAATATCCATGTCGAGCTTGTCGAGGAGTCGGTTCATAGGAAATGGTTGTACTACCTATGTTTTGATTTTTGTTAACTTGTTACTATACAAAAGCTTCGTTTCGGGTGTGGTACAGCGCTTGTCAAGTCTCATCTTTCGAGGCGCGTATTGTACAGACGCCAGCAAGTCAAGCCACCCGAAACTGTAAAATTTTCCCAATCAACCTTGAACCTTATACTTTAGCGATAAAGATGAAAATCTATTAAGGAAATTTGACAGATTGTAGTAGCTTGATGTGTTGACATACACGTGATGGAAGTGAATTATCTTAAAAAATAAAGAATAACAGGCATTTAGTGTGAGAGATGGAGAGAGTTATAACTTTCTTCTCTGTCATGTACGTGAAATGTGCCTAAACGTGACGCGTCCTTGAAATTTCACTCGCAAATTCTCGTGTAATTATCGAATAACCACGTGCACTTAAGAAGTTTCACTTCAATAAAACATTTGTTTTATAGAAGGTTGTCAAAGCCACGAACGCTTCAACTTTTACTTAGGTCGATTTATCGACATCGGCAATTTAATCTACACGGTTCACGTCCAACCCGAATGTCAGCTGTCTGGATTGTCAAAAACGACAAATTCTTAGACTGTATGTTGCCATACCTAAAAAGGTATTTGCATCCATTAATTTTTTCACTGTGAGTATTACCTACCGCAATATGTTTCACTGTGAGTATCCTACCGTATTTTTTGTATTTGCTCCGTGCCTACCGTCCTTTAGTTAGACCATTTGTGTTGGTGGGTTAAAAACTGTACACGCGACGACACTTGAAGCTGTACCGTTCCAGTATAAGCTGACCTCGCATTCGTGGTAAAATAAAAAATTGAAAAAACAAGACGGTCAAGAGTGTGGTCAAGAGCAAGTCGGACTCGCGCACCAATGGTTCCGTTCGATTTCTGAAAAACTGTGCTATATAAAGACATCGTTTTATTTTTCATATACAGGGTGTAAGGTACAGCCCTCCGCAAACTGATAGGGTGAATTCAGTATGTCATACTAAGATGACCGGTACATGAAATTTTTTCGGGAACGATAAGGGAGTCCAATAAACCTGATTTGTTTGTGTTTTTGTGCACAAATCGTTACTGGTTGGGAGGGGTAGGTAATAGGTATGCGGTGAGTTCGATGAACTCTGTAGCTAGACAGAAAGTGAACAGCTGATTTCACGCGTCGTTCGTTAGAGTATTTCTACATCCATTGCTGGTTTTTTGTTTTCAGTTTTTTTTTGTTGTTTTTTTACATAAATGGAGTGCTGCGAACACACAGTGTAATTTTACATTGAAATAAAGAAAATGTTACTGAAAAAAATATTAAAAAAATGAAAATTTTCCTGAAACAATATCCGGTGGAATATGATTCAAAATGAGGATCTGAATGCACCCTGTTAGTTTGCGGAGGGACAGCCCCTTACACCCTGTACTTAATCTTTACATAAACTTCTATCACATAGAATAATTTCAGATTTTTCTCTATGCAAACTTCGGAGATAAAGGGGGGGAACCACGTTGGAACGGTTCACAACAGTAACGAAATTAAAAGGAAAACTATTACCCCCGACCGAGCACCATGTTTGGCAAGCCATTACCTTAAGGCTTAAGGCATCGGCTCGCGTCTCCCAATTGGGAGAAGCGAGCCAAATATCTAAGTGTGACCCTCGATGAGCACATCCTCGGAACGAAATCCTCCACCTAGAGTCTAGGTGGATAAATTGATGGTTAGGAATTTTAAGGTCCTAGACCTTAAAATTCCTAATAACCATCAATTCATGAAACGCAGTACCAAGCGTTTCTTCGATACCGCCGCGAAAGATCGCAATCGTCTGGTTGTCGAGTCCGCTTTGTTATACCCCTTCTATAATCAGTAAAGTCTGCCGTCCAAGGCATGTTCTCACCGACCCCGATGACCCCATTACCCAGGGGAAAAGTAGGGCCACCAGTACAGTTTACAAACACAAAACTGCATTCCGGCCTCGCCGCCGAGGCCCCTGTTCTATGGTCGCCGACGACGACACCAACATACTACTCCCCCCCCCCCCTTGCTCGGTGAAGAAATGCCAGCTGCTGGCGTAGCTGAACCTGTAGCTTTAAATTTCGCAGATAATAATATTTATCCAGATATGATCCATCCTGTCCCTCTTTGCTGTCCTCCCCACAGCGACGCCCTAAGCCAAGGTTCGTAACCCACAGGGGGTAGGTACCCTTAGCGTGCAGTTGCTTAATTATGAGTTAGTTTTATCCCCTGGCTGGAGGCTTTGAGTTCGCTTAAGGCACCCACAGGATTGTCTGGTTCTCTCAAAGTTAACTACGAGATGCACTACACAGCAAAAAAAATACTGTCACTGCTAAGTAAGCTTTACAAGCTGACGAGTAGTAGCAGACCAACTTACATTTGCAATTGGAATGTATAGGAGAACATGTTTTTCAACTACAATGTTAAGATTGTTCTTGGTATAATTTCAGCACAACTACGGAACCCTTCGTTGTGCGTGGTCCGACACACACTTAGCTGGTTTTTAGGGTTCCGTACCTCAAAAGGAAAAAACGGAACAATTATAAGATATTGAAAAAACAAGACGGTCAAGAGCAAGTCGGACTCGCGCACCAAGGGTTCCGTTCGATTTCTGAAAAACTGTGCTATATAAAGACATCGTTTTATTTTTCATATACAGGGTTTAAGGCACAGCCCTCCGCAAACTGATAGGGTGAATTCAGTATGTCATACTAAGATGACCGGTACATGAAATTTTTTCGGGAACATAAGGGAGTCCAATAAACCTGATTTGTTTGTGTTTTTGTGCACAAATCGTTACTGGTTGGGAGGGGTAGGTAATAGGTATGCGGTGAGTTCGATGAACTCTGTAGCTAGACAGAAAGTGAACAGCTGATTTCACGCGTCGTTCGTTACAGTATTTCTACATCCATTGCTGGTTTTTTGTTTTCAGTTTTTTTTTTGCTGTTTTTTTACATAAATGGAGTGCTGCGAACACACAATGTAATTTTACATTGAAATAAAGAAAATGTTACTGAAAAAAATATTTAAAAAATGAAAATTTTCCTGAAACAATATCCGGTGGAATATGATTCAAAATGAGGATCTGAATGCACCCTGTTAGTTTGCGGAGGGACAGCCCCTTACACCCTGTACTTAATCTTTACATAAACTTCTATCACACAGAATAATTTCAGATTTTTCTCTATGCAAACTTCGGAGATAAAGGGGGGAACCACGTGGGAACGGTTCACAACAGTAACGAAATTAAAAGGAAAACTATTACCCCCGACCGAGCACCATGTTTGGCAAGCCATTACCTTAAGGCTTGAGGCATCGGCTCGCTTCTCCCAATTGGGAGAAGCGAGCCATGAGCACATCTCCTCCTCAGAGCACATAAAGCAGGCTCGTTCGCGGTCCGGTTTCGCTCTCGCTAGACTCCATTCCGTTCTGAATGCACGTAGCAAATTGTCACTTAAGTGCAAATTGCGCATCTATACAGCGTGCATTCACCCAATGCCCAATCATGACCTATGTGGGTTCAGTTTGCACACGCAAAATCCCGACACATCCACAGAACCCAAAACCGTTTCCTCCGAAATCCGAGATCCGAGATCCCGTTTGTTTTTTCGGAACGAAATCCTCCACCTAGAGTCCAGGTGGATAAATTGATGGTTAGGAATTTTAAGGTCCTAGACCTTAAAATTCCTAATAACCATCAATTCATGAAACGCAGTACCAAGCGTTTCTTCGATACCGCCGCGAAACATCGCAATCCTCTGGTTGTCGAGTCCGCTTTGTTATACCCCTTCTATAATCAGTAAAGTCTGCCATCCAAGGCATGTTCTCACCGACCCCGATGACCCCATTACCCAGGGGAAAAGTAGGGCCACCAGTACAGTTTACAAACACAAAACTGCATTCCGGCCTCGCCGCCGAGGCCCCTGTTCTATGGTCGCCGACGACGACACCAACATACTACTCCCCCCCCCCCCCCCCCTTGCTCGGTGAAGAAATGCCAGCTGCTGGCGTAGCTGAACCTGTAGCTTTAAATTTCGCAGATAATAATATTTATCCAGATATGATCCATCCTGTCCCTCTTTGCTGTCCTCCCCACAGCGACGCCCTAAGCCAAGGTTCGTAACCCACAGGGGGTAGGTACCCTTAGCGTGCAGTTGCTTAATTATGAGTTAGTTTTATCCCCTGGCTGGAGGCTTTGAGTTCGCTTAAGGCACCCACAGGATTGTCTGGTTCTCAAAGTTAACTACGAGATGCACTACACAGCAAAAAAAATACTGTCACTGCTAAGTAAGCTTTACAAGCTGACGAGTAGTAGCAGACCAACTTACATTTGCAATTGGAATGTATAGGAGAACATGTTTTTCAACTACAATGTTAAGATTGTTCTTGGTATAATTTCAGCACAACTACGGAACCCTTCGTTGTGCGTGGTCCGACCACACACTTAGCTGGTTTTTAGGGTTCCGTACCTCAAAAGGAAAAAACGGAACAATTATAAGATCACTTCGTTGTTCGTCTGTCTGTCTGTCAAGACCCTTTTTCTCAGGAACGCGTGGAGGTATCAAAGAAATTAATATCAAATAAGTACGTACTTAAGTCTCCTATCTGAAATCACAATCAGGGTGTTTCTTTTAAGGTGTCAAGCCATTACGAGCTGATAGCAGAGTACCATTACCCATCGATTTAACCCCCATGTAGGTATGTTCTACGAGTTTTTGTAGTTTTCGAGTTATTTTGGATCCCTCATTTCATATCAATGATAGTGGTTAAGGATAGTAAGTAGGTATAAAATTTATGTTTTTAGTATCAACTGAGCTCTGCTTAAACGTAGAGGAATAGTAAATATCAGGATTGACAAAAATATGCAAAGATAATAATAAATTATAAAATATGGAAATCACAAGATTTCAGATACTTACACCACTTTCAATTACCGATTTCAGCAAATAATGCCGTATTTAGTACATTCTTGTTCAAAGAAAACTAAAAAAGTCGTAGAAATGGGGATTAAATCGATAGGTATTATTGTACTCTGCTATCAGCTCGCACTGGCTTGACACCTTAAAAGAAACACCCTGTATAGGTCTACATGTGCATTATCTAATCTAGGTCCATGAAGCTAATCATGGATAGAATAAAAACTAGACAAATCTGGAACCTAGGACTTCCTTCTCAGCCTCCTCGGATAGTTTAATTCTATCACAGCTTTTTCATTATAAAGTACTTTATTATTAAATATTCATGATTATTATAGGCAGGTAGACTTACCTTCGATAAGCAGTTAGATATTTGTTTACTGTATCAACCAACACGTAAATTGTTCACAATTTTTTTTCAATATTAATTGTACGCGTGTAAGTGGAACAAAGAATAATATTATTTGAGTAAACAGTAGCATCGTAAGTCACACTGTATGGCGCTTAAAACAAATCACTTTTCGTCGGAGTGGTTAAATTCAATGCTTTGATATCCGCCACCTGGGCTCGTAGGGTTGTTGCCGGCCCCAGACTTAGGATTTAAAAAAATATTTCTAAACATTGCTTTGTCTTTCTTGTTAAACTTCTGAGTTCCCTAAAACGTAACTCAGAAGTTTAGTTGACCTATGGAACCCTTATAATTTCGACATGTCCGTCTGTCTGTCCGCGGCTTAGCTCTGAGACTCTTAGTACTTACTAGAAAGCTGTAATTTGGCACGGGTATAGGTACATAAGTATGAATCATGCCGACAAAATGGTAAAATAGAATCATAAAATATTTTATTTCTGTTCTCATGAACAATCCTGTCGTAGCAAGCAACCCTATCGGCATCCTATTTGCAGCAATTCGTCTAACACCTCGCAGTTGGAAGCCGCCGCCGATCATCTCCACAATTAGGGCTGACTGACGAGCTCGAACTAATATTAGGTAAATACCACCCTAAATTAGAGATAACACCATCATCATCGGATGTCTGTACCACCTAGGTATATACGTATACATTAAATTTTTCAGGCGGGAACATTATACATGGCACTGGACACTGTTTCATCTTTTGTTTTCTTTTCGGGGGGAAACCTTCAAAAGGCGCCCAGACTTTGGGGAACAGAGGGGGGGCTGTGGGATTTTTACCTCACTAAAACCACCCCGGTGGTCACCATCTGCACAAATGGAAGAGGCACCGTTACCTCTCAAAAGACCGATCCGTCGAAAAATTGACAACAACGCAATGAATGTCAAAACTGTTGAACTGTCAAAATGAAACCGATTGCGATTGATAGTGTGTTACACATGATTGCCCCTCCGGGTAGTTTTTGAGTTAGCTTCGACAATATTAACGTGTTTAATCCACTTTGTGTATCTTAATGATGTTTTAATACCTAATACTTCCCATCATTGTGGTTTAGCTGCATAGCAAGTAGTGGTATACGAATTGGTGTGGGGCCTACCCCACACCAATACGTAGTTTTAAAGTTTTTTTTTAGGGTTCCGTACCAAAATGGTAAAAAAGGAAACCTTAAGGTGTGACTCAGTCTGTCTGTCTGTCTGTCACAGCTGGATATCTCAAGAACTACTAGTGCTATCAACTTGAAATTTGGAACAGTATTAGTTTAGATGACGTTTACCCAACTATGTATTTTGCAAATAAGAAAGAAACAAAAATACACTTTTTTTTTTTGTAACAGGGACTGAAAGGGCGTCTTAAAAATTCGAAGTGGGGTTACTAGGGCATGATGTGGGATATCATATGAAAGAGCGCTGTTTGCACATTCTCAAACATTTTTTTTCTTTTTTTTATGCCGCATTGTTTTTGACTTTTGATGAAAAATGTTTAAAAAAATACCGTTACCGCCGTTACGTGCCGTTGGGGGCGGACGGTATTTTTTCTTAAATCTCCGAAGTTTGCATAGAGAAAAATCTGAAATTATTCTATGTGATAGAAGTTTATATAAAGATTACAGGAAAAATAAAACGATGTCTCTAAATAGCACAGTTTTTCAGAAATCATAAAACGAAAATTACATATAAATGATGGTACGGAACCCTCGGTGCGCGAGTCCGACTCGCTCTTGACCGGGTTTTTTTTAACTTTATAGTTATGGTATAAAGTCTTAATTGGGATGCGCTAAGGTAGCCTGCGAAATTCAAATTTTCTTACGTTTTTTGCAATTTGCAGGTCAGTGTCAGGTTGTATGTTGATGAAAATATAAGTATTCTGATCCATACGCAAAATACGCGCATTGTCGTGGAGTTGCGGATACCAGCCCGTATTACCTATTACCTAAGTATTCTGATTCAGGCCCGTAACTAATATGGCTTATTACAGAATTATAATTATTAGAATCGGCAATACAACTCCATAAGTAACAATTGACCTCAAATCTCATGATTTCATGAAATCATACAACCTGACACTGACCTGCAAATTGCAAAAAACGTAAGAAAATTTGAATTTCGCGGGCTACCTTAGCGCATCCCCTTAATAAAAAGTTAAAAATAAAAATATTTTATAAAAAAAAAACAACCGACTTCCAAAAAAAAAACACTACAAAGTGAAAAACAACTTTAATTTCGGAAGTTGTAGTTTAGTTTTTTGCGGCCTTTTGCCCAGGCTTGAAAGCTAAGCCAATAATAATAGCAAACATCTTGCCAGCCGATTATATTAGAATAATTTCAGATTTTTCTGTTTGCAAACTTCGGAGATAAGGGAGGGGACGGTATTTTTTTTACATTTTTCACCAAAAGTCGAAAACTAAGCAGTCTAAAAAAAAAAAAATGTTTGAGAATGGGCAAACAGGGTTCTTTCATATGAACCCCACATGTCCTAGTAGGCCATTTGATTTTTTAAGACCCCCTCAATCTGCCTAGCCTTTTCCCAACTATGTTGGGGTCGGCTTCCAGTCTAACCGGATGCAGCTGAATACCAGTATTTTACATGGAGCGACTGCCTGTCTGACCTCCACAACCCAGTAACTGGGTAATACGATACCCCTTGGTAAGACTGGTTGTCAGACTTTCGGGCTTCTGACGACCCGTAACGACTGTCAAAGATCCACGAATGACAGCCGGGACCAACGGCTTAACATGCTTTCCGAGGCACGGAGGAGTCTCGGTATGTAAAGATCCCATCCCATCCACTGACCAACCGTAGCTTAACCTGATGGATCGACCCATACGGCTGTAATTACTTAGCCACGAGCTCCTCCATATTTTTAAGACCCCCTTTCAGTCCCTATTGCAAAAAAATGCATATATTTTTATTTCTTTCTTATTTGCAAAATAGTTGAGTAAACGTCATCTAAAACTGTTCCAAATTTCAAGTTGATAGCATTGTGTTGCCATTACAAGTAGTTCTTGAGATATCCAGCTGTGACAGACAGACTGAGTCGCACCATAAGGGTTCCTTTTTTATCATTTTTGTACAGAACCCAAAAAATGGAACAGAATTTATATGTAACTAGCTTTTGCCCGCGGCTTCGCCCGCATAGATGTTGGAATATATCTCATGGGAACGTTCATGTGGAAAACATAGGGCCGTCCGATATAACTATGCAAACTCAAATCGCTACGATATATCGTTGCCGTGTATGGTGGGCTTAAAGCTCCCAGTCAGCGTGATTTTTTCCGACATCTTCAACAATCATCGTCATAATTCAGACAATTTACAAAAAAAACAAAACAAATAACAACTGAATCACTGCTTTGGTGAAAACCGTATGAAAATCCATTCGTCGTAAAAAAGTCGCATGAAATAAAGACTAAATGTTACGTCAAGAAGTCAATATACGAACTGTGACTACATTTCCAGTCCCTTAAATCTCTGAAAAAGAGATAGGTACACAAACATTTTAATATTATTTGTGAATTTTCAAATCAACCCATATTGTACCTTATGGGATGATTTTTCAAAAACGCTGTACACACAGCTACTTATCAAGCTATACATTTACAGTATAAGCTGACCTCTCATTGTACGGAAATTCTATACAATGTGAGATCACCTTAAACTGGAGCTGTTTGTTATGTAGCCGTGTGTACCATATATTTCTTAATTTCCTACCAAAAGCATAAATTTGAATCTTCATATCCCTTACTTAAGAAATGCTGGGTTCCCCATACAAACTTTCATCCCCTATATCACCCCCCGTAGGTTTTTTTTGGAAGAAAAAAAGTAGCCTACGTTCTTCCCCAGGATGCTATCTATAGCCTTGCCAAATTTTATCGAAATCCGTGCAGTTTTGTGAATTTTAAAATCAACCTCTATTTTACCCCCTTAGGGGATGATTTTTCAGTTAGCGTCAGAATGGCTGGTTGCTTATGGCAAACGCCTCTGAAAGTATATTCAAGAATTGCTACATAATTGCTTATATTTGCTACATTTCTTCAATAATTGCTACATACGATGGATTCAGAGAAAAATGAATATTTTTTTGACCAGCCATTCTGACGTCAGGATGGCTGGTCGCCTCCGTGTTCAGCATGAAGGACGCAGAATTTCTAAAAGTTTGTTATGTCAATAATTGCTACCTAATTGCTTCATTCACGAATTTAAGTTTGAGCTTCATACATATATTAGGTAAAAAGATATAGCTTTTATTAATTTTTTTACGAAGAAGTGCCTAATAATTTGGAAAGGCAACAGATTTTTTTACTACAACGCAGCGCGCGTCTTGTTTAAATCTTGCAGGCGTTCGCTTAGAGTGATGTTGTTTAATGAATAGCTTTTAAAACGTACCTACCCTCAATAACACAATACATTTAGGTACTAGTATCAGTATGTAAAATAGCTGGGTCAGATAATACGTTGAAAACTTTTAACTTATTTGATAAGTACATCAAAAGAAAAATATTGCAATAAGTAGTGAAAGAACAAAGGCGAAATCGTAGCTGAATTTAATTTGAGCGACTAAAAGTGACTTATATACGAAGGCAGCTCTATTATTTTTCTACGTTTTTCAAAATATCACCTTAACTAGTTAAAAATACTAGTTTAAATGAAAAGTTATTTGTGTGAAAAGTGTTTAGTGTTGCCATTTTGTATTTATTCTTCCAAGTGACAGTAAGTACAGCATTATTGTATTATAATCCAAATTTTTCGTCATGGGTGTCATTTTAGTGTTATTTTAGGTCGCTGAAAACGATAGTGGGGTCAAAATGAAAATCCAAGATGGCGGCTGCGAAAATTTCCTAATTTTCGGTCATGGGTGTCATTTTCGTGATATTTGAGGTCGCTGAAAACGATAGTGGGGTCAAAATGAAAATCGAAGATGGTGGCTGCGAAAATTTCCTAATTTTTCGTCATGGGTGTCATTTTCGTGATATTTTAGGTCACTGAAAGCAGTGGCGGCTGGTGGGTCATGGAACTGGTGGTGCACTTTACTAACTCACTAATTAATATTAGGATTGAAAAATGCAATAACACGACATTTTGTTTAAATGTACTTTTTTTATCAATTCGTCGACTTTTTCCGAAACGAAATGTTCGATCACCTTTTTATTATGGTTTGGTACCTACATGATTGAATCGCCGCCAAAAATAATACAAGGAAAACAAAGGCGCTCAATTTCTATGTAGGTACATTTCAGTTTTAAAACTTCGAGTAAATGCTTCATTTTCGTTTTGAACTCTTGTTTTATATGTATTAAGAAAATGACCTTGGCGGTCCAATCGATTTTATTTCTACTTTGTTTTGAAAATATTTTTTATTGTTTTTAATATACTTAGTCAAAGTTAATCCTCATCTTCACAGCTCACACACACACACACTGTCCCACATAATTATATCAAATCCTTTCAGAATTTAAACGAATACTAAAACAAAATAAATAAACACTACTATTCACGTAAACAAAACATCGCGGCACAATCGCGGCGGCACTCGGCAGCTCTCGGTAATCTTCGGTTCGGCTCGGTCAAGTTCGGCGCCCGTGCGCCGCACGAGAATGGACTTTTTACTCCATACAGTTTGTACCCACTATCTTCTGTCTCACGCGCTAGGCGTTTTAGCTCGTATCTCATAGAAGTTGTATGAGCATTCGCCGTGCGCTCGGCCTAGCGCACGAGGAATTTTCTTTACAGCGAAAATAAGTCTTAAATAGTTTAGCAAAGAGTTTAATTGGTTCGTCATTATTTCGTAAGTATTAAATAGATAGGTAATCAGATGTATTAAACATTTTGGGTTTCTTTCTACACCTGTTAAAATCTGGTAGTGCAGCGCACGAGCGCACTTAAGGGGCAGCCGCCCCTGACTGAAAGCGATAGTGGGTTCAAAATGAAAATCCAAGATGGCGGCTGCGAAAATTTCCTAACCTTTCGTCATGGGTGTCATTTTCGTGATATTTTAGGTCGCTGAAAACGATAGTTATTCATTTTGAACCCACTATCGCTTTCAGTGACCTAAAATATCATGAAAATGACACCCATGACGAAAAATTAGGAAATTTTCGCAGCCGCCATCTTGGATTTTCCTTTTGACCCCACTATCGTTTTCAGCGACCTAAAATAACACGAAAATGACACCCATGACGAAAAATTTGGATTATAATACAATAATGCTGTACTTACTGTCCCTTGGAAGAATAAATACAAAATGGCAACACTAAACACTTTTCACACAAATAACTTTTCATTTAAACTAGTATTTTTAACTAGTTAAGGTGATATTTTAAAAAAACGTAGAAAAATAATAGAGCTGCCTTCGTATATAAGTCACTTTTAGTCGCTCAAATTAAATTCAGCTACGATTTCGCCTTTGTTCTTTCACTACTTAGTGCAATATTTTGCTTTTGATGTACTTATCAAATAAGTTAAAACAGTTTTCAAAGTATTATCTGTCCCAGCTATTTTACATACTGATACTAGTAAATGTATTGTGTTTTTGAGGGTAGGTACGTTTTAAAAGCTATTCATTATACAACATCACTCTAAGCGAACGCCTGCAAGATTTAAACAAGACGCGCGCTGTAGTAAAAAGATCTGTTGCCTTTCCAAATTAGTAGGCACTTCTTCGTAAAAAAATTAATAAAAGCTATATCTTTTTACCTAATGTATGTATGAAGCTCAAACTTAAATTCGTGAATGAAGCAATTAGGTAGCAATTATTGACATAACAAACTTTTAGAAATTCTGCGTCCTTCATGCTGAACACGGAGGTGACCAGCCATCCTGACGTCAGAATGGCTGGTCAAAAAAATATTAATTTTTCTCTGAATCCATCGTATGTAGCAATTATTGAAGAAATGTAGCAAATATAAGCAATTATGTAGCAATTCTTGAATATACTTTCAGAGGCGTTTGCCATAGGCAACCAGCCATTCTGACGCTAACGATTTTTCAAAACGCTGAACCTTATATTACTTTATTTCCTACCAAAATCAATAAATAACAATAAGTTAAGAAATGCTGGGTTCCCAATAAAAACTTTCATCCCCTATATCACCCCCTGTAGGATTATTTTTTACGACAAAAAGTAGCCTATGTTCTTCCCCAAGGTGCTATCTATAATCTTGCCAAATTTTATCGAAATCCGTGCAGTTTTGTTAATTTTAAAATCAAACTCTATTTTACCCCCTTAGGGGATGATTTTTCAAAACGCTGAACCACATATTTCTTTATTTCCTACCAAAATAATAAACTTGAATTTTCATAAATATCACTAAGTTAAGAAATGCTGGGTTCCCCATAAAAACTTTCGCCCACTATATCACCCCCCGTAGGATTATTTTTTACGACAAAAAGTAGCCTATGTTCTTGCCCAGGATGCTATCTATAATCTTGCTAAATATCGAAATCCGTGCAGTTTTGTGAATTTTAATATCAACCCCTATTTTACCCCCTTAGGGGATGATTTTTCAAAAACCCTGAACCGTATTTTTCTCTATTTCCTACCAAAATCATAAACTTGAATTTAGAAATTCTGGGTTCCCCGTACAAACTTTCATCCCCTATATCACCCCCTGTAGGATTAATTTCTAAGAAAAAAGTAGCCTATGTTCTTCCCCAGGATGCTATCTATAGCCTGGTCAAATTTTATCGAAATCAGTGCAGTTTTGTGAATTTTAAAATCAACCCCTATTTTACCCCCTTAGGGGATGATTTTTCAAAACGCTGAAACTCATATTTCTTTATTTCCTACCAAAATCATAAACTTGAATTTTCATAAATATCACTAACTTATGAAATGCTGGGTTCCCATACAAACTTTCATCCCCTATATCACCCCCTGTAGGATTATTTTTTACGACAAAAAGTAGCCTATGTTCTTCCCCAGGATGCTATCTATAATCTTGCTAAATTTTATCGAAATCTGTGCAGTTTTGTGATTTTTAATATTAACCCCTATTTTACCCCCTTAGGGGATGATTTTTCAAAAACGCTTAGTCGCATGTTTCTTTATTTCCTACCGAAAGCATAAATTAGAATTTTCATATTCGTAACTTAAGAAATGCTGAGTTTCCCATACAAACTTTCATCCCCTATATCACCCCCCCCAGGGTTATTTTTCAAAAAAAAAGTAGCCTATGTCCTTCCCCAGGATGCCATCTATAGCCTTGCCAAATTTTATCGAAATCCGTTCAGTAGTTTAGGCGTGAAAAGGTAACAGACAGACAGACAGACAGACAGACAGACAGACAGACAGACAGACAGATAGACAGACAGACAGACAGACAGAGTTACTTTCGAATTTATAATATTAGTATGGATTATCTGCCAAGTACCTAAGTTAATAGGAACTTAACAGAGGTGGCGAAACAGGCCCTAATTCTAACTAAACTTTCCAAAAAAGGAAAGAAAATAAGTAATTCTAAAGTGACGCAAGGGTTCGTTCCAAGTTTTATCTGCGTAGCACGTGTGTGTGACAGGGTGGAGTTGTTCGGAAAGTATTGTGTGTCGCGGAAGTGTGACCCGCGCGGCTTTCTGTCACATTTTTTATACGAACACTTCGACGGCGCTAATTGCTTCACACTTTTGTGGGTTTGATTTCATACATTTTAGGAAGGAGTTTTTTTTTTAATTTTAAGTGGTTGTGTAAAACTTTATTCTTATAGCAAATCGATGGAGTCATCAATTACTGCCTCTGCTACTGACGCATGGAACTGGCTGATTTGAACTGCACTTCGATGCTTCCAAGCGAATCCTAGCTTTTAGCCTGATGCACCTGATCCTAAATATACCGAAACAGCAACAGGTGCAGCCTACCTACTGCCAGATGATAGGTATGGTAAAGTTACTCAACAAGGACCTCTTATACTTCCTTTAAAAAATATCTGTGGCCACATTAAAATTAAAAAAAAAATACTTAAAAGTTCTAGTAAAGAATCTAGATAATCTAGGTGTCTCCCTTTCGTTTTTTAGACATTTAAGCAAATAAAAAAATCAGCCGCTCAAAAAAGTCACTGTTTCACAACCATGGGCTATTTAGAAATATACAGAAACATACCAAAACGAAGAGCTATGTATTTCTTGCGTAAACCATCGTTCATTAGTCGAGGAGTAATCCTGGAGTTTGTTCGGGAGGGGCGAGTGTTGGCGCCGCCCAATGAGCCATGCCGCCCGCCTTGCGCCCGCGCTACTCAAATGATCAACGTCACGCCGGTAGACAAGAGAGCACAAACCACCCTTAAAAATTCTTCATGTCATCTTGACCAAACTCCTTCAATAAATATTTAAAATAAAACTGTTCACAAGTTCGAAATTTAAATAAAATGTGCTAGTGTTGTAGTGAAAGTGATTTAAATTAAGTGCAATATTAAAATGCCTAGAAAACGAGTGAATCGGTCCCCGCCGCCGCCGGTTGAGAAACGGACAGACGATGCGGATGATGATGACTTCTTTTTTGATGATACTCAATCAAACTCAGGTAAGAGTGGGGATTTTTATTTTCTTTATTACCTAAAGCTATAGAAATTTGGCGTTTTAGGATTTTACAGTAGTTTTTTTTTTAAATGCACCGGGGGAATACCAGATCTACTTACTTAATTAAAATTAGGTACTAAACGAGACATTGGCTAAATGCACAAACCGTGCGAAGCCAAACGAAAAAAAAAACATTATTTTCAAGCATAGGAGTCAGCTGTTTCCTCCTAAGTATATTAGGTACTTCATAATGAATTAATGCGGTTTTAAAAATAAAACAAACTTTATAATTTTAAAGCACTTGGAATGCGTCCCGAACTTATTATGATGTAGATTAGTAGTTATGTACCTATTGGAAAACCGGTCAAGAGCGAGTCGGACTCGGGCACCGAGGGTTCCGTACCATCATTTATAAGTATGTAGTTTTTGTTGATGATTTCTGAAAAACTGTGCCATTTAGAGACATCGTTTTATTTTCCTGTAATCTATACCATAAACTTCTATCACATAGAATAATTTCAGATTTTTCTCTATGTAAACTTTGGAGATAAAGTTAACGGTATTTTTTTTATCATTTTTCAACAAAAGTCGAAAACTATGCGGCCTAAAAAAGAAAATGAGAATGTGCAAACAGCGCTCTTTCAATTATGATACCTCACATAGCCTAGTAGCCCCACTTCGATTTTTTGAGACCCCCTTTGTCCCTATTGCAAAAAAAAACAAACATTTATATTTCTTTCTTATTTATTTGCTTTTTTCTTATTTATAGTAGTTGGGCAAACGTCACCTAAAACTGTTCCAAATTTCAAGTTGATAGCATTAGTAGTTTTTGAGATATCCAGCTGTGACAGACAGATGGACAGACAGACAGACAGGGTGAGACACACCATAAGGGTTCCTTTTTACCATTTTGTTACGGAACCCTAAAAATGACACTGAGAGATTTTAAGAGGTACATACATGTATAGTTACCTAGGTAGGTAAAATCTCTCATTGTCCTTTTTATGTTCTAATAAATTGTACTATCACCGCAGAACTGATTATTTACATAATGAACACATACATACATACTTACCTATACATAAACTCAGGCTTTTTCCCAAGCTGGTACTTAAGTCGGCGCGGCGTTCGCACGAGCGTAATAAAATCGCGGCGGGATTTTATCGCGCACTGGATTTTCAACTCTCTGCATAGCGCCGGGAGTTGAAAATCCAACAGTGTGTTTTTCGTCGCGCTGGGATGCACTCTGTTTTTGTTAGGTTGGATTCTCAACGCTCGGCTCAACAACGAGAGTTGAAAATCCAGTGCGCGATAAAATCCCGCCGCGATTTTATTACGCTCGTGGGAACGCCGACTAAGCAGAAACTTCTGAACGTCACCTGCTACAATCCTTACATACCTACTCCTTTTTTCTTCGTGTAGGTACGTTATCTCACGCCGCTACTTTTCTGAAGAGCATCACGAATAAGGTCATATAATTATGTAAATAATTTTAATAAATTTCCGACTTCACCCTCTTGGAAATCGGAAATTATCCCACGGGAGCGCACACCGGGATAAAAAGTATCCTATGTCCTAATACAGGTCATGGTCTCCCCATGTTCCAAATTTCATCCAAATCCGTTCAGTCGTTTTAGCGTGAAACCGTAACAAACAAGCAAACTCTAACTGTCGCATAGTAGAGAGTAGAGACCCTCCAAGAAGGTTTTAGCAGATTAATCATTATAAGTGACGGCAATAGAAGCCCCGGCTTCACGCTCCGTCTATTGCCTGCACTCATACATAGCATGCATACATTTTCTTCAGGTCGGAGTTCACAAGAGCCACAACACAGAAATGCCGCCAACGCACGGGAGCGAGCCAGGATGAGAGTCCTCTCTAAAGCATTTTGCAGGTTACAACATCAATTATTTTTTTATTAACGTTGAGTGGAAATAACCCTTCCACAGTATCTGGGCAGCCGAGCTCTGCTCGGGTGAAAATAGAAAAAAGAAGAGAGAAGAAGAGATTTATGCTTAAAATTCGGAAATTAGCAAACCTTCTTTGCAATGTGTGTCATATTTTAACATTTTTTTTTATTTTTTTATTTAACACTTATATATATCAATAAAGGAATATCCCAAAGCTGGCGTGGTACTTATGTTAGCTTTATACTTATTTTACAAATTGTAACATAAATGGTATATGCAGTTATTCTTGCGAATTCATTCAATGAACAGGAAAAAATTACGTAAAGCGCGAGTAACTGGCGTTTTTAAAAGCAAGTTATTAGTCCGGCCGCGCGGCACAGCCAGCAGCTGCGGCCGTCTCCGCCTCAGCACGTAGTTGTCAGGCACGCACAGATTCACCTCCTTTAACACCCCCTGATTTTTGATTTTACGTATACGTTCCAACATGAGACTGTATTTAGTTTCATGTGGTGCCCAAAGGATTGCATTACACTCCAACTGACTCCTTATCAGCGCATTGTACAAGGTTGTACCTAATAGCTTTAATGTGTTTGAACTCTTAAGCACGACGAACTACAAAACCTAGGCTCCTATACGCTCTTTTGCAAACTTTGACGATGTGATCGCGAAATGTCAATTCCTTGTTAAGGTGTATCTACTCCTAGATCACGTACCGTTTCCACCCTATCCATCGTCGCGTTGTCTAGCTCATAGTCGTGGTGGAGGGGAACTATCGTGCGGCTGAACGTTATGATCGAGCATTCGACATATTGAACTGTAGCATAATTTTCCTACTCCACTCGACTAGTCTGTTCACGTCACTCTGAAAACGAACACAGTCCCTTTCATCTTTAATGTCCAAAAACAGTTTAAGATCGTCCGCGAATAACATCCAATTCTCTTCCAGACTGAAAACCACACTGCCCTGGGTACCGGCGGACACAAAGCTGTCTAAACTGGACACGCTACGACTAGCAGCATCCTACATAGCGCACCTTCGAGCTTTGCTACACGAGCCGAGATCTGCGCACACGCCGCCGCATCCACTTAGCCTGGTAAGAGCCTAAAGCACAGAGTACTTTATAGTACTATTTTTTATTTTATTTTTTCTTATTTATTTATTTATTAAATCTTTATGCACAAGTAAAAAAAATACCGTACAAAGGCGGACTTAATGCCTGAGGCATTTTCTTAGGGTGATGCAGAGAGAAAACATGGCAGGTGCAACATAAAGGATAGATAACACGAAAATAACTATAAAATACAAGAATAGATACATACATATTATATACCTACATACATACATATATATAAATGGAACAAACTTTGTAAGGAGAAATAACGATCGGTAGAGGAGAAATAACGATCAGTAGAGGAGAAAATGAACCAGCAAATTAGCGCTGAGTTGTTTTCTTATCTCTATTTATAAAATAAAACTAAGTGAACTTTTGCGAAGAGAGAAAAAAATAAAGATTACAATTACTATTATTACTAATTACTATGCTAAGGTAAAGTCTGACGCACATTTTGGCAGGCCGTACCGCAACGCAAAATTTTAATGCTTCCTACATCACTTTCGTAGAGCTCGTCTAAGCGATGTGGCCAGCTCCGGCTGTAATGTACTGCGTTTGACTTTTAAACTACGTACCTATATTTCTTTTTTTTTAATGCCAACCTAACCAACCATAACCTTCCATTGGAAGTACTTATTGGTTGACAGTACCTAATAAAATAATAATTGGACCCACTGCAGTCTGCAATGTCATGACGTTCTCGTAGAATAAATTCGTAGCACCTCTACGAGATGCTACGCGACCCGTGATCACTGCTGCGCATTCGCCGCTTCAGCCCGTTCAGTAACTATACAGGGTGTAAGGGACAGCCCTCCGCAGATTGATAGGGTGAATTCAGTACATCATACTAAGATGACCGGTACATGAAATTATTTCAGGAACGTTATGGGAATCCAATAAACCTGATTTGTTTTATTACCTCGCACGCAATGTATTGCTTCCGTGGCAAAACGCACGTAGCGAACGGTAGCGCAGTGAGTGTTCGGCTGCCCCACCCGCCACGGGGTCAATTCTCGCGCCACTTGGCTTAAACTAGCGACAGCGTAGTGCACAAGTTAGTTGAGTAGGTAGATACTTACGCGCAGGTACAGTAAAAGCGACAATAATTTAGCCTTCATTTAATTATTTTTATAACTGAAAGATGTTTAAAGTGGTGTATGGTACCTACTTATTGGTCAGTTTGTCAAGTACGGGTAGGGTTCAATGAAAAATAAAATAAGTAGGTTTTATGAAATAAGGAATAATGTTTTTATTTTGTATTTACGATGATGGCTGTATTCCCTCAAAAACCTTTATCTTTTCTGGCTTGCCTACGTAAAACGTTGTATCGTCTGCGAGGCATTTTTAAACAAATTAATACAAAAGTATTTTCCGCTCAACCAACAACAGTCTAAAACTTAACGAAAATAACCAGCAGATGAAACAAACAGTCAATAAAAATAAAAAAATACTAAGTACTTGCAAACATGCATTCAGGCTTCTCATTAGCTGCCCTTTCACACAGCGGGAATTCCGCTTTGGTAAAGCGAGTAAAGATAACAAAATAATAAGCACTAGAGTTAATTTTGTGCCAAACAATAGCTACAACTAACGTTGAAGTGGTTTTCGTTTTTTTACCCGACTGCGGCAAGTTAAAAAAGGAGCGTTATGTGTTTTTACCATAAGTACAATGCTTATTACATAGAAAAATAATGTAAATCAATCAGTCTTATTTCAATAGGTATCAAAAATTAATCCTACCTTAGAATCGCTCCGGTCGTATGAGATACGGCTCGAAATGACCTCCACCGAGACCTTCACACACATTGGCACGGCGCAGGGTCTCCCCGTGCAAGCGGGTCAGCAAGTTGGGATCTTCGTTGCAGCTGTAGCGCAGCTGCTGGAATGTGTCTGTGATTCAATCTCGCATTTCTTCCTCACTCGCACATGCACTAACAAACACTTTTTCCTTTACGTAGCCCCACAAAAAGAAGTCTAAAAGTGTGAGACGCGGGCTCCATGATTCCGGCGCAATAGTCGAGCTGCAGTGCGTGTGCCTAGGCGTGGATTTTGACGGACCAGGTCTAAAACTCTTTCTACAGTTGCACCGCGAAGTGGTCTTCCGGCGCCTTCTTGATTGGGAACTATGGGCTGGTTATCTAGCACTCGTTCATAGACATTGGTAATTATCCGGGAGTCTGATGGATGCCGACGGTCAGGATACCTATCGATGTAATTTCTGAGCGCTTCCCTGGCATTTCCCCGAGCTTCCCCGTAGCACATTATCATTTCGCCATATTCACGAGCTTAGTGCTCGTGTAGCCATTTCTCACAGACAACAACACAAATGGGTAAGTACGTAAACTTCACGACGCGACTGCGCGAACAACAGCGAGCGATACTGCGCAGGACACAGTCGCAGGACAACTAAACTGTACTAATGACTACACGAAAAATCACACACAAAAACAGTGTTGTCAACTACTCAAAAAATTTTGCATGTTTCTTGCAAAAATGTTGTACAAAAATACCACTATTTTTAAGCTTGACTAAATGTTAGAGCTGTTATTTTTTTTGGAGAAATGAAACGATAAATTTGTCAATTTAATTCAAAGTTTATGTTAAGCAAATTAATAGTAGTGATAGCCCAGCGTGATAGAAGACTGGGCTTCCATTGCAGAGGGCTTACGTTCGATTCGCGACTCGACTACCAGTCGGTAGCTGCCGTAAAGCCATGAAAAGGCCCTTGGGTGGCTTGGAAACTGGATCCAGTGATCGCTTGAAAAGTAGAATTAATTAAGTAATTAGGTATGTACCTACCACGAATACTCAAGGGCACATTATGTGCGTTTTTCCTTTAGAAATTAAGTGCACTAAAAGATTTGCATTTAACATTAGAGGAGTTCTTATGTGAACCAAGTTTGATCTAACATTTTCGTTCACAAATTGAGGTTTATTAAGTTGGCAATACTGTTGCGACTCGGTAAATCGGAGCGTCTCGCTTGTCTCTATTGTATTGTATGCAAGTAGTATGCGGTGAGTTTGATGAACTCTGAAGCTATGCAGAAAGTGAACAGCTGATTTCGCGCGTAGTACGTTAGAGTATTTCGACATACATTGCTGTTTTTTGGATTTTAGCTGTTTTATTTACATAAATGGAGTGCTGCAAACAGAGAATGTAATTTTACATTGAAATAAAGGAATATTAGCCAAAAAAACGTTAAAAAAAATGAAACTTTTCCTGAGAAAATTTCCGGTGGAATATGATTCACAATAAGGAGCTGAATGCACCCTGTTAATTTGTGGAGGGCTGTCCCTTACACCCTGTATACAATTACAGTGTTTAATACAATTATCAAGTCAATAGAAGAGAAGATACCTCCTACCTTATGGAACAGGGGGTAGGGTCGGAACCTTCGTCGTAGATGTGCGTAGTTCCCATTCGTAGCACATCTACGAGACTTACTACAATATTGTAATCAAATCAAATCAAATTCAATTTATACAAGGTTTACAATTATTTCATGATAATAACTATGAATACAAAATCTTAATATAGGTCAATAAAATACATGTGCCTGAACTAGGTAATCCTGTGTTTCAGGCATAGGAATGTTGCAAAATATCTTACATTATGTAGGTAGGGACTTGCAAAGATGATCCAGTACCAATTCGCACTTATTCCGTAGTAGGTGGTTTAACAGAATGTTTTCAGGTAGGTACCATACTTACCTACTTACCTATTTCAATTAAAAGTTGCCCTCGGGTATTATGCTATATCCTATCCGTCTGTTTTTAGGGTTCCGTACTTCAACAGGAAAAAACGGAACCGATATTAGAATCACTCCGGTTCCGTCTGTCCCTCTGTCAGTCTGTTAAGACCCTTTTTCTCAGGAACAGGTGGAGGTATCAAATTGAAATTAAATATCAGTATACGAGTATATGGCCATTTATGCGACATAAAGATACTCGCAAATGGATCAAAACCAGGGTACTTACCGTTGACCTAGGATCATGTCATGACTTCGACATTTGAAAAAGTCCGAAATAAGTGAATTAGTAGTTTTACTTATCACTTAAAAAAAACGTTTTTGCAATTATGAACTTACATTTGCAGCTGGAGAATTCACCGTGACGTATATCGATGTATGGAGAACATGTTTTTCAACAACAATATTAAGGTTGTTCTTTGGATAAATATTCATCACAAGCAACTACGGAACCCTTCATTGTCCGTGGTCCAACGTGCACTTAGCCGATTTTTTTTAAATTTCTTCACAAACACACAACGAAACAGCCAAACAACAAACCGCCTTTAACATTCATCAGCGTTGTTGTGGCGACAAGTTGAAACTACAAAAAGTTAGCACCCGTCCATTTATCAGAGAGGCGTGAATCTCATAATTGTTCACAATTTATTCCCTGTCACGGCTGTCATCCCTTTAATCGTGCAGAGCACGAGACTCGGCCGTAATGAATTACTGACGGGCTCACGGGCCTAAAGGGCATTTGCCAAACGCCGAAGCGCGAGCACTGTCGTCGCAGGATTAGTGACACGTTCCACGAAGGTCGCATACTTGATCGATAGCCGGATTAACGGTTTGTGAACGCATCGTCAAAGAAAGAACATTTTTCAAAATAAGAATTGTAGAAACAAATGAGAAACAATAATTGCTCGTATTTGATGACATTATGATCCACATGCTCTCATAAAATTAGTGTGGATAGAGGTGTATCCGAGGTGGATAGACAAGATTTGGGTTTAGGTAAGTATGCTAGATTACTAGTAAATGGTGCAAACGGTCTGGGCTATTCTATCCTAGCTATGCCTAGATACAGCTTTTAGTAGACTCGCTCGATAGGTATGTTACAAATACAATGTAACTAGGTAAGTTAGCACAGATCATATGTGTTTATATGATTTGTGTAAGTTAGGATCAGTGACGGGGCCGTACTATGACGTGAAAAAAGATCATGGATCCATCATGGTTCCGTTGAGAAAAAAGGATGGTGCTATAGGTCATTCCTATAGCTCCGTCTCTCTCTCTCTCACTGGAATCATCATGATGAAACCTATTAAAAAAAAAACTGATTGTTTATTTAAGATTTGCATTTGTAGCGGTACAATCTTCGTGTGTGTTCCGTAGAGGACATGCAAAATAAATACTTTTTTGACAAAAAACTCCAAGAGTCACTTTTCCGACCCTTCTGTTGGAATACAAACAACAAAAAAGTATATCGGTACAAGTGGAACGAAGAAACATAGAAACAAAATGGTTAAAACAATAAACTGGAGAGTTTTACGCTGCGCACACGAGCTGACCAAAAGTTTGCAGCTGTTACGGGTATAAATAAAGTTTATCTCCGGACGTTAAAGAGATGCTCCAGTTTTATTGTTCCCTGGCTGTTCCTTTGTCTTATTTACTGCTTCATTACTAACATAAGGAGGTTGTGTTTTATAGGCATGTTCTCTATTTCAGATAGTTACATTTTACATTTCTGCACCATCGCCAATAAATATTATTTGTGACGACAACTTAACTTATAATATATAATATTAATGTCTATTATATTATATAGGTTTTATTTTTTTTGCACGGAACCCTAATTCTTTTTATTTACCCTAATTATTTTCAAAATAAAAGTAGCCGAAGTTACTCCTTAAAACAGTGACCGTATAACCCGCCAGCCTGCCAGTGAAAGTCCCGTCAAAATCGGTCCAGCCGTTTCTTAGATTATAAGCTGGAACAAACAGACAGGCTAAAAAAACTGTTTTTTTTTGTTATTAGTACCTACCGTATATATTTTCCATAAATGCATTTAGTAAAAAGCTGCTATGTTGACATTACAAACAGACACTTCATTTTTTTTTTTAAACATCGTGAGGAAACCTGCATGTCTTCGAACCAAAAATTCGAAGACATGTGACATCTACCAACCCGCACTGGGCCCGCGTGGTGGATTACGACCCGCTACCCCTCTCTGAGCTGAGAGGATACCTGTGTCCCAGCAGTGGGAAGATTATTAGGCTGATTAAGCTGACTTCTATTTTATTTTTTTATATAGATGGATGTATAGATCATCTGACCTAGCCTTTTCCCTACTATTTCGGGGTCAACTTCTGATGACCCTGAAACAACTGAATGATGCTCTATTGTTTTTATTACATCAATGACATTATACGAGTACATCTAGACGTTGCCATGATTACAGTGTGAAGTGTGGAAGTGAGACACATATATACGAAATAGTTAGGAATAGTTAGGAAAATTGAGACAAAGCATCGTATCTTCTGTCCCTTACGGCGTGCCCTATTTTTGCTTTAAAAATGTTGCCAAACAAAGTAGGTACTTTGCATGGCAAAATTTAAAAATGTTGCCATACAAAGTACTTTCACTATTAATATTGCTGTCTCATCATGCATGACCGGCCACGCGGTGGCTCGATCTAGATGTATATTATCTAAGTATTACATCTTCAGGAATTATAGATAGACTACCTATCCTACATACTACCTAGTTTCATTCATAAGATAGTTTCACCTTCCGTAAGTACGAAATTGCAATGATTTTTTAATTTTGGGCTCGTCAAAGATACGACTTTGTTTGTTTGAACATAAAAAGTGTGGCCAATTTATGATCTTGCAAAACGCAATAAACTGATCATCGGCTAATTGGGTGGTCTTATTCCATAATAGGGATGATGCCTGGGTAAAAAAAAAGAAATTCTATTTAGTCCGTCAGTCAGATAATAAAAAAATATTAGACACGTATTTTTTGCTTTATCATATTAATAAAAAAATACTTAGCTATCACGCATTAAAGTTGGGGAGTGGGGGCTCGCTACGTCACTTGTACGTATAAAACCTAGCTACGCGTGACGTCATGCCATATTTTAACTCAATGTATCGCCGTAATATTTTGATTACGTAAAAAAAGAAAAAATACGTGACCAATATTTTTTAATAATCTCTATGACGGGCAAAAAATAAATTTTTAGTCATCATCCCTATTCAATGGGAGCTCTAATCAGAATTGAATTTATTCATTCACTAGCTTTTGCCCGCGGCTTCACCCGCGTGGATGTCGGAAAATATCCCAAGGGAACCTGCTACCGGGAATTCCTTCCTCATTCCTTGTCTACATTATAAAGGGAACCTCTGTGCAAAATTTCAGCTTTCTAGGTCCAATAGTTTGGGCTGGGCGTTGATGAGTCAGTCAATCAGTCAGGACTTCTCTTTTTATTTATATAAAATAAGATTCCATCACTCCACTACATTACCAAAGATGGCGTCGCGCGGAGTTTCATTCATGGGACAGCCTTTTATATTCGTAGACGATTTATTTCTCATAGGTATTATCTACCCATAGGTACCCATAGAGGCTCTCTCTTCACACAGTTAATTTAAATATCCAACCTAACACCCACCCTTATTTTCAGGCATGGCCCTTCGCCTTCCAGCATGGTGGTACACTCAGCTGCGCGATATCACAACGATGGAACGTCAACCCGCCAAACAACGAATCTTCAACCTGCCGAAACGCCCAGCCTCCTACAGAGAACGCGCAAGACAGTCATAACAACTGCGAAGGGTACCAAGAGTACCCTGACAATGAGTATGAGGAACGGTGCTATGAAGAAATGACCACGAACGAATCTTGCGCACCTATGCAGTACTGCAATTATGGTTACAAGGATAATTACTATGATATGAGAAATGAAATGAGGAATTCTTATGCATCAGATAGTATGATGAATTAATTTAAAATTATAGGAGAGACTTTTGACCAAAGAATTTTTTATTCAATGTTTACGTAATGTTTCACCCAACCCTTCAGGGAAACAATCGTCGTGATGATACGTTATGTTGTATTTCTACGTGACTTTTAGAAATGGTGGAAAACCTACCTACTTATTTAATTAATTGGGCATTTTTACCCGACTACGGCAAAACCAAAAGGAAGGGTTATGATTTTAGCCGTCTACTTGTGTATGTATGTATATAAGTACGTATTTACGTGAGTTCCACCGTAGCGCCTAAATTACTGAACCGATTTTGATGAATGAGGTATCAGTAGATTCCAAATAATGGTCCGGGTGACATAGGCTATATAAATTCTCCCTAAATTTAATATGGTAGACTTAACACGTAAATTTCTGACCTCGAAAAAAAATAAATTGAGATAATCATGACATGTTTGGTATTAAAAGAAAGGTCTTGACGAGCACATTACAAATATGTATATACCTATGTCATTATTGTTTAAGTAAATAAATATTTTGAACTTTCTAGATCAATTTTATTTTTCCGTAGTCGGGTTACAGTTTTTTTAAACTTTATTCTTGTTTATTACAACAATTTATTTAATAAAGAAATTCGTTCGACCTAATTTCATTAATTTATTAGGCTTCCGTACCTCAAAAGGAAAAACCGGAACCCTTATAGGATCACTTCGTTATCCGTCTGTCTGTCTGTCAGTCTGTCAAGACCCTTTTTCTCAGGAACGCGTGGAGTTATCAAGTTGAAACTAATATCAAATACATTAGGTCTAGTCCCTTGGAGCTCAAAAAACAAGTCAAGCAATAAACATACAGCCACAATACAGGGTGGAAGGGACATCGACGCGCAAACGGTTACCACGTATTCAGTAGGTACATCATTCTGAGCCATACCATATAGAAATTTTTCATCGGTTATTGAAAAAAAATATGCTCTTCCATACATTTTGACCGTGTAGGTATTGCACTATTGTAGGAAACTGCAGATTTTTTTTTCAATAACGGATGAATAATTTCTAAGAGGTGCTCAGAATGATGTACTGAATACGTGGTAACTGTTTGCGCTTCGATGTCCCTTCCACCCTGTATATGCAACATATTTTGATACTCGCAAGTAAATCAAAACCTATAGTCCCGTTGACCTAGAATCATGAAATTTGGCAAGAAGCAAGGAAAAAAAGAAAAAAGTCCGAAAATTGTTATTTTGTAATTTTATCACATAATTTTTTTTCTGGAATACCAGAAAAAAAAAATATGTTAAGAATTTATACCAAAAACGAACACACTGTAATCACAGTGTGTTTGTTTTTGGTATAAATTCTTTTCAACCTACGGAACACTTCACTTCGCGTGGTCCGACACGCACTTGGCCGGTTTTTTTATGTTTCTAGCGTATAATAATAAAAGAGAATTATGGAAAAAGGGACATGTTGCACCGACTCCAAATAAATTGGGATAAAGGCAGGAGAATGATGAATGATTATTTATTTATTTATTTATTTATTTTTATTTATTTATTTATCTACTTACATCTACCATTACAGGATATAACCCAATGCGGTAAATGCGCTTATCCTAACTAATCTAAGTTAAAATCTATAACTAATTATAAATAATGCATTCCTTGTGAATTCACTCAGAGAACAACAGAATAAGTCCGTCTCACTCGCTATGAGGTTGAGCGTGCGCAGCGCACGCGTCAGGGGCGCCTCCCTTACAAGGTTGGTCCGAGCGCGTGGTTCCACTAGTAGAGGCGGCTGCCGTCGCCGCCACACATACCTGTCCGGAACGCACAGACTCACCTGCCCTAAAATAATTGCATTATGCACCTTCCCTCTCAGTACTTTAAATATATATGAGGTGAGTGCAAGATCCCTCCTAACCCTTAGCTCATTGTATCCTACCATACCTAAAACAAATAAGGTAGGATACATTAACGGGTAAAAGGGATAAACACCGTAATACCGCATATATAAGTATCTTATAATTTGTATTTTTTACTTTTTTTATTATAACTTTACGGTTTTCTTAATTTAAGAATATTCCACGTTGATGTACCTAATTCATCAAGTTTTGTCATATCAAATGAGACACTAAATCATCTTCTAAGAAATCGTTAAATTAATTAAAGATGTTAAATTAAGAAAATTAACACACTGTGGACTTCAAAGCGAATTCAAAAAAGAATAACATGTCACAGGCGTATCAGCTTACACTGCAAACCTGAACTTTTGGAAATGCCTATGAATTTATTTCATTAGTCTGCAGTCCGCGTAAATAATATTGTTTTAAGTAGGTACCTACTAGTTTTCTGAAAGTGAATTTATTTATTTATTAAGTATTAGGCTCTTCAACAGTGAGTACCTACACTATTACCTACCTACTTTACAATTTGCAAACTTAAGTCTAAGCGCACTATTACCTACATTATTGCGCAGATAATAATTACACAATTAATTAATTAATATTAAAGGAATTAATGTATTCAACTTTAATTAATAGCATAACATCTCGCCTGCATTCCCCAAAGGGAACGGCAGAGGTGTGGGCTTGTAGGTACCTAGTTATGCTTCATTTCGCCTGTAGGTAGGTAGGTACCTGCTTATTAGATGCCTAGTCCCAATTGGAGTGCGAAAGTTAAAACCAAGGAGGCAAAAATGTTATTGCTAATTTACGGTAGGTACCTACCAACTTATTACTTACCTACCTAAATTTTGTTATTTTGTTTGTCCAGTCGGAAAAATTAAATTGACTACCTACCATTTTAAATTACTTATCCGTATTATTTAAATCAAATATTAATAATAATAATATTTGTCATTCTTTGACAGTTGTATGCATCGATCACTATTACAGAATGTATGAAATGGCTATGACACGGAAAATTGACGTAGTGTGTCGATTTGCTTATCAATTAATTTCTCTGATTGTACTTATAACAAAATACAAAAGTAGAAATTCCTATAGGTAAACCCCAACCACTGTCCTTTCCTTCCCTTTTCCCTAATTGATGTAAGTAGGTAAATATTCAAAATTAGTTTTCAGTTACAAATAAAATGCATCAGTTTCACTAGTTCTAAACCGGAACGCGTTAGTCATTTGAGATAAAGTGGTAACTCGATATTGAACTAAGTAGACGTCGAGAGCGACATCGCTTCGAACCTGACAAAACAAACACGAGAAGTCGCTGTCAGAAAAAATATTTCCACGCGGAAACCGCTTGTGGTTTTTGCTTTTGATTTTGTGTAGGAAGATAATTATGAAAGTATTTGTACCAATTTCATATACTTACATAATGAGCAAAACAGTTTCAATTGTCAAAACATATTCATGATCATCATCATCTGCCTAGCCTTGTCCCAATGTGCAGGTTAATGAAAAGTCAATTTTAGCAGGTGAAAAGTTTATTTTTTAAGTATTCATAGGTAGGTATTATGCCAGAGCACACTACAAATATTATCGTTTTACTTATTTACAACAAAATAAATGTAAAACTTAAGCGAGGCATGTTTTGGTAAAATTTGTTGAAATAATTATACTTACAACTAAAGCGTAGGTATATGTTAATTGATTTCAAATGATCTTTAATAGTTATTTATGCAACTGACGTATAATAAGGGGTATTAAAACACGAACAGTATCACACGAGTGTTTTAATACCTAATTATGTACAGTTGCATACAAGACTTTATCTACATCCATGTTATCAATCCTCTATAAAAGGTTCTGAAACAGTTTTTTGCAATACTAATACTCGTATCGAACATGGCGGCCGTCGTCATAGTATACGACGTGAATTCGAATAAGTTCTTTTTTTAAATTAGGGCGCTGTTGTAGTGAAACGCGCGTGCATTACAATGTTCTTTTTTTGAAAACGAGTTGCATTATGAAATTCAGTACAACATTAAAACACCCGTTTGGATGCTATTATAGTTACCATGGTTACTATGACACTGGCTGTTTTAATGTTGGCAATAAGCTAACTTTTATAGAGGATTTATAGCATGGGTGTAGATAAAACATTAAAACTTACAAATACGCGTACATAATGGGTAAGCGGCAGTAACACATCGATCAGCTTACAAAGCTAAAACATATTATTAAAATTAAAATTGTACATTATCTAGGAAACATTTAAATTGCTTTTTGTGGCTTATTATTTTCTAACTAATTTTAACGCTTTCGTTTTTCTATAAATTATTACTAAATCTACTGCTATCCTGATAAGAAAATTGTTATACGATAGTATAAATTACACACGATTCAGTAACGAACGTAGTCTAAGTTATTTGCTCATTAAATTAATGTTTTGGACATTAGCTTACGTGTCATTAAATGGTAGAACACGATTATATGATAATGATTCTGATAAGTATCCTAATTCTACCTTTAGTCCTAACGGGGCGTTCATTAATTACGTAAGGCGATTTTATCGATTATTGGACCCAAACCCCCCCTTGACGAGATGTCGTGAGATTTGGTTCGACCCCCCGAAATCTCACGTGAGATTATTCAAAATGCGTATTTTTAGTGTAAAAACTTTAATCTGTGCTTGATTGCGGTGGATTTATTTAAATAAACAATTTGCTTAATTATTTTTCATAATACTTATTTTTTACAATAGTAACCCAGTTTTCCCGCAATTTTACAAAAAAAATCCGTGATATTTACCGAGACCTCCTCTCCCCACGTGAGATTCGGCTCAAACCCCTCCCCCCTAAACGCCTCACGTAATTAATGAATGCCCCCTAGCCAGCCTGACACTCGCACGCAACACGCATGAAGATGAATTATATTCATTCCTCGCACTAACTATACTAAAGCATTTTCGCCTGTAATGATAGTCAGATATAGTATACATTACAATAAAATATTATCTCTACCATATTTTTGGTAGCCTCCTAGCTTCGAATTCTTGCTAAATTTAAACTAAAACTTTCAAGTTCATTTTTCATAAGACTCCTTTCGAAGTGTTCCGATCCTCAATCGTAATTTATGCCTAATTTCATTTAAAATATATTTTTTATTAATTTGTCAATGTTACTCTAATCAAGCAGGTAGCTAGACTTTGGAAAGGGTCCCTTAACAATATGATTATGCAACTAAATGTACCTATTGTCTTGTCTTGTTTTGACAAGTTTCGTACTAGTAAAATTATATTTATTTAAACTTTTCTAGAAAGCCAACGTTTTGCAAACACTGGTTTTCTTAGAACATCAGACTAATTATAATTTTATTAATTAATGCACATGTGAAGGACTTTGTTACGAGAGCCCTGTTGGTTTCGAATTGATTTTACTTAAACCTTTTATCATAACTGTGTAAAATTCAATTTAATCAGCTTTTTTTTTTAAATCATTTATGACGAAATAACTTCTTGGAAATAATATTTTATCCGTAAAAATCATTACCTCTTTATCTTCCGTCTAAGCGGCTGAAATTGTATAATTTTTCTATTGAGATATGTCCACACTTACTTTTAAGTCGAATTAACTAATTTTATGTTGAAATAGCCAGATGAATGATAATTACAGATTGTACTTAACTAGTTTTTCCCTGCAAATAATTAATGTTTTTAAAACAGCATTGCTTACATTTACATAGGTAATTATACCATTATTATTTCACTAAAAAACTTTTCTAACACATTCACAACTCCGCTCAAAGCCTATCTTTCCCGAGACTACCATTATAGAAAAATATATATAAGAACATACATCAGAGTATTCGTTAAGCCTAAACGCTATACTTTTCTCACGTTATTGCATTGCTAGTTGCATTACATACTATAATATTGTAGCATGTTATACGCTTTATATGAGTAATATAATCCATATTTTATGTAAGAATATACGGTTCATTTGGCTTGCGAGATTTTCTCTTATCGCAAGTCATTCACAGAACTAGTGTGCCTGAACCTTAACAATTATAAATATTGGATATTGCGACACAATTCCTTAAGATGGATTTATCTGTACATTGCAACAAAATAAGCTTGACAAATAATTCTAGTTGTAAGAAATTTGTCAAGGCTTTCCTACAATTTTACGCCCAATTACATCTATATTGAGCAAATCGTTTACAAACTGCACAACTTGTAGATAAATTAATCTTAGGCAATAAAAACATCAACGTCTGTCTGTCACTAGAATCAAAACATTTAGTAATAACACATAGTTGGTTAGGTTCAAAGCACACTCCATCCCAATTTACCGTGTTTTGTCGACTTCGACCATTAGAAAGCACTTTTTGCGACTTCATCGATTCATTAACTCTCAATTGCCAATAGTAAAGATGAGACATATTTATTAGGACGCAGCCATGATGCAGCAGTAAGTTTTCAGAAAATTGTGTGTGCGTTTGTCTCTATTGCAAGGGTGGGCCTGGTTAGAAAATGTGCTTTGAATCTAAATTCTTATACTTACAGGATTAATGGTAATATGTATATCGGAAATCTATTAGGATGACTCCCATACAAATGTCAACCATTTTTGATTTTTTAAAATAAATTTTCAAAGTTGTATACCGCAGACCTATTCAAAAAATAAAGTGTCCAATTACTCGAAAATGGTTCACATTTGCATAGGGGTTCTAAGGGGTCATTTGGTATCAAATGACCCCTGTATAAAGACATAATAGTCTTCTTGCAAAACATAGATGCATTTACAACATACAGTGTCACCCATCGCTTGTGTCGCTTACAGATTATCAATATACATCATTTTGCACGCTATGTACGTCATTGCATACTTGGCGAACAAATACAGATTAGGTACCTATACTGTACCCGTATAAAACTTATACATAAATGCAATATACGATGCAAGTCATATATACGTTTCTTATAGAGTCTATGTGATGGGAATACCACAAGAAACATCAGTAAAATAATGTTATGGACAGGAAAATATGCCGTGATTATATATAATGCCCTTTGTTACAATAAGTATTGGCACACTAACACACTTGCTCATAGCAGATGTATAAGCGCGAAAAAATCCCGCGCGGGATTCGCCTCAGTGTGCTTGAGCCTTAAAACTGAATAATAGTCTCAGCTAAACTGAATTTCAATTTTAAAGTAATCTATTAAGGATTTATTTTACAGTTTATTATAAAATATCTTTAGGTTCCTGTGGTATTCCATTACAATACTTGTTTACACTTACACATCATATAGAAAGTCCCTGTAGAATGTCTTTTACCATGATTAAGAGAGCTTTGTTGTGATTTTCAACGTTACTATAGTGAATTACAATGTATTGATATATTTAGTTATTTTACAAGCTACAAGTTATCATAACTATATTATTGGTTATTACATTGATATTTTGTGCGTAACGCCATGATATATAAAAGAACGTCAAACGAAAAAAAAAACACACTTTGTTAAATTAAATAAACATAAATTAATTATATAATTTAATATGACTTAAATTATCGATTCAAATCCTTCATTGCATTAAATACAATAAATTAAAAGAAATTGTATACATTTTAGATTACACCGCTCAAATCCTAATAATAATAATAATGTATTATAATTAAAACGTTGCATCAGCATTACGTAATTAAATAATGTATAAACCGATTAAAATCATTTAATCAAAAAATAATTGTATTTACAAGAGTCATCGTAAAATAAGTCCTAATTATTAAAATAATTCTAGTGGGTTTTTAATAATAATAATTTAATTATAATTATTTAGCAGTCGTAAGACGTATCCGTAACGCAGCGTTGTAAAGCAGGCGACGACGTAGGTATCGTCGGACTTACTCTCGTGTAAGCTAGAAGTGGTAGGGGTTGCATGCTGCGACGGACACCGACTACCTGCCCGAGAATATGCTGATGGAGTTCGACGCGGTGCGCTTGCGGACCAGCGTGGCCTCGACTGAAAAGAAGAAAAAACATTGTAGAAAAAAATACCGATAAAATATCCCATTCATGATAATGAACCCATAATATACATGTCCCATAATTGAATTCAGATCATTGTGAACAAGTTTTACTATGGGACCAAACCTGAAATCGCGAAAAAAAATCTGATCCTTTGTCATCGGTTTCAAATACTGGCATTCATTCTAACCGGATGCAGTCCGGTTAGACTGGGAGCCGACCCCAACATGGTTGGGAAAAAACCAGGCAGATTCATTCATTTCAGGTTTGGTCCCATAGTAAAAGTTGTTCATAATGATAGGTACAATAACCCATTAAAAGGATGCCCATGAATTCAATTTCATCCTATACAAACATTACTGGAATGAGTACTGGAATAGTAAGTACCTATCCACTGACAGCGACCCACACTGATTTTTCCTTCCTTTCGGAATTACGTTGCCCTGACTTCCCACGCTTAGCAAACAGACTGGTAATAGCAGTATGACGTATGAAAGCAGCTGCTCACCTAACCCTTAGCCAGTTTTTTGCAAACATTGAATACCATAACTTACTCCAAGTTATTCCTGGCTAATAATAATCCATGGCTTCCTGCGGAGGCTGTAATAAGCGTCTAGGCGTTGTTGTCAAGTGCTTGGACCAGAGAGTGCGCCTGGTCCCCATCAGCATTGGGCCTGCCAAATTTTAATCTGATGAATCTGATGATTATGGAATTTTGAGACAAGAGTCGATTGAGGGACTCGTGGCTAATGGCTAGGTATGAAACAACTGCTGTGCGGTTCGATCAATTTTAGAGATAAAGCTGCGCTTGGCGTGGCTCTTTACTGAGATTTTAAAAAAGAACCCCACATCTCTTTTTTAGTTAACTGTGGCGCACATAACCGCACTGGTGCGGCGTTATAATCTCAAAAGCACGCGCATTATGCAGTTAAAAGCGATGCAATAAGAGGCACTTTCCGAGCAAGTCCGTCGAAAAAATATTTACTGATATTCAGTCGCTACTTATGCAGTCAGTCATCTCAACTCTCAAGTAAGAAAAAGGCCAGATTAATGATAATGGAATTTCGAGATGACTAGCAGTGAACGTACGACATGAGATTCTATTTACTCTGGCTATCAGAGGTCTGCTAACATGATCTACAGTTTAATAAACTAGAAGTGATCCATCATGATTGTAGGTCACGTTCTGGAGTGACGTAGAAGAAGTTACTTATAATAGTTGCCACCACGCGTTTTGTTGTTGGAAGTCTAGGTACCTGTGCTAACAGCACCTACAGGTTAATAGGCTAGACGTGATCCGCCGTGATCGTAGGTCACGTTTTGGAGTGACGTAGAATAACGTAAGCTACATGAAATAGTTGCCATCATGCGTTTTGTCATGGCAGGTAGGGAGCTGTGCTAACAGCACCTACAGGTTAATAGGCTAGACGTGACCCGTTATCATCGTAGGTCTCGTTCAGCTGTGACGTAGAAGGCCGTACGCTACATGAAATAGTTGCCACCACGCCACCTTAGCAACATCAATTTGCCTGTTTCATGATAACAGTTCAAAGTGGCTCTGGCTTCTATATTGAATGAAGGTGTTTGCTGTTTGTTTACTATAGCAAATTAACTCTAGTTCACAGTAATTGAAATGGTTGGTTTCCATAGGGTTGAAAATGTAGTTTTAGGTAGGTATTCCTTTCATTCCACCAAATAGTTAAGCAGCATCATACCTTCAAAACTGTTTGCCAAACGTGGTAACAAATTCTCGATTGAAATAATAGTCTATAATAATATATTTTAGGGCTAACTAAAAATTGCAATCGAAATTAAGTGATTTCATACCAATATTTTTACCAAACATAAATACGTAAGTTTAACAAAATGTGCTTCTTCATTACTACGTCACGATGGACAGTGACGAGTATCTATTATTTGTTTAGAAATACTATAATATTGCACAACTAGTAACAAGTTTTCATCATTTAAGGAATCGTGAATTCGTGATAGTCCTTGGTTAGTAGCCAACAATATATAGAAATCGAGAGTTCTCGTAGAGTAGAGTACGGTCAGTGCTCTGAATTTCCTGACACCTCTTACAAAGAAGAGGGGTCGAGTTATGCAGAGCACTGACTGTGTATCTATCGATTCAAATGATTTTATACATATAGGATGACAGGTAATTAGTGACCGATACATAAACACATGATTGTAATCATGATAACAAACAACTTTTAGTAAGGGACCTAAAAACGCGAAAAAAAACTGCTGTTCCCTACATTTTGACGAGTTAACGAACATAAATGTAGAGAACAGCTGATTTTTTTCGCGATTTCAGGTTTGGTCCCATAATAAAAGTTGTTTGTTATCATGAGTACAATCATGTGTTTAAATAACGGTCACTGTATAATTACCAGTCACCCTATAATAATAGGTCTTTACCTATGAAATTGCCGTTTTGTATGAAAAAATTTAAACGAATTTTTTTCATGTATTTTTTATTTGTATTAATCGAAGTAATCACCCATGCAATCAATGCATCTTTGCTAACGCAGTGGCAGTTTATTGATGCCCTTCTTAAAGAAATCAGCTGGTCGGGAGGCAACAAATTCTTCAAAGGCATTTTGTACTGCCCCTCGGGTATTGAATTTTTTTCCCGCCAAGAATTTATCCAAATTCTGGAAAAAGTAGTAGTCTGTAGGCGCAAGCTCTGGTGAGTAGGGCGGATGACGGAGAGCTTCCAACCCCAGTTCTTGCAACTTGGAGACCGTCTGCTGTGCAGTATGAGGTCGCGCGTTGTCGTGCAGGAGCAGCGGAGACGAGCGATTGACCAATGCTGGTTGGAGATGTGCCAGCTTCTCCATCATTGTGTTCAGTTCTTCACAGTACACATCTGCAGTAATGCTCACCCCGTTTGGTAAGAAGCTGTGATGAATCACACCGGCGCTAGACCACCAAACAGTGACCATCACTTTTCTAGGGGTAAGTTTTCGTTTAGGGCATTGTTTAGGTGCTGAACCAGGATCCAACCAACTTGCTGAGCGCTTGCGGTTATCAAACAGAATCCATTTTTCATCGCAGGTAACAATGCGGTTCAAAATTCCTTCATTTGTGTGTCTGTTGAGCAGTGCAAGGCACGTCTCGACGCGTACTTCGCGCTGGCGATCATTGAGTTCGTGGGGCACCCATTTGTCAAGCTTTTTTACCTTGCCAATTTGACGCAAATGGACCAATATTGTTTTGACGCTAACGTCGAAAGCTGCTGCTAATTCAGCCGTAGATTGTGTATCATCAGCCTCCACAATCGCCTTTAATTCGTAATTGTCGAACAAAGTCTTCGGACGACCGCGAGGTTCATTTTTCAGGTCGAAATTGCCAGAACGGAAGCGAGCAAACCAATAACAGGTGGTTTGTAGTGTTAGCTCCGTAAACGTCGTTAATGTTGCGTGCCGCTTGTGCCGCGTTGCTGCCACGACGGTACTCATATTCCATAATTACTCGAATTTTTAACGTATCCATGATGACGAAAAAGATTGAAATGCGATGAAAATGTAACACTAAAATCAATAAACAAATGACTACTTTTGGAAAAAAAAATCCATGTTTTTAAAATAAAATTAATTTGAAATTAGAATTCTTAGCCAAACAAAAATTATTTTGATTTGAAATGGCCAGTACTGCAGAACGGCAATTTCATAGGTAAATACCTAATATTATGTGGTTGGTATAAGTCACACAATAGGGATGTTTCCTGGGTAAAAAAAAAACAAATTTCATGTAGTCCGTCAGTTCGATAAACAAAATGTATTTTTTGCTTTATTATACTTATTACTTAATAAAAAATTACTTAGAAAAAACGCATTAAAATTGGGTAGTGGGGGCTCGCTACGTCACAACCATAACAAAGTATGTATAAAATGTAGCAAGAAGTGACGTCATGCCATATTTTAACTCAATGTATCGCCGTAATCTTTTGATTACGTAAAAAAAGAAAAAGTACGTGTCCAATATTTTTAATACTACAGGGCTATTTTTAACACAAGCTAAATTTTCACAGGGTGTTCTACCCATGAATATGAACAACTTTCACTGTGGGACCAACTTTGAAATCGCAAAAAAAATATCAGCTGTTTCATACATTTAGATCGAGTAGGTATTGAACTTTTGTAGGAAACCGCTGGTTTTTTTTTCGTGATTTCAAAGTTGGTCCCTTAGTGAAAGTTGTTCATATTCATGGGTAGAACACCCGGTGAAAATGTAGCTAGTCATTTAAAAATAGCCCTGTATATGACGGCCAAAAATAAATTTAGTCAACATCCCTATTTTATGAGCGAAATTGAAAATGCACAAAACCTCGATACTTTAGGAGATAATCATTGCCACTTAAATGGACACATACACACACACGTTTGTAAACATAATGTTTGCCCTTGACTATACCTACGTAGTTCCTACCATGACTTGAACAAATTTCATGATACCGTACTGTTAAAAGTCGTTGACCCTTTGATAATTATATTTTTGCGTCAGAGCAGAAATATAACTAGCTCATTATGAATCATGTAATTGTGGTTAATTTTTCATAACATAACCAAGTCTGATTCATGGTAGGAATCAAGTAGGTACGTACCTACGTCAGACTGCTCGCTACGGCGGCGGTTCAAAGTACTCCTCTCTGAACTAAATATAAGTTACACCTCTTTATCTACTTTAACAATCATTTAGTTTTAACTCAGGCCAATTATAAGAGGCCTTTGGAGTTTGGATTATGTTTGTTGTGTTAATTACATGATTCATAAGTTATTTTTCTTTCTATCTTTGCATACATTTATTTTCGGCCAATTTCATCATAATCACTACATAGTATAAATCAAAGTCGCTTCCCGCTGTCTGTCTGTCCCTAAGTATGCTTAGATCTTTAAAACTACGCAACGGATTTTGATGCGGTTTTTTTGTAATAGAAAGAGTGATTCAAGAGGAAGGTTTATATTTATAATAAACGCGGGCGAAGCCGCGGGCAAATGCTAGTTGATAATAAATGCAGACTTTGGTATGTCCTGGTTTTATAAATAAAACTGTTTTATATTGAGAGTTATTGGCGTTATTCATAGCACGCCTTGTGATTGAAGACTTAAAATAGAAACCAAGTTTTTGTGTGAAAATACTCACTTTTCTGTTCTTTGGAATATTAATGATCACCATTCCGAGAATAATAAATCTATACACAAAGACTCATCGCAACAAGATTATAGTCACCTTTGACATTCTTATAAACATGTTGGTCGTCGTGCCCTGTGGCGGCGAGGCAGTGACTCTTGTCGGGAGTCACGAGCTGGAGGGAACCTTGGGGTCTACTCCCTAAGTCCGTCCGTCTGACATATATAACGATCAATCAAAACAAGTGTAAAAGTTGTGTAAAAGTTAAATGTTTAACAACAACTGTCAAATCATGTTGTCATTCATACTTCGTTCGGGCCCCGAACTGATCATCCATCCGTAGGTGATACGGAGTAGGAAACGCCCGTAACGAAGGCCGAAACTACGGGCTTCGTGCTTAGGGAGTAGACCCCCTAGTCTCTAGATGTAACGGACACTCACTGGTAGAATCCTGCGGCGTAACCGGCCTCTTTATAGTCTGTTGTATGACAGCGAGCCACCCATCGCGGTCCTCGTGCGTGGTGGCGGCGAGGCAGTACGTCCTGTCAGGAGTCACCAGCTGGAAGGGGAAGCGTGCGTCCTTGCAGCCGTTGCCTGTGTTGGATACTTTGATGCAGTAGCCGTTAGATTCTTGACCTGTGGAAGGTAAAATGGGTATGGTGAAGTGAAGTCTACATCTTACAAAAACTTTTTTACAAAAAAAATATCAACAAAAAAAAACACAAGAAAGTGTAAAATAACTTTAATTTCGGAAGTCGGTGTCTTTGGTTTTGTAATTTTGTGTTTTGCCACCGACTTCCGAAATTAAAGTTATTTTTTCACTTTGTAGTGTTTTTTATGGAAGTCGGTATATATGTTTTGTAAAAAAGTTTTTATTTTTCACTTTTTAATTGTGGTACTACCCCAAACGAATTCGAATATCACCACCTGCGTACGTTAGCCTGCGTTAGTTTTTGAGTTAGCTTCAATACGTATTATTGAAGCTAACTCAAAAACTGCCCAAGCTAAGTTAATAAATTTTACATGAGACCAACTTCGAGGTATACCCTCCCGAATATAACAAGAATCTTTCAAATCGGACCACTCTGTAAAAGTTATGCGTGGTCATAAATTTAAAAAAAAATCGATTCAACTTGAGCACCTCCTCCTTTTTTTTTCGTCGGGCAAAAATGGGTCAGTCTAAAATTATCTAAATCTTTCGCTACCCCGCAGTTCATTGTATGTATTAATAAAAATTGGTTTAAATGCAATGCAAAATGGCTTTCAAAAAGATACGACCGACACGTTTGAGAAACTTGTGAAAGAACTCAGGACTCCGAACGGACAAATTCGATCGTGTCTTGAGTGACTGAAAGCATCATCAAAAATTGCTAACAAAACTTTTTGAAGGACTAATGAGGACTTCCTTTATGGTACATTTAAAGGACCTTGGTGGATAACTCTCTTACTTGAGAAATTCAAAGTGTTACTAGCTAGAACGCACCAAGCCCGTCCTATACTTCCTTGGTATCCAATCTCGGTAGTCGATTCCCCGACTTATACAGGTTGAAATTTGATTCATGAGCATCCTTTTAAGGGTATCCTCATCATTATGAACAACTTTTTTACATGGGAACAAACCTGAAATCGCGAAATAATCTGCCGTTCCCTACATTTACACTGACAGCTGATTTTTTTTTCGCGTTTTCATGTTTGGTCTCACAGTAAAAGTTGTTTGAATGCCCATGAATTCAATTTCACCCTGTATTGCTTACAACAAAAGTAATATAAAAACTACTCACCAATAAAAATCTCGCCTTTCGGATAAGCGTCGAGTGGTTCATCATGGTACATCAGCTTCCTATTATCCAACGTGAACCATCGACGCCTATGAGCGTCCGAAGGTCTTGGACCAGTCTTCCACAGCCAGCCTTCACGCGCGAAGTCTTTGGGGAGACGGAGAACCAGGTCTGATTGTGGCATCGATGGAAACGCGACCTGGAGGAGGTGCAATTGGGCGCAGCGGATTGCTGTGTACCTGTGGATGAGGAAAAATAAGTAAGTACCTAATGAATAGTAGGTAATTTCAGGTTTTACAAGCAAAAAATAAGGCCTCCCACTACAGGGCAACGGCCTCCAGTGAAAAAACTTAAACCGCCCATTGTGTCACCCTATGTAAAATTTCTACATTTACATAAATCTGTAATATATATTTCTACATATTTATATATTTCTAAATTTTTACAAATGTCATCTGTACTTACCTACTTAATTTACATACTAAAGAGTATTCTATTCTAGTCTTAGACTAAATCCTGATCGTATTAGGTGCTCTCATGATCACGATTTCACATGAAATACCTAGGTTTTGTAAAAATACAGCCACTCGCTTGCCCGCAGTTGATTTTTCTCCGCCTAAATGGTAAGGCTGGGCCTAGCCTAGTAACACAAATGTTTGAATGGCAGAGCTAGTGGAAGAAAGGACCAGTTCTGGCCAAAGAGGCGAAATGCTAGTTAACTTATCGGACTGTGTTTTGCAAGTTTAAGGCGAGTATAGCCGCTAACAGCGCCACCATTGAGTAAAAAAATAATAAGTCAGGAGTGGAATTTGAAATTTCCTATGCACACATTTAGTATCAAAAAAATCAACATTAAACCTCCTATACTAGAAAGGTTTAGGTAGTGAAATAAAGGTAGGTAAACAATCTTGATGTGTCTTATATAATTTTTATTGTAAAACCTCAATTTAAAAATAAAATGCAACTAAAAACCAATGTAAATACAACAATAATGATTACTAAATCAATTGAACCATTAGTTTAAGCAGTAGTTTATTTGTTTAATATGTGTTTGTGTAAAAAGTCACATCAAGATTGTTTAAGTACTTTTATTTGACTACCAAAAGTCCTAAACCTTTCTAGTTTAGGTTCAAAGTTATAGCAGTTAACGCCAAAAATGGCCGTCTTCAAAATGTTCCATAACTCCTGACTTATTAATTTTTCAAAGGTTGCGCTGCCTGTTAGCCGCTCTACTCGCCTTAAGGATGATGCGCAGTGGTAGCGCGCGAAATTAATTTTTTTTTGGGTTTATTGCAATTTGAAGGTCCGTGTCAGGTTGTATCTTGATCAAAGTATGATACGCGGCAATAAAACATAAGTATTTATATAATTTTAACCATCATCTCTTTAAGTTAGATTTCGTGCAGATTCTTTAGATTTCGTTCGTTTGACGAATCTGCACGAAATCTAACTTAGAGCGATGTATCACCTTAAGGCTTATCTTTATACGTGAAGACTTAATTATTTTTATAAGCATCGCCATACAGCGTGGCAATGCTGCCAGGCTTTTGGGCACTTTTCCTGTTGACAGCGATGCGGATGAATTTTTTAACTCTTTTCACTCTTTTAATAGACATACACATACGAGGGGCGGCTGAAAAGTTTTGAGCCTAATGTATTAAAAATGCTGATAGATATGTATAAAAAAATTATTTTTCAATATAATCTCCCTTTATTTCAATGCACTTCTTACATTTATTAAAAACAGCTTTTAACCCTGTGAAAAAATGTTCGCCGTTTTTGTCTTCAAAATGTTCGTTTACGGCCGTCTTAATTTCTTCATCACTGGAAAATGTTCGTCCTCGGAGGTCTTTTTTCAAATTTGAAAAGAGGAAATAATCGCTAGAGGCCAGGTCTGCACTGTAAGATGGGTGGTTGATTTCTTCAAATCCAGTCTCAGCGAGGGCACGCCTTGCAACTCGCGCAGTGTGGACGGGCGCATTGTCTTGCAAAAACAGGACTCCTTTTGCCAGTTTGCCTCTCCTTTTCTCGACAGTCACTTGACGCAGTTTGGTCAACAATGCGGCTTAATAATCTCCGTTCATTGTAGTATTTTTGGGAAGGTAGTCGATGAACAAAATTCCTTCACAATCCCAAAAAACAGTGGCCATGAACTTGGATGCTGATTTTTCCACTTTGAACTTCCGTGGAGGCTTTTCTCCCTTTTCTATCCACTGCATTGACCCCTGTTTTGACTCCGGATCGTACTGTCTAATCCATGTTTCATCAACAGTGATAAGACGAGAAAAAACAGCGCCAGGATTATCGCCACAGATGTCCAAAAACTCCTGCGAAGTTGTGACTCGACGCTGCTTGTCCAGTAGCGTGAGCATTTTCGGCACCCAACGCTCGCACACCTTTTTCATATGCAAATGAGTATGCAAAATGTCGCTGATTCGTTCCTTGCTAATGCCAATGGCTTCAGCTATCTGCCACAACTTGATTCGCCGATCTTTAGAACAAGTTTTTTCACTTTTTCAATATTTTCTTCGGTAACAGCGGTGTTTGGTCGTCCCGACCTGGGATCATCTTCGAGCGACTCCCTGCCATGTTTGAACTCTCGGCTCCAACGTTTTATGATCGCAAATGAAAGCGCAGACTCCCCATAAACTGCTGACATTTCTTCAAAAAATTCCGTCGGCGTTTTGTTCTTTTTGAAGGAATTTTATGACAGCTCTATACTCCAATTTCGTAAAAAGTGTGGATGACTCGGACATGGTGACGTTTATGGTTCAATTACTTAAAGCGTAATGAAGCTAATGACATGAAACTTGACATTTATATTTCTTAGGATACCCGCAATTTGTGATATGCTGCGCGAGTCGTTAGTGACACTTAAAGGTACTTAGGCTCAGAACTTTTCAGCCGCCCCTCGTATTATTATTTTAAGTCTGTTAGCTTATTTATTATGTAAAATTTATTATAAGCAAATACAAATAATATATGCGCATACACATTATAAATGTTTATATGCTTTTCATAACAAGCCTTTTCGTTGTACGATTACTTATTATGGTAATTATATGAGTATAGTAAGATAGGTATATGTATGTATGTAGGTACGCTCCTTCCCTCCCATAAAGCTCCTTCCCTCGCGCAAAAAGTGTAATTTATGGTAACTATTTGTAACGTTTACTTTATTTACATATCAAGATCATAAAAATTTATGGGCATTCCTTGAAGTACTCTCTCAAGGCTGGGGCGAATTTCCATAATTATTTAAATAATCGATTTTAGGTTTCGTTTTCTTGGTTTTGGATCCATAGATGTTACTTTTTACTAAGTATTTAATCCAGATTTAATGTCCATTCAGTCACGCTTAGTGTGAATTTACGCTATCTCTAAATATCTTAATTAATTAACATAAGTGAATTTTTCTGATTGTGACAAGTGTGGAAACCTTTTTCTTTTAGAGGCTCTCCCCCACAGGCGCGTTATTATCGGTCGATAATATCGGATGCATTATTGCGATAATGCGTCCTGATTCCTTGCCACACCGCTGCGTTTATATCGTCCGATATTTTTAACGTGTGCGTAACAGTGGCGAAAGCACCTTACAACACGATTCCTACCGGCTTCCCTTCGGAAGTTCGAATCAGCAACTCTATACCGTTATTGAAAAATGGCACAGTCAATATTGTCTACTGTTGCCAAAAAATATAGTTACGCTACGGGTATTTAATTCACTATAACATTCAAACAACAAAAACGCCTATTAGCTTTGAATTACAACAACAACAAAAAATGTTCTACAATAACCCGGCGCCAAAACGTCATACCTAAACGAGAACTAAAAATTCATACCAATAGCGATCCCGTCATGACGTCACTCTAGGTCACGTGGCACCGCTTGTTAGGGACGAGAGCAAGCCGCTATACAACAGGTTACGATAGAGACAGATGTAGAAGAAATGCGTCAGCGAGAACAAGATGGAGAAATATTGCACATTTTATTTAGTTTTCACCTATTCAACTGTATTGTTCTTGCCCGTTCTTCTCCATAGGATCTACGCTTTGGAATAGGCAATCTAGCTTCATTTTTCTGACTGACCGACCCAAGACCGACCCTTTGACAATTCAAAAGTGCCTGTAATTGGTTTATTTGAAATAAATGCTTTGAGTTTGAGTTTGAGTTTGAATTGTATTCGATTCTTTATATTCCTATAATAATTTTAGGATGATAGTACTTAATTTAGTTGAGTTTAATTCTCTAAATCATTGAAAGTTTTGTTTGTGTAGAGATAACATCTTTTTGGTTCTCTTATTTGACGACAGATAGTCTTAAATTCAGTAAAGTTTTATTTTAAAGTTACCAAATAAATTTTTACTTTATTGATAAGTAAGTTAGGACCGGCTTCTCTCTTACAAAAATTCACACCTCGCCACTGGTGTGTAACCTACATTATAGGCCCTCCACCCGCGTTATAGAGGTACTACTAGTACTAACGTTATTAACGCAGGTGTGTTTTAGATCATATGCGTGCTCGAGGCTTATCCGTCGCAAAAAGCGCGGTCACTGTCGGACTGCATAGAAAAGAAAGAGAAGCGCGATGACACAACGCTTGCAAAATATGAAGTTTTTATCGATTTACAAAAAATCTGTTGATTTAACTAAAAAAGTAATGACAAGAAATAATTCCTTATTAGTTTGTAAAGAACTGTATAAATTTATGAACACTGTTAATGAAAACTGTAGGAGTAATATGGTTACAACTCGAAAAAATAGACCGAAATAGACCTGGATTTAGGTTTTTTTTCCTTGGTTCTACAAACTAAAATAGATTTCAGGACACATGAAATCACTTCTTATGTGTTGTAGATTACTGTGTATTTTTTCCTACCAGAAAGATGCTATAGTTACTGTAAAAGATGGTTACAAAGTTACTTAGTTTCGCCGTATTTTAGGGAGGAGCAGCCTTAATATACAATGTTCTAAGAACTCATATCGGAATATCGCAGGAGGACGGAGGAACGCAAGCGCCGTAACTTCTATTGCGTCGTTATTATCGCAGCAGTATGTAACTTCGTGGCCGTCCTAATACAAAATGTACTGAAAACAGATCTCGCAATAACGTATCCGATTATTACCGACCGATAATAACGCGCCTATGGGGGAGATCCTTAAATGTTATCTTTCTCTACTACCTACTTAAGCATGTTAATTTGTGTTAAAAACAAAATAAATAAAAATTATTTAAATTCCACTTATGCACCTTTTGCATTTTGTTGCGAAAGGCAGTTGGGGATGCAAACACCAAAATAAAAAACTGACTTCGACTCGAAAACGTGACGTCACAGACAGAAAAGTAAGCTATTTCTAACCAAAGCAAGACTTACCAATTGTTAATAACTTCAGGGTCCTCATGATACACGTAAATGTGCCGTGTGGATCCGTCCTTCATAAACGTCAGTTGCATTGAGTTCATGTGTCCGATCTTAGACGGCGCAAACGCAACGTTCAGTTCCGACAGTTTGAGCACACCCTTAGGTTCCTTGTTCTCTCTTACGTGGTATCTGGAGATAGAAAAATATTATCTTAACATAGGTAATTTTAGATTTTTTTGTTGCATCAAATAAACAATTCCCTCTTTATCAAACACACAGGTGCTTAAAAAAGTGCCTACAAGAATGATCTGTCACAAAATAATAGGCGTTAAAGTATGAATTGCCGTTTTAAGGCTCTTACAGACAGAGGCGATATCGCGGTCGCGACGCGATATTTCGATATTATATCCGTAGAAAAATATCGCGTCGCGACGCGATATCGCCTCTGTCTGTAAGAGCCTTTATTGTATTAGGTCCTACTTCGAATTGACATAGAACCTTCATGGTTTGAGATTTTTGAGTGAAACTTTTTTCACATGGTACCTATGAAGTTCTTCTTTAAAAAAATGTGCAGCATTCGATTATCGACTTTCAGTTGTTTTTTTTATTCAGCTTAGTCAAGAAAGATGGATACTTCGAAAATTCGAGTTATTTTTTAATACGAGTTCCGACGCGGAACTAACGCGGCACAAACAGCTCGCAATATCAATGTTGCGTTTGGAGAGGGGACTGCTAATGAACGCACCGTGCGATTTTGGTTTAAACGCTCTCGTGATGGAAACTTTGATTTGAAGAACGAACCACGTGGAAGACCGCCCACACAGGTGAATAACAATGAATTGAAAGAGATGGTGGAAACTCTACAGGAACTGCAATTAGAAACCATTCGTCACCCTCCGTATTCGCCAGACCTTGCTCCAACGGAATACCATTTTTTTCGTGATTTGGACAATTTTCTACGTGATAGAAGTTTTCTTCTCAGGAGGCAAAATCAAAATCAAAATGCTTTCACACAGTTTGTCGAATCTAGATCACGAGAGTTCTATCGCAAAGGCATAAATGACCTTCCTATTATATGGCAGCAATGTATAGATAATAATGGTAATTATTTTGATTAAATAAATATGTTAAATTTAAAAAAAAACTAATTTCAATTTTTCGGTACAAATCGGCAATTTCATACTTTAACCCCTAATAATAAAGACATAACATTTCGTAGCCTTATCTTAATTTTCCTCAATTACTACGAAACCTTTTCAATAGAAAAATAGTGCATGAAATATGTTACATAAGGTAGAAAGTTAATCGAAGTTTAATCACAAAGTCAATCACATTTCCTTTCACCTGTGAAACTTTTACTTCAAGAAAGAAATATTCTGAAGGCGGGAGGAGATTCGACATGCATGACTTAATTTCACCACTAACTACCTACCTCTCTTTTATATTTATTCTAAAATAGAAATATTTGATTTAATTCCTAGTATTTTTTTATAATTTACCAGCTAGATTTTGTGGCATTCCTACGCTAAAGTAAGATGACCATTTAATAATTAATTGTTTACAAGATAACGGCATTCGCAGAACAACCTAATGAACTTTGTAACCAAATGACGTGCCGTGACGTTTGTTTGTTCGACTTGTTTACTTCTAGCCATCTGAGCCACCTACACTAGGCTAATCCAGTACTTATTAGTCTCGCGAACACAATAGAACTACGTCACTCTATGTACATGATAAATTGATAATGTACCACAACACGGTCTTTTCTTCATTAAAAATACTGAAAGCACGTCACTTTTTTACGGTATCACAATGTGATGCAATATAGGCCGAATATATTCTCGCCTTGAACTTTCCGTTTCAACCCTGCAACTGCTACGGCCGAAATTTTTTGGCGACGAAATACATTTCATAATTTAGTCGACAAAATCGGACACAAATGTTTTGCACAAAGCACACATAGTTAGATACATAAAAGGCAGGCATTAAACATTTAACAATTAAGTAAACCAAATAGATACTATCCACATGCTTAAAGACGTACCTACCTACTTATATTAATTTCATAGAAAAATACACACATTTATTTATATCGCCGTTGTTGATACAACCATGAAAACCAGAATATGACTACATGCAACATAGAAGGTACTGATTTGATGGTAATTCTGCACATGAAAATGGCCTTAACATGGGGTGATAGGAGATTAACGTTTGTGTAACAACTCTTGCCTACATTCGAGAATTAACGTAAACTTTTGAATATTGGAATTTTCGTTTAAATTTCGCTTTCGTTCTTACCTCAAAGGACCAAAGTTTTTGACGCGGAGACGATCGAATAACCGATCGAGACAACCAGTTGTACGGCCGCAGCCGTCAGTAGCGGGATGATACCTAAGAACCAGTCCGGATATGTTTAAGCTAAACTACTTCGAAAAAACTAGCTTTAACGCTCGTTACTATAAGGGACAAACTGCATCAAACACGGAAAAATACTTGGGTAGAGTCTACTGTTTAATTCCTAATACATATTAGTGACATTTTTAATAGGTAAGTATTTGTCACAATATTTTTTCCTCCTTTAGCAATAATCTTATTATTTGGTTGATTATTTAAACTTACACATATTTAATAGTTAATTAGATTACTAATGTAATATTTTTTGTGTAACAAACAAGCGTCAGGGAATTACCCACCGTTGATAGCGGCAAAGGAATGTGGTATGTCAGCATACTATAAATCGAGTAATGAGGTAAATTACACGATTGTATTGTTGTACTTAATGTAGGTACTTCCAACCAGTTTTGATAAATGTTTTTCCTATTATGACCAAATCATCATGGGTCTCATTCTCATTTTACTAAGTCTTTTATCATCCCTGCGTGTGAATGAATAGTTTTCATTTTGTCGAATCATTTAGATATACTTACGGACAAGTAGTTTTATTTAATTTATTCTACGCCCAATTATGCCTCTAATTTATTATCATCTAATTATGTACAAATCGTTTGAGTACACGGGCGCTAGCAAACACACAGCAAAGTCGAATAACCTAATAACGCAAGGTGAAGGATATCTTTCATCACTATGTCAATGTACAGTGACGTGTAGCCTGATCATGACATGGTAACTGTCCAAGGCACAGCTTCATACAAGCTACGTCACACAATCATGAAACTAAGCTAAATTCATAACATAATATATCACAATAGTGTTTGCCTTGGAAATTGTATCTGGAGTGTGAAATTGCGGGAGAGCAGTCAACGTGGCAAACAATTTAGTGAGTTCATAATTACGTAGTAGGTCAACATTTGTTTAAGACTTGACGTAGAATTGCAATAAGAGGTGTGGAACTTTTCGTGTGTGTACGTCACAAATTTACAACAATTTTTGTACGAAACCTATTTTATCTCACTTTATCGTCTATCTGGAGATAAAGAAGCGCGCCGTCACCGGTGTTGGGACATTTTCTTTAAGTATTTCATCAACCAGTGACAGTTTTATAATGTTGTTTGATATGTAACAACTTAACACATTTACAAATACCGTATTGTGCATAACAAGTACAAAAATAGCTTATTATTTCATTACTGTGTAATTAGATTTTGCGTCATTTGAGAGTCGAGGCAATTTTTATCTATTTATGAAAAGCAACTATTGTCCTGAAATAACGTTATTTGGGAATGGTTTATCAGCTTTCTTTGATGGATTACACCTACCTAGTTAGGAAAACTTTTAAATTGTAAAGTAACAGGAAAAATAAAGGAACGTATTGAAATAGCGTTTGCTGAATTAAATATTTAACTCAACTTGCAACTCCTCGACTCAAAATTCCTGTTGACTGTTTGTTACTGGAGAACTGAACATTCGGTTCATACGTATTTATAAATGTTTACATTTTTGTAGTCCTGCCTGGCGACGGCCATTCATTTTCCTGTTTTGATAACAATTTTAATTACTTACAACGATTTTCCGACAGTACCTATTATGAGAAGAGTGATTAAAATAATTTACGTTGACTGTTGAATGATTGATGAGGGAATAGATGTGTTAAGTTTGAACGAACTGTACCTAAATGAATATGGGTTCCAATCTGACAATGATTATAAGCCAATGTGTAAGCTGATGAAGGTATGACAAATATTAAGTATTTATAGAAATATAAACAGGCAGACATAATTATTTGAACAAAAGTGTGACTAGAACAGCACGAATGATATTACGATTATTGAATGGACGACGTTTACGAGCGTTATTAATAACAAAATGCGACGCAACTGGTTATCTTTCACATAAAGCTTTTTTCATTAAACATGGGGATTGCACTTGGTCATTTTGACCGCATTCTGTCGACTACTAGAATATAACGTAATTGAATGCGCGATGTAACGCGTCCTTATTTAAAGCCAGTGAACGCGAGCCACAGCGTTAGCAAGAGCCGGGTTAAGTGTTTCGGCGAATCGATGTTCGAAATTCGAATGCGGCCAACGACCAAATGTAATTGTGTCATTATGTTCAGTTAACGATACATTTTGACTCACTTAAGGGTGTCCTCATTCTCACTTAAGACGAACTTCCTCAGCTGGTAGCGGCTGTCTTCTTTGCCTCGCTTCATGAGGAACCCTTCCATGATGCCAGATAGATAACTTTGACGTTCTGGGTGGCAAAATTCTTCACGTTCATATTTTGCTCGAATCCACTGGTCAATCAGTACTCTGTAAAATATTGGCAATATTTTGGGTAGGTAATACTTAGTCCAATTTATACGTAAAAATTTGGAATAAGAACGGGGAAGACCATAGAAACGATGATGGACTGTGTGAAAGATGATATGGCTAGAAAGAGGATACAATACAATACAAATCGGTTATTGGCACAATTAGCATTATAAAAAGATGTGTTTGGAGCAAAAAATGCCTGTATTAGGTGACTCCGCTCTTCCATAACATTGCAGTACACACACAGATAATGTAGTATTATATTATCTGTGCTGTGAGCTACTATAAAATATTATAGTAAGTATGACTACTGAGATGACGACTAAGTAGGTAGGTAATAGAGAAGCATGGAAGAAGAAGACATGTTACGCCGACCCCAAATAAATTGGGGTAAGGGGCTAAGGGCAAGAGAATGATGAATCTGCACCCTAATTACGTAATACACTATCAATCGGAATTAGTTTCATTTTGACAGTTCAACTACATTCATTGCGTTATTTACGAAGTCGAGCAGACAAATTTTTCAAACATATGAAGCAATGGATTAGCAATTTGCTTCAAAATGATTCCTATTCCGATTGATAATGTATTAAGCAATTAGGGTGCCGATTTCTGCGTAAAATGTTTGGTGAAAACCAGTACAATATTAAATGTGAAAGCCCATACTTATTTTAGGAAAATAGTTTTATGTTTATTTCCTTGTAACACATACATATTACCATAAAAGTACCTAGAAGTAAGTTAAGTTCATTGACTTACTTATATGTATACAGGGTGTAAGGGACAGCCCTCCGCAAACTGATAGGGTGAATTCAGTATGTCATACTAAGATGACCGGTACATTAAATTTTTTCAGGAAAGTTAAGGGAATCCAATAAACCTGATTTGTTTGTGTTTTTGTGCACAAATTGGAGCGTCTATTACTGGTTGGGAGGGGTAGGTAATAGGTATGCGGTGAGTTCGATGAACTGTAGCTAGACAGAAAGTGAACAGCTGATTTCACGCGTCGTTGGTATTTCAACATCCATTGCTGGTTTTTTTTTGCAGTTTTTTTTACATAAATGGAGTGCTGCGAACTGTAAAATTGCATTGTGTGCAATTTTACATTGAAATAATGAAAATGTAACTGAAAAAAAAATTGAAAAAATGAGAATTTTCCTGAGAAAATTTCCGGTGGAATATGATTCAAAATGAGGAGCTGAATGCACCCTGTGAGTTTGCGGAGGGCTGTCCCTTACACCCTGTATATTACTTAAGTTACATTTCCTTGAAAGTGGGGTGCCTACTGTCCGTAGGCACCCCACTTTCCAAATGAAATATCCAATTCAACAATTTCGAAACTTTATTTTCAAGTCTAGAATAAATATTTTGTAAACAGTTTATTTCCGGCCTATCATTTGTGTTATGGGAGGGAGATAAAACTATGTAGGTCAAGTTTTGATATTATTGATAAGTCATGTTATGATTTACGATTCTTGGCAATAATATGGTCTATGTATAGAACTAAATATAAAACGGAACGGTTACGCCAATATTCATTCAAGAGATAGACAGAAATGTGCGCATATTTTTTTAGAGATATTAATTAATTGTGCCTTTTTAGGGTTCCGTGCCCGAAGGGTGCCAGAGGGAACCCTATTACTGCCGCTGTACAATAAAACATGAAATAATTTTGGTAAGTAGTCTGTACCAGTAGGGCTAGGCTTAGTACTTACGTCTCATGGGACCAAATACCATAACCGCCTGATTAGGAATGTTTTTCTAGGTATAAAAGTCCATAAACTAAAAACTTACTGTTTCACGACACCATTATTTATTTTGTTTATTACTGCTTCCAAGCTATTAATTAAAATGGGAATTCCTAAAGAGTATAGTATTATTATTAATTACTTTTGTGACTAATTCTTGCGGCATGTTTCTGTTGCTAATTGAAGCAAAATATGCCGTTAATGTTGTTGTTTTATTTTGAAATAAATAAATTACAGTACCTAGTAAGTAGTTAGACCTGCGTAAGTAATCCGATAGCCGACTATTTTTAGCAGAACCGCAATAGAATCCTTCTAGATAATGTAATTACTAACTACAGTAAGTAAAATGTTATGGAAATAGTTTTAAATTTTTAATTATGAGAATGAATAAAAATTATACTTAAGTACCTATCTTAGGTCAAAATTCAAGATCCCAAAAAAAAAAAAAATTATGAGCAGAGAATCGGTACCATATTTTCAAAAACCGTAGCAAAACGACTCGATTAGGTACACGACATAAGTCGTAGGTGGCAGAGCAGGTGGTGGGTGATCTATAGTTTTTTCAAAGCCCTTGGGAAGACGATGTGAGTTTACATTGCACTGCTACAAAGGTACACCCATAGAAATATCAAAAACAAACTTCTTTCATAAGTTTATGGTACCTACAAGATCTTTTGGCGCTCAAATGTCGTTGACAGGGGGGCGCTGTTGGTAAATATTGTTTTATGAAATGCTATTAATACTTAGAGCATTAAATGCTCTAAGTATTAATATGTAGTAGGTACCTACCTATATTACCTATATACTAATTCGGTGGTGAGATTTTATAGTACATCCTAATTCTATTGGTGAAATGTATTGAAAAACAAGATGGCGGTGTTAGTTCCAATTTTGGCCACGCGCTAAAAGAACCTTTTAGCGCGTGGCTATTTATAGCACTAGACAAGGGCGGATATAAGGAGGGGCCAGGGGGCCATATCCCCCCAGACGGTTCAAGCAAAATGGTTAACAATCTACCTACAAGCATTTTGACACAAACATAATAGAAAATCATCAGAATAATTTTTTCATTAAACTTTTATTATAAGTATTTTTTTACTTATGTACCTACTTAGTTATTAACAAATACAAAAAAAAAAAAATAGATATAAGTAATTAATCCCAAAGACATACCTAATGCCTAATACTAGGGGGGGCACTCCTACTTACACCACTACTACTACTACTTACTCCTATTAACACCAGAAATAAGAACAAATTACGTGCTCCATTTCATCGGCTTCATAAGGTTCATAACTCATTTGTTGGTCTTGGTATAACTTTTTATAACAAGCTACCTTCTTCTTTGCTAGATTTGCCTTTTAATGCGTTTAAAATTAAAGTTAAATCCAATCTTTGTTCAAAGGCATACTATTCTATCAACGATTACTTAAACGATAAGAATAGTTGGTCGCTGTGATTAATTCAAGACAATGTTTATGTTATGTTCTTTCTCCAGGATCAGCTTACATAATGACAGGTTACATGACTTAAGTACTAAAATTGTTTAATTTATTTTATTTGACAAAAATATAATTTAATGTGTTGTGTTGCGTAAATTATTTTGCATAGGTACTATTGTATAGAATCTAGTTCTTCTAACTGAACAGACAGCTGTGCTGCTGGGGAGTTTGTTCCGCTACTTCTTCTTCCCAGCTAAAGCACTAGGAAGTGGTGAAGGGCGGGCGTTTTGTGGGGACTGTCTTACTGTAATTTTGACGTTCAAAAAGTGCTGATTCTCAGCCTAATTTGAATAAAGGACTTTTGATTTTGATTTTTTTTTACTTGACTGGCCCTTGTGGGGCCCTCCCAGAAATAAATCCTAGATGGCTATAAGAACTAATAAATGTGTAGCTGTCAAAAAATGCCTTTTTACTTACTGTGGATCATTCCTATTAGGTCTTCTGTAGCACGGTGGGACTCTTTCCTCGTATTTATTCTTGGCGGCGTTGTTACCGACCTCCTTCATTCTTTGCACCTGAGAATCCTCCCAGCGGTCTAACTTCAGGTGCTTTACTTTGCTTATATGTGCCCCCATGCTGCGATGGATACTGGCACATCGCATGCATATGAAAATGCCGAGGTTGTACGACGCCCAATCAGGGTCTGAAAAAAAAGAGAGAGTCACTTAAATGGTGAGTGTAAAAGTGATGTCCTTAAAAAACATGTCAATGATGTTTACAACCTTTTATGGACTTATATTATTCGTTGCTTGTATTTTTTCTAGCTATGACAAGATAATACGGCAACAGATAAGATAAATGTTAATTTATTACGTAAATTAAACAGCTAGTACCTATGCTATGCATTTATTTTGTTTATTTGTACGGTCAGCAACGAAAGACGATTAACATGTTAATATAATTTTGTGTCTATTTAAAATGTTAAAGTAATATGCTACTTTAGCATTTTAAATGTACAGAAAATTATTTAAAACCGCATTGTTTTTCAGCATTTCATGTAAATAGATAGGAAAAAAAAATATTGATCGACTTTGTTGCTAGGGATTGTGATGTTTTAAACCTTTCGACTTTCGTTGCTGACCGTACATGTTGCAGCATGGTGCCATTTTCGTAAATGTAGACTGTATGAAAAGAAAACGATTTCGAAAAGGTTAAAAGATCAGACAGAAGGTCATCTTAGACGCATTTTTTTATAAGTTAAGGCTTGTCCGTCGCAAAAAGCGCGGTCACTGTCGGACTGCATAGAAAAGAAAGAAAAGAAAGAGAAGCGCGATGACACAACGCTTGCAAAATATGAAGTAAGATTATCGATTTACAAAAAATCTGTTGATTAAACTAAAAAAGTAATGAAGAAAGAAATAATTATATATAGAAATATTAATATGAACAAGAAAACATTCCTTATTAGTTTGTAAAGAACTGTATAAATTTATGAACACTTTTAATGAAAATTGTAGGAGTAATATGGTAACAACTCGAAAAATAGACCGAAATAGACCTGGATTTAGGGTTTTCTTTCCTTAGTTCTACAAACTAAAATAGATTTCAGGACACATGAAATCACTTCTTATGTATTGTAGATTACCGTGTATTTTTTCCTGTCAGAAAGATGCTATAAGTAGTTACTGTAAAAAATCGGCCAAGTCCGTGTCGGGTCACGCGCAGTAATAGGGTTCCGTAGTGCACGCCGCCGACCGTCGTTATTCGAGCGCAAATATTATTAATTTAGAAATCATTACTATTAAGAATGTTATGATTTTATTTTTGTATCTTTTCACATGGTTCATAAACTTATATTTACTACCTGTTTTACACAACTAACAACGTTACCAGTAAGGGCGAGCGCGCATTGCGGTGCGTTTTTCTACCGCAAAATCTGTGAAGTATGGAATGTCTTTGAAGTGCGCGCACTGCGGTTATGCGTTTTGTTACCGTAGGCACCGCCCAGTGCGGCACAACTACCGGAAACGCACTGCAGTGCGCGCTCGCTCTAATAGGACTCTCCCTTCAAGAAGCGCTGCAGCGCTGTCCCAAATTAGACGAATTATTAATTTATTATACATAAAACAAAAGGTATTACCTATATTAAAACACGTATACTAAAAAATAAATAATTAAATTATCTTTAAAATGGTGAAGGTTTCGTAAAAATACGTCTAATAGTTTTTGCGTGATTCTCAGTTTTTTATCCAGGTTAGACACAACTTTACAAATTAATTACTCTATGTAATATAAGCACAATCTAAAATATTCCCATATTAAGTTACCCTAATTTAACATATATTTTTTTAAAATCATTAACACTACTCGTTTAGATGTGATCTTCAGTTTAAAATCATTGATCCGGCGCTCGACCCGCGTACTGAACTGTCTACTCCCTATTTAAGTCTGTCCGTCTGTCAGTCCGTCCGTCAATTCGTCTGACATAACGATCCATCAAAACAAGTGTAAACGTTAAATTTTTCGGACGGGCAAAAACACATCGGGAGTAAGGACAACTGTCAAATCGTGTTGTCATTCATACTTCATTCGGTCACCGAACCAATCAACCATCCGTAGGTGATACGGATTATAGGAAACGCCCGTAACGAAGGCCGAAACCACGGGCTTCGTACTTAGGGAGTAGACCCCCCGAAGTAGGCTCGCGAATGGTTGCCTCCCGCATTTGGTAGGTATTTCAACATAGTAATTATTTTAATCATTTTATCACGACAAAGTCAGCGAATTGTGCTAAACAATCTTACTACCTTTTCATTTATATAAAAAAATAAAAAAAAACCTCTGTTTTGTAGATAGGAGATTGACTAAACATTACGAAAAGCCGTAACTTTGGGTTTTTTTTTTCTATCCAGCAAAGTACATCGTATTATTATCGCGTTATTAAAAGCGATTGGCTATCCGGCAGATCCTTAAATAAGATTTTTTTTTTTTTCAGAATTTTATAATACTCTTTTTTACGTTTCCCGTGGATTATAAAAAAAACTAGTAAGCGCGGTCTCTGTCGGGTCATAGCGCCTTAAATAGACTACGAAATACGTGGAAACAGCTAAAACAGTTTCACATTGTTTTTGTCTGTTTGTAAACGTCACTCTTTAAAACTGTACGGGTGAATGACTTTCACTGTAACAGTTCCTACATAGGTAAACAAACAAGGTACCTATACTACATTTTGTGTTTATGTACATGACTACGTAGGAGCCAGTAGGAAGATAGACTTGTTAGTTCTTCAAATCTAACAGGCAATTTTAGCTGTCTTTGTGATTTGTTTATTATTTTCATTATTAAAATCTATCGGATGTTTCGAGGGGAAAATATGCCTACATAGATACTCGTTAAAAAATAACCTATAAAAGATGACTGATTGAACCGGATTGAACTCTGCCAAAAAAGTCGACTTGCCCAAACGTCAAACAGCCGGATTTGTCAGCCAACTCGTGTATAAATGACACGAACGCGCGACAGAGCGAACGTGTCGTTCCATACAAAGCGCATGCTCCCCGGCCTGTGTAATGTTGTTACCTGGACTAATCGCACGATTAGTTGGCCTCTAAGTGCGGCGACGAGTCTATGTTGACAGTAAAGTCGCCGCACACTTTACTTCACTTTACAATACGGCCGCCGTATCTTGGCGAGTCCGAACTTCGCGCAGAACGCTGCGCAGTAACATTTTTTAGGAATCAAATGGCGACATGAGGCGAGTGTGAGTGAGAGAACATGCGCGAAAGTTCGGAGAGCCTATGTTCAGACTCGCCAAGATACGTCGGCCGTACTGTACTAGTGTGCTAAAGTGTTGCAATTTAATAAGTATTTCCTCTCACACATTGAAATAATCATGTTTTATGGAGGGGCGTTCATTTTTAGAATGGTTCATCTCTACTAAAATAGTGAATCTTAAATGTATCATTCTGGTACATTTACGATATAAATTACTAGAAGATTTTTTAGTTACTTAACAACATAAAATACGTAAGTGCCGATGCCGCACCGAAACGATAAGAATTCTGAAAATCGTCACAACATAGATTAGGCTCAATGACGTATGTATTGTGCATAACAGCATAACAAGCTATTATGTATCCGTGAGTGACGCTAATCTCGAGAACTTGCACTCATAAAATAATAAGTAAGTACCCACCTAAGTATTAGATACCTTTATACCTTTCTTTTATACTGATTAGGACGTAGGACCTACCCCTTTATCGGTACTTACCTAAATTCGTCATTTACCACTGCGAAATTTGCCAATATGCGCGCGGTCACCTATGAATGAATTGATTACGTGTCGCGTACCTCTCTCTGTGAAGTCCCCACCACTAAAACCGTACTTCGCGATGGTCGAACTTTAAATAGAACTTGATCCCCGCAAAGTTGCTGAATGTGGGCGCTAAAATACTTAGTTTCATTTTTTAAAAAGCTTTTTTTCGTGGAAATAGGCGTTTCGACGTCTAGCTCCGCATCACATCCGTGTTTATAAGCATACACAACACACCGACACGACGTCACTCGGCCGCACTCACACATCCACATTTGGCCTCTGCGCCACTCGTAAATAACACATAACACAATGTCACAAGACTTGGGATACCTTAGATACGAATCACCTTTGTTTCATAGGTACTTGTAATTAACGTTTACTTTAGCGCAGAGAAATTGCCCATTTAACAGGTAAGCACCTAAGCACCAACTTAGTCTACATCATCATAGGAGAGAAGCGTAAGTATATTTACGTGCTATATATTTACAGCATAATTATGGACTTGTCTCAACGCTCATTAATCAATCAAGGTTATCGTTTTATTACATATGTAATAAAGTTTATATTTATGTTAAAATAAGCGCATATCTATACTTGCTTAGTGTAGTCTAATTTTGTAACTGTTTTTGTTGTTTAAATAAATAAATAAATAATTAATTAATTGCACACATTATCAACTGATAATTAGTGAATAACAAGCTAAACTTTATTCAAAGTTATTTATTTATGCTCTGAATAAAATTCGTCTAATCTTAATTTCACCCACCCGCAGCAGAATTAGTCATTGGCCAAAAAATAATGTTCCCCTTCGTTCGTTCTAATTCGTATTCTGCAAAAACCGGTCTCATTAATTAGGCATTTAATATATTATATGAAATGGAGCCCAGGCTTCCAGAACAACTATCTGTTTCCGTACCAAATAAAATTAAATTGTTTGGTGTCGATATTAACTTACAATCCATACTAATATTATAAATTCGAAAGTAACTCTGTCTGTCTGTCTGTCTGTCTGTCTGTCTGTCTGTCTGTCTGTCTGTCTGTTACCTTTTCACGCCTAAACCACTGAACGGATTTCGATAAAATTTGGCAAGGCTATAGATGGTATCCTGGGGACGGACATAGGCTACTTTTTTTTTCAAAAATAATCTTACAGGGGGTGATATAGGGGATGAAAGTTTGTATGGGAAACTCAGTATTTCTTAAGTTAGGGATGTGAAAATTAAAATGTATGCTTTTGAAAGGAAATTAAGAAATATGCGGTTCAGCGTTTTTGAAAAATCATCCCCTAAGGGGGTAAAATATAGTAAAATAGGGGTTGATTTTAAAATTTACAAAACTGCACGGATTTCGACAAAATTTGGCAAGGCTGTATATAGCATCCTGGGGAATGACATAGCATACTATTTTTTTCAAAAATAATACTACAGGGGGTGATATAGGGGATGAAAGTTTGTATGGGAAACTCAGTATTTCTTCAGTTAGGGATGTGAAAATTAAAATGTATGCTTTTGGTAGGGGTTGCGATAGTCGTGGAGAGGATCCGGCAGTTGGGACTCGAGGTGGCCTTGCACAAGTCCGAGGCCATGTGTTTTCATGGTCCTCGGAATGCGCCACCGTCGGGTTCCGAAATAACGGTGGGAGGGGTTCACATCGGAGTCGGGTCGACGATGAAGTACCTGGGACTCGTCCTCGACAGCCGGTGGAACTTCGTGGAGCACTTCCGACGTTTGGCTCCCAGACTGGCACGGGCTGGGGCTGCCTTGAGGCGGCTCCTGCCCAATCTGGGGGGTCCAAACGCCTCCTGCCGGAGGCTCTACGCGGGGGTCGTGCGGTCCATGGCCCTTTACGGAGCACCGGTGTGGGCGCGTTCCCTAAGGCTGGGACCGGCCGGCAGGTTGAACGCGTCCCAGAGGGTCATGGCCATCCGGCTGGTCCGGGGATACCGCACGGTCTCCCGGGAGGCGGCGAGCCTCCTTGCCGGATTGCCGCCGTGGGATCTGGAGGCAAAGGTCCTCGCGCACGTGTGGGAGTGGCGCGAGGAGGCGAAGCGCCGGGGCGTAACTCCGCTGCCGCGAGAAATCACGGTACAGCGGACAGAGCTCCGGCGGGATCTCATGGCGGCATGGAGAGCGCGACTGTCACAACCCAGCGCTGGGCACGCCACAATAGCGGCGATAAGTCCCCTCTTTGAGGAGTGGTTAGAGAGGCGCCACGGCGTCCTCACCTTCCGCCTGACGCAGGTCCTCACCGGACACGGTTGTTTCGGGAGGTTCCTGTTTCGCATAAGGCGGGAGGAAACGCCCGGGTGTTTCCATTGTGTAGATCGCCCGGAGGACACGGTGGAGCATACAGTGGAGGTCTGCCTGGCTTGGGCAGAGCACCGCCGTGTTCTCACGGAGGCGATCGGCGGCGGCGATCTCTCGCGTCCGAGCCTGGTCCAGGCCATGGTGCGGAGCGAGAGTGCATGGGAGGCCGTCACCTCCTTCTGCGAAGCAGTGATGCTCGCGAAGGAGGAGGCGGAACGCGTGAGGGAGAGGCAGCCTCACGCCCTCAGTCGCCGCAGGAGACGCCCTGGGCGGCGGGAATCGCGGGGCGATTTCCGGCCACCGTAGGCGCGGGCCTGCGGACGGTGAGCAGCGGGTAGCTCGCCGTCCGGTAAGGACCAGGCCCGAGTCGACGGCGCGTCGTGTTCCACGCGCGCCTCAAAGAGATGTCAGCAAGTGACGGGGCCCAATAGGGCCGACGCCGCTGGGGTCGCGGGTTGTCTGAAAGGGTTACCGCGGCCCTGGCATAGGCAACTGAAGGAACACGGGTGGGTTTTAGTCAGTAAAAGTCTGACACGCCCTCCCGCTCCACCCAGAGCGGGAGAAGTTATTTGATGATTTCCCACCCTCAAAAAAAAAAAAAAAAAAAAAAAAAAAAAAAAAAAAAAAAAAAAAAAAAAAAAAAAAATGCTTTTGGTAGGAAATAAAGAAATATGCGGTTCAGCGTTTTTGAAAAATCATCCCCTAAGGGGTTCAAATAGGGGTTGATTTTAAAATTTACAAAACTGCACGGATTTCGATAAAATTTGGCAAGGCTTTATATAGCATCTTGGGGAAGGACATGGGCTACTTTTTGTCTTAAAAAATAATCTTACTGGGGGTGATATAGGGGATGAAAGTGTGTATGGCAAAATCAGCATGTCTTAAGTTAGGGATGTGAAAATTAAAATGTATGCTTTTGATAGGAATATAAGAAATATGCGGTTCAGCGTTTTTGAAAAATCATCCCCTAAGGGGGTAAAATATAGTAAAATAGGGGTTGATTTTAAAATTTACAAAACTGCACGGATTTCGACAAAATTTGGCAAGGCTGTATATAGCATCCTGGGGAATGACATAGCATACTATTTTTTTCAAAAATAATACTACAGGGGGTGATATAGGGGATGAAAGTTTGTATGGGAAACTCAGTATTTCTTCAGTTAGGGATGTGAAAATTAAAATGTATGCTTTTGGTAGGAAATAAAGAAATATGCGGTTCAGCGTTTTTGAAAAATCATCCCCTAAGGTGTTAAAATAGGGGTTGATTTTAAAATTTACAAAACTGCACGGATTTCGATAAAATTTGGCAAGGCTTTATATAGCATCTTGGGGAAGGACATGGGCTACTTTTTGTCTTAAAAAATAATCCTACAGGGGGTGATATAGGGGATGAAAGTTTGTATGAGAAAATCAGTATGTCTTAAGTTCGGGATGTGAAAATTAAAATGTATGCTTTTGTTAGGAAATAAAGAAATATGCGGTTCAGCGTTTTTGAAAAATCATCCACTAAGGGGGTAAAATAGGGGTTGATTTTAAAATTTACAAAACTGCACGGATTTCAACAAAATTTGGCAAGGCTTTATATAGCATCCTGGGAAAGGAAATAGGATACTTTCAAAAACAATACTACGGGGGGTGATATAGGGGATGAAAGTTTGTAAGGGAAACCCAGTATTTCTAAAGTTATGGATAACAAATTCATGCTATTGGTAGGAAATTAAGAAATATGCGGTTCAGCGTTTTTGAAATATTATCCCCTAAGGGGGTAAAATAGGGGTTGATTTTAAAATTTACAAAACTGCACGGACGTCGATAAAATTTGGCAAGGCTTTATATAGCATCCTGGGGAAGGACATGAACTACTTTTTGTCTTAAAAATAATCCTACGGGGGGTGATATAGGGGATGAGTTTGTATGGAAACTCAGTATTTCTTAAGTTAGGGATGTGAAAATTAAAATGTATGCTTTTGATAGGAAACAAAGAAACATGCGGTTCAGCGTTTTTCAAAAATCATCCCCTAAGGGGGTAAAATAGGGGTTGATTTTAAAATTTACAAAACTGCACGGATTTCAACAAAATTTGGCAAGGCTTTATATAGCATCTTGGAAAAGGACACAGGAAACTTTCAAAAACAATACTACAAGGGGTGATATAAGAGATGAAAGATGGGAAACCCAGCATTTCTTAAGGTAGGGATATGAAAATTCAAATTTATGCTTTTGGTAGGAAATAAAGAAATATGTGGTACGGCGTTTTTGAGGGGGTACAATAGGGGTTGACAAATGTTTGTGTAACTACCTCTTTTTAAGAGATTTAAGGGATTGGAAATGTAGTCATAGTTCGAATCTTGAGGTAACATTTAGTCTTTATTTCATTCGAAGTTTTTACGAGGAAATTATTTAAACGAGTGGACACTCGGACAGTAAAAGTTATTTGTTATTAGAGCGTGACTGGCATAATAAATTTTAAGTAATTAACAAAGTCCCCCCGCTGCGTAAGTGTGTCTGTTTGAATGCGATAATGTCAAAAAGTACCGAACGGATTTTCATACGGTTTTCTCCAATGAACGGAGTGATTCAGTGTAATTCATTATGGTTTTGTGTAAATTGGCTGAAATATGACGACGACTGTTGAAGATGTCAGAAAAAATCATGCCGACTGGTAGCTTTATGCCTACTATACTCGGTAACGATATATCGTAGCGATTTGAGTTTGTACAGTTATATCGGACGGCCCTATGTTTTCCACATGTACGTTCCCATGGGATATTTTCCGACATCCACGCGGGCGAAGCCGCGGGCAAAAGCTAGTTCACAATATAGCTACTACAGTTCAATCTGCCTAGCGTTTTCCCAACTATGTTGGGGTAGGCTTCCAGTCTAACCGGATGTAGCTGAATACCAGTATTTTACATGGATCTGACCTCCACAACCCAGTTACTGGATAATACGATACCCCTTGGTAAGACTGGTTGTCAGACTTTCGGGCTTCTCACGACCCGTAACGACTGTCAAAGATCCACGAATAACAGCCGGGACCGACGGCTTAACGTGCTTTCCGAAGCACGGAGGAATCTCGGTATGTAAAGATGGTCACCCATCCACTGACCAACCCTGGTTAGCGTAGCTTAACCTGACGGATCGAGCCGTGCGGCTGTTATTACTTAGCCACGAGCAGTTGAAGTGCACTATAAAGTTCCCAATTTTTAGATTTGTGAAGTTGCGATCAAATATATCGATTTTTCGTTTTTTTTTAGAAATTCATCTATTTCACGAAATCACGAGACTTCGAGGCTTCTTTTTAGGGTTCCGTACCAAAATGGTAATAAAGGAACCCTTATGGTGTGACTCAGTCTGTCTGTCTGTCTGTCTGTCACAGCTGGATATCTCAAGAACTACTTATGCTATCAACTTGAAATTTGGAACAGTTTTAGATGACATTTACCCAACAATTTTGCAAATAAGAAAGAAGTAAAAATATTTATATTTTTTTTTTTCAAAGTGGGGCTACTAGGGCATGTGGGGTATCAAGAGCGCGGTTTGCACATTCTTTAACATTTTTTATTTTTTTTTTAGGCCGCAGTTTTCGACTTTTGATGAAAAATGTAAAAAAAAATACCGTTCCCCCCCTTTTCTCCGAAGTTTGCAAAGATAAAAATCTGAAATTATTCTATGTGATAGAAGTTTATGTAAAGATTACAGGAAAAATAAAACGATGTCTCTAAATAACACACTTTTTCAGAAATCGGAACGGAACCCTCGGTGCGCGAGTCCGTCTCGCTCTTGACCGGTTTTTTCTTTCTTTCCTTGTTTCCAAATGATACCTGCACTTGCACTGCTTGTCAAAGTTTTTTTTTTTGATGGAATATTAATACCTTTTTTTTTTTTTTTTTTTTTTTCTTAACGTGTGGAAATCCTCATGGAAGTCCTCCACCCTGGGGTGAGCGGAGGGGTCTGTCAGACTTTTACTGACTAAAACCACACGGTGTTCTGCTGCTACCTTTAGCCGGGGTGCTGGAGTGCTTGCGCATTTCATCACGCTCCCCCGGCCAGGTGTCGGCCCGCATGAATTCATGCGGACCCCGTCACCCTCAGCGGCCATATATGGCCGCAATTCCTCTAGGGAGGCGCACGCGGAACACGGCGCGCCGCCGTCACGGGCCTTTCACTGTTCAGGCAACAAACTCCCCAAGTCTGTTGCCTGCAGGCCTCACCCTAAGGCGGCCGAAGATCATTCCGCGCCCTCCGGCGCCTGGTGCGTCTGCTATGGATTGGAAGGGAGGTTGTATCCTCCCTCTCCCTTTCCGCCGCCTCCTTGGCGACCATCACTTCCTCGCAGAAGGAGGCGACGGCGTCCCACGCGCTCTCACTTCTGACCATGGACTGGACCATGTCCGGAAGCGAGAGAGTATCCGCAGCACCAACCGCCTCGACGAGGTCATGGCGTTGCACTGCCCAAGCAGGGCATTCCTCAATGGTGTTCTGCGCCGTGTCATCGAGGCAGCTGCAATGGTGGCAACCGGGTGTCGGTTCCCGACCTATGCGGCACAGGTTCTTTCCGAAGCACCCATGTCCGGACAGTGCCTGTGTCAGCCGGAAAGTAAGGGCGCCATGCCGTCTCTCCAGCCACTCCCTCGCAACGGGTCTTACCGCCGCTATAGTAGCGTGCCCTAGATGGAATATTAATACCTGCTTAGTTTTATTGCGTGCAATTATAGCAAACTACTAGAACAAAGAACAAACGCAGAGTATCCAGTGTCGATTCGAAAGAAGTCGATTTTTTTTACAAACATGCGTTGCTGAAACCGTGTAGGATTTATGGTCAAATTAATATAAGTAATGATATGTTGTTAACTGATGTAACCATAGTAATATAAAAAAATACTTCTTTCATATATCTATGGACGTAACAGTCAATAAACTAACAAATAATGTGGATTAAATACAATAAAATTATGAAAGACGCCGATTACCGCCGATTAGACGGCGTGATTTTGTAATATTTTTATAATAGACGCCGTTTTCACTTAGTGCAGCAGGGCAATTGCGTACAATGGCAATGCCTTTTATTTTGACAGTTTAATACTCGTAACATTAATTTCTTTATGTTGAACAGGTGAATTTTTAAACATATGAAGCAATGGGTTGGCAAAATCCTTCGTATTGTTACTGAAAGTGTGTTACGCATTCGCGGTGCACATTGCACAAGCTACTTTCTGGTATTGAAAATAAAATAAATCATGGAAATTGCTTCACATTATTTTTTATCTACTTAAATCATAAAGTATGTAATTAAAAAATAAATTTAAGTAGGTACAGTTGGCAAAGAAAGCAAATATTATCTATTTATTTATTTACTAAAGAACACTTACTGTACTGTACTTTATACTAGAGATCGTATAATCGGATGCATATTTACGAGGGTTGGCTAAGTACCTATGCGCAGTTGAGGTGTTGGCTAAGTATGGAGTGGGCTTTTGGATTGAAAAATCCCAGAATTCCGGGATCGGCCAATGTTGACTTCTGAATCGAATGTATAATTTACTGACGTTCAGATGTTGGATAGTATGGATTGCACTTTTGTATCGAAAAAATCCCGGGATTCCGGAACGAAAAATTTTAAGTTCTGATTTTGGAATGAATGAATGTATATTTAGGTACTTGCGTTCAGGTGTTGACTAATATGGATTGCACTTTTGTATCAAAAAAATCCCGGGATTCCGGGATTCACAAAATTTAGAGTTCTGATTATAAAATCGAATGTATATTTACTTACGTTTAGGTTTTGGCTAATATGGAATGCACTTTTGTATCGATCGCCAAAATCTCGCGATTCCGGAATTGATAAATTAAGTATTTTTTACTGTTAGAGGACAATTTTTTTTATCATTAACTAAATTTTCACAGGGTGTTCTACCTATTCATGAACAACTTTCATTATGGTATCAACCCGTAAATCACTAAAAAAAAATCTGCCGTTTCATACATTTTGGTTGAGTAGTTGTTACTGAACTTTTTTATGAATCATCAGATTTTTTTCGTGATTTCATAGTTGGTCCCATAGTAAAAGCTGCTGAAAATTTAAATCCAAGATGGCGGCTGCGTGCCGTCAGGGTCGCGGATAGTTCGTTCGAAAGAGATACCGTGGCCCTGGCACAGGCAACTGAAGGAACATGGGTGGGTCAATAAAAGTCTGACACGCCCTGCCGCTCCGCCCAGATCGGGAGAAGTCATTGATTTCCCGTCCACAAAAAAAAAAGGAGGCGGCTGCGTACATTTTCAAAATTTTCGTCATAGTTGTCGTTTTCATGGTTTTCAAGGGTGTTAAAGCCGATAGTGGCGTTAAAATATAAATCCAAGATGGCGACTACGAATATTTTAAAATTTTTCGTCATGGGTGTCGTTTTCATGGTTTTCGAAGGTTTAACACCACTAATATGTAAATCCAAGATGGCGGCTGCGAATATTTTCTATTTTTTTGTCATGGAAGTCGTTTTCATGGTTTTTGAGGGTGTCAAAGCCAATAGTGACATTAAAATGTAAATGTAAGATAGCGGCTTCTTTTAAAATGTTGATGGTTTTTTAATTACCATCACACGTGTTGTCGGATTGAATCGGCGGCAGCGGTACGGCGCGCTGCCGCAGGGTTAATTAACTAGCATCAGCCGAGCTTCACGCATTTTGACTCAACTATCGGCTTTAGCACTCTCCAAAACAAATTCGCAGCCTCCACGTTGAATTCACATTTTAAAGCCACTATCGGCTTTAACACCCTCGAAAACCATGAAAACAACCCCACCGATTTTGTGACGGTACCTTCCAGGGACAACCATTTTAACAAACGTAATATTTATGTGATCCCGATTTCCCGGTATTTTTAAATAAATAAATTCACATGTATGTATAAGAAGTCGTTTCCATACCATGCATCCGATTAGTTGTGCATTCCCGCATTTTCTGGAATCCCGGGATTTATATTAAGAAAAAAAATATTAACATTAATTTGCTAGCCAAATATTAACTTTAGGTACTTAAATATGAATCCGATTATCCGACCTCTAAAAAAAATATATATATACTTACTATAAAAAATCGCTGGGATAACTTATAAGATTATAAATTATAGCCCAGCGATTTTATTTATTATTTTTATAGTAAGTATTACTATACTATTTTTTATAGTAGTGTTAGTATAAAAAATCGCTGGGTTATAAGTACTTATAAATTATAACCCCGCGATTTTTATAGTAAGTATAATATAATTTTTTAAACATATTTTTAGGGTATTTTCAAAACCAGCAAATTCATAGGGCCAGAGATATAAAAACAACAGGCCCAGTGCGTGTCAGACTTCGCACATTTCCCAGTATTTTTAAATAAATAAATTCACATATATGTATAAGAAGTCGTTTCCATACCATGTATCCGATTAGTTGTGCATTCCCGCATTTTCTGGAATCCCGGGATTTATATTAAGAAAAAAAAAATATTAATATTAATTTGCTAGCGAATTAGCCAAATATTAACTTTAGGTACTTATATATGAATCCGATTACCCGATCTCTAAAAAAAATATTAAAAAAAATATACATATACTTACTATAAAAAATCGCTGGGTTATAATATGGGTTATACAGGGTGTTTGGCGCATGGACCGACACAATTTTTTGGGGGATTGGGGGGGTCATTTGCTAGGTTTCACCTAAAGACCTCCATGTCCTAAGTGTGACGGTAATTGAGATATGTTTTTTTTTGTGCTTTCTTTGAATTACCCAAAATCTCGCCTTTGAATCGATATATATTTTTTGTTTATGGTTGCAATAGAACAAAATAAATTTTATAATAGTCTGCAATGTATTTTTATTCTAAATAAATTATTATTTGATGTAATTGATCAGTAGAAAATGACTTACGTGCTTCCAAAGTCTTAAAAATGTTTAAATGTATGAAAAGTTACTACTCTTAAATTCATTTTTTTTTTAAATAAAGCCATTTTGACCTTATTTTTATCTCAAAAAGTTCTTTAGCTTGTACCCTTTCTAAGGGTATGCTACACGCTATGAAAAACAATTCAAATGTAGTCAAAATACTAGTTAGAGAGTCAGTTATTGAATGTTTTAAGAAAAGACTTATTACGGTTACTATATTTTTTTATTTTATTTCGAATAAGAATACATTGTAGACTATAATAAAAATTATTTTGTTCTTTTACAACCATAAACAAAAAAAAATATCGATTCAAAGGCGAGATTTTGGGTAATTCAAAGAAAGAACAAAAAAAAAATAAAACTATTACCGTCACACTTAGGACATGGAGGTCTTTAGGTGAAACCTAGCAAATGACCCCCCCAATCCCCCAAAAAATTGTGTCGGTCCATGCGCCAAACACCCTGTATATAACTTATAAGATTATAAATTATAGCCCAGCGATTTTACTTATTATTTTTATAGTAAGTATTACTATACTATTTTTTATAGCAGTGTTAATATAAAAAATCGCTGGGTTATAACTAAGTTATAAGTACTTATAAATTATAACCCCGCGATTTTTTATAGTAAGTATAATTTAATTTTTTAAATATATTTTTAGTGTATTTTCAAAACCAGCAAATTCATAGGACCAGACGAGATATAAAAACAACAGGCCCAGTGCGTGTCAGTTCTAAATCTGATATTTCAATATACTTATTGTATTGGTATTTGTTAGTAAAATATACATAATCACCAAATTTCAAGTTCATAGGTCAGGCAAGTTCAATGGGAAGTTAAAAAATTCTTCAGAACAAAATTTTGTAAAAAAAGCTGACTTTGGTGGTTCATTCCTGTTTTCCAATATTTTTAAAACAAAAATACAGTATTATCTTAAAAACATTTAAAAATATTTTTTGACAATTTGTATGGCTTTGGTTCAACAGGATATATAAACAGTGAAAATTTGAAGACTTTAAAAAAAAATTAAGCTTCTCATTTGCACAGTGGAGCCCAAGGCGCCAAAAAAATATTTCTTGACCTGAATATTGCAACAAGCACTTAATGTTTATTATCATCATTACCTCGAAATGTGCAAAATAATCTACTTACCTACTTTAACCATAGCAAAAATCCTATACGATCTCAGAGCGAATTAACGATTTCGAATGATGGAGTTTGGACATACGCCGCGCAGTATAGACAGACATTGAAATGTAAAATTAGGTCACACTCACACGAACGCGGATGCTCACATCCTAATTCCTTAGGATAGATTTATAGACGTATAACACCATAACGATAACGATAGACAAATGATTATACGAAAATCCTTGCAGTTGGTTTAATTGCCAGCTATACAAAATCAAGGAAAAGTTTTGCAAAAATCGGAAAAATTATAGCTTGTCATGTCAAGGATACGGACCTACCTAGGGCAGAACCTTATGACTCATACTAGGTATGCTTTTATGTGCTTTAGCTAAGTAGGAGTCTGCTTAAACTTACTTATTTATTTTAAAACAAACACTTAAATGAAAACAATAATTTTATAAAAGTGAATGTTCATGCAGATAACGTAGTCTTAATTAATTCTACTCTTGCCAATTTGTGCACCAAACTTCAATAATATCTCTACAATGTTATGATCCCAGGCTAAAATTGTTTTGTTTTTATTTCTTATCAATCACATAGGCAATGTGAATGAAGCATTTTTGCAAGATAAGACAAATGCTGTCTGCAATTCGGTGGTCACATGAAATTAATTTTCAATACGGTATTAACATTGTTAGATTTCGTAGGTGTGTGATAGACTTCGCACAAACATCACTGATGTATCCTTACTACTGACTCATCTGCATGTTTTGTATATCATCGTAAAATGCGCTGGTCGATGATTTGTTTTCATTGAATGCATTTTACGTCGAGGTCACTGAACTCCAAAGCATGGACGCATTTACGCCCCCCGCCTATTCACCACCCCATGAAAATACCACGCACAAGGAAAACACTATCACTAAAATTGTTAAGAATCACTAATAACAACATACCCGGATTTCCACAATCGGCACAAACATTATTTCCACTTTTCTTTTGCAACTCCTGTAACAATTTCTGGTTATGATCTACCATCGTGGAACTTTTGCATCAATAATGAAGACATACACGGTAGCGTACGTCGCCGCTCGAAAGTCGAACGCCTCGAACGAACGCGTTCTCTGCCACTGCGCGAGGGAGCGAGCGAGACTTCGACCGACGCGCGGCGAATCGGTTCAACAAACGCTATTTCGTAGGTGAGGGATGCCATTGCATTCACACACATTTACGTTCGGTTAGCATGAATGAGATAGAAAGAGATGTCTAGTTTCGGTATATGAATGAAACCAGTGTGTAGTGGATGGTAGTGGATACTCGTAAAATCCATTTGTGTGTGTGTATAGCGTAGTAGGCATAGGTACGTGATGCGACGCGAATACAAGCGCCCGTCTCGCGTAAATACGTGTAAATACTGGGTAGGCACCTAGGTAATACGAGTCTGTCTATAAATTACTCTTCGCATAACTAAATAGGAAGGTATGATACGGTACTCGTAACGTAGCCGTGTCATTATGCTGCTCGGTCATTGCGTTGCGAATCAGCCAGCAGATAGCATTGGTAATTAAATGCGCTTACATACCTACTTTTAACCAATTTATTGAAATAGATTACCATTCATAGACGATAATGTGAATGGTTAGATAGGTAGGTATGCCGTTTCATTTCCGGTCGGGTCACTTTGAGTACTTATCTTGAAATGTAATAGAAATAGATTTCAAACTTTCAGTAACTCAATATTAAAACCTCAGTTTAAAAATAAAATGCAACTAAAAACTAATGTAGGTAAGTAAATACAACAATAATGATTACTACTTAAATCAATTGAACCATTAGTTTAAGCAGTAGTTTTTTATATTTATTTATTTATTTGTGTAAAAAGTCACATCAAGATTGTTTACCTTTATTTTACCACCGAAACCTTTCTAGTACTTATATGTAAGTAATAAAATGTAAAAAATCTTTAGATAGGTAGCAAAGTAAAAAAACAATTGCCGAATGTATGTATACATACCGTACATACCTAATCGATCACTTCAGAAAGGTTGCACCTATTTGGCCAATTCCTTTTTTGTTGTGTTTGTAAATAATGTCAGGAGGACAAGGTTTGTATGACAGTTTTTTTTTGAAAATTCACCTGAAGAGTCGGAAACTTGGATGGTATTTTTGTATGAAAACAGACAGTCGCGGCGCTAGACCAAACGTTGGTGTGGGCGACATCAGCTTTGCGAGGCCTCTACCTATAACTTCCCAGTCGAAAGAAAAACGTTAATTTGAAGGAGCTGAATACAAAACACACAATCTCACAATCTTACAATCTGAGCTGAAGAATATGGGCGAGCGAAGCGAGCTTGAAAATTTTAGCACCCAGTCTCAGATGTTCTTCTTTTGAACATTATTAGAAAAATAGAAGTTATTTGGTCGAACTATGCAGAAAAGATTGAAAACGAAAAAAAAAATACGATGGAAGAGCGAGCGAAGCGAGCTCGAAAATTTTTGCATGTTACGTTAATAATAATATTTGGGGGCCTCCAACTACAAACTACCTCTTTGTTACTGAACTTGTTTTGCCTTGTTTGCGATTTGATTAAAAAGTACCTACTTCTCGAGATTTGGGGGGCCCCCAGGGACGGGGCCGAGGGGGATATAAAGACGAATAAGTAATTAAACTTTTAATAACTTGCAAAAATGTTTCGGGGATTCCCCGCAAAAGAAATGCAACGCCAGCAAATGTTGCTAGACTAAAAAAAATAAACGAATTTGGTATGTCAATTTGTTTTATGACGAGTAAAATTTTTTCACGTCTTTTAAGTAATGCATAAAGCTATGAGGCGCGAGGCCCCTCAGACCGCGAGGCCGCCGTAGGCGGTCGCCCACGCCTTACGCCGCCTCTATAAAACAGACAACACACAGCCTAAACCACTGGAGATAGAGACATGAAATTCACCCGGTCGTCGCTGTCGCCGAGCACGAACAGCTAGTAAGTATTCTAATAAATTCCTGACGACCTGATTATTGGTTAAGTTCCTGGGTTATGTGCCTAGGAATCTAGGTAAGTAGGTATTTGAAGTAGGTAGGCAATTAATTACAGGAACTCTACATCTGGATCTACCTATTCTTTCTGTTTCCCGGGTATTCCAGCAAGGTTAAAAGCTACCTACTTTTTCCCTATTTTTTGCGGAGACAGAACTCGGTAGGAGGCTAGCTCCCCGTTAGGGTACCTATATTATGTTCTGTTCTGTGGCTAGGGCTAGATCCCGGCTCCCGCCAGGTTCATTCAGCCGTTTGAGTTTTATATGAGGAGAGGTTAAAAAGCAGCATTTTGTATTTACTTAGGTACTTATTAAAGTACTTATAACTTTTGTTTGTGCTGCTTGCTTGAACATACCTACTTACCTACTTTCAATAAAACATAATTATCTAAGTAGTCGTTAATGGTAATGCATCTAACAGCAATCATTTTAATAGTCTGCTCTAGGGCTAAGCGTGCAATATATATTTTTATCGTTGCGGATAATAATCGCAAATCTGTGAACAATACTTTCCAAGATAAGTACTTATTACAGTCCACGCACTGCGGTACAAAATCGCTTGAAAAATAATTTTTCTTTTGCGATTTTATTTCGAAGTTTAAAAATCGCAACGATTAAAATCGTAGTGCGTGCCTTAGTAAACCGTAGCATATAGGTATGTACATATGTAGATTTAAGTAACATAAATAATATAAAAATACTACAGATAACGAGTATTAATTAATGATTTACTACTTACACTGTGGCTTTAACTTTATACTACTTTTGAAAGGAAATATTATGTTGAGGGATATTAAGCCGCGTCCCCACTAGGGCCGCGCGGCTCCGTTAGGCCGAGCCGCGCGCCCGAGCATCGTGTAGTGGGGACGCTGCTAGCGCGTCCTCACCTACGCTAGGCGTCTCCACTAGGAGTATTAGTCACAGAGTACTTTATAATTGGTAATAGTGTTCTGTGGTCCCCACTAGGGCCAGCCGCGCGGCTCCGTGAGACCAAGCCACGCGGCCGAGCCTCGTGCAGTGGGTAGTGGGGACGCGGCTTTAGTTTTTAGCAAAAAGACAAGTCTTGTCCTAAGAAAATTAATAGCAATGAAATAAAAACGATTGTCTTTTTATAAATAGTGATCAATTGCATTAAAACTACGTTAAAACCAGTAATATGAAGTTATTTTTTTCTTACAATTTATTTTGTGTTTAAAATACTACTAATGGGTCAAAAGACTATAGTTCCGAATTAAAAAAAAAATTTAAGAAATCAATATGTCATAGTGCTGTTTTTGGGGCTGCCAGATTGGGGTTTACCCCTTAAATGAAGGGTGATGCGTCATGCCAAACATAACATTAGAATTTTAGATTACTCTTGCTATAGCAGTTCGCAGATGAGATTACAAAACGCACAACGAAAACAAAAAAAAATCAAAAGACTTGGTGGCGTATGTTTGACAAAGTGTTTTAATCTGGGGATATTCGCTTAGGTAATCGAACAATTATTTTATTGTGATAGATACGTAACATCATCATCACCATTCAGGGACTCAGGGTGTCATTTATTTTATTTTTATTTAGTTTTGTAGTTAACGTCGCGCGCTCTGTCAACGTCGCATTTCTAAAGGTTTTTCATGATTATTGTAATAAATTTAAATCAACGGACAATTTCCTCTCTCAAATTCTTAGATCGTTGGTATTTACAAGTACGTTACGGTTTCGTTGCTATTTTTTGACAGTTAATTTGTTATAAATTACTTTTAGAAAATATAAAATAATTGACTATATTTCATGAGTGAATACCAAAATAATCGTCAAAAAATAGCTTAAATACCATACTTATAAATACCAACGATCTAAGAATTTGGGAGGAGAAATTATCCTTTGATTTAAATTTATTAAAAACCTTTAGAACGTTACCAGCGCGCGCGACGTTAACACTCATAAAACTGACGGATTCTTGGTGTAATTTCGTAAAATATTTTGGTCATATTTATTTTTACAGTAAAAATATGATTAGAAGGCAGTAGCGGCGCTAAACTAAACGTGGACGTGGACGACATCACCTTTGCGAGGCCTTTTCGGCTTTTAGCCGCACTGAATTTTTGAAGTCTTATCTAACACCAGCCACTATTTCTAATGCAGAAAAGTTTGTGAAGGAGGATGCAGGAGCGAGCGAAGCGAGCTCGAAAATTTTATTACGCCGCCTCAGATGGTTAAAATTAGGTTGTCTTTTCAACATTATTACAGAAATAGGGGGTATTTTATTAAGTTGTACTAGAAGAATGCAGGACGCAAGAGCGAGCGTAGCCAGCTCGAAAATTTTAGCATCTCGCCTCGGAAAGATAATGAAGGTTTTCTTTTGACCATATGCATACATAAATAGGAGATACTTTGTCGTTGATGACTTATATATGCAGAAGGGTTTGAGTAGGTATGAGAAGAAAATTTTTGCATGTTACGTTGATAATAATATTTGAGGGGCATCCAACTACAAACTGCCTCTTTGTTACTGAACATGTTTTGACATTGTGTGAGATTTGATTATAAAGTACCTACTTACTACCTCGAGATTTGGGGGGCCTGCCGGGACCAGGGGCCGAGGGGGATATAAACACGAATAATTAAACTTTTAATAACTTGCAAAAATCGTTCGGGGATTAACCGCGAAAGAAACGCCACGCCAGCAAATGTTGCTAGACTAAAAAAAATTAACGAATTTGGTATGTCAATTCGTTTTATGACGAGTATTTTCCACGGCTTTTAAGTAATGCATAAAGCTCCGAGGCGCGAGGCCCCTCAGACCGCGAGGCTGTAGGCAGTCGCCCACGCCTTAGGCCGCCTCTGTTAGAAGGACTGTATGTTACGAGGTATGTTACATAAATATTTTATTTTTACAGAAGGCTTATTCTCGTACCTAAAAACATTCAAATTCAAGTCGCAATCTCATGCCAGCGACAATCAAATGTCAAAAATGTAGATAAATAAACGCTATACAATTTTTGACAGATTGAAACTGAGATGACATTGTGAACGTTTTTAAAAATACGGAAATTACCTTATCCTACTTTTTTGAAAATCTATTCAACTAACTAGTGGCTAGTAAATATTATGACCATTTTAGTTAGTTACAGTTAGGATCAGCCGATCAGGGGGGCTAAAACGGCCACTTTGGCAGAATCATAGTAGGATAATAAGTATTATGTCATCTTATTTGAGATCGTAAAACGGTCACAAACTGACAATTCATAATTTATTTCATTCCACGCAATTCATCTGTTTGACAGTTTTGTATGGAGATTCGTAAAATGGTCCACAAATTATGAATTGCTGTATTGAAGTTTAATGTCAAATACGTCAATCTTAATAAATTGCTGGGAATTCAGGAAATTAACCGCTTTTAGAGGAATTGCTTAATGTGGCCGTTTTAGGCCCCCAGTCCGTTTTTTTCAGTAATTAATCATAATAAAACTAAAGGCCGGTTTATTAATTATCTTTATTTTTGGGAAATTTTACACTCATCTGGCAACACATAAAATTATTGTGTCAAAATATCCATAAAGCGTTTGCTCGTTTGGGTTCGCTTTCGTACTATTTTTCGACAATTTCAATAATTTACACAGGCTAGAAAATAATTATTTAGTTTTAGGTCACTAAAAATCGGCAAAAATGGGGCGCCGATCAATAAATACCACTAAAAGTGGTAAATATATGAATCCCACTGATCAAGCAAGTGAGTATTGGTTACATTATAATTTTGTATAATCTTAGGAGGCGCACCGGGATGATTAGATTTTTTGCAGTATATGCTGTTCAAATTGCCTTAATACGCAACCCGACAAAAGCTAGTCTCTGTAATTTTATGTCTCTGCAATCCTGAGTATTGGAGTAGGCACAGATGGGTCAGAGTCACAGGGTCATCTGGATGATAACTAAGTCTTGGCATTATAACCTATACTATACTTGGCATTATATTATTTAACAACAACAACAACTCAACAACAATTAACAACAAAACAACAACGATTAACCAACAACTGATTCAACTCTACAATGATTAATGCATAAGATGCAGGACCGATGTAAACGATTTACAACAAGTACTAGCTGGCTGCTGAAATATTTACTATCTCAACACTCAAAACACTTGTGTTATGTTCAAACACTTTGATCTGAGCCAAAAGCCGAGAAGATATCAAAAATAGTGAAGATGTATGTCGCAAACCATTCTCATCCATTGCAAAGACAAAATTAACAAATAACAAAACACAAATAATGAATTTAATTGATAGAGATTCAAGGCTTGTTACTTACTTCTTAAACAACAAACTAGATCACCTCCACTCCTTAAATTGTTATATTGTATTGATCATATAACAAAGTTTTCGCTTGCATCTTAAAACATGGACATGTTTTGTCAAATAAACAAGTTTTGTACTCAAAGTTGTTGCAATTCAATTATTATTGCTTTAATGTTAAATTAGTAAAAGTAATCCACACTGGACCTTCATTGTGTATTCAACCCAGTCCCTCTCTGTGAGAGGAGGCCTGTGTCCCAGCAGTGGCATCATTAAATACTAGTTATGCTTAAGGTAAAAGTATAGTAGCTTGGCTTCATTGTGCTGAAGCATGATCACATAGAAACGGTTTTCGTTGACGGAAGAATAAACAAAATGACACATCACCGTGCTTAGATGTTAGAAATGTTTCTACAATCTGTAATTTTTGTCTATTATTCCGTTGATAAAACCATTTTCTATGGTGCAGGTCTTTTCAAAACTCTCATATACTTATATTTTCAAACATTGATCAGCACAATTTGGAATTTTTCATTTAAAAGTATCAAGTTAAATCTAATACAAAATAACTATTCAAAAAACAGGAAAAGAGGCAAGGAAAAAAGAACTGAAAAAGAACAAACGACAAAGGCAGATGGTGAGGGCTGCAGTACTTAAGATGAAGGATCCTAACCAGATCTTGGACGAGCTGCAGAAAATTGATGAAATGGGTGGGTGATCAATCTGTTATTAGAATAACACTTTGCGGGACACTGAACACGCATTGAGGTACATCAACAATAAAACTTCTAAGTATTGTGTCTTGTTCAGTGTCCTGGAAAGTGTTAAGGACACATTTAATATTGTTAGTCTGCTGTTGCTTCAGATTCTGTCTGTTCCCACAACTTCATGATTATGCTAAATTATTGTGCTAAAAAAGTTAATCTTACTGTAAGTAATTGGTATTTATGTGAACTGAACAGAGCAATTCAAATATTATACAACCCACAACACAGTCTGAACACTCTTTAGTTCATACATTTATTTTAACCAGGAGTTCTCATAATATAATAGTCATAATATTGTAGTCATAATAGCGCTTATCAAGTTATACACACCTGATAACATTGAAATAATTCTGTGGTAGGTAAGTCATCATCAGAATTTTTTTTTTTTTTTTTTGTTTTTTTCCTTGGACATTTCACACAACGCCATCTAGTCCCAAGCTAAGCAACATAATGCTTGTGTTATGGTAACGAGATGGCTGATAAACTACTTATATACATTTTTTTTTTTGTAAATACATACATATTATAGATAGAAAAACACCCAGACTCGGAACAAATACTTGTAGGTCATACAAATATTTGTTCCGTGCGGGAATCGAACCCGCGACATGCTACGCAGCAGTCAATCACTCAACCACTGCGCCAACCGTGTCGCCAAAAAGAATTTATGCAGGATTAGGAATAAGTGTATAAAATATTCTGTGTCTGCTCTTTTAAGACAATAGGTAATTTTGTGTTTTTATTCAAACAAAACACAAACCTTCTACTTTTTAGGCTGACTGTACCCTAAAAAAAGATTGAGAACCATTGACCAGCAGATTACCAAAAAAAAGTGAAAATTAAGTACTTTATATTTTTTACTGTAACTAATGTACTTTATGTGGTTTTCGTTTAGAATACAATGTATTACAACCATCACCCCTGAATGAAAAAGTATTAAAAGAAAAGAGAAAAAAGTTAAGAGAGACTTTTGATCGAGTTCTCAAGATGTATGTAAGTACCTACTAAGTATGAAATATTATTTATATTGATAATGACATCTATTTTTGTATCTGAAAGATATTATGGAGATTTAAAACAACAATTGCATAATATTTCACAACATTTTGAAACAACAGCCAAGCATTATAAGTATAATATATATATTGTTGCATCTAAATCTAAGTAGGTATGGGTTTAGTATGCTTGCTTAAAAAATGATAATGATAATAGCCTTTTATTCCTAAACATAGGGTTACAAGAGGTCCCCAAGTTCGGTGTGCCTTTCGGCATAGGCCTCCTCCAATTCCTTCCAATGGATCCTGTCCCTTCCTACTCTCAACCAGAATGGTCCCGCTGTCTGTTTCAAGTCATCTTCCCATGACCTGGCTTGGCGACCCCTTCCTCTTTTGCCGTCTCTTGGTTGCCAGAGGGTGACTTGCTTGCTCCATTTGTTAGTGGGGTGGCGTAGCAAATGTCCAGCCCATTTCCATTTTTGGATGTCTATCCGGGTAAGAATGTCTGTGAGTGTTGTTCTTGTTCTCATGTCTATGTTCCTGACTCTGTCTTTGATTTTTAACCCCAGCATCCTTCTTTCCATGGCACGTTGGCATTTTGTTAGGCTTTCCCTGTGGTGAAGTGTTGTTGGCCAAGTTTCACAGCCATAAGTAAGAACTGGTAGGATACAGGTCTCTTATGTTTTCTTTTTTATATTATTGCCTAAATCCTTACTTTTCATTATTTCCTTCAGTGACCAGTATTTTCTCCATCCTTGGGCTATTCGCCTGTTTATTTCCTTTGTCATTTCATCTGAAGGGGATATTATTTGTCCTAAGTAAATATATTCTTTGACATAAATTCGATCTTGTTGCCATCTACCATAATGTCTGTTTCCTTTGAGTTTGACATCAATTTTGTTTTACTGGCATTGATTTCCAGGCCAACCTCTTTACTTATATTTGCTAGGCTCTTCATCATTTGTTCTATTGCTGCTGGATTCTCTTCAAGAAGCACCAGATCATCGGCAAATCTTAAGTGGTTTAGGCGAGCTCCATTAATGTTCAGACCTAAGTGATCCCAGTTTAGCTGTCTAAAGATTTACTCGAGTATGGCGTTAAATAGCGTAGATGTAAGATTTTATTGAAAAGTTTTGCCAGCACAGGACTGATTTCCTCTAAGGTTCCCTTGAGCATTTCATTAGGTATCTTGTCCGGCCCTGGGGCTTTTTCGAGTTTTTGGGATTTTATTGCCTTGATTACCTCTGAGGCAAGGATTTCTGGCACTTCGTCTACTTTGTTTTCATTTGCTTCGTTTACTTTGTTTTCATTTGCTTCGTTTACTTCCGGAATTGTGGCCAACCCTGAATCGAATTTATCAGAATACAATAGGTGGTAATAGTCCGTAGCTATTTTCTGTATTGAGAGTCGATTAGTTAAGTAAGATTCGCGTTGCTTTAGTTTCGATATCCATTCTTTCCTTTTTTGTTCCTCCTGTTCTTTTTATATTAAAAATATTATTATTAGTTTAAAAAATATTATCATAATCATTTTGAAAAGGTGATAAAATTCTTTTAATACGGTATCAAACAATCATGCTAGGGTTGTCTCACCAATGAAACGTTTCTTCAATCGCTATGCCAACGCGAAAGTCTGTTCAGACATAAGCAAAGCATCAAGTAATCAGGCCTGCGTCTAGGTCTAGCATAGAAGTTGACGATAACGTTACGTCAACGCGACGTATAGTTTCGAAACTATGCATATGCGACGCTCGTGCAACGTGAACTAAGCTTCAACGCCTACACTGTGCCTGCTACACACTTGTTCGGGTCGGCACATTCGATTCGGCAATATTTTGTTGAACAAAAAAGCCGACCCGAAGAAATTAATACATATATTTGGCTTTCATTTGGCTCGTGCCTATCGGTAAACTCCGCTCGGCATCACCTTCCCTGAATTGTCGTGTTGCAGTTGATTTTTAAACAAGAATTTTTTCTAATCTTAATATTAATCTCAGAAAGAGCAAATTTTATTTGTTTTTAAATAAGTTCCATGATTTATTCTAGGACAAAGATGATCCAGAGAAGTGGGTGGACCTCAAACGTCAAGAAATGGAATATGAAAAGAGAAGAGCACATTTAATATCGTACTATGAATCTGTGAAGCATGCCCAGTCGGTTCAAGTAGATGATATCCCGTTGCCTACATTACAAGTAAATTTATTTATTTAACAGTTTATGTACCTACACATATTAACAGAGAAGAAGAAAGGAACAGAATCATACATACAAAGATGGTGCTTATCTAAAGAAATTCTTTCAGCATACGTAGCTGTGAGAGGAGAATTGGTAAAAAAGAGATGTAAACACAGTGTGTAGTAGAAGAGAAAAAAAAAAATAAAATAAAAAGTTTCTATATAATTAAGAGCAACGTCGCATTTCTAGAGGTTTTTGTGATTATTTTGATTAAATTTATATCAAAGTACTTTAAATATCTTTTTTCAGTGAAATAACTAGATCCTTGTATTTGATAAGTAATTATTTTTAAAATTTACTCTAGGCATAGTAAATAAAAATATTTAATCTTCATTCTGCAAAAAGAAAATAATTGACAATAATAACAATTTTTATGAGTAACACCAAACTATGTAACTGTCAAAAAATAGTTATTTACCAACAATCTAGTTACTTGACTGAAAAACTTTGATTTAAATTTAATAAAATAATAAAAAAAAAACATCTAGAAATGCGACGTTGCCAGCCCTCGAGGGATGAACGCTGTTAATTTATTTTATTTTAAGGATAGACTGAAATTGAATGTTTTCATCATTGAATTTAAAATGTATGAAGATGATGAATTCTGATTTTTTCATTTATTTTCCATTTTCTGGGTGAAAAACGATTTTCTTTTAAAGAGTTATTTTAATTGCAGGTACCAGACAACCTCATATTTAGCAATGTTCCTTCCCAAATACCTCTGCCGGCTGACGCGGTTCATCCTGTGGTTGTCAAACCTATATTGAAGAAAGATTCGGCTTATAAAGTAAGTAAAAGGTCTTTTTTAAATAAAGAACCCAGCCAATCACATCTCATTCTACTTAGTTGAAACTTGAATAATTATTTTTCAAAAGACTTTTTCTCTCTCTAATTTTACTGAGACCGACAAAAAAATTTAAAGCTAAAAAAATATGTGTGTGTGTCAGCCCCGACGTACGACGGGAGTTTACTCCTTATTTAGATTATATGATTATATCCTCCTTGTCTTGTGAATGTAATGGATAGATTGAACGCTACAATGAAGACTGGCTGAAAATAAACAAAACAAGTATAGACATACCTATACGATTTCTAAACTGAAAGGTGCGCAAGGTACGTTACGCAGAAAAACGTAACGCTTTTGAGTTAACGCTTATATTAATTTCATTCATAAAATTTCTATACTTGGGGCTTTATATTATGAAAATCGATTCTTAAGGAGAAAACTCCAATAAACTCCAATAACTGCAACTATCTTGTTAACCCTTAGCGGTCTAACGACAAAACCCAGCGTTCTTCTGCTTGCAAAATCATAAGTTTTCAAAGATTTGAGAATTATTATCTACAAGCGCGCCTCGTCTGTAGGTTCCCCTTATTGACCAGGGCTGCCTAAACGCTCATATGAGCTGAGAGTCCACAGTGGACTCTCAGCCCCCGCCGTGGTCCCCGCCGGCCGCAACATACGACGGCACGCAACGGATTTTGGTTTGTTTGTGAGAAGAAATGTAAATGCGGTCGGTACCGGTAGTGGACGCAGTGCTATATGAATGCATACAAAGCTAACCGAAATGTGTTGCGAGCCCTGCGTGCGTTGCGACCGGTGCGCACCAGTGGATGTTCACCTTTAAAGTTCCCAAACTCGTGAACAAAATAAAATTGTCTTAAATATTTTTTTTTACTAATTATTTAATTATTAAGTATAATATTAATTTTTATTTAATAATATTAATTTATTTATAAGTTTAATTTTGAAAATTATTAAAAATATGAATTATTAATAATATAGATATATTTTTTTTATTTTGACAAAAACACGTGCGTATTATAAATACAATTTAGCTACTTCTGGCAACAGACCTCCACAGTTTACGGTTGCACAGTACCCTATCATTCTAGGAGCGCCCAGTTGGCGTGGAACCTCCCGGCGTACCTCCCGGACCGCCGTGTGACTTCGAGTTCCTAATTTTGGAGAAAGAGAAGACGGCTGACAAGATCAGCAATAAGGTTCTGAGGTTCTCTGACATGGCTGATGAAGGACCGCCGGGTGAATGTGTATGTAGACTACAGTTATTGTTTTTTTTTTAAATATAATAATCACCACTGTGAGGAGCTTGTGGATAAGTAATAACAGCCGCACGGGTCGATCGATCAGGTTAAGCTACGCTTGCCGCGATTGGTCCGTGGATGGGTGACCATCTTTACATACCGAGACTCCTCCGTTGCTTCGGAAAGCACGTTAAGCCGTTGGTCGCGGCTGTAATTCGTTTATTTGACAGTCGTTGTGGGTCGTCAGAAGTCTGACAACCAGTCTTACCAAGAGGCATAAGTTTTACGCAGTAACTGGGTTGTGGAGGTTCGATAGGCAGTAGTTCCATGTAAAATACTGGTATTCAGCTGCATCCGGTTAGACTGGAAGCTGACCTCATAGTTGGGAAAAGGCTAGGCAGATGATGATAACATCACCATCACTGTATTCCCAATACAGTAGGCTGGGGTGTATAACTGTACAATACACCCACATTTGGCTAGTAAAGTCAGTCAGCCAGCTAGGAAATGCCGGCGCCATCTATAGTCGGACTTTTAATTGGCTGCAGTAAACTGACACTTCTAATGTAATTTTTACTGTCATTTCGCTATCAAATGGGAACATTTTTTAACGAAATGACAGATAAGAAGTGTCATTTTACTGCAGCTTATTAAAAGTCCGAATATAGTTTTAAAATATTGACCAACAAAATTGACGTTAAAAGTGTCTTAATCGTAGGTGGTGAAACAGGCCCTTTGGCCCACAAATAAGTTGATTATGTATTTAAAAAAGAAAAACTCTATAAAAAACTGATTCATACAATAAATATTCAATACAATTTACTTTCGTGGGGGGATGCGATAAGGTAGCCCGAGAAATTAAAATTTTCTTGCGTTTTTTTATAATTTGCAGGTCAGTGTCAGGTTGTATCTTGATCAAAATATGATTCACGACAGTAAGAAATATGTTTTTACATAATTTTAACTATAAAAATCATCAATACATCTCCCTAAGTTAGATGTCCTCCAGATTCGATGATCAAGATTATACCTTACCTGCAAATTGCAAAAAATTAAGTAAAATTGGAATTTCGCAGGCTACCACAGCGCAATCAGCTTAATAACAAATTATAAAAGTGTATTTAATATTACAGGCACCATTACCAAAAGTTCAAGCATCAAAGCCACCTCCTTTAGAAAACATAGACGGAGAAGCCGTGGACGAAGACGCTCCCGCCCCTCAAGGGGGGGTTGCGGCGACGCCGGCACCCAAACCGACGTCCTTACAGCAACGCATGTTGGCGCTGTCTGGGCAGAACATAGACGACTTTATGAAAGAGATGGAAGAAGTACACAGAAAGAGGGAAAGAGATAGAGCTGCAGATCTGAATGCGAGGTATGGTTTATCTATATAAATAAAAAGAGAAGTCCTGACTGATTGATTGACTGATTGACTGACTCATCAACGCCTTCATCATCAAACCCTTGGACCCAGAAAGCTGATATTTTGCACAGAGGTTCCCTTTATAATACAGACAAGGAATAAGGAAGGATTTTGGTTCCCGTGGAATATTTTCCGACATCCACGCGGGCGAAGCCGCGCGGATAGTGCTAGTTGTTTTATAATGTTCGTTGACTTTGAAAAAAGCCAGTGGTTGCTACAAAAGAAAAGTGGGAAAAGGTAGCAACGGTAAGTTTGGTCAACAATTTTTTTTTATGGAAAATCGAATTCTGTGCGAGTTGAGTTAAGATGGCTGAAGAGCTTTTATTGTTACCTATGTTTTCGCTCTTCACCTCGTAATCGTCTCTAGTAGAGCAGTTGTTGATGTCTACGACGGAACGAGTGCTACTAAACATTTCACTTTTTTGTTTGAAGAATAATATATGAAGTAGGGCTACACTTGCAGGTAGTAAAACACTATGGTTGTGTTCACAATCGCACCCGTATTCTGTTTCGAAAAAATATCTCTACTTAGTGTTCTTACACACGAGCGATATGCGTCAACGGCAGAGGCAACTACATGCGTTGACGTAATGTCGGCGGCAGCCGCTGACCTAAAGCGACTGTAGCGTGTCGCGTTCGCCATTTTGTCAGTGGACTGCAAGTACTTCTGTGGGCCTAGACAATATCCCTTGTCTGCCAGCGTTAACGCAAACGGAAAGATCAAACTGTGGCCTTAGTGCGAGTTTTTGTACTTACTCGATCACGTTAACGTAAACTTCAATTTGTACTGAAACTGAATAAGCGCCGTCTGGTGACTATAATGGAAACACAATTATTCCATACAAATTGACGTAAGGTAACGTTAACGTAAACGCGATCGAGTAAGGATAAAAACTCGCACTAAGGCCTCGGTATGCAGTTGACATTAATTTCAGAGATGTCACGTGACACAGCAGCACTGTTAACTCCATATAATTTGATCTTTCCGTTGGCGTTAACGCTTACAGAAAAGGGATTTTGTCTGTGATAAAATGGCGAACGCGAAACGCTACCATTGCAAGCATCGCTTACGGTTGGCGTTGGTCGTCGGAGCTAGTCATCGGCGTGTCGACGACTGCCGTCGACGCGTGCAGTTGCCTCTGTCTGCCGTTGACGCGTGTCGCTTGTGTGTAAGAACACTAAACCCAACACCTAATGAATCTTCCTTCCAGTTTATAAAATTTTCTGATTATGTATACTTAATATTATATTCCGCTATACCACTTCGTGCCAGTGGCAGTGGAGACCTTAGGGAGCTGGGGCAAGGAGGCCAAAAACCTAGTAAAGGAGATTGGACGAAGGCTCATAGAGGCGACTGGTGACTCACGTTCCGGATCGTTCCTGGTGCAGAGGCTGGCCATCGCAATCCAGCGTGAAAACGCGGCGAGTGTGATGGGCACTTTTGGGCCGGGAGCGGTCAGGGACTTTTAGTGTGTAATAGTGGATTTTTTTTTTTTTTTTTTCATTTATTGTTATAGTTTTAGTTTATTTATTAAAAATGACTTGTATTTTTATTCTTAATATTTATTTTATTCTCAGGTTAAGTGCCCTAAAGCGACCAGGTGCCGGTCGCGACAGTGACTCAGACAGTGACAACGAAGGGCCACATCCAGCACTAATGCCGCACGGCGGGCCTCCTGACTTCACGCTGGAGCCTCCTGGCGCTGAGATGAGGCAGATGCCCCCGCCGTTATTACCTCCAGGTAAATATTAGGATTTAACATTGTTGGACCATATTACTTTAAAAGCTCGTCTGGACCAAATAGGGATGTTGACTAATTTTTTTTTGTCCTTCATGTAGGTTTTAAAAAATATTGTACACGTATTTTTTTCTTTTTTTACGTACTCAAAAGATTACGGCGATACATTGAGTTAAACTGTGGCATGACGTCACTCCTTGACAGATTTTATACGTAGTTTAATAGTTAGCGAGCCCCCACTCTCCAACTTTAATGGGTTTTATCTAAGTAATTTTTTATTAATATGATAAGGAAAAATATACGTGTCTAATATTTTTTTATTATTTGATTGACGGACTAAATAGAATTTCCTTTTAATATGATAAGCAAAAAATACGTGTCTAATATTTTTTTATTATTTGATTGACGGACTAAATAGAATTTCCTTTTAATATGATAAGCAAAAAATACGTGTCTAATATTTTTATTATTTGATTGACGGACTAAATAGAATTTCCTTTTAATATGATAAGCAAAAAATACGTGTCTAATATTTTTTTATTATTTGATTGACGGACTAAATAGAATTTCCTTTTAATATGATAAGCAAAAAATACGTGTCTAATATTTTTTATTATTTGATTGACGGACTAAATAGAATTTCCTTTTAATATGATAAGCAAAAAATACGTGTCTAATATTTTTTTATTATTTGATTGACGGACTAAATAGAATTTCCTTTTAATATGATAAGCAAAAAATACGTGTCTAATATTTTTTATTATTTGATTGACGGACTAAATAGAATTTCCTTTTAATATGATAAGCAAAAAATACGTGTCTAATATTTTTTTATTATTTGATTGACGGACTAAATAGAATTTCCTTTTAATATGATAAGCAAAAAATACGTGTCTAATATTTTTTATTATTTGATTGACGGACTAAATAGAATTTCCTTTTAATATGATAAGCAAAAAATACGTGTCTAATATTTTTTTATTATTTGATTGACGGACTAAATAGAATTTCCTTTTAATATGATAAGCAAAAAATACGTGTCTAATATTTTTTATTATTTGATTGACGGACTAAATAGAATTTCCTTTTTTTACCCAGGAAACAGCCCTATTTACGAGCATTGATTTTCTCGATTTTGTCGCTATGTTTTGACGATACGCTGTGTTTTGACGATCTTGTCTGATCTTGTGATCTTGTCATCATCTGCCTAGCCTTTTCCCAATAATGATGGGATCGGCTTCCAGTCTAATCGGATGCAGCTGAATATCAGTAATTTACCTGGAGCGATTGCCTATCTGACCTCCACAACCCAACCGACCTATCTTGTTGCTTACACATTTACTCGATTTTGTTTGATCACGCGGGTCGATCGTAAAAAAAATTACCAAATCTATATGCACCTTTACACTGTCCACCGTACCGGGAACGTGACGTCAACGAGAAAACAGATGACGGCGCCTTTTACTATGGCCGAATCGTTTCTCGTTGACGTCCCGTCTGTTCCCGGTGCGGTGGACAAACAGTCTTACACTAATTTCACGGCGCCGCTGACTTTACACTGAGATTTGCTCGGCGCTAAGATACAGCTGACCCCGCCGCCACTACCTACTGCCACCATAATCAGCCTCTTGTATTCCCACTGCTGGGACACAGGCCCCTCTTTGAGAGAGAGTGGGCTGTACTACTCCCTGAGGTTTGGTTGATGTTACATGTCTTTTGATTTTTTGGGTCTGGTTTCGGTACAGTTTTTTTTTCACCGTTATGAGGAGCAACGGTGATGAAGTAAGACCTACAGCTTGGAAGTCACGGTCGCGACCCACACACTGCGACCTCTGCTCTCTTGATTTACTATACAATATGTTGAGGCGAGACAGATGCCCCTCGAAAACCGTATTTGAGATTCCATTCAATAACCAAATTTATCTTTCCAGGCCTCCGTCCACCGCCTCTCCGCGTGCCGTTAGCCCCGCCAATGCGCATGGTCCCGCCTGGACCTCCCCCCGGACCACCGGGACCGCCGCCCGGCCCACCGGGACCACCTTCAGGTAAAATTTCTGCAAAACAGGTCTTTAAGTTTATGGTTGGTAACCGTTCCCTCTGAAAGAACCGCCTGCGAAAGTCAACAATGTTAATAAAATGCAGACGAAGCAAAGGAGGGAAAGATCACTGGAGATCTAATTTGAGATCGGTTCTAAAACAAATAAACCCATGACAACAATTCTGCCCCCGATGTCATAATTACAGTATGACTTTGAACTTAAACATCTCGAAACAAAAGTGCGATTTCCCACCATTTACATTTTTGTGACTTACTGCAATTATGACATGGGGGGCAGAATTCGTACGCGTGAACATGAGAACGGTGATTGGATTCTACCTAGTATTTGAAGTGTACCCTAACGCACTTCTTCGCGTGTATAGCTAAGATATATAAAAAAAACTATAGTCAGTAATGGGGCCTGCCAACAGAAGTGAAAACTTGACAGGGCAACACGGCATATTAGCATGTCGCGTGACGCGTGATGCGTGACGCGAACTCATAAGATTTTCGCCTACCAAAAGTCGCTCAACGCGCATAAAGTAGTTTTCACTTCAAAAAACCAGGCCTTAGCCCAACATAGGAAAGGCAGAGTTTTCTCCAGGACGTAAAACAAACCTCAAAGTCTAATGTGTCGTACTGGAACATTAAAAACAATTATTGCAGTTATTTGAGTGTTTTTTTTCCTACATTATGTTTTATCAGTAGAATAAAATTGACGTGTAATTTTTTATGGATAAAGATATCAATCAACTCAGCCTACCGCAGTCCACTGCTGGACATAGGCCTCTTCCAGACTGCGCCACAACACCTTGTCCTACGCCTTCCGCATCCAGTCTGTCCCAGCCACTTCGGTCCATCTATCTAGCGACTGTCCGAATGCTTGCCGATACGCGGTCTCCAATCCAGGACTCGTCTGCTCCGCCGGCCATCGGTCCTTCGACAAACATTGAATATAAAGTCAACCAAGACAATAAGATCACAATATCGTGGAAACATTTGCCTGTAGGTCTCCCCGGGCTGCGCGCCATGCTGCGGCCGCCAGGCCCGCCGCCGGGCGCGCCGCGCCTGCTGCGCCCGCCCGCGCCTCCTCCCAAGCCGCACCCGCAGCTGTCCGTGCTGCAAGCTGCGCCACAGCTTATCTCCAAGAAGGACGCGCAACAAGGTCGGTATTTATGCTAATATCTTGACGTACTTGCATGGAAGGTAGTAATTCACTAAACGGCTGAGTCTTAGCGACTTAAGTCGGAAGCCACGCTGGCGCGACGCGTCTTGCGTCTGCGATGAGCGGGAAAATACTAATACGAGACGTTTCGTAATGTGCCACGTGGGCGCGTCCGTGTCAGGCGACCGTGACCAGCGGTGAAGATAGTACGGGCACAGATTAATACAGATGGGACACTCCGCAGTTTAGGTATGAAGCTACAAGTACGCGGCGGGCCCCGTCCGCGGGGCTAATTCAGTAGGTCAGAAGGTATAAGAGTTACGCGATAGAAAGAGAGGCAACTTGTAGTTGAATATAACTGTAGGTAAAAAGCGTTGTGCGACCTGAATTGCACTTTATTGTGTCGTAGCAAGAGTCGCTTTTTATTGAAATGATTTTGCGAAGTGTCCCATCTGTATTAATCTGTGGTACGGGTCCGCGCGTCTTGCGTATTTATCAAATTGTGTTAATTTTACCTCGCGATGCAAAAAATAAATACGGAGACTTTTATTAGTGACATGATGTCTCGACCTGCAATCTGGTTTAGTAAGAATGAAAATTATAAAAATAAATAATATGTACTAAAAAAACAAATTATTTGCATTATATCCTGTGCAAAAAACCGACTTCCTTCTAAACACAAAAAGTGCCAATTTAGAAAAACTCATTGTTGCCCGTGCAAATATTATTAGCAAGTAACAATGTGTTTCGCGGCTGCTTCAACTTGGCATACTACAAGCGGGGATTGGCGGCGATCGAAGCGTCTTTAGAGGCATGAGGAACAGGGTGTAAAGTTCACTCTTCCTCCATAGAAAAGGGAGGATCCTCCGACCAGACGGGTGTTGTGTCTGGTGGGCTACTGCCCGACGGTTGATGTCGGGACGTTGTATATATGGTAATCGCGTGGTAAACTCTAATTGCGCGATGCAGGTTTGCGTGACGTCATGTCATTGATGCGTAGTTCATATGTGGCGATGTAGATGCCGCCACACGTCTTCACTCCTACCACCCTCCGCAAGTCGCCACCGCTCCCAGCAGTCGCGCCAGCGTGGCTTCCTACTTAAGGTTGATGCGCCAGGGTAGCCCGCGAAATTCAAAATTTCTTACGTTTTTTGCAATTTGTAGGTCAGTGTGAGCTTGTATGTTGATTAAAATATGATTCGCGGCCATAGCTAATATGGCTTTATAGAATTATAGTCATTGGAATCAGCAATACAACTCCATAAGTTAGCATTTACCTCAAATGTAGCGATTTCATGAAATCATGAGGTTTGAGGTAAATGCTAACTTATGGAGCTGTATTGCTGATTCTAATGATTATAATTCTGTAAAGCCATACTAGCTACGGCCGCGAATCATATTATAATCAACATACAAGCTCACACTGACCTACAAATTGCAAAAAACGTAAGAAATTTTGAATTTCGCGGGGTACCCTGGCGCTTTCGCCTTAAGTGTGCTGCCCTCGTTCGAGTCGCCATGATTCGGCACGGCCGGGCGGCAAAATCGAATATAATGTAGATATGTTCGGGAAAAAGCCACTCGGTTTAGCTCAAAATGTTCCGAGCTGACTCGAACATGATTCAGCAAGGGCAGATGCCAAATGGAGTTTGAAGACAAGTTGAATGAAACCTGAATATCTTTAGTTATTGCTTCGGGTCGGCTTTGTTGTTCAACAAATAGTGCCGGACCAGACAAGTGGACACCCTTACCCTTACCCAAAGTGATCTTGTGTTGATTCCTTAGTAAATTACCTGAATACAGGAAAAGTTTTTAAGCAGTCCGCAAATTTTCACACGGTGTTCTACCCATGAATATGAACAACTTTCACTATGGGACCAATTCTGAAAACACGATAAAATATCTGCTGTTTCATACAAATGTAAAAACTTTTCCTGTATTCAGGTAATTTACTAAGGAATCAACACAAGACCTCACTTTGGGTAAGGGTAAGGGTGTTACTCTGTGAAAATTAGCTCACTGCTTGAAAACTTTTCCTGAATATCGAGCTATGTGACCGTCACACAAGTACAGTATTTTTATCTCACTAAGCGTCGCGCGCTTTACTTGTGGTTCCCAAGTGTACAAACACGCTGTAAATGTGTGTGTAAGCGCTGGAGCTCTCGGTACCGTCCGAGACAATGGCGAAGTCGAAATTGTGTGTCATTCTATCAGCTTCTATCATTAGCCGCACAGCACTCACGTTAACTTCAATAATCGCCGTAGAAGGACGTTCTTCTCACGAATCATCAGTGAGTTTGCTTCGACCACGTTTAAACTCATTAAACCAGTTGTAAACAGCCGCACGGGATAGGACTCGTCATGAAATGAAATCGAAGTTTATCGTAACATTGTTGTTGAGTAAGACCGCCACGAAAGTCGTAATAAATCATTGAATGAAATTCTCTAGTCAAATCCATTTTGATGCACGACAGACACTTTTTAAATTGCCGCCAACTTGTAAAAACAAATGATATATAAATTCATCTACAGATTCTCCAAGAGTACTAATTCTAAATTTAAATACATTTTTCATCGGCAGCTTTTCTTACTGGTCTATTCTAAAAACTTTCAGTTGACCCCCGTATACTAATTTAAGTATTGGGGCGCGTCATTTCAGAGTGGACAAGCTATACCGATGATGATTCTTACACACAGAAATTAACGTTCTTAATTATTTCGTTACAGGTGCAACAATCAGTGCCAAACCACAGATCAGAAATCTATCAGCGGACGTCACAAGATTCGTGCCTTCAGCATTACGAGTCAAACGCGAAGACAAAAAGGCTAAGCCGGGAATCAAATCCGGGGCCATTCAGAGGACGGCTGATATACCTAAACAACTGCCGAGCAAAGATGACGCTTACATGCAGTTCATGAAAGAAATGGAGGGGCTTCTGTAGCGAGTTATAAGACTTATAGGTCAATTGTATTTTAATGATTAGCGATGGCAGACTTAACCATTGAGTTCCTCATGAAAGAGTGAGACAGCAATACTGAACAATTAAAAAGTGAAGCTCTTCATGTCCCAGATTCAACGTTTTACTGCTGCAACGAAATTGTGTACAAAAGACAATATGATGTACTACCACAGTCATTAAACTTTAAACACAATTTTAAGTTTTGATTATTGCGTCGTCTAGAATCAAACTCCGCTAAGAATCAGTTTAAAATCCTCGAGCACGTGCTCGGATTTTAAACTGAACGTACCACGAAACAAGCGATATACTTTAGTATCTGTTGTTTCAATATTTATCACCTGTTAACACAGATCCTCAATGTATTACGAGCATAGACATTTTATATTTTTTGAATGACGTCCTACTAGCGGCGGCGGACAAACGTGTTGGCCGTCACTACATCCCGGTCAGGGGGTGTGACTTGCGGTCACGGGGCGTAGCCCCCTCCCGCGGGAGCTATACAGTGGCCCGTCAATACGGGTCCTTCGTCAGGTTAGCCTATGTCGGCCGATGGATGGCCCGCGGCAGACAGGCGCAGACTGAGTCTACTTTAAGCATTTTGTGATTAAGCTGGGCACGCGAAGTAGGTGCTCTTGCGTTATCTAGGTCTATCCTATGGTAGCCACCGAACAAGTTAGCAAAAAAGTGGGGATGCCCAGTACGGTATTCTGTTGCCTGATTGGTTGCGTCAGATACTTGATCAATCACGCAACAGGATACCGTACTTCGCAACCCCACTTTTTGGAACGAAGTTCCTTATCGGACGGAACGAGCTTGGCGGATCGGAGCTGGGCGAAAAAAAATTAAGATTTTTTCGTCACGAAATTCCGTGAAAACGATACTGAGGTCAACATGAAAATCAAGATGGCGGCTGCGAAAATTTTCAAATTTTTCGTCATAGGTGTCATTTCATGGTTTTTGAGGTCGCTGAAAACTATAATGCGGTAAAAATTAAAATTCAAGATGGCGGCTCCGAAAATTTTTAAATTTTTCGTCATGGGTGTCGTTATCGTGGTTTTCGAGGGCGCTGAAAATGATAATGAGGTCAAAATAAAAATCCAAGGTGGCGGCTTCAAAAATTTTCAAATTTTCCGTCATGGGTGTCGAACTTCGTTCCAACCGAGTGTTCCACAACATTCATGCATTTTTTTTTTGCCAATTATTATTACTGTATTGATTACTGTACGTAATTGCTATCATTGTAAACAAACAACCTGTACACCTATTGAAAATCAATCAAATTTTATTTACAGTTCTCTTCGTTTTTTCTTCTTTTTCCAGTTATTTTTTTTCACAAGTCACAACCCGCTTCCTTGCATATTCAGGGTTAAATTTTTTTCTGTTAAATCGGCCATTGTTTATTATTATTCACTATAAAAACCGAAATAAATTACAGTAGGTATAGGTATACATTATGCCTCGACGGCCATTACGACCGACAACTACGCCATGACAGTTATTTCTCAAAATGCAATGTCCTGATTGGTCAATACGGATGTGGCGGCGACTGATAATGAGTAGTGTTAGCCTTGCCGCACACGGGCCCAAACGCTACAGCCACAAAAGGCCGCCAGTTAGCAGTGGACTACAGTTTTCGTATATTTTATATGAACTCGCCGCATACGGATAACGCCGGTGGTCGCTACACGCGAGAATAGACCGCTTCTCTTCGTGTAGCCGCCACCGACCACTGAACTAAACGCTCTAGCAATGGGTTATAAAAGTAGCAGCTATCGACCACTTGTGTCGACCACCAACCACTAGTCTGTCGTGCACTTCCGCTACTTAGTAGTCGCTTCCAGCTACAAGTGGCGGCGTTTTGTGGCTGTAGCGTGTGGCCCGTGTGTGGCAAGCCTAAAATGTAGCGGTATGGAACTAAATCCAATTTTATGACTCAAATTACTGTATCGGGGTTAGGACAAGAAGAGTTTGTTAGAGGTTTCTTAGAAATAAAAAACCGGTCAAGAGCGAGTCGGACTCGCGCACCCAGGGTTCCGTTCCGATTTCTGAAAAAGTGTGCTATTTAGAGACATCGTTTTATTTTTCCTGTACTTTTTTACATAAACTTCTATCACATAGAATAATTTCAGACTTTGCAAACTTCGGAGAAAAGGGGGGGGGGGGTATTCTTTTTACATTTTTCATCAAAATGTTTGAAAATGTGCAACAGCGCTCTTTCATATGATACCCCACATGCCCTAGTAGCCCCACTTTGAATTTTTCAGTCCCCGTTGCAAAAAAAAATATAAATATTTTTATTTCTTTCTTGTTTGCAAAAATAGTTGGTTAAACGTCATCTAAAACTTCCAAATTTCAAGTTGATAGCATTAGTTGTTCTTGAGATATCCAACTCGCACTATGAGGGTTTCTTTTTTACCATTTTGGTGCGGAACCCTAAAAAGCCAATTCCATAGAGACCAAATCCTTAATTTTTAGATTAAGTAGATGTGACGGCGTTTGCTTCTAGACGACACAATACCTATAAGGAAACCGAAGTGATCAGAACTGCTATCATGCAGAGAGACGAAATAAATAATTGGTATCTATAGCTATGTCCAGTTCAAGTTTGTAAATATTATGTTTAGGTAGTAAGTATGGATTAATAAACTGATTGAAATGTTTGTGATCTTCTTATTTTAGTAACAATATCAATCAAGAAGACGGACAAGAAATCAAAAGCCTCGTTTGTTACCTTTTTATTTTTCTACATTGAGTAGGTATTGGATTTTTTATCTGTACGTAAATTTGCACAAGTTCAATAAACTGATCAATGCCGATTCGCTATAATGTCTATACATTTATAGTCTGAACTGCATTATCTATATTTGTCCAAAATTATGTTGAATAACTTCTGATATACCCAGAAAAACAACCTACATAACTATGGTAGGTAGGTACCTAAATACGTGCTCGATTCGTAAAAACAAGACGTAAAGGCACACTTTAAACCAATGATTATTATGTTTTAAAACGTGACAATTTATCTTTTATGTAGACAAAGTAAGTGGCCCGTGAAAAATTAAATCTATGTTTGGGTTATTGGACATAACAGGAACTAAACTAATTCTTTCCAACCATTTATTTTGCTTTTGCGTCCATGAAGTATTGCATTTTGTAGTCTATAGCAGTGGTAGCCTGTCAATAATAAAGAACTTCATAGCGTCCACGAAGTATTACATTTTAGGGTTCCGTACAAAAAAAAAAAGTAATCGGAAGTAGCCTTTGATTAAATGTCTTTGGAAGTAGCCATCGTCGAGTGGCGAAATGTGGGTGTACTATAGGTAGGCACCACTGCCCAACGTTTCGGGAAACAAGGCGTGATGTTATGTTGTGTTATGTCATCCTCGAGTGTAGTGTTTTTTTTTTCAATTTATACAAGTTGTTTGTTATCATGAGTACAATCATTGTGTTTAAGTATCGGTCACTAATTACCAGTCACCCTGTAATAAGCAATTAACGATAAACTTAATTCGTATGCTCAACTGGCAAATAAAATGAGCCATGTTTTTTTTAGGTACCACATAAGTACCTACCTACTTGTTTTTACTAACACTGGATGAGTTAGGGTTTTTCGAGATACTTACTTCCCTACATTGATAGATAGTAGAATCCGAGTACTATGGAAAGCATTATAAAAATTCAATTTCTATTAAATACAGGACGGCGCACGGTGGTCACAAAAAGTTTTTTATCCGATGGCACAGAAGGAGGGTAATGTTTTTACGCAACACCTTCACAATGTAGGCCTATCGGATCAAGGGGCAATATGTGTTTTGTTTGCAATATTCTCAGGGAGATAACCGAGTTATAGTAACTACAGATTTTTAAAATAAATATCTACCAAAACAAGTGATAAGAGTATTATTCTCTTGTTTTTATAGTCTGCTGGTGAACGTTATCAAATAGGTAGGTATAGGCACCTAATATTCAGAATGTTTTTTAGGTATTCATAGATGTCGATGCCAAATTGCTTCATTGACAAACCAAGGTTAAGATATAAGATTAGAATTCAGACAGTGCTTTAAGCGCAGGCCAAACTGAAAACGAAGCTAAGTTCGTTTAGGCACCGCGTGTTTGAATAGGTACTTCGGTCCACACCGCGAATTATAAACCGAAGTATGAATAGGAGCTAAACGAGCTTAGCTTCGTTTTCAGTTTGGCCAGTTTTCCCAGTGTGGCCTGCGCCATAAGATATGCGCTATAAGTGCGTGTCGGACCACGCACAATGAAGGGTTCCGTCGTTGGGATGAATTTATCCCAAAAACAAACTTAATCGGCTCGCGGACGGTAAACGAGACACAATAGAAGTTTTATTGTTATGTCGCCTGTCAACCGCCCGTGAAAGCGAACAATAACAATCTAGTTGAGAACATGTTCTCCCATCGATAAACGTCACGGTCAATTCTCCAACTGCAAATGTAAGTTTGTATCGTAATTTTTTTTTTTTGGACTTTTTCCTTTACAGCTGTGAGACTTTGCTTCTGGATTATAGGTCAACTGCAAATGACATGACATTCTAACATTCACATTCATTCATTTTTGACATTTTAAGTCGGGTGGGTGTTAAGGTATGATTCCGAACCCCGCTGCACGCGACAGTGCGTCGCTATTTACAAAGCAGTGCTGCCGCGAGATTGCTGCCGTGCTCGTAATGTAATCTCATATACCAATAGAACATGTATGGGGACCAGTGATGCGGCAGCACTGCCGCGTGCAGCGGGAATACCGGAACCCAAATGGAGTTGGGCAGGTCACCCGGTCCGGGAAGGCGCAGTGACAGAGTGGCGGCCAAGAACTGGAAGACAAGATGTCGGTCTTGCGGCGGCGACATGGGCGGACGACACTGTTACAAGAGTCTGGGGATTGGCATAAGAAAAGATGCCCAGCAGTGGGTTGACTTCTCCCACTGCTGGACATAGGCCTGCTGTGGATGATGATGATGTCAACGGGAAGTACCATAAATGTTTTGATTCTTAGAGTAATGTTTTGATTTATTTGCGAGTAGGGTCAGATGCCCAACAATGAAACAGTGGTACACAGTAAAACACAGTGATATTTCTAAAATGCTGCATTGCCAGATCGTGCATTATATCGCTTATGGACACTCGAGAACCCCCCGCCCTACCCCAGTTTGCAGCGGCGCCGCGTAGGAGAAGACTGTCTGCGGAGCATTTTTAATTTTTTCGACAAAAATGTAAGTATTTTCAGCAATCTTTATATAATGGTAGAAAATTTCATATTTTTCATGATTACCTAGCATTAAACATATTTCTTAGATTAACGTGGAATAGATCATATGTTAAAATGTTACAATTTAGTGGATTTTTCTTTGAGGTTATTAAAATAAACCGGTAGTCGACAGTGAAACAGTTGCACAATGGACACAATGAAACACTTTCGTTGTGTACTATCTTTCATGATTCATGTATTTTCCATGGAAATTAATAATTTTTGTGACTAGAAGTTTTTTTTTAGAGTGGCGCGTACGGAAAATATGCTTTCAGCTATTCTAGTGCACTGACAAGGAAAGAGCTTGAGAAGTGAAGCTACACAAGAGTGCAATGTCCTACATTTATACTACGCTACTTAAGATTTAGAATAAAATCTTTTTGAATGAACAGCATTTTTGTCATACACCTACTCCCTAAATATCACACAAAATATGAAACAGACACTATTAATATTATTATTTTCATTGTTGAATTTGTGGTGTATCATTGTGTACACCACTGTGGACACAGTGAAACATTTCCCATTTTTTAGTTTTTAATTTTTTGCTGATCAATTACACATTAATTTAAAAAAACTATAAATTTCATCCGATACCCAATAAAATTACCTATATGCCTGTAAAAAATTAGACTTCTATCTGTAAAAACAAAAGGTTTATGAGACTTTGAATTTTTTTGTTTCATTCGTGAACACATGACCCTACCTATCAAAATATGTCGCATAGGTATGCATTTTTTTTATTCCATTGACTTAGAAGCTTGATTTTAGGGTTCAGTAGCCTAAGGGTCCAAACGGAGCCCTATAATTGCTTTCACTCACGTGTCCGTCTGTCCGTCGTCTGTCACACAGGTTTTTACAGCCAAACGGTTGGAGCTACAGTTTTCAATATCTATGTTGTTGACCCCAAGCCATACAAATTGTCAAAACATATTTTCAAATGTTTGTTTTTTTGGGGGCTATACCTATCTATATAAACAGCTAAAGGGGGGCGCGAAAAAAAATGTTGACCTAACTATCGTTGTTTAGCTCGTTGAGTAGATATAAATACTGTTTTTGTTTTAACAAAAACAGTATTTATATCTACTTTATCTATAAACAAAGGAATGAGAAGCCACCAAAGTCAAGATTTTTTTTTTTTCAAAATTTAAGTAGTTCCGAAGAATTTTTTTAACTTCCCATTGACCTATGAACTTGAAATTTGGTGATGATGTTTAATTTTTACTAACAAATACCAATATATTGATAAATCAGATTTGGTACGGAACCCTAAATGTGCGAAGTCCAAGTCCGACAAGCACATGGGCGGATTTTTAGAGCTCCCAAGGGACAGTAGACCTACTTACTTATTTGATATTAATTTCAACTTGACACCTTAACTCGTTCATGAGAAAAAGGGTCCTGACAGACTGACCGACAGACATACGGACAATAGGGGTTCCGTTTTCCTTAAGAGATAAGGAACTCTAAAAATAGCCTCATTTCCTAGAGATTTTGGATTGAGCAGCATTTCCCAGCTCATGTTGCTCGGGCAAACTTTAAATAAAACAAGTGATAATATAATCTCATAAGTATAATATAATTTGCAATAGCAGTTAAAACTAAAAGTTTACATTTTTATCAACCATAATAATTAATCTTAAAACAATTATAATTGGTTATGTACCTATAGACTAATTTATATAAATATTAAAATTGGTGGGTTATGTAATTTAAAGCAGTATTTTCGCTGGTAAAAACTTAACAAGAAGCGGTAATATACATTACAAATAAAGCTATAATACAAGAAGACAGTCAATAAAGATTCGTTCTGCAAACCGCGACATTTAAAAAAAAATATCCCACAATACCTATAGTTTTCTCCAGTGAAAATCCGACTTAGGTAACGCGTTAAAGCTAACTGGAAGGTATTTACCTATATAAACATAAAGATGCTAAGGCAGGTACTAAGTAGAAAACACAATTGATTTTTCAATGCACCAATTGGTACCTACCAACCTAAGTTTTTGACCAAATCTCCAACAAGATTTTCCTACATATCTAACACAAAGAGCTTAATTTTTCACTAACTGTGCCTATCCCAACTACATTAAATAACTTAACTATCTTGTGATAATACGCATTAATTCGTCGCTAAATTCATTAAATCTATTTAATCAAAATCCCATATTCATCACTTTACGGCATGAGTTTTGAAAAATCATTCCCTATTGCTTATGCGAAATTCAAATTGTCTTGCGGTTTTTGTAATTTTGATTTGTTTTTTGTCCAGATTTGTTTTCTTTTGATCTCGTTTTGGAAATCAGATCAATGAGAACAAATCAAAGTTATAATTATGTAAATACGTATTTGTTATGGTCGTGAATCATATTTTGATCAAGATACAACCTGACACTGACCTGTAAGTTGCAAAAAAACGCAAGAAAATTTGAATTTCGCGGGCTACCACGAGGATCCACCTTAATAGCGAAGATGAGCTGATGATGAAAGATTTTTCAAAACTCATGCCCTAAAGGGGTGAATATGGGATGAAATTTTGGATGGCAGTTCGTCATTTTTGAAGTTAAAAACGTGGAAGTTGGCACTTAATAATATAATATATATAATATAATATACTTATACTCCAGCCGATCTATTCTCTAAAAATCTCACCTTGAAAACGTAGGTGAAGTGAACTGTCATTTCACCTGTAGTGCTATTCTGTAAATAACTCACCGTGAAAACTTAGGTGAAGTGAGCTGTCAATAGTGTCAATCCCCAGCATCAGGTGGAAAGACAGCTCACTTCACTTAAGTTATCACGGTGAGATATTTACAGAATAGCATTGCTGATGCACTATGCATGATTGACACTATTGACATGACAGCTCACTTCAATCTCAATTCAGCTCAGTTTTCACGGTGAGATTTCTACAGAATAGATCGGCTGTTTATAAGTAAAATTTAGTTGTATCCTCGTTATATAGAAACTCATCTCCTTAGGCTACTGAGAAGTTGCCGATGGGGAATCGCATCGGGCACACGGCTTGTAGGTAATCCAATAAATTAACATATTTTCATTAGATCTGTTACGGAACATGGTTGCGTACAACACCTCTTTAATAAATTTTCTCTATGTTCCCATTTCTCTACAATAATTTCCCTGGAAATTGATGGCACGTTGACTTCCTCTGAAAAAGAAAAGAAATACAAGTTGAATATTTTAGTCAAAACCATTCCTAACCGTGAATTTTGTAAAAAGGGGGTCAATCAAAGCTCATAAGAATATGGATATAAGGTAAAATCACATTGTCTGTAGGTACAGTCGGCAAAAAAGTCGATTAACACTTTGTGTTATCTAAATCTTAATTATTTATAAAAATACTTCATTAGAATCGGAACAGATGTAAATTTTAAAGAAAATTAACTCGTATCTAATATATGAAATGCTAAAAAGCAAGCTATCGTATCATTTTGTGTCAATTTAGATGATGTCAAAAAGTAGCAGTGTTAACTGACTTCTGTTGCTGACCGTACCTATACTCAAATCAGGGATCATCCGAATCAAATAAATAATACTTAAGGCGAAAGCGCCAGGGTAGCCCGCGAAATTCAAAATTTCTTACGTTTTTTGCAATTTGTAGGTCAGTGTGAGCTTGTATGTTGATTAAAATATGTTTCGTGGCCGTAGCTAATATGGCTTTACAGAATTATAATCATTAGAATCAGCAATACAACTCCATAAGTTAGCATTTACCTCAAACTTTATGATTTCATGAAATAGCTAGATTTGAGATAAATGCTAACTTATGGAGTTGTATTGCTGATTCTAATGATTATAATTCTGTAAAGCCATATTAGCTACGGCCGCGAATCATATTTTAATCAACATACAAGCTTACACTGACCTACAAATTGCAAAAAACGTAAGAAATTTTGAAATTTCGCGGGCTACCCTGGTGCATCAACCTTAACAGTAGGTCCCTAGTACCTAGGTAAACAAAAATTCTGTGCAGTTATAATTTTATTTCATGCGAGCAATTAATAAAGCTAACATGATTGTATGTCAGCATTGTCAGCCTTACACCATTTGCATTCGCTGGAACTATTCATCATAGAATATCTAGATTAAATCGACATAATCAAGGTACTGACCTACAAACTACAATATAAATCCTAGAATTTGTTTTTATTCATAGTCAAGTAGCACTTAGAATATTATTGCCTTTCTATATCTATCTATACCTACATGATTATTATAAATTAAAATCGCTTTTCGTGTCCGTCTGTGTGACCGCGTTGTTCTTCAAAACTACGCAACGGATTATGATGCGCTTTTCACCATCATTTAGAAAAAGTATTCCAGAAGGTTAATGGAGGACAAGAGGAGCTCGTGGGTAAGTTATAACAGCCGCACGGGTCAATCCATCAGGTTAAGCTGCGCTTGCCAGGGTTGGTCCGTGGATGGGTGACCATCTTTACATACCGAGACTCCTCCGTGCCTCGGAAAGCACGTCTCGGCTGTCATTCGTGGATCTTTGACAGTCGTTACGGGTCGTCAGTAGCCCGAAAGTCTGACAACCAGTCTTACGAAGGGGTATCGTATTAACCCGTTTATGGGGTTGTGGAGGTCTGATAGGCAGTCGTTCCTTGAAAATTCTGGTATTCAGCTGCATCCGGTTAGACTGGAAGCTGACCCGAACATAGTTGGGAAAAGTCTAGGCAGATGATTCCAGAAGGTTAATGTGTTTAATATAAAACTGACATACTTAATAATAAAGAAATCTCGATGTTTTGTCAAGACATAAAAGCCGGGCGAAGCAGGGGCGAGTCGCTAGTACCTATTTCTAGAAGATAAATTAATGTAAACAAGCGTTGGCTATTTAACTTATGACATATTTGCTGTGTCATGCATGACACTTCACATTTATTGATCTAGCCCTCTGATCATTAACTGTTAAGTGTTATTTCAAGGAATATTTTATGTACATTTCAAAGGAAAACCTTCAATTTTGTATAATAATTATTTATCCATACCTAAAGCGCCTGATTTTTAGCACTATCAACCTTATTGATAGCTCGTCGCTCGTGACTTGCTACGATCATTTCAGTTGAAGTGCAAACTTATGTGACTACAGAAGCAGATACATGGTGTAAAGCCTTTGTCTATGCATTATGTACATCAAAACAAGTAACATTGCTCAAAAATGCCTGGGTAACGATTTTTATTTTGGTGTGAAAAATTGCTGTTTACGGTACCTTGCGTGCAAAACATTGTGCTTATGGGTACCTGCAACGGTGCAATGGCCGTAGGGATATTGGAAGATAACAACCAACGTTGCTCCAATTTGTTTTCGTAAAAAAACAAGTTGGAACTTCAATATTTCCGTAACCAGAAGGTTCCCAGATAATAATTGGTCCAGTACAAAAAAATATCTCAATGATGGTAACGTGTACCTATAACAAAATTACTATTCGCCAAATTGTATTGATAATTCTTATGGTTATACTTAATTTGTAAATAGTCGTGTATCATATTTTGATCAAGATACAACTTGACACCAGCACCCTAATTGCGTAACATAAACTAGTAGGTACTATCAATCGGAATTTGAATAATTTTGAAGCAAATTGCTAATCCATTGCTTTAAATGTGCGAAAAATTTGTATGCTCAATAACGTACCTAAATAACGCGATGAATGTGTAGAATTGTGAAAATGATAAACAATTGATAGCGTGTTACGCAATTGCCCCGCCGTACCTACAAATTGCACAAAACGCAAGAAAATTTGAATTTCGCGGGCTACCACTGCGTCGCGTAAGAATTTTTTTATAGGTATCCGTTATGTTTTGTGATAATATTTCATGTGTGTATGAGGTAGAACAAAATAGGTGGTCTACTAAGAAAGCAAAACACTGACATAATCACAATCAGTCATTCTTCACTCTCATCTCTAACGACACAATAATAATAGACGGCAAACTAGGTCCATTGCACCAATACATCTCATCTTTCTACACCACATTAGCACCCTTATAATATATTATATAAGATAATTACTTACCGGAAGAGTAGTCGACATATGCGCCGTATCTAGGGCACAACACGTCAATCACGGCGTAAGTCAGCATTTTCATACAAGACGGTATGGACACGTCACTGGTTGCTGATGTTAGGATGTGGCATGAAGCCATGTGCTCGCTCAATGTAATCATCAGAACTAACGTCATCAAAAGGAAGTATTTGCCTTGCATTTTGTTGGTGAGCTGAAACAAAACAAATAGATTTAGAAACCAAAACTTTTGTGAGGTAACTGTTGTCTGCACTACGAATTTCCTTTTGTATCCAGTGGGGCAATCGCGTAACACACTATCAATCGGAATCGGTTTCATTTTGACAGTTCAACAACATTAATTGTGTTGTTTAAGTTGTCGAGGTGACAGATTTTTCGAACATAATGAAGCAATGGATTAGCAATTTGCTTCAAAATGATTCAGATTCCGCTTGATAGTGTTTAACGCAATTAGGGTGCTGAGTGAGTTTACAGACACAGATCTCACATCATAAACAGGCAGACCCAGAGTAAAGGCTCTTACAGACAGAGGCGATATCGCGTCGCGACGTGATATTTTTATATGGATATAATATCGAAATATCGCGTCGCGACCGCGATATCGCCTCTGTCTGTAAGAGCCTTAAAACGAAATGAAATTGTTTATTCTGTAAGCTTATATATATAAGAGTTTTAAATAAGATATCGGAATCACTTTTACACGGCATATTAAAAATTAAAAATAAACTAAAAGGAGTCGATGTTTTTACCTATCTGACTACCCCTGAGAAGTAATGGCAAAACAAACTCAGGGGTCAAAGTCTCTTTTTAACTCCAGACATAATCTTAGTCAGGTCATGTGAGGACCATCTACATAGATTAGAGACAAATTTGAGTGGACTTGGCCGGCAAACCCGTAATAACGATCTGTAGTTCTGTAGGACTTACGATCTCTGTTCTTTGCGGGAATTGAAACTCCCGACTCTAACTGACGTAGCGGAGCAGCTAATCGTGGTGCTTTAATTTTTGACAGTCCCTATGGCTCGGACTATTAGCATCCGGAATCTCAACGGTCCGAAAAAAAACGGCCCCGGACAAGCCCAGATTCAATCCGTCTCTAAAGCAACCATTTGAATTGTTCCTGCATTAACTACATAGGAGCAGGGGCCATCGGATCCCGAATTTCACCCGGAAACACCCGGATCATGCTCTGGTTTTCTCCGGCCACCCTGTCCGTTATTTTTCGGCACAAGGGGTGGGGCCTTTCAATATATAATGGAGCTGACCACACGACTCCGAAAACATTCATTCCGGGCGCTTCCGGAACTTTATTTTTGAATTTGACTTGTGGAATGCTTGTAGTCCGAGCCTTTCCAGGATTACGTTTTCGTGTGGTCTGATGTTCTGTTTTGGTATCCGTTGAATGTGAGAATCCTTTTTGTAGAGCATCCCGACTGGGCGACTGGGCCACGACACGCACGGAAAATGTGGGAAAAATAATAACAGCGACATTTCTATACTTAAATACATGTTAGAAGGGAAGTGGTATTGTTATCCTTAGTTTTTACTTCACCAAGTAACAGAAATGGTTAGCGCAACTCTCTTTTTAACCGACTGCGGCAAAGCCGTTTTGAGCAGTCTATCTAAATGTTTGTATTTACGTGTGTTCCGCCCTAGCGCTTAAACTACTGAACCGAATTTGATGAATGGGGACCTATCAATAAATTCGTAATAATGATCCGGATAACATAAGCTATATAAATTCTCCCTAAATTTAATATGGTGAACTTCACTCGTAAACTGACCTTGAAAAAAATAAAAAGAAAAGTTGTGAGTCATTATAAATATGTAGGTATATAACGTGTTTTTGGTCTCAATAATACCCTAAAGTTATGGGTTAAAAAAAAAACACGTTGTTATATATCTTAATGTTTAAGTAAATAAATATGTTTAAGTAAATTGTTTTCGTACTTTTTAGATCAATTTTATTTTTCCGTAGTCGGGTTAAACAGACAGGTCAGGTTCTTTAAACTTAATTATTTTGATTATTTTTGCTTGTGCCTAAAGAATCAAAAACAAACACAAGAAAAAGAGAACTAAACATAAGGACTGATGAAAATAGGAGACGGAACATAAAGTAAGAAAAAGCAGGACTCACCTATTGACTTCTAGGAATCTTGAGAACGTTTCAATACACTCCGTAGATGTATCCTCATCTAATGGTTGGAAAATAAATAGCTCCAGCCTATTTATACTCGACTGGGAGCCGGTAAACAAGTCCCTAATATAATTCTAGGTGCGTAAACAATTTTCTCAGCGCGCAAACTTTTTTTATCTAATTATATTCTTCACATAAAACGAACTCATTAAATTCCGCGCGTAGCTTGTATTTTTGTCACAGGGAGATCGCTTACAAAACATGAATGAGCCTGGTAGCTAGCACCAAAAACCGTAAACATGTTGTTATATAAATAACCCGAACATAGTTTATCGGTAACTACATTATTATCTTAATAAATGAATGACCTATGTCTCTTAAATCTGTGTATAAAAAGTTGTGTAGTGTAATTTAAGGCGATTGCGCTGTTTTAAATTTCCTCTGGATTGGTCTGATTTTGGAAATCAGACGAATCCGGAGGAAATCTAACTTAGAGAGAAGTATTGATGATTTTTATGGTTAAAATTATGTAAATAAATGTTTCTTATTGTCGCATCATCATATTTTAATCAAGATACAACCCGATACTGACCTGCAAATTGCAAAAAAACGCAATAATTTTTTAATTTCGCGGTCTACTTTAGCGCATCCCCCTTAAGCTTGTTTATTGAAGTCACGTGCGTCTGCCAATAACCATCCTTTCAAAAGTTTTCTATTTAACTGAAAGTAATGAAAAGTTCATAAATAAACTAATGAAAGATATCTTGATAAAGCTTTCATCCAGTTTGGCCGTAGTAGTTTGGTCCTACCTTTCGTAAACGCCGCCCGACGTGTCAATGCGTTGAATGTTTTTGCACGCTTGCGTTATACAGGGTGACTTGTAATTTGACGTATTCCTTCCAGCCAGGATTGAAACCCATTTGCAACAATTTTTATGTATTTTTGGAAATTTCCCAGAAATTGTCACTAAATATCACTTTTCTCTAAACTCTCAAATTGAATGACGTATGATGATGGATTGCTGGAAGGTTAAAAGGAAGTGAAATGGCATAATTAATTCGATTATTAACTACACAATTTTTAAATATTACAACAATTTGCTAATTCGACTTTTGCCATAAATTAGGAAGATAAGGTTCGCGCTCCTCGTCGTGGGCCGCATAAATTGAGTTAACCGCACACAATTGACCTTAGTCACAATCGAACTAGCGTTTGTATAGCACGTTAAGTAAAATGACCATAATCGTCTAAATAAGCAGCAACAATGCCTTCACGTGTTTTCAAAATGTGCACAAATAGTTCAAAAACCAAAAACAAGTTCCACGGAATTACTTTTCAATCGTAAGTACAGGCAAAAATGTTAATTTGTTGAAAATTATAATAATATTTAATGTTTGCTTCGCCATGTTTGTGAGAGCGAGATAGACATGCACTGTCATTCATAATCGTAAGCATTCGGTGGCTAACGCGATTTAATTTGCACGACAGCGCCAGTTCCTATCTCTGTCCTTGTCTATTGGTAACTGTAGGTTTACGACTTTGATCACAGATGTGCGAGTTTGGAAGATGATGATCTTCGCGATGATTGCGATGTTAGCGCGTAACCTATCTTCCTCTAATATATCAATGCCAGCATTCCACATCGGCAACTCTAAATATTTGTTTAACTTTTGTACCTCGTTAGACAGCTGATTATAATGAAGATGTCTTCCCCGTGATTTGTACGCTTATTGTCAAAGTTAAATTTAGAGATAACTGGTGTCGAAAGTTCATGTAGGTACCTATCTATGTAGATGAGATGATTGTTTAAAATACAAGTAAACGTTTAAACTGTTTGATGTTTTAGAAAATTTGGTAACATCGAAAGGTTTGTTAAAGTACTAAGATACCCAATGGAATAGCAATGAAGGCCATTCAATTTGAGTGTTTAGAGAAAAATCATATTTAGTGACCAATCTGGGAAATTTTCTAAAATAAGTACACTAAAGTTGGGTTTTCTCGAATCCCATGAATTTTCACGTTTCACCAGGCTACAAGTCGTGCTTAATCGTTACAAATAGCTTAATTGTCACACTACCATGTTTTGGAAGGAATACGTCAAATTACAAGTCACCCTGTATATTCAGACGAGTTGTTTGCCTAATTACGTTTTTAATGAGTTACATTGTTGACAAATTATATTAATCGTAACCTCATTATTTCAAATTGTAGTTTGACAACAACAAGCGATTAGTAACATTTTGGAACATTCCATCTTTTTGCAGTCTGTAAATAATTCTTACTTCGTGGTAACTTCATAAATTTTTTGTTTAGGTAACTACGAGTATCTATCTATCTATATAAATAAAAAGAGAAACCCTGACTGACTCACTGACTCATCAACGCCCAGCCCAAAACTTTGAACCTAGGAAGCTGTTGCACAGAGGTTCCTATTATAATGTAGACAAGGAATAAGGAAGGATTTCCCGGTAGTACATTCCCGTGGGATATTTACCGACATTCACGCGAGTGAAGCCGCTGGCAAAAGCTGTAGTCTATGAATTCAAACTTACTTGTGTTTTATTTATGAGGAAACTAGCTGCGCCCCGCGGTTTCATCCGCGTAGACCAGGATAAAAAATAGCCTAGGGTAAGTACCTATAAGCTATCTGCATACCAATTTTCATCCAAATTGGTTCAGCTGAGCGTGATGAAGTAACAAACATACAAACACACACACACACACAAACTTTCGTCTTTATAATATTAGTGTGATAGCAGCTTAGTAACTACTTAAATTGATTAATGTCTATTTCCGTAACAAACAAATAAATACTTAAATCATTTCATTGAAAGCATCTAACGGGCCTCTGCGAGTTGGCTTTGGCCCCTCGTATGCCTTCTAAAGGTCCGGGTCCGGGACCCCAGGGTCCCGAGAATTGTCAAAATAATAATAATAATACCAGCCTAATACTGTCACACTGAAGAACAAAGGCCTCTTCTCATACAGAGAAGGCACGAGCATTGATCACCGACCACGCTTGCTCAAGACGGGTTGGCGATATCAGACTTTTATTACCTAACTATAAGTCCAGGTTTCTTCACGATGTTTTCCTTGACCGATTTCGGTAATGTCCAAGATAAACTCAGAAAAAAAAAACAGGTCAAGAGCGAGTCAGACCCGCGCACCGAGGGTTCCGTTCCTATTTCTGAAAAAGTGTGCTATTTAGAGACATCGAATCATTTCAGATTTTTCCTTTTGCAAACTTCGGAGATTAGGGGGAACGATATGCCGCTGGGGTCGCGGATTGTCCGAAGGGGTTACCGCGGCCCTGGCATAGGCAACTGAAGGAACACGGGTGGGTTTTAGTCAGTAAAAGTCTGACACGCCCTTCCGCTCCACCCAGAGCGGGAGAAGTTATTTGATGATTTCACACCCTCAAAAAAAAAAAAAAAAAAAAAGGGGGAACGATATTTTTTTAAAATTTTTCATCTAAAGTCGTAAAATTAAGTTAAAAAAAATGGTAAGACTTCGTCGACAACCATGGCTTAAATGGTTCTAAATTGTCTATACTATCTTCGCCTTAAAGCTTTGCACCCATCTTCCAATCACCCTGTATAATTTTGCTATTTTAAGGTTATGTTTATATTAAATTTAAATAAAAGGTATATTTTCAACTGCGGAACTTTCTTCGTACGAACTACACTCCTTTGCAAAAAAAACGGGCGGTTTGGATTTTTCTACATTATTGGTAATCATTTAGTTCTAAAGAGGTTTTAATAGCCAAACTATGTTACTGGCACTTAATAAAGAGTCTGGGTATGAAAAAAAAGTTAATTTCAAATTAGAAACTGTTGTTTTTAAAAATAATAATCCCTTTTTCAGTTTATGACTTTTTACTTACTATTCGCGGGTTTGCGGTTAAAAGGTTATCAGGCAACTAAAACTAACTTCTCGTCATTTTTATTAGAATAATTTTTGTTTATCGCATAATCCTGCCTTATTGTGACTTAAAACAGATATCTTTGTGCCGATTGTAATGGCAGAAAAAGCAATAAGAGCTAGTAAAATTATAGCACTGCTGGGAGAGGGGAGTAGCCAATGTTACGGCTCACAGCGGTTAAAAGTGAGTCGTTCCACCGTCCAAAGAACCTGGACTCGATACCAAGATACAGGTTCCGTTCAAAGAAGGCATGGTTCTGGGAGAAAACGTAGCACACAACCACGAGACGACCGCTTTTTAGTAACTCAGGCGCTGAGAAACCGCAAATGCAGTTACATAGACCTCAAAAGAAACCTTGAAGAGGTACGAGGAGCACAAGTTAGCCTATGGACAGTGAGGAGGAGGCTTTTAGCGGTTGATATACGCAGTCGACGACCAGCGCGGGCCCCCAAGTTACTCCGTGAGCACCGGATTCCTCGACTGAGGTTCACTAGAAATTGTCTATCTTGGACACTGGTAACTGGAGTAGCGTACTCTTCTCCGATGAGGCTCAAATTTGTCTGAATGGTAAGGACCGACGTCGGCTAGTGTTACGAAGACCAGCGGAACGCTATGCCGACGTGTGTTTTGAAGATATCACACCTTATGGTGGAAGGTCCGTTATGTTTTGGGCGGGTGTAACTTCCAGCTATCGTACCGAAATAGTGTTCATTGAAAATGGCTCACTAAATGCGCAAAGGTACATAACAGGAATAATTTGTCAACATGCACAGCTCGCACTGACTGTAATTGGTGAAGATGCCATTTACATGGACGATAATGCTCGGAACCGCCGTTCTAGCGACGTGGATGCTTATATGCAAGAGGTCGGTATTCGTCGTCTGGATTGGCTAGCGCGGAGCCCCGACCTTAACCTCATTGAGCACGTCTGGGACCTCCTCAAAAGGCGAGTACGTTCTGTCCAACCCCTTCCACAAAACATCAGGGAGCTTAAACGTGTGATCTCGGCTGAGCGGGAACACATTCCACAGGACACCATCAAAAGCCTGGTGGAAAGCATGCCAAGACGATTACATGGCGTAATCGCTGCAAGGGGAGGTCATACTCGTTATTAATTTTTATTTATTAATGTCTTTTTTTTATTAAAATACCATAAAAATACTCGTAGTCTTAATTTAATTATTCGCTCAAAATTTCCATTTTGACACGGTACCCTCTGTTTACATTGACTAAAACACCGATTCCAGGATTTAAGGGTTAAAAACTATATTTTCAATGATATTAAAAAAATTCTAGTCATTTATGCTAATGATATACTAAAAATATTAATATTATCCATAGAAAAGCCAAAGACTTTAAGGTGCCCGTTTTTTTTGCAAAGGAGTTTACTTTCATAGTGTAGAATTTCTCAGTAGCAGTCCTGAGTCTGGATGTGTGCCCGGTTGATGCAAATAGGCTCGCCCCCTATTACATGGGACTTCACATAACCGGCGAAAGTTGGATGTACTTTTAGACGTATGAGGAACAGGGTGTAAAGTTCACTCATCCTCCATAGAAAAGGGAGGATCCTCCGACCAGACGGGTGTTGTGTCTGGTGGGCCACTGCCCGATGGTTGATGTCGGGACGTTGTATACAGGGTGAAATTGAATAGATGCGACAAAATTTAAAGGGGTGTTCTACGCATCAATATGAACAACTTTTACTATCGGACCAAACCTGAAATCGCGAAAAAAATCAGCTGTTCAGTACATTTTGACGAATTATGCGAACATTAAATGGACTGAACAGCTGATTTTTTTTTTCGCGATTTCGGGTTTTTGTCGCATCTATTCAATTTCACCCTGTATATGCTAATCGCGTGGTAAACTCTAATTGCGCGATGCAGGTTTGCGTGACGTAATGTCAATGATGCGTAGTTCATATGTGGCGATGTAGATGCCGCCACATCACTCCTCTCTGGAGACCGGAGGTCGATAGTGGGCTGAATCGTGTATCTTGCGATGCTTGCTTGCCAGTGCCAGTTGTGGTTCCAGTGAGTCGGAACCGGGTGCCGCATAGTTCATGAGTCGGAACTGTCTGCGGTGATACCCCAGTGAGTCGGAGTGGCGCTGCGTTATGCTCCAGTGAGTCGGAGTGTACAGCGCTGGGTTGAGGCTGAAGGTGATGACCAGGAATGCGCGTCCGCTACATGCTGTGGTCAGGACACCCGTTGAAGCCGTGGAAGCTGGCTGGCTGTGTGACTCGCCGCTCGAAAGCTTGAGGAAGTGATGCTGATGACGTCACGCTGAAGTAGTTGCACGAAGGCTGCGCTGACGTTCATGCTCGGGGTCACCAGTTTAGACGTATGAGGAACAGGGTGTAAAGTTCACTCATCCTCCATAGAAAAGGGAGGATCCTCCGACCAGACGGGTGTTGTGTCTGGTGGGCCACTGCCCGATGGTTGATGTCGGGACGTTGTATATATGCTAATCGCGTGGTAAACTCTAATTGCGCGATGCAGGTTTGCGTGACGTCATGTCATTGATGCGTAGTTTGTATGTGGCGATGTAGATGCCGCCACATACTATTAGAGACACCTGTGCCAGTGTGCCTAGCTCTTTGGGATTTCGGGCGTGATGTTATGAGTAGGTATAATAAATAGTAGGCCATTTTAAATCATTTTGAATTTATTATATTATTTTTGGCTAGAATGTGGGCTACCAATGTTTGCGGATGTGTAGTCTTGGTGCAAGTCGTTGTTCTACTTTGAAGAGTCAAAACATAGAGGCACCGATATAGGTTTTGTTATTCACAGTAGTGTTTTTTGACCTATTTGGTGTGTTAATGAAAGATCTGTTTGATTCATCTCTGCGTAATTAATGTTCTGAGTACCTACTAACTAGGTACTAAGGCACTATACTAAGGCTCGTATTTATAATCAAAGTAATTACTTGAGTAATTACTTGCTACTAAGTAATTTCATACTTGAGGGTAGAATTCTTAAGTAAAGAAAATGGTGACTATTACTTGACTAAGAATTCTAAGCTTTGACAGTTTTAACTTCAAGCAATTAATAAAATATAGAAAGAAAATCATTGCTTGAGCAATTACTTTTACTTAAGTAATTACTGTTACTTGACTATAAATACGAGTGTAAGTATTTAAAACATTTCAGTACACATAGATACTTCGGTATTTTTTACTTACTTATGAGGGGCTTGTGGCTAAGTAATAACAGCCGCACGGGTCGATGCAGTTGGTCCGTGGATCGGTGACCATCTTTACATACCTAGACCCCTCCGTGCCTCGTCATTCGTGGATCTTTGACAGTCGTCAGAATCCCGAAAGTCTGACAACCAGTCTTACCAAGAGGTATCGTATTATACCTAGTAACTGGGTTGTGGAGGTCAGATATGCAGTCACTCCATGTAAAATACTGGTATTCAGCTGCATCCGGTTAGAATGGAAGCCAGCTCCAGCTAGGAAAACGCTATTGGGTTTTTCTATCTGGAATTACTCAGTTGCAGTCCGGAGTCTGGATTTGTGCCCGGTAGATGGCAATGGTGGCCCAGTGGTAACGGCCCCGACTTACGAGTTGTAGGTCGTGGGTTCGAACCCTGACAGGCGCTTTACTTTGTGTAAATAATTTCATCACCACTGCTCTCAAAACGGTGAAGGAAAACATCGTGAGGAAACCGGCATGTCCTAGAACCATGAATAGAAGACATGTGACATATATCAACCCGCACTGGGCCCGCGTAGTGGATTACGGCCCACTCCCTCTCGGAGAGAGAAGGCTTGTGACCCAGCAGTGGGAACGTTATAGGATAATTAAGTATGTATGATGACAAAAGGCTCGCCCCATAATACGCATGGGATATAACTGTCGAAATGTGGGTGTACTATTGGTACAGTCACCTGTAGCATTAGCTGACTCATCCTTATATAATCTTCATATTCGCAGACGACCGCGCTTATGTCTGCGAATCACAGCGCACTTTAGCCGCCGGTCTGCCACTCCGTTACGGTGGTCAGACACGGCGTTCCCCGGGGGAAACTACGAGGAACTATGCGCTGTGGGGGAACCCCCAACCAAACCTAACCTTTTTTAGGGTTCCGTACCAAAATGGTAAAAAAGGAACCCTTATGGTGAGACTAAGTCTGTCTGTCTGTCTGTCACAGCTGGATATCTCAAGAACTACTAATACTATCAACTTGAAACTTAGAACACTTTTAGATGACGTTTACCCAACTATTTTTCGAATAAGAAAGAAATAAAAATATTTATATTTTTTTTGCAATAGGTACTGAAAGGGTGTCTTAAAAATTCAAAGTGGGGCTACTAGGGCATGTGGGGTATCATATGAAAGAACGCTGTTTACAAATTCTCAAACATTTTTTTTCTTTTTTTTAGGCCGCATAGTTTTCGACTTTTGATGAAAAATGTAAAAAAAAATACCGTTCCCCTTATCTCTGAAGTTTGCAAAGAGAAAAATCTGAAATTATTCTACGTGATAGAAGTTTATGTAAAGATTACAGGAAAAATAAAACGATGTCTATAAATAGCACACTGTTTCAGAAATCGGAACGGAACCCTCGGTGCGCGAGTCCGACTCGCTCTTAACCGGTTTTTTTTTGTTGATTTTTTAGAATACGAGTCGTTAGAATTTTTTAATTCTTTTCTATTTTATTTATTATGGGTATTTAAATAAAATATAAAAGAATTATAAAATTCTAACGACTCGTATTCTAAAAAATCTCAACCATTTATGCAAGGGTGGGCCAGCCAATGCTATAGGTGACTGTACCTACCTACACCTCTGCCCAAACCTTCGGGGAACACAGGCTGTACAGGCGTGATATTAAGTTATAATTATAAATAATAAGGATAATAATATTAATAACGATAGATGTGGATGGTTTGTTGGCATGGGCAACTGTGATAATATAAACAGCTGATTACAAAAGTTATTTTTAGTACAATAACATTAATTATAATTAAACCAATAAGTGGGCTTAGATAAAGTTTTGGTAGTCGGTAGGCACGTGCTAATAATTTTATAACCTTCCAAATAATTTATTTGTGTGAATCGTGAAATAATTATCTTTTTATAATAAAATTATGTCAGTGCGTCAGTTTTTATTGAGGTTTTACTTAAAATATAGATCCAATTAAGTGGATTTTTAAACTTTTCTTCAACATAGTAGAGCTTTTTGTGGTAGAGGCTGAGAGCTGGTATAATTAAAAGAAAAAGTTCTAAATATTATTTTCTGGGCTCTCTTATCAGGGGTCTCTAAGGGCGAGCGCGCATTGCGGTGCGTTTTTCTACCGCATAATCTGTGCAGTATGGAATGTCTTTGAAGTGCGCGCACTGCGGTCATGCGTTTTGTTACTGTAGGCCCCGCCCAGTGCGGCAGAACTACCGGAAACGCACCGCAGTGCGCGCTCGCTCTTAGTCCGTCAATGAAGATGAAGATACCGGCCCATCCGAAAGTAGTTGATCCGTCAAAACAAGTATCTATAAAATAAATAGGACAGGCAAATACATATCGACACTAAGGTCCGTATTACAGAAGGAAACTCAAGCACTGATCTTTGTTTAAATTTAATTTAAAACTAGTTTCAACCAATCAAAGGGCTTGAATCTAGTTTTACGTAATGCTTGAGTATTGAGTGACGTTCTGTATACCGACCTAAGAATAAATGACAAAATGATTTGACAGTTACTGTTATTCGACAGTTACATTCATTCTTAGTTTGGGACCCGAACTAATCTAATCCGTAAGTGCTACGCGGAGTAGGAAACGTCCGTAACTTCGGCCGAAAGTATACGTACTTCGTGCTGAGCGAGTATTAGACACCCTGGCACCTCATCTAAGATACCTTTGGGATAACTTATAGATATGGCTACCCTGTTAAGATCATAGCACACATATAACCTTGGAAAGGGATCGTCACCGTATCGCCGCGGTTTGTGAACTTCAATGCTATTCTGTAAACATCTCACCGTCATAACTTAAGTGAAGTGAGCGTGAAGTGAGTTACCCGATGCTAGGGATTGACACTATTGGCATCTCACTTTAAGATCACTTCACCAAAGTTTTCACGGTGAGATATTTACAGAATAGCGCTATTTGTCACGAGGCGAGGCGATTACGTTACGATTCCGATTAGTGTGCGTTACAGTAGACAGTAGTTTCATACAAAGAATACTGCACGGCTCAAGTTGATACGGTAACGATCCGTTTTCGAGTTGATATGTGTGCTATGACCTTCAACCACCCAATAACATGAGCAAAAACAAAATGGAGAATGATTGTCATTGCTTTCAAGGGCGTTGTCGTTACAAAGCCCTTGAATACAATGACAACCTTTTTTTATTGTCCGAATAATTTTATCTAACTGCCTACTCTTAGATAATATATACATCTAGATCGAGCCACCGCGTGTCCGGTCATGAGACAGCAATATTATACTTTTTCTAGGTTATGTGGTATGAGAAATGAGGTTTAACTTAAGAAATCTTCCATATTTTGGACTGAAACCCATGTCAATACATTCGCACAATGCAAAAACTGTCCAAAAATGTTAAATTAATCGACGCAAGATAAATTTTGTAACAGTGAAAGTAATTTGTTTGGCAACATTTTTAAATTTTGCCATGCAAAAATACGGCACGCCGTAAGGGACAGAAGATACGATGCTTTGTCTCAATTTTCCTAATTATTTCGTATATATGTGTCTCACTTCCACACTTCACACTGTAATCATGGCAACGTCTAGATGTATAATGTTGTGGCGGAATCTACATCGCCACATATGAACTACGCATCAATGACATGGCGTCACGCAAAACCTGCATCGTGCAATTAGAGTTTACCACGCGATTAGCATATATACAACGTCCCGACATCAACCGTCGGGCAGTAGCCCACCAGACACAACATCCGTCTGGTCGAAGGATCCTCCCTTTTCTATGGAGGATGAGTGAACTTTACACCCTGTTCCTCATGCCTCTAAACTGGTGACCCCGAGCATGAACGTCAGCGCAGCCTTCGTGCAACTCCTTCAGCGTGACGTCATCAGCATCAGAAGTGAGGCGTAACTACTTCTTGCTTGTCTCAGCTTGCCGTATTATGCGCGGTGAGTCCGATTGTCCAGCACTTGTGGCTCAATTGATGAGGTTGTTTATTCCTGTTGTGCCCAAACACCAACTGAGGCCGCGAAGACAACCGTTATTGGCCGTACCTTCAGCACGCACTGTGTCACGAGCTAACTCGCCCCTCGTTCGGGCGCTTACGATGCTTAATGCTCTTTTGACATCAACACCGGAGTGCGACTTATTTGCAGGGAGATGGATAGATGTGTGTCGTGAATGTTTAAAATTCTGTGAGATGATGAATGAAAGATAAATAAGTAATAATTTTCCGTTTCTTTTTTTTTTTTTTTTTTTTTTGTTGATTGCATGTATACCTCTACTTTGTTTCTTATTAATTTCTCGTGTGTTGTTATATTGTTTTATTTTTATTTGTAATTGTGTTTTGAAAATTTTGCTGTACAACGCCTTAGATTTATTTAAATCTGTTATGTTGTATACGTATATCTTAAATAAATAAATAAATAAATCACTTCCTAAAGCTTTCGAGCGGCGAGTCACACAGACAGCCGGCATCCACGGCTTCAACAGGTATCCTGACCACCAGCATGCAGCGGACGCGCATTCTTGGTCATCACCTTCAGCCTCAACCCAGCGCTGTACACTCCGACTCACTGGAGCATAACGCAGCGCCACCCCGACTCACTGGGGTATCACCGCAGACAGTTCCGACTCACCGCGAACTATGCGGCACCAGGTTCCGACTCACTGGAACCACAACTGGCATTGGCAAGCATCGCAAGATACACGACTCAGCCCACTATCGACCTCCGGTCTCCGGAGGGGAGTGATGTGGCGGCATCTACATCGCCACATATGAACTACGCATCAATGAAATGACGTTATAGAACTTTTGTTGGGACGTGATATAGGTTCTATAGTGAGATGAAATGAAATGTCCAATTCTATGTTGCACTATGAATTTAATAAAGTATTAATGCGAATGTATCGGGCCCGGATCAATCTAGCCAATTGCAAAAACAGGATCTGCTGAGATAGTTCTTGTTGTTTTTGTAATTTTAACTTATTTAGGTACTATTTTTCATATACATTTAAATGCTTAAATACTACGTATATATATAAAACAAATAACTATTTAGATCAAGTAGGTACAAAATTAGTAGGTATTATTTTATTTTTCTTCGTTGTAATTATATTTTGATTGAGTATTAAGTTGTTTATTTATTTATTTATTTTATATATTTATTTATAAGTTTAAAAATTATCTATAAATTATATATTATGTATGTTGAAACTGTTTGTACTCCCCGTCACTTGTCCCTAAAGGTTCATTAGAAAACCAGCGTCAGGCAGCATCTGTCTGGCATTAATGCTGAAATGGACCTTTTTGGCGCAGCCGTGAGGCACACACTATTGTGGTTATAATATTATTTTCGCATTGTTTTATTCTTTTGTATTTTTGTGTTTCACGAACTGTGTCCAAATAAACGTTTTTCTTTCTTTCTTTCTTTCTTTATTTGCTATAACTAAACACGGTACAATACTACAATAAATGATTGACGCGAGTAACGGGTAGTAACCGACTATATGTATTGTCACGTGACTTCGAACTTACTTGACGGTGCAACGTCATAGGCACTTATAAGCTCGCAAGTGGTGTGCATGTGTGGGTAAACATACCACTACAACGTCACGCAAAACCTGCATCGCGCAATTAGAGTTTACCACGCGATTAGCATATACAATGCGTTTCAAATAAGAATAGGAACGTCAATGACCTCTATCTGTCAAATGTTGATTGAAAAGTACGGTTTGCAAAGAAAACTTATTTGCGTATCAATAACGTTTTGTTTTGTCTTAGCTAAATCAAAGTGAAAACAGACATCAAAAAATTATTCATAATTAGTTTTTTATAAATTATGCTTCTTTCTTTCATATTTTCATTGTTGGTAACAATTTTTTTCATTTTTTTCAAATTCTTTATTCGTGATTCGTAAATAAATGTTAACTAAAAAATATCTTGTTTTGCTCACCCTACCCAATTCAGTCGATTTGACAGCTATGACGTCACAACATGGCGCTGAGTCGATCCTATTCTTATTTGAAACGCACTGTACATATACACCGTCCCGACATCAACCGTCGGGCAGCAGCCCACCAGACACAACACCCGTCTGGTCGGATGATCCTCCCTTTTCTATGGAGGATGAGTGAACTTTGAAACGCACTGTACATATACAACGTCCCGACATCAACCGTCGGGCAGCAGCCCACCAGACACAACACCCGTCTGGTCGGATGATCCTCCCTTTTCTATGGAGGATGAGTGAACTTTGAAACGCACTGTACATATACAACGTCCCGACATCAACCGTCGGGCAGCAGCCCACCAGACACAACATCCGTCTGGTCGGATGATCCTCCCTTTTCTATGGAGGATGAGTGAACTTTAAACCCTGTTCCTCATGCCTCTAAAATGTCAGTGTGCCTACTGGTAGGTATTTGCGTAGAGATATTAGAGCTTAGTTCACGTCACTGGATAGTACCTATGTTGAGGTTGCTAAGGTTGAGCTAATTGGTGCTGAACAATGCGTCATGTTCGTGAACGGGCGCCGTCAGTTGGGACTGGTCGTCTCTTAGCTGCCACGGCTTATGTTTATTTTTTAATTTAGTTGTTTTTACTTTTTATCTTTTTTATTACGGACGCTGTTAACGTGCGCGTCTTTCTACATTGTATTGTTCTCACATGTATATTTTCAATATGAACGATGTAACCAATGTTTTGTAAAATATTTGATTCAAAAGAGTGTCAGTGGAGCTTCTTGCCCATTCTTCTCCATAGGGATCTACTAAGCTTTGGAATGGGCAACTAGCTTCATCTTTCCGACTGACCGACCCAAGACCTACCCCTTGACAATTAAAAAACCGGTCAAGTGCGAGTCGGACTCGCGCATGAAGGGTTCCGTACCGTATTGTATGTTTAACAATCGCAAAGATAACTTTTTACTTATTTTATAATGATACTGTGAATTACAAGGTTATTTTTTGCAGTTGCAGAAAATCACCCATGTTTAAACAAAATACCTTATGAATCGCCGTTTTCAGTATTGTTGATTAAATACAGTATTCATGGTACTTACATGGTATAAAGAAGTTTCAAATTCCTAATTTGTTGAATTGTTGCGCTAGAGCTCGTACAAAAGTGGTCTAAAATTTACAACTTTTACGGCCCCCTATTTCTTAATTTTAAAAGATAAAAAAAAATATGTTTGTACTCTACTCAATGAGTTCTAGACAGTGACACCCCACATAACACATAATCAGCCTATAATGTTCCCACTGCTGGGACACAGGCCTCCTCTCGGTGAGAGGGAGTGGGCCGTAATCCACCACGCGGGCCCAGTGCGGGTTGGTAGATGTCTCATGTCTTCGAACTTTTGGTTCTAGGACATGCCGGTTTCCTCACGATGTTTTCCTTCACCGTTTTGAGAGCAGCGGTGATGAAATAATGACATGACACCCCACATGCTAGATTAAAATTTTTATTTTTTTTCAAAATGAAAAGTTTATTGTATGGGGATCGACCCCTTAAATTTTTAACTTTGCTTTATTATTATTATTTGTTGTTATAGCCGTAATAGACAGCGGAGGCTTAGTAAGTTTGTACTGGACTGTACGTGATTGTCTGATTTCATGGATTTTAATTTTCTTGCGCGGAACCCTAATTATTTTTCTAAAATAAAAATAGCCTAAGTTACTCCTTAAAAAATCAGCTATATGCCGTCAAAATCGGTGAAAATTAATTTGGCCAGTTTCCTAACTTGACTCAAAGTACCATTTTTTTAATCGGACTGCGCTTTAAAATTCCTCTATACAAACTTTAACATCCCTAAACCTCATTTGAGGCGTAGTTTTAAAAAACTAATAATGACAAACATTATTACTTACTTATGCAAGTATTTGTGCTAAGTTTCAAGTTCATTAACCAAATTAATAAGATTTTTCATATAAACTGTATCTGTTTTCACGAACACAGATACCTAAAGAATTTCAAAAATCGTCTGGTATGTTTCCATAACTTGACTCAAACATTATTTACACCAATTTTAGAGTTAATCAAGCCCCCAATAAAATCCTCCGCTATAAAATTAACTTTTCACCCCTTAGGGGTAGATTTTTGGAAAACCCTAATACACGTTAGTCTTAATTTTTGGTCTCAAGTATAAAAACTGAGTTTTGAGTTAATCGGACCGCGTGTTAAAGTTCCTCCATACAAACTTTGACACCCCCAATCCCTCCTTAGGGGGTAGTTTAGAAAAACTAAAAATGAGAAACTTTATAATTTACTTAGATGAATATTCGTGCTGTTTCAAGTCTATTAACTCAAGGGATAGGATTTTTCATACAAACTTTCATCCCCTGTTTTACCCCCTTAGGGATGGAATTTCCAAAATCCTTCCTTAGTGGATGTTTACACTATATAAGGTATCTATGTGCAAAATTTCAAGTCTCTAGGTCCATTGGTTTGGGCTGTGCGTTGGTATATTAGTCAGTGACTCAGTCAGGACTTTGATTTTTTTATATATATAGATTTACCATGTTATTTTAAGACCACAAACTTCTTATAGGTTTTCCTGTAATCTACAGGTATAGAACTAATTTCTATATTTTTTCAAAATTTTAGGCTCAGTAGTTTCGGAGATAAGGGGGGGGAATGGTCAATTTTCGTCTATTTTCTTAAATAACTTTAAAACAATAAATTTTAAAATTATAAAAAAAATATATTTGAGACCCTCATAGTAAGCCCTTTTATTTGATATGTCACTCGGTACAGTTTACAAAACTTTTTTTTTAATTTTCTTATTTTCCCCCTAAAAGTGACTCTCATATTCAAAATTCATATATGTATGTACTTTAGCTGTACGTGTTTGGGTCACAGAAATCCATATGTGTACCAAATTTTAACTTAATCGATCCATTAGATTCGGAGCAAATTGGCTGTGACAGACGGACAGACGGACACACGAGTGATCCTATAAGGGTTCCGTTTTTTCCTTTTGAGGTACGGAACCCTAAAAAGTGCCTGTAATTGGTTTATTTGAAATAAATGCTTTGAGTTTGAGTTTGTTTTCAAATAACAAGTGATATGATAAACTTATCATGCTGAAATCAAGGTAACTAACAAAGTATAGATACGTTAATTTGCTAATTCATACCTACTAGATAGTAAATCCGATGATTTTGTTAAGCAAGTAGGTACTTATGATAAAACTTAATTATTTCCGGTGCATGTGATTGAAGTGCTTGTTCATGTATTGGTAGGTAAATGAGAGAGAGATGAGATAGATGATGATGATGTAGAGTCATCAGGACTCTAACTATACAAAAAAAAAAACACACACATGAAAAAGGGGTTGACTTTAGTATCCGGTCGCACGAAAATGGGGGTGACAGTGGTTGAAGGTCGTTGAAAAAAAATTCAGACAAAATGCCTTCGAAGGTAATGCTTTTTGCTCGTTTATAGGATTTTTTCGAGATTACGTGTTTAATTTAATTAGCACCTCAGTGAATCACAAAATGCATCTGTCTCAAGCAATCAGACGACACCCGCATGCCCTAGGCTGGGCTGGGTATCCTAAGAAAAGTAAGCGCTTCGGAAATCATCGTCTTGTTTCGGAAATACGAGTGCGAGATGGTGAGATATACCTTGTAGAGCAGTAACATACATGGAACTAGATAGGTACTTGCCTATATTTTTTTTGTATTACCATGATTATACAGTACAAAATTATAGATTAGAATCTCTTTGCAATTATGAAGGTGAAAGTATGTAGGCTATTTTTCTACTCATTTTCAGAAAGTAATTTACCTAAGTACCTACTGTAATTACCCGGATTTAGACGACACTTGTTCATAGTACTATTATGAAAGCATACATGTATTAGAGTAGAACAGTTGTCAACAGTCGTATAAAGTCATTAAGAGCATGCTGCATCTTCCGGGTCGGTGTACGATGATGTCCATGCCACAGTTTTTGCCGTAATATGTAATCTTGATGAGGGAAAACTTTATAATTTTTTGCATCATCAAATATTGATGGTGCCCGACATGAAGTTTCTAAGAGATGATTTCAGATGCATTTGACTTAGGAACGAATTTATGAAACCTTTCGAACAATAGATAATTTATTGTGTCTCATCATCACTCATCATGTGTCATCAGTACTTATTATTTTACTAGCTTTTGCCCGCGGCTTCGCTCGCGTGGATGTCGGAAAATATCCCATGGGAACGTTCATGTGGAAAACATAGGGCCATCCGATATAACTGTGCAAACTCAAATCGCTACGATATATCGTTACCGTGTATAGTAGGCATAAAGCTACCAGTCGGCATGATTTTTTCCGACATCTTCAACAGTCGTCGTCATATTTCAGCCAATTTACACAAAACCATATTGAACTACACTGAATCACTCCGTTCATTGAAGAAAACCGTATGAAAATCCGTTCGGTACTTTTTGACATTATCGCATTCAAACAGACAGACATACGCGGCGGGGGGGACTTTGTTAATTACTTAAAATTTATTATGCCCGTCACGCTCTAATAACAAATAACTTTTGTGCGAGTTTCCACTCGTTCAAATAATTTCCTCGTAAAAACGTCGAATGAAATAAATACTAAATGTTACCTCAAGATTCGAACTATGACTACATTTCCAATCCCTTAAATCTCTTAAAAATAGGTAGGTACACAAACATTTGTCAACCCCTATTGTACCCCTTAGGGGACGATTTTTAAAAAACGCTGTACCATATACTTCTTTATTTCCTACCAAAAGCATAAATTTGAATTTTCATATCCCTAACTTAAGAAATGCTGGGTTTCCCATACAAACTTTCATCCCTTATATCACCCCTTGTAGAATTATGTTTTAAGACAAAAAGTAGCCCATGTCCTTTCCCACGATGCTATCTATAGCCTTGCCAAATTTTATTGAAATCCGTGCAGTTTTGTAAATTTTAAAATCAACCGCCACTTAGGGGATGATTTAAAAAAAAACGCTGAACCGCATATTTCTTTATTTCCTATCAAAAGCATACATTTTAATTTTCACATCCCTTTTTTTTTTTTTTTTTTTGAGGGTGGGAAATCATCAAATAACTTCTCCCGCTCTGGGTGGAGCGGAAGGGCGTGTCAGACTTTTACTGACTAAAACCCACCCGTGTTCCTTCAGTTGCCTATGCCAGGGCCACGGTATCTTCTTAAAACAACCCGCGACCCCAGCGGCGTCGGCCCTATTGGACCCCATCACTTGCTGACATCTCTTTGAGGCGCGCGTGGAACACAACGCGCCGTCGACTCGGGCTTGGTCCTTACCGGACGGCGAGCTACCCGCTACTCACCGTCCGCAGGCCCGCGCCTACGGTGGCCGGAAATCGCCACGCAATTCCCGCCGCCCAGGGCGTCTCCTGCGGTGACTGAGGGCGTGAGGCTGCCTCTCCCTCACGCGTTCCGCCTCCTCCTTCGCGAGCATCACTGCTTCGCAGAAGGAGGTGACGGCCTTCACATCCCTAAGTTAAGAAATACTGAGTTTCCCATACAAACTTTCATCCCCCATACCACCCCCTGTAGGATTATTTTTTAAGACAAAAAGTAGCCTATGTCCTTCCCCAGGATGCTATATAAAGCCTTTCCAAATTTTATCAAAATCTGTGCAGTTTTGTAAATTTTAAAATCAACCCCTATTTTACCCCCTTAGGGGATGATTTTTATAAAACGCTGAACCGCATATTTCTTAATTTCCTACCAATAGCATAAATTTGTTATCCCTAACTTAAGAAATACTGGGTTTCCCTTTAAAAACTTTCATCCCCTATATCACCCCCCGTAGTATTGTTTTTGAAAGTATCCTATGTCCTTTCCCAGGATGCTATGTAAAGCCTTGCCAAAATTTGGAGAAATCCGTGCAGTTTTGTAAATTTTAAAATCAACCCCTATTTTACCCCCTTAGGCGATGATTTTTCAAAAATGCTGAACCGCATATTTCTTTATTTCCTATCAAAAGCATACATTTTAATTTTCACATCCCTAACTTAAGAAATACTGAGTTTCCCATACAAACTTTCATCCCCCATATCACCCCCTGTAGGATTATTTTTTAAGACAAAAAGTAGCCTATGTCCTTCCCCAGGATGCCATCTAAAGCCTTGCCAAATTTTGTCGAAATCCGTGCAGTTTTGTAAATTTTAAAATCAACCCCTATTTTACCCCCTTAGGGTATGATTTTTCAAAAACGCTGAACCGCATATTTCTTAATTTCCTACCAATAGCATAAATTTGTTATCCATAACTTAAGAAATACTGGGTTTCCCTTACAAACTTTCGTCCCCTATATCACCCCCTGTAGTATTGTTTTTGAAAGTATCTTATGTCCTTTCCCAGGAGTCTATATAAAGCCTTGCCAAATTTTGTCGAAATCCGTGCAGTTTTGTAAATTTTAAAATCAACCCCTATTTTACCCCCTTAGGGGATGATTTTTCAAAAACGCTGAACTGAATATTTCTTTATTTCCTATCAAAAGCATACATTTTAATTTTCACATCCCTTTTTTTTTTTTTTTTTTTTTTTTTTTTTGAGGGTGGGAAATCATCAAATAACTTCTCCCGCTCTGGGTGGAGCGGGAGGGCGTGTCAGACTTTTACTGACTAAAACCCACCCGTGTTCCTTCAGTTGCCTATGCCAGGGCCGCGGTAACCCTTTCAGACAACCCGCGACCCCAGCGGCGTCGGCCCTATTGGGCCCCGTCACTTGCTGACATCTCTTTGAGGCGCGCGTGGAACACAACGCGCCGTCGACTCGGGCCTGGTCCTTACCGGACGGCGAGCTACCCGCTGCTCACCGTCCGCAGGCCCGCGCCTACGGTGGCCGGAAATCGCCCCGCGATTCCCGCCGCCCAGGGCGTCTCCTGCGGCGACTGAGGGCGTGAGGCTGCCTCTCCCTCACGCGTTCCGCCTCCTCCTTCGCTAGCATCACTGCTTCGCAGAAGGAGGTGACGGCCTCCCATGCACTCTCGCTCCGCACCATGGCCTGGACCAGGCTCGGACGCGAGAGATCGCCGCCGCCGATCGCCTCCGTGAGAACACGGCGGTGCTCTGCCCAAGCCGGGCAGACCTCCACTGTATGCTCCACCGTGTCCTCCGGGCGATCCACACAGTGGAAACACCCGGGCGTTTCCTCCCGCCTTATGCGAAACAGGAACCTCCCGAAACAACCGTGTCCGGTGAGGACCTGCGTCAGGCGGAAGGTGAGGACGCCGTGGCGCCTCTCTAGCCACTCCTCAAAGAGGGGACTTATCGCCGCTATTGTGGCGTGCCCAGCGCTGGGTTGCAACAGTCGCGCTCTCCATGCCGCCATGAGATCCCGCCGGAGCTCTGTCCGCTGTACCGTGATTTCTCGCGGCAGCGGAGTTACGCCCCGGCGTTTCGCCTCCTCGCGCCACTCCCACACGTGCGCGAGGACCTTTGCCTCCAGATCCCACGGCGGCAATCCGGCAAGGAGGCTCGCCGCCTCCCGGGAGACCGTGCGGTATCCCCGGACTAGCCGGATGGCCATGACCCTCTGGGACGCGTTCAACCTGCCGGCTGGTCCCAGCCTTAGGGAACGCGCCCACACCGGTGCTCCGTAAAGGGCCATGGACCGCACGACCCCCGCGTAGAGCCTCCGGCAGGAGGCGTTTGGACCCCCCAGATTGGGCAGGAGCCGCCTCAAGGCAGCCCCAGCCCGTGCCAGTCTGGGAGCCAAACGTCGAAAGTGCTCCACGAAGTTCCACCGGCTGTCGAGGACGAGTCCCAGGTACTTCATCGTCGACCCGACTCCGATGTGAACCCCTCCCACCGTTATTTCGGAACCCGACGGTGGCGCATTCCGAGGACCATGAAAACACATGGCCTCGGACTTGTGCAAGGCCACCTCGAGTCCCAACTGCCGGATCCTCTCCACGACTATCGCAACCCCGCGTGTCGCTAAGTCCGCCGCCGCCTGGTGCGACCTCCCTTGCGCCAGGACCAGCGTGTCGTCAGCGTAACATACTACGCTGACGCCGCCAGGGAGGTCGGCGCGCAGCACCCAGTCGTAGCCGATGTCCCACAAATGCGGCCCCAAGACCGATCCCTGTGGGACACCGCACGACATCTCTCGCCGGTTCCACTCTCCCTGATGACCGGGGTAGATGACGGCCCTGTCCGTCAGATAGGCCTCGACCACTCGACAGAGGTAGGTCGGCATCCGGTGATACCGCAATGCCTCCCTGATGCAACTCCAGGGCAGGGTATTAAAGGCGTTGGCGATGTCTAGGGACACCGCCAAGACGACCCCACCCCGGGCCACTGCATCCCCCGTCGTGAGGGCTCGCACGCGCATGATGGCGTCCACCGTAGAGCGCCCCTTGCGGAAACCAAACTGGGTCTCCGCCAAATCCGGCCCCTCCTGCACCAGCCACCCGACGAGGCGGTCTGCAATTACTCTTTCAAAGAGCTTGCCCACCTCTTCGAGCAGCACGATGGGCCGGTAAGCGGACGGAGAGTCCGCAGGGCGCCCCGGCTTCTTAATGAGGACCAGTTTCCCCGTCTTCCAGCGAAGTGGGAACTGGCCCCTCTCCAAGCATGCGCTTAGGAGCCCCCCTAGTCGAGGCCCGAGAGCCCCAAAGGCCAGAACCCAGGCTCTTCCAGGTAAGCCGTCGGGTCCTGGGGCGGTATTTTTGGCACTGAGCCTACGTACCGCCGCTCTCAACTCTACCTCGGTCACTTCCGGAGCATCAACGTCGTCGTCGGTGTCGTGGTCCGCAGCGGGCACCGCATGAGGCGGAGCCATAGGCGGGGGAGTATGTTCCCCTCGCGAAGGGAACAGAGCGCTCACCACGTCCTCCACGAGCTCGGGCCGGAGACTCTGCGTCAGCGGGGGCGCCCATGGGCGGAGTTTCTCCCGCACCAACTTGTAGGGGCGCCCCCATGGGTCTCTGTTCAGAGTCTCCAGCGACTCCTCGCGGCCCAGATCCCTGGACCGCAAGATCTCCGCTCGGAGGGCGGTCTTCGCCGCTCTGTACCCCTCGTACAGCTCCGCCTGAATGGCTTCCGTATCCGGAGGGCGGATACGGAGCCTGCGGTGCCTGGTGTACAGGCGTCGCGCGGCGACGCACGCCTCGCGCAGAGCCGTCAGCTCCGGCGACCACCAATACACCTGGCGAAAGGCGCGACTGGGCTGGACCCGGGGCATTGCCACGTCGCACACTTCGGACATGGCCTCCCGGAACCACTCCGCCTCGTCGTTGATGTCGGCAGGCCTGTCCGGTGGTGACACCCAGGCCTGCACGATCGAGGCTTCCAGGAGGAGCTCCCGGTCCAGCTTCTTCAGCGCCCACCGCGGACCACTCGGGGCCTGTCGGACCGGCGCGCTCGAGGTATGGGCGGAGACGTCAAACCGGATGTACCGGTGATCGGAATAGGTCTCCACCCCCTCCATGACGCGCCAGTCAACCACGTGCGGCAACAGAGCGGGGCTGGCAAACGAGATGTCCACCACCGACTCGCCCCGCATCCGCACACACGTGGGGACAGAACCCCGGTTTAGGACGACCAGGCCTGTCTCCAGAGCCCAGTCCTCCACCATCCTGCCCCGTGTGTCCGTACACCGGGAACCCCAAGCCACATTCTTGGCGTTGAAGTCCCCGAGGACAAGCACGGGAAGGGAACGAAACCCGACGACGACGTTTTTCAACTCCGCAAGGGAGTTGTGGAACTCGGCGAGAGTTCGGTTCGGGGAGAAGTATGTCCCCACCACGATAATCCCCCCGAACCGTGCTGCGACGCAACCCTGTCCCTTCTTGACGGCTTCAAGGGACAGGGTACCGGCGGCGGCCGACGAAATGAGGGTCACTGAGCCGCTCAGGTCCTCCACCCAGTAATCACTGGGCGGGACAAAGTACGGCTCAGCGACCACGGCGATGTTAATCGACCACTGCGCCATGCTCTGGATCAACAGATCCTGAGCGGCGGCGCAGTGGTTGATGTTCGCCTGGAGGAGGCGCAATGGGGCCACTACTGGCATTCCATTGCAGCACCCTCCTGAGCCCCCTGTGAGGGCTCCGCCGCAGTGGGTACGGCGGTGACGGCAGTGGGGGCGGCAGCGACGGCGCCTGTGGCGACGGCTGCGGCGGTGACGGCGGTAGAGGGGGCGGAGGGCTTGCCCTTGCCCCGGGCTTTCGCGGGTGGACCACAGCCCTTGCTTCCAGCCCGGTGATCGGCCGGCTTGCCAGCTGCCGCACATAGGTAGCAGTGCGGCGTGGCATTGCACGAGCCGGCCTTGTGACCGGGCTGACCACAGCGGAAGCAGTTACTGCTGCGGTCCACCTCCGAGGTGCATTTCGCTCCCACGTGGTTGCCCACTTGGCAACGGAAGCACCTCAGAGGTCTGGGTTCCAGCAGTTTCACCCGCGTGGAATCCCAGCCCACCTGAAATCTAGGGCCCTCCCCAACGATTTTGTTGGCCGCCGATACGGGGCAGCTCACCGTGACGGCTCGCAACCCCGTGGAGTCTGGACGGATGGTGCCTACCTTCACCTGCTCGATAGCGCACCCCCCCATCTTGACCACGGCGGCCACAACTTCCCCCTCTGTGACGGAGTCGTCCAGACCCAGGATGCGCATGTCAGCACACTTGGCGGGTCTGGACACCCGGGCTTCGTCCGCATTTAAGGACGCCCTGAGCTTTTCAGCCAGAGCGTCAGCGGTCGGGCCACTGGCCGCACCGGGAATCTCGAGCATACGAGCCCCGGTCGCCGTGACCCTAACTCGCATGCCCTTCGTGACCCCGACCTCCTCCAGGTTCACCGCCGCCCGCGCCTTGGTGAGCACGTCGCGGTAGGACACGCCCCTCTTCTCCGCTTCCGGCTGTAGTGTGATCACTACAGCTGCGGACTTTGGGGCGCGCAACCTCGCCGCGACGCTTCGCTCCTTGCGCCGACGCCGCCTCTCCTTTCGCTTGGCCGCCCTTGCCGCCTTGCCCTCCTTCTTCTTCTCCCCGGCTACCTGCCATTCGGCGTCAGCCGGAGGAGATTTAGAAGGCGGGGGCGGCCGCGTCGTCGTCGCCGCCACAGCCGGGGCCTTCCCAGGCGCCTTGGCAGGCGCCTTCGCAGGCGCCTTCGCAGGCGCCTTTGCAGGAGCGGCCCCGCCCTTCGCCTGCCCCGCCAACCCAGGTTTGGGCGTGGCGGCTGTGGCGGCGGCGTACGATGCCGCATCCCTAACTTAAGAAATACTGAGTTTCCCATACAAACTTTCATCCCCTATATCACCCCCGTAGTATTATTTTTGAAAAAAATAGTATCCTATGTCCTTCCCCAGGATGCTATATAAAGCCTTACCAAATTTGGTCGAAATCCCTGCAGTTTTGTAAATTTTAAAATCAACCCCTATTTTACCCCCTTAGGGGATGATTTTTCAAAAACACTGAACCGCATATTTCTTTATTTCCTATCAAAAGCATACATTTTAATTTTCACATCCCTAACTTAAGAAATATTGAGTTTCCCATACAAACTTTCATCCCCTATATCACCCCCCGTAGGATTATTTTTGAAAAAAAAAGTAGCCTATGTCCGTCCCCAGGATACCATCTATAGCCTTGCCAAATTTTATCGAAATCCGTTCAGTGGTTTAGGCGTGAAAAGGTAACAGACAGACAGACAGACAGACAGACAGACAGACAGAGTTACTTTCGAATTTATAATATTACTATTAGATTTATCAAAGGCACGCATTATCCTTAAGTTGGTTACCCCTATAACTTATAAGGATAATGCCATGTATTCTGTGATAAATGCTTAAGGATAAAGCTCAGTCCAGAAAACCGTGTTAAGACAGACGGTGGGTTTAGTAATGACATCGCATATTTTACTTCTTTAATATTCTTCTATAATATAAACATTAGTGCATAGGAACTCTTATGAAGTAAGTAAGTGAATTGGTACTTACCTAAATAAAAAGTATCGTTTTTAGGGTTCCGTACCTCAAAATGAAAAAAACGGAACCCTTATGGGATCACTTTGTTGTCGTCTGTCTGTCTGTCAGGACTCTTTTTCTCAGGAATGCGTGAAGGTATCAAGTTGAAATTAATATCAAATACGTAGGTCTATGGTCCCTTGGATTTCTAAAAAGATCAAGCTTCTAAGTCAACGCAATAAAAAAAAACCGGTCAAGAGCGAGTCGGACTCGCGCACCGAGGGTTCCGTTCCGATTTCTGGAAAATTGTGCTATTTAGAGACATCGTTTTATTTTTCTTGTAATCTTTACATAAACTTCTATCACATGGAATAATTTCAGATTTTTCTCTTTGCAAACTTCGGAGATAAGGGGTGGGGAACGGTATTTTTTTTTACATTTTTCATCAAAAATCGAAAACTGTGCGGCCTAAAAAAAATATCAGTCCCTGTTGCAAAAAAAAATACATATTTTTTTATTTCTTTCTTATTTGCTAAATAGTTGGGTAAACTTCATCTAAAATTGTTCCAAATTTCAAGTTGATAGCATTAGTAGTTCTTGAGATATCTAGCTGTGACAGACAGCCAGACAGACAGACAGACTGAGTCACACCATAAGGGTTCCTTTTTTACCATTTTGGTACGGAACCCTAATACGGCCATTTATGCGATACTCGCAAGTAAATCTAAACCTATGGGGACTTCCCGTTAACCTAGAATAATGAAATTTGGCAAGAAGCAAGGTCTCAAGTCACAAATAGAGAAAAAAATCCTAAAATAGTTAATTTGTAATTTTATCACATAAAAAAACATTTTTTAGGATTAGGTACAATGTTAATTAAGATAAAGAATAATAAGAAATGTAAGAAATTATAAGAAATTTTGCCAATTTCGCAGATTTAGTTAGTTATTTAGTAGCTCATTCATTAGATCATAATTAAAATGATCTTTCATCTTGTGCATTAAAGCTTATAGGTATTATACATATAAGTCAATGAATACAGTATTTTAACTGTAAAATCACGTAAATCAGCGAATCAGGCCAATTTTCGTGTACGGCCTCTTATGTTTGTTTCTGGGATAAATTCTTTTCAACTACGGAACCCTTCATTGTGCGTGGGCCGACACGCACTTGGCCGGTTTTTTTTTTATTTGAACACACACTACCTATGAAATAGTGACCATACCTACCTACTATGCCGCCAGGGTCGCGGGTTGTTCGAAAGAGATACCGTGGCCCTGGCACAGGCAACTGAAGGAACACGGGTTGGTTTTAGTCAGTAAAAGTCTGACACGCCCTTCCCGCTCCGCCCAGAGCAACGGTATTTTTTTTTAACATTTTTCATCAAAAGTCGAAAACTATGCAGTCAAAAAAAAAAAAATGTTTGAGAATGTGCAAGAAGCGCTCTTTCATATGATACCCCACATTCCCTAGTAGCCCTACTTTGAATTTTTAAGGCCCCCTTTCAGTCCCTGTTAAAAAAAATATATAAATATTTTTACTTTTTTCTTATTTGCAAAATAGTTGGGTAAACGTCATCTAAAACTGTTCCAAATTTCAAGTTGATAGCATTAGTAGTTCTTGAGATATCCAGCTGTGACAGACAGACAGACTGAGTGACACCATAAGGGTTCCTTTTTTACCATTTTGGTACGGAACCCTAAAAACAAATTAGATTTTTTTTTTTTATTATTGATTCGTGTCGAGAATCATTAGCATAGTTACCTCTTTCAATTTGACAAGGATGCGAAACGACACCTTGTATAATACCTACTTCATTATAAACGGTGTGGTAGGTAAATGGCATCGACTGATCGAGTCCAATGTTCTTCTTCATATTCGCTTCGCTCTTGACAGAGCGGTCGTGGTCACGACGAAGAGTGTCCAATCGCAGATGTAGTCCTAGCTCGCCTCACGATCTTTCTCCACCTGGTTCTGTTAGTTGACAGTCTAGCGCATCATTAACAGGGCCTCCAACCGCGGATTTAATTTGGTCGGTTCACCTCATCTGCGACCGGGAGGCCCTGCACCACTAGACATTCTATGACATCGAATGTAGAAAGAAAGAATTACTTACATTTATTTGGACTAAAAGTAACGCACTCTTTTCGTTCACACAAAAAGAACAAGTTATTAGTGAAGTTATTAGTTGTTAGTGATTTACTAGTATGATTATTATGATTATGTCATGTTCTTCTAGGATCTAACTAAATGCACGGTAAACCTCTTAAACAGAACTAGACCAGTAAATAGAACAATAACTATTTATAAAAAAACCGGTCAAGAGCGAGTCGGACTCACGCACCGAGGGTTCCGTTCCGATTTCTGTAAAAGTGTGCTATTTAGAGACATCGTTTTATTTTTCCTGTAATCTTTACATAAACTTCTATCACATAAAATAATTTCAGATTTTTATCTTTGCAAACTTCGGAGAAAAGGGGGGGGGGGAACGGTATTTTTTTAATATTTTTCATCAAAAGTCGAAAACTATGCGGCCTAAAAAAACTAAAATAATGTTTGAGAATGTGCAAACAGCGTTCTTTCATATGATATCCCACATGCCCTAGTAGCCCCACTTTGAATTTTTAAGACCCCCTTTCAGTCCCTGTTACAAAAAAAAATATAAATATTTTTAAATCTTTCTTATTTGCGAAATAGTTGGGTAAATGTCATCTAAAACTGTTCCAAATTTCAAGTTGATAGCATTAGTAGTTCTTGAGATATCCAGCTGTGACAGACAGACAGACAGACAGACGGACAGACAGACAGACAGACAGACTGAGTCACACCATAAGGGTTCCTTTTTTACAATTTTGGTACCGAACCCTAATAAACAAATAATTAACTGAACAAGATAATAGCGTTCCCAAACGCAAATACCAGCCTGTATTACTAATTTACCTAAGTAAGATCATATCGTTACAGCCTCATAAATTAGCATAGCAGCAATTAATAAAACATGTCGTATGAATGGCAGTTGAATAGCACTATTATTTTAAATAAGTGTTTTAATTAAGTTCCTAATACAGGGTGTCCCTGGAAGTATGAATCAAATCGAATAGGGACGTGGGCAAGGTCATTACCAAACTTTTTAACCCTGAGAATGTCGGTGCCATTTTTTACGGTTCAAAAGTTATGACCAGTTTTTGTTTTTCCATCACTTCGCAGTGCTCAAAGAAAAAACTTAAAAAAAACTATCAGAGCTATCAATTTTTTTTCAGTACCGTGTAAAAGAGTGGTCCTTTCTTGTGGTAATATTTTACGCAGCTAGAAAACATATGTGTTCAATAAGAAAAAAACATTTACTGCAAAGGGTTCGGTCTGGCAAAAGTTTTACTTAATTTTCGAGTGATTTAAAAAAAAAAAATTGCAGTGTTTAAAAGTTTGGATATGCCCTAGCCCACGACCTTTTCCAATTTGATCCATACTGCCAGGGACCCCATGTATAAATACCGCATAAAACTCGCGGCCAGTGCTCGATAAATCAACTCCCGCGCAGTTGATTTTGAACAGCGTCCGCGATCCTAGGAAGGACTGATCAGATCGCCTTCTGGTATTCGAACATTCAGAGACATTTATTATCACAGTCTGATTTATCAGAATCCCGAAACCAAAACCTGTTTGTTCTGGATTTAAATATATTTAGGTAGTTTTAAGTGAAGTGAAATGTCATTCCACCTGAGGCTAGGTGGTGTGATACTATACAGGGTGTATCAGAAAGGTGTGGTCAAATTTAAGGGTGTAGTACAGACTATCAAACTGTACAACTTTCTCCATGGGACCAACATTGTAATCAAGAAAAAATGATCAGCTGTACCAAGCTTCAATACTTACTCGACCCCAATGTATCGGATGGTTGATATTTTTTTCTCGATTACGATGTTGGTTGCTTGGAGAAAGTTGTTCTGTACCACACCTTTCTGATACACCCTGTAGAGGCTTTAGATAGATAGCTCACTTCGAGCTCACTTCTCCTAAGTTTTCACGATGACATTTTTACAGAATACATCGGCATGTCTTGTAGTAGTTGTAGGTAAGATGTTGAATCCGACTTAGACGGAAAAGGTTAATGGCAATAAGATCGCTATTACACACTGACCTGTACAGGACTATGCACAGTTCCACATACCTACATAGGTAGGTACTGTGGGAGTCTAAAACAGCTGCTTCGTCAGTTTTTTTATGAATCATATTAAAAATCGTGAAATGGTCACAAACTGACAAATCATAATGTTATCTGCGTACAATTTATAGCACGCAATTCATCCGTTTGACAGTTTTGTATGGAGATACGTAAACATACACACACATAAACTCACGCCTTCTTCCCGGGGGGGGGTAGATTCGTCCATCCGAAATGGTACACGAATCATGAATTGCTTTACAGCAGAATTATAAGAAGGTAGTCAAGAGCAACATCTTACAAATCATATTATGGAGTATTTTGTTAAGAAATATTGTAATAATCGTAGAGTTGGCTCTTTATAAAAATTTTCTTGAGCACACGCGTTTTATGGATGCACAATTGCACATGCCGGCCGACGATGGATGGCGTGAATCAGTGTGATGTCATTGTGCATAATTAATTACCTGTAAGCCGACGTACGCACGAGCGTGAAAAAATCGCGGCGATTTTTTTTCGGGCACTGCATTTTCAATGCTCTGCTTAGCGCCGGGAGTTGAAAATCCAACAGTGTGTTTTTCGTCGCGCTGGGATACACTCTGTTTTTGTTAGGTTGAATTTTCGAAGCTCGGCTCAACACCGAGAGTTGAAAATCCAGTGCGCGATAAAATCCCACCGTGATTTTTTTACGTCCGTGCAAACGTCGGCTTACTGTTGTGAAGTAAGACGTTATAAATAAGCTAATTGGCAAGAGATAACGATGAACTTTACTGACATAAAAAATAACGCGACTTTGTTTGGGCGGAGTTCGAGCTTAGCCCACTGATAATATCGATACCTTTATTTTTATTATTAGCCGTTTAATTGGCTGTAAAGGTGACTGTAACATCCATTCTTTCAGAGATGATCAACAGTGTCAAATAGCGGATGATATCAATTAAAATAATGTACAAATTGATCTCTCAGAATCCATAAATTATGTACAATATAAAACAAAGAGAAAGGAAAGATCAGGTGCGTAGTACTCACTGCGTCAAATGTAAAAAAACCGGTCAAGAGCGAGTCGGACTCGAGCACGGAGGGTTCCGTTCTGGTTTCTGAAAAACTGTGCTATTTAGAGACATCGTTTTATTTTTCCTGTAATCTTTACATAAACTTCTATCACATAGAATAATTTGAGATTTTTCTCTTTGCAAACTTCGGAGATAAGGCGGGGGGAACGGTATTTTTTTTACATTTCTCATTAAAAGTCGAAAACTATGCGGCCTAAAAAAAATAAAAATGTTCGAGAACGTGCAAAACAGCGCTCTTTCATATGATACCCCACAGTCCCTAGTATCCCCACTTTTAATTTTTAAGACCCCTTTCGGTCCCTGTTGCAAAAAAAAATTAAATATTTTTATTTCTTTCTTATTTGCAAAATAGTTGGGTAAACGTCATCTAAAACTGTTCTAAATTTCAAGTTGATAGCATTAGTAGTTCTTGAGATATCCAGCTGTGACAGACAGACAGACAGACTGAGTCAGACCATAAGGGTTCCTTTTTTACCATTTTGGTAGGGAACCCTAATAAGTCGACGATCGCACGGACGTAAAAAAATCGCGTCGGGATTTTATCGCGCACTGGGATTTGCAACTCTCGGTGTTGAGCCGAGCTTCAAGAATCCAACCTAACAAAAACAGAGTGTATCCCAGCGTGACGAAAAACACACTGTTGGATTCTCAACTCCTGGCGCTAAGCAGAGCGTTGAAAAACCAGTGCGCGAAAAAAAATCGCCGCGATATTTTTTACGCCCGTGCGGACGTCGGCTAAATGGTTGAAAAGATTACTTATAACTCAGTTTTCTCTAGTCATGGCCTTACCTATTTCAAGTACTAAGAACACGTTACCTTGCCTAGAACCCGTATAGATAACGCATACTTAGGTTAAAACCTGAGGGGCAATTCTCGTATTTTTAACAACGTTCGCAATATCATCTCAAGACTCAATCTGTCAAAAATTGTATAGCGTTTACCAAAATTTTTGACATTTGATTGATGCTGGCATGAGATTGTGAACGTTTTTAGGTACGAGAATTGCCCCTCTGATATTCCTGCGGGTCAAGTACCGGGCAAAAGCTAGAATTTCTACTAAGCCTAGCTATTGAGTCTAGCGTTAGTAATTTCTACAACCGGTTAGTTTTACAGCCACCACCTGCATTTCTATTGAAAATTACTAACAATTGATTGCAGTTTATACTGCGGTTAATGTGAATATCATAGTGCTACTGATGAGACGTTCATCTTTTATTTATGGAAAAGTTTTGTGATTAATTGACCGACACACAAGTCGTGAGGATATAGTCTAAAACTAATCTCGATCTAAGTATCTAAGTATCTAAAATACAGTAAAAAAATTAAGTTTGAAAAAAAACTTTAGTCGCGTTTCTCATTTAGGCAACTATTAGGAGAGCTCGTGGCTAAGTAATAACAGCCGTACGGTTCAATCCATCAGGTTAAGTTACGCTTGCCGGGGATGGTTCGTGGATGGGTGACCATCTTTACATACCGAGACTTCTCCGTGCCTCGGAATAAAGCATGTTATGCCGTTGGTCCCGGCTGTCATTCGTGGATCTTTGACAGTCGTTACGGGTCGTCAGCAGAAGCCCCAAAGTCTGACTACCAGTCTTACCAAGGGGTATCATATTACCCAGTAATGGTGTTCTGGAGGTCAGATAGGCAGTCGCTCCATGTAAAATACTGGTATTCAGCTGCACCCGGTTAGACTGGAAGCCAACCCCAACTTAGTTGGGAAAAGGCTAGGCAAATGATGAGGTCAGATAAGCAGCCGCTTCATATAAAATACTGGTATTCAGCTGCATCCGGTTAGACTGGAAGCCGACCGCAATATAGTTGGGAAAACGCTAGGCAGATGATAATAATGATGTGTGGTGTGGAGGTCAGATAGACGCTCCATGTACCTGAAAAACTGGTAACCAGCTGCATCTGGTCAGACTGGAAGCCGAACAACATAGTTGGGAAATTATATATATAACGAAGTTAAAAGGAAAACTATCACAGCTAAGTAGGCTTTTCAAGTTTACGAGTAATAGTAAAATATTCATGAAACAACAAAAGCCATCAAAGTCCTCATTATTGTGCAACTACGGAACCCTATTACTGCGCGTGGCCCGACAAGCACTTGGCCGGTTTTTATTAATTTTAGTATTTAATTATATTTATTAGTCGCATAAAAATCGCGGGCGCAGGTCCTAAGAGAGTGTTGAGAGAGTCGCAGTGCTGTCTTCCTTTATCTTGTTGCGTCTCTATGCTAAATTCGACAGATGCCATTTATTATAGCAATAACAATGAAAACTATAAATATTTCTTGTTATTTTAATCTTTCCTCATCGAATCAAGACTGCCTACGATCATTACCTTGGCATTTACTCATGATCATTGTTGTCAACAATTCCGCGCAAGATACCGTTTCTTGAATTGTATTAAGGTGAAAGCGCCAGGGTTGCCTGCGAAATTACGTTTTTTTGTAATTTGCAGATCAGTGTCAGACCATGTCAGCTTGTATGTTGATATGAATCGCGACCGCAACAAATATGTATTCGCATAATTTAAATCATTAAAATCGTCGATACAACTCTCTAAGTTCACATTACTCTATTGAATGACTAGTAGTCATAGTCATGCATTGACTACCTATTTTATGAAATCATGACCTTAGAGGCTAATCTATCTATCTATCTATATAAATAAAAAGAGAAGTCCTGACTGACTGATTGACTGACTCATCAACGCCCAGCCGAAATCCTTGGATAGTTCCAAGGGTTTCGGCTAGGCGTTTCGACTCGAAAGCTGGAATTTTGCATAGAGGTTCCCTTTATAATGTAGACAAGAAATAAGGAAGAAATTCCAGATGTTAGGTAGGTACGTTCCCATGGGATATTTTCTGACATCCACGCGGATCAAGCCGCGGGCAAAAGCTAGTTTTAAATAAGAGAGTTGTACCAACTGATGATTCAAATGATCATAATTCTCTAAAAAGCACATTTGTTACCATAGCCAATCATATTTGGATCAAGTAGCTACACTCAGACACTGAGCTGCAAATTGCAAAAATCGAATGAAAATTTTAATTTCTCGCGCTATTATTTTTAACTTTTCCCCCTTAAGTAAAGACTCGTGTAGTTACTGATGCATTTACGAGCGAGCATGTGAGAATTGAGACTTGCTTCCTCAATTTATAATTTAAGTATTTTGTTTAAAAGGGTAAGGTATGGTGGTATTAAACATACCTACTCAAATCAGACGGAAAAGACAATGTTTACCTTTACAATTATTCAAAATGTCAGACTACCTGATTATAGTCAGTATAGGGACTAACTACTTAGTTAGGCAGCTACGAGTATATGTATGCCTACGGAGGGGTCTCGGTATGTGACGTACCGACACCTATCCGTGCTTTGGCAAACACATTAAACTGTTAATCCCTGCTGACATACGTAGATCTTTGACAGTCGTTACGGGTAGTCTGACAACCAGTCTTACCAATGGGTATTGGACCAGAGGAGGGGTGGAGGTCAGATAGACAGTCGCTCCATGTTAAACATTGGTATTCAGCCGCATCCAATTAGAGTGGAAGTTGACGCCTACATAGTTGGGAAAAGGCTGTGCAGATGATGATGTGTACTAACCAAGTCTTTCTTTTCTACTGCGATTTACGACAGCATCGGAGTGAATGAAGACCTAGGTATTGTTGTCTATCTAATTCATCTTCATGTTTTTACCATTCCAGTCGAGTGAACCAGTGGCGTAGCTAAATGGCGGGCCCATTTCAGTATCAAAATGTTTTGGGGGTCCTCTTTATGACTGCGGCGAAGCTCCAAATCTGGTATCGAAGGTTATATAAGCTCATTTAGCTTAGGTTATTGTGATCTTAAAGAGAATGCGATGCGAGAGAAACGAGGTAGAATTGTGGAGCATCCTAACTCGGATCCGGTTTCATCGAAGAGCGTACGAAGCAAACTCGATAATTCGTGCATTCGAGACTGGGAATTGTGAAGAGCGACCGAAATGACCTAGAACATTGGAGCATCCTGATTAGGATATTAGGTTCTGCTGTTATTGTGATTTTAGTAACAAAACGTGTGAGCAAGCGAAGCGAGGTCGAAAATTGGAGCACCCTATTTTTTTTTCTTTTTTTTTTTTGAAGGTGGGAAATCATCAAATAACTTCTCCCGCTCTGGGTGGAGGGCCCTATTGGACCCCATCACTTGCTGACATCTCTTTGAGGCGCGCGTGGAACACAACGCGCCGTCGACTCGGGCCTGGGGGCCTACTCCCTAAGGACGAAGCCCGTAGTTTCGGCCTTCGTTACGGGCGTTTCTTACTCCGTATCATCTACGGATGGATGATTGGTTCGGGGCCCAAACGAAGTATGAATGACAACATGATTTGCCAGTTGTACCTATTCCCGATGTGTTTTTGCCCGTCCGAAAAATTTAACTTTTACACTTGTTTTGATGGATCGTAATGTCAGACGGACGGAGGAACGGACGGACGGAAAGACGGACGGACTTAGGGAGTAGGCCCCCAGGTCCTTACCGGACGGCGAGCTACCCGCTACTCACCGTCCGCAGGCCCGCGCCTACAGTGGCCGGAAATCGCCTCGCGATTCCCACCGCCCAGGGCGTCTCCTGCGGTGACTGAGGGCGTGAGGCTGCCTCTCCCTCACGCGTTCCGCCTCCTCCTTCGCGAGCATCACTGCTTCGCAGAAGGAGGTGACGGCCTCCCATGCACTCTCGCTCCGCATCATGGCCTGAACCAGGCTCGGACGCGAGAGATCGCCGCCGCCGATCGCCTCCGTGAGAACACGGCGGTGCTCTGCCCAAGCCGGGCAGACCTCCACTGTATGCTCCACCGTGTCCTCCGGGCGATCCACACAATGGTGACACCCGGGCGTTTCCTCCCGCCTTATGCGAAACAGGAACCTTCCGAAACAGCCGTGTCCGGTGAGGACCTGCGTCAGGCGGAAGGTGAGGACGCCGTGGCGCCGCTATAACCACTCCTCAAAGAGGGGACTTATCGCCGCAATTGTGGCGTGCCCAGCGCTGGGTTGCGACAGTCGCGCTCTCCATGTCGCCATGAGATCCCGTCGGAGCTCTGTCCGCTGTACCGTGATTTCTCGCGGCAGCGGAGTTACGCCCCGGCGTTTCGCCTCCTCGCGCCACTCCCACACGTGCGCGAGGACCTTTGCCTCCAGATCCCACGGCGGCAATCCGGCAAGGAGGCTCGCCGCCTCCCGGGAGACCGTGCGGTATCCCCGGACTAGCCGGATGGCCATGACCCTCTGGGACGCGTTCAACCGTTGGGCTGGCCGCAGCCTTAGGGAACGCGCCCACACCGGTGCTCCGTAAAAGGCCATGGACCGCACGACCCCCGCGTAGCGACCATGACTTGCATAGCGTCAGTGAAGTTCTAACAGTACGGAAGTCAAAAATAGCTACTTTACAGGAGAGTGAAAAAACTGTATGAAATTAATGGGGCTTGCGCTTGGGGCCATATTGTGTTTAATTATTATTAAAAAAATTGTATTAATAATTGAACACAATGTGGCCTTAAGCGTGCGTTACATTCATTTCATACAGTTTTTTCAACATTGGAGCACTTGATGCACGACAAAGGGGAATGCCTGAAAAATGCTTGAAATAGACAGAAACTACTTACAGTCCTTAATTCTGTTTAGAATAAATTAGGTATAATGAAATAATTCTCAAGTTTGTATACCTAGGGTGAAAATATAACGATCTTTAAAATATTTAACTTGATATCCGTCTAATTCCTTCTTATTTTATCATGGAGGTCAGTGTTTATTTGACATGAGTAATCGACATTCAGCCAAACAGGAATCGTCAAATAATCTTTAACGAACTATTTATAGAATTATTGCACAGTTATCATTCATTTAATATAATTTGACCTATTTATACCGTAAATCTAATTAAAATAATATATGCATTTCAATATTAATTAAAATCAAATTATTTTCAAAATAGAAAACGTATCGTAGGCTGTATGCACCATAATGTCCTTTGCCTTACTGACACTTTGACATTACTGCATTTAATTTTTTCGATTGTTGATTTGATTGATTCATGGTTTTGCGTTTGCGACTTGAGTTACTAGTATATTACTTTTTAACCGACTTCCAAAAGGAGGAGGTTCTCAATTCGTCGGAACCTTTTTTTTTTTTTTTTTTTTTTTTTTTTTTTTTTTTTTTTTTTTTTATGTATGTTCCCCGATTACTCGAAAATGGCTGGACCGATTTGGATTTTTCTTTTTTTGTTCGAAAGGGTATACTTCCCAAGTGGTCCCATGATCATCAAGTCAGGATCTGATGATGGGATCCCATGGAAATCGAGGGAAACCCTCAAATTTTATTGGCACACCTATATCGATTTCGGTATTTTTTATAGTAACTCGTGCATTTGCTCTCGGAAAATACCATTCGGTGAACTGGAACTGATGATGAAGACCACAGAGGGCCATCGGAAATACTCAATTATATCTAAGTATATCACAGGTTGCGATTCGATTACTTTAATATGGTTTATGCTCGTCAAAATGCATAATGGTAATGGTGACTTCACCATGAGCTCCAGTTCTCCTGGTTCTTACTAGGAGAACTCCTCAACAATTAACGTCCCTGCATCGGGAAAAGCAATATTTTGTAAAACGTGATGAGCAGTTGACATTGGGTTATTGTAACTTAGATAAATTACAAACTGAACCACTAAAAAGTGAAAAATAAAAACTTTTTTACAAAAAAAAAAACCGACTTCCAAAAAAAACACTACAAACTGAAAAATAACTTTAATTTCGGAAGTCGGTGGCAAAAAACTAAAATACAGATCCAAAGACACCGACTTCCGAAATTAAAGTTATTTTTCAGTTTGTAGTGTTTTTTTTGGAAGTCGGTTTTTTTTTTTGTAAAAAAGTTTTTTTAGTACCTATATTTAACGACGACTTTGGCCATTTTTTAAGGATTTTGATTTTACTTCTGTACACGTTACCCATTTTTGAACACGGGCTTAGATTGGACCCGCCGAAACTTCGACTCGGCTTTTTGACGACGGACCTGAACCTGCTTTATATTATACGACGTTGCTATTATTTCGGACTTGTGCCGTGTTTATTTAAAAATGGATAGAAACGTACACTGTGTTAATTGCTATCTCGATATTGCATCGATGAGACGTAATCTTATATCAGTGCAAAATGATGAAGTAAGTCGTTTAATACAGGCATGGATAACACCATAAGCTGTAAGTACTGAGATTCCCTAGGTGTCTTGCCTATTTATGTTGAACGCACTGACATACAACAATAAGTACATTATGTTTTGTTCTTTTCCACAGGTTGAACAAGACAGTGTTGTTTGTGATGCATGTCTAAGATTAGCAATTCAAACTATCACCGAGACACCAGGAACCAGTCGACCAGACAGTCGACAAGTAGGCATATATAGCATCGTTATTGTAACTGCCTAGTGGGACGGCGAACAGTTGGAACCTGCGGGGCGAGCACGGGAGTACCCAAGACGTTTGTGACAAGACATGATAAATTATGTCATGTCTTAGAATTTGTCTTAAATGCTAGCACGGGTCAACTATGTGACATAATCTAGAGCCGCGACATGCCTTTCTTGTTGCTAAATTCATAGCGTGACATTGTAAATTGAAAAAATTAAAATGTTTAATCTTTTTTTTTCTTTTCTTTTGCTTATAACTCGAAAACGGTGTGTCCTATCACAAAAATAATGAAAATTTGGCCCCCCTTTATGGAACCCATAAACCGATTATTCTTAACATGTAGGTAACAAAAAAATAGTAGTATTTAAGTACCTCTGTATTTACTTAAATTATTTATTTATTTTAATTTTTTTTGTTGGTTTTAAGGCGCATTATTTACATGTCTAAATATGTATTTTTAAAAATTAAAAAAAAACCGTTTAAAAATAAAAAAAAATTGTAAATTATTTATTTATTTATTACAATTTTTTTTTTGGTTATCCTTATCACGCACAAATAAACCACCACCACACAATGCAAGAAAATAATTTATTGCCATTTGGTGCAGAGTAATTAGCAGGAAAACATTATTTTTTTCAAATCTTATCACCACCTCCGAACGAACGTGATAAAATTTTTCTTAGTCACCGTCAAAATGTGACATTTGTGATATAATTGGTGCACCATATTAGCAAATAAGACATAATGAGTCCCAACTAAACGTCAAGAAGTTATGTCACATTCAAGAAATTATCTCACGCCGCCGTGCTAGCATTTAAGACAAAACAGTTTTATCGCCCAAACTATGATAAAATGTGTGACTCAAGCCATGTCACAGTAGGCCGTGCTCGCCGGGCAGTGCTCATACTATGTCAATAATAAATGGTACTTAGCTGGCCCCGGTACCAATACAATATCTATCCTCCTGCACAGTTTCTTTATGATATATTACTGGTTTTTAATGATGATTAAAACATTTAAATGCTGTTTTGTTGTATAATTATTGCCTATTAATCCTTAACCTTGACTTAACCTATATTTTAGAAAAAATGATTGGAACTGGCTTCTACCTAGTTTTTTGATAATTATTGAATTTGTAATGGATTCCCTACGATTTGTAGTGCAATTTGGCGTATATTTCATTGTTGTCCATTTCAAGCATTTTTTTGTGTGGCTGATGGGCAATTCCCTTTGTATGTGAATGGCTGAAATATGCAGTGTTGGCGCCAACAACAACTGAGATACGCAGTGTAACTATTTTTCAAATAACGCATTCGTATTGGTCAGTTTACTGTGTTTTGATTGGTCGATACGATGCGCGCCATTAAGCTTTATCCAGTGACATTCAAATCTCAAAACACTCATAAAATGACTTACGCACTGTTAGAACTTCACTGACGATAGGTTAGATTTTCTGTAATTTTAATAAATAAATGCAAGAGCTTGAGAATTGGACCGCGTCTGGGGCCCTGTAGCTTGGGGGCTCCGTATCATTAATACGGCTACTTTGACCGTACTCCACCATTTAATTTCTTTCGACCTAAACCTTTAATTGTTTTCGCCATCCTTAGTTTATGATCTGGGATCTCCAGTAGAACTTTGAAAGAAAACTATGGTATCTTCAAGGTCTTCACACCCACACACGCACTTGTTGCGCCCTAACAGCGCCATGCACTCAGGGTATTTTGCTCAATAATTAGGATTTAGAAAACTGAAGTGTTTATCGACTTTGTCGCTAATTGTGTAAAAATATCGGGACGAACAGACTGTTCAAAATGAAGTAAGTATGCCAAGTAAGAAAATTAAACTTTATCTCAATTGGATAAAGTTCTTGTCAGAATGACAATTGTTGTGTACTGTCTTCATTCTGAAACATTCCTTGTGTCATTGAGTTAATATTTAATTTTCATAGTTGTTTAGATCATTTTGAACAGTCTGTTCGTCCCGATATTATTGACCCCGACTGTACCTAATCATTAATAAATGGTTTTCTCTTCTGATACTCGTAGATGTGCAACGAATGCTGTAGCAGGTATAGCAAGTCTATTATATTGTGTTCTTTATTTTACCCGTTACAACCAATGAACGTCATTGGTTACAACATTAACATCCATCCATCACGCTTGCTCTAACAACAACAAAACTATTGTGTATTGTGTATGCAACCCGAGAACGATTTCTCCAACACAAATAATGGTAGGTGGCGGATACATACTCGTATTAATAGTTAATTTGAAAAGCACCTGCATTCTTAGTTTGCGTATAACATCTTGTTTCTTTTCGAAAGAAAAGCGCTTTTCCTTGCTTCAGTTTTTATTTTACTTAGTAGTTTCAAGACAAAGTTTGTGGCGGCATCTACATCGCCACATACGAACTACGCATCAATGACATGACGTCACGCAAACCTGCATCGCGCAATTAGAGTTTACCACGCGATTAGCATATATACAACGTCCCGACATCAACCGTCGGGCAGTGGCCCACCAGACACAACACCCGTCTGGTCGGAGGATCCTCCCTTTTCAATGGAGGATGAGTGAACTTTACACCCTGTTCCTCATGCCTCTAAATTGGTGACCCCGAGCATGAACGTCAGCGCAGCCTTCGTGCAACTACATCAGCGTGACGTCATCAGCATCACTTCCTCAAGCTTTCGAGCGGCGAGTCACACAGCCAGCCAGAACCCACGGCTTCAACGGGTATCCTGACCACCAGCATGCAGCGGACGCGCATTCCTGGTCATCACCTTCAGCCTCAACCTCAACCCAGCGCTGTACACTCCGACTCACTGGAGCATAACGTAGCGCCACCCCGACTCACTGGGGTATCACCGCAGACAGTTCCGACTCACCGTGAACTATGCGGCACCCGGTTCCGACTCACTGGAACCACAACTGGCACTGGCAAGCATCGCAAGATACACGACTCAGCCCACTATCGACCTCCGGTCTCCGGAGGGGAGTGATGTGGCGGCATCTACATCGCCACATACGAACTACGCATCAATGACATGACGTCACGCAAACCTGCATCGCGCAATTAGAGTTTACCACGCGATTAGCATATATACAACGTCCCGACATCAACCGTCGGGCAGTGGCCCACCAGACACAAAACCCGTCTGGTCGGAGGATCCTCCCTTTTCAATGGAGGATGAGTGAACTTTACACCCTGTTCCTCATACCTCTAAAAGTTTATGTTTATTCTCCAGAATTAGCGTACACACTGACAGGTTATATAGTTTATCAATCAATCTGCCTAGCCTTTGCCCAACTAAGTTGGGTTCGGCTTCCAGTCTAACCGGATGCAGCTGAATATCAGTATTTTACATGGAGCGGCTGCCTATCTGACCTCCACAACCCAGTAACTGGGTAATACGATACCCCTTGGTATGACTGGTTGTCAGACTTTCGGGCTTCTGACGACCCGTAACGACTGTCCACGAATGACAGCGGGGACCAACGGCTTAACGTGCTTTCCGAGGCACGGAGGAGTCTCGGTATGTAAAGATGGTCACCCATCCACGGACCAACCCCGGTAAGCGTAGCTTAACCTGATGGATCGACGCTTGCGCCTGTTATTACTTAGCCATAATTGTTTATTTTATTTGACAAATAATTTTAATTTAATATTTTGTGTTGCGTAATGTAAATTATTTTGCGTACCTACTAGGTATTGTATACAGGGTGTAAGGGAGAGCCCTCCGCAAACTAACAGGGTGCATTCAGCTTCTCATTTTGAATCATATTGTACCGGAAATTTTCTCAGGAATTTTTTTATTTTTTAATTTTTTTTTTCAGTTACATTTTCATTATTTCAATGTAAAATTGCATTGTGTGTTCGCAGCATTCCATTTATGTAAAAAAAAACTGCAAAAAAAAACAACAAAAAAAAAACCAGCAATGTATGTTGAAATACTCTAACCAACGACGCGTGTAATCAGCTGTTCACTTTCTGTCTAGCTACAGAGTTCATCGAACTCACCGTATACCTATTACCTACCCCGCCCAACCAGTAATAGACGTTCCGATTTGTGCACAAAAACACAAAAAAATCATGTTTATTGGATTCCCTTAACGTTCCTGAAAAAATTTCATGTACCAGTCATCTTAGTAAGACATACTGAATTCACCCTATCAGTTTGCGGAGGGCTGTCCCTTACACCCTGTATAATAAACTTTTTCTATCTGAACAGGTAGCCTCCAATGTTTGTTGCGCCACTTCTTCCCAGCTAAAGCACTAGGAAGTGGTGTAGGGCGGCCTTTTTGTGGTGACTGTCATAAGTAATTTTGGCGTTCGAAAAGTGCTGATTCTCAGCCTAATTTGAATAAATGACTTTTGATTTTGATTTAGTTTAGGGAAAAAGGCGTGAATTTACGTATGTATATATTTTCCTAAATCATTTCGACAGTGACTGTCGAATCTAATTTAAGTACTGAAATAAGACGTATAGATCACACACATGGTAGGTATGCATGTATAAGTAAGTAGTTACACGATTAATTTGTAGCTACGGCATATAATTTTTTAACGAAGAGGGGCTGTTTGTTGAATTTCTTTTCAAACGAGGTAAAAACATTCAAACAACATTATACTGCCTTTATCCCAATTTGTTTGGGTTCGGAACAACATTATCATATTCTTCCATTCTTTGCTACTAGTCGTTATCTCAGTAGTCAGTGATTACCAAGACAATGACTAATAGCCATAATAAAATAATAAATGGCTAATAGTCTATTCTAGCCATATCATCTTTAAATATTTTCACACAACTTTTCAGTCGCCAACATTCGAATAAAACCAAACTGTAACTCTCTTACAAATAAAACACGAAATAAAGTTATATCAGGAATAACAAAGGAATAACCATACATTTTCATGGGAATAACTGTATTCTGTGTTTATTTGTAAAACGGTTAGTGTCTAAACACACTATGCCGAAGTTACGCGACCGAAGTTCCGCGGCTGATGTTACGTTCCAACGTGTTCGGCTGATATGACACACCATAAGTGCCGAACTTACGTGGCGGAAATTCAGTTGTGGAACTTCAGTGTCTTGAACTCCCCCCGCCCACCCCCCCTTTCGTCCCCGCCACGGATATTCTTCGGCAATCGAACCGAACTTCGGTTGCGTATAATGTGTGCTCTACAGAATACGTCGCCGAATTGCCGCTGAACTTACGCCCGACCGAAGTTCGGCTGTACGCTAGAACGCAACGTAATTTCGCCATAGTGTGTCGTCAGTAATTCAAATAGCATTGCAGGTGTAATCATGCCGAACTTCGGTCGCGTAACTTCGGCATAGTGTGTTTAGACACTTATGGTAACCAATCATTATAAGACTCAAAAATCGAGCACTACAAATTAATAAAATCGAATCATGTAGAATACTCGTTGTACATACGATTTTGCTTTTGTTTTCACGTAACCATGGTAACCGTGGTGAATTACGTCGCGTCGTAGTCTGACTCTGTAGTAGTTTCGTTTGTAATTTGTATACGCTTTTTGTGTAAACTGTTCTATGTTTAGAATTCGAAGGGGAACGCATGCGCCCTTTATGCATCGGTCCCGCGCATGAGTCAACACCCTTGTGAAGTGCGTAAGTGTTTGGTGATGGTGGTTCCGTTGATTGGTTGCTGATTTTCTGCTTTATTGACAAAAAAAGCATTATTTAATACATTTTATAAATTTAAAAGTTTAATTTTTTTTATACCATTCCCCCTCTAAAAAGCTTATTTTATTCGCTGAAAACAGTTAATAAAATGCACTTTTATTCACTGTTTTGATGTTTGAATTTGGAACACACCAATGTATTCGACCACACATTTAGAGTACCTAGGCTAGATACGGCATGTTATTAGATAGTATGAAAACCGAGCGTGTCATCCTTTTTATACATACGATAACTTCACACGAGCCATTTAGTGATGTGCTCAACGTAATCAGAATTGTTTCAATCGCTAAGCGTCACTGAGCTAACAGACTTTTTTTAGTACAAACATGCAGGGCACGCTTGGTCGGATGGCTTGCGGTATCTAGTGTAAGTGTAATCTGTGTATTCGACCTATATTGGTGTGTTCTAAATTCAATTTGATTGGTCGACATTTTCGACAAGGAGTTTAGCATTAGAATAAAAACTGTTGTGCTCTTGTGCTCTTTGCTGTCCTTAGTAAATTGGCGCTATTTTCAATACTGTAAGTTGTACGAACACAAAGAGTATATATATACAAAAAAACAAACACACACAACAAACACGAAGACACAAAGAGTATACTTAATGATAAATCGAGTAAAAATGCATTCGAGTCATGAGGAAGATGTGCCAACACCTGAATTTATGAAAGAGAGCGCGGCCGATATAGTAGAAAACTTGCTACTCAACAAATCACGGCTGGTCATCAAATTGGCTTTGATGTAGTTAACATCAAAGCCAATTTAATCTTCCTTTTTCTTCATTGAATGTCTATTTTCGATTAACTCTTTCTTTTTCTCGTAATCATGGTATAAAGTATAGTATGCAACTCTTGAATAAAACGGATTTATATCGAGGGCCATGAATCATTCGCGTCGCTCAGGATTCTAACACTTAAATCACTCGCTACGCTCGTGATTCAATCATCATGAATCACTCCCTACGGTCGTGATTCAGTCGTTAGAATCCTTCACTAGCTCGTGATTCATCTATGGCCCTCGCTTTAAATCCGTCCTTTATTCACTAATTGCGTAATATACTATTTTTAAATAGATTTTAATAAATAATCATCTCGAAAGTTGGATAATAACTACTGTACCTACAGTTTTCATTCTTTTACGGTGTTGAAAAACTGCAAATTTTTTAATATCTACATAAAATAACGATACTTAATGCTTAAAAGTTTTTTTTTTTTCAAACGTTTGTTCATTGAATAAGTAAGGCAGTAAATAATTGCTAAAATAAATCATTTAGGCGCACCTCAGCCTGGTAGAATTAAATTAATCAGAGAATTAATTTTAAAAGTAAATCAGGTCAAGAAATATTTATAAAATTTAAAATACTTAGTTAAAAAAAAGTGGCTACGACCGTCGTTGTTACTTTAGTATGTATTCTACGTAAACGTCACCAGCAGCCCCACACACGCTTCTCTTTCCGACGGATCCCTAAAAACGTTTCAGTGCCGACAGCTGACGGCAGGCGCTCCCGACTTCGTTGTTATAATATGTTTGTGTTGCGTTCGGCTTCGGCCAGTCTCAGTACATCGCTGCGCGCCAACTAGCGCCGGCTCGGCTGTGCGCGATACTGGCTGACATAAGCCATCGAACGGGAAACAGTCAATGAAAATTCAAAATAAAAACAAATAATCGATCGTCTATGAATGTCATTGCTCTGAGCGTTTAAAAAATAATAAATTCCAAATACGAATTTAGAATCGTAGTGGTTTTTGAGTGCAGTATTTTATTGTTTGAGTGTTGATAAGACAAATTTTTTGTTTACGCAACATTATTGATAGTGATTGTTTTATCTTAAAAGTTACATAGAGAAAGGTAAGAGTGCATTTAATATTTTCTCTTTATTTATTACTGTCTTGTAGACTGATGGTTGACTGAAATAAATTTTCAGTGATGCGTACAGTTTGTGCTTTGTCATGTCATTGAAATTATGTATTGTTTACAATTACACTTTCGCCGATTTACACTGATTTATATTAATAGGTACTTTTGTTATAATTGCTTAATTGGGTAATTTGCTTTGGGACGAAGAATCTATGACCCATTCAAAATAAACAAACATAGCTGTTTAGTTAGCAACAACAATGGTGACATTAATAAAATAATTTTGTTTTTTGTAGTATAGTAACGTTAATTGAAGTTTCACCATTAATTCCTATGTAATTGTAATGAATAGTTAACAAATATAATTCATTAAAAACAACCTTTGTGTTGGATCCAGAAACGTGCCTATAGAAATCCCAAATATCCTCACATTCTTTCTAGCGAGTGCTAGAAAGAATGTGAGGATATTTGGGATTTCTATAGGGTCTTCTGAACCCTCCACAACAATTTGTTTTTACCGGAATGCGTATTTAAAAAAAATAAAAAAAACAAAAGTAATATTTTTAGGATATGAACAGTGGCGTAACTACAGGGTGGCAAGTCGGCAAAATGCCACGGGCCCCCAGCCGGAAGGGGCCCCCGGTCAGAGGAGAATCCCAACTCCCAACATTTATTATTACCCATTTAGTAAAAAACCGATGAATTTGCCACGGGCCTCGAACGGTATAGTTACGCCACTGGATATGAACGTACATATTTACGTCAGAAACCCAAAATTAAATTTATTGATAAAGTAAAATACTTACGTTAAATTAACTGAAAAGTAGCAAACAAAAACAAATTTAACAAGTAAAGCAATAGAAGTGTAAATAGATTAAATTAGATAAGATTAAAAAACTATGGTCGGTAGAACCGAAAGCCTACCCGACTACACGTGGTAGGTACTTTTTGCCCTACCCCAAGAGTAGTTTAGTTGAGTTTTTTTTTGTAGCCAATAAATGGTATACTTATAAAAAAATACTATGTAGGTACATATATACAGCGGGGTTTCACGTTTCTTAAACTTAATTCATAATAAATAAGTATTTACCTACCGCTATTTGTTTTTAGAGAAAAGCTATATCGCATGCTTAATGGAACATTGACCCATTAGTAGATAATTAGGTCAGAAAAAATAGATCAGATAGAACATATTACGGGTTTTTTTTAAATTCAGATCTCATCAATACTTAATCATAGACGTTTCAAAATACATGCATTCATGATTAATAAATTAGTTTTATTTTTATGCATCAACAAATAGGACAAGTCCTCATAGCAAGATCTTCTTTATCGATTTCCCAAAAATCGTCTTTTTGAGTTAAGGTACTGACACACGTGCTTATAAAAAGCATGCCTATAAGCACGCTTACTCGAAAACGTACTAGAAATAAGCATGCTCATTACTAGTCATACATGCTACTAATGAGCACTTGCTCAATAAAAGCATGCTTTCGTGCTAGTAATGAGCACGTCTGTGAGTAGCTTTAAGTCAGTATTCCACTAAGCATGCGATATGCTCTACTTTTTAGAAGTAGGTAGAAGTATCACAGAAGAAGTTAGTGGTTCGGCGTAAACGGCTTCTTGCGGTTTAAAATAGCGGAAATTAACACAATTTGCGTGAGTTTTGTAGCTTTTCTGTAGATGATGAATTGATGATGAACTGGTTTTTTTAACAACAATTGATACTTTCTATAGTTTGTTTATTGTTGTTGTTTTGTTGTTTGTTTGTTTGTTTTGTGTTTTTTTTTTGTTTATAGGGCTTGAATGTTTTGCTTTCTAAAGTCCCTCTTTTTTCGTCATATAAAAATGGTGTACCTACCTATGCAAGATCTAATATGTAGGAAGAAAATGACTATGTTAATTCACTATTGCCTGACATTAGGGACTGCCAAGCTGTTGCAGTATTTAAAATAAGTATAAGAAGATTGAAAGAGCTTATCCACTTCGTCATAGTTGTTAGTTATTTTAGTGATATTTATTTTAGAAGTATATAAGCATGAAAGTATATATATGTATACAAGTCCCGAAATTAATGAAAAACCTCTTAAGCGGTCATTGTACTTATCATTATGAACAACTTTTACTATGGGACCAAACGTAAAATCGCTAAAAATAAATCTGCGGTTCCCTACATTTTGACGTTATGCGAACATAAAATGTAGGGAATAGATAGCTGATTTTGTTTCGCGATTTCAGGTTTGGTCCCATAGCACTAATCTGTGCCCATAGTAAAAGTTGTTCATAATGATGAGTACAATGACCCCTTAAGAGGTTGTGCGTTAATTCTGGGACATATTGTATATTATTATGTTTTATTAATAAGTGAATTGTTTTTTAGATTTTATGTATTTTATTTTCTCTTCAACTCACCTTTGTTTTCGCATCACCTTTGTACGTATTTTTCTGTTCCTTTCTTCTTTTCTGTTTATTTGTGTGCATAAATGGTTAAAACAATAAAAGATTTTTTAAGATACTAAAGAGTTGAATATATGTATTATTATTTTTAATGTAACTATCTGCTTAACCTTATGAAGTGGTGATAGTTTAAAAAAGGTCAGAGTGACTAATAGGATAATACATAAATAATGGGTACGCGCATGTGTGTTCGAAGATGTGGATTATACAAAATATAAATAAGCTAGGTATACTTAGAAACAGTTCTTTCTTTTGCAGAATTTTTATTTTTTTATAATATGACGGCCTATGGGGTCACTGCACTCATCATTATGAACAACTTCTACTATGGGACCAAACATGAAATCGGAAAAAAAATCATCTGTAACACATACATCATACATCTACATTTGCAATGTAGCGAGCAGCTGATTTATATTCGCGATTTCTGGTTTGGTTACATAGTAAATGTTGTTCATAATAATGAGTAGGTACGATGACCCCTTAAGCAGTTGTGCATTAAATTTTGGGACATGTTGTAGGTATAAAGGAGGAGGAGGACGTTAATTCTTAGACCTTTTTGTAAATAAAGTAACATAATAAATGATTAATAAACATAAAATAACATCACGCCTGCAATCCTCGAAGGGTTAGGCAGAGCTCACGTATGCTACAATACACCCACATTTCACCAGTTATGTTTAAGTCCCATGTAATAGGGGGCGACCCTATTGCCATCAACCGGGCACAAATCCAGACTCCGGACTGCTACTGAGAAATTCCTGATAGAAAACCCCAATAAAATTTTGACCGACCTGGGAATCGAACCTTCATGTTCAGCAGGGCGCTACTTACTGCTGAGCGACCACTAGATCAACGGGGCAGTCATTCAATTTCTTTTTTTATTGCACGCGTATCCATTTAAGGCGAGTATAGCTGCTAACCGGCAGCGCCACCATTGAAAAATTTATAGTCTGGCTGGAGATATGAAACATTTTGAGGCATAGAGCACAACCCAAGAGTGCTGCAGCGGTTGCACTTGTACGTACCGGACCGTTATGTGTGGAGGCGACGGCCCCCGCTACTGCTGGTCGTACCATCAGCGAGGACCAACTTGCTGGCCAAGACCCCTCTGAGTCGAGCAATTCGCACCATCAATATATTCAGGTCTTGATGATTTACATGTTACTGTTATAATTATAAACAATGATTTTTAGATATATTTTGTACTTTAATTTTAATTTTGGGTTTGTGACTGGGCTATCGCATTAGGTAATGGTAGTTTAAAAAAAATTGCTATATCTTCGAACCTAGGAGGTTTAGTGTTGATTTTTTTGATAAAAAAAATTCTACAACATCCGACTAAAAATGTGTGCAGAGGAAATTTCAAAATGTTCCATATCTCCTGACTTATTATTTTTTTTCTCAATGGTGGCGCTGTTAGCGGCTATACTCGCCTTAACCAAAATTTCACTCAGTGAATGCATAGTATAGCGTGTTGACATCTACAATTAGAAAGTGCGTATTTTTTCTTTGATGTACAAGAAGTGAAGTCTCGGACATAATATTGAGGTCACGGCTTGTAGAATGATAATCTAAGTGAATAACAGTAAAATGCATAGATTTTTAATTAACTACCTTTCTGATCATAAACGTTCTGTTATTGCAAGAAAGATAGAAAAGAAAATAGCTGAAATAAATTAACGTTACCTACTTGCAAAAAAAAAAAAAAAAAAAATTACGGCGATTTACATACTAAATCACTTAGTAACATGCATCGGCACATCGGTACATCGGCATCGCGATGATGAAAAATCTCAATGAAGTACCTAATTCGTTATAGCAAGCTTTCGAAGTTCCGTACATCGCCATGATGAAAATTCTCAATTAAGCAATTCGTTATAGCAAACTTTCGAAGTTCCGTACATCGCGATTAATGAACATTCTCAATTGAGTAATTCGTCGTAGTGTACTTTCTAGCTAACGTAATTCGTACTTTACATCGATATTTTAAACTTCGAAGTTCAGTAATACAGTCGGTGGAATGTCACCTAATTTATTGATAAAAAAATTAAAATAAATAATTAAAAAAAAAATTTTAAGTATTTGAATCATGAAAATTGAAAATTACAAGCATCTCTGTAAGTATTAATAGTGAGTGAAAATTTATAAGGGACAAATTACCTATATGGATGAATTTTAGAATAAAAGAAAAGAATTGTTACTTTCGCAAATTAGTAAATACCATTTTGGTGTAAAACTAACTTTAGTTGCGTCACGTCACGTTAGGCAACATTCGAATAGAATGCGTTGAATGTGAAATTACTACAACCCAATTCAAGGTTAATCATACATTTGTTTATTTTTTTATTTTGATAGCATTGTATATAATTTCGTACGTACCCAATTACTAGTAAGTACATAATATATAGATATGTTTTTTTAGCAGCAATGTAATACTTACGTAAATTATTAGATAGATTTAATAAAAATATCGTCCTACAATCATGGAATGCTTTGATAACTAGGTGTAATCTAATGCACGATTAAAAGATAGCCATTGTAACTAGATACAGCTACGAATTGCTGTTAAAACATATGAAAAATATAAAAATAAAATAAAAATTTTCTTGGTTCTAACATAGGTAATGGAATCGTTGATTTTGCTAACAATACTGCTAAAATACCTAATGGTTTGATTTGGCCTTTGATTATAATAATTTATTAATCTTAATAATTCATCATAATGTTCATTTTCATAATTTTATTATTATTGAGCACCATTAATTTTACGATAACGTCCGGCGTCCGTTGAAATTTAAATAATTTCGTGACTACCATTTTTGTAAAAAGTATTTAGTTAGGACCTAAGCAGACGGTCTAAGTTAGGAGCTTACCTAAGCTATAAGTTAACTGAAAGCTGTGTTTTTATATTTAGGTATGCGATTTCCAGCTCTCTCTCACAATAAAATTGTTTCTAATATAATCCGAATCGTTGCTAATCTATACTAATATTATAAAGAGGTAAAATTTGTATGTAAGTTTGTAAGTTTGTAAGTTTGTAAGTTTGTATGTAGGGGGTAATCTCCGGAACTAATGATCCAATTCTAAAAAATTTTTCAGTGGTAGAAAGCTACATTATTCTTGAGTGCTATAGGCTATAAATTATATTTATATCATGCATATTAGCCGAGCTATCACAAGTTTTGTCTAACAAGTCGGAAAGAAATACCTCTTTATACAGACTTTTTTGCATGCGCTGCCTAAACGGTTGTTTATAATTGAGAACAATGTATGGCAGTCTGGTTCGTCTTAAATAATTCTACAAAAAAGTCCGCGACACCATATTTCTATCTTTTATATTTTATCTTTTATACATCTTTTATTGTTTTAAAAAAGTATTTTTTAGACACGTTTGGATGATTATTTAAACAACAAAACATTAATCCTTATCAAAATAAGATATTTTATGATCACAAGGACATCATGGAGATAAGATTTGGCCTTAACAGTATGGCAATTGGTCATACAGTTTCGGAGATAATATAAAATTACTAAAACGCAAAATAACTTTAATTCATACCGGTTCCTCTTGAGCAAACATGTTTAGAGCGGACGTTTTATCAATTTACCCATAGATGGCGTTGTGCAAAATGTTGGTGGAATACAGCGGAACAGTTTGTTTTTTTGTTGGTTAGTTTGAACGCGCTATCTCTGGAACTACCCTAGTCGGATTTGAAAAAATCTTTTTGCATATAGGCTATTTAACATCACGCTAGGGCCCTTAGGAGCCGAGCGCGAAGTAATAGCGCGGGCAGGCGATGGGGAAGGATATAGGCTATTTGACATCACGCTAGGGCCCTTAGGAGCCGAGCGCGAAGTAATAGCGCGGGCAGGCGATGCGGAAGGATATAGGCTATTTAACATCACGCTAGGGCCCTTAGGAGCCGAGCGCGAAGTAATAGCGCGGGCAGGTGATGCGGAAGGATATAGGATATTTAACATCACGCTAGGGCCCTTAGGAGCCGAGCGCGAAGTAATAGCGCGGGCAGGCATTGCGATGCGATGCGTCGGGGTTGGTAGGTGGGGGGTACAAGAAATTTAACGCGGACGAAGTCGCGGGCAGAAGCTAGTAACATGATAAGATACTGGTTTGATTTGGCCTTTGATTATTATTCACTTCCGTAGAAATTTAAATAATTTCGTGACATTTGTATGTATTTAGTTAGGACATAAACAGACGGTCTAGTTAGCAGCAGTGGCGGCTGGTGGGTCATGGAACTGGTGGTGCACTTTACTAACTCACTAATTAATATTAGGATTGAAAAATGCAATAACACGACATTTTGTTTAAATGTACTTTTTTTATCAATTCGTCGACTTTTTCCGAAACGAAATGTTCGATCACCTTTTTATTATGGTTTGGTACCTACATGATTGAATCGCCGCCAAAAATAATACAAGGAAAACAAAGGCGCTCAATTTCTATGTAGGTACATTTCAGTTTTAAAACTTCGAGTAAATGCTTCATTTTCGTTTTGAACTCTTGTTTTATATGTATTAAGAAAATGACCTTGGCGGTCCAATCGATTTTATTTCTACTTTGTTTTGAAAATATTTTTTATTGTTTTTAATATACTTAGTCAAAGTTAATCCTCATCTTCACAGCTCACACACACACACACTGTCCCACATAATTATATCAAATCCTTTCAGAATTTAAACGAATACTAAAACAAAATAAATAAACACTACTATTCACGTAAACAAAACATCGCGGCACAATCGCGGCGGCACTCGGCAGCTCTCGGTAATCTTCGGTTCGGCTCGGTCAAGTTCGGCGCCCGTGCGCCGCACGAGAATGGACTTTTTACTCCATACAGTTTGTACCCACTATCTTCTGTCTCACGCGCTAGGCGTTTTAGCTCGTATCTCATAGAAGTTGTATGAGCATTCGCCGTGCGCTCGGCCTAGCGCACGAGGAATTTTCTTTACAGCGAAAATAAGTCTTAAATAGTTTAGCAAAGAGTTTAATTGGTTCGTCATTATTTCGTAAGTATTAAATAGATAGGTAATCAGATGTATTAAACATTTTGGGTTTCTTTCTACACCTGTTAAAATCTGGTAGTGCAGCGCACGAGCGCACTTAAGGGGCAGCCGCCCCTGGTTAGCAGTAGACCTAAGGTAACTTAAAGCTGTGGCTTTTATCAGGGTTCCGTACCCAAAGGGTAAAACGACCCTATTACTAAGACTCCGCTATCCGTCCGTCTGTCTGTCCGTCTGTCACCAGGCTGTATCTCATGAACCGTGATAGTTACCAGACATAGTTACAGATGATGCATTTCTGTTGCCGCTATAACAACAAATAGGTACCTACTAAAAAACAGAATAAAATAAATATTTAACAGGGCTCCCATACAACAAACGTGATTTTTTTCCTCGTTTTTGCTCAATATTGATAACGGTAACAGGTAGACGCTTAAAATATTCACAGAATATTTAGTTATATGTATATTCACTTTAAAAATAAATAATAAAATTAAAATAAAACAAATATTTAAGGGGTCTCTCATACAACAATCTAGATTTTTTTTGCCGTTTTTATAGATAATAAATAGTACGGAACCCTTCGTGCGCGAGTCCGACTATCACTTGGACGGCCGATGATTTTACAGTCCATTATCTCTCCTACCTTGTTAACTAGGCTGCTACAAAATGAGTACCCTGGAAGCTCGAAGGGAGCTCTTGGATTTAAGATTCGCATAAAAACTGCTCAATATAACACCATTGACTGCCCACAATTGGTATGTAAGTTCAATTTCAGAGTACCCCGCAGACCACCTCGCAAACCCATAACACCCTTAGCTCCACCTCTTCGCCGTACAGTGTTTGGTGTTAATTCGCCAATACCACGCATGTGCAAACTTTTAAACGAACGCAGCGACCTGGTTGACTACGTCCACGCAGACTCAATATCGATGTTTGTAATATGTAATTAGTAATTAGTACCTAATTTAATTTAAATAACTAAATTCTGTCTTTATAACTAAAATAATTACAAAGCAATTTGCATGTGGTGTTTGCCTGTAATGTTTGCCTGTAATTGGTGGTGCAGTTAGACTTAAGACACAATTACTTATATGTTCCTATCAGTATAATATCTGTAACAACTGTTGGTGAACCTTAATTAAATAAATAAATAAATTATATTGATCCATATCCTATCTTTTTGAGCTCTGTTTATTGCCTATGATTCGATTCTTAGTAATATATTTTTACAGCTTTGACTGCTTTTTGACTGGCTCGTTGGTGCAGTGGTCGCAAGCGCTACTGTTGAGCATGAGGTCCTGGGTTCGATTCCAGGGTCGGGCAAAGTTTTATTAAGTTTTCCATCAGGAATCATCAGCCCGGAGTCTGGATTTGTGCCCGGTTGATGGCAATAGGCTCGCCCCCTATTACATGGGACTTATACATAACTGGCGAAATGTGGGTGTACACCCCTTCTACAAGCGGTGATGTCATGATTTTATATTTTTACGAGTCTCTATAATTTGTAGTTTGAGAACGCGAAATAATGATGATTACTTTGGTAAAAGAAGAGGATTCAAGTTTGGGATTAGTTTTCGGAACTGATTAGATCTGATTGAAGTATTGCGTGACCAGAACCATTCCTATATTTCGCAGTCCAAAGATTATAAGTAATTATAATAATACATATGTTACAAAGGAGCTCGTGGCTAAGTAATAACAGCCGAACGACTCGATCCATCAGGTTAACTTACGCTTTTCGGGGTTGGTCCGTGGATGGGTGACCATATTTACATACCGAGACTCCTCCGTGCGTCGGAAAGCACGCCGTTGGACCCGGCTGTCATTCATGGATTTTTGGCAGTCGTTACGGGTCGTCAGAAGCCTGAAAGTCTGACAACCAGTCTTACCAAGGGGTATCGTATTACCCGTAGTTACTGGGTTGTGGATTGTGGAGGTCAGAAATGCATCAGTCGCTCCATGTAAAATATTGTTATTCAGCTGCATCCGGTTAGACTGGAAGCCGACCCCAACGTAGTTGGGAAAAGGCTAGGCAGATTGATAGATTGATATGTTACACCCATACAAATATAAATAACCCTCCTTTTGGGCTTCGCCGCAGTCGGGTGAAAAACAGGTTACACCTATAATACAGCTAATGTTACACCTTCAATAAAAGAATGTTATAGGTACCTATTCTGAAAGTGACACCGGGTGACTAAAAAGTTGTGTGCAAATGGGTTGTCATGGTATGGGCATGTGATGTGGAGGAATGTGAAAAATGTCGTGAGGAAAGTTTTGAGATGAATGTGGAGGGCTATAACTTATAAGAGTAGAGAAAGACCAATCCTCTGATGGATGTACTGTGTGAAAGAGGATAGAGTCTTGGATAGAAAGGGAGTAACTACCGAGATGACGACTAATAGAGAAGTAGGTATGGAAGAAAAATAAATGTTAGGCCGACCCCAAATAAATTGGTATAAGTACCTACAGGAGAATGATGATGAGATACTATATATAGTACCCATCCAAAACATGTTACCTGGCAAGTACCTGGTTGATGATGGATAAAAAATAATAATAGGTAGGTATACTGGAGCAAGAGGTACCTAAATCAGAAGGTTTTGACCTGGCGATACCTTAAATTATGTTTGGAGATCGATTAATTTTATTTAAAGCTTTGATAATTTTATCCCATGATCTGTGACTTTGTGAGCCAGATGTGGTTCGCTAAAGGTGACCTTGAAGCGTCTGCGAACCACATTATTTTGTTAGTTAAGTTTATTCACTACAGTGGTCTACTTGTATGATGAATATTTCCTAGGAACTTGCTAGGACTGCATAATGATTGTATGGCTTGGACTTACAAGGACTGTTACTGTAGTACTTATTAATGGAAGTTTTTTTATGTTTATTTTTTTTATTAAGTATTTATAATTTGTATGCACGTGTTTCTGTGACAAATAAACCTATTTTTCTTTCTTTCTTTCTTTCATGATTGTATGCGGCGATGCGTAAATGTTTTCAACTTCTTATTGGGACTTTTGTTAGAAGCGCATTAATAATGTTGGGGTCGGCTTCCAGTCTAACCGGATGCAGCTGAATACCAGTATTTTACATGGAGCGACTGCCTATTTGACCTCCACAATCCAGTAACTGGGTTATACGATAACCCTTGGTAGGACTGGTTGTCAGACTTTTGGCCTTCTGACGACCCGTAACGACTGTCAAAGATCCACGAATGACAGCCGGGACCAACGGCTAAGCATGCTTTCCGAGGCACGGAGTCAGTATGTAAAGATGGTCACCCATCCAAGAACCAACCCTGGCAAGCGTAGCTTAACCTGATGGATTGACCAATGCGGCTGTTATTACTTAGCCTCCGAGTTCCTGGTGTTTTGTAGAAATTATAGGTGAATACTTCATTTCTTTAAGCGTTACTGTTAGCCAATATCATCCCACTACTGGGCAAACGCCTTTCCCATGACTTCCAGTGCTCACGATCCAGGCTACTGTGGACCACTGGTCGTTTCTCTATGCATATGCAGTTGTTAATAACCTAAATTGCCTTAATGAATACCAATAGATTGCGATGCTGCAAACCACATGTTGCATCAATTTATAGTCAATAAACAAGCTGCGACGATGTACCGACTAGCGAGTCCATTGTCTTTTTAAATAGGCAACCAGCACCAGCATTTATAGAAACTATAAACATAATGTCAGGGGCGTATCTACCGCCGTATCAGCCGTATCAATCTTACGGGGGCCCCCAAGATACAGGGCCCCGCGACGCAACGAGTGTTAGGAAAAATTCTTATTGATAAGAGCTAAAAATATGAACTTAGGTAAATTATTTATTTATGGCTTACAAAGGCATTTAGTAAAATCACACGGAAAATCTAAACTACCCAAATCAGGGTGACTTGCAAGCTCGCTTCGCTCGCTCTTGTATTCTTTTATTAATCTAGTATCCCAGTCAGGATGCTCCAACTTTCGAGCTACTCTTGTATTTTCTTAGTAGAATCACAATGACGGCTTAATCTAGTATCCGAGTCAGAGTGCTCAAATTTTCTAGCTCACCTCGCTCGCTCTTGCATTCGCTTATTAAAATTACTACGATATTTTGTAAACAAAAATTCCCTTCCTCTGGAGATTCGCTGCAGTCAGTCGGGTAAAAAGGGCAACAAGGGCACCCTTGTTACGTTTTACTTTTTGATACAGGGCCCCTCTAAGATTAGCTACGCCACTGTGGCGACCGAAACCGATCATTGTGGCGATGCCGACGCTTCCAGCACGCGTAGCATGACGACGGAAGAATAGACAAAATGACACATTGCCATGCTTAGACGCGTAGAATGCGTAGAAATATTTCTAGAATCTGTAATTTTGTCTATTCTTCCGTCGACAAAACCAATTTCTATGGTGGTCATGCTACGCGTGTAGGATGCCTATGCCCAGCAGTGGACGTCTTTCAGCTGTATGAACCGATCCTGTAACGCATCAAAAGAGATATTTTTTAAAAGATTATTCTAATACCTATTAACTACCGGTATTTTAATAATTTGAGGAATTAAACAAATTGATAGACATATTTGTATAGGTACCGGAAGAAATAAATTTACGTGTAGATACCTTTGTCAGATAGTCATACAATCTGTCACGTTAGAGCCATGTGAATTGAACTTTGTGCGCAAATATATTGTTTTGTATTATTTAATTAAATGCGACTTATATGGGCCAAGGCTCACTGATAACGTTATCTAATTAAAGGAAGCAAATATAGTCGCGGACGTTTAAAGTATTTAGTTGTTGCAGATATCTTCAAAAAAATGTTTGACATTTGCCTAGTGGTCATAGGGGTAATTTGGTTGCAAAAGACTTCTCCTCCATCTCGTTAATGGATTGCTGACATAATTACCAATAACCCTGTATTTGTGTAGGCATGTAATAGTAATGTAGTACCTACATAGGTACCGTTCACGTGTATCAGTACTTAGCTACTCTTAATATTATCACGTACTAGCTGCGCCCCGCTATTTCATCCGCGTAGACCGGGATAAAAAGTAGCCTATGTGTTAATCCAGGGTATACCCTGGATTCAAGGATACCAAAGAACGTCGGTCAAATTTCTATAGAAGCTGGACCTGAGTTTTATTTTCAGTGTACAGAAGCAAATTATAGTGAGATTTGATTGTTTTATGTAGTAAACACCATCCCTTTCGAAAATAATATCTAAATAGCCAAGATATTTCAATAATGCAAAAAATACTTTTGAGGTTATCGGTGTCCGGAACTCAAAAGCACAGAATAATCGTCACAAGCGGTACCTAGTTATCAGTCTGTGAAACAATGCCAAGGTCAAACAACAGAAGGAAATCCAAAACAGTACAGTACGTATCACAATATTCACACTAACAACAACAACACAACAATGCGAGATCGCCGGGTGCAAGGACACTACAGTATATTAGTGTCAAATTGACACCCGTTTGTAATTGACAGTATTGACACTGTCAATCCATGGCGCGCGTCGATGACATATTATGACGTTCCGTTGTACACAATTGAACAAAATGCTGATACTTACTATGAACCCACATAATTATTTTTATGACAAGAATCCAATACATAATAAAAACAGCACTAGTTGGTTTGATACACAAGTATATAGAATTGAATTACATCTAATAACGTGAACAATTATAATCTTTGAGTACTAAATCATTTCTTAAACAAAATGAGTCGTCAAAGGTGCGTTCTGAACATGTTATTCAAAATAATTTGCAAATTATGCTATAAAAAAAAATGTGTTTGTGCTTTTTTTTCTGGCGACTTAAATATCTATTTCTTATGTTTTTTAAGACCTTAAGAAATACTAGATTTTTTCATATATATGGGATATCTGTACACCACAGCCTCGTAGTCAGGTACGATTTGGCCGACCTTCTTTCATCTAAATCGGTACACACAGCACACACAGCTGTTTGAGCGTGAAGAAGTAACAAATATACAACCCCCCCCCCACACACACAAACCCCCACACTCACAAACTTTCGCCTTTATTATATTAGTGTGATAATATTAACAATCATGAATTATAATGCCAATAAAATATTAATATGAATCTGGGAATGACAAAAGACTGGATTTTTAAAGGTTTTAAAAGTCTAAATTGTTTGAAAAAATTAAAAGTGTACCTACTTAGTTTTCCTTGACTGACCTAATAACTTACTCGGTTCAAATCTTGAAGCACAAATGATTTCTTTTTTATTCGAAAATGTACAGCTACTAATAAGAAAATTAAATAAGAACGTAATTAATGGCCTAAGGGTACTTAATTAATCTTAATTATTTATAATAACATATAATTACAACTGTCGGAAACCAAAATAAAAACCTGATTATAATACCTGTAACATCCAAGAACAATGAATTGATTAACTTTATATAAAGCACTTCACATGCGTGGGTACCTAATTAATTAATTAATTCCATTTCTCGCCAACTGGTCGGCACTTCGCGTAACCGCAAAAAGTCGGCTGGCTGATTCTTTGGCCAAAATATTAGCATTGCCATTCAACGTTACAATGTTGACAATCTTCTGGGCACGTTTTCGGATGACAGCTATGTGGAGGAGTAGTTTAAAAGCCTAAAGGCTCTTACAGACAGAGGCGATATCGCGGTCGCGACGCGATATTTCGATATTATATCCGTAGAAAAATATCGCGTCGCAACGCGATATCGCCTCTGTCTGTAAGAGCCATAAAGGCTAACTGAACGCGATCAGCACATCTAAGCCGCGTTCAAAAGCAGTCAGTGTCAATTTTCAACAACTCAAACCGGTTGGTAGGCTTTAAGTATAGCTAAGAACCTACAAATTAAAAAGGATTAACTTATTATGAGTTTTGGGAAGAAAGATAACAAATAAACACGTACCTATATTATGTAGTAAACCTAAGATATAAGAAAGAAGAGTAAACCGATATTTCACCAGTTATGTTTAACGAGTCGAATGTCATAATTACAGACCCAATTTATACAGTTAGCCGACGTTCGCACGGACGTAAATAAATCGCGGCGGGATTTTATTGCGCACTGGATTTTCAACTCTCGGTGTTGAGCCGAGCTTCGAGAATCCAACCTAACAAAAACAGAGTGCATCCCAGCGCGATGAAAAACACACTGTTGGATTTTCAACTCCCGGCGCTGAGCAGAGCGTTGAAAATGCATTGCGCGAAAAAAAATCGCCACGATTTTTTTACGCCCGTGCGAACGTCGGCTTATCGAGTCTCGCGTGGATGCACGTTCCAGCTACCATGGAGTAAGTCCCATGTCCCATCAACGGGGCACAAATCAAAAACAGAGAAAAATATACCTAACGTCATTTAAAAAAATGCGTTTTCGTAAAGATTTAGTTTTAAAACTTGACTGTAGGTGTTTATCGATTTTTTTTCCCATTTTAGTATGATGTTGATTATTATATAACACCAAAAAACAAATAAAGAAAAAATTTGAAATCAATTATATCGTACCAAAAGCGGTTCTATGGAATTGACATTTATTAATAAAATTATACCTACAAAACAATTTTTTTTTCGCCCATTACATAGTTCGATGCTCCGCCGGGGCTCCGGCTTATAAATTCCGACGCGACGCAGCTGAGCGTTAGGGAAAACGGAAACATGTTTTTTTGAAGTGAAAACTTCTATAAGCGCGCTTAGCGATTTTTGGTAGGGGGAAATCTAACGCCTTCGCGTCACCGCGTCACTGCGACACCTCGACACGGCGACACCGCGTTTAAGTTTTCACTTCTGTCGGAAATCTTGACTATTTTTTTATACATTTTTTTATACAAAGTGAAAAATAACTTTAATTTCGGAAGTCGGTGTCTTTGGTTCTGTATTTTAGTTTTTTGCCACCGACTTCCGAAATTAAAGTTATTTTTCACTATGTAGCATTTTTTTTGGAAGTCGGTTTTTTTTTTGTAAAAAAGTTTTTTTTATTATAAGTTCGTTTATTCATTTTCTTACATACCTACGTACTATACACAGTAAAATAATCCTTTAAAAAAACTGAAAAATTTGATTTTTTGTCGCTCGCATAATGTTTGTAATTAGATATGTCTGTTTTTTTTTAATGTGTGTGCAAATTAATTACTATGCATAATAACAGGTATATTTTAATAAACGTATTTTGAATAAATAGTATTAACTATATACACTTAACATAAAAATTTTGAGCTCAATTTGGAGCTCAAAATTTTTATGTTAAGTGTATAATACTATTTTAATATTTTTTTAAATGAAAACTTCTTTATTTTTAATTTGAAAAATAAAGAAGTTTTCATTTCAAAAACCAAGTTTCCGTTTTGCGTAGCGCTCAGCTGTGTCGCGTACGTCATAGAAAGTTCATTGACTCGCCTGAGCCGTTATGTGTCGGACTGTCGGTCAAGGCAATGATAATACGTACAGTCCAGTTTCTTTTCTCTAAAAGTCAAATTACAAAACTACTGAGTCTACGACCTTGGTACTACTTTAATTGACATTTTGGCTGGAGCGAAACGGCTGGAGCGATTTTGATGAAATTCTCAGGCAATCTTCAGATTAGCGCTGCAAAAAAAAAACTTATATAAGTAAGTACCTACTAAAAATCTACCTAGCCTTTTCCCAACTATATTGGGTCGGCTTCCAGTCTAACCGGATGCAGCTGAATGCCAGTATTTTACATAAAGCGACTGCCTATCTGACCTCCATAACCTTACTGGGTGTTACGATAGGTACCCTTTGGTAAGACTGTTTCTCGGACTTTCGGTCTTCTGACTACCTGTAACGATTGTCAATGATCTACAAGTGACAGCCCTGGAACCACGTAGTTTTCGAGGCACGGAAGAGTCTCGATATGTTATGGATGGTCACCCATCCACGAACTGACCGCGGCAAGCGTAGCTTAACCTTCGATAGACCTATGGGTCTGTTACCATTTAGCCACGAGCTCCTCTCTTTGAATAAAATACTAATGGTACATAAAATAATTCTCTTAGATTAATATAAGTAATACAGCAAACCGGATAAGTAAATAAAACAGATAGGAGGTCTCGTATGTATTTAAACTATATACTTACTTAGATGATAGTTACTTACTCATAATGATCATCGTTTTTATTATATTTCTATTTATAACAATCATAGTTTTTGCTGTATTCATTCGGAAATACCAAATTGATTGTAATGTTCTTTTTTGCATAGAGAAGTATAAAAAAATATATATGTAATGATATTATAATAAATAAATAGGTAGGTATTTACTTTTTAAATTGACGTACATTGCTGAGGTATTTTATGGCAAACATAAATAAATAATGTTATGTATTTCCTTAAATTACACGGGGTCTGTCAGCTCATAGAAATCTATATACAGGGTGTAAGGCCAGTCCTCCGCAAACTCACAGGGTGCATTCAGCTCCTCATTTGTAATCATATTCCACTGGAAATTTTCTCAGGAAAATTTTTCATTTTTTCAATTTTTTTTTCAGTTACATTTTCATTATTTCAATGTAAAATTGCATTGTGTGCTTCCAGCACTCCATTTATGTAAAAAAAACTGCAAAAAAACAGCAAAAAAAACCAGCAATGGATGTTGAAATACTCTAACCAACGACGCGTGAAATCAGCTGTTCACTTTCTGTCTAGCTACAGAGTTCATCGAACTCACCGCATACCTATTACCTACCCCTCCCAACCAGTAATAGACGCTCCAATTTGTGCACAAAAACACAAACAAATCAGGTTTATTGGATTCCCTTAACATTCCTGAAAAAAAATCATGTACTGGTCATCTTAGTATGACATACTGAATTCACCCTAATAAAAAATGTTTGTTGGTAGCTAGGTTTTCAGGTGCATCCGGTTAGACTGGACCAACATAGTTAGAAAAAGGCTTGGCAGATGATGCTATTTTTTGTTTTAAAATGTTTGTAATAGTCCGAATAAGATTTTTAGGGGAAAAAATTGGAAATGTTGGGCAGAAAATTGGAAAATTCGGGAAAAACTGAACATGTTTTTTTCTGTGAGAATTGAAATTTGAACAGGGCAACGTCTGTCGGGTCACCTGGTTGATAAAAAATATAAACTACACTATTTTATTCGCACTCAGCGTATAACTTTTATCTAATGACCCCATTGTAATACATGTCCATAGTTGAGATGCACGTGCATGTTGTTAGCACGTAGTGATTGCGGATGCGATCGATACAATCACACTTCCTTTTTTAACACTTTGAGCGGAGCGACGTTATAATACGTAAAATTTGATAAACGCTATTTGACACAACGTTTAATCACGTCAGCAAAAAATATGTCTTTCTTTAAAGAACGTGTATAAACGGCTGCGGCCTATACCAATTCCTTCAAGCTACGTCATCGCGCCGTATCACTTTAAATTTTCGGACTGCTAGCGCCACTCCACGTTAGTTTTGTTGTACACTTTTTAAGGCTAGTCACACACATCCATACTAATATTATAAATTCGAAAGTAACTCTGTCTGTCTGTCTGTCTGTCTGTCTGTTACCTTTTCACGCCTAAACCACTGAACGGATTTCAATAAAATTTGGCAAGGCTATAGATGGTATCCTGGGGACGGACATAGGCTACTTTTTTTTTCAAAAATAATACTACAGGGGGTGATATAGGGGATGAAAGTTTGTATGGGAAACTCAGTATTTCTTAAGGGATGTGAAAATTAAAATGTATGCTTTTGATAAGAAATAAAGAAATATGCGGTTCAGCGTTTTTGAAAAATCATCCCCTAAGGGGGTAAAATAGGGGTTGTTTTTAAAATTTACAAAACCGCATGGATTTCGACAAAATTTGGCAAGGCTTTATATAGCATCCTGGGGAAGCCCATCAGATACTATTTTTTTCAAAAATAATACTACAGGGGGTGATATAGGGGATGAAAGTTTGTAAGGGAAACCCAGTATTTCTTAAGTTAGGGATAACAAATTTATGCGATTGGTAGGAAATGAAGAAATATGCGGTTCAGCGTTTTTGAAAAATCATCCCCTAAGGTCGTAAAATAGGGGTTGATTTTAAAATTTACAAAACTGTACGGATTTCGATAAAATTTGGCAAGGCTTTATATAGCATCCTGGGGAAGGACACAGGCTACTTTTGATCTTAAAAAATAATCCCACAGGGGGCGATATAGGGGATGAAAGTTTGTATGAGAAACTCAGTATTTCTTAAGTTAGGGATGTGAAAATTAAAATGTATGCTTTTGATAGGAAATAAAGAAATATGCGGTTCAGCGTTTTTTGAAAAATCGTCCCCTAAGGTGGTAACATAGGGGTTGATTTTAAAATTTACAAAACTGCACGGATTTCGATAAAATTTGGCAAGGCTATACATAGATAGCATCCTGGGAAAGGACATGAAAGGGCTACTTTTTGTCATAAAACATAATCCTACAAGGGGTGATCAAAGGGATGAAAGTTTGTATGGGAAACCCAGCATTTCTTAAGTTAGGGATATGCCCTATGTTTTCCACATGAACATTCCCATAATTAACAAAATAATTCCCATATTTTCCGACATCCACGCGGGCGAAGCCGCGGGCAAAAGCTAGTACATTATAATTACGCGTACATTCGCAACGTCGACGTGTAGTAACGGTTGTGTCACATTTCATATTATCTTTGCTTGTATGAAAACCCAGAACGTCACTAATCGTCATATATTTTGTATGAGAAAATAGTGTGCCGCGCAACAAACATTTGAATACCCAGATGCTCAGCTGAAAGTGTTAACAGATCGCATTAGTTTTGATCTAGCCGTACATACATTGTATCCATTTTATTACCCTTAGCATTATCATATCATATCATATCTTGAGGGCAGTAACTTTTATTTTTAACAAATCTGTAGGCGTATGAACGCAGAGCAGGTGGCGTTCTCTGCCGCGGGGTGGGTTGTTCGAAAGAGATACTGTGGCCCTGGCACGGGCAACTGAAGGAACACGGGTGGGTTTTACTAAGTAAAAGTCCCGCTCCGCCAGAGAAAAACAACCCCACAAAAAAAAAAGGTGGCGTTCTCTAATTTCTGCCTACCCCCATGAGAAGGAGGCGTGAGTTATGTATGTAGGTATGTAGTGAATAGTGAAAATGTAGCTCGTAGCATTGACTACGAAGTGCGTAGCGCAACATGGCCACGATACAAGATAATTATTTTCTAATAAAATAGATAGTCTCTAAAGGTTGAAGGCTTCTTTTATGTCACGTGCGATTCGCGTCGCGTCGCGTCGCGTGTCGCGCCTGTTTGAAGGAGCCTTTATGATCTTTAGAGATTTATCTAAATATTTTAATACATTTTGAATTAATTTTAAGTCGCTGTGTTATCATGCCCTAGCTTATAAATAATGATAGTGACGAGGTGGAGGATGCACAGTATTTCAATTAAAACTAGTGGTGAAAGAAGTATTCTTTATTGCCTTGATAAAATAATGATTTAAGTATATTAATTAGAATTACTAACGTCAGTGATACTGTTTCTATTTTTATTATTGGAAGTCGATGACAGTTGCGTTTCTAGTTTCTCTTTTAAGTTCTGGTAGGAGTGGTAGGTACCTACTTAGTAATATGTAGTGTTATATCGGTTCCACTTTCTAAAGTCGTCTCGTGTGAGTTGAGTATATATAGTTCCATTGATAATAAATCTAGCCTACATTAGCTAACTAAGGTATACGGTAAAACAAAAGAGCAAATAGAGATGTGCCGAAAAAACCCTCTATACCTTCCGCCAGTTAACCGTGCAATAAAAGTTGTTGACGCCTTCTATACGTTGGAATACATTGTCCAATATTTCAAAACGATACGAAAAAATGTTAAGGTAGTGTCGCTATCACGATCAAAACCAACGTATCGCGGTAAGAGGCGTCCTTGACGCGTACACGTATTTAACATGATTTTTTTGTTTTTTGCATTTCAGTTTCGAGACTTTTTAGTACAAGTGGGGTTAATGACTTTTATTGTACTCTTATCTGGCGTAAGGTATAGGGTCCGACCGCGAACATTTTTCGGACTTTTTTTTTTTTAATACACTAAACATGAATGGTATAGGATTTAATTTAGCTAATATGCTCGGACTTTTAATAGCTGCAGTACAATTACAGTTATTTAAAAAACTTTTTTCTTAACTGTCAATTGTTAAAACTGTCTGTTGTTAAAAAATGTTCCCATTTGATAGCGAAATGACGAAATTACAGTAGAAGTGTAATTTAACTCAGCTAATATTAAAAGTCCGACTACAGTTTATGGAAATTTATAGTCATTCACGTAGTTGTTTTATCACCCTAATCTTAGTGAAGTTTACTGGGAGGATGCATATCCGGTACGGCCTACAAATCCTTCCGTATCCTAAGGGCATGTCTTCCCTACCTCGCCCGTTACTCCTTGATATGCAATGGTCTCCGCAGCCCCATGAAACATGAGGCTCCAGGTGATAGTGGAAATCTTTGGGTTCTTTGAGTAATCGAGTCTAGATAAACCACGCTGGGGTCTGTGCATTTCATTCATTCATGAAGTTTCAATTTACTGGGAATTAGGTAAAAGTGATAGAGGAATTACGAGGTGCACTATACTTACGTATCTTGATATAGTCTAGCTAGGGCCCACTTGCACCACAAATCACTAAATGCATTTAACGCTAAACTCTTAAGACTTCATTTTAATAAGATTGGCGGAAATAAAAAAATCTGCCTAGCCTTTTTCCAAATATGTTAGGGTCGGCTTCCAGTCTAACCGGACGCAGCTAAATACCAGTATTTTACATGAAATTACCGCGTATCAGACCTCCACAACCCAGTTACTGGGTTACACGGTACCACTTGGTAAAGCTGGTTGTCAGACATTTGGGCTTCTGGCTACCCGTAACGACTGTCAAAGATCTACGAATGACAGCCGGGACCAACGGCTTAACGTGCTTTCCGAGGCACGGAAGGATCTCGATATGTAATGGATGGTGATCCACGAACCGACCACAGCAAGCGTAGCTTAACCTTCGAACGACTCGTGCGGCTGTTATCATTTAGCCAGGAGACTCTCGATTGACAGAAAATAGAATGACGTTTTAAATTCGTTTGGTGCTAAATGCAATTAGTGGCGTGTGGTGCAAGTGGACCTTAGTCCTAAGTATTTATTTTTATAGCTTTTCCACACCTTCCTCTCTAGGAATCCAGTTAAGGAGACTTGCCCCACATTTTATACTTCCGATTTAAGAATATTGCTCAAGACAATTTGCAATTTTATCCGATTTGACACGATAATTAGTGTGGAAACGGAAGGTGTACTTAGAGCTCGTTTGAAATTGTGCAAGATAGAGTGACAGGATTTAGATCTCACGGAAATAACATTTACGTGAAAAGTGACAGAAATAAGTAGTAATGTTCCAATTTGTATCTACAGAGAAGTAATAACCGCACGATCGGCGATCCTTACATATTATTTGAATACATTACCAGTCGACATTATCGCCTTACCTTATTTAGGATGCCCAGCTTCTTGGCTGGAGCCTGTCCTTTTGACTCGATGATTGAGCCGAAGTTGAATAATATTAATTTGAATAAATAACAACTTATACCCAATTAATTAATAAAATAAAAATGAAATTCTTCACGAATTACATTTTTATTTTATTAGGTACGGTATAAGTCATTATTTATGAACACACATTTTAATTATTAATAAACATTGAACACTTTTGCTTTCGCCAACCAGATAATCTGTGCTTTGCTAAGAAAGGCTACCTACTGAAATATTGCAGGAACTAACTTTTCAGCGTTGTCAGTGGCGTAACTATACCGTTCGAGGCCCGTGGCAAATTCATGGGTTTTTTACTAAATGGGTAATAATAAATGTTGGGAGATGGGATTCTCCTCCGACCGGGGGCCCGTTCCGGCTGGGGGCCCGTGGCATTTTGCCGACTTGCCACCCTGTAGTTACGCCACTGAGCGTTGTAGCCAGTGGCCAGAGTAATCCCGGAGCCAGGCCAGAGCAATTTCAGTATTTACGTTATCAAACGTTTCCAGAGGTTATATATGGCTGGCTAGGTTAACTTCCGTGGTACTATAATGTAACAATTTCAATGAATTTTAAATGCGTAATTGTGGAAAGATATTGTTGCTACGTGTTTTATAGTCTCTTCCTTAATGGCGACCTTAATACATACAGCAGGAATGGCGAACCAAGCACGCGTACAATTGATGGCACGTAAAAGAATATTTGGGCATTTATGTATCTAAAGGCCGATTCCTAGATCTCATTCATGGATCTTTGACAGTCGTCAAGGGTCATCAGAAGGCCGAAAGTCTGACAACCAGACTTAACAAGGTGTATCGATTACCCAGTAACTTGTGGAGGTCAGATAGGCAGTCGATCCATGTAAATTACTGGTATTCAGCTGCATTCGGTTAGACTGTAAGCCGACCGCAACAAAGAGGACCGTTATTGTATCTTTACCAATAATGAAGCAAATACCTCATAGCTTTGCATGCATAGTAGACCCTCCCATATGGAAGTAGCTATCACAGGTAAAAATTAGCTTGCGAATCTATTTTTATTTTATGCCCAGTTTGGCAATAAAAAATAATACCTACCATTGGTAAGAAAAACGATTCGTTTTTGTTGAACAGAAGTCGCAATAATTTGTTATTTAATTTAAATAAAATATAAAACTGTGAATGTTAACAGTACTGTATGATAGATAATAAATGTATTATTGAGAACGTTTACTATAGTTGCAAGTAAAGAGTATTATTGTGAAAGTATTTATATAGTTTTTGTCCAGTAATCACTAAGTCAAGATTGTTTGTTAGCACGTCGTGGCCACATTCAATATTTATTTGGAAAAACGACACGTATAGATGTATATAGAGGTTCGCACTCCCTGATATACAGGGTGTCCAGTAAATAATGGACAACCTTGAAATAGCATATAACCTTATAGCCGTTTTAAAAAAATACAAAACAAAATAGGTACAGCGAATGAGAAAATTTGATGTACTAGGTATAACTTGACCTGCTGCTGTGTGTACAGTGAGTCAATCGTGACTTAGACAGGGTGAAATTTTAATCGTTTTTATCCTACTAAGGAGTCATTGTACTCATCTTTATGAACAACCTTTACTGTGGGACCAAACCTGAAATCGCGAAAAAAAGTTCAGCTGCTCCCTACATTTTGACGAGTCCCACAGTAATTGTTCATAAAGATGAGTACAGTGACTCCTTAACCCCTCAAGTGTCGAATGCACCCCATGTATGCACAAGGAAAAACCTTTAAATAGTGGTATATAATCTTATATCGCATATATATAAACGTAAAAAAACATCATCCGATGGAAAACCAATCATCATCAGTAGTTGTGCACCTATGGAGTTCGCAACTAACCCCGCCTCCTCCCCCAGCGTGTCAAATGCACTCCATGTGTGCATAAGGACAAAACTGTACATAGTAGTTATATAAGCTTATATCACATAGATATAAACGTAAAAAAACATCATCCGATGGAAAACCAATCATCATCAGTAGTTGTGCACCTATGGAGTTCGCAACTAACCCCGCCTCCTCCCCCAGCGTGTCAAATGCACTCCATGTGTGCATAAGGACAAAACTGTACATAGTAGTTATATAAGCTTATATCACATAGATATAAACGTAAAAAAACATCATCCGATGGAAAACCAATCATCATCAGTAGTTGTGCACCTATGGAGTTCGCAACTAACCCCGCCTCCTCCCCCAGCGTGTCAAATGCACTCCATGTGTGCATAAGGACAAAACTGTACATAGTAGTTATATAAGCTTATATCACATATATATAAACGTAAAAAAACATCATCCGATGGAAAACCAATCATCATCAGTAGTTGTGCACCTATGGAGTTCGCAACTAACCCCGCCTCCTCCCCCAGCGTGTCAAATGCACTCCATGTGTGCATAAGGACAAAACTGTACATAGTAGTTATATAAGCTTATATCACATAGATATAAACGTAAAAATACATCATCCTAAACGTAAAAAAACATCTTCCGTTGAAAAACATATCATCATCAGTAGTTGTGAACCTATAGGGTTCGCAACTACCCCCCCACCCCCCCACCGCTGGGGTTTTGGGTCTACAAATAGCCCAAACTCAGACACGTGAGGCGTTAAGAGGATAAAAACGATTAAAATTTCAACCTGTATAGGGAACGATTGACTCATTTTACACACAGCAGCAGGTCAAGATGTCATTACATTTTAAACTTAACCACCAACATTTTAAGGTTTATAATCATTTGAAAAAAAAATACAGTTTGGTATAACTTGATGTGCTGTTGTCTGTACTAAGTCTAGGATCGGACTAGAAAATCATACAGATACAAAAAGTACCGATACATTTTACCTACCTACTACAAGCATTAATGCAGCTGCATTTAATTAATTGCAATCAATAGAAGTGTCTATAAGTATTATATTGTTTAAACGTTACAGTAACTAAACTCATATTGCGATTGACAGGACGTTGCGAAATTCGATATGAAGAGAACTGGGCCGCCAATGCGTCAAATGGACCGATTTTCTGAATAACTGAAGAACAATAATTCCCGTTATTAAAAACTCTCAGTCTTGTAGCAGCTCTCATCTTAGCGACAATCTTTAATGTCAAAAACGTGTCAAAAATGTAGGGAAATTATATAATTCCAAGTCCAATCATATAATTTACTTTAGGGTCCATGAAGTAGGTATGTATTGCATTTTTTCGTTTATGGTTTTTGTTGCCTGTCAATAAATAAGGAACTTCATTGACGTGCTGATGTCAAAAGTAAAATAAATGGTTGAAAGAGTTCTCGAGATTATTTTTGACAAACATAAAAAAAAAACAAAAAAATCAAATCATCAATCGATGATTAGACTGTGAACATTCCGTGCGTTTCATCAAAAAGTTCCTGTATTGGTAATGTTGGCTTCAGTGTTAAACTTTAACACATGGACCCATTGATGACATCAATGCATGGACCTCATGAAGTCACGGTAGCGAATCGTGTTCTTCCTACAACAGTAGAGCCAACATTACGGCATAGGAACTAATTTATGAAACGCACTCTACAGGAACTGCCGCCGCTCTTATCTGAGAGTTGGATTCTCAGACGACGCGCTGTCAAATTGTTTATGTCATCGGAATGTCATACTGAAGACTACACCTTAGATATAATATACATCTAGATCGAGCCACAGCGTGGCCGGTCATGAGACTCATGAGACAGCAATATAATACTTTTTCTAGGTTATGTGGTATTAGAAATGAGGTTTAACGTAAGAAATCTTCCATATTTTGACCTGAAACCCATGTCAATACATTCGCACAATGCAAAAACTGTCCAAAAAAGTTAAATTAATCGACGTAAGATACATTTTGTAACAGTGAAAGCACTTTGTTTGGCTAACATTTGAAAGTTCGCCAAGCAAAAATACGGCACGCCGTAAGAGATAGAAGATACGATGCTTTGTCTCAATTTTCCTACTAATTTCGTATAGGTACTTATACGTGTCTCACTTACACACTTCACACTGTAATCATGGCAACGTCTAGATGTTTAATGTCATTGGACTACACAATAAGCATTGTGCTCAGTTTGCAATCAAAGCAGCATCTCAAGGCACATCAAGATAAACAAACATAGAAAGCAACTTTCATGACGTACAGTCAACCGCTCGTACATGGTAACAGTTTGACTTTGACAGTGACTGCATTTCGTAGCGGTAAGGTAAATTTTCGTAGTTTTAAGTGTTACTACGTCGTGTGTGGTTGACCATATACCTATTTGTGGGTGACAGTGACAGCACTTTCGCAAAATAAGCATCGAAAAATTCGACGCTAAACTCATCTAAGTTATTGCGTCTGTAAAGCGTATCGTATTTTAGTTCAAGGTGACGACGTTTTTGCGTATCTTTATTATTCAAGCGTTTCACAGTACAATATTGTACAATACAGTCATGTTGTGACACTGATTGTTGATAAAATAATGTTACAAAATGGTAAATGCGTGATCTATCTGCGACGTACACTGGCTTGTTGTTTTCATATTTTACAATAATGCACACTCGAGAAACTAAGGGCGAATTTCACCAATGAAACCAATGACGTTAATATTATCTATTCTGTGCCTTAGAGTAATTATCTCTGTGCCAATGACCGCGATTAGCACTAAAATGGTGTCAATTTTCAATCACATATTTTCTTTTCCCTAGATCGGGCACCTGACACTTTTTTGTATTTGACGCTAAAAAGTAAAACAAAAATTACTCCCATGCACGGAGTAAGTAAAAAAACCGGTGAAGCGCACCGAGGGTTCCGTTCCGATTTCTGAAAAAGTGTGCTATTTAGAGACATCGTTTTATTTTTCCTGTAATCTTTACATAAACTTCTATCACGTAGAATAATTTCAGATTTTTCTCTTTGCAAACTTCGGAGATAAGGGTGGGGGAACGGTATTTTTTTTACATTTTTCAGCACAAGTCGAAAACTATGCGACGTAAAGAAAATAAAAAAATTGTTTGAGAATGTGCAAACGGCGTTCTTTCTTCACATGACCTAGTAGCCCCACTTTGAATTTTTAAGACCCCCTTTTATCCCTGTTGCCTTTCTTATTTGCAAAATAGTTGGGTAAACGTCATCTAAAACTGTTCCAAATTTCAAGTTGATAGCATTAGTAGTTCTTGAGATATCCAGCTGTGACAGACAGACAGACAGACAGAAAGAGTCACACCATAAGGGTTTCTTTTTAACCGACTTCCAAAAGGAGGAGGTTCTCAATTCGTCGGAACCTTTTTTTTTTATTTTTTTTTTTATGTATGTTCCCCGATTACTCGAAAATGGCTAGACCGATTTGGATTTTTCTTTTTTTGTTCGAAAGGGTATACGTCCCAAGTGGTCCCATGATCATCAAGTCAGGATCTGATGATGGGATCCCATGGAAATCGAGGGAAACCCTCAAATTTTATGGGCACACCTATATCGATTTCGGTATTTTTTATAGTAACTCGTGCATTTGCTCTCGGAAAGTACCATTCGATGAGCTGGAACTGATGATGAAGACCACAGAGGGCCATCGGAAATACTCAATTATATCTAAGTATATAACAGGTTGCGATTCGATTACTTTAATATGGTTTATGCTCGTCAAAATAATGGTAATGGTGACTTCACCATGAGCTCCATTTCTCCTGGTTCTTACTAGGAGAACTCCTCAAAAATTAACGGCCCTGCATCGGGAAAAGCAACATTTTGTAAAACGTGATGAGCAGCTGACATTGGGTTATTGTAACTTAGATAAATTACAAACTGAACCACTAAAAAGTGAAAAATAAAAACTTTTTTACAAAAACAAAAGCCGACTTCCAAAAAAAACACTACAAAGTGAAAAATAACTTTAATTTCGGAAGTCGTTGGCAAAAAACTAAAATACAGATCCAAAGACACCGACTTCCGAAATTAAAGTTATTTTTCACTTTGTAGTGTTTTTTTGGAAGTCGGTTTTTGTTTTTGTAAAAAAGTTTTTTACCACTTTGGTACGGAACCCTAATAAATGATTCAAAAGATTACTTATAACTCAGTTTTCTCTAGTCATGGCCTTACCTATCTTCAAGTACTAAGAACACGTTACCTTGCCTAGAACCTGTATAGATAACGCATACTTAGGTTAAAACCTGATATTCCTGCGGGTCAAGAACCGGGCAAAAGCTAGAATTTCTAGTAAGCGTAGCTGTGAGCCCAGCCTCAGTAATTTCTACAACCGGTTAGTTTTACAGCCACCAACTGCTTTTCTATTGAAAATGACTAACAATTAATTTATTGCAGTCTATACTGCGGTTAATTAATGTGAATATCATGAAAGAGTTCTGTGATTAATTGACCGACATACTAGTCACCACACCACATAGTCTAAAACTAATCTCGATCTATCTAAGTATCTAAAATAAAGTAAAAAAAAAAAGCTGTCATTCGTGGATCTTTGACAGTCGTTACGGGTCGTCAGAAGCCCGAAAGTCTGACTACCAGTCTTACCAAGGGGTATCGTATTACCCAGTTACTCGGTTGTGGAGATGAGATAGGCAGTCACTCCATATAAATACTGGTATTCAGCTGCATCCGGTTAGACTGGAAGCTGACCCCGACATCGTTGGGAAAAGGCTAGGCATACATAGTCATAAACTTCTATCACGTAGAATAATTTCAGATTTGTCTCTTTGCAAACTTCGGAGATGGGGGGGGGGGACGGTGCTTTTTTTACATTTTTGATGAAAAGTCGAAAACTGTGCGGCCTAAAAAAAAAATAAAAAATGTTTGATAATGTGCAAACAGCGCTCTTTTATATGATACCCCACATGCCCTAGTAGTCCCACTTTGAATTTTTAAGACCCTGTTGCCTGTAAGACCCTGTTAGTCGCTGTTGCAAAAAAAATACATATACTTATTTTTATTTCTTATTTGCAAAATAGTTGGGTAAACGTCGTCTAAATCTATTCCAAATTTCAAGTTGATAGCATTAGTAGTTCTTGAGGTATCCAGCTGTGACAGACAGACAGACAGACTGAGTCACACAATAAGGGTTCCTTTTTTTAAATTTTGGACCCTAAAAATTACGTTTAGGTGCGAAACCATTTTATTTCCCGTCTGTACTTAAAGTATAGTATAGGTACTTTTAGGTAGGACCCTAAATAAATTGGAAGGAGAATGATGTCGCCTTACCTACTGACGTCCTTTGTTTAGTTCCATTTAGATCCAAACCACAATGATGTCATTCGAAACAAATTCATTGTTGGCCCTTTTAATATAAATAATATTCTATGTAATACACATCTTGTTTATTTGTATTCGTTGTAGTATTTCTTACACAAATATCCGTATTGTTTTGCTCAATAGTTGGCATTTGTATTATTATTTTTTTTTTAACAAGACAGCACACTTGGTATTGATTTACAAATAGTATAGGTATTATTGTTTGTGGACACTGTATTGTTATTGTGATAACAATGTTTTTGCAGTGTTTTTTCCTGTTTAATTAATTTTATAACGGAGGTACATCTGTTTCAATATACGGGTGTACACACACGGAGTATTTATCTTGAATATACAAGTACAGCGCTTGCAAACAAAGACACACACATAACTTCTCGCCTGTGATTCTGGAAGGGTTAGGCAGAGGTGTAGGTACCCAATTACCTATACACAAACATAGAGCCTATTGTCACCAAGCAGGCACACATCCAGACTCCGGACTGAGAAATTCCTTATGGAAAAACCCAATAATACAGTTGTACTTTCCAACCCGGGAATCGATCCCAGGACCTCATGCTTAGCAGTAGCACTTGCGGCTCTAGACCAACGACGCAGTCCAAACAAAGAATTAGATCTTGGTATGTAAACACTTTTATCACAAAAATGGATATAAAGAGTCATGTCTTGTTTCTTTCCATAATGGGGTGATCGGAATGCCAGGTGCTGTGTGTATAAAAATAAGCATTTGATATCGTTTGTGGAATGTGTCTAGGTGTTGGGACGTGTCGAGTCAACTATTACTGGGAAACTATGGTTAGTCAGCCAATCTTGAGCGTATTATGCTGACGTATTTGTAAGTAGTAAGGTGTACTTATGTAATGAGAAACGTAGCTCGTGGGACTAGTTTGAAGTGGCCGTGGGCCAAGCTGCCCCCTAAAAGCTCCCGCAGACACGCGCGACGGGATAGCGCGACGGGACAGCGCGACGGGACAGCGCGACGCGACTAAAGTATAAACGCTAGATCCTACTTCCTTGCAGTCATAAACTTCTTAAATTTTATTATCAACAACATGTTTTAAAGTAAAATTAACTACAGATTTTGGATACTATTTTGGCATTCCAAAATAATAAGCTAGTAAGTAGGTACATATAGCTAAAATCTATAGTCCCGCCAAAAACATTTTCATGTAAAATGTTGCCAAGACGAGACCACATATAGCTCGCACTGACAAAAATCTATCAGATCTCATGTAGAGCCAAGCTTCTAACTCTACACGACCTAACTCTCCAAGCCATAAATAACTTCACAAACTCTACACCTTAGTCCAAATATGAGGCTTGGCCGTTTCGCTACCATCACCAAATTTCAGCTTTCTAGGGCTTCAGAAAGTATCCTAAGAATTTTTATGATCATCAGTGAGTCAGTGAGTCAGTGACGAAATCGGGGTATTTTAGATATCAATAAAATCTAAAGTATAAGAGCTATGAAATTGAAACTTTATAGGTTTAATAAGTCAACCACTGACATCATTTTGGCGAAAATTTTGTGTATCTGGTATAATCCAAACCCAAGTTAAGAAGATTCAAAAGTACGACGAAGTGCTTCGAGAAAAGGTAGTTATTGCCCTTGCGCTTCGCTTGGCTCGTCTTGGCGGCGACACTTCCGTGCCCCCAGATGTTTTTATAACATGTCAAAATTTTCAAAAATTCCTCAAAAACATAAAATGAATTATTTAACATAATGACCGGACTCAGAGTTTATTCATTGTTGAGAAGTTCTACGGGGAACTGTATGCATCTCAATCTGTAGAACCAGTTCCTCGCGAAGACAATGCTAGAGCACCACCTATTGAAGATCAAAACTCGGAAATCCTACCACTTATTGTACCATGAGAGGAGAGAGGGGTCTACAGCAAGCACTAAGAATTCTATGGACCCATTAATTTTACTAACTTCGATGACGTCTACATTAAAATGTTTCGTTTTCAAGATATCTAATAGTTATCAATCCTGGTGCATCAAACCGTTTTATGTCCGTCGATTCTTTACCTAATGTGGTAAGTAGGTATAAATGTTTATAAATTATTGCTATTTTTCCATAGTAACACTGGTTTTTTGATTGGCTGGTGACACACGAAAAAGAAGAGAATTACTGATCAGTTTGTATATTAAATTTTTAAAGCGGTTACCAACAAGCAACAGGATTTTAAACTGATTTGGCATTTATATATTAGGAAGAGTTATTAAATTAATATGATCTGATAAAAATAACAAAATAAATGAAGATTTATGAAGAAGATCAAAATAAATTGAATTTATTCGGAAAAATTTATGCAGATGCACAGAATACAAGTTTAAAAGCTGATTTTATTGTAATAAAAATAAACGTCAAAACATCCGCTTATAATTTTTGAATCAAAACATGGTAGGTATTTTTTTATCGCTATTTTTATTATTTATCTGAATCCTCGAAATAAAAACATCATAAGTACCTACTAATACCTAATTATTAGTTATTGTTACAATTTTGTAATTTTGCTCTGTTCCTTTTGTAGTTTTTGACCCATCCCGTTGTACGATGCAAGGTTACCTGGTTTTAGATGTAGTCAATATAAAATCATATCCGACGTTACTCAAGAAAAACAAGTGATACACATTAATTTCTGACAAAGAAGAAATGATCTGTTTGTTATAAAATTTACCTTCACTGCTACTTTTTAAACACGGTAATTTTGGTAATACCTAGGTATGTTGGCAATGAATATAAGGAGATGACTCTTAGGTAAATGTCAACCATTTGTTTTTGCAGAAATCTACTATTTTTGTCAAAAGACCTGCTCAAAATTTGGAAAGATTTGTAGCTCTGATTTAAAAAACATTAATTACAATTGTCATTTTATGATTGATTAATATGTATTGAAAAGTGTTAGAAAGAAGATAATAATAATAAAAAAAATCGTGTAAGTATTTTTTTTTTAATTTTCCAAGTTACCGCAGATGTCTTCAAAAAAATATTAAATGTCAAATTACTCGAAAATGGTTGACATTTGCAATTTTGCCTATGGGTCATAAAGGTTTATTTGGTTGCAAATTACCTGGCCCAACCCCTGATATATTACCAATAACCCTGTTTAAAGAAGAAATGACAATATATTGCAGGCATTGATATAAAAACTGTAATATTAAGTCAATGATTGCAGGTATTTTTTTTTTCAATTTAAATGGAAACGCACGGATATGGAAACGCCAACATTATATTAACTTTACATTTTAATTAATAAAAGTTCTAGCTACAGAACGAAGAACTTATTTCTTCGTTCTGTAGTTTCAATCTACCCCTATGAGAAGTAGGCTAAATGTAAACATGTTGGTATAAATTCTTAAGACACTAAACCTGCCTAATACAAAAGTTAATTGCGATAAATACTTGTGTGAAATGCTTTATCAATAGGTTTTCGTAATATTGTCGTGTTAGATTGCGAGTTCGCGGCCGAAGACACTCATTGTGGAAACTGACAGAACTTGAGAAATGTTTGTATTTGTATGTTTGTATGGTGTTACTCAAAAACTGCTTGCAACCTCTCGTTGCAATGAACCTTCAGCAATCGTTGATCAAATAATAAATAGAAATAAATCATTACAAACTATCTGACCATGATTTCTTTCGACACACACAAATTATGACGATCGTCAATTAAAATCTCTTTGAATACTTATGTAATAAAAAAATATGTTTATGTACTTTTTATACAATATAATGGTACTAGGGTTTTTTAAAAGAAGTTACCTACTTACCTCATTAAACTTTTTATGAAAAATAAAACACTCATTGTATCAATATCAATACATGATTACCTACATAAAAAGTTTTTTAAGCCCAGGTACGCACGGGTGCTTTTTTCCGCGGCGATTTTTTTTCGCGCACGCGATTTTCAACACACATGCTTAGCGCAGAGAGTTTAAAATTCAATAGTTTGTTTTTTTGACGCGCTGGGATGGACTGTTGGATTCTCTGAAAATCAAGTGTGCGATAAAATCCCGCCGCGATATTTTTACGTCCGTGCGCACGTGGCCTAAATCAAGTCATCAATTTTTATGATTATCATTTAATAGGAAGTGCGTTCATAGGCTCATTAATAAAGCTAGTCTATGTATTTCAAGGTAAATATAGTAACATGTAATTTAGCCTGTTTACTGACGAATAAATTCAGCAGGTAGGTAAAGCTAAATTCTTAATAAAAACAAAAGGTGCGAGACTTTTTACTCTGTTCATCTCTTGTTACCTAGTCTATTAAAATAAATGATACTGCAATGTTACATTTAAGTTGAGCGTCCACTGGTCTGCGCCGGCCGCAACGCACGCACGGCACGCAACGGATTTTGGTTTGTTTGTATGAAGAAATGAAAATGCGCCGGTAGGAGGTACCGGTAGAAGACGCAGTGCTATATGAATTCATACAAAGCAAACCGAAATTCGTTGCGTGCCGTGCGGGCGTTGCGGCCGGCGCGGACCAGTGGACGCTCACCTCTAATAGACTATTAATTATACTATACCTACATTAAATAAAAGTAATTTTCTTAATTTATCCCTTATTCATCGATAAGAAAGGTAAGGTTTAGGTATAATTTTATTTTATAACGACACGTCGGTATTCCAAAACACTGAATTGAAATGAAATCTACATACCGAGACTCCTCCGTGCCTCGGAAAGCACGTTAAGCCGTTGGTCCCGGCTGTCATTCGTGGATCTTTGACAGTCGTTACGGGTCGTCAGAAGCCCGAAAGTCTGACAACCAGTCTTACCAAGAGGTATCGTATTACCCAGTTACTGGGTTGTGGAGGTCAGATAGGCAGTCGCTCCATGTAAAATACTGGTATTCAGCTGCATCCGGTTAGACTGGAAGCCGACCCCAACATAGTTGGGAAAAGGCTAGGCAGATTGATTGAAATGAAATCTTCTAAATATGAATCCACATACAATTTTTTAAGTAAATACACACAGGTAACGTAATAAATAAATATACAATATAATAAATATATTGCTCAAACTCAAGCATGAATGAACAAACAAAGTTGACAGATTTCGCAATTAGCACTAATCTTTTCAACGTTCGAGTCTATTTTTAAATCAAGATCATTAGCATCGTTCTAGAATACTGCCGTCATAATGAAAAAAGGCACAACTAACATTTTTGTCAAAATTCTATAAAAAATTGAGTAGATGTGCCTTTTTTTCTGATTCTAAATATGTATATAACTCAATTTTGACAAAAATGTTAGTTGTGCCTTTTTTAATTATGACGGCAGAATACGTAAGTGTTGCACTTTCACTCCCCTGTTGACTTGAAAATGACAAGGACAAAATAAATATTCTACATACAATAAACCAGCTTTTGCCCGCAGCTTCGCTCGCACAAAAGGTCGGGAATTCTCCCACGCGAACGTACTACCGGCATCAAAATCCTATATCCTAAAACAGGTCATGGCCTACCTAACTGCCAAACTTCATCGAAATATGTTCAGCCGTTAAGGCGTGAAAAGGACAGAGTTACTTTCGCATTTATAATTTAAACATGGATAAGAAGTATGAATGGAATGGATCCCAGCAACCTCTTAAAGTGTCATTGCACTCATCATTATGAACAACTTTTACTATGGAACCAAACCTGAAATCGCCAAAAAAAAAATTCAGCTGTTCAGTACATTTATCTACATTAAACTCGTCAAAATGTAGGGAGCAGCTGATTTTTTTTCGCGATTTCAGGATTGGTCCCATAGTAAAAGTTGTTCATAATGATGAGTACAATGACGCCTTAAGAGGTTGTTGGTGTTTTACCAATAACGCTGTATTAGACTTATAAATTTCAAAAAAGTTGTGATGAAGTAATGAATTAAAATTGAAGAATTGAAGAATTAAAAGTGATGAATTAAAATTAATATCTTGTGTAAAATGCTCACTGGCTGCTAAATCAAGATAGCCATTATTGCAGCTATATCTTTAAAAGTATATTATTGTGAAGCAATTTTTAGCAGTGTAGCGTATCGTGAAATCTATTAGGTACCGACTTGAGTAATGTCAGGCAAGGTTGGAACTTTTACAGTAATTTATCAATGTGCTTAGGTTATGTAATTTTTATATGCAAGTATTATAAAAATGCAAGTCATCAAAGTTCCAAAAGTTTATAGTCAATCCTAATGCCTCTTGGCGAAATCATTACGCACTTGTAGCTTTTCAAGTTTTTTAAATATTGAAACGAACGTTAAAAATACATTAAAATATTTATCAATAAATTGCTAATAGGTACTGCAATAATTGCATATTAACAACTTACAAGCACACAGACCTCGTAGAAAGGATAGTTAGTCCAACTCTTTCTTTCACTTTTCGTAATGTCCCATTACCTAATATCCTAATAAAAATACAACATTGTTGTCTTTTGAGATTAGTCTTATCCTACCTACCAATTTTCTTCTCGTTTTCATTCCGTTAGGGCTAGACCGCACTGCGATAAAAAATCGCGCGATTTTTTTATCGTAATTCTGTAACACATGGTATCTTAAGCATCTGTCGTAGCCGACTAGTTTAAATACATAGTATTTCAGTTAAAAGCCTAGCCTTTTAACTAAACGGCGCCGTCCAACTAGGGGCCTGAATGATATTTACTTATAGGTTAGGTTGGAACTGCGACCAACCACGCGCGAGCCGAGATGGTTGCAGTAACTCGACCAAATGGGTTAGGTTAGGTTAGAACTGTGACCAACCGCATGCGAGCCGAGCGAGCGCTACTTCCAAAGGCTATATGTTAACTAATAATTAAGCTAATTGGCTGCGACATATCTACACGCGCTGTCATTTAAAATTCGCGCTCGTTGCAATTCCGTACACTGGATATAAACCGCGCGGTGAGATTTCGCAGTGCGAGCTAGGCCTTATAAAACTGTAATCTTTGTTACCAAAGTACCTAAGTAAGTTCGAGTGCGAAACGAATTTATTTGTACTGTAATTAGAATTGTTGGCATGTGACCTTGAGGTGTGGTTGTTGCTCTCCGATATAAGGCAATCGTTGCTATGGTTACCACACAATGTTTGGGTGTGTAAGCCGGTTAGCTGGTTAGCATGTATGTACGTACCTACTTTACTAGCTTGTGAAAGCGAGTAATGTTTTACAGAGCTCTGTCTTTGTGAAACGGTAGGTACTGTATGCCCCACGCATATGGGAACTTTTTGACCTTGAGTTAGCCTAGCGTAGAATGGAGTTTCAATAGAATAAGATGGCTGAAATGGCTGAATTGATGATGATGAAGAGGCCAGGTTATGCTGGTTATTATATACCCGTGAGCACGTCACGGGCCTATTGTACATATTTAAACGGCTAATAGTGCGTGAGGAGAGATAGTGGTCATACAAAAACCATCTATAAAAAGCAGCTATAAACGACAGTCAAAAAACGTTTATAAGGTAAGGGAGCAGGTTTAGAAAAAAAGTATTTACTTCTTCATGATTTATTTATTTTATTTATTTATTTTATTATGATGGTTGCAGGCGAGGTATACATATTTACTAACTAGCTGCTGCCCGCGTGAAACTTGTCCCCCGACCCACCCCGTCATATCGCATCGCCTGCCCGCTCTATTACTTCGTTTTTGCTTAGCGTTTTCTCTGAATTTTTCAAATTGCGTTCCTCAAGAATTGGGCTATCAAAATGCAAAAAGATTTTATTCAAATCCGACTGGTAGTTGCAACATACAAAAAAAAAACCAAACTCTTGTATATTAATGTAACCTACATTCGTTGCAAATAAATTATTTAATTTGATTTGTTTTTTTTTTTTATTTGAACTTTATTATTAGTATATTATAGATTCATATAATACACCTAATTCCCCCTCTATGCTCGTGCCTTCTCTGTATGAGAAGACGCCTTTGCCCTACAGTGGGATAATAATAAGCGGGTATTATTATTATTACTATAGATTCCATAGAGGGTCCGCCGGGGGCCGTCCGCCAGGGCAGTGTTTCTCTATGATAGCTTCATATGAAAACTGTTTAAGTAAAGTTAAAGGAAAACATCATGAGGAAAACTACAATAGGCCTAACTCCTCGTATAAGGATCTGAAATCCCACCAACACACAGTGAAGCAAACGTCAATACAGGTTTCCTCATCATCTTCCTGCCCTTATCCCATGTTACTTGGGGTCGGCGCAACACGTTTTCTTCTTCCATTCTCCCCTGTCAATCGTCACGCTATCATTCACTCTCTTTTCTTTCTTTCTCACACAATCCATCCATCTTTTCTTTGGCATACTCTAAAGCACTTTGGGTTACCGGCACGATAGTGGATAAACCATCACAATCGTATTCTTAAGGAGGGTTGGTGACAGCCGTCGCGGGTTGTTTGAAGAAGATACCGCGGCCCTGGCATAGGCAACTGAAGGAACACGGGTGGGTTTTAGTCAGTAAAAGTCTGACACGCCCTTCCGCTCCACCCAGAGCGGGAGCAGTTATTTGGTGATTTCCCACCCTCAAAAAAAAAAAAATATATACCATGTTAAACCAGTATCATACCTAACCTTATCAACATGATAGGAATCCTGTATGTATGAAAATGAGCCTATTTGTCCTGTAAATGTCTGCCTATTATAATTCAAGATAAAATGAATATAAGAACAGTCTAGTAAGAATCTTCAGGTAATTAAATCTACCGTAAAAACAATGAGATTCTCATCGCCATCGTTATGACTACTTTCTTAGATTGTTATCTAGCCAGATTTTTTATTGCCTTTTAAGCTACAACTAAGAGAGCGTAAGAAACGTTACCTTTTGGAATAATTAGGAACCATTACTTGCAAAAAAAAGTAGATAAATGTGGTAAAAGTAGGAAGATGAGCACTACATATTAAAGTGGCTACTAGCTCACCTGACAGACGTTGTCCTTTCCAAATTTCAATAATTCATATAAAACTTCCATAGCTAAGATGTACTTTCAGTTTTCCCGAATTTTCCCGGCAATTTTTCCAATTTTTCTCTTCATAAAAACCTGCCTCGGACTTTTATAGCCGAATTGGTCCAGCCGTTCTCGAGTTTTGCGATTAGCAACATTTTTATTTATATAGATAGATTTAGAGGTATAAAAAGTATGTACGCAAGTTATGTCAATCAACTCAGCCTATCGTAGTCCACTGCTGGACAAAGGGCTCTCCCAGACTGCGCCACAACTGCACCCTGTCCTCCGCCTTCCGCATCCAGTCTGTCCCAGCCACCATTTTACAATTTTTAGGTCGTCAGTCCATCTAGCTGTGGTGCGTCCCACACTACGCTTGCCGATATGCGGTCTCCACTCCAGGGGGCCTACTCCCTAAGCACGAAGCCCGTAGTTTCGGCCTTCGTTATGGGCGTTTCTTACTCCGTATCACCTACGGATGGATGATTGGTTCGGGGCCTGAACGAAGTATGAATGACAACATGATTTGCCAGTTGTGTTTTTGCCCGTCCGAAAAATTTAACTTTTACACTTGTTTTGATGGATCGTAATGTCAGACGGACGGATGAATGGACGGACGGGAAGACGAACGGACTTAGGGACTAGGCCCCCAGGACTCGTCTGCTCTACCGACCATCGGTCCTTCTACAAACATGGCCAGCTTACTCTGCAAGCTATGTCGGTAACTCCGGTTTTTTTCCGGATGTTAAAAAAACCGGATGATAATTGACTAATGGAATCGTATAACATTTATGTAAATGTCTCGTGGCTTGTAGACAAAAAAAAACTTGTAACAATAAAGAAAACAATTAAATGATACGATAAGAGTGATTAATTACATTCAATGACTGTTCAATTGTATTTTATGTAATAAAAAAATATAAGTACTAAGGTACAATAAAAAACAATAGCCCGGTCAGCGACGTGCATTTGTTTTTGCATTCTGAAGATTATGTAAATTAGTAGCCTGCTGATAGTAATTGGCTGGTTACACAGTGCAAGTTGCTGACTAGACAGTAGACGGCTGTGCTCGCACTGTGACAAAGACAAAGACATTCATTCGTCGGATATGGTAGCAACAAAATTGGTATTTATAATAATTGTGTTCAGGACACATCCATGTGTTCAGGAATCAGGATACACGTGTACTCGTATGTCAGTAGCTCGGCTTGCCTTCGCAGTTTTAATTATGAGAGTAGCTGCCTAGTCTCTAAAAAAATGCACTCGGCAACTTACAGGATCGTCTTGCGACTGACTAGCGAGCTACTGCCGAAAGCGTCCGAACGATGCGAGTGATGTGCGAGCTGCTGCCATGTGAGTGATGCTTCTCCATCACTCGGAAGCATGGCGAGGGAGGCAAAAAGGCGAGTGAAAACAAAAAATAAATTGAGGTAACTCAACTGCGAGCTAACGTACCACTCACAAGTGCGAGTATAACTCGTATGATACGTCCACACAGTGCGAGTTACTGCACTGCAGCTACTCGGTAAACTAGTCATCAGGCTGGTATTTGATCACTACAATTTCCAAGATAATATTTGAATATTATGTAAAAGTATCTAGCAAAATAAAAAGTAGCTGTATTGCCTTATGTATTGTTTGTTTCTACGTTTTAAAAACCTAATGATTTTTATTACAATAAAGTGTGCAAAAAAATGTAAGTGTTTTTCATTAGGAGTATAAATAAAGCTGTAGATGGCTAATGTAATCTCTTAGCCTGAAAGGAAAACCTGCAAAAAGTAGTTAAATACCGTACCCTAAAAAGGTTCACATTTATTGCTAATTCTAATGAAGCAATTTTTTGGCTTTTTTGCTTTTGGCATTTTATGGTATATTTTTAATTATAATTTATAGTTGTTATTAACGGGATAAACCTCTTTTAAAGATTATTAAGAGGTATGTTTGAAGATTTTTTGGTGCATTAAAGTATGTTTAAATAAGTTTTGAGTTCCATCACTGTATCTGAAAAGGACTAGAAAATATCACATTTTTTTTATTTGTCAAAATTATGTACGGTTTATTAGATTAGAGCTTTAAAAAACCACCTTTTTGATCGTGTTCGTGAAATCAGGCGCGTTTAGCGATTTTCGGTAGGGCGAAATCTTACGGGTCACTGCAACACCTCGACACCGACATGCTATGCACAGTTTCACGATTAAGTTTTCACTTCTGTCTGCAGTTCCCGTGACTGCATAATTTTTTGCCTAACAGCGATTTTGACCACGTGAGTAAAAATTGAAAGGAATGTACAGTAGCCGGCGATAAATATTGCACATCGACCTTTGGAAAGAGACAATCGGCTAATTTCGGCTTCGTAGAGCGTTATCTCTGTCGCACGAAATACAAACAGTCTGGTATCTATTAGGAGCTGTTAAAACAATTATGAATTGCTTCTTTTGATAATTCTTTTTATTCTTTGTTTAAAATACACCAATTTTTCTATAAGTGATGGCTTTGGTTGGGGTAAAATAAAATAAAAAAAACATGTTCACATTATGTTTACTTACGTATTTAATTATTTTGTATAAACGAAATTGCTTTTTTGGTCTCCCTTTTTTTGGAGTGCTGAACTTAATTTCAGTAGAATGTGTTTCAGTACTGACTTCGTTTAGTATATTGTTCAAAGTTCTTCTTGAAATTCCAGTGGCATTTGCAACTCGCTCTTGAAAAAACTTACATTTTCATCTTAATTTTTTTTAAATCTGTCAGCTTCGGTTACAAAATATTTATAAACATTGTAGATAATTTCGCGTGACTGACCTCGTAAAGGTTTCCCTCTTTTTCCTAAAGATGCCATAGTACAGTACAACTTTAAATTATTTTTTGGGGGTGTTAACAACTCTAAATATATATTTTGAACAACGACTGACTAAACGTCACATTGGTAGTGTGCGACAGAGATAACGCTCTACGAAGCCGAAATTAGCCGATTGTCTCTTTCCAAAGGTCGATGTGCAATATTTATCGCCGGCTACTGTACCTACATACATTCATATTCATACGTCACTACTTTTTTCCGTCCTAGAACAACACGCTCTACACTTCGTCTTATTCATACTCTTAGTAATTTCATCTTGATAAGACCCCATTATGGCTTAAAATAGAGAAAAGGTAGATAAGTACAAGTAAGTAGAGGTACATACCATTAAACTGTACCGTAGTACATTTGGTACTTACCAGTTTGGTGTCACGGTATGCGCCGCGACCACAAACAATTGTGGTCCGTTGATGACTTAGCGTTACGTACTTGGTACTTATTTGACCTCGGCAAATAAGAAGCGAAACCCGTGCAGTTTTTGTTGTATCTGTGGTACTTACTCGTCTTTACAGATTTTTTTGATTAAGTAACTACTTACTCGTCTTTACAGAATTTTTTTAAAAGGAAATATTGTTTTGTAGCGGGTATTAATCTTTTTCGCTGATGTAAGTGCGGAAGTTTTAATTTAATTAAATACCTATTCAATGCTAAGATATTTTATAAAAACATCTATTTCGATCGTCAATTTTTTAAAATTATAAAGGCTGCATAATATAATAACAATTGACTGACTATTTCATTTGACTATTACTGTCTTGTAAAAGCGACTGAAACGTCTCTCACTGGCTCAGTAACAGATAAAAAAAACAATAATATTTACAAAATCAATAATAACTACGCACAATATATAACCTAAATAATGACATGCATAATCATTAAGTCATCCAATGGACATCGATAACGAATGTATAAAAAAACATAAATACCGCGATATCCATACTACCATAGTTATAAATGCAAAAGTAACTTTGTCTGTCTGTCGGTTTGTCTAACTGTCTGTCTGTTACCTTTTTATTTTCATGCCTAAATGGCTGAACGAATTTTCTTGAAATTTGGCAAAAGGACCATGACCTGGGTTAGGACGTAGGATACTTATTATCCCAATAGTAGGTTCCCGTGGGATAATTTCCAACTTCCATGCGGTCGAAGGCGCGGGCAAAAGCTAGTCGTACATACTTTCGTGAACAAGTCGCCTTGAACCGGTCGGTAGGTACATGACATAAATAAACTACCTACACTGCAAGTGAAAGTAGAAGCTTCAATGGCAATGATCTCGCCTGCATCTCAAGATCACTATCACAGGAAAGTACCTACTACCTACATACATCGGAATATTGTCGCAACCAACTCACCTTTAGCCTTTGATTGAAGCTTTATAGCTTTTTAAGTATCAGTTTAATTTTATAAATGAATTTTTATTGAACTTTTTAATCGACGAAATTTTTTTTTTTAATTTATGACCAGTGACTCGGTGTGTAAGTGAAATGGCGTTATGGCTGTCTAGTTTGTCGCACGAGATAGAAGATTCTCACGCGCACCGGAATTATGTCGTAAAAGTGCAAATAAAATCGTATAAAATTAGAAATTAACTATTTAATAAAAAGTAATCACTGGATGCAGTTTGGAATTTGACATTTCATGGTATATTTTTAATTATAATTGCTAATGAAGGGATAAACAGCTTTTAAAGATTATTAGGAGGTATGTTTAAAGATTTTTTTGATGCATTAAAGTATGTTTAATTATGTTTTGGCTTCCATCACTGTATGCGAAAAGGACTTGAAAATATCATATTTTTTTTACATGTCAAAATTATTTACGGTTTATGAGATACACAGCTTTAAAAAACCACTTTTTTGATCGTTCTCAGCATTACTGGGGTAGTTTTTGAGTTAGCTTCAATATACGTATTTTCCCCCACTTTTTATGTGGATGATGTTCTAATTTTTTGCAGGTACTGGTATTAAAATTTGTGTGGGGTAGGTACAGTCAGCAACAAAAGTCGATTAACACTTCAGTTTTCTTTAAAATAATTTTTGTAGTTACAAGCGAATAAAAAATATGGACAGTTGTTAAATTCCGATGATAAAAACTCTTAGCTATTACATATAATACTAAAAAGTAGTGTATTAATAATTTAGGGTCTATTAATTGCACATGTAAAATTAATAGTGTTAATCTACTTCTGTTGCTGACCGTACCACAGCTAAAAATTGAAAAATAAGCACTTTTTTACAAAAAATACAACCGACTTCCAAAAAACAACAGTACAAAGTGAAAAATAACTTTAATTTCGGAAGTCTGTGGCAAAAAACTTACTTATTTATAAAAATAAATTAAAATAAACTTAACGTTTATGTATTTGAAGAAAACAAAAACGCTGCAAATTCCTGGACTATTATTTTTTTTTCGGAAAAGCAAAGGCATCAAGCTCATACGGCCTCGTCGGTTTTCGTAATTTTATTTAATAATCATAACTGCATAATAAATGCGTATTCCTTTTTCAAAAAGATGTATAATGCTTTATATACAAACTCAATGGTGTAAACACAGATGTAGTTCAGTATAAATTTCAGTAAGTATTCCAAATTTAAATTACATTCTCCACCTAGAGGATGAATGACATTCAGTAAAATTTCTTTCCCTGTTTTTATTAACAGATTAAAAATGACTATTGTTATGTTCCGCGTATGGTCCGCGTTTTTGTTTTCTACAAATACATAAACGTTAAGTTTATTTTAATTTATTTTTATAAATAAGTTAATGTTCTAAAAAGATAAATGCTAAGATAAATGCTTATCTCATATTATTATTGTGTTAATTTTTTCGCAAATGGTACGAAAAGTAGAGTATTTTCCTCAGTGATAAAGCTGTCTTAGTCTTGGGTGAACTTAAATCCCTCGCTACACTCAGGACTCGTCTTAAATCCCTCGCTTCGCTCGTGATTTAAGTTTTTAACACCCTCGCTACGCTCGGGAGTAAACCTCGAGTCCTTCGTTACGCTCGCGATATAAATCGTCACCCGCGACAGAAGACACTGCTTTATCCCCTTGGTTAATAATCTACTATTTACTTTGTAGTGTTGTTTTTGGAAGTCAGTTGTATTTTTTTTGGAAAAAGTTTTTTATTAAGTAGGTCTGTAGACCTTTATCGCCATCATTATTTTGTCCGGAGTGTGTTTTTGGGTCTGCAACCAAAATTGCATCGGTATGCAATCTTGGCCCAAAACAATTATGGTTTTTTTTAAAGTATCAAAATTGTGCGCGTCTCGCCTTCTAGAACATATTAAAAACCAGCTGTTATTCCCAGACGTTATTCTGTCCTAATTTCAATACTTCATGTAAAAAGAAAAAATATCCGGGAAACTTCTCTAATGTTTCTTCCATAAAAACTTTTTTCGGACGTTTACGAATATTTTAAAATAAAAAATTGCCAATTTCAGTAACTTACAAGGTAACGTTTACGAGCAAAGCACCTATTAAGTTAACGCGTGATAAACATAAAAGTCTCCATTAAATGGAAGCAATTCAACTAAAATGTCGACAGACTCACGACAGAAAAATTAGGAAGTAAAAGTTCCGGAGTGAGAGAGTTCATATACAGGGTCACGTTGAATTAGCTAGCGCAACTCTGATTTATAAGTAAAAAGACGTAGATAGGTAATAGGTTACCTACCCAACATTCGATGTTAAAAACGGCACAATGTCGAACTATTAGAAATGACAAGTGGAAGCAGGACGGCATGTCGAAATCATCGGGAGCGAGAAAGAGACAAGACGATGATAATGTGGCTGTTTAGCCAGATTTTGACGTGCCACTTGCGTAGCGTGTATAACCTATCTGCCTCTTTTTAACCGACTTTTTACTTATAATATCATTGGGTATCGATATCTAAACACGACAAAATAAAAATAAGAAAGATTTGATGATTTTTTTTGGTCCATGACTGCTGGTAGTGTTGTTACTTGAAGTGTGATTTGATAAAATAAAACCTGTTTTATCCTGTTGAGATATCGATACCCACCACATCTGTGAAGTTTACAAAAAAAAAAAAACTGATTTTTAAATTGATTTTTTAAGTGTCATCAGCATCACACTCATCACGACGGATGAAGCCAAAAAGAAACATCATCAAATTAATTTCTTTTTTGTTTTATCATGTTTAAATATCGCCTGCGGAGTTTCGCTAGCTAATCAAGAGGAGCTCGTGGCTAAGTAATAATAGCCGCATGGGTCGATCCATCAGGTTAAGCTACGCTTGCCGGTGTTGGTCAGTGGTTGGGTGACCATCTTTACATACCGAGACTCCTCCGCGCCTCGGAAAGCACGTTAAGTCGTTGGTCCCGGCTGTCATTCGTGGATCTTTGACAGTCGTTACGGGTCGTCAGAGGGCCGAAAGTCTGACAACCAGTCGTAACAAGGGGTATCGTATTACCCAGTTACTGGATTGTGGTTGTCTGATAGGTAGTCGCTCCATTACTGGTATTCAGCTGCATCCGGACTGGAAGCCGACCCCAACATAATTGGGAAAAGGCTAGGCAGATTGAGTTTCGCTAGCTAACTTAATTTGACCCTGATAACGATTGACAGTCAACGCTCGCTCTTGATCTGATGGTTGAGAAATTCCGTTTATTCAAGTATCAATTAGCGGTTGTATACGATTGTGCTACCTGCCGTTTTGTCATTTAGTTGTTAAACCGTGAAGCATTGATTATTTTGAGGTCATGCATGTGAAAACTGAGCATCATACTCACTTTCACTCGCTTTGTTGAGTGTTTGCTTCTTTTATTTTATTTTCTCGTTCATGATGACGCTCGATGCGTCTGTAGTGAATATACATCAACAGAGTTGTATCTTGCTTTTATGTATGCTGTTGAATCAATAAAACTTCAGCTATGATGAGTTCTAATGATGAGTTCATAATGAACTCATCATTATGAATAACTTTTACTTTTACAATGACCCCTGAAGAGGTTGTTTTACCAAGAAACCTGTATAAACTGAATTTATGATCCAACAACCTTTATGCTAGCCACGTTAGCGTAGTGTATTACGATCTTGGAAAAACAAAAAAAAAAAGAAGTTAATGGAATGCACTCCACTTCTACGAGCGCCTTTACAAAACGACAACCGTGTTGACGGCAACTCTGCGTTGATTGTGACCTTTTGTTAATGTTCTAGGTACCAACATAGGTACCCTTATCTCGATAATAATCAAGTCTTATGGTAGGTACTACGGTAACGGCTCTCAATGTGCCATGACGACATGCGGCAGTGTCGTGGCTTGTATTTTAAACATCATTATATCGCACACTCTGTAAAATTGTAGTTTGATTTGGCATTTTTCATATTATTGACGTGACGTGATATAAGTGACGACTCGTCACTTGATTGTAAAGATATTATAGTCGTTTATAAACGTTGCCATCGATATAAAGATCAATGATAATAAAGCAAAAAAAAATAAATTGATATTTTTTTGGGGTCATCAACCGCAGTAGTGTAGTTGAAATATCAGTTTAAACAACCATTTTTTTTGTGTTAAATTAACTTCACAGTTTATCGATATCTAAACACGATAATACAAAAACAAAAAAATTGATTTCTCAACTCGTACTTCTATTAACAATTCTACCAGCAGCGGTCGTTGACCCAAAAAAAAAATCATCAAATCATTTTTATTTTTTCATATTTAAATATCTTATCACGTATGCGGAGTTTCACTAGCTAATTTAATTTGACCCTGTATAAGAAATTATTATGAATTGAAATTCATATACTAGAAAGGTTACTTTTTACACAAATACATATTGAACAAAATAATAAACTACTGCTTAAACTAATGGTTCAATTGATTTAGTAATCATTATTGTTGTATTTACACTGGTTTTTAGTTGCATTTTATTTTTTAATTGAGGTTTTAAAATAAAAAAGATAAAAGACACATCAAGATTGTTTACCTTTATTTAAGTAACTACCTATAGGTGTATCGACAAGTGGCATTATCTTAACTTTAAGTAATACGACGAAGTGTTAATGCATTGGTTTTACTATTTTTATTATATAAAACAACATTTAATATTTTCCTTATGAACACCGTTATGGGGATTTTATTAATATTTGCGAGCAACTATATATTAATAGGTCATGTTATCTGGTATGACACCGTTATTACTACTGTTATGAGTATAATATTATGTGTACTTTGTAGACAATGTATTAAAAACATGATCTTGAAACGTCCCTTTTCACTTTTCAAAGCGTCTTTTCTGTCCTGTCCAAGGGTCCACTATCTCACATAAAATACCCTAGAATTCCTAATAAATAAAATTTCTGGATATAAACCATTGTAATTGCATGAATCAATCATCTGACAACTTGCACCGCCGCCGCAGAGTTTCGATTCCAGTTTTCTTAGTGTGGGGTTGCACGATTACCTAACTTCCTTTCCATATTGAGATAAATCATATTGTCTGGACCAGGCTCGTAATTACATACATTCACCATTAATCAGTTTACGTTAGTGTCACTGTCAACGCAAAAGACGTTTCTCCAACGTAGGTAGGCGTGGTCACCAAATGACGCAGCGTCGCCGCCGAGGGCGCGGTGCATAACCGCTGCATAGTCGAAGCGCTAAGCCTCGTAGACGCAGCACTACGCCATCGCCACCAGATAGTAGCAGTGCTACGCTACGTAGTAGCAGCGCTACACCGCGTAGTAGCAGCGCTACGCCGCGTAGTAGCAGCGCTACGCAGCGTAGTCGACACGCTACGCCACGTAGAGGCCTCGTAGAAGCTGCGTATAAATAAATTTAAATGAATGACGTAAGGATTACCTAAATAAAATACCACATATTTATTACCTACTTATACTTGTCCTCATAGCAACCTACCCCAACACCGCTGTAGTTTTTTGTCACTAGCCTTTTTAATTTTAGCTGATACCTATCTTGTTTTCCGCATCTCAATGTGTCGATTCATTAGGCGTACGGTCGAGTGGTACCTACTCGCATGGACGTTGGTATCTTTTTATGACTGTACTGGCTATAAATACATGCTGGAGAGTGCCAAGTGGGTCGCTTTAAAGTTCTTGTATTGCACTATATTGGCTAACAATCATGTGCTTCTTTGTTTACTTAAAGCGTGATTTTGTGAATGCAAATAAGTAGGTACCACCGCAGACATTTTGTGGTGAACCACACATCGATACATTTTGTTTTTAAAATTGCTTTATAACCAATGTATTTGGTTAAATCATGTGGATTTTCCATATGTGTTATTCGACTATATTATCTACTGCTGTACTAAAACCGAAACATGATTTCTTCATGATTATTTCTTCTTCACTTGATTTTTTTTTTCTTTTTCTTCATTTTTACTTTTTTTTTCGTCTTTTTTCTGTTTTAAACGATTACACGTAAACAGTTCCATATTGTGCAATAAAGTTCGCTTTAAATCGAAAGTATTTAAATATGTTAAGAGCTAATTAAGCTGAAAATTAATTTAAGTGGGAGCGCGTTTAGTTCCGGTGCATTTGAGTCTTTTATTTCGCTCCTTAAACTAGACAACCATAACGCCATTTCACTTACACACCGAGCTAATCTACGCTTCGATGTATCCTCTTAATAATTAATTCTAAAAAAACCTGAGTAAGAAAGAATTTACATAATAGGCATAGTAACAAGCCAAGTCAAAGTTAAAAAAAAAAACAATTAGTAGGTGCCGTGGCATCGACCCAGCGATATCCTGTTAAATTTTTTCTAACTTATGTATCAATATGACAAGTCAAGGTTAACTGAATGAAAAAGGTTTAGTTATACCTCATAAGGTTTAGGTTATTAATTAATAGAAAAAAAATAACCCCAGATCGTGACTTGTTAGAATCACATTACAAAACCATGTAAGGAAAACTCAGTTTCTGGTAGGAATAATTCCAGATGATAAGTGGTTGGGCAAACAGAATACAAAAAAAAAAAGAAATTAAAAAAAAAAGTGAGGGCCTTCAATTCAAACGCTACTAAACTCTGCGTTTTCGTTTTTCTATTATTCACAAAAAATGCGTGAGCTATCATACTTTCACTAGTTTCTAAGAACAGTGACAAAACTGACGAAGACAACTTCAAATGGATTCAGATTTAAGGCTCGCGTGCATTTGGATAGGCCGCGTCGCATAGCAACGCATTGAATGGCCGCGGCAATATATGCGCTGCAATGGACTGGACACAGTTAATTTTCCAATTCGAAAGAATCACTCTGAAACAATGGCAGCAATTCTCGCATTTTATTCCGCTCGGGGGCGCTGTTGTAGATTTAGACCTGTCAAATACTTTTCGTGTCAAATTATCCTGCCATAATCGTCAATATATAAACGAAATATCCATGGAAACCACGTACATAGTTTCCATGGAAATTTTGTACCTACCTCAGAACGTACCTACAATACGATTGAAATGAAATGTCATGTTATAAAATTCAAAGACAAGAAAGTATTACATATCGTAATGTAGAGTAAAAGAGATGGGATACCTATGCAATTTCCGTTCATTCATTTTTGAACGGATTACGATTCTCGTAATTTATTCCGCTTGGGGGCGCTGTTGTGGATGTAGACCTGTCGGGTGCGCCAAAGTTCACCTAAATTTCCAACTCCGATAATTGGAAATCCGAAAGTGTTCTTCCTAACATTTTTCATCCTAACAATCACAATTCCTAACTACTCTGTCTCTAATGTTCATAATTCCGAAGCATTCAACTTCATAATGTCAGTAGCAATAAACATCTATTATACAGTACGGCCGACGTATCTTGGCGAGTCTGAACATAGGCTCTCCGAACTTTCGCGCATGTTCTCTCACTCACACTCGCCTCATGTCGCCATTTGATTCCTAAAAATGTTACTGCGCAGCGTTCTGCGCGAAGTTCGGACTCGCCAAGATACGGCGGCCGCCATTTGATTCCTAAAAATGTTACTGCGCAGCGTTCTGCGCGAAGTTCGGACTCGCCAAGATACGGCGGCCGTATTGTACTTTTATTTGTTTTCCTATATTTTCTCAACATAACCATCTTTTACACTATTATTCAAAGTTATAGGTATCTTTTTTATTTAGATTTCTTTTTATTCATAATAATCACTATTATATACAATATATAAAACACCTAAATATAAGGCTAAAAGTGTCTTGGTTTTTTGTCTCCGACTAACCGTTTGTCGTAAAAACGATGTGGAAGGGATCCATAGGTTAGGTTAGGTTAGAACTGTGACCAACTACGCGCGAGCCGAGCGAGCGATCGCGGTGCCGCGGCAGCGACCGGCGAGCGCTACCTCGACATTGGTCCTGGTACCTGGAAATTTATTTTATTAAATTATTTTTTTCATACGAGTAGTGCCCCCAAGACGACACTCTGACCTGAATTTCATTCATTTAAGACAAAAATCAGTGAAACGACCTTTAATCATTCTAAACAGTTGGTTTTTTAGACATAATTATCTCAGGTATAGTTATAGTATCATCATCTTCCTGCCCTTATCCCATGTTACTTGGGGTCGGCGCAACACGTTTAGGGTATAGTTATAGTATACGTTATGTAAAACATATCCCCAAATAATAATCATACCCTCAAATTAATAGTTATTTATGCAACTGACGTATAATAAGGGTACACTCATGTGATACTATTAACCCACATTCGTGTTTTAATACCTAATTATGTACAGTTGCATACAAGACTTTATCTACATCCATGTTATCAATCCTCTATAAAAGGTTCTGAAACAGTTTTTTTGCAATACTAATCGAACATGGCGGCCGGCGTCATAGTATACGTCGTGAATTCGAATAAGTTCTTATTTTTAAATTACGGCGCTGTTGTAGTGAAACACGCGTGCATTACAATGTTATTTTTTTGAAAACGAGTTGCATTATGAAATTCAGTACATTAAAACACCCGTTTGGATGCTATTATGGTTACCATGGTTACAATGACACTGGCTGTTTTAATGTTGGCAGTAAGCTAACTGTTTCAGAAACTTTTATAGAGGATTTTATAGCATGGGTGTAGATAATAGTACATTATGATATAAGTGCGGTAAGTTGAAAATTACAGCCGAGGCGATATTGCTAGCCCGAGCCGTAGGCGAGGGCTACAAGAAAGCAGAGGCTGTAATTATCAAAGCGCACGTATGTCATATGACGTTTTATTTATAACATATTTGCGAGGAAATATATAAAACTCGGACTTTCTTAAACGAATAGAGGATTTTATAGCATGGGTGTAGATAATAGTACATTATGATATAAGTGCGGTAAGTTGAAAATTACAGCCGAGGCGATATTGCTAGCCCGAGCCGTAGGCGAGGGCTACAAGAAAGCAGAGGCTGTAATTATCAAAGCGCACGTATGTCATATGACGTTTTATTTATAACATATTTGCGAGGAAATATATAAAACTCGGACTTTCTTAAACGAATAAATCTTGAAAACACACTTTCTGAAAATGAATTTGCATCTTTGCTTGTTTTCATCTATCGGTCGATTTTTCGGGCAAGAGGCTTAGAGTAGCCTTTTCTGCTGCCTCTGAGACTTCTGGTGGTGTCAAATTAATAAATTCATCATTACTTGACGACATTTTCAAATAAAAACAATACAGCGAAAAGAAAAAGCGCGCGGAGTAATTTATACTTGTTCACAAATTAGCGATACGCGCGCATCAGCGCTTTTTAGGGTTCCGTACCAAAATGGTAAAAAAGGAACCTTTATGGTGTGACTCAGTCTGTCTGTCTGTCTGTCTGTCTGTCACAGCTGGATATCTCAAGAACTACTAGTGCTATCAACTTGAAATTTGGAACAGTTTTAGACGACGTTTACCCAACTATTTTTCAAATAAGAAAGAAATAAAAATATTTATATTTTTTTTGCAATAGGGACTGAAAGGGGGTCTTAAAATGTTTGAGAACGTGCAGACAGCGCTCTTTCATATGATACCCCACATGTCCTAGTAGCCCCCTACTAGGACATGTGGGGTATCATATGAAAGAGCGCTGTTTGCACGTTCTCAAACATTTTTTCTTTTTTTTAGGCCGCATAGTTTTCGACTTTTGATGAAAAATGTAAAAAAAAATACCGTTCCCCCCCCTTATCTCCGAAGTTTGCAAAGCGAAAAATCTGAAATTATCCTATGTGATAGAAGTTTATGTAAAAATTACAGGAAAAATAAAACGATGTCTCTAAATAGCACACTTTTTCAGAAATCTGAACGGAACCCTCGGTGCGCGAGTCCGACTCGCTCTTGACCGGTTTTTTTTAAGGCAAAGGCACAAAAGCAGCCAGTATTACTAATAAAGTAAATTAGAATTTTTTTGTTTTTGTTACAGACAAATTGTAATTTAGTGTCAAAATTAATTAAATTAAAGAATTAAATGTCTATTTTTTATATTTTATCTCCCAAAGTTAATTTTATTCATAAAATGTTGACCACTTTTCTGACATAAAAACTCTTTGCTAAGATTTAAAAAAGTACCGTTCGTTTTAGACGGAGCATCTTGAAACTCGTGCCTTTTACATTACAATAACGCACAAGTACGTAATGACATACATTACGATATTGAAATTGGTGAAATAAGAGACCCTTTACGAGCAAATGTGTTATAATAGTACATTATGATATAAGTGCGGTAAGTTGAAAATTACAGCCGAGGCGATATTGCTAGCCCGAGCCGTAGGCGAGGGCTACAAGAAAGCAGAGGCTGTAATTATCAAAGCGCACGTACGTCATACGACGTTTTATTTATAACATATTTGCGAGGAAATATATAAAACTCGGACTTTCTTAAACGAATAAATCTTGAAAACACACTTTCTGAAAATGAATTTGCATCTTTGCTTGTTTTCATCTATCGGTCGATTTTTCGGGCAAGAGGCTTAGAGTAGCCTTTTCCGCTGCCTCTGAGACTTCTGGTGGTGTCAAATTAATAAATTCATCATTACTTGACGACATTTTCAAATAAAAACAATACAGCGAAAAGAAAAAGCGCGCGGAATAATTTTTACTTGTTCACAAATTAGCGATGCGCGCGCATCTGTGCTTTTTTTTAAGGCAAAGGTACAAAAACAGCCAGTATTACTAATAAAGTAAATGAATTTTTTTTTGTTTTTGTTACAGATAAATTGTAATTTATTGACAAAATTAATTAAATTAAAGAATTAAATGTCTATTTTTTATATTTCTCCCAAAGTTAATTTTATTCATAAAATGTTGACCACTTTTCTGACATAAAAACTCTTTGCTAAGATTTAAAAAAACTACCGTTCTTTTTAGACGGAACATATCTTGATAAACCATACGTTTTACCTATTAAAAAGAAACTCGTGCCTTTTACATTACAATAACGCACAAGTACGTAATGACATACATTACGATATTGAAATTGGTGAAATAAGAGACCCATTACGAGCAAATGTGTTATAAATATATTTACATTAATGATATTATTAATTACAATTTTCGGAAACACAAGTGTTATGAACATAGCAGCCGGTAGCACTACAAATTGTATGAATGAAAACTTTAGCATGAAAAATTTTAGGAAGAGTGATCATTCGGATTACAAATCATTAGGAAGAACAATTTCGGGAACTTTAGGTGAGCCAATATGGACCCAGACCTGTCACTGTGAAATAGTTTTAAGGTAAACGTACACTTATCAGAGCCAAAGGAAGCGAAAGAGCTGAAAGAATCGAATTCTAGAATTACTTGTATGAAATCCTATAATATGAAACCTCACACACTTATCCGCGCCGAATCGGACCAAGAATTACTTCGTTTCGTTCGGCGCGGACAAGTGTGCGTTTACCTTTAGACGGAATCTCCACGTTCCTAGCACGAAGTTTCCTTATTACGAGTGCAAAGTCAATGCGGAAATTTTATCTAACAATCGCCTAAAAAAATGCGAAATATAAACATCATATTTAATAAGTTACTTAGTTTTTATTAAGCAGGTCATGGGAAAAGCCGATAATTAATACTTCAGACAAAAGATGAATAATGACTCCATATTATAATTATTAATAAACTTATTCGACTCAAAACATATTAATAATGCTTTATAAAAACTCCTCAATTAAGTCATAACTACATCGTTAATTCAGGAAAGATCTTTCTTTATCACATTGTCGAATGTAAATTGCTTTAAAATACATAATACGATAATAATTACAATGCAATGAACGATACTGAACTCTCGTGACACGGATGTATAAAAAAGAAAATAATTATTATTGACATTTTAATTCGTAATTGACCATAAATTGATCATAAATCATTGTAAATGGAAACTTTAATGTAGTCAACACTTAATTTATTTTTTCATTATGATTATGACTCTTCGATTAATACTGTAGGTACACTAGCTAACCCGACAGACGTTCTGTCCCAATTTCAATATTTCAAAATTCCAATAGAAAATCCACTTTCGGTTTTCCCGAATTTTCCAATTTTCCCGGCAATTTTTCCAATTTTTCTCTACATAAGAACCTTCTCCTGACAATAATAAACACAACAAAAAGAATTAGTGATTTATTTCCATCCGTTCACGCGTGATGCGATGACCAAGGGAAATAGCAGATTCATTTTTATATACTTATTACTAGCTGACCCGACAGACGTTGTCCTGTCTTAGTTATGAATATTCTAATGTAAATGGATGAAGTTAAAATAGTCGTTAAGTTTTCTGAAAATTCCTGACAATAATAAAAAAAAGAATTAGCGAAATTGTGCCATCTGTTCACGCGTGATGCGATGACCAAGGGAAATAGCGATTAATTTTATAGGCTTATTATTTTTATAGGCTTATTATTTTCGCGGCGACAGAAAAATTAAATGAGCTTTAAACTAAGGATATTTTAAAATTCAAATAATGGCAGCTACTTTAAGGTAGCAGAAATAATAAACAAGATTACTGAAATCATAGGCGAGGTACTATAAATAATGACTTGGCGACTAATATTAGCAGAAGGATACAAAACTTTATATTAGTGGCAACTACAGGTCTCCATCTAAAAAAGCATTTTGGGCTTTGATTTGCTGGCAGCTTAAATATTAAAATGGGTACTATATAAAAGTAATGGGGAGTTATTTTTATAGTTTTCGAAACCATAATTTAATGAAGACGGCGATGAGTGCGTTCGTTTGAAGTGGAGTGCGGGTCGTCGCGCGGCAGGGGGGGCGGAGCGCGCTACTGACCAATAGTACGCGGCGCAGGCGGGCGAACGTCACGAGACTCGCGCGTTTGTTGTTGTTTTGATTAATTCGCCGGTAATTAGGCACTGCAACGCGTGAAATAATAGTCATTTTACGTAATTAATGTAGAAATGAGTCAGTTACAGTTCCCAGAACCGAGTGGAGTGATAAGTTTTAGTGATGGAGTTCCGGATTATTGTTCAAGTGAATCTGAATCAGAAAACCAAGGACCACCAAGACCGAAACGTGGACAAAATAAGCTTTGGGTTTTTTATCAGAAATTTTCCAACTTGAAAGAGGCAGTACATTTTTTATAAATTAAAATAATTTCTTTAAATAAAAACATTTTCTCTACGTAGGTATGTACTTTTCTGCCTTTTATTTCTTCCACCGCCATAAAGAAAATAAGAGCCACTAAATAAAACTATAGACCAAAATTATTATTTATACATGCAATTTTCAGCTTTGATTAAAAGCTCTTAAAGTGTCGTACAAAGTATTTTTTTTATGACCTTGATTTATTTTAAATGCAATCTCCATTGAACAATCAGAGTAGGCCATTTTCAACTTTTTATCCGCTGTCATGTTTCCGCTTAATTAGTCGCCAAAACAATAACTCGATGCTACTTTATATTGAAACAAAGCCGAAAATTGATTACTTAGCTGCTACTTTTTACTTTATACTAGTCTCCGCAATTAGTCGCCAACTTATTATTTTTGCTACCCGCTTTAATTTTTTATAAATCCCTAAATCAGATTCATTTGTCGCCGCGTTAAATACATGCCATTTTTATATAGGTATTTATAGTTATAGATAGCCGTTTAATTATTCTGGGTGAATATTAAGAAAGAACAAAGAATGAATAAGTATCATCGGCATCGGCTGCTTTACTTCTCAAAAATACAACTATGAACAAATAAACCTAAAAAAAAAATTAAGAGTGATATCATTGTAATAGAGTGTTTTTCATTGTTTTAGCTAATCAAAGATGGATTTGGAGTTTCGGAATTTGACATACACCGTGCAAAGTCGCTTCCCAAAAGGTAAGTTATTGAATTATTAGATTGCTTCCTAAGTAACAAATCTTTATTTATTTAATCCATAATGATCCATAATGGGTATTTATTTAATCCATATGGTTATTTATTTGATCCATAATGGGTATTTTCTTAGGTAGAATAGATTATTCTGATAATTAATAATACCCGCCTATTATTGTCCCACTGTTGGGCAAACATCTCGTCTCATGCAGAGAACGCACGTGTCGATTTGAGACATATTATATTAATTACTAGCTTCTGCCCGCGACTTCATCGTGAAATTTCATGTTCCCCCGACCCATCCCGTCGCATTGCATTGCCTACCCGCGCTATAACTTCGTTTTCGCTTAACGTCCTTTCTGACTTTTTTTCTTTTTCCTCGCTCCCTAAGGGTCCTAGTAATGTTAGATAGCCTGTAGACAGCTGATAATTTTTTCATCATAATAATTTATTATTACTCGTATTTTATATTCATTGTTGAAATGGAAGAGCCATTTCGACAAGAATATAAAATATAAATCATGACGTTCATCATTCGTTTTGTTCATTCGTTCATCATTCAGTCACGACTAAAGAAAATATTATAGGCGCTTTGACACTTGACAGGTGCCCGAACCTCACGTCTCAGTGCTGCCGCCTAGTGAACATCATTTTAGAAAACCCTCATTATTTGGCAATTTCAATCAGGGATGATGATTATTACTAATGAATTAATGATTAACACAACTTTTGTTACGGGCCCAATTTTGAAATAGAGCTGATAGTAAAAGTCAGCTGGTTAGTATTTAGAAACAGACCTAGTTTTTTAGAAGTAGCAGACATTGGCCGTCACTGTATAAAGTACCGTTTTCTGCTGTAACAGTTCCTATAAAGTAAACGCATCTTGTAAAAACAATATAAGTACGAAATAACTGCGCCAGCCGTCGCTACTTGAAAGCCATTGTTATAATGTAGGTACAGTACAGTCGATACATAATGGAGGTATCTTAGGCATCTATCCCACCGGCGGAAATTAACGAGAAGCGAGTAGAGTTCAATCATTCGAATAATACAGCATTGACTGTTTCGGATTATACGTAAAATAAATTATTGTTACATATTTAGTTTAATAAAGAGCAAAACTACAATGTGTATTTAGGTATCTAAAAGAAAAAGAAACATGAGCTGATACAAAACAAATATAATATTAAAAACATAGAATAGGATTTGTAACACATACATTATTACATATTATTTAATTTTTTACTGAAATCAATAATTTTTGACAGCTTTTATTGACTTTGTCACTAGGTGTAACCGGACATCATTTCATATAAAAATAGGCCTAACACGCGGAATGTCACTATAAGTAAAGCCACTATATCAGAACTTTGTTATAAAGAATTTTACATGAAACCAAACTTCGCACTGCAATTACTTCATACTAAGTTGGTCAGTATAGGCGGCGTCATAACAAACGGATTCCACTGTATTGATTATATTTTGGGGAATCTGAAGCCTCGTCGTAGGTATAATTAGTAGGGTAATAAATGTGACCCGTTTTTTGCTACGCTTTTCAGACTCTTCTTTCAGGCCCAAAAATTACATTAGCCCTCTACAACTTTATACTTATACTCCTAATGACAAGCACTTAATTTTTTTGCACTCTTTATTGTAATTAACATCATAAGGTTTTTAAAACATGGAAACAAACAGCCCATTAATTTACATAATCTTCAGAATGCAAAAAAAAACAATGCACGGCGCTCATCGGGCTATACCTTTTTAATGGTATACCTAAGACACCTGTCTAACCGCCGGCGATTAACGAGAAGCGAGTAGAGCTAGCAACTAAAAACGAGTTGGCGAGCAACGAGCAGCGAGTGCGCGACGGCAACGAGCGATGAATCGCTGGTTATGTACCAAGCGTGAGTCTTCCACCGAATGTTCTGCCCGCCAAGCGAGCGTCACTGAGCGTGTACTCTCTTTGACAGCTCTTATCGCTGCGACAAACTAGTATTCACCGAGCGTGTATTCGCGATCAACTATGTATCTCTTTTACCTACGCGGGACCTACAAACATTTGTAAGTTTCTTGAGCGAGTAAATCGTTTACAGCTAGTCACTTCATCGTCGGGACGGTGGGACAGGTACTTAAGTCTCATGTCTTTATAACGGTATGTACGTTTCAGAGCAAAAAAGCAGGTTAAGGTTTTACATTAAAGTCATGGACATTTTAATGGTGTTTTTAGGGTTCCGTACCAAAATGGTAAAAAAGGAACCCTTACGGTGTGACTCAGTCTGTCTGTCTGTCTGTCTGTCACAGCTGGATATCTCAAGAACTACTAATGCTATCAACTTGAAATTTAGATGACGTTTACCCAACTATTTTGCAAATAAGAAAGAAGTAAAAATATTTTTTTTTTTGTAACAGGGACTGAAAGGGGGTCTTAAAAATTCAAAGTGAGGCTACTAGGACAGGTGGGGTATCATATGAAAGAACGCTGCTTGCACATTCTTAAACTGTTTTTTATTTTTTTTTAGGCCGCATAGTTTTCGACTTTTAGTGAAAAATGTAAAAAAAAAAATCGTTCCCCCCTTATCTCCGATGTTTGCAAAGATAAAAATCTGAAATTATTCTGTGTGATAGAAGTTTATGTAAAGATTACAGGAAAAATAAATCGATGTCTCTAAATAGCACTCTTTTTCAGAAATCGGAACGGAACCCTACGTGCGCGAGTCCGACTCGCTCTTGACCGGTTTTCTTTTACTAACAACACTGAAAAAGCGAGATGGATAGGTAAATTCTTTGGTGTATCGAGGGTATCCTGTTACCGAGTAACTGGGTTGTCTAGGTCAGATAGGCAGCTGCTCCATTCAAAATAATGTTATTCAGCTGCATGCGGTTAGACTGGAAGCCGAACCCAAAATAGTTGGGAAAAGGCTAGGTCGATTGTTGGATAGATAAATTCCTTGGGCAATAACTACCAGGCTAGAGTATCTTGGTAACCGGATTGTCTTGTATCAAATAAACGTGTTAGATTACCTATATATACCCAAATACCTATACTAAACTACTCAATCAATTTTGATGAAATTTTTCAGTGATTTACCTTAACATCTAAAAATATACCGTAGTTGTAATGAGAGTACATATCATGCTGAAAAATTAAAAGCTATTGATGCAGTACTTACCCAAAGCCCTCACATTTGAAACAAGAAACTCGAATGATAAAATATTCGAAATGGTTTAATTTGGACCAGTTCAAATTCAATAACCAAAAGTTTTTTTTTAAGACGGAAAGTTCATTCACCCGCTCAGCACAGTTGATATGATAGTTTTTAAGTATCAATAATTAATTACATATTCCTTTATGATTATCTTAAGATTACATGACGATACGTGGACCGGACGGGTTTTTTTTTACTTACAGTCGCATTCCTAAAGGTTTTTCGTGATTATTTTAATAGATTTAAAAGCACAATTTCCTCTCTCAAATGCTTAGATCGTTAGTATTTATAAATATTTATGCTATTTTTTTACAGTTATTTTGGTATTTACTCTTAGAAAATGACATATTATTATCTGACCAAGATTATGTCTGGACTTTAAAAGAGACTGTGACCTCTGAGTTTGTTTCGGCGTTTCTTCTCAGAGTAGTCAGATAGGAAACGTCGAACTCATCTAGTTTAAAAAAAAATATGTTTGACGTGTAAAAGTGTTTGTACAAACCTACTTACAGAAAATAAATCATTTATCATTTATCATTTATCATTTATTGTCAATTATTTTCTATTCTTTATGAGTAAATAAAAGTAAGTATGTTACGTGTCGCCAGAAGCCCGAAAGTCCGGCAACCAGTCTTACCAAGGGGCATCATTCTACTCAGTCGTTCCATGTAAAATACTGGTATTCAGCTGCATCTGGTTAGACTGGAAGCCGACCCCTAGATAGTTGGGAAAAGGCTAGGCAGATGATGTTTATTCCATTATTATCTTTTTCACAGCTGTCTTTTTATTTATTTAACCTATGCGCGGGATAAGTCGTTATCATTTGGAAAGTCATTAAACTGTTTAAGTATCTGAAGTAAAGAGCACCTTGTCGTGTATTTAGTCAAAACAAACGAAAAAAATATGTAAGAAATATTGTACTCGGATTAAAAAAATAAACATCTAAGTAGTTCTTACAAAAAAAAAATATCTCTTTTATGCATTGATGTATAAAATAGGATTAACATCAGGATTAACATGAGGAGCTCGTGGCTAAGTAATAACAGCCGCACGGGTCGATCCGTCAGGTTAAGCTACGCTTGCTGGGGTTGGTCAATGGATGGGTGACCATCTTTACATAGCGAGATTCCTCCGTGCCTCGGAAAGCACGTTAAGCCGTTGGTCCCGGCTGTCATTCGTGGATCTTTGACAGTCGTTACGGGTCGTCAGAAGCCCGAAAGTCTGACAACCAGTCTTACCAAGGGGTATCGTATTACCCAGTAACTGGGTTGTGGAGGTCAGATAGGCAGTCGCTCCACGTAAAATACTGGTATTCAGCTGCATCCGGTTAGACTGGAAGCCGACCCCAACATAGTTGGGAAAAGGCTAGGCAGATAGATAGATAGTATAAAATAGGATTAAAATTACAATAATTAAAAAAAGGATGAAATAAGAAGTGTAAAGTGCGATGCAGGAATGTGTGCCTCACGGCTGCGCCAAAAAGGTCCAGTTCAGCAAATAAGCCAGACAACTATTGCCTGAAGCTGGTTTTCAACTGCCGGTGTATTCTGTAACAATCTCACCGTGAAAGCTTGGGTGAATTGAGCTTAAAGTGAACTGTCATTCTATCTGATGCTATAGGGACTGGACTAATGACAGCTCACTTTAAGCTCACTTCACCTAAGTTTTCACGGTGAGTTATTTACAGAATAGCACTGCTAGACCGAAGTGTGAGGTGACGGATGTAAATCAGTTTTATACTGCAACGTTAATAATCTTATTGTTGTAGAGATTGTACCCCGCATGCTGTTACCCGCAAGTAGCATTCCGGACCCAAGGCACCCCTGGAGGACACCCCTGGGGGTGCCACGGGAACTTGAATTCAGACCCGTGGCTCCCCTGGTCCTCAAACCCATACAAAGGTGTACCAGTGGTATCACGGGTTCTATTTTCTAATTCCCATGAATCCACCAATCGAATAGTGATGGGACAGATGAACAACAGTGACAAAATAATTTCAATAGTCTAATTTTAATATATTTATTTAACGCAATTTCTCCAATGCGTGGCCTAATGTTATTTCTTTGTTCAAAACTTGCAATTGAATGTGCACTATTCAATTGTCATTATCATGATATCTGCTTGTTTCCGTTTTTAGGCACTGCATTCAAATTGTGAATATTCTGCAATACGTTTAGTAAACGCATCACGGAAACCGTATTTTTATTGATCATTTTTTTTTTTTTTGGAGTGGTAACCTTCTAAAATATTATTTGTCCTATAACGCTCTCCAAAAACGCTAAAAATCTCAGGTGAATGTATGCTGAGCCAAAATCTTTCTATGTAATTGATGAATTTTTCCATATCGACAATACTTACCTATTTTTTAATTTTTCTATATATACACCTACATTTAAAAGCGCTGCACTAATTGACCTGAGGGTGCCACGGGTACGAATCCAAGTTCCTGTGACACCTCCAGGGGTGTCTTCCAGGGGAGCCTTGGGTCCGGAATGGCAAGTAGTAGGTAAGCATCCGCATGGGGTTTCAAACCGGAACGCAATGCAGCTAACTGCAGACGCTCGGACAAGGAACATAAAATCCAAAAAAAAAAACATATCGACTTCCAATAAAATACTAAAAACAAAACAAGTGTATTATTTCAAAAAATAAATAATACCAAACAAGAATTGATTAGTCTGGATACTATTTAGGACCAGAGTCCTTGTCAAGTCAAATCAAATCCCAAACTCGATAGGGTTGCGTCGTCGTTTTATTACTGAGTTCCCATGGTCACCTTCCGGCTGCATCATAATCATATTGCATTGTCATCCGATTTACACTATGCATGTAGAATTTCAGCTCAACCGGGAAGTGGGTCAACTTTAACTTGCAAGATTAGATTGCAGACAGACAGACTACACCGGGACAGGTGAAACTTAAAACGTCAGTGTCTTTGGTTTTGAATTTTTTGTTTTTTTGCCACGCAAATGTTATCCTTTCTTAAAAAAGAACTCGGCGAATGCACAACCTCCCCCTTTTTTTCCCCTGTTCCGTATGTCCCTACTGATATTTCTCCACTGGTATTTATATAATACTTGGATTTTTTTTTCAACTATCGCTACCGGTAGGGATATAAGGAACCTGGTCCGCATTGTTTTAAAATTATAACAATTAATAAGGAAAAAAAAAAATTAATCACAAGTAATGGGGAGGGACACTGCCAATCCCGCTTAAAAACTTGTTATCCCTACTGGTAGCGATAAACGGAAAAAAAATCCAACTATCCCAACCAATTCGGATCAGGTTCCTTATATCCCTACCGGTAGCGATAGTTGGAAAAAAATTCCAAGTATCCCTACCAGTGGAGATATATCAGTAGGGACATACGAAACAGGGGCTTTTTTTGAACTCTGTTAAAAATATATCTTTGACATTCTGCTAAAGTTGCGTCGCGTGTTTGCTCCATTCGTTTAGTCCACTCTCGTCCCCTCGACCCCTAATAATTAATGTGTCCACTGGACCCCTAAATATAGTTTATTCTCGACCCTTGGGGGTCGAGAGTGGATTTTGTTTTCCAGGCAAGTTTTAGTTTCCTCTTGACCTCCAAAGTACAGTCAGTTACGATGATAAATCATCAGTCTACCCAGTAGTTGCAAAATATTCTCAAATAATTTTTATATTACTTAGCGGAATATTCGTAGCTCATCATTTGCGTTGTAGTAGTTATCAAGTGATTGGTGCATGCCATTGATGTATCATCAATGGTGCATGCAAAAGTTGCAAACATGTCTGATATACCGACTACAAGTGATAGTATGGCGCATTTAAGATTTATAACTTCCCAGAGAGGAGGACGTGTAAGTATTGCTTCTGGAAGGTCATCAATACCATGTCAAGAATAAGTTTAAAAACGGAACATCATATTGGCGGTGCATTAATAGGCCTACATGCCACGGAACTGTGACAATATTAGAAGTGGAAAGTAAAGTTATAATACATACATACTCTCATTAAACACTAGGTACCCTACTTCTGGGGTAGTCGGGTAATAATACAGAATTCTACTTTAAGTATTCTCTAATATTGCTCGTTCATTTTTTTTTTTATCAATTTCTGTAGCTTACTGTACCAAAATATCAATTTTAGGTACTTACCGCACTAGGGGTCGAAAGTGGACGAGGTATGCCTGTCCTTTGTATCTAAATTCAGTCTCACCCCCCCGGGGGTCGAGTGTGAACACTATGTTTAGGGGTTGAGAGGAAACAAAGAAACAAATCTTTTTTTAGGGGTGAGGGGTCGAGAGTGGACTAAACGGCTCCATTAACCTAATTTAGTACGAAAATATTGATATAATTTACAAGGAAATGTTATCAAACGCACGTAGGTAGGTATTTGTCAGTGCACCAGCTGATGTTTGTCACACTGACCTTATAGCATCGTGTTTTGATAACCCACTAAGTGATCCAGCACTGATTTCTAATTAGTACACACCCACTTGTGAACTTGAAAGGAAGCTCTTGGCTAAGTAATAACAGCCGCACGGGTTGATCCATCAGGTTAAGCTACGCTTGCCGGGGTTGGTCCGTGGATGGGTGACCATCATTACATACCGAGACCCCTCCGTGCCTCGGAAAGAACGTTAAGCCGTTGGTCTCGGCTATCATTCGTGGATCTTTGGCAGTCGTTACGGCCTACGGGTCGTCCGAAGCCCGAAAGTCTGACAACTAGTCTTACCAACGGCACAGAATAAATAATAGTACTAACGTACCAAGGGCGTATTACCCAGTTACTGGGTTGTAGATAGGCAGTCGCTCGATGTAAAATACTGGTATTCAGCTGCATCCGGTTAGACTGGAAGCCGACCCCAACATAGTTGAGAGAAGGTTAGGCAGATTGATTGACTTGTGAACTTGAAATACTTGAAAGATAATTGGAGAAAACATATTTTAGTTAAGTCATATTTAGATTTTCAGAAATGTCGACGAAATTTTGGCATTCAAAACGAAAAGAAATGGTTGGCGAATATAAATGCAAAATATCTAATTGAGGCAGATACACGCTCGAAAAACTTAGACTATTAAAAATCGTGTAACCGAATGGTAATAATCGGTCTCAGTTATCTACCTACCTACTATTTAAATGTTCTCGCATAAAAATAGTAACAGTCAGTGTAGCAAAAACTCACAAAAAAAGAAGAGGTCAAGAGGTCATTTCCAGTATGAAGGTACTGGTTTTTGAAATGTAGTAATAATATTTAACCACAAATATTCATTTGAATAACGTGCATGATTTTTTTCAATGATAATATGATACTAGCTTCTGCCCGCGTCTTCGTCCGCGTAATTTTTTTTGATCCCCAACCGGCGTCGCATCGCATCTCCTGCCCCCGTTCTTACTAACTTCAGTTTTGCATAGCGATCTTTCTCTGTTTGTTGTCTTATTGCTCGGCTCCTAAAGGTAATTGTCTCCTAGCGTGATGTTAAATAGCCTTCCTCGAGAATTAGACAATAAAATGCAAAAAAAAATATTTTTCAAAACCGACTGGTAGTAGTAGATTAGCGCGATCAAACATGCCAAACAAACAAAAAACAAACTCTTTAGCTTTGTAATTAGCTGACCCGACAGACGTTGTCCTATGCTTTAACTGTCAAAGTCACACTGTATCGTAGAAAGAGAAAGTGTCAAATCTACGGATGCATTCAAGTAGTTTATAAATTACATCCATATTACATCAGATTGCCATCCCTATAATTGACAGCTAGGAACAGTTTGTATGGGAAAAAGAAAAATTGCACCTGCCACTGCTTGTCTCTGCATCACCCAAAGGTTGACTGGTAGAAAATGCCTATGGCATTAAGTCCGCCTCTGTACATTTGTGCTTGAAGTGTTAGATAAATAAATAAATAAATAAAAATGTGGTTTTTACGTTTTTCCGTGCAATTTTCCCAATTTTTCTCTTCATCACCTTCTTCAGACTCCAACGAATATTTGAAAAAAAAAATAGTCGAATTGGTCCAGCCGTTCTCGAGCTTTACGCTTAGCAACACATTTAGCCATTCAATTTTATTTAGATAGAAGACAGATTATACTGCTTCTCGTTAAGAGGATATATGAAAGCGTGGTTTAGCTCGTTGTGTAAGTAAAATGCCGTAATGGCTGTCTAGTTTGACGCGCGAGATAGAGACTCTCACGTGCACCGGAACTTAGATTTATGACTAGCTGTACTTAGATCAATTTTTAGCTCAGAGGTACTAAGCTTAAGCTCTTAACATATTTAAATACCTTCGACTTAAAGCAAATTTTACTGTACATAATGGAACTGTTTACGTATATAATAATAGTATAAAACAGAAAATAGACGGTAGCGCCTCTATTTTCTTAGACGGTGCTTTGGATTTTTTCTTTCGTATAATATTTCCAGTAATCATGCTTCGGTTTTAGTACAGCTGTAGAAAATATAGTCAAATAACATATTGTGGAAAATCCAAATGATTTAACCATATAAATTTGGTTTTAAAGGAATTTTAAAGTCACAAAATATAACGATGTATCCCCTTAATCGCCGGCGACGGTGGGATAGGTTCCTAATATTGTAGGTTTAATATCGTACATGTTTACAATGTAAAATCATAGATACTTACCACGGAAAATTTTCCGCAATCTAAACAACTAATGTAATTTTAATTAAACAAAAAACGTACTTATCTACTTAATTATAAATTTTGTATGGCTCGTTAATTTTATTTATCGTTTTTTTATCATTCATCATTTTATTGAAAACTAATAATGTATGCGGTCATGCTTTTTCCTTTTTAACCGACTTCTGAAAAAAGGAGGTTATCAGTTCGGATGTTTTTATATAGGTATATATTTTTTTGTTTTATGTATGTTCGGGCATAACTTCGTCATATAGACGGATTTGTAAATTTTTTTTATTTGTTTGAAAGAGTATACTTTCAAGGTGGTCCCATTGTTACCAAGTCAGAATCTGATGAGGGGATCCCAAGGAAATCGAGGGAAACCCTCAAATTTTATAGGCACACTTATAGCGATTTGGGTATTTTTTATAGTAACTCGTGCATTTGCTCTCGGAAAGCATCATTTGCTGAAGTGGAACTGATGATGAAGACCACAGATGGCCATCGGAACTACTCAATTATACCTAAGTATTTCACGGGTTGCGATTCGATTAGGTACTTTAATATGGTTGCTAAGTAATTTATACTGATCAAAATGCATAATGGTGATGATGACTTCACCATTGAGCTCCAGTTCTGCTGGTTCTTACTAGGAGAACTCCTCAACAATTAGCGTCCCTGCATCGGGAAAAGCAATATTTTGTAAAAGGCGATGAGCAGTTGACATTGGGCTATTGTAACTTAGATAAATTACAAACTGAACCACTAAAAAAGTGAAAAATAAAAACTTTTTTACAAAAAAAAAGACAACCGACTTCCAAAAAAAACACTACAAAGTGAAAAATAACTTTAATTTTGGAAGTCGGTGGCAAAAAACTAAAATACTGGTCCAGAGGCACCGACTTCCAAAATTAAAGTTATCTTTCACTTCGTAGTGCTTTTTTTGGAAGTCGGTTGTTTTTAATTAAATAATTTGTAGCCAAAGATTTAAATCGTTAGATTCGCCCTACCGATACCGCGTCATAAGATAGTCAAGTTTCTGTTTCATATTACTGACACCTCTGACACAATGACGTAGTGACTTCAATTGATTGTCATGGAAACGCTATTTAATAATATGTGACTCACATAGAGAAGAGACACGGAGAAGTGTCCATCTGTCCACAGCGAGAAGAGTGAGCTCACTCTGTGTGTGTTCTCTACTGAGAACTGGATATTTTTCGCGTGACTACTTTTTGTACGGTGAGGGCAAATTTAGCAATTTAAATCTTTGTTTGTAGCTAGATGATAAGATCTCAAACTTAAAATCTCAAACTCAAAGCATTTATTCCAAACTAGCTGCGCCCCGCGGTTTCACCCGCATAAACCGGGATCAAAAGTAGCCTATGTGTTAATCCAGGGTATAAGCTATCTACGTACCAAATTTCATCCAAATCGGTCCAGCTGTTTGAGCGTGAAGAAGTAACAAACATACACACACACACACACACACTCACAAACTTTCGCCTTTATAATATTAGTGTGATAAACCAATTACAGGCACTCCAGGCACATTTGAATTGTCAAGGAATCGGTCAGTCATTCATCATTTGGAATGCTGATTCGGCATCGTAAAACGATTAATAATTTTTCAATCATTCAAACTAACTGAATCCTCAAAGTTTTTGCATTTTAGTAATTCAATTTATAATTAAACATTCTGTAAAGCTTAGGTATTAGACTAATTTTAGAAAACTAATCGTATCCAGTCTGGATTATTTGATTTATTTTTGGATTCCACGTTCAAGTTTTATGAAGTTTGTTGATTTATTTTGTTCTTTGATTTTGCATCATAACATTAAACGAAAAAAGTAGCTTAGATAAAAAAACAGCCGTACTTATTCAATAATGAACTCTCCTTTAGGCGCGATTGGTCCAATTCGCGATTGGTCCAATTCACCTTATTCGCGATTGGTCCAATTCGCGGTTGGTCCAATTCGCAGTTGGTCCAATTCTCAGTTGGTCCAATATGAAGTATTTCCAAAGTTAAACAAAGCAACCCATTTTATTAACGAAAAATAACTTTAATTTTGGAAGTCGGTGTCTTTGGATCTATATTTTAGTATTTTGCCAAAGACTTCCAAAATTAAAGTTATTTTTCACTTTGTAATGTTTTTTTTGGAAGTTGGTTGTTTTTTTTTTTTTGTAAAAAAAATATTTTTCACTTTTCAGTGGTTCACTTTGTAATTTATCCAAGTTACAATAGCCAAATGTCAACTGCTCATCATCTTTTACAAATTATTGCTTTTTCCGATGCAGGGACGTTATTGTTAAGGAGTTCTCCTAGTAAGAACCAGGAGAACTGGAGCTCCAATGTGAAGTCATCATCACCATTATGCATTTTGACGAGCATAAATTACTTAGCAACCATATTAAAGTCATCGAATAACCCGTGAAATACTGAGGTATAATTGAGTAGTTCCGATGGCCATCTGTGGTCTTCATCATCAGTTCCATTTCACCAAATGGTGCTTTCCGAGAGCAAATGCACGAGTTACTATAAAAAAATACCCAAATCGCTGTAGGTGTGCCTATAAAATTTGAGGGTTTCCCTCGATTTCCATGGGATTTCATCATCAGATTCTGACTTGGTGACAATGGGACCACCTCGAGAGTATACCATTTCAAAGAAAAAAAGAATTTTGCAAATCCGTCTATATATGACGAAGTTATGCCCGAAAATAAATAAAAAACAAAAAAAAAAAAAAAAACATCCGAACTGATAACCTCCTCCGTTTTTTGGAAGTCGGTTAATAAAATGGGTTGCTTTGTTTAATTTTGGAAATACTTTATATTGGATGAACAGCGAATTGGACCAATCGCGAATTGGACCAACTGCGATTTGGACATTTTTTTGAACATTGGACTAATCGCGAATTGGACCAAGGAAAAACCAAAACGAGGTCGCACTTGATTTCGATTTTGTAACATACATGTCTATGCGTTCAAGGATTATTTTTCTATCTGACTAATAATGAAGCTGACGAGTTTGTTTTTTTGTTTGTTTGTTTGAACGCGCTACTCTCCGGAACTACAAGCCGGATTGAAAAAAATCTTTTTGCATTTGATAGCCCAATTCTTCAGAAACGCTTTAAAGGGTATTTATCATCACGCTAGGACCATTAGGAGCCGAGGAAAACGAAAAAAAGTCTGAAAGAACGCTTTGCGAAAAGGAAGTTAATAGCGCGGGCAGGCGACGCGATGCGACGGGGTGGGTCGGGGGAACAAGAAAAAGTCGCGGGCAGAAGCATAAAGATAATCCAGTCAATAAATTACTTTGACCAGATCCTGTTTTAGTTGATTCATTTGAATATAATAAAAGAAAAAAAAAATAGAAGAGTTCTATTTTTGGTGTGATATTTAAATTGATTGCAACATCGTTTGGAACCAATAAAATGTAGTAATCCTAAAATAAATAAAAAATATCTACCTACTGGTTATGCAGATTGGCAGGATTAATAAAAAAATAAGATTAATCTTTTGTATAAATTAATTTTTCCATGGCATTCTCTATCTATCTATACATATTATAAATTAATGTCGCGTTTCGTGTCTGTCTGTGTGACTGCGTTGTTGTTTTAAACTACACAACGGATTTGATGCGGTTTTCAACATTGTTATAGAGAATTTATTCCGGATCAAATATTAAACTCTCGATGTTTTGTGAAGTCGTAAAACTAGTTCGCATCTGCGCATCAGAGGCTGGTCGCAAGTGTTTTAAATAAAATATTCCTATGTCTGAGAAGTTGTTTTGTTATGATAACATGAAGTATAATCATCGAAACAATGGACCTACTTACCTACTTATTATCAGATAAGAGATAGTTCACACATGTTAATTTGATACTATTCTGCAAATGTCACTATCGATAGGTGAGTAGGTAGGTATGTAGCTAGATCATTTTCAGGGTAACCTAATCTACATAATTTTTAGTTTAATCTGCACTAGTTTCACTGCGTAAAAATAAGGAGTACGATTCTTATCGTAAAGCTTCAGTTTTTGTTGATTTTAAGGGTTCCGTACCTGAAAAGAAAAAAAAACGGAACCCGTATAGGATCAGTTCGTTGTCGGTCTATCTGTCTGTCTGTCATGTCAGTCTGTCAAGATCCTTTTATTTTTTTTTTCTCAGAAACGCGTTGAGGTATTAAGTTGAAATTTATATCAAATACGTAGGTCTACGGATAAGTACCTAATAATACTTATTCGTAGATTGGAGCTGTAAAAAATCAAGCTTCTAATTCAACGCAATAAAAAAATATGTCGCTTAAATAGCATAAACGACATATTTTGATACTCGCAAATAAATCAACAGGCTATAACTTTCCGTTGACCTAGAAGACAATTGGCAGGAAGCAAGTTCTCACAGCACAACTAAAGGAAAAAGTCCGAAAATCGTTAATTATTTTGTAGTTTTATCACATACAATTTTTTTTTCGCTATACAAACTTACATTTTCAGTTGGAGAATTGACCTTGACGTATATCGATGTATGGGAGAACATTTTATTCAAACATCAAATTTAAGTTGGTTTTTGGGATAAATTCATCCCAGACAAGCACTTGGTCGGTTTTTTTAAATTTCATTCTGCGTCTTTGACAAAGTGAAAAGAAAATGAATGAATTAAAAGGGAAAAATGCATTCATTAGTGAACCGATCCAACGATGCTGAATTTCGGCACTCGGCCGGCATCTTTCAATCCCTATCGAATGATGGAAAAATGGAATGAAATGTAATTTTGTCGGAGTCGTGTGGACGTGGAATAAAACAAAAAAGAAAATTCACTCGACTGAAAATTAAATTGTCAATTATCCTCATGTAAGTAAGTATTCCAATTTATTTGGGGCGACGCACGCGACGCCGACGCAGATTCTTCTAAACATAAAAATGTAAACACGTTCCTAATTGGTCAATGCAATAATGACTAGGCCGGGGGCCCTAGGCTATTTCCTAATATTTTGTGCGGAGTCCTTTAGCAAATATAGAATCTACTAGTAAAGAAAATAATTATTTTTAACCAACTTTAATAATTATTTATAAACATCAGAAATAATGCGGTCTATGCTATCTATGTCACCAATTATTTACTTCAACGGTCGTCATAAATCGACGGTTCTAAACAAAGATGTTCTTTTCCTCGTATTCCTTATCACTCCAGTCCAGTTACTTAGTTACTTGAAACTACTTACTTAGGTACCTTAAAATATATAGTACTTTTGTAACTACATGATTCATTTTTCGCATAGCAGTGATTGAATTGAACGGTGATCTATCTCAAAGAGAACTTTGTATTGAGCGAGCGAAGCGAGCTCGAAAATTTTTGCACCTTGGACAGATTTTCTTTTGACTATTCATACAGTAATACGAGTTACTTTGTCGACTTATGGAAGTAACTAAGATGCAATAGCGAGCGATGAGAGCTCCAAGAATTTTAGCTTCCCGCTTCGGAGAGATTAGATTTCTTTTGATACTTTAATTATATAAAAATAGGTGTTGCTTTGTAGATTTATGCAGAAAAGCTTAAGAAACAATAGAAACTGTGATGCAGGAGCGAGCGAAACGAGCTCGAAATATTTAGGCATCGCGCTTAGGAAGAGAACCACGGATATCGACATTTTTTTTTCTACTGGTGGTATAGGTACAACGACATGAGCGCGGGGACTGTAGCATTTGCTATGCAGCCAGTCCCCCTGCCAGGCAGACAAGCTACCTATAGTCGGGGTAGCTTTGGAGACCCTATATAGGCTGATTGGTATCCTAGACTGGGGCCGTGTAGGCCTAGTCGTAAATCTGGGGCTGGGCAAAGAGTTATGATATCACTATGACATTGATGCTCGCAGCAGCAAGCAGGATGTATATGCATTATTAATTAATCTGTAAATACGATATCTAAGCAGATTGTCAGAGTGTTAATGTATGGGGCAGCGGGTCAAGTGCGTATCAGTGTAAGTGGGACACTGACCGAGTAGTTACATCATTCCTGTGATTGGCAGTTCTGTTGAACAGTATCGTTTGATAAGCCCTTCGCGGGAATCGGGAGTAACAAAGCGAGTACAACGGTAAAGCTCGATGTAAAGTTACGTAGTCATTTGTTTATTTGTAAGATCTGCAATAATGATAATTGAAGATTTTTTACTACTGTACGCTGGCCACGCTGTGATGAACCCGCGCGGGGTTCGAGGGACACCATATATTGCGCGCGTCGATTGTTTTAAATTTTATGATTCGCGCTATCGCCAGTTTGTACACCTCCATACAATAGGTACAAGTTAGTTGACACAGTTAGCGCAAGCGAATTTCGTCTCGCATCCCGCGTCGGATTCTTCTCAATTTGGCCAGAGCTGTAGGTACTTATCACACGGTAATTATTCCAATACTTACAAAAAGTAAAGGTCGTTTTTTCATAATTCGTTATTTTTGTTGTTTTGCATCGCTCTTCAAAATTCTCGGGACCCTGGGGTCCCGGACCTTTGGAAGGCGTACGAGGGCCGAAACCAACTCACAGAATTCACACAATAATCATCGATGGCAATGATTCACCCATTGGGAGGCATCAGCTGTTTGAAATGCAATGCATCGTTTGCATCATTCAAAATTCATACATTATTCATTTAGAATTTCCCCGTGTCACTATAAGACGTGCTTTGACCTGAATGATCGATTAAATTACCGTTTATGCTAGGTATTTAATGACTATAAGAGCAGTTCTTTTCTGACCTCCACAACCCAGTTACTGGGTATAACACGATAGGCTTTCGGTCTTCTGACTACCCGTAACGACTTTTAAACATCTATAACAAATACTTTGGGGCGAGTCGGGTCATGGGTTCGAACGCAGACAGCCGCTTTAGTTTGTGTAATTTATTTCATCACCACTGCTCTCAAAAACATCGTGAGGAAAGCAGCACGCCTAGTAGAACCAAAAATCGAAGACATGTGTCATCATTACCTACCATCCCGCACTGGGGCGCAGCGTGGTGGATTGCGGCCCACTCCCACTCACACAGAGAGGAGGCCTCTGTCCCAGCAGTGGGAACGTTATAGGCTGATTAAGAATGACTTTAACCGCAACTCCAGATAAGTAAAACTCAGCTAGTAGCAATTGTGGCAAAGTATAATTGCATTGTTACTTTGCATAAAAATTTAATCAATAGGTAGACGTAAATTACGTCATTCGTTCAGGAAATTAATAAAAGTTTATTGACTTCATAATAATTATTTAGCATACCTACCTAATAAATTTTCAAACTAAATTAGAAATATATCCCAGCTATAACTCAATCAAAATATGAATAAAATTAAGATCTTAGGATTACTAAAAATACTGAAAAATATGGAGTCGTAATATTTTATAGGTACTTAAAGCCTGATTGACACGGTGCCATTTAATTTTGCGCGACAGTCTTTTGGCTACTGTGGCCAGCAGGATGGACAGCCCCATAATGTGGCATTGGATGACGACTCACAGATCGTCATTACAATGCCTTAAATAATTTATAACAATTTATATATATTTGTACCTATTTATTTTATTTAACGTACATGATTTGTATTGTGGTTTCTTTTTTGTTTTAGTTTTTGTAACATAATTAGTGTCATAATTAAAGTTTTATTTATTGTTTTTATTTTAATTGGCTGCGGCATACAATACGCGCCATTAAAGATGAGACTTGACACACCACGTGGTTTGACTTGCGTAGTAGACGATTTATAGGTCTCTTTAGCGGTATGAGGTCTGAAACGGGAAGGGACCCGGCGTCATCGCGCATACAGCGCGGGAGGCGCGTACGGCGGCGCTCGTCAAGTCTCATCTTTCGTGGCACGTAGTATACTCTAAGTTGAAGCAACAGTAAAAGTTGCACCCTGTAAGTACTTAACAGGGTCAAATTAAATTATCTGCGAAACTCCGCCGACGTGATGGATATTTACCCTTAGGCTGTAAACTATCTGGGGTCGCGGATTGTCCGAAGGGGTTACCGCGGCCCTGGCATAGGCAACTGAAGGAACACGGGCGGGTTTTAGTCAGTAAAAGTCTGACACGCCCTTCCGCTCCACCCAGAGCGGGAGAAGTTATTTGATGATTTCCCACCCTCAAAAAAAAAAAAAAAAAAAAAAAGGCTGTAAACTATGTACTAATTATAAACCCAAAACCCCGGTTGGGGTGTTAGTTGCGAACCCCATAGGTTCACAACTACTGATGATGATTGGTTTCCATCGGATGATGTTTTTTTTTACGTTTATATAATATGTGGTATAAGCTTATATACCTACTAGCTTCTGCCCGCGACTTCGTCCGCGTGAAATTTATTTTTTGCTCGACCCAACCCGTCGCATCGCATTGCCTACCCGCGCTATTACTTCGTTTTTACTTAGCGTTCTTTCAGACTTTTTTCTTTTTGCTCGGCACCGGGGTCCTAGAGTGATGTTAAATATGCCTTCTATAAGATTTGGGCTATCATTAACGCAAAAACATTTTTTAAAGTCCGACTGGTAGGGTAGTTCCAGAGATTAGCTCGTTCCTTCACCACACCCCCTTCCGCTACCTCTCCCTCCCCTCTCACTCACTCTCACACCCCCTTCACCACTGCCCCTTCCCTCTTTCTCTCTCACCACCCCGTCCCCTCCGTCTCCCCCTCTCCTCCACCTCCGGCTCACCAACCTCTCCCCACCCCCTCAGCCTTCACCACGTCTTCCTCCTCTCCTCACCAATTCCTGCCCCTTTCTCCCTGCGTCCACCATCCTCCCCCTCACACTCCTCACCACCCCACCCCTTCCCCCTCCCCCTCTAACCCTCCCTCCGGGGTAGTTTTTAAAAACTAATAATGACAAACTTAGGCAAATATTTGTGCCAAGTTTTAAGTCAATTAAAACCAAATGAATAAAATTTTTCATGTAAATTGTATTCCCTGTTTTCACCCCCACAGGGGTGGAATTTAAAAAAATGGTTTGAGATATTTCCATAGCTTGACTCAAAGATTATTTACACCAATTTTCGAGTTAATCAAGCCACGCAGTAACATCCTCCCCTGTGAAATTGACTACCCCTTTTCACCCCGTTAGAGGTAGATTTTCGAAAAACCCTGATACACATTATTCTTTATTTTTGGTTTTAATTATAAATACTGAGTTTTGAGTTAATCCGATTTGCGCGTTAAAATTTTTCCATACAAACTTTGAGACCCCCCAATTCACCTTTAGGGGGTAGTTTAGAAAAACAAAAAATCACAAAAATCATAATTTACTTAGATAAATATTCGTTCCAAGTTTCAAGTTTATTAACTCAAGGAATAAGATTTTTCATACAAACAATATCCCCCCCTTTTACCCCCTTAAAGGTCGAATTCCCAAAAACCCTTTCTTAGCGGATGCCAAGGTCATAATAGCTACCTGTGTTCCAAATTTCAGCCTAATCCATTCAGTGGTTTCAGCTGTGTGTTGATAGATCAGTCAGTCAGTCAGTAACGCTTTCCTTTTATAGATATAGATTATGTAAAGGGTTTTCCTTATGCACACACGGGTGTGCAGTTGACGCTTGAGGGGTTAAAAACGACGATGTTAAAGTTATGACGTCAGCTAACAAATTGTCAAAGAAAGCAAACCCATTTTTAGTCTAACAGGTGCTTTAACTGAAGGTGCAATGTTTGTGGTGCAACCCACCCCTTATTGTGAACAATTCAACTTATTTCTGAATCACTTGGCATCAGACTATTTACTCTATTTATTACATTGATGAGTAATATAAGGATGTTTTCAATGTTATGCTAAGATATTTAAATAACTCTTCCTTATGGAATACGTAAGTATTTAGGTCAAAGTACGATGTTAAAGCCAGGACTAGCTCGATAAGCATGTTATGAAGAATTTAGTATTTCAGTGCGAAACCCGAAGTGATGGCAAATAGAGCATATTGGTCATATTGTTTATACACTACGAACTGGATATTACAGAAGACTAAAAAGAAAATCCTGTGGTAGTAGTCTCTACACCTATCCTGTCTCTGTATTATTGCATAAAGTCTCCTTCAAACAGGCGCGACACGCGACGCGAATCGCATGCGACACCAAGGCACCGCTCCCAAGTTTTCAGAAAAATTCAGTTTACAATTGACTGCAAAAAATATGACGATGGTTATTGAAGATGTCGGAAAAAATCATGCCGACTGGGAGCTTTACTGGCGTGCATTACATAAATCTATAGAGTTTTATGAAAACAATGTATTACGGAATTAATACATTGTTTACCTGGATTAACATAACATATAGGGTACCTACTTTTAATCCCGGTAGTACGTTCCCGTGGGATAATTTCAAAACCTAGTAGAATATATAACAGCAAAATGATATTACAGGAAACATGGGTTAATTTTGGTATGAAAATATCAAAACAAATATAACTAGAAATGAAAGTGATTCACAGATAACAAATGTGGGTTTGCAGGATACATTTCCTTTACGCCACATTTAATATTTATTGATTATACAGACCACTTACAATCAAATTATTTCCTTTGTAACTTGATTTTGCACCGCAATACGCATAATTATTAATTATGGTTAATAGGATCTACGCAGCATGTCGCGGGTTCGATTCCCGCACGAAACAATATTTGTACGACCTACAAGTATTTGTTCCGAGTCTGGGTGTTTTTCTATCTATAATATGTATGTAATTACAAAAAAAAAATGTATATAAGTAGTTTATTAGCCATCTCGTTACCATAACACAAGCATTAGGTTGCTTAGCTTGGGACTAGATGGCGTTCTGTGAAATGTCCAAGGATATTATTTATATTTGTACCATATACAGGTTTTATCAGAAAGGTGTCAAACTTAAGGGTAAACTAAACAACTTTCTCCATTAGACCAACATCGTAATCGAGAAAAAATAATCAGCCGTCACACTTCCGTTCAAACTTCAATACTTCTCGACCCAAATGTATGGGACATTTGGGTCGAGAAGTATTGAAGTTTTGAACGGGTCAGCTGATAATTTTTCTCGACTACGATGTTGGTCCCATAGAGAAAGTTGTTCAATTTGATGATTGATGGTCATCCTGTGTATGTCACACTTAAAATCTTTCTTTAAAAATCTATACGCTATACTGGTTTAATTTTTGAAAACAGTGCACCTTTACTTATAATAAATCAGCCTATCAAGTAGATAAATAATTGATTGACACGAAGTTTCCACGAACTCAATATAAATTATAATTAGTACTCAACAACCTAAGTGGTGGCCTAGTGGTAACGGTCCCGACTTACGAGTTGTAGGTCGTGGGTTCGAACCACCACTGCTCTCAAAACGGTGAAGGAAAACATCGTGAGGAAACCGGCATGTCCTAGAACGAAAAATTCGAAGACATGTGACATCTTACCAACCGCACTGGGCCTGCGTGCTAGATCACATCATCCACTCCCTCTCGAAGAGAGGAGCCCTTTGTCACAGCAGTGGGGACATTATAGGCTTATTATGCTAACCTAAGTGGATCAGATTTAAATGTATCGTAGATACTTAATAAACATTGCATATATCCTATAGAGGATATTCAAAGTAACAAATCAAACTATCTGAACAGTTGTATCAATCTTGTACAATATACCATTTATTAGACGTCGTGTTTACTTACCTGTCATTGATAAATAATTATTGCCACAATACTGTGATTTATGTTCTGGTTGCTAATAGGCTTTTCACACCACCTCCTCGAAAATGTCAAATAATATGTCAAGCAACCTTAACCTAAAGTGAGTCATTAGTGGCCGGGGGCACAGCCGGTCAATAATGTTGTACTGGATTTCATTATGACCCGCTGGTCAATAATGTGATTTGAATTTGGAATCTCACATGCTCAGCTAAATTGGCAGTATAGTACTAACAAACACCTTTTGGTGCCAGAAAGAGGAAAGCTATTCTCGAAACCCTTACTACGCGTGGATGATATTCTCGATTTCCTACAAAATCATAACGACTGCTTCTTCATATCGTTGCCATGTTTTCGAAGACATAATATTGTAAGAATAATTAGATAACTACGAACCATTTTTCATTTTTTTTTTAAATTTTTTTTTTAAATTTTGGAACGAAGTTCCTTATCGCGCGTTGTGAAAGGGGGCTAGACGGAAAAAAGTCTCACGAAAAGTTGTCACGACACTTTTTGCTATAGGTAGCTATTGTAAGCCGTGCGGCGTGCGCATGTTTCTCTGTCTGTCTCTCTCTCTCTCTCTTATAGAAAGCAAGCCAGATATTTTCATTTCTATTTCGCATTGAACAGTGTGGTGTCGCGATGATGATGATGATGATGATGATGGTGATGATGATGATGGTGGTGATGATGATGATGGTGATGATGATGATGGTGATGATAATGATGATGATGATGGTGATGATGATGATGATGATGATGATGATGATGGTGATGATGATGGTGATGATGATGGTGATGATGATGATGATGATGATGATGATGATGATGATGATGATGATGATGATGATAAGTATAAAAATAAAATTTTGTTACAATTCCTTCACTAATTAATCGAAAGGAACATGGTGATGATGATGATGATGATGATGATGATGATGATGATGATGATGATGATGATGATGATGATGATGATGATGATGATGATGATGATGATGATGATGATGATGATGATGATGATGATGATGATGATGATGATGATGATGATGATGATGATGATGATGATGATGATGATGATGATGATGATGATGATGATGATGATGATGATGATGATGATGATGATGATGATGATGATGATGATGATGATGATGATGATGATGATGATGATGATGATGATGATGATGATGATGATGATGATGATGATGATGATGATGATGATGATGATGATGATGATGATGATGATGATGATGATGATGATGATGATGATGATGATGATGATGATGATGATGATGATGATGATGATGATGATGATGATGATGATGATGATGATGATGATGATGATGATGATGATGATGATGATGATGATGATGATGATGATGATGATGATGATGATGATGATGATGATGATGATGATGATGATGATGATGATGATGATGATGATGATGATGATGATGATGATGATGATGATGATGATGATGATGATGATGATGATGATGATGATGATGATGATGATGATGATGATGATGATGATGATGATGATGATGATGATGATGATAAGTATAAAAATAAAATTTTGTTACAATTCCTTCACTAATTAATCGAAAGGAACTTCGTTCCATCCGGGTGTCCCTTGACACCTCTCAAGTTTTTTTTTTTAAATTACACATCAACATCTATAAACGTACCAAATAAAAACTTAACTTTATCTTTGCACAACTGGACTAATGTCTCAAATGTTACCATTAACTTCAATTAATATGTAAGTGCATATAACTAACTAGTTCTAAATATGTTATTCTTACTGTTTGTTTATTTAATAAATACTTTGTTTTTCGTACTATGGCTATTATTTTCTCACAGTAGGTGTAAAAAGTAGAGTATCCTCCTCTGGGCTAAAGGTGTCTTTGCCTTGGGCTAGCTTGAATCCCTCGCTGCATTCAGGATTCTTGTATTAACTCCCTCGCTTCGCTCGTGAGTTAAACTCTTAACTACCTCGCTGCGCTCGGGAGTTAAATCCCGAATCCTTCATTGCGCTCGAGATTCAATATGACGCCCGTGACATAAGACACAACTTTAGCCCCTCGGTGCATAATCTACTATTGTGCAGAATCAAGACAGACGGTCTATATTGCTCTATGAAAACAAATGATGGCGCACGCATATACTCGCAACTAAATAAATGAAAAATTGTTTTTCGGGATCAAATGTGAGGCGAATGCGGAACAAATCAACAAAACAGTCTCAAAGTCAAAGTTGTCAAAGTATAAAAGAACGGGGGAAGACCTAAGAAGCGATGGATTTTGTAGCATATGTTTTGGCTAATCAGGGGCTATATGGAAAAAGCCGGAAGGAGCGTATGTTGCAGCTTGCAGCATTGACAGCATAGCATTATGCTGACCAAAATAAATTGGTGTAAGGACAGGAGGATGATCAATTTTATTGTAATAAAGATGGTGATAAGTTGTAATTTTTACTCTTGATAAAACTGTGTTCTGTCTATGATAAACAGAACTTATTGAAACTATTTAACCCAGTCTGAGCACAGCCTTAACATTCATCTCAAAACGGTCTCCCTTAAGGTGATACGTAAAAAGTGAACTGGGCGGGAATAAGAAAGTGACAGAGTCAATTACTTCCACATGCGAAAAAAAGAGAGCGCAACAACGCGCTGGAACCAAAATAAAAGCGCCAAATGAAATAAAAATTGTTTAAAAATAAATTAAACTATCTATCAAAATTATGTTCGGCCAGAATTTTCAATTACCTAATACGCACATTTTGAATGCAATTTTGCAATGAAATTACTTAGGATTTTAGAATTATAGAAAAAAACATAAAAAGTAGAGGTCTTTTCGGAATTAAATTCTATAGAGGAAATTTAACCCAATCGTGTTTTCCTTCAGCAAAGTATTAATCAAATAGTCAATAAACATATATCCAAAAATTAAATGCATACATGTTGCAATAGTGAAATAAATGGTTACGAAAAATCCTCCAACTTATTTTGGTAGCGCCTTAACATTATGATAGGTATGACATAATAAATTCAATAACTAATAGGTTATCGCCTGATACTGGGGTATCCTTAGCCTTGTTCGTTGTTGATTGATTGCGAATGGACTTCTGACATTAAGTACTTTATGAAGTAATGTCAAATGCAATGATGTTAATATGCATTTTGTGTGATAAATACTGGAGGGAAAAATATCTTTAGGACTAACACGATATAACATACTTAGGGGTATCGTATAACCCAGTAACTGCGTTGTGGAGATCAGTTAAGTAGTCGCTCCATGTAAAATACTGTACTCAGCTGCGTCCAGTTGGCTGGAAGCCGACTGCAACATAGTTGGGGAAAAGGCTAGGCAGATGATGATGCTTTATACTTAGGTAGGTTCTTCTTCTGTACCAAAGTAAGTGCCTAATCTGATATGAAAGGAGAATAACCCTCTCAAGGAAAAAAGTTACCTAAAAATGTTGATATGCTTTGTCTTTTGCAGTTCAATACATACAGGATTATTAATTTCGTATTCTAAAGATTTTAAACTCTAGGCAGAGAACCTATACGATGTCATCACACCAAAAAAAAACCGTGATTGAGCCCCTTCAGATAATAATGACATAATGCATGGATGTGTAATGATGAACCTTCTTAGTAAGATGATCTTGTCCTAACTGATTAGAGAAATGAATTAGCATGCTAAAGATCGCCCGAGGACTATCGTGACGGGTGGAGGTAAATACACCATAATTGATAGCCTCAGCGGCCGAGAAACAGACAGAGGTGGTCTTACTTAGTAACAGTGAGGACTAATGTAACGATCAGATGAGATGACAGGTATCACATACTGTTATTTATGACATGATAATTATAGCTGACATGGGAATCTTTAGAGCCGGATGTTAGAAACTTAATGAGGAAAATTATTTAAAGCATAATAATAATGCGACTGCTTATTATTTATTTATTTAATAGACACTTTATTGTACCGCATGTAACAAAAAGGACAAACATATCTAAAACTAGTGTATAATAAGAAAGAGTAACAAATTAACAATGAAAGTACCGCGAGTAAACTTGAATTATATTAATGCATTGTGCAATGCACAGTTATATTCTGGGAATCCATAGACATTGATAGTGAACTGCTTGTGAAGTGTGAATGTTACGCGTGTGCTGTCTACTATTTTAATGATATACTTACCTACTTATGCGTAGGAAACATACTATAGACTTAGTAGTGATAGAGTTTCGGTTCTCAATTTGTGCCCAGAGGGCATAGACAAAGTGACTGTCTACTGTCTAGCTATAAAGTCTGTCTATCAGCGATATCGATGATGGAAAAGTCAAAAATGTATGGGACTATTCCCCATTTTATTTTTATCCCGTTGCTGGGCAAGGTCTCCTGTGTTTTGTTTTCTCGGCCCAATCGGACTTATTCTTGACCGATTAAGACTGGGATATTGTACTGAAAAGCTTATGTTTCTGTTGAAAGTTGTATGTAGGTATACCTTACACTAGATAAATGTGCAATAAAAGTCATCAATCCCACTTGCAGAAAAAAAGTCTCGAAACCTAAATGGAAAACAAAAAAAAACATGTCACGTGCACGCGTCAAGGACGCCTCTTACCGCGATACGTTTGTTTTGATCATGTTAGCAACACTGCCTCAACATTTTTTCGTATCGTTTTGAAATATTGAAATACATTGGTACAGGGCTACAGGGCGTCAACGACTTTTATTGCACTGTTATCTGGCGGAAGGTATAGTAGAAATACGAAGCGCTTTGAAAGCGACTGCCACTTATTTAAGCCCTCAAGTTTATATATGACTATTGTGTTATGTATTATGTTGTTGTTGTTTATTATGTTTTATATGACTATTTGTTACGATTGGAAGCTTAAGCAATCTGCAGCCAATCTTCAGGCCCAATTTTGTAAGACACTTGCAATCGAAATACGGTTATAGGTACTGTAATAGTCATCATCATCAATCGCGTTTAGATCGTTTATCACGTCATCGTCGTTGATTTACTCGTACCTACTTACTTATTTGTAAGCATGTTGAAATGCTTTATTGGACTGCCATAGTAGGGTTTATTTATTCTGATCGTAATGGTAATAAATAACAAGGTTTTTTTTTCTTCATTTGTGGTTTTCTGTTAATGTATAACTCAATATCTGTAATTTTATAACTCAAGAACGGCTGGGCCGATTTAGCTGATTTTGGTTTTGAAATGTCCAGGGAAGGTTTAAACGATGAGAAAAATTGGAAAAGTTGCCGGGAAAATTAGAAAATTCTGGAAAACTGAAAGTGGATTTTCTATGGGAATATTGAAATTGGGACAGGACAACGTCTGTCGGGTCAGCTAGTCTTTTATATGAACGATTAGGATTTTTTTTCTTTACATAGACATAAACTCACACCTTCTTCCTATGGTAAGCAGAAACTACAGAACGTCACCAGCTACGATCCTTACATACTCCTTTTGCCTCGTTTAAGTTCATATGAGTTACCAACGTAATTAACAATTTGGGACTTTTGAGTAATAAACATATCATTGATCGTTATCTTTTTATGTTCTTCACAATAATTATTATTAACATAGGGTAGGTTCTACCTGCACATTAGTTAATGATTGTTTATTAGTTACTTTTAATTATCTGGTAATCCACTGCAATAAAAATCCTGATTGCCTTAAAAAAATATTGCAATGTTTTGACAAAACAGTAGCTACCTACTTAATGTTTTATCTAAAAATGATTTAACGAGTGTGTTGGGAATGTGAGAAGCAGCTTGATTAACGCTTTCAAGGACACTGAACGAGACTCACAAAACTTTTATTGTTATGACGGCTATGGCCGTTTAGTGTCCTTGAAAGCGTTGGGGTCAGCGCACACCAAGAGCAGAGCAGAGCAGAGCATTTTCTGAGACTATTGACAGCCTTAATATCGATATAGTTATAAAGACCGATCAAGGGTCAGCGCACACCAAGAGCAGAGCATTTTCTGAGACTATTGAAAAATTTATCTTATGACAATTCCATACATTGCAAAATTAAATGGTTCAAAAATTGATGTTCGACTACGCTCGAGCATGCTCGAGCATGCTTGGCGTGTATTTAATTTTGCAATGTATGGAATTGTCATAAGATTAATTTTTCAATAGTCTCAGAAAATGCTCTGCTCTTGGTGTGCGCTGACCCTTGATCGGTCTTTATAAGTAGATCGATATTAAAGGCTGTTGTGATTATGTCATAATGAAAGTAACTGCGATTGTGTTTTATTATTATGACTAGGGTAAAGAACAAAGTGTATGAGAACTCATAGTGACATCAAGAAGTCATAGTGTCATCGCACCACACGTTGTCCTGTCTGAACGATCCTAGAAACCGACTGCAGCGTCACCTACCGGGTCCAATTGTGTTTTCAAACCATCCAGGAACCCCTTGAAATAAAAACACAAATTTTCATCCACATCGGTCCAGCCGTTGTTATACCACGTTTTATGCGTTTTTTTAAAAGTATTGTAATATGTCCGTCTCCTAGTTCTAATTAGCTACCTCCCCACCAATTTTCAGCCAAATCGGTTCGGCCGTTCTTGAGTTATAAATAGTGTAACTAACACGACTTTCTTTTATAAAAATAGATAATGTAGGTAGGTACCTACTAATTTTTATATAGAAAATAATTTAATTATACCTTCTTAGTCAACAATAATTACGAACGTCATAGTATTCTCTCTTAGAATGACAATTACTTCCCTTACCTATCGAAAATCACAGGAATTACCAATAACAGCAGTTTAAAATGCTGAACACGACACACACAATGGAAGGTCGGAATACATCATGATAGATATTGATGGATGCAAAACACAATATGGGTTTTACTTAAGTTAGTCATCGGGGCTGGATTTCTTGAAAGTGTTATTTAAATAATTATTCTGATCAGAGCACCTATCCACATAGTTTAATTATTAGTTGTCTATGTCAAGTCAAAAATAAGTGAACTCCATAGGTAGTGTAGCCTACTTAGCCAACTATGTAAATAGTAGCCTGAAAACAGTAGTATAACCGATTATTATTGTTATTGGAAAACTTCTAATCAGTCATTGGCTGAACTTTAGTCGTACGTCGTCGGCGGAATTCGGCCGATCGAACCAAACATGTGTAAAATCAACCGACATCGTCCGATGACGTCTAACTAACTGAATAGCCATGTAAACAATACCTATCAGTTTTTATAAAGGCTCTTACAAACAGGCGCGACACGCGACGCGAATCCCGCGACACAAAGGCACCGTTCGTCGCGCGACAGGTGCCTTTGTGTCGCACTAGATTCGCGTCGCGTCTTGCGCTTGTTTGTAGGAGCCTTTACGCAAAACCTCATTTACTTAAGTTCAACATATTTTTTGTCTGATTTAGGCTAAGTAAAACTCGAACCATGAATGAATGAATAAAATTCACCACCCCAGCGTGGCTGAGACTAGACTAGATTAATCGAATTAACCCAAAGATTCACACTAGCCCCCGGAGCCTCATGTTTCATGGGGCTACATAGACCATAGCATATCAAGGAGTAGACCGGGGGGCGCGATAATGGTAGGGCTAACGTGCCCTTAGGACATGGAAGGATTATTAGAGCCGTGTCGGATATGAACCCTAAAGTAGCCAATGGAATCGTGGAGAGACGGATGACATTTATCTATTGATGGGCGTCTTTTAATGACGTCACCGCAAGGTTGGTTCAGGTCCAGCTCCACCGGTGAATCTTTTGGCGGAGTTAAACTGCTTTCTCGACTCTTTTCTTCTTCGTTCCGATGAGTTGTCGCTTCTCGTTGTTTATGTCCAGCTCAGACGCGGTAGGTACAAGTTCGACCTGTAGCTCGCCGCAGTTTACCTCAGGTTGACGCGATTGGAGATATTATAGTTCTTTAGTTCAAAGCTATGCACACTATTCAGGACATCTATTATATACTTACCTACATAAGAACCAGCCAAGTGCGTGTTGGACTACGCACAATGAAGGGTTCCGTAGTGGGGATGAAATTATCGTAAGAACAAACTTAACATAATAGTTGAAAAACATGTTCTACCATATATTCCAACAGTAAAATGTAAGTCTGTAGGTACTCATAATATTGAGAGATTTACCATGTTATTTTAAGACCACAAACTTCTTATAGGTTTTCCTGTAATCTACAGGTATAGAACTATTTTCTGTATTTTTTTTTTGAAATTTTTAGGGTTAGTAGTTTCGGAAATAAGGGGGAGGGGGAATGCAGGTCAATTTTCGTCTATTTTCTTAAATAACTTTAAAAGGACTTGCTTTAAAATTATAAAATAAATATATACAAGACCCTCATAGTAAGCCCTTTCATTTGATATGTCACACGGTACAGTTTGCGAAACTTTTTTTTTAATTTTCTTATTTGCCCCCTAAAAGTGACGGCTAAAGTAAATAAATGAATTTTGAATATGGGGGCATATTCAAAATTCATTTATTTACTTTAGCCGTCACTTTTAGGGGGCCGTACGTGTTTGGGTCACAGAAATCCATATTTGTACCAAATTTCAATTTAATCGGTCCATTACATTCGTAGCAAATTGGCTGTGACAGACGGACAGACAGACAGACAGACAGACAGACATACGAGTGATCCTTTAAGGGTTCCGTTTTTTCCTTTTGAGGTACGGAACCCTAAAAGAGAAGTCAGAAAAAAGAAGAAACCCTTGAACCTAGAAAGCCGCACAGAGGTTCTCTTTATAATGTAAACAAGGAATAAGGAAGGATTCCCGTGCGATATTTCCGAAATCCACGCGAGCGAAGCCGCGCGGGAAGTGCTAGTAATTAATAAAACGAGTCTCTGACAAAAAATCCCGATCCACCCGGCAAGGTTAGATGTAGGTAATTCGCGCCTGACGCTTAGCAAAAAACTGTATACCTATGTTATCTATAACCCGAATCAATGAATAAATTACCTACCTACTCAATCAATCTACCTAGCCTTTTCCCAACGGTGTTGGGGTATAGTAGGTTTCCAGTCTAACCGAATGCAGCAGAATACCAGTATTTTACATGGAGTGACTGCCTATCTGACCACCACAACACAGTGACTGGGTAATACGACTTCTGACGACCCGAAACGACTGTCAAAGATCCACGAATGACAGCACTTTCCGATGCACGGAGGAGTCTCGATATGTAAAGATGGTCACGGACCAACCCCGGCAAGCCTAATGGATCGACCGTGCGGCCGTTATTACTTAGCCACGAGCTCCTCCCTACTAATCACACTAATATTATAAAGGCGAAAGTTTGTGAGTGTGTGTTTGTGTGTGTATGTTTGTTACTTCTCTACGCTCAAACGGCTGGACCGATTTGGATGAAATTTGGTGTGTAGATAGATTATGCACTAGATTAACACATAGGCGACTTTTTCTCCCGGCCTACGCGGGTGAAACCGCAGGGCGCAGATAGTTCAATTTATAATGGTAATAATTTAATTACGGAACGCTCTAAATATTGTACAATGCGGATAACTATCATAATTCACTGCATAAACACTGACCGGATGCGAGCCGGACTACCGGATGGCCGGAACCCTAATAGCGTCCGCAAAACGACGTAAACCGGTTATGGGAATTTCACATGCAGCTTTACAAAACAGTATGATAATTATGATAATTAATATGGTAATAAGTTTCACTTTTAACACTGTTTTTATTAGGCTGTGGTTTTAGGGTTTAATAAATATTTTTTGAGAAAATATTGAAAGAAAGAAAATACTTACGTTTTTTTGCGGTAAATATGACGCAAAAAAAAAAACAAACACGACAAGAAAAATATGCGTCACATCCACGCAAAACGGCCATCCCTCAGCATAATTCTGCGATCCTATGCGAGACAGAGCCCCAGCGCTGGTTTTCAGTTACCTATATTGAGGATTCATCATTCTCCAGCCCTTCATCCCATCCCAATTTATTTGGGGTCGGCGCAACATGTCGGGATTTCTTCCATACTTCTCTATTAGTTGTCATCTCGGTAGCCACTCCCTTCTAGCCATAATTATCATCTTTTACACAGTCCATCCATCATTTCTTTGGTCTTCCCCTAGTCGAGTAGCCATCCACATTCTTACTCAGAACTTTCCTCACGACATTTTCCTCATTCCTCCGCATCACATGAATATAACATGACAACCGATTTCCGCACAACTTTTAAAAGAAAAAGAAAGAAAGAAAAACGTTTATTTGGACACAGTTCGTGAAACACAAAAATACAAAAGAATAAAACAATGAGAAAATAACCGGTCACCTCTCTTTTCGGTCACCGGTGTCACTATCAGACTTCCTCATGTGACATTGAGTGATATTGAGTGACATTGAGGATTATAATTATGTGAAAATTCTAATACATGTCTTAATAAAACACACATCACACCTTCGTCTTCTTAAAAATAAGGTAGTGTACGGTCAGCAACAGAAGTCGGTTAACACTGCTACTTTTTGACATCATCTAAATTAACACAAAATTATACGATAACCTGCTTTTTAGCTTTTCATTTATTAGATAAGAGTTAATTTTCTTTAAAATGTACATCTGTTCCTATTATAATGAAGTATTTTTCTCAATAATTAAGATTTAGAAAACATAAGTGTTAATCGACTTTTGTTGCTGACTGTACATAAAAATCCCTTTTATTTGTATTGTCAACTAGCTGTGCCGCGCGACTTCGCTCGCGTGGAAATCGTAAGATACAAATATACTAAAATAAATAAATAAATCATTTATTTCAGATTCATCTTGCGATTACATCAATATTTTGTTAGTACAATTTATAGCGAGCTTACAAACTAGTGTTAGTAATAATTAATAATTGATTGACATAATAATAGTACTAATTTAATTAAATAATATATAATAATAATAACAATTATTTACAATATTCAATTAAAAAAAACCCTAAATGACAAGTCCGGATGGACTCTCCGAAAATAACAGCCACATTTTGATAAATCTCTCTCGTTCTCCGACGCGCCCGCCGCCGCGTTGCATCGCCCGCCAGCCTAAGTTATTCCTTAATCTGCCAGTCGGTCGCAGGTTGTTTTAAGAAGATACCGCGGCCCTGGCATAGGCAACTGAAGAAACACGGGTGGGTTTTAGTCAGTAAAAGTCCGACACGCCCGTCCACCCAGAGCGGGAGAAGTTATTTGATGATTTCCCACCCTCAAAAAAAAAAAAAAAAAAAGGTATCTGCCAGTTCCCGTTAAAATCCGTGCAACTGTTTCGGAGATGACCCGGAATAAACAGACAGACAGGCAGACAGACCGACAGACAGACAAAAATTTTAAAAATAGTATTTTGTTTTAAGTACCGTAGGTATTGAAAGTAATCTTTCAATGCATTTAGCTTATTTGCACATTACAAACAGACACTTAAATTTTATTTATTTGTATAAATGTGTAGATGTAAAAGATGTAAAGTGGCTAAAAATAGTTTTGTTTAGCATCCATTATTAATTAAGGAAAATTAAAAAGGAGCTCGTGGCTAAGTAATAACAGCCACACGGGTCGATCCATCAGGTTAAGCTACGCTTGCCGGGGTTGGTCCGTGGATGGGTGACCTATCTTTACATACCGAGACTTCTCCGTGCCTCGGAAAGCACGTTAAGCCGGTGGTCCCGGCTGTCATTCGTGGATCTTTGACAGTCGTTATGGGTCGTCAGAAGCCCGAAAGTCTGACAACCAGTCTTACCAAGGGGTATCGCATTACCCAGTTACTGGATTGTGGAGGTCAGATAGGCAGTCGCTCCATGTAAAATACTGGTATTCAGCTGCATCCGGTTAGACTGGAAGCCGACCCCAACATAGTTGGGAAAAGGCTAGGCAGATTGATATTAATTAAGGAAAATTCTTAATAGTAGTAGTCGTAGCTTCTTAGTAGTAGGTACCTATGCATTTATGCTTTCAATCAGATGTATGACAAATCAGTATCTACTTATCACTATAAAGACAGTAAACAATACGGCGATTGTACTCCGATCAGCGGATGTCTGTCATACAAATCCGAAAGTACCTCTTTATATTATTATTTACGTCATACCATATGTTATCAATGACATTTGAGCTCTATAATATAATGTTATTGAATGATAGCCATTTACAATTAGGAATTTGTATTGATTTTTAGGGTTCCGTACCCAAATGGTAAAAAGGAACCCTTATGGTACGACTCAGTCTGTCTGTCTGTCTGTCACAGCTGGATACCTCAACAACTACTAATGCTATCAACTTGAAATTTGGAACAGTTTTAGATGACGTTTACCCAACTATTTTGCAAAGAAGAAAGTTTTTTTTTTGCAACAGGGTCTTAAAAATGCATGGGCATGTGGGGTATCATATGAAAGAGCGCTGTTTGCAAATTCTCAAACATTTTTTAATTTTTTTAAGGCCGCCTAGTTTTTGACTTTTGATGAAAAAGTAAAAAAATACCGTTGCCCCCCCTAATCTACGAAGTTTGCATAGAGAAAAATCTGGAATTATTCTATGTGATAGAAGTTTTGTAAAGATTACAGGAAAAATAAAAGATGTCTTTAGATAGCACGCTTTTTCAGAAATCGGAACGGAACCGTCGGTGCGCGAGTCCGACTCGCTCTTGACCGGTTTTTGTAGGTAGGTACAAGAAGCGGTTAAGTAATTGTGTGGGGCGAATATCTGACTTTAAATGAGACTGTGACCTCTGAGTTTGTTTCGGCCTTTCTTCTCAGAGTAGTCAGATAGGAAACGCCGACCTAATCTAGTTTAAAAAAAAAAACCGGTCAAGAGCGAGTCGGACTCGCGCACCGAGGGTTCCGTTCCGATTTCTGAAAAAGTGTGCTACTTAGAGACATCGTTTTATTTTTCCTGTAATCTTTACATAAACTTCTATCACATAGAATAATTTCAGATTTTTCTCTTTGCAAACTTCGAAGATAAGGGGGGGGGGGGGACGGTATTTTTTTTTACATTTTTCATCAAAAGTCGAAAACTATGCGACCTAAAAAAAAAATAAAAAATAGTTTGAGAATGTGCAAACAGCGCTCTTTTATATGATACCCCACATGTTCTAGTAGCCCCACTTTAAATTTTTAAGACATCCTTTCAGTCCCTGTTGCAAAAAAAACATAAATATTTTTATTTTTTTTTTATTTGCAAAATAGTCGGGTAAACGTCATCTAAAACTATTCCAAATTTCAAGTTGATAGCATCAGTAGTTCTTGAGATATCCAGCTGTGACAGACAGACAGACTAAGTCACACCATAAGGGTTCCTTTTTTACCATTTTGGTACGGAACCCTAAAAATATGATCGACGGTGTAAAAGTGTTTGTACAAACCTAGTTACAGAAAATAAATCATTTATCATTTATCAATGTGGAACAAGTCATTGAATTAATTCGTGTGTGTTCCATATTCAGTCCCGTTATCTGTATGCTTGTGGAAAAAAGATTGCGTGACAATAATTCAGTTTGGTATGCACGGCTACAGATTAAGCTATATATTTCCAGTATAAGCTGATCTCGCAATGTGTAGGATTTCCTTACAATTAGAGGTCAGTGTAAACTGGAAATGTGTAGCTTGATGTGTAGCCGTGTGTGTACTTGACACAAAAATCCTGTAAACTTCAACACATCGCTGGCCAATCTAAATTCTTATGAAAGTCTTAAAAATATAATTTTTAGTGTCATTCAGCACCCTATTCGCGTAACACAATCGGAATCAGTTTAATTTTGACAGTTCAACAACATTAACTGGGTTATTTACGTTGTCGAGCAGACAATTGCTAATCCATTGCTTCATATGTTACAAAAATTTGTCCGCTCGACAACTTAAATAACACAGCGTATACAGGGTGACTGGTAATTATTGACCGATACCTAAACACATGATTGTGCTCATGATAACAAACAACTTTTACTATGGGACCAAACCTGAAATCGCGAAAAAAAAAATCAGCTGCTCCCTACATTTTGACGAGTAATGCGAACATGAATGTATGGGGTAGGTGATTTTTTTTTTCGCGATTTCAGGTTTGGTCCCATAGTAAAAGTTGTTTGTTATTATGAGCACAATCATGTGTTTAGGTATCGGTCACTAATTACCAGTCACCCTATATATGACAGCGTAATAATAATTGAACTGTCAAAATGAAACCGATCCCGATTGATAGTGTCTTACGCAATTAGGGTGCTGTTCAGCTTAAGAATATACCTAATTATGATTTTAAATAAAATTACTCTAGTTACTCTATTAATTTCTACACTCTTTAATTAAGTACATTTCTGTTTACAATTTATAGTTTTTTTTTTTTGATAACCTTACATTATATCCCAATGTTGGGCAAAGGCCTCCCGTTTTTCCTTCCAAACCTCTCTATTTTGCCTGAACAACTCAAGTAGGTTAATAACAATTAATTTTTCTATGAAGAAAATCACAACACTGTTATCGCCATGTCGGCTACCTCGCAAAGGGACCATGACCGCATCGCAATGAATAATGCGCACGCGTCGACGTGGTAGGCGGGTAGACCGGTAGACCGCATTTTCGCGCTAAAACACACCGGTATTGCATATGACATGACTGCAGATTTAGCGGACGTTTGCACGGGCGTAAAAAATCGTGGCGTTTTTTTTTCGCGCACTGAATTTTCAACGCTCTACTTAGCGCCGGAAGTTGAAAATCCAACAGTGTGTTTGTCGGCGCGCTGGGATGCACTCTGTTTTTGTTAGGTTGGATTATCGAAGCTCGGTTCAACACAGAGAGTTGATAATACAGTGCGCGATAAAATCCCGCCGCGATTTTTTTACGTCCGTGCGTACGTCGGCTTACCGTTTGGTGATCTTTATCTCGAGTAACTGCAACTGTTGTTTCCTGCAATAGACAGTAACGGAAATTGTATTGTCACGGTTGAGGAAATCTAGCCTTTTTTTTTTTTTTTTTTTTGAGGGTGGGAAATCATCAAATAACTTCTCCCGCTCTAGGTGGAGCGGGAGGGCGTGTCAGACTTTTACTGACTAAAACCCACCCGTGTTCCTTCAGTTGCCTATGCCAGGGCCGCGGTAACCCTTTCAGACAACCCGCGACCCCAGCGGCGTCGGCCCTATTGGGCCCCGTCACTTGCTGACATCTCTTTGAGGCGCGCGTGGAACACGACGCGCCGTCGACTCGGGCCTGGTCCTTACCGGACGGCGAGCTACCCGCTGCTCACCGTCCGCAGGCCCGCGCCTACGGTGGCCGGAAATCGCCCCGCGATTCCCGCCGCCCAGGGCGTCTCCTGCGGCGACTGAGGGCGTGAGGCTGCCTCTCCCTCACGCGTTCCGCCTCCTCCTTCGCGAGCATCACTGCTTCGCAGAAGGAGGTGACGGCCTCCCATGCACTCTCGCTCCGCACCATGGCCTGGACCAGGCTCGGACGCGAGAGATCGCCGCCGCCGATCGCCTCCGTGAGAACACGGCGGTGCTCTGCCCAAGCCGGGCAGACCTCCACTGTATGCTCCACCGTGTCCTCCGGGCGATCTACACAATGGAAACACCCGGGCGTTTCCTCCCGCCTTATGCGAAACAGGAACCTCCCGAAACAACCGTGTCCGGTGAGGACCTGCGTCAGGCGGAAGGTGAGGACGCCGTGGCGCCTCTCTAACCACTCCTCAAAGAGGGGACTTATCGCCGCTATTGTGGCGTGCCCAGCGCTGGGTTGCGACAGTCGCGCTCTCCATGCCGCCATGAGATCCCGCCGGAGCTCTGTCCGCTGTACCGTGATTTCTCGCGGCAGCGGAGTTACGCCCCGGCGCTTTGCCTCCTCGCGCCACTCCCACACGTGCGCGAGGACCTTTGCCTCCAGATCCCACGGCGGCAATCCGGCAAGGAGGCTCGCCGCCTCCCGGGAGACCGTGCGGTATCCCCGGGAGGAAATCTAGCCTGAAGCACAGATTACTTAATGTACCTAGTTGTAAAATACGAAAAGTATTTAAAAAAATGTTGTTTAGTAGTCATTACTAAACAAAATTTTTTCTTTACTTTTCGTATTTTACAACTACATAAGGTAAGAAGTAATAAACAGAAAAAGGCTACAATATTGATTAGGTAATTTTTAGGTTTGAAATATATCCACAGGTCAAGTCATAAATACTTATGAGTAATAACAATACACAAAGGCTAGACATACTCACTTACTTTTTTATAATATATTCATTCTTTTCCTATAATTTAGTTAGTAAATCTTACTTTCACCAATTTTAGCGAATTTTGGCACAGATTTTGGTAAATACATTGTAAATGAAATTAAGACCATTCTATTTTTGGCACATACACATCCACGTTTGGCACGAGATGCTTATCATGCGATAATTTTAGGCTAAGATACACGTGTCGAGACTTTGACGTGACTGTCGTATAGAGTTTGCAACTGCATGGTTGCAGAATGATAAGGAAAAGCCTAATTGTGTTGTTCCTTATGAAAAATGCTTTCATTTTGACAATCCAACTATTTCCATCGCTCCAAGGGTTCATTTTCATTGGTCGATAGGGCTCGTATGCGGGAGTGTGGGATATTTTTTTACGCGCCCGTATTCGGGCAACCGTTTTCATTATCCGATAGGAAACGATTGCGGTATTCGGAGAACCTGCACCGCACGTTTGGCAGTTGCTTTGAAGGCTCATTTTCAGCATTGGTAATTTTCATGGTGTGTCCGCACGCTTTACCGACCGATGAATTTCTTTGGTCGCTATCTCTACACCAGGGGGCCTACTCCCTAAGCACGAAGCCCGTAGTTTCGGACTTCGTTACGAGGGTTTCCTACTCCGTATCACCTACGGATGGATGATTGGTTCGGAGTCCGAACGAAGTATGAATGACAACATGATTTGCCAGTTGTCCCTACTCCCGATGTGTTTTTGCCTGTCCGAAAAATTTAACTTTTACACTTGTTTTGATGGATCGTAATGTCAGACGGACGGATAAACGGACGGACGGAAAGACGGACGGACTTAGGGAGTAGGCCCCCAGCTACGGGGATACCTCGCAGACGGTGTACGGACCGCGTTATCGACTTATGACTTTCATTAGTTGTGTGAAATTTCCAAGGATATTATTATTATTATTTTATTATTAGTTATTATCACCCCGCATGCTGTAATATGTCGACCGAGTTATCGACTAATGAAAATGAGCCATTAGTCTTGTACAATACCTGCCAGGTCTATTCTGTAGAAATATTACCGTGAAAAGTTAGGTGAAGTAAGCTGTCATTCCACATGATGCAAGGGATTGGCGATAATGACAGCTCACTTCAAGCTCACTTTACTTATGAATTCACGGTGAGATTTCTCACACTAATATTATAAAGGCGAAAATTTGTGAGTGTGTGTTCTATGTTTGTTACTTCTTCACGCTCAAACGGCTGGATAAATTTTGATAAAATTTGATATGGAGCTAGATAATACCCTGGATTTACACATAGGCTACTTTTTATCGACATACCACGCGGGTGAAGCCGCGGGCGGAAGCTAGTACAGAACAAATCGTCTGTTCTTGATAACCAAAGTCAAACCAACTGAACATCCAACATTCATTGCGTGTAGTTAGTATCGTTCAACAATATTAAGACATTAAAACGTCTTCCTAAATAGATCGGATGGATGAATAGAGCTATTGAACAATGAATTATGCGAGGCTCTATGATAAATGAATAGCAGGTACTTAATAAAAATCACTCAATCAACAACTAATCACATTAATCGTAAACGAACGCCATTTAAAGTCTATAAAATAGAGGAAGCCGTAAACTGCGCCATTCAGTTGAAGTTGAAAATGTTTAGTGCCGTTACGCACTAATTATTTCCAACAACGATTTTTGATTTGAAAAAAACTTTTTACAAAAAAAAAAACAACTGACTTCCAAAAAAACACCACAAAGTGAAAAATAAATTTAATTGCGGAAGTTGGTCTTTGATTTTTTATTTACTTTTGTTTTTTTTTTGCCACCGACTTCCAAAATTAAATTTACTTTTCACTTTGTAGTGTTTTTTTGGAAGTCGGTTGTTTTTTTTTTGTAAAAAGTTTTTATTTTTCACTTTTTAGTGGTGCCTACCCCACACAAATCTGAATATAACTTAGAGGAGCATCATCCACATAGACTAAATGGGAAAAATACGTATTAAATTATTGAAGCTTACTCAAAAGCCACTCATCAGAACTTGAAGATATTTTTATGCGACAAAAACGTTGCAAAAAGGCAAATACGTCGCGCTAAGTCGTGTCAGAAGTTTGTTAGGCGTAGTTTTAGTTGACGGAGATAACGAGGCTACGAAATCTGCCTCCTGAAAATCAAGGCCACACGTAACATACAACTCAAGTAGTGCAATTTGAAGCGGCATATAGTTACCATTAAATCATTTATAGACAGAGTGCACCTCATGACAATTCAAATAAGCCCAAACACGGCTAGGATACAGTGTTTTATTACAGACTTCCGATGCCTACCTTCCGGCTTCTTCATCAGATCGGTTCAATGGTACTTACCATTTTCATCAGAACCATTTATTTATCGCTTCGTCATAGTCGCTTAACTATTTTCATCGAGATATCTTATCGCTACCCGTGAAATACTTCTCATCGTTGAGGAATTCCCGTAGCCATATGTGGTCTTCTTCACCAGTTCCACTTCACCAGATACTTTTTGAATGCAAACGCATGATTTGTTGATGAAAATACCAAAATCGCTACATGTATGCCTATAATATTTGAGGAGTTCCCTCGATCCCTCATGGATCCCATCATCAAAACTGGATTTTGATAAAAATGGGACCAATCTGGAAGTATACCCTTTCAAATAAAAAAAGAATTTTCTAAATCGGTTCATAAATGACCTCCGTCATGAGGTAACAAACATAAAAAAAATATATACAACCGAATTGATGACCTCCTCGCATGCGCAAGCGCTGGGTTGTTCGAAAGAGATACCGTGGCCCTGGCTTAGACAACTGAAGGAACACGGGTGGGTTTTAGTAAGTAAAAGTCTGACACGCCCTTCCGCTCCACTCAAAGTAATTTGATGATTTCCCATCCACAAAAAAAAAGCGCTGCAGCTGAGCATGATTTTTATCAGGAATTTCTCAGTAGCAGCTCGGAGTCTGGATTTGTGCCCGGTTGATGGCAATAGGCTCGCCCCCTATTACACGGGACTCAAACATAACTGGCGAAATGCGGGTGTACTGTAGTTAAGTATACAACTCTGCCTAACCCTTCGGGGATTACAGGCGTGATTTTATATTTGTTGTTATATTTTTATTTGTTGTTGTTTTGTTTGTTGTTTGTTTTGTTGTTGTTTTGTTTGTAGTTTGTTTTGTTGTTTTGTTTGTTTTTTTTATATTTTGTTTTTTTTTTGTTGTATCCTATACTATTAAGGCCAGTATAGTGGCCGCTAACTAGTGTCACCATTGAGAAAAAAATCATAAGTCTGGAGATATGGAACATTTTGTTTCCTATGACGATTTCGATGAAACATGCAATGTAGGTGTTCAGGGGGGCTTTGGGGGACCGCCTAAGACGGCTATTCAACAGCTGCCTCCGTTGGGGCGTGTTCCCCTCCGGCTGGAAGGAGGCCGTATTGGTCTTATTGAGGAAGAAAGGCCGGGACTCAGAGTCTCCCTCTGCATACCGTCCCATTTGCCTGCTCGACGAGGTTTCCAAACTATTCGAAAGAATAATTGCCGAAAGACTCGTCGGGCATCTATCACGTGTGGGTCCCGACCTCGCTGATTGCCAGTATGGCTTCCGGCAGCAGCGTTCTACTGTGGATGCAATCCTGCGCGTCCGGTCGCTTTCGGAACAGGTGGTGTCCCGAGGTGGGGTGGTGCTGGCGGTAAGTTTAGATATCGTCAACGCTTTCAACTCTCTGCCTTGGGATGCGATTAGGGCGGCACTTGTACATCATAGAGTGCCTGCTTACCTACAGTGCATCGTCGGGGCCTACCTTCGCAACCGGCACATTCGATATGTGGGTCGGGATGGTAGCGTTCATCGCAGGGAGATTACGTGTGGGGTTCCGCAGGGGTCAGTTGTAGGTCCTTTCCTGTGGAATCTCGCTTACGATGTGGTCCTGCGTGTCGACCTCCCCGTTGGCGTAAATGTCGTTTGTTACGCGGATGATACCCTGGTGTTGGCCGGCGGGAACACTTTCGAAGAGACCATACAACTTGCCGTGGCAAAAGTCGTGGCGGCAATCCGCGGGCTGGGTTTAGAGATAGCGCCTAATAAAACTGAGGCGCTTTGGTTCCACAAACTACCGAGGAGCAGAGAGCCACCCAGCTCGTTGATCAGAGTTGGAAATGCGCAAGTCCAGGTGAGTCGATACATTAAGTATCTCGGCCTAACCTTGGACGGTCGGTGGGGCTTTGAAGAGCACTTCGAACGTCTGGTTCCCCGCGTTGGGAAGGCAGTGGGTGCGTTGCACAGACTGTTGCCCAATCTCGGGGGACCTCGAGAAGAAGTTCGCCGCTTATACGCGGGTGTCGTGCGATCAATGGTCCTATATGGGGCACCTGTTTGGTCAAATAGGCTGTCAGGCGTCCGACGCTGCAGGACCAAGATCAACGGCCTGCAGCGGAAAATGGCTATTCGTATCGCACGAGGATACAGAACTGTATCCTTTGAGGCGGCAACTCTCCTGGCACGCTTCCCACCGCTGGACATCTTAGCAGATATGGACGCAAGGGTCTATAATCGAATCCGTGACATCCGCCAAAGTGGTAATGGCGTGCCAGGAATTGCTGTTGTACGGCTGAGGCGGCAGGAACGGCGACACGCGCTCGAGCGGTGGCGTGAGCGGCTACAACAGCCGCAATATTCGCGTAAGCGCGTTGTCGAAGCCGTCCTGCCGCATTTCGAAGCCTGGCTGAAAAGAGGAGAACGCATCTCTTATAGGCTCACTCAGGTGCTGACCGGGCACGGTTGCTTCGGTGAGTACCTGAATAAGATTGGGCGAGAGGCCACGGCAAATTGCCACCATTGCGGAGGCGGCTTGGATTCCGCACAGCACACGCTCGAGGAATGCCCTGCGTGGGCTTCTGAAAGACGGGTCCTAGTCACCAGGATCGGGCGAGATTTATCTCTGCCAGCAGTAGTTGGGTCAATGCTGGCGGAGTCGGAGAACTGGAGGGAAATGACCTCCTTCTGTGAGACCGTGATGGTTCAGAAGGAGGCTGCCGAGCGGGATCGTGAGAGAGCTAATCCCGCTCGGAGGAGAAGGCGTCGGGCAGGCAACCGCCTCGATGCCTAACACGCCGAAACCCCACCTGCATCCGGTAGGCGGGAATTTGGGGTCACGGGCTCTCAGAGTGGGGACTCTGTCCGTCCACTGAGTGACCTCAGGGAAGACGGCGCACAGTGGTCACGTGCTGCCTTGCACATTTGCATAGTTAGATTTCGGAGAGATCCCTTTACAGTCTCCCCAGAGATGTGCCCTAACAGGCGTTGCACAGAGGGGGTTCCGGATTGGTCTTTTGAGAGGTAACGGTGCCCCTTCCATGTGCAGATGATGACCACCGGGGTGGTTTTAGTGAGGTAAAAATCCCACACTCCCCGGTCTTTTCCCCAAAGCCCGGGCGCCTTTTGAAGGTTTCCCCCCGACAACAAATAAAAAAAAAAAAAAAAAAAAAGGTGTTCAGGGGGGCGAAAAATCGATCTAGCTAGGTCTCATTTCTGGGAAAATTCGTTTTCTCTATTTTCACCCGAACAGAGATCGATCGCTCAGGTAATGGTTTTAGCAGATATTTCAACTTTGAAAACTGAAGTTTCAAATTAAAACTTTATACTGAGGTACTTATCTGTTTTAGTAAATTAGTCATCTTAATTTTCCCGTCGTTAAGGTTAAATTATGAAGTCGTTATCAAAGACGAATCCATCATCATACCACACTTAAAGTATTTCTTGTGGAGAGAAAATGGGAAACTATACAGCAGACAGAATGCTTATTATATTTGCATCAGCTAAAGAAATGTAATTTAATAGGTAAGTACGTAGTCGTTAAATCTTGACAGACATCAAATTGTGAAGATCAAGTGTCTGAACTACCTACTCATCATCATAAGTGCTGTTTAACAGCTTGGTTAGGAGTACTTTGCAAGAGCAAAGTACTCCTAACCAAGCTGTTAGGAGTACTTGTTACTTGGCCTGCATACCACGCTGCAAAAGATTGCAGCGTGGTATGCAGGCCACATTATGCGACACATATTCGCTTCGACTGGAAAGCATTCTCTCACTTGGCAGTTCTAGCAGAGTAAAGATAAAGGCATCATACGCGGATAAATTGACGAAATTTGGCATGACTTCCTTGTCTTGTCGAAGAGAATTGTCGGATTGTCTATTCAGGTACAGAATTGAAACAAAGCGATTTCTTCAATAGTATCATTGTTAGGTACTCGATTGTGTGAGATTTTTAGAAAACAGCTTGTGACGATTATTACAAAGAGCATCACAATTCCAGATAACATTATGTTTACTATTCACGCAGGGTCATCAGTTTTTTAATAGATTTCTAATTTATCTTACTATTTGTATCGTAATTGTAAAAGTCATCTCATCAGTCATCATTGCTTCTTCCATGTCTTGAGACAATGTCGATTCACTCTGAAAAGTTGTTGGACTGGATAATAATATTGTATTGATTTTGTATTGCTTACCTATATACCTAATGCTGTAGAGTAAGTTCGTATAGGCTACGTATAGGCTTTCAGTGTCTAAGATTTAAAAAGCAAAGTAAAGGAAATCAGAGATGAGATCTTCATTTACATAGTCTGTAGAAGATGAAAGACTAATGAAGATGGGAAATCTATATCTTCAATTTTCTTTGTGAGGGAGATAGATAGAGATATGGCACATAGGATACTTATGTGTGGGGCCCTTTACGGTTCAGTGTCCAAACATTGAAATTTTCACAATGCTCAAAGAGCTCATCATCGATAAAATGAAGAACTTAATTCTATGGTTACCTATATATATGGTTACCTATGTATAACATTCATATTGTATTAGGTACGTGGGACACCATGTTTAGTCTTATACACAACGTGTTTAGTATTGCACTTTCTCATCGGGATGCAGGAGTCAATAAACTGTGCAACAAACACTCGTGGCTACTGGCTCGTCACCAACTATTTCTGCCTTATCATTATAACCATCGCACACAATACGACATTGTTCCGTTTCTGACACGCATACGAGATTATTATCAGAGTTTCTAATGCAATAATATGAGAAGCAACTATCGCTAGACCTTGGGACAAAGGCTCAAAGGCTTGTCCCAAGTTTTGCTGCAATTAAATACTGCATTTTTCATTGCAGCAAAACTTGAAATTAATTTTTTATTGTGCCAGATGGTCTATGGTTTCTACAAACACACTTGGATGTTGGATTGTCGCTTATAATATTAGAACGATAGAGTTTTTTTGGGAGAAATTGAAGGTTTTCGTCATCACTGAACGTGTGTTTAGGAAGAAGCTTACATAATGTCAAGCAGAAAATCCCAAATTCCCAAAATCACGCGGGTGATGATCAGTACAATATTTTACTGTCTAATTTTGGGATCACGTGGCAGAGAGCCTGCAGTGGCATCGGCCGCGATTTACGAGTTGTAGGTCGTGAGTTCGAATCCAGGTGCACTTTATGTAAGTGCCTATTTATTGCTCTCAAAACGGTGAAGGAAAATATCATGAGGAAACCAGCATGTTCTAGAACCAAAAGTTCGAAGACATGCGACATCCACCAAGGACAGCGCCGTGTGAATGGCCGCTTAGTACCTAAGTATAGCACACGGTTTTAAATATTATGCTAATGATCCCATGCACTTGACAAGTAAAACAACAATTTCCCTTTTTGTCGATTACCTTCAATTTTGTTCAACTTTTATCAATCGTCGCTGGCTTTAAACTCGTTATCATACTGAACATTCAAGTGCAAGGTGCGAATGCACTCGTCGGTCACATAACTGTTTACTCGACCGAAGCCCGTCAAGGGCCGCGCGGGGCTTTTCCACGGTCCATTCGTTTAGTTGAGAAATCTTCCGTTCTATTTTTAAAATAGATTTTTATTAGTTGCCATACTTTCTGTTGGATTCTTTTTTCTTTTTCTTTAATAGAGAAGAGATTTCTGAGGTTCGTTTTTGGAAATGTTACGTGGGTTATGTAGTGCTGAAAAGTGGGCAGATTCTCTTGCATCAATACGTAGCTTCAGCCTATAATGTTCCTACTGCTGATACTTAGCCCTCCTGATTTTCGGAGGGTGTGACCTGTAACTGTAATCCATAACGGGTCAATCTCAGTGTGGGTTTTAGAATGTCTCAGATTTTTAGGTTATAGGATAATGTCGGTTTCCTCACGATGTTTTCCTTTACTGCTCTTGTTTAGCCAGAAGCTTCCATATAGCATAATCAGCCTATAATGTTGCTGCTGGGTAACAGGACTGTTCTCTGTGAGATGGACTGGGCCAAAATCCAGCACGCGGGCCCAGTGTGGGCGGATGTCACATATCTTCGAAATTTTGGTTCTAGGACAAGTCACTTTCCTCACGATGTTTTCCTTCACCGTTTTGAGAGCAGTGGTGATTAAATAATTTATACAAAGTCAAGCGCCTGTCTGGGTTCGAACCTAGATCTACAACTCGTAAGCCGCGGCCATTACAACTGGGCCACCAAGGCTCTCCATAAGCTTGAACTTGACAATATTGAAATAATTAAACACATACCTACTTACTTAAACATTCACTCATTAATTATGTTTATGGAATTAATCAATTAAACATGGCATTGCTATTGAACTTGGAATATTTAAATAAAGCATAAAACACTTGTGGCGAGATGCCAAACAAAGGGCAATGGAATCGATTGGCATAGAAGCAAGTGAAGAATATAATTAAATCAACAGGTACCTAACTACTCTAGGAATTTGACTCTACATATTACTTATTAGTTGTTAGGAAAATAGCTCCGGAAAACGTTTGTACGAGACAATCTCCTTCTGATATGGAAGATAAACAAAGTTACTGATTCTTGACGGTTACTATATAGTAATGTTTATGAAACGTGAATGCTACCCTCGTCATGATCATCATCATCATCATTCTCTGTCGGCGCCACCTGTCTTCTTCTCCATACTTCTCTACAGGGTCAAATTAAGATAGCTAGTGAAACTCCGCAGACGAATAAATAAGTCATCATCTCAGTGAATGATACCCTCTTGTTACCTAAAATCCTACACTGAAAGGAAAAAGTAACATTATCTATATAAGTGTATGTTTATACAGGGTGTAAGGGACAGCCCTACGCAGACTGATAGGGTGAATTCAGTATATCATACTAAGATGACCGGTACCTGAAATTATTTCAGGAACGTTATGGGAATCCAATAAACCTGATTTGTTTGTGTTTTTGTGCACAAATCGGAGCGTCTATTACTGGTCGGGAAGGGTAGGTAATAGGTATGCGGTAAGTTCGATGAACTCTGTAGCTAGACAGAAAGTGAACAGCTGATTTCACGCGTCGTTCGTTAGAGTATTTCAATATCCATTGCTGGTTTTTTTTGTTGTTTTTTTACATAAATGGAGTGCTGCGAACACACAATGTAATTTTACATTGAAATAAAGAAAATGTAACTGAAAAAAATATTTAAAAAATGAAAATTTTCCTGAGAAAATTTCCGGTGGAATATGATTCAAAATGAGGAGCTGAATGCACCCTGTTAGTTTGCGGAGGGCTGTCCCTTACACCCTGTATAGATAATGTTACTTTTCTTTTAACACAAAACACGCTTACGCACACGCTTTTCATTTTTTTTCTTCTATACGCAAAATTCGCGCATTGACGTGGAGTTGCGGATACTAGCCCGTGCCGTACCTAAGTGTATGTTTTTGCAATTTCCTCCGGGTTTTCTCTAAGGCCAAAGATCCTTTTATAACAATTACAGATAAGTATGTAGGTAAGTAGGTAAGTATCTAATAAAAAGCACTCGGGCTTCCTCCGACTACGACGTAACTAAGTCGTTTTGCACTTTAATTTGCAACATAATATTATAATACAGTAATTACTGTCTTAATAAATTGTCGTAGATATTAACATTGTAAAATAGAACCCGGCTCTATTTCTTCCTGGGTAATAATAATTCATAATGTTTTCCTACAATTTCCTAGAATGGAAGAAAATGGCTAGGCAGATGATTCTGATGATTTCCTACAATCTACTTCATATTATGAATCAAAATTTACGCATTAAGAGGATACATCGAAGCGTGGTTTAGCTCGGTGTGTGTGTGTGTGTGTAAGTGAAATGGCGTTATGGCTGTCTAGTTTGACGCGCGAGACAAACGGAAATAAACGCGCTTCGTTTAAATGTAGATTTATGACAAAATGCTATACTTAACCCCTCAAGTGTCGAATGCACCCCATGTGTGCATAAGAAAAACCGTTTTTTTGTTCGGTACATAAGCTTATATCACATATATATAAATGTAAAAAAACATCATCCGATGGAAAACCAATCAAATCATTAGTTGTGAACTTATGGAGTTCGCAGCTAACCTGCCCTCCCCCCCCCCCGCGTGTCAAATGCACCTCAAGTGTGCAAAAGGACAAAACTTTACATAATAGGTATATAAGCTTAGATCACGTATATATAAACGTAAAAAAACATCATCCGATGGAAAACATATCATTATCAGTAGTTGTGAACCTATGTAGTTCGCAACTAACCCCCAACCCTCCCCACTCGCGGGGGTTTTGGGTCTAAAATCAGCCAAACTCAGACACTTGAGGGGTTAAATCAATTTTTAGCTAAGTAAGTTCTTAACTTAAATACCTTCGATTTAAATCAAATTTTACTGCACAATAAGGAACTGTTTACGTACATTCGTATATAACAGAAAATAGACGGTGCTAAGCGGGCGGTGCGGCGGTGGTAGGTGCGGTGTACGTAAGCATGTTTCAGTTTTAGTACAGTAGTAGACAATATATTTAAATAACACATATGGAAACTAAAAATGATTTAACCAAACATTTGGTTTTAAAGGAATTTTAAAAACAACATTTATCGATGTATCCCCTTAAAAAAACAAAGTGTTGTTGTCTAGAATACCTGAAAATACATACGAAGGACACAGGAAAAGAAGGGGCTCATCAACAAAAAAATCATTCAGAGATAATGGCTACAATTAAATGTTCAACATGTAATTATTCAGTTAAAAATCAACGCATATACCTAAAATTTATTAACTGTAAATATGTATATAGGGTGACTGGTAATAATTAGTGACCGATACTTAATAAAACCACGATTGTACTCATGATAACAAACAACTTTTACTAAAGGACCAAACCTGTAAACGCGAAAAAAAATCAACTGTTCCCTACATTTTGACGAGTTATGTGAACATAAATATAGGGAACAGCTGATTTTTTTTCGCGATTTCAGGTTTTTTCCGGTCAGGTCTGGCGAAATACACACATCAAAAGTGTCTAGGGATCAAGTAAATTTTTAGCTATAAAAAATATCCAATTAATATTTACCAAATATAGTTTTCCAGACTGGCTTCTTACTTTGATTCCTATGTACTTATCCCTATATTATGTAAAAATTAAGAAAAATTGCAATTTTGCAAATTGTGGGAAATTAACCTAAGTTATTGTCGGCAATTAAATGGTAAAAAAGGCAACAATTACTATTTATTAAAATATTGTTGTAAAGATAAAAAAAATAAGTACCTACCTAGTGCCAAGAGTGACAGACGCAGTACGTTGCCTGGAACCAGCTTGCAGCATTCCGACGGCTTTTCGTGTCAGATGATGACGTCGCTTATTTTTTTTTTCAGTTAAAATGCAGAAATTGTAATGGTTTGATTTTATTTAAGAAATTTAATTTAATTTAATTTTTTATTTAATTTTATTTTCTATTTTTAATCAAAATTTAAAGAAAATTCTTTGTTCAAATAGTGAAATTCACTTAAAAGAATCAATAACGATCCAAAAAAGTTGAATCAATAATCCTCAATTGCGGCGATACTCTAAAACGTACTCATGATGCCTAGACACTTTTGTTGTATGGAGCGGATGAGCCCCCTGTTTTCCTGTACCCTTAATTACAGTATCACACTTATCTTCAGTTTCAGCAGGCATAGGGTGGTCGAGACAAGTCAATTCATTTATGCGAAGGTATCCCAAACATTACATAATCTTGTGAGATTGTCTGTATTTGTTTGACGCATTTGACGCGTTTGACGATTCATTAAGTTCGATTACATGGGAACACGATATACCTAAATGATAAAAAAAAATCGAACTAAAAGTTAAGATAAACTATAATTTGTTTTGTTATAATTAATTCTATGACTCATTCATTCACACTTCGGTGTAACGTTGAGAATACAACATAAAAAAAAGTTTTAACATATTTGTTAAAACAAACATTGTTGTTGTTGTTGTTGTAACATTCTTTGTTTGTTGTTACATGTTTGTTTGTTGTTCGTTTTTTTTTTTTTTTTTTTTTTTTTCCCAACCCCGACCCCGGCAAGCGTAGCTTAACCTGATGGATCGTACCCGTGCGGCTGTTATTACTTAGCCACGAGCTCCTCCACATACTCCTCCTCTTTTGAGCCCATACACACACATACATAAACTCACGCCTTGTTCCTGTGGGGGTAGGCAGAAACTACAGAACGTCACCTGCTACGATCCTTACATACTGCTTTTGCATCGTTTACGTTACAGGTCATACACGCACACCGGTTGCGAGTACTACGCACCTGACCTTTCTGAAGAACATCACCAATAAGGTCACTGTAATGTCTTCCTAAGGCTTCCCTCCAGGCATTTCCACTTACATCTGCTTTGTTACCTTTTGTTAGGCGCCTTTTATTCATCCTCTCAACATGACCAAACTATTGATGCATACTCTTTTAACTGTTTGTCACTACATCTTCTTTTAAACCGCACCGTTGCCTTATCACATCATTCCTCAGCCTATCATTCATAGTCATACAGCACACATGCTTCGCAAATTAACGCAATTCCACTGCATTTATTCTACTTTCATGCTTATTTTGCCAATTCCAACATTCACTTCCGTACATAAGCGTAGGTACAAACAATAATTGTGAACAGTCAGTCGAGCCTTTTTGGACATCAACTGGTTGGTCACAATCGAATGTGACCATTCACTTTATTTATAGAATAAGTATGTGGCCTCAAAATAAACCCTAGTTGTTGCATTCGTTGTAGACTGGTATCGCTGACGTTACTAGAACGTCAGCGATACCTAGGTCAGTGCACTCTACCCATTATAGAGCTAGCTGTATCAACTATCAGCTTGGGAACCGAGCTATTAACAATAATTTTTTTTTTTATATATTCACATTATTCACACATTAAATAAAACAAATAAGAATTAAAATAAAATAAGCCTTTATTGCTGGTGTATAACCAGCAATAGGCTTATTTTATTTTAATGTTTCCTAAATTATTTGTATATTATATCTACAAAAATTTTCCGTTCAGTGCACTTTTTCTTTAAACAGCTTGTCCTTCGACAAAGGCCTCCTTTATAGATTTCCACCTCTCTCTATATCTCTCGCCCTCTGAATCCAGTCTGGACCAGCTACTCTTTTGACGTTGTCTTCCCAACGTTGTAGTTTGCTCCTTTTTCCATGCCTTGGGTACCACTCTGTTTTACCCGACTTGATTTCCACAAATAGACTAGGTATGTGGGCTCGAAACACTAGGGTTTGTTTCATTGCATTTGTTGTAGACTGGTAGGTACTGGCAATGTCAGCGATACCTAGGTCAGTGCACTCTACCCACTATAGAGCTTGCTGTATCAACTATCAACGTGGGAACCGAGCTGTTAACAATGAAATTATTTTTTTAAAAATATATTCACATTATTCACACATTAAAGATGATTTCATATTATCTACCTACTAACAGACACAAGATATGTGTAACACACTTGCAATTTATATTAATATCATTTAAGTATCATGAGAGATGAATCAGCTTTTAAAAACCCACAGACAATAGATACAACTTGTCAAAAATAATTAAGTACCTACCTATACCTACTTAGGTTTCAAAAATATCGATTTGCATTTTGAGGATGCACAAACCGAAAATCTACTTTATTTTTGTCAAATATACTAAAGACAACTCTCTTGGCTAAGTAATAACAGCCACACGGGTCGATCCATCAGGTTAAGCTACGCTTGCCGAGGTTGGTCAGTAGATGGGTGACCATCTTTACATACCGAGACTCCTCCGTGCTTCGGAAAGCACGTTAAGCCGTTGGTCCCTGCTGTCATTCGTGGATCTTTGACAGTCGTTACGGGTCGTCAGAAACCCGAAAGTCTGACAACCAGTATACCAAGGGGTATCGTATTACCCAGTTACTGGGTTGTGGAGGTCGATAGGCAGTAGCTTCATGTAAAATACTGGCATTCAGCTGCATCCGGTTAGACTGGAAGCCGACCCCAACATAGTTGGGAAAAGGCTAGGCAGATTGATGGATATAATCCATACTATCCATACTAATATTATAAATTCGAAAGTAACTCTGTCTGTCTGTCTGTTACCTTTTCACGCCTAAACCACTGAACGGATTTCGATAAAATTTGGCAAGGCTATAGATGGTATCCTGGGGACGGACATAGGCTACTTTTTTTTTCAAAAATAATCCTACAGGGGGTGATATAGGGGATGAAAGTTTGTATGGGAAACTCAGTATTTCTTAAGGGATGTGAAAATTAAAATTTATGTTTTTGATAGGAAATAAAGAAATATGCGGTTCAGCGTTTTTGAAAAATCATCCCCTAAGGGGGTAAAATAGGGGTTGATTTTAAAATTTACAAAACTGCATGGATTTCGACAAAATTTGGCAAGGCTTTATATAGCACCCTGGGGAAGGACATAGGATACTATTTTTTTCAAAAATAATACTACGGGTGGTGATATGGGGGATGAAAGTTTGTAAGGGAAACCCAGTATTTCTTAAGTTAGGGATAACAAATTTATGCTATTGGTAGGAAATTAAGAAATATGCGGTTTAGCGTTTTTGAAAAATCATCCCCTAAGGGGGTAAAATAGGGGTTGATTTTAAAATTTACAAACCTGCACGGATTTCGATAAAATTTGGCAAGGCTTTATATAGCATCCTGGGGTGGGAAATAGGCTATTTATTGTCTTAAAAAATAATCCTACAGGGGGTGATATAGGTGATGAAAGTTTGTATGGGAAACTCAGTGTTTCTTAAGTTAGGGATGTGAAAATTAAAATGTATGCTTTTGATAGGAAATAAAGAAATATGTGGTTCAGCGTTTTTGAAAAATCATCCCTTAAGGGGGTAAAATAGGCGTTGATTTTAAAATTTACAAAACTGCACGGATTTCGACAAAATTTGGCAAGGCTTTATATAGCATCCTGGGAAAAGACATAGGATACTTTCAAAAACAATACTACAAGGGGTGATATAGGGGATGAAAGTTTGTAAGGGAAACCCAGTATTTCTTAAGTTAGGGATAACAAATTTATGCTATTGGTAGGAAATTAAGAAATATGCGGTTCAACGTTTTTGAAAAATCATCCCCTAAGGGGGTAAAATAGGGGTTGATTTTAAAATTTACAAAACTGCACGGATTTCGATAAAATTTAGCAAGGCTTTATATAGCATCCTGGGAAAGGACATAGGATACTTTCAAAAACAATACTACAGGGGGTGATTTAGGGTATGAAAGTTTGTAAGGGAAACCCAGTATTTCTTAAGTTAGGGATAACAAATTTATGCTATTGGTAGGAAATTAAAAAATATGTGTTCAGCGTTTTTTAAAAATCATCCCCTAAGGGGGTAAAATAGGGGTTGATTTTAAAATTTACAAAACTGCACGGATTTCGACAAAATTTGGCAATGCTATAGATAGCATCCTGGGAAACGACATGAGCTACTTTTTGTCTTAAAACATAATCGTACAAGGGGTGATATAAGGGATGAAAATTTGTATGGGAAACCCAACATTTCTTAAGTTAGGGATATGAAAATTCAAATTTATGCTTTTGGTAGGAAATAAAGAAATATATGGTACAGCGTTTTTGAGGGGGTACAATAGGGGTTGACAAATGTTTGTGTACCTACCTCTTTTTAAGAGATTTAAGGGATTGGAAATGTAGTCATAGTTCGAATCTTGAGGTAACATTTAGTCTTTATTTCATTCGGCGTTTTTACGAGGAAATTATTTGAACGAGTGGACACTCGGACAAAAGTTATTTGTTATTAGAGCGTGACTGGCATAATACATTTTAAGTAATTAACAAAGTCCCCCCGCCGCGTAAGTCTGTTTGTTTGAATGCGATAATGTCAAAAAGTACCGAACGGATTTTCATACGGTTTTCTCCAATGAACGGAGTGATTCAGGGTAATTCATTATAGTTTTGTGTAAATTGGCTGAAATATGACGACGACTGTTGAACATGTCGGAAAAAATCATGCCGACTGGTAGCTTTATGCCTACTATACACGGTAACGATATATCGTAGCGATTTGAGTTTGCACAGTTATATCGGACGGCCCTATGTTTTCCACATGAACATTCCCATGAGATATTTTCCGACATCCACGCGGGCGAAGCCGCGGGCAAAAGCTAGTTATTTATAAGACAAGGTATTACCTCCCCACACATAACTCCCGATTATTACTTTGGTAAATGTAATGTGAAGTGAATTGGTTTGTTTGACTTACTTAGTGAGTCCTGCGGTGCCGCAGTAGTTCAATTCATCTGGCTCACATGATGTTTCGCTATTCAAGTAGCGGAACATCAGCAACACATTTGGTTTCGCTGTTTCGTGGTTTTGCGACGAGAGATGTGCTAAGGCTCTGAAGGTGGACTGATCTTTGTTTGTACGCAAAACGGAGCTCGACGTTTTATATTTCTCACAAAATATTATGTTATGTTCATGAAGGTTTTTCTTTTGTTTCAGGACCACGGAAGGTGGTGATTAAGGGCGTAGATGGCAGGTTTAGGTCAGGCCAGCTGGTGGCCATCATGGGTCCCTCGGGCGCTGGCAAGAGCTCGCTACTCAACGCTTTATCTGGATACAGGTAATTTATTGTTGTTGTCAAGCAGGAATATACTGGAAAGGATAAGGTTAAGGACCTACAGTTATAGAACATGTTTTGAAAAGGTTCTAGAAGACTTTAGATACAACTTTGATAATTAAACCTTTGATTTACGAAGTAGGTATTTGAATTCAGGTCAAGACCAATGTCTTGGTAATAAATTAATTATTGTGTCCACTCCGTCTTACAGAGAGGAGCGAACTGCACGCTGAGCGATCTAAATGTTTTATAATTGCACTGTCATTATTACTTACCATTAGTTGGTTTAATAGTTATTTATGCAACTGTTGTATAATAAGGGGTATTAAAGCACGAATGTGTGATAGTAGTATCACATGAGTGTTTTAATACCTAATTATGTACAGTTGCATACAAGACTCTATTTACACCCATCATTAATCCTCTATAAAAGGTTCTGAAACGACGGGTAGGTAGGTATTGTACAATGTTGTAAGAACTCTATGTATTTTCATGGAAAGTTTAATTGTTGAGTATCTAATACAAAGTATGTATAGTAACATACACACCATAGATATCCGGAGATATGCCTTCATTGCGGAATAATAAGGATTCCTAGTGCCGCCGCTTATCTCCCACCGAAATAATCACAACATTAACAAATAGTGTACTTACGACACACACTTAAAATTTGAACACGCACATTAAGAAAAAAGCAGCTACACTAAATCAATTCTAATAGCACACATACATAGAATGGGCGGGGCATTCACTTGTAAACATTTGCTATTCGCGAACATTCAATGCACACGCAAGCAATTAGGGAGTCGAAAGCGATGGTCGATAATTTTTATCGATATTTAATTTTAGCACATTTTTGTATTAAAATAACTTAGTTTAATTTTCTTAATATTTTATTACCGGTTAAAGGGAACGCTTTCTGTTAAATATAATACTGTATATTTATATAATAATATATTACTTAATATTAAAAAAAATGATTTTAATCAAAAATGCCTACCTACATTCATAACATAACATAACATCACGCCTGTAATCCCCGTAGAGTTAGGCAGAGGTGTACCCATTAGCCTACCTACATTCAGGTTTGATTTAATTCAGTTTAATTGATATTGTTTATTGAGTTCATATATAATAGAGAGTAGGCTTGAGTCTTAGCAGTGGGAACTGTAATAATAAAAATAAGGAAATAGAAAATAAAAATCAAATAAAATTAGAATTATTTATTGTCCAGTAAAATGTAAATATTTGGATAGCACTTGACGCTTTGAAATTTTTGGTGTCACATTTTTTGCCAAAAAGTGAAGTCTTATGTCAATGTATTTTTACATGACACATTTTATCAACTGAATGATATGATTATTAAACGGCTCCTGGTCGAATTGATGAAAATCAATGGATTTGAATACATTTGACCCGATGAAGTGGTTAAGGGCTTTTGGTACTCTTTTTTCGACAATTTTTAACCATCGCAGTCTTCAATATTAATTCACTCGGTCAATAATATTTCGCAATATTATTAATCGTCTAGGGCCCACCTTACAAAATCGCCAAATAGCCAGATTTTTAAAAATAATAATTGAATATTTTTGCATATCGAACATAAATTAATGTAATTTTTTGACCAAAAATAAATAATTGGATGAAATAATAAATAATAAAATAAATAAATATCCTTGGACATTTCACACAACGCCATCTAGTCCCAAGCTAAGCAACCTAATGCTTGTGTTATGGTAACGAGATGGCTGATAAACTACTTATATACATTTTTTTTTTTGTAAATACATACATATTATAGATGGAAAAACACCCAGACTCGGAACAAATACTTGTAGGTCGTACAAATATTTGTTCCGTGCGGGAATATGTATTTATCTTAATACTTAACATAATTGTACTATAAATTAAAAACTTCATTAGTCAAAATCTTTTAGGCATAATATTAATTTAAGTTTTTACACTTCACGTGTAACTGTATTGAAATAACAATGTCTTAATTTGGTTCAAACCTCTTTTAATATACATGTAATACGAGAATATCCATTGAGTTCTGTAAAAAAATATTTAACTGCAATAATACGCATATCGATAAAATCAGCCGCACGCACTCGATTGCTCCTCCCTAAATCCAAAACCCTCGCTCGTTGCGTTCGGGAAGATTCGGGCACTCTTGGGCTAGTTCGTGTCGCTCCGGACGAAAGTTAGTAAAACATTTAAAAATTGATTTAAAATATAAAACAGTGACTTAATTGTTTACTTACCGGTGGTAGGACACGCCATTTGTCTTCAGGTTGATGGTATTTGACCTATTTTTACAAATAATTACAGCACAACTCGGCATTTTGGTTTTTTACGCATCAATACGCACTGTTCGCAGTTGCAAAGCGACTGAATGGAGCGTACAGCCGCCGTTCGAACATAAGACCAATTTTATAATATCGAGGCGCCACGTGCCACGCCCCCAAGGCATATCCCTCGATATCCGTGATACACACACTCATCGTACATCTCACCACACACATGCTACCTCTTTAATTCAAGACAGATTATGTTCTAGATTTATTAGTAATTTATTTTTTATTTATTATTTTCTCATTTAATATTTTGTTCATTCATTTTTGCCACTATGATTATTATTTTTTAATATTTTATTTCAATTTTTCTTTTAATTATGTACTAATTCTAAAATGAAATGTAATGTATTTAGTCTAAGCCCATATTGATCCATGTAACTGGAGAAACCTCGACCCCCGTCATACAGGCTGTCCTAGTTCAGGGGTCGAGATCTCATTGAGGTAACGTACACTGAAGTTTGGAAATAAATTACTATTACTATTACTATTAATAATATAATTTTATTTAAACGCATAACCCTTTAATAAGGGGTCATTGTACTCATCATTATGAACAACTTTTACTATGTGACAAAACCTGAAATCGCAAAAACCACTCACTCACCACACTCACTTACTTACACATACTTCACTCGACTCACTCACTCACCACTCACTCACCACCACACTCACTTCACTCACTCACCACACTCACTCACTTACACTAAACTCACTCACTTACTCACTTCACTCAAACTCACTCACTCACCACTCACTCACACATTCACCACACTCACTCACTCACCACACTCACTCACTCACCACCACACTCACTTCACTCATTCACCACACTCACTCACTTACACTCATTTCACTCAAACTCACTCACTGACCACTCACTCACTTCACCCAATCACCACTCACTCACCACTTCACCCACACACACAAAACAAAATCGGCTGTTCCCTACATTTTGACGAGATAGAAATTAATAAAGATACCACGTGAGTAAGGAAGGGATCGAAAAAGCAAAGGAGTTGCATAATGAAATTTAGTACAACATTATAACACCCGTTTGGATGATATAATGGTTACTATGACACTGGCTGTTTTAATGTTGGCAATAAGCTGTTTCAGAAACTTTTATAGAGAACTAGCTTTTGCCCGCGGCTTCGCCCGCGTGGATGTCGGAAAATATCTCATGGGAATGTTCATGTGGAAAACATAGGGCCGTCCGATATAACTGTGCAAACTCAAATCGCTACGATATATCGTTACCGTGTATAGTAGGCATAAAGCTACCAGTCGGCATGATTTTTTCCGACATCTTCAACAGTAGTCGTCATATTTCAGCCAATTTACACTAAACTATAATGAATTACTCTGAATCACTCCGTTCATTGGAGAAAACCGTATGAAAATCCGTTCGGTACTTTTTGACATTATCGCATTCAAACAAACAGACTTACGCGGCGGGGGGACTTTGTTAATTACTTAAAATGTATTATGCCAGTCACGCTCTAATAACAAATAACATTTGTCAACCCCTATTGTACCCCCTCAAAAACGCTGTACCATATATTTCTTTATTTCCTACCAAAAGCATAAATTTGAATTTTCATATACCTAACTTAAGAAATGTTGGGTTTCCCATACAAATTTTCATCCCTTATATCACCCCTTGTACGATTATGTTTTAAGACAAAAAGTAGCTCATGTCGTTTCCCAGGATGCTATCTATAGCCTTGCCAAATTTTGTCAAAATCCGTGCAGTTTTGTAAATTTTAAAATCAACCCCTATTTTACCCCCTTAGGGGATGATTTTTAAAAAACGCTGAACACATATTTCTTAATTTCCTACCAATAGCATAAATTTGTTATCCCTAACTTAAGAAATACTGGGTTTCCCTTACAAACTTTCATCCCCTAAATCACCCCCTGTAGTATTGTTTTTGAAAGTATCCTATGTCCTTTCCCAGGATGCTATATAAAGCCTTGCTAAATTTTATCGAAATCCGTGCAGTTTTGTAAATTTTAAAATCAACCCCTATTTTACCCCCTTAGGGGATGATTTTTCAAAAACGTTGAACCGCATATTTCTTAATTTCCTACCAATAGCATAAATTTGTTATCCCTAACTTAAGAAATACTGGGTTTCCCTTACAAACTTTCATCCCCTATATCACCCCCTGTAGTATTGTTTTTGAAAGTATCCTATGTCCTTTCCCAGGATGCTATATAAAGCCTTGCCAAATTTTGTCGAAATCCGTGCAGTTTTGTAAATTTAAAAATCAACCCCTATTTTACCCCCTTAAGGGATGATTTTTCAAAAACGCTGAACCACATATTTCTTTATTTCCTATCAAAAGCATACATTTTAATTTTCACATCCCTAACTTAAGAAACACTGAGTTTCCCATACAAACTTTCATCACCTATATCACCCCCTGTAGGATTATTTTTAAGACAATAAATAGCCTATTTCCCACCCCAGGATGCTATATAAAGCCTTGCCAAATTTTATCGAAATCCGTGCAGTTTTGTAAATTTTAAAATCAACCCTATTTTACCCCCTTAGGGGATGATTTTTCAAAAACGCTAAACCGCATATTTCTTAATTTCCTACCAATAGCATAAATTTGTTATCCCTAACTTAAGAAATACTGGGTTTCCCTTACAAACTTTCATCCCCCATATCACCCCCCGTGGTATTATTTTTGAAAAAAAATAGTATCCTATGTCCTTCCCCAGGATGCTATATAAAGCCTTGCCAAATTTTGTCGAAATCCATGCAGTTTTGTAAATTTTAAAATCAACCCCTATTTTACCCCCTTAGGGGATGATTTTTCAAAAACGCTGAACCGCATATTTCTTTATTTCCTATCAAAAACATAAATTTTAATTTTCACATCCCTTAAGAAATACTGAGTTTCCCATACAAACTTTCATCCCCTATATCACCCCCTGTAGGATTATTTTTGAAAAAAAAAGTAGCCTATGTCCGTCCCCAGGATACCATCTATAGCCTTGCCAAATTTTATCGAAATCCGTTCAGTGGTTTAGGCGTGAAAAGGTAACAGACAGACAGACAGACAGACAGAGTTACTTTCGAATTTATAATATTAGTATGGATTTATAGCATAGGTGCAGATAAAAAATTTAAAGTTGTATCTTATTTCATAGCCTATTAAGGGAGATGCGCTGAGGTAGCCCGCGAAATTCAAATTTTCTTACGTTTTTTTGCAATTTACAGGTCAGTGTCAGGTTGTATGTTAATTAAAATATGATTCGCGGCTGTAACTAATAGGGCTTTACAGAATTATAATCATTAGAATCAGCAATACAACTCCATAAGTTAGAATTGACCTCAAATCTAGCGATTTCATGAAATCATGAGGTTTGAGGTCAATTCTAACTTATGGAGTTGTATTGCTGATTCGAATGATTTCCCGGCAACTTTTCTAATTTTAAAACTAAAACGTTAACAGGTCTAATAAATCTACTGAATATTCAATCTCACGTTGCGATGAGTAGTAGTGTTTCCCTATGATTGCAACTTGGACCCACTTTCAAGCTAGGAACATATCATCAAGGGTGAACGACAGGAAAATCCCACCCATGTCCCATGTCGTGGGTTTGGCGCAACACGTTTTCTTCTTCCATTCTCCCCTGACAACCGTCACGCTATCACTAATGTTCACTTTCTTTTCTTTCATATCATTCCTCACACAGTCCATCCATCTTTTCTTTGGCCTTCCTCTCCCTCTCCATCCATCAACATTAATTTCTAATCATCAAGTTGGGGTGTTTGTTTTCCAAATCCAGATCCGCAGGCGTAACAGGGCAACTTCTGGTAAATGGGCAACCAAGAGACGAGCAGCATTTCCAGAGGTCATCCTGCTACATAACCCAGGAGGACTTACTCCAGCCACTGCTTACTGTACGCGAAGCTATGGACGTCGCAGCCAGGCTGAAGGCACCTAGAGGAGCTAAGGCACCTTCAGAAGAGATCCTGCAAGAAATGGGGCTGTTGGAACATCAGCACACGAGGACGGATATGTTATCGGGCGGACAGAAAAAGAGGTTGGTAGAGCTTTTTATTTCTGTGACGTCACTACTTTTATTGGCAATTTGCTCGTCTTTTGTTAAGTCTACCTATCTAATAAATTGGTTCAGCAAGTTTTGGATTGAAGAAAAAGATTTTTCCGCTGACTGCTTCCTAAAATTTCAACTATTTAAATTTTGCTTATGAAAATCGATCAGATAGAACGGTACAGCAACGCCAAAGTTTCGAAACTATTGTCGGAAGGAAAATTTCCTAATGGTGGTGTAATTGAAACTTTCCCACCGTTGTTCTACAGTAGGTAGATAAAGATTTATCGGCACAAAATATGAAATACCTGCGTGCATTGTTTAACTTATGTGGACACGCATTTTAAATGAAGTATATGATGTCGTTTAGTTAGAAATATGTATTGAAAAACCTTCTGTTTGTTGATTTTTCTTTTTGTTGTATTCCATTGCCTGACTTGAAATTTTAAATCCTTGAATTTTTAAATAGGTATGATTTCTGTTTAAGTAAAATCATGAGTCTTCTTTATAATATTACGGATGAGAATTCAAAAAGATTATGCGTAAGTATCGTTTTATGTTTCTAAATTTTTTTTATTGAAAAAGTTTAAGTGCTGATATACCTACGGACACCGAAGGTTTCCTTGTAGCTTACTTTAAATTCAACGGTCCCTGTCCTTCCGTGCCATCAATAAATCGTATCTTTGGAAAAAAATTGATCAAAATTCTTCGGTATTCATTTTAATAAACGGTCCCAAAACCCAAGGGTTGATGACCCAAACTTTATAGAACGCAGTGATAATCGAAAGCCATTTCTGCCTTTTTCTTTCCTTTTACAACAAAAGTTAACTTGAAGTGGGTTTCTTCTTGAAGATTTTCTTATAAGTTTCCTTTATTTAAGTTAGTGAGCAATCATTTAATATTTATTCTCAGAAATGACAGAGAACTTGCACAAGCTTCGAGTGTTATAATTATACCATCGTGCTGTATAATTATAGATTCATCGCAAAGTAATATTTTAAAAACAGACATAAGGCATATTCCATTATCCATCGATCTTTGAGGTTTCATCCTAACTGTAGGTTGCATATTATTGCAACGAGCTTGCAAACTCGTATTTCATAATCAGGTCATGGATCTCCTTCACATGATTCTTCTTTCCGGCTTTGTGCTTCTACAAGACTTCTCTGATCCTCACTATCCTCTGAACCAAAGAATTTCACTAACATATTTAGCCGAAAGCCGTTCACCACAGGACATTAACGGTCTCCCCAACCATCGTCACATCGACCGGCTCTACAGGGTGAAATTGAATTCATGGGCAATACTTGAAGGGGTCATTGTACTCATTATTATGAACAACTTTTACTATGGGAACAAACCAAAAAAAAAATGTATATAAGTAGTTTGTCAGCCATCTCGTTACCATAACACAAGCATTAGGTTGCTTAGCTTGGGACTAGATGGCGTTGTGTGAAATGTCCAAGTATATTTATTTGTTTTTTATTAAAACCTGAAATTGAAAAAAAAAATCAGCTGTTCCATACATTATGCTGGCATAACTAGTCAAAATATAGGGAACAGCTGATTTTTTTTCGCGATTTCAGGTTTGTTTCCATAGTAAAGGTTATTCATAATGATGAGTACAATGACCCCTTAAAATATTGCCCGTGAATTCAATTCCAACCTGTATACTTCTCACATGCAGCAGTTTTCCGCGAAAGAAAGTAGGTACTTATTAAATTTAAACTCCTTTATTTCTTCCAGGTTGTCAATAGCACTGGAACTGGTGAACAACCCGCCGATCTTTTTCCTGGACGAGCCCACCAGTGGACTAGACACAGTGACCACGACGGCGTGCGTCAAAGTGCTGAAGCAACTGGCGCGGCAAGGCAGGACCGTCGTGTGCACCATACATCAGCCTTCTGCTTCGCTGTTGGAGATGTTCGATCAGGTAAGAACAGTTAAATGTGCTGTAATTTGCATAGTACTGAGTGCTTCTTCTTCCCTCGCCTGATGCCAAAAATGTGTGTTATGTCGTATAGCTCTTTTTGGCGGAAACTTCGCAGCAGGAGAGCGCTATGTGTTTGTAACTTGTCAAAGTCACCTTGAAGACAAAGCGACCAATAGGTGACAAGAAAAAACACTTAGCGTCATCTCGCGGAAAGTTTTCAGCAAGAAACTCCATTGGCAGATGTATGAAAGTAACAAACACTTAGCGCCATCTACGCGGAACTAATTTGACAGTTTTCTTCCTCATTGAATATTAGGTCATGTCAAAAAATAAATATTGGAACAATGATTTAAATACGCTTAGCGCTAAACGCATTTTATGAATGGTGCAAACGGGCATTGATGATTTGTGGTGCACATTAGTTGCTAGTTAAAACAGTACCTACATAATGCTAGTAAGAACAGAATTCGTCCACAGGTGGACAAAGGACAAGAGTGTGCCGCTGGGGTCGCGGGTTGTCTGAAGAGGTTACCGCGGCCCTGGCATAGGCAACTGAAGGAACACGGGTGGGTTTTAGTCAGTAAAAGTCTGACACGCCTTTCCGCTCCACCCAGAGCGGGAGAAGTTATTTGATGATTTCCCACCCTCAAAAAAAAAAAAAAAAAAAAAAGTATTCGTCCACAGGTGGACAAAGACAAGAGTGTACCTAAGTACGTCCGACCTTAGAATGTAGACCAACCAGTTCCAAAGTAGGCACTCTTGAAACTGGAAAAGTAGGAAGAAATTACATTAGACAGTCGTAATCGTTACTTGTTTCAAGGTCGACTCAAACTTTTAATCGCACCCCTCATGTGTCTAAGTTTGGGCTATTTTTAGACCCAAAACACCAGCGGGGGGGGGGGGGGGGTTGGGGGTTAGTTGCGAACCCTATAGGTCCACAACTACTGATGAGGATATGTTTCCATCGGATGATGTTTTTTTACGTTTATATATGTGATTTAAGCTTAAATACCTACTATGTAAAGTTTTGTCCTTATGCACACATGATTGGTTTTTCATCGGATGATGTTTTTTTACGTTTGTATATTATGCGATATAAGCTTATATACCACTATTTAAAGGTTTTCCTTATGCACACATGGGGTGCATTCGACACTTGAAGGGTTAACCCTTCAAGTGTATCACGCGCTAAGACAAAACATAATTCTACGTTGCGTGACTTTCAATGCCTGTCTGAAACTTTCTTTAAATCGACTCGAAAAGGTGGCCAATAACGTGTTCTTTAATCAGCCGGTTTTCGGAACACACATCTACCGAGCCTTATCCCAATTCCCAACTATGTTGGGGTCGGCTTCCAGTCTCACCGTATGCAGTTGAATACCAGTATTTTACATCTGACCGCCACAACCCAGTTACTGGGTAATACGATACCCCTTGGTTACTGGTTGTCAGACATTTGAGCTTCTAGTGACCCGACCGACAAAGCTCCACGATTGACAGCCGGTACCAACGGCTTAACGTGCTTTCCGAGGCGGGGTCTTGCAGTCTTGCTATATGTCACCCATACACTAAAAAACTTAGACTTAATACATTCGTCAAGTTTTAACGAACATACAACATAAGTTTTTGTTTATACTAAAGCCGACAAGGGGTCATTGTACTCATCATTTTGAACAACTTTTACTATGAGACCAAAGCTGAAATCGCGAAAAAAAAATCAGCTCTTCAGTACATTTATCTTCATCAAACTCGTCAAGATGTACTGAACAGCTGATTTTTTTTCGCGATTTCAAGGTTGGTCCCATAGAAAAAATTGTTCAAAATGATGAGTACAATGACCCCTTTTCGGGTTTAGTATAAACAAAAACTAATGTTGTATAGTGTTCAGAAAAACTTGGGGCTAAGATAAGCAGGAAGAATAAGACAACTAAAGAAAAAAAACTAAAAAGTATAAGGCTCGTATTTATAATCAAATTAATTACTTGAGTAATTACTTGCTACTAAGTAATTTCATACTTGAGGGTAGAATTCTTAAGTACCTAAATAAAATGGTGACTATTACTTGGCTAAGAATTCTAAGCTTTGATAGTTCTAACTTCAAGCAATTACTAAACTATAGAAAGAAAATCATTGCTTGAGCAATTACTTTTACTTAAGTAATTACTTTTACTTGACTCTGTAAGTCTATAAGTAGACGACTATCTATAGGTACTAGTAGTCGACTATCTTTTCGACTTATAGACTAACCTGCTCGATCGATCCGTGCGGCTGTTATTACTAAGCCTCTCGGTTATTGTTACCAAGGTTTTCTGAACACTATAGGTATATGTTCGTTAAAACTTGACGAATATGTATCGTTAAATTAAGTTTAAGTTTTTTAAAGTAGATATTGATGCATATTATTATTATTTATATTATTGAGGACACAGGCGCAACTATTACTAGCGCTGGGGCTCCATTTCGCATGGGGTCGCGGCATTATGCTGAGCGGTGGCCGTTTTGCGTAGATGTGACGCATATTTTCCCCCATATTGTATTTAAATAGTTATTTTATTTTATTGTAATTTGTGTCATGTTTACCGCAAATAATCATTTTTTCTTTCTTTCTTTCTTCTATTTACTGATTCAGTTCGTTGCCCGTCTTATGTATAGACGGGCAACGAACTGGAGCAGTAAGTTAATGCAAATTAGTTGCGCCTGCCTGTGTCCTCAATAATATAAATAATAACAACATGCATAAATACAAACAATAAACATAGGTATGTTTATTGTTTTATTTACACAAAAATTTAAATCCTACTCGTAAACGGCCCGGTTTTCACATTCGGAATAAGTTTCCAGTTTTCCTGGTAACTTTGGTAGGTATCGTAAAACCCAACTACCAACCCAAGGATTAGGTTTCTACCTACCTTAAAAAGTTGAACTGCAGTATTTATCCTCTTTTGATACCAAACATGTCATGATTATCTCAATTGAATTTTTTTAGAGGTCAGAAATTTACGTGTAACACCATATTAAATTTAGGAAGAATTTATGTAGCCAGTCACCCGGATCATTATTACGAATCTATCGATACCTCATTCATCAAAATAGGTTCAGTAATTTAGACGCTACGGTGGAACAAACGTAAATACATACTTATATACATACTTACATACATACATGACTGTTAAAATCATAACCCTTCCTTTTGGCTTTGTCGTAGTTGGGTAAAAAAATCACACTAATATTATAAAGGCGAAAGTTTGTGAGTGTGTGAGTGTGTGTGTGTGTGTGTGTGTATGTTTGTTACTTCTTCACGCTCAAACGGCGGGACCGATTTGGATGAAATTTGGTATGTTGACAGATTAAAACAAAACAAAAAAAACCCTGGATTAAAACATAGGCTACTTTTTATCCCGGTCTACGCGGGTGAAACCGCGGGGCGCAGCTAGTCTACAAATAAGTCGTAAAACCTTTAGGTACCAAGTTTCGTCCGGATCGGTTGTAAAATACGACCTGTAGAGGAGTAGCAACAAACTAACAGACGAAAACAAATTTTGCCAGACTTGAAGTAGGCGCTTCGCTCGCTCGGTCAATAAATAAAACCAGTAGCTATAAGTTGGCCTCTTATTGTACTGAAACTCCTACTACGCTAGGCCAACTCAACTGCTCAAGTAAGTGTTACCACGCACGTGCGGTGTACTGTACCTACATGATCTGTGTCATTGCCCTACTGGATAGTGCGTTGAGGCTACAGATGCATCGTGATCAATCGACTTTAAAAATAAAGAGTTTTTCTATAATTGGAAGCGTTTATTATTGTTTTTCGCAACAAAACTAACTTAGAGTTATGTTAATATGACTCTTTATGTACCTACCTAGCTTTTACTTATGTCTTGGTGGTTTTGGAAAATACATAATTACTATGAAGTAGGTTCCGCCCGCGTGGTATGTCGATAAAAAGTTTAGTAGCTTGTGTCCTTTTCCAGTTCATGGTCTACCAGTGTGCCAAATTTCATCTAAATCCGTTCAGCCGTTACCAGGGCCGTAGCTAGGGGGGGGGGGGCATCGTGGGGCAATGCCCTACCTTAAAACACTAATGCCCTACCTTAAGAAAACACCATCAACAAATTTATGACGGACAAAAATTACTATCTTAAAGTGACATCTAAACGATTCCGAATTACCACGGCATCTTAGGTACAATCATAAAATTATATTAATTCTTTATTCTGCTCATAGATGGTATTTGAAATATGTGTGGGTCACGAAAGAATGGCAGGCTTCGTATTTTTGGCCTTTGAAAAGAAAAGACCAAAGTCTGTTCTGAATGAAGTCCTTCGCATTTTTAATAATTAGGTATAGGGAATCGAAGGATTCAGCTGTTTTAAGGACGGACTTTTTGTTGATATACTAGCTGACCCGACAGACGTTGTCCTGTCCCACTTTCAATAATTCAAAATTCCCATAGAAAATCCACTTTCAGTTTTCTCGAATTTTTCAATTTTCAATATGTGACTTAATGGTTCTTAAATGGACCTTAAAAATGCGTCCGACTCTCAGCTTCCATTCCGGTCCGTCCGTCCATCCGTCCGCCCCGCCCGTCTGACATAACGATTGTCTTATTGTCGCGTACGAGTCAAGATGCAACCTGACACGGACCTTCAAATTGCAAAAAACCCAAAAAAAATTGAATTTCGCGGGCCACCACTGCGCATCCCCCTTAAGTATTAACTGACACATAAGTCAAAATTGACCATGATCAAGTAAAATGTTAATTCCACCCTTCCTGTAACAACAGCTGCCCTATGTTAAATTCAAGTTTAGCTACGGCCCTGGCCGTTACAAACAAATACACAAACAAACTCGCTTTCGCATTTATAATATTACTAGCTATGATTTATTAGAAGCTTTTTAATAGAATTGAAAGAAGCGTTTTTGAATCTCGTAAAGTTTATACGCGCCTGTTTTATAATTTTTCCGATATTACGACCTCGGCAGCTGTCCGATGGAAGTCACGGCCTAATTTACTCAGCCTTGGAAATTGCCATACCTTCCTCATCTAAGCTGCATGACGCGACCCACTACCACATCCATCGCTTTCTATCAGGCGTGATCGAGGTCAAGAGTAGCCCCATTAAGCAACAAAAAAAAAATAATTACCGTGGTACGTAGGTACCTACCTACCTAGACTAATATAAGTAGTGCGGTGCGTCATTTCAGCTTAAACGAGCTCTTACCTATTTGAAATCACATCTTGTTTGTGAAAGAATTTCACATTTTCGAATATTTTAAACTCCATTTAAGTATGTACAATAAGATTAGACATTTAAAAAAACCTTTTTTACAGTCCCTTCAACCGATTTTAACTTATATTCCGTACCTACCTTTCTTTTAATACCAAACACGTCATGATTATCTCAATTTAATTTTTTTCGAGGTCAGAAATTTACGTGTTAAGTCTATATAGCCGTGTAAGTATATTAAATTTATATAGCCTATGTCACCCGGACCATTATTTCGAATCTACTGATACCTCATTCATCAAAATCGGTTCAGTAATTTAGGCGTTACAGTGGAACACACGTAAATACATACTTATATACATACATACACAAGTACACTGCTAAAAACATAACGCTTCCTTTTGGTTTTGCCGTAGTCGGGTAAAAATACAAACGTATATAGGTACATACTTACATACATACATACATATACTGCTAAAATCATAACCCTTCCTTTTGGCTTTGCCGTAGTCGGGTAAAAAGGCTTGTTTATCTCATCATAATGTAAATGGAGTCTCTATTTTTTGACATGTCTAGGCGCGTAATTCGAAAACGTGCGTCAAAATTTAGCCATCTGAACGTAGCCTATAGGTTCATGATAATGACTAGAAGTATCTCACGACTTGAAAATATTTATAAATACTTTTTGCACACTGCAGACTGCACTGATCAAAATAATATCAATGAAAGAGAATCCTGTGTTTTGTTTATTGAGGAAAATCAAAGCATACTAACTTCGTTAAATTATTGATCGAAGCATATACAAGTAATTATACTAATTGTATAATATGCTTTTTGCTTGTATGTTTTTAATGTTATGTTACAAGATCATAACAATTACAATGTTATGTTTTATGATACGAGTAACACAATATGTTATTATCATAATGATTAGATAGTCGGAAATTTTATTAAAGTTATTAACTGGTCCACACCTATAATCCTGACTTATTGCAATATTTATATTTGTATTTTGCAGTTAAAAGTGTTGTTAATTGTTACTAGGAATTATAGTATTGTTAGTTTATTGGGTACATAATATCACACATAATGTGAGCCTAGGATATCTTTAAGTATGGACGCTATAAAATTCTGCATAATTTCAGGAATGGCTTTAAAAACATTAATAAAACTTAATTATGTACAAAAAACTTAAAAGAACATTTTAATACTTAAGTGTCTATAACATTTATAACATAACTTTATGAAATAATTAATGCGTTTTTACAAGCTTTTTTGTAGTTTCAACTAAAAACCCAGTAGGTATTTTATCTAAAGACAAAAACTGAATATGTAGGTACCTACTCAAATTGATCAACACGGTGCGGTGTAAAAAAGCTTTTCAATTCAAGCAGCGGTAGAGGTGTGGTTAACCTATCTGTTACCAGTTTTGGTATACCTACTGGAGATAAAAAACCTATCTATCTATGGTTTTAACGTCACAATGATATAGGTACATAAGACGGATAAAACAAAAGAACACGAACAAAAGTAACGTAAGGACCGTATGTAAGGACAGATATAATTATATTGTCTATCATGGGTAGCGATCTGTCTTTTAATGACAGTAGGTTCGACCCTAAGATGTGTAACTTTATTGAGATTTGTGCAGTCTCTTATAAGTTTCTTCAGTCCGATTTAAAAGTAAGTAGTTGCTGGCATCTGCACCCTAATTGCGTAACACACTATCAATCGGAATCGGTTTCATTTTGACAGTTCAACAACATTCATTGCGTTATTTACGTTGTCGATCAGACAAATTTTTCGAACATATGAAGCAATGGATTAGCAATTTGTTTCAAAATGATTCAAACTACGATTGATAATGTGTTACGCAATTAGGGTGCTGGCACTGTGGGTCAAGTCAATGTGCAATCTGTGAAAGGAGACAGTAGCGGAGATTTACATTTTCTATTTTGAAAAATATTCTTTTAGCTGCGCCCTGCGGTTTCAGCCGCGTAGACCGGGATAAAAGTAGCCTATGACTTAATCCAGGGTATAAGCTAACTACATAACAAATTTCATCCAAATCGGTACATCCGTTTGTGCGTGAAGAAGTAACAAACACACACACACACTCACAAACTTTCACCTTTATAATATGTGATAGTGTGATAAATACTTACTTAGGTAATTTTATTAGCTGTGGTTTGGACTCAAACCAAAGGTTTGTATAAAATAAGTTCGTGACGAGCGTGACTGACTGCGTGCGATTTCCATTGTTTCATTAACATCGTTATTATTTACATAATGCATCTAAACACCGTTATTATTATACAATGCCCTGTGATTTACTCTGACATTTTCCTTTTTGTGAATCTAACAAGGATTGTTTTGTGTTGACGAATAAGTAGGTACCTACAGAATAATTAAGGCTTTGAAAGCCTAATATAAAGTCGAGATGAAAGCAGTTTTTTTTTCTTATAGAATTAATAAAGCATTTATATATTGTACCTATCTAACATGATTTTTGTTAATCTATGAATGAGCTGAAAATAGCGGTTGTTTTCCATTGAAATTTTGATTCTGAATCAAGACAATCGAATGTGGTCCAAAAAATACCAAAATACTTATTTACTAAAGATGAGCACTAAGTAGTACTTAGTAGGTAGGTACCTACTTAGTTTTCAAAAAAATATCGAAAATGTGGATTTACCTAGCTTGGCGACATTCTGCGTTAAATCGAGCGCCGAAAATTGTGCTCAATCATTATGAAAGTCAAAGTCAAATTATTTATTTGAAATAGGCACTTTTGAACGACAAAATAACAAATGATCCTTACACCAAATTAGATGCCATTACCAAACACATTAGCAGCATTTGGTACTTCATCACGCGACATGCCAACAAGACTGACGTCATTAATTTCTGGTGAAAGAAAAACAAATTAATACAATGTTGCAGTCTATTTAGGAGTTGCACGTGTAATTGTTGCTGTAGCTATAGCTGTTGTTAGCTGTGCAAACTAGGTCCCTTTCACGGTCACTAGAAGCCGGATTTCCTGGCTATGTATATATCCCACATGTTGGTGGGGTCAGCCTTCCTGGTCTTTCTCTTCCACTTCGCTCTATCCTCGACATCGTCTTCGGATACTGTACAGATACGGTAAAGATCTAATCCCGGCCAATATAAATAAAATTAGAGAATTAACATTCTGCAAGATGGTAACGGTATCCGAGTTATACCTACCTAGGTTCCAAGTAGGTAGAGGCAGATAAAAACCTAAAAATACTGCTTGGTCTGCAGGTGATCAAATGCTACGTGATTCGGTGATCATGCTTACTAGATCTTATATAATGAACAAAGTTTAATTTGGTCTCCGGAGAACGATAGATTAGAACGTTCGGTCTAAGTATTGCATTTTGGTCTAAGTTTGATCTAATGATGCTGTATTTTTAATTTACAGGTTTACGTGCTCGCAGACGGGCTGTGCATATACCAGGGCGACACAACAGCCATGGTTCCTTTCCTACAAACCGTTGGCCTGCCCTGTCCTAGGCATCACAACCCAGCTGATTTTAGTAAGTACCTATCCTCTTTAATAGCTCCAGCTTACCTACTTAGGCTACTTACCTGTTATTGTAGCGAGATAAGTTATTTGGAGGTGACCTAGTATTGTTTTCACTGTAGGTGCTTACCTATTTGCATACCTACCTATCGAAATGCAAGTCCAAAATATCACAAGGTATAACAATATTATACTTAAATAAGTAGGTACTTATGTACGTTTAGGTTAAGGTATTTTTATATGGGCCTGCAGTCGCCTGAAATAAATGGTATTATTGGTTACTAGCTGACCCTACAGACGTTGTCCTGTCCAAATTTCAATAATTCATACACATTCCTATAGAAAATGCACTTTCAGTTTTCCCGAATTTTCCAATTTTTCTTTCCGAGATATTTTGACGCCTCACTGGTGGCATTTTCTTAACAATGAAATAAACCAAGACTGAAGGCAATTGAGTGATATATAACACAACGATAACACTGGATAACACACTGAGTTCTATAAACTGCTAATGTGGTAGGTATTTTTAAAAATAGCAAGTAGATTATAGCGTTCTACAACTTTTTTACTACTTTTTACTGTCTTCTGTCTCACCAATGATGTATTTATTACCATTGTCTCACTGACTTTTTTCGAAGTAGATTTTTTAACCATTACAAAGTCTTACCAATTACAAACACAACAAAAAAAAGAATTAGCCAAATAGGTGCAACCGTTCTGAAGTGGTGTGCGTAGGTACCTACATGGTACATACCTACATTTTGGGAATTGATTTTTATTTATATAAAGCGTGGGTCAAAAATCGTGGATCAAACGAAACTGGGCGATAGTTGGTCAGATCCATCTTGTATATAGATGGATTAGATAGATAGATTAAAATGGAAAAAACGACAAGAAATATCAAAATATTTGAAATAAAACTGCATGCAACATGCAGTCCGCACTATAGTGTCGTTGCACCCCACTATCTACCCACAGCTGATGGTTTGACCTTTTTGCATTTCTTGCACAGCTGCAAAAGTAGATTACAAAATTGCAGCCTTTTCTTGGACTTAATATCAGCATAATTAGCGTTAAAATTATGCTCAGTAATGATTTCTAATCTCACCCATAACATTGTAGTGACCAAGTAAATCTAAGTCAGAATTACACGCGTAACTAAGTATAATTATTATTATTATAGGCATGTGGCACGTGTACTTATTTCTGACTCAGATTTAGTTGCCACGACAATCAGAACACATGTATGAACTAGAATCGAGACAAAATATGTTGGCTCGGTTTGTTCGAATAATCGGTTGTTACAAATATTAGTAAACATCGATTGTAGTTTGTAGTGCTCTTGGCGTGTAACAAACAAATAATGCGTTAATGAGGTAATAATAATACTACTTTTAGAAAATAATGCTCTTGTCTTAGACGGCCTTATGCCTTAAGCGCGCCTGTTGAGCGTCGAGTTTTGGGGTTTGATTACCAGGTGGGGCAAATTGGTGAAATGTACACGATCTACTCAACATCTTGGCCTAATCTTTTGATTACAAAATAATTAATATGTACAGGCGTGATTTTGATTTGTTACTGCAAAAACAGTTTGTTCGTTAAAGATCCTCTTGTAATGAGAGGTACCTATTCTACCTATGCTCGGACTTTTAATTAGCTGCAGTAAGATAACACTTCTTATCTGTCATTTCGTTAAAAAAAAATCCCATTTGATAGCGAAATGACAGTAAAAATGACATTAGAAGTGTAATTTTACTGCAGCTGATTAAAAGTCCGACCATAGGTGTTCACATTGGTTTGATAGGTTACTGTAAGGTCTCGAACCTCACAGGAGTCACGGGGGATAGCTACACTATAAATTAAAGAGGTAGAAAGAAGGAGGTCAAGAGGGCCGAGAGCAGTTATATTTTATGATTAGGTAATCAGTTTCATAATTAATATACTTACCTACTTACTTATATCACACTCCTGTCGCGGCCCTAGCTAGTTAGATAGAATATGTCTTCACCTTTGAACAAAAGCTAGTTCCGCTTTTCTTCAAAAGAAAACTTACAGCTAGGTTATAAGTAGATAGGTCAACATTAGTGAAAGAAGGCTAATTACAAGTTTTCACTGACAAAATTAGGATAGAACAAGAGACAGGTAGACAGGTAAGAGAAAGTAAAAGACTCGGAGCGAATAAAATAGAACATGAGAAGAAAGTGTCAGTGATCTTCGAAGAAGCGGTTACATAGTGTTTTTTTTAGTTTAGTGACACTGGTGGTGAATAAATCAAGATCATCAACACTTATCATCGAGTTGTATGATCTGCTAGCTCTTATCATATAAGAGTGAGAGAGACAGAGTAGATATGACTCAAAATAGGTAGGTGGGTAGCTTCAGCGTTTATCTAGCACAGTTCAATAGTCTACCGAGCTAGCAGCTAATCTGCAATGGTAAAAGCAAAACAAAGCTCAAGACATTTGTAATTCAAATGGCTATTTAATTACGCAAAGTGTTACAGGAATTTTAAACAATCCATTGTAGTATTGTCCCTCTTAACTTAATATACCTACTTTGATGTCATAATGCAGACTTGCATATTCTGGTTTGTTTTACATACTAAATAAGCAATGCATAGGATTCTATTTTGTTTCGATTAGCTTTCTCTTTTACTTTTATTTACGAAGTAGGCACCTTTCTAGGTAATCTGGGTTAATCTACCTGTACTTCGAGGTCGGAAATTATGCTACGGGAACGTACCTACTACTGGGATATACCTAAAGATATAAGTATATATACTATATCCAAATCCAGGTCATGGTCTACCCGTGTGCCAAATTTCATCTAAATCCGTCCAGCCGTTTTGACGTGAAAGCATAACAAACAAACAAACTTTCGCATTGATAGTTAGGATTATTCTTGTCTGGTTACTATTAGCACAATCAGAGGTAACAGAGTGATGGTGAGGACTTTGTGAGGAGCCCCGAGCAGAACTCTGAGTGGAAGATTTCGTAAAATGGGAGCGATTTCTCAAATGTTTGAATTCCGATGGGATCTATACCTACCCTAGACCAATACCTAGGTATTAACAATTAAATTTCTCTTTCCAGTTATAGAACTAACAGAATCTCCAGAAATCATAACCATGCTATCTAAAGAAATGATGAACGGTCAACTTTTTAAATCGGCGAAATTGGACCAACCACCGAGCGAGCCTAATACGACCCAGATGCAGCTAAAGATCAGTTATCAGACGGACGATGCAAACGAAACAGAGATAATACTGTCAAATGAAAAGTGCACTTACAAAGTACCAAAGTTCGAAGGATCAAGTGTCTCATTAAGTTCGTTGTCCAGTCAGCTATCTAATGGAAACTCTTCGATGGCTTGGATGAAGATGCAAAAGTCGGATTCATCGGAATACTCCACGACGTATTGTGAACAGTTTTCGATTTTGTTGGCGAGGATGATGAAACAAATACTCAGGAATAAAACAGGTATGGAGTAAATAATACTTGTTGTTTTCATTTTCGACCTAGGCAAAAATATATGAGCAAAAAAACACCTGAACGAAGGAACATCATGAGCAAAACTGATAGGAATTGAGTACCTGGACGCACAGAGCTGTGTAGACTGGCAGAAAATAAAATAGGTGGGTAATTCCGAGCCGAGATGATGATGGTGATGCGAAGAATCAGTATCCAATCCAAAAACTTTCGAAACTAGTCATAAAAAAGGAAGAACAAGCCTTACATGTTGAATATGCATTACGCAGGGAATCCTAACTATATTTCTACCTATTTATGTATCGCTCGTAACAATATTTTCCATTCCCAACCTTCAGGTATCTGCATCCAGTTCATTCACCACGTGATGTGCGGCGTGCTGGTCGGCACTTGTTTCTTCAACATGGCTAACGACGGCACACAGATGTTCAACCACCTCAAACTCTGCGTTGGACTCGTCATATTCTTTGCGTACACGCAGATTATGGTTCCAGTGCTTGTCTGTAAGTATATTTAGTTTGAATCTGTATTTTTCAGGGTCAGGGTCAGATTAATTTATTTGGCAAATAAGCTTTCTTTATTGAAATGCTATTTTTTCTGCTTCCATTATGTCACTTTTATGTTTATTTTATTTTGGTTATTAAACTCGCCAACTTTGTGAATTACTTATGTCATTGAAGAAGCAATTTTAAATTTTTGGTTAATTTCCTATCATATTTCATTCGAGTTGGGACAGCATTTCAAGACTTTGCCATACGAAATTGACGTTTTACTTTCTCATTCCAGATCCCCAAGAAGTAAAACTAGTAAAGAAAGAGCACTTCAACTGCTGGTACAGCCTCACTCCATACTACGCAGCCCTCACAGTATCAAAGCTGCCTGTTCAAGTGACGTTCAACATCATATTCTCTACCATCGTATATTTCATGGCCGGCGTCCCGTTCTCTGTCTCGCGGTTCCTCGCCTTCTGTCTTGTTGGCAACGTTGTGTCTTTGGCAGCTGAAGGCATGGGTATGGCGATTGGATCAGTGTTTAATGTTACGGTGAGTTGGCATGATATTTTTACCTATCTCTTACGCCTTTACCCTCTTCAACCATTGCTTTTGAGGAAATTCTCATGTAGTCTCTTTCATCATGGTGAAGCATCGGGTTTTATTGAACACCTTCTAACTTAAATCCAACGGTACTTCTTCTATCTATGGTCACTAATTCTGCCCCCATGTCATAATTACAGTAAGTCAAAAAATGTAAATGGGGAAATCGCACTTTTGTTTCGAGATGTTTAAGTTCAAAGTCATAACAGCAGTAACACGACTTACTGTAATTATGACATCGGGGGCAGAATTGTACAGTCGTCTCAGGTCCCAGCAAGAGCTTATACTATATTTTCCTGTTCGTGCTGTAAAGGAGGACTTTAACGGATGCTGACCTATGTCCAAATCATCGCCGTTAATGCTACGAGATTTATAAAAGACAAACACTGTGTTTTCTTTTATGTGCATGGTGAAGAGAATAGGCAGCAGCCTCGTCATATTCCTTAATAACAACACTGTGATCACTTGTTCATTAAATATCTTCTATTTTTCCAGAATGGCTGCGCCATTGGACCATCAGCGATAGCTCCATTCCTCGGCCTAGCTATCTACGGCTTCGACTTCGCTCATGAGATACCTCTCATGATGAACATCCTCATGAAGACTTCCTTCATCAGGTGCGGTATCGTCGCTATGGTCCTCACAATTTTCGGATTTGACCGGCAACCTTTAGATTGTGATGACATGTACTGCCATTTCGCCAAACCGGAGGTCTTGATCAAGTATTTGGATATAGAAAACAGTTCGGTTTGGTTAGAAATTGCCACAATGGTCGGTATTATGCTTGTATTCCGATCTATGTGTTACATCGGTCTGAGATGGCGATTCGCTACATGATCTTACAATTTTCCTTTTAAGGAGTTTGTTAAATAATTGTGATATTATTATCAATTGCATTACATTTCTGTTAGTACAAAATTATTTTTGATTTCTTGTGATAATTTAAGAATAAATTATTAATATGTATTTAAATCCCATTTTATGTTGTAAGTAGTTTAATGGTTAACACGAATCTATGTTCAGTTATTTGAATGTGGGAATGTGATAATGGGTCTTTGTCTCGAATTTAACTTACGTTTATTTATGTTATTCTTAACAATACTTAACTGTGAGGGTTTTTTTTTCCGAGGCAGGGTCATATTTTCAATAGGGTAGGTACATGACTTATTGAGTTATTGTGAGGAATTAGTTATTCATTAGTTTTTGTTGGTCCGTTTCCAGATCATAACCTCAGACTTGTGTGACTCTACATAGACCTGACAGTAAATTCAGTGACCTAGCCCTTTGTGTCTGGAAAATTCTTTCTGCGGTAAGAATTGTTATTCTTTCTTTTAGTAAATACTAAAAGAAAGAAAATATAGTCAAATAACAGGGTCAGGTACTAGTAGTATGGAACACACATTGCTAGTAGACTTTTAAAATAAAAAAAATTAAAAAAAACTTGTAAAAGAGAAACAACAAAAATTCGTCTGTAAGTACGGTCAGCAACAGAAGTTGGTTAACACTGCTACTTTTTGACATCATCTAAATTAACACAAAATGATTCGTTAGACTGCTTTTTTTTGTTTATTTGTTAAGAGTAAAGTTCTTAAAATTTGAAGAATTTCTGTTTCGATTTGAATTAAATATTTCGCTTAATAATTAAGATTAAAAAACTGCAAGTGTTAATCGACTTATGTTGCGACTGTACCTCACAAATCACACATGCCCGGTTTCTGAGCAATTCCTCACACATTGCATTTCTGAAAATGCAGAAAATACTTTATTTAAATAGACAACTTTGACGAGTCAATAGCTGTTGAGAGTTCAGCTCAGAAACCAGGAATTGGTTAATCAATTTACGCCACAGAAACGTGTAATACATAAGTGTTATGTATTCAGCCAAAGATACATCTGTGACTGATATTTCTACAATTACAAATTAAATAAACGGTGAAACTGCGTATATATCGATACCCAGTAGGTAGTGTACAATCTGTGTAGTTTCACTAGCTAATTTAATATGACCTTGTTTAGTTTTTAACTAGATAATAAAAAGGCGGTGTACTCATTTCTCTTGCCCTTAATTTTTAATAGTTCGGTATGTTAACTTAATTTGTATTAGTATTTAAATGTAGGTAATGATGACAGTTCTGCAGTAAAACTAATTTAATTTGAACCTCTTTTTTAAATCTCCAAAAGTGTAGTTATTATCTTATAAACCGAGATAGGTTGTTGTCGATTGATAAGAGCTGTCAGTGTCATCATTGTCACTACAGCCACTGACAGCACCGCAGCAGCGCAGAGCAGCTGAGCTATTGACACTGACAGCTCTTGAACGCGGTTTAGATGTGCTGATCGCGTTCAGTTTCATTGGTGAAATCAGCCCTAAGAATCTTAGTGCCAATTTCACCGATGAGACTGAACGCCCTTAGCAAATCTAAACTGCGTTTAAGAATTGTCATTCCACTACAATGATGACACTGACAGTCTTGAACGCGGTTTAGATGTGCTGATAGCGTTCAGTTTCATTGGTGAAATCAGCCCTAAGAATCTTAGTGCCAATTTCACCGATGAGACTGAACGCGATTAACACATCTAAACTGCGTTTAAGAACTGTCATTCCACTACAATGATGACACTGACAGTCTTGAACGCGGTTTAGATGTGCTGATAGCGTTCAGTTTCATTGGTGAAATCAGCCCTAAGAATCTTAGTGCCAATTTCACCGATGAGACTGAACGCGATTAACACATCTAAACTGCGTTTAAGAACTGTCATTCCACTACAATGATGACACTGACAGTCTTGAACGCGGTTTAGATGTGCTGATAGCGTTCAGTTTCATTGGTGAAATCAGCCCTAAGAATCTTAGTGCTAATTTCACCGATGAGACTGAACGCGATTAACACATCTAAACTGCGTTTAAGAACTGTCATTCCACTACAATGATGACACTGACAGTCTTGAACGCGGTTTAGATGTGCTGATAGCGTTCAGTTTCATTGGTGAAATCAGCCCTAAGAATCTTAGTGCCAATTTCACCGATGAGACTGAACGCGATTAACACATCTAAACTGCGTTTAAGAACTGTCATTCCACTACAATGATGACACTGACAGTCTTGAACGCGGTTTATATGTGCTGATCGCGTTCAGTTTCATTGGTCAAATTAGCATTTATACTGTTCGGGCCCAGTAGGTGGCCACATTTATTGCGGCCACCAGTATCAGCTATTTGGCTATGAAGGTAAAACAACAGCACATCAGGTTATACGAACCTGTCAAATTTCTCCAAATGATTTTAAACCTTAAAATGTTGTTGATTAAGTTCAAAATCGAAAGAGAAAATTTGACAGTTTGTTTGTTTGTTTGACTTGACCTGCTGCTGTGTGTACTATAAATAAGTTACTATAAAATATGAGTACTTATCTGCTTAAAATGAAATGTCACTTTTGGAGAGTAGAATAATAATTTGTAAAGTTAATATATTATTTTACTTTATAATGGGACCATTATTAGTGTGATATTTATAAGCATGCAGCCCAGTACTTCAATTGAAATGTATTTTGTAAGATAGTTTGGTGTTGGCATTTGAAAATGTAAAGATTTATGATATTACAAGTTAATGCTTGCTAATAATAATTTAATATTTGTATAATTCTAGAGAAAATCTCTAAATGTATTACTGTTTCGAATGTAAAATTCAGTCCAGTTTGTCGTTTGTCGCCCATTCCTAATTAATTATAGAGAAAATATTGTGGTGGGAAAGGTAATTTAGATGTAATGGCTGCCACACAGCGTAAAATAAACGTGATATATGTAATTTATGATTAATATTTAGGAGCTTGCTTAATATTATTGTTTTAAACACAAAATGCTCGCGTCATGTAGGTAAATCTGCCGATCTGAAGTAGGATACAGATGGGACACTCCGCAAAATCATTTAAATAAAAAGCGACTCTTGCTACGACACAATAAAGTGCAATTCAGGTCGCACAACGCATAATACCTACAAGTTGCCTCTCTTTCTATCGCGTAGCTCTTATACCTTCTGACTCGTTGGGTTGCCTTCTTTTATGACGCGGCGCGTGAGTGATTATCGAACTAACGTGCGAGCAAGCTGGTGTGCGGTAGCCCACACTGTATTGACCCAGTGAGATAAGCCCGCTGCGTACTTGTAGCTTCATACCTAAATTGCGGAGTGTCCATCTGTATTAAGGTTGATGCGCCAGGGTAGCCCGCGAAATTCAAAATTTCTTACGTTTTTTGCAATTTGTAGGTTGGTGTGAGCTTGTATGTTGATTAAAATATGATTCGCGGCCGCAGATAATATGGCTTTACAGAATTATTATCATTAGAATCAGCAATATAACTCCATAAGTTAGCATTTATCTCAAATCTAGCGATTTCATGAAATCATGAGGTTTGAGGTAAATGCTAACTTATGGAGTTGTATTGCTGATTCTAATGATTATAATTCTGTAAAGCCATATTAGCTACGGCCGCGAATCATATTTTAATCAACATACAAGCTCACACTGACCTACAAATTGCAAAAAACTTAAGAAATTTTGAATTTCGCGGGCTAGCCTGGCGCTTTCGCCTTAAGATGTCGCAGTAGTTAATATTTACACTAAAACAGCAGCGCGCCATGTCATGCGCATTGGAAAGCCTGGTATCAGAGCGGCAAACTTACGTGACGCGAACTATAATGCCTGTATTGCAGCCAAATATGACTTGAATTTAGCAGCAATTCTGAATGCTATAAAATATAAAATTGCTTGAATCCACATCAGCGAGATTTTGAGCAGAATTCAGTCAATGAGTTGCTTACTGCGTAAAGTCAGCGACTGACTGCTTTTTTATACGCATTAAGTATGGACATGCATGGTATTAAAGATAGCAATAGAAAGCTACAAGCTTCAAGCCATATTTGATAGCCTAGCAAGGCCCAGTGGTCACCAGCAAGGTGCATTTCAACGCGAAAGCGAAAATAAACCTTATGTACACGACATAAAACTTTGATTCTATAGATTTTAGACGGTTATAAGGTTTATTTTTACTTGGCATATAAATTTTTGACTCATCACAAGTGACAAATGAAACCGAACCCTTACAGAGGTATTAAAACAGTGATATTATTTATTTGAAGTATAACCATTAACGGATTTCATTCGTCAAATGTGCGTAAAATGTCAAGTTTTTTTATACTTTTATATGAAACTGAAATAAAATATAAATTGACAAGTAAATAATCGTTTTATTTATTCTAATTCTTTCTTATTTATAAGTATCTACATTTAAAGTAAGTAGTTTGAATAAAATCATAGTTGATCGAGTATCAGAAACATAATAAGGTGTGTTTTACACTTACCACTTAGCTAAGCAGAGGTGGCAAACAATACTCTGCTCCTCTGTATTTTAGAAATAAATAGAAATTAGAGATAAAAAAAAACAAGTAACCCACCTTTTGACGCATGACAGGAACTTAATGTTTCTTGATTGCATAGATTACTGGGCGAGCTGATTGCGGTTTTAAATTATTATACTTAATCATAGAGAATAAACCTGTGACTGTCGTGTTATGAGACAGTTAAATTTCTATTGTTACCGAACTCTAAAAGGTCGATCGACAGTTGAGAGGTCTCAAACGTCGGACGTACACCAACTGTACTTATGAGAAAACTTTATATAATATGTATATAAACGTAAATCATACATATGTATACGTAAAATAATTCAATGGCGACCGCGGATTTACAGTAGTTGTGAACCTATGGGGTTCATAAGTTTATAAATGACGTTTGACAGACCAGTAAAAGTAAATTGAAATACAATTTCAACAGTTTAGCTGCTATGTCCATATAGACATTGAATTCACAAATTTTTGAACAATACTTTCGTTTTGAGCACTTTCAAAATATACGATAAAGCTCTGGGCAAACTGGAGCGAATCCCGCACGGGATGCGTGACGAAATTCGCTCACACCGATTGTGTCAACTAGCTTGTACGGAGCTGTGCAAACTGGCGCGAATTGAGAGAGAATGCAATCTCATTCTCGCGAGATCTCGGCCATATTTACCGAGATTAATCTAGGCCGAAAATTAATAAAATCTCGCGAGATCAACCGATTACAGGAGCATGAGTACATAATGTGTTTTTCAAAGCGGAGGATGTGCTTTTCGGAGAACCAGTGATCTGGGCTTCGCCAAAATCTCGCGAGATTGCATTTCCTAGCGCGAATAGTCACGTGCCTTCGTAATCATCAAAGCGATCGCTGCGCGCAGTTGCGTCCTTCGCGGGATTTGCCTCAGTGTGGTCAGAGCTTAATTCTGTTTTAATAAAAATCTGAAGGTATCAAAATACATCTATCTCTTTCCTGCTCCCTTGTCACGTCGCTTCTTAACATGTTTCTTAGTTTTAGTTTTCCTCCTCTCGGCTTTATCTTCTTTTACGGCTTTCTTCCTTAACTTTTTACTGTTGGGCGACTCATCTCTGGGCCGCGCGCTGGTTTTGACCTGCTTAGATGATTCTGAAAATAGTAATAAATGGTAAATTTGAATATCAGCTTATTAGTAATATTCTTATAGAGACTACAACATAATAATTGACAAAATATTGGGTAGGCTGGCCTAGTCCAAATATTTTATTATTCTAAGGCCCGTTTTCACAACTACCCATTACATATCGAGGCCCCTCCGTGCCTCGGAAAGCACGTTAAGTCGTTAGTCTCGGCTGTCATTCGTATATCTTTGATAGTCGTTATGGGTAGTCAGAAGCCCAAAAGTCTGACAACCAGTCTTACCAAAGTGTATTGTTTTACCCAGCAACAAATTGTGAAGGTCAGATAGGCAGTCGCTCCATGTAAAATACTGGTATTCAGCTGCATCCAACATAGTTGGGAAAATGCTAGGCAGATTCATTGGGTTGAATTTTTAACGCTCATCTCAGTGATGAAAATTGAAAATCCAACTGCGCGCTTTTTCTTAGGCGCATTCATTCAGATGGCATAAAGCACCTCAGTGGCGTATAGTATTGCGCCTTTATGAGAGGTCAGCATTTCGTCTTGCAGTCTTCTTGAATATACTGTATGCTAGTCTTGCTGCCTTTATCTCTCTCTCGTTAGTACGTCCCCACGTAAGTCCTGGGTGGGGTGGCTAAACTTAGTGGTTGTCACACGACCGTTAATGATATGGCACGGACAATGGTTACATCATCATCTGCCTTTTCCCAACTAAGTTGGGGTTGACTTCCAGTCTAACCAGACGCAGCTGAATACCAGTATTTTATATAGAGCAACTGCCTATCTGACCTACCCTAACCCACTTACTTACTTACACTTACTTATATGGTACCTACTCGTTGGTAAAACTGATTGTCAGACTTTTGTGCTTCTGACAGCCCGTAACAACAGTCAAAGATCTACATATGACAGGCGAGACCGACAGCTTAACGTCTTTTTCGAGGAATGGTAGGGACTGGATATGTAATAGATAGTCACCCATCCACAGACCGACCTAGGCAAGCATAGCTTAACCTTCGATTGACCCGTGCGGCTGTTTATATTTAGCCATGATCCTGAGGCAAAGGTTACTATGCTAGTAAAATAGCTTACCATCATCATCATCCTCTTCTGTACCTTCTGAGTCACTATCAGAGCCACTAGCAGATATATCATCTTCTTGCAGTATGTCAGGCTTATCAGCTGCAGTTAGGTCCTCGTTGAAACCAGCTATCTTCTTGTATGCCAAATCTTCTGTATCACCCTTCTTGGCTTTTGTGATGTCTCTCTCATAGTTTATCACCTGAAATATATAATTATGAAGAACCAATTAACGAATGTCGAATGAACACCATTGGTTCATAAGGAAAAACTTACATAATAATATTTAAACTTATATCTATATTAACGTAAAATATCATCATCCAATGGCGACTGGGGCTGACAGTAGTTGTGAACCTGTGGGGTTTGGTTGACATTCAAGCGCACACTGACATGAACCTATGGGGTTTCACCCAACACTCAACGGGCTAAGCGAAGAAAGAAATATTAAAACATGATGAAATAAAAACATGAGTACCTAGCTAGATCAATCTAAAGCAAAATTATCTGAAACTGCATCACAAATTCAGAACTGAACTGGAACATTTTCTAAACTGGACAAACCTATAAAACTTTATCAACACCCATGCTATAAATAAGTTCTCTATAAAAGTTTCTGAGCCAGTTAGCTTATTGCCAACATTAAAACAGCCAGTGGCATAGTAACCATGGTAACCATAATAGCATCCAAACGGTGTTTTTATGTTGTACTGAATTTCATAATGCAACTCGTTTTCAAAAAAAGAACATTGTAATGCACGCGCGTTTCACTACAACAGCGCCGTAATTTAAAAAAAGAACTTATTCGAATTCACGTCGTATATACAACGTGTAACGTTAAATGCGCAAAACCTCTTAAGGGGTCATTGTACTCATCATTATGAACAACTTTTACTATGGGACCAAACCTGAAATCGCGAAAAAAAAATCAGCTGTTCAGTACATTTATGTTCGCATAATTCGTCAAAATGTACTGAACAGCTGATTTTTTTTTCGCGATTTCAGATTTGGTCCCATAGTAAAAGTTGTTCATAATGATTAGTACAATGACCCCTTAAGAGGTTTTGCGCATTTAGCATTACACGTTGTATACTATGACGCCGGCCGTGTTCGATACGAGTATTAGTATTGCAAAAAACTGTTTCAGAACCTTTTATAGAGAATTGATAACATGGGTCTTAAGGTCTTGTATGCAACTGTACATAATTAGGTATTAAAACACTCATGTGATAAAACTCCTTATTATACGTCAGTTGCATAAATAACTATTACACAATCAAAACTAATAAAATAATGATGTATTTCATAAAATCATATAGTTCACATTATAATGGATAAACTAAACTGCAACTTTTAGGCTAGAAACCAAATAAACTAAGGCTAGTTTATTTGGTTAGATAAAATTTACATAATTAACATTTAAATATTGTCTGAAACCCTGTTGTTGCATGCGCAACCACTATGGCTTCAGACAATATTTAAATGACAAATTTTCTTATCAATATTGCTGTTTCTATTAGGTTGGATTTATGACTGAGAATGTATCTTACCTCAGTAAGTCTCTTTGGAATGTAGATACTTTTGAAAGCTTCCTCTTCAACTTGCTCCTGAGCTGTCATATCCTCAAAGTTCCTTGTAGCCGCTTTTTCAGACAGCTTCTCAAGACATTCTTCTAAATTATTCTCATTTATGGTAGAATCAGTTATAAAATCAAACAATTCCTTTACAGTTAATGTGGCTACTCCTTTTTTCCTGAAGAAGTCAGAGATATTTGTACAATCTTTACGTAAGAACTCAAAAGCATGTGGATGGTCATGTTCTACAGACTGTGACACGTCTATGATAACAATATTACCTTGGTGGTATAAAAGGTTAAATTCTGATAAGTCAGCGTGCACTAATTTGCAAATATTAAACATTTTCCACATCATCATGACAATATCTCTGTATATTGACCGAGCTGTTGACTGTGATATTTCAACGTCTTTGAGTTTTGGTGACGGCCAACCGTCTTCTCCCATGAAAGACATAACCAACACATGACTTCGTAAAATTACTGGTTCCGGTACACTTAACTGAGCATTGTGCATTCGTACAAGATTTCTCATCTCTTTTTCAGCCCATGTCCGCACCATCTTTCGAGGATTAGACTTGCAATAACCATTTCTGAATCTGTATTCTCCTGATACATACTTGTCCCTGTCTTTGAAGACTAAAATAGAAGTTTTGAATATTTTAACTGCATAATCTTTCCCATCTTTTGATGTTGCATGGTAAACATTAGCTTCTTTGCCTGTGGAGATGCAACCATTGATTTCGTTAATAATGCCTCTGTTTAAAAGTTTGAATAAGATCATTTTAGTGCGAGGGTCCATGACCTGCTCAGCGGTAGCTCTGTCATGTTTGTCTTTGATCCTTATCCTGCCATTGTCATGCTTTCTATCATTAATATCCATGAACTTCTCAGTTTTTCTCGACATTGGCTCATATTTGTCAACATTTATTTTGTGAACATATTTCTTGAACAACTTTTCACTTGGCTGGTAGGTGCTGACTTTACTGGAAGGTGCTTGGGAGTTGACGTTGGTTTTCTTCTTGTTCTGACCCGGGTCATCGGAGTCGTGAAAGTATTCATCTGAATTGAAGTCGTCATCATCTTCAGATTCACTGCTTAGAGTTTTTATTAGTGGAACATCTGAAAACTGTGCAACATTAACATGTTAAAATGTGCCGGAGGGTCAGCTTAAGGGTCTTATTTCATAATAACAATATTTTAGTTGTTAGCATGTTGCACAATAAAAACCAACGTGAGAAAGCGACTTACCCGAACCGTTTTCACCTTTACAGTTATATCTTCTTCGTAATCACTGAACTGGCCTTCCGCCATTTCGTTAAAGAAACTTTAGTTATAGATAGCTTATAATGTGAGTAAACAATGAATTTAATAGAACTTTCTGCGTTATAAATTACACAATATGTTACAACCTCAACCCATGCGGACCTGGGATTTTGTTTTGTAATTTTGACAGTGACTTTTGACAGTGACATACAGTGACAGTTGACAACTGATGTTGAAGGATTTTCACATTCTGTTCCACGCACTATACCACCAAACAAACGCATAATATTTTTTTATTTGGTTTCACTTAATATTTTTTTTCAGATTTAAAATTAATGTGAAGAAGAAGAAGGATAAATAGAATATTCTTCACCATAACAAACAAATACAACATTCAAAAATACTAGGATCTATTGGCGCGTGGCCAAAATCGGAACTAATGCCACTATCTACAGTTTTTTTTATAAATCCTATTTTCGTGTACGTCCGAGCTTCTCTGGCACAGAGTACATTATACTATACTGAAATTCTCTGGGCAAATCAATTTGAACTCTTGTGAAAGGTTTATGTCGGATAGCTACGTTAAGAACAGTTATTGGTATCTATGGACTATGGTCAAAAATAGTTCACCAGGATGTCTCAGACACTCCTACGAATAAAATGAAGCCAACTATTGTTGAAGGCACTACTAGACTAGGACTAGGGCTAGTGTTCAACCGTCCAGTGCAGTGAAATGGGCCGTGCTGGGCCCGTTGCCGCCCTCTGAAAGATTTAACTACAACGTTTACAACAATTGATAGTATTTATATACGTATAGGTAGGTAGGTATCTATTTTGGGTTTGCTTAATCCTTAGGGGAATACAGGCGCGGCGTAGGTACCTATGTAGATAGGGGCGAGTTGATTGAGTAATGAGCCAATTCAATGTCAATTGGAAAAATTGCGACGTCGTGTTTTATAAATATTTGATCTACCTGATTAATTGACCAACCTCCTGTACCTACTCATATTAACTACCGGGACTTTGTTGACCCTGTACTTGACTTTGTCCTATTTTAATTGTAAACATATTAAGCCATTTTAGTTTCGCTGTATCCAACTTTATTATGTCATGTCCAATTCTCCCAAAATATGTTTAAGGGTCGTGACAACATTACAATAGTTTTCACAGATCTATACGAAAAGTCAAAGGGATGATGCAATTAAGTTACGCATACCTAAACCTATCTGTGTGCTTTCTAAGTTTATCTTGGACGTCACTGAGATCAGTGAAGGAAAAGTCGTGAGGAAACTTTGACTTATAATATTAATTAGGTCTAAAATCGCTAACCCGTCCTGAGCCTTCTCTGTATGAGAAGAGGCCTTTGCCCTGTAGTGACACAATAATAGGCTGGTATTATTACTTAAACTCTTTTTTTGACACAATTCCCGAATTGAATTCCAGGCTTAGCGACTGCCAGTTCAATGAGGCGATATTTTTTTATTCACACTCGTAAACCATTATCTGGGTAACCTACTTACCTAGGTGTATTACTTATAATCTGTTGTTTACAAGCATCTTTATAACGTAACTAGGTATTATGACGTAAATATTTACTTATAAGGTAGGTACAGTAGGAGGCTGCATATCAGTAGTAACGAATCCAATAGGAGGAGGCTTCTGAATCTGTTGAAACTTCGAAAGTCCACACAGTCCACAGTCCGGTCGTCGACAGAATGAGTTCCTGACAGATGTCAGTTGGACAATGATTAAAAATAAATAAAAAATAATAAAATAATAATAATATAATAATATCCTAATAATAAATAATTATTATTAGGATCAAATTGTCCCAACATGACGCTGGCAACCTCGACAACGGCACAGTCGCCAAAAAGGAAAAAAAAAAACGATCAAATTCGCAAAACACATTCGTTAGTATGAAACTGACAGGTGTCAAGAACGCATTCTCTCAACGGCCGGACTGGATAAGAGGCCAGTCCAACGTCAAAGTGTTTCCACCGACCGACGTGCGGTTGACTGTATCTACTCTGGCGCAGCGGCTTAATAGGGCGTTCCTAAATGGTAAAAAGGAACTATTATGGTGCGAGTCAGTCTGTCTGTCACAGCTGGATATCTCAAGAACTACTAATGCTTGAAAAAACTAAAAATAATTATTAATTTAAACTTGAAATTTGGAACAGTTTTAGATGACGTTTGCCCAACTATTTTGAAAATAAAAAATAAAAATAGACGAGTTATAGAAGATATAGAGAGCAGCAGGGACTGAAAGGGTGTCTTAAAAATTCGAAGTGAGGTTACTTGGGCATGTGGGGTATTATATGAAAGAACGCTGTTTGCATATTCTCAATTTTTTTTTTCCTTTTTTTAGGCCCCATAGTTTTTGTCTTTTGATGAAAAATGTAAAAAAAAAATACCGTTCCCCCCCCCCATCTCCCAAGTTTGCATAGAGAAAAATCTGCAAATATTCTATGTGATAGAAGTTTATGTAAAGATTACAGGAAAAATAAAACGATGTCTCTAAATAGCACACTTTTTCAGAAATCATCAACGAAAATTATATGGTACGGAACCCTCGGTGCGCGAGTCCGACTCGCTGAGACCGGTTTTGTATTTTTAGAATCAGGCCGCGGACGCAGACTCAAACTTCACAAGAAATAAAAAATTGTTACCTTTTCATCTATAGAAATATTGTAGTCTCATTTTATATTCAGGGAATCAGGAAACAATGACTTGCGTATCGATTTCTATATAAAACCTGTACTTTTGTCGTCATCTACTTAGATTTGATTTTGGTGAATCACAATTAATGGTTCCTTTTAACTGCATAAATATGGGAACTACCTGAACACAAACTGTCTCATACTGTTTCCTCCTAAGCAAACGGCCAGTACGGGAAAACCAGCGATTTGTAGCTACTCAGAAAACGATATTGCAGGGAATTGTTTTTTTAATGGTGCGAATCGATGTTCAGATGTTTATTAGGATTATTAGGTCTAGGTTGAGAAGTATTGATAATACGATAATAGTGTGTAAAACATATTTATTGTTTTATTTATGTCCATCGTGTCCATCGTTTGTTTTGCTCTTATTCTTTTGTATTAAAGTACCTTTTTATATACCATTGTTCGTGTTGTCTACATTTATTATGTATTCAACCTAGTTTTTCGATAGGTACCTATGTTTTTTCAGTAAGTAAGGATCAGTAGTTAAGGTTTACATTGTACCCGACGCAATATGGTCAGTCAACCCTGCTGACCACCACCTTGCTGATAGGCGTTTATTTTTATCACCGCACCAGCAATATTCTTGTACTGTCCAACCAATTATATTACTGAAGAGAAGAAGCTATCCACTTCAGCCAATCATGGTGTTCTCATAGTCCAGGATACCTACACCATATCTCCATCCTTATCATCCAAATTAGTTCTGTGGTTATGACGTAGGTAATTGGACAAACCACAGTAACTTTCACATTATAGGACTTACCCAGCTTCTTTCCTCCTGAGTCAGTAGATAACTATCTTAATTTCATCATCATCTGCCTAGCCTTTTCCTGTGTTGGGGTCGGCTTCCAGTCTAACCGTATGCAGCTGAATAGCAGTATTTTTAACCTAACTGAACCATCTTAATCTGTTTTTAGGGTTCCGTACCTCAAGAGGAAAAAACTGAACCCTTATAGTATCACTTCGTTGTCCGTCTGTCTGTCTGTTGAGACCCTTTTCTCAGGAACGCGTGGCGGTATCCAGTTGAAATTAATATCAAATATTAATAACAGTAGGTCTATGGTCCCTTGTAGTTCTAAAAAAATCAAGCTTCTAAGTAAACGCAATAAAAAATACGGCCATTTAAGTGACATATTTTGATACTCGCAACTGTCGCAAGTCAGTCGGCCTAGCCTTTTCCCATCTATGTTGGGGTCGGCTTCCAGTCTAACGGGATGCAGCTGAATACCAGTATTTTACATGGAGCGACTGCCTATCTGCCCTCCACAACCCAGTAACTGGGTAATACGATACCTCTTGGTAAGACTGGTTGTCAGACTTTCGGGCTTCTGACGACCCGTAACGACTGTCAAAGATCCAGGAATGACAGCCGGGACCAACGGCTTAACGTGCTTTCCGAGGCACGGAGGAGTCTCGGTATCCAAAGATGGTCACCCATCCACGGACCAACCCCAGCAAGCGTAGCTTAACCTGATGGATCGATCCGTGCGGCTGTTATTACTTAGCCACGAGCTCCTCCTCCTGTCGCAAGTAAAAACCTAAAACCAAAACCTAAATCAAAACCTAAACGGTACTTCCCGTTGAGCTAAAATAATCAAATTTGGCAAGAAGCAAGACCTCGCAGCACAAGTAAAGGAAAACGTCCGAAAATTGTTAATTTATAATTTTATGACATAAAAATTTTTTTTTGGGATTACAATGATAAGTTTGTTTTTGGGATAAATACTTTTCAACTACGGAACCCTTTCATTGTGCGTGGTCCGACACGCACATGGCCTGTTTTTTATATTTCTGTGGTCAGGACTCAAGGTCATATCAGTGCTCAGACTCACTCAACATTCCCAGTCATTATACTGGCCCTAATTCATAGTAATAGTAATAGTTCTTTATTTCTCCTCACAATGACAAACTTATTCCAGGTTTCACATATTATTTGTTGTTATTAGCATTGTGAGGCTGGTGTCTGAAGTAGGCATAAAAACCTGTATTACAAATCACCAGGTCCCCACCCCACGGAAGAACAGGAAGTTTTATTTACCAAAAGAATATGTTATTACAGTCTAACGTTATGTGTAGAGGAGATTATGACTAAAAACTTAAATTATTATAATAATGGGGGTAGAAGTTAAAAAGAAACTACACTGGACAGCAAATAAACCGGGCCACCCGCTACCTTGGAACTCTGATTCGATTTTCTCAAAAAGTATATAACTTACAACTATCAAAGTTATACCTACAAAAAGTGCGTTCCATGATTATTCAAATGAAAGGAAACTCATTGGCATTAATCAATTTTTTAAGTGTTTATTAAGGATTTTACAAAAAAGAGTCGTTTTCCAGTCATGTTAATCGTTAGTAATCATAAACTGAAAAAAAAAATTAAAGCCAGAAACAAAGAAAAAATTAAAAAGAAAGTTTTGGCTAGTATTCAGTATTCCCTCCCCTTGCTCGGATAACTGCCAGCATCCTCGTATTCATCGACCTCACGAGCCTGACGATGAAATCTTGAGGAATTACATTCCACTCCTCTTCAATTGCGATTCGCAGCTCTGGAAGCCCTGTTGGAGCAGGTACCCGGGCTCGAACCTGACGTTTCAGCTCATCCCATAAGTGTTCTATCGGATTCAAGTCCGGGCTTCGAGCTGGCCAGTCCATTGAACGAATGCCAACATCGCGTAGATACTGGGTCACCACTTGAGCAACATGAGGCCGTGCATTATCATGCATCAACTGCATATCTTGCCCGATATATCCTGCGTACGGAACCACATGGTCTGCGAGTATTTCAGTAATGTAGCGATGAGAAGTCAATCCACGTGTACGGCCCGTAGGTTCGATGAAAACTGACGCTGTATGTGCAGTTAACGAGATAGCGCCCCAGACCATTACAGATCCTCCTCCATAAGCAACAGTTTCCTCGATGCAACACTGAGAATAACGTTCTCCAGGACGACGATACACTCTCTGACGTCGATCACTTCCATGTAGACTCACCCTGGTCTCATCAGTGAAGAGTACATTACCCCACTGCTCTAACGTCCAATCTCTATGCTCTCGAGCAAATTCAAGTCGTGCTCGACGGTGGGCTACCGTTAATGCTGGGCCTGTTGCAGCTCTTTTTGGAGTCAGGTTCCGTTCTGCAAGTCTCCTTCTGACGGTATCTGAACTTATGACCACTTGGCGTACGTCACGCAGACTTTGTTGGACTTGAACTGCGTTGAGGCGGCGATTTCGGAGAACAGTAAGTTGGATATAACGATCATCTGCCGCTGATGTAGCCCTAGGTCTGCCCGTACCTGGACGGCGATCGAATGCTCCAGTCTCTAAGTATCGTCTGTAAACTCGTTGCACCGAAGATCTGCTGATTCGAAGTCTCCGAGCGACCTCACGTTGCGCAACGTCTGCTTCCTCCTTCCTTCCTCAAGATTTCATCGTCAGGCTCGTGAGGTCGATGAATATGAGGATGCTGGCAGTTATCCGAGCAAGGGGAGGGAATACTGAATACTAGCCAAAACTTTCTTTTTAATTTTTTCTTTGTTTCTGGCTTTAATTTTTTTTTTTCAGTTTATGATTACTAACGATTAACATGACTGGAAATCGACTCTTTTTTGTAAAATCCTTAATAAACACTTAAAAAATTGATTAATGCCAATGAGTTTCCTTTCATTTGAATAATCATGGAACGCACTTTTTGTAGGTATAACTTTGATAGTTGTAAGTTATATACTTTTTGAGAAAATCGAATCAGAGTTCCAAGGTAGCGGGTGGCCCGGTTTATTTGCTGTCCAGTGTATAAACAAAAAGTTAATCAATTCATATCATAGAGAACCTAATTCGCAAGACTCTGTCAAGGTTTTGCTCTGAAACCAAGGTGTACCTTGGAGTTTAAATCACAAAATTGTAACCAAGACAAATTTTCTTACAAGTAAGCGAAGTGTCAGTGGCTTTGTGACTCGTGACGAACTTAGACAGCTTGGCTTCATTATGCTACTTACATAGTCATACGAGTAACGTTAGAATAAGACAAGTGTTGCGAAGAATGTTGTCTAGACTCTAGGTGGTTTTGCCTTTTGAGTAATATTTCCTCGGGGTTTCATTTGTTTATAGTTTTTTCTTGACTTTTCCACTTACATCTGCATTGTAAATACCTTTTGTTATTCGCCTTTCATTCATCCTCTCAACATGATCATACCATCTAAGTATACTCTTTTAAATTTTTGTCACTAATCATTCGTATGTAAAAAAACAGGGCCTAAGTCATAACAGCCGCACGGGTCGATCGGTCAGGTTAAGTTACTCTTGCCGCGGTTGGTTCGTGAATGGGTGACCATCTTTACATACCACGATCCACTCTTTGATAGTCGTTATGGGTCGTCAGAAGCCCGAAAGTCTGACAATCTTACCAAGGGGTATTATCCAGTAACCGGGTTGTGGAGGTCATATAGGCAGTCGCTCCATGTAAAATATTGGTATTCAGCTGCATCCGGTTAGACTGGAAGCCAACCCAAACATAGTTGGGAAAAGGCTAGGCAGATGATGACGTTTTGTGCAAAAATGGACACACTATCTACCTACTAGTAAAAAAAAAACAGACTAAATGAGACTGAATATGAAAACGATGCACCATTGGTGCATCACGGTTGAGATATACAAAGGGCTTGAAGCTACAAGAACAAATGGGCTGATCGAAGAGAGAAGACACCATTGAATACATGAATAGCAATAAGTTAGACAAAGACTGGAAAAATAGCACAAGCACTTGATTGCAAGCATTCTACGCTTCAGATGTCACGAAATACGAACCAAACATTACCATCATTATCTGAAACTTAAAACAATAGAACATTATAACTTAAAAACTTTTTATTGCAATTTGTTCGCAGTTGATTAGCCATGTAATAAAGGTCGATGCCGACCTCCATATTACTAATTAGCGTAGTAACACAAAAAGTAACTGTCAAGGCAAATATAAAAGGAAATGTAAAAATTAAGGAATCGGATCTGTTCGAAAACTCGTTGTTGTACTTATATGGTCTAATATATCTTTCGTTTCCTTCCTATACTATTTTATGAGCAATATTTGTAAATAAATATTTGTAATCACGTTCTCGAAAACAGCTCTAACGGTTTGATGAAAGTTGCAATAGAGGGGTTTACGGGGGCGAAAAATCGATCTATCTAGGTCTCTCACCTGGGAAAATTCGTTTTCTGTATTTCCACTCAGCCCAGCTATTTTTGTCGCCCAGGTACTGAAGTAGGTTAAAGTACGATAACACGTGTACTTGATGTTGATTGTTAATTGAATATGGATCCTACTATAAATGTGGAAGTTTGTATGTTTGGATATTTGTTACTCAATCACGCAAAAACGGCTGAACGGATTTGGATGAAATTTGGCACACAGATAGTTTATAACCTGAATTAACACATATGATACTTTTTATCCCGGTAGTAGGTTCCCGTGGGATAATTTCCAACATCCGCAGGCAAAAGCTAGTTCGTAAATATTTACGTATTTTTCATGCTATTTAGACTATTTAGCTTGGATTCAAATAATCGTGACCACGATCGTTCTGTACTAAAAAGAAGAAGATTACATATCTTTGTGCCGTTGAAAATGTGTTTAAGAAGCACAAAGGGCCATGTGTAAGTCATACAGTCATCATCGATGATGCATCTCTAGTAATTCATATAATTTTCCCAAAATCGCACGTTCTTCTGCTAATTCCTTAGAATAATCTTGTATGATGTTGGCAGCTACAATCTCAGACAAGGAAAACTGCCGAACTGCCGACATCTCTGAATGACAAGCAGAGGTCATATTTGGTATTTATTATCTGGACTTCGATGAAATTGTCCTAGCTCATTCTGGTTACACAAGGATCACATCCTTTTTGCTATGCTCGGAGAGTTAGATTAATTATTCAATAAAAACTGTAATAAATTGCAGTAGCGTATAATAATTAAACAGTGATTTGATCAGTAATTGATTAATTTTAATTTTCGGTCTACCGTTCACTTACCGTTTGTTTAAGATATATTATTTTTAGCGGTGCCTTGAAGTCTGAAGTATTACCTAGTTAAACAAATAATATTTTTTTATTCCAGGTTAGGTCTTGGCGAGTGCTCTTACTTAAATATTGCAGACTCATCTTTGCCAAGCGTGCCGTTAAAGATGAGTTGTGGGTCTATCGTCAAGTGCATATTCTACAAATTCATCTACAAACTTCTATGATGCACACGACCATGTGCCGATTCATGTAGCTCATGTAGTTCATGTGTTCATTACTAGCTTAACACAACAGAAGAAAGCATTGTATGATGTAGCACGTGCTTGAGGTAACGTGACATAAGCAGCTAATTTCGAAAATAATTGACCACAGTGATTGAATTCGATTACGACAAGTGTTACATTCAACTAGAGAATATAAGCGTGGAGTTGATAATGCTTTTGCTTCATAAAAGTCATTAATTACCTACGAGGATACAGCTCATGTCATTTTTGCACAATTCAATTAAAATGGGAAGTTTTGGGGAAGAATTTCCTGTTAAAATTTTACATAAACATGCAATTGATTATAATGCATCAGCTTTGATAAAGTTTGTGACTCGGCAAATAACGCATTTGTTTATATTTTACTGGAGTAACCTTACGAAGTGAATTGACGTCGCCCAGTAGTATTTAAGAAGGCTACGCAATGATTGACGAGTCAAACCTTCGGTTCAGAGGCACGCGGCCGGCCGCAGCCGCCATTCACAATATAGTGCACATTTGAAATCTTTATATTCTTCGAATAAAACTTACGTGTTGAGTGAAAGAAGATAAAGGGAAAATGCCTGCCGATTCAGATCTTATTGTACCCGATGGAGAGGATCGAGGAGTGGACAGGGATAACTACAAGTCACTTGCAGAGAGATCCAAGCATGAAGATTTCATCAGGCGAGCAGTGGACCTGTTGGTTGAACGAGTGGTCTTTGGAAGGTCTTCCAGGACATCAAAGGTTGTGGAATGGGCTTGTCCTGAGGACATCAAGAAAGCGATAGATTTGAAGCCGAGGGAATCACCAGTATCACATGATGAGCTCCTGGCACTTATGGCTGATGTGAGTTTTTTTTAGGTCTTTTGGTAGTTGTCATTTTTTTTGAGGAAAATATTTTCAAACTTTCTCATTGGCTTTTATCCTGTTTTTGACTGAGATAGTCTGATAATTGCATTAGAAATTTATTTCAATTTCTTATTCCTGGAGAATAGTAAAAATAGAACCACAATCAGATTTATCTTGAAGTAAAAGTGTTTGTATTGCAAAACTAATTTCTATTGTAGTCGTAATTAGTGTTTTACTAATATTGATAGAGCTGTTAGCTATAACCTACTTCTTTTTTTTCAGGTTGCTCGCTACTCTGTTAACACAGGACATCCATACTTCGTCAACCAGTTGTTTTCTTCAGTCGATCCTTACGGTCTAGTTGGTCAATGGCTGACTGATGCTTTGAACCCCAGCGTTTATACCTTTGAAGTGGCTCCAGTGTTCACTCTGATGGAAGAAGAGGTTCTCCGTGAAATGAGGGCTATTGTCGGATGGCCAGAGGGTGATGGCGATGGCATATTCTGTCCTGGAGGGTCCATGTCTAACGGTTATGCCATCAGTAGTGCTCGGCACTACTACTATCCAGAAATTAAGGTTAGTTATTTTCTTATTTAACTTAAAATTGTGTTTTGATCTTAAGATAATGTCTCGTGTAGATACGGATAAACGGGATAGGTAGTTACGGATAAACGAAGAATCAAACACATATAGAAAGATACATAGAGAAGCACTTTTTACAGTCAATCAAATTGATACTGTACGTATACAAACATTTCCCATTTTCAGATTTATTATGTAGTACCTGATAATGTCAATGAACTGCAAAACATTAGCCTTTATCACGACCTTATAACTGTTATTCACAAAATTAAACCGATCTACTTCGTTTACTTGTTAAATTCATGTTTATTAACATCCAGTATTTACAACAGGTTCTTAGACAAATTATTTTATCTCGCTATGCACTCGTTCATTATATCGATTGGCAGTTTTGCAGGAAGCATACCGTTTGGTGGTTACCTTAACCCCGTTACACCGATCATTATGATCGCGTGCCGTGGTTGGCGTAAACCTTGGTATTTTGTTTTATAAAAAAAACTTAGTGCTTGTGATTTGGTCTATTCTGTGACTAGGTTTTACGACAATATCTTTGAGAAATGTAGTAGAGAATGTAGGTGAGAGATGAATACCAGATTTTTGAACATGTTTATACAGTAGTCGTTGTGGTGAACCTTGGGGAGACCTAGCTGTGCTGAGATGATGATGATGACGATGATATCAATAGTACCTATTCGCCTTTCGATATTTATAACTGGAAAATTTTGAGTAGCTTATCAGAAAAGCTTGTCAATATTTGAATTAACAATCGTTGTGTTCCCGATTGTCTTGTCAATTGAGAGATCTGTCAATATATACATTGATTGTTAGGTCAAGAGATAGATCGTCATTTATCTGTATGTTCAGTACAATTAGATCTGTCATTTGATTGAGCAGATTTTCATTACTTCCTAGATCTATTATTAGAGCAACCAATAGAGATTGTTAAATTAAACTTGATTGATTAATAGCTATGCATGATGGACATTTTATTGCCGATATTGACAATTCGATCATACTGAGCTAGATGTCGTTGCACTCAACGGATATCTGATTGGCTGTTTGTAATCTCACAGATAAAATAGGAAATAGTAGGTATTTACTGCTAAACTACCATTCAACATTATTAATTAAACTATTTAATTGCGAAATACTTTTTTGTAGGTAACTATTTCAAATCTAGTTTTTTTTTCAGAATTCATTAATTGTTGATGCTAATCATTGTTATTAAATTACAAGGGCAAGATAAAACGAAGTTAATGTAAATAAAGACTGTTTCCAACAATGCATTTGAAAATAAAACGAGTTATCATAATTACGTTTGTTAGAATTTTATAACGGTATTTATCGGCAATGACCTTGACCTAAAATTAGGGAAAGAAATAATGTATTTAATCTAGTCAAGATCGTCTTCATTTTTTTTTTGTAAAGGCATCGCGCCGGTCTGCCTATGATGCTGTCGGCTGCTTAACATATAAACTAAGCAACTACACGCTTTATCTTCTAAAAATGCAAATTATTTTATGGATGAAAGTAAAGCGTCGCAACGATTACCTGCACTGGATACAAATTCTATTGGCTACAGAGTCAGAATGGTCTTACAAATCGATTATTTTTTCGACGTTTCTGAATACTTAGGTCAGAAAAAATCCATGATGATGAATGATTACTATTAGGGAGGTAATAAACATAAAAGGAGGACAAAAATGAACCGGTTACGTTTTATTCAAAACAAGAGCCAAGTGTTTTAACGCAGATGAGAAAAGGCTTATGTTCTGGGGCTGCAGTCTCGACATAGATAGCGATCGCTTTACGAGCAACTTCGCGGTTGACAAGCACGAAAAAATCACGCGCTTGTTAAGAAATTTTGACCGTCTAGGGACCCCATTAGGACTTTCCGACCGAATTCAGTCGAAAAACGGTCGCTAACTATGTCGAAACTCTAGACTCCAGCCCCTGTGGGGCAATTGCCTAACACACTATCAATCGGAATAGGTTTCATTTTGACAGTTCAACAACATTCATTGTTTTGTTTACGTTGTCGAGCCGACACATTTTTCGAACCTAAGATATAGTGTGTTACGCAATTAGGGTACTGAGCTCTCTTAGGTTGTAATGGCAATGGATGAAAATCCTGTTACTTCTAGTGATTTAGTTATGATATGAAGGCCAATTCTCGTACCTAAAAAAGTTCAAATTCAAGTCGCAATCTCATGCCAGAGACAATCAAATGTCAAAAATGTAGGTAAACGCTATACAATTATTGACAGATTGAGACTGAGATGAGATTGCGAATGTTGTTAAAAATACGGGAATTGCCTCTAAGGTTTTGCCAAAGTTGTAAGGACAATTTGTATACCTACTTGATTGAAAATAGTCAATCTGTTACGTGACTACTTTGCTTGTAGTAAATGTATTGTTGTAGAAAAGAATGCATAGGTCACAGTTAACACTTGGCGGGACACTAAAGTCCGTCAAGTCGTAATAACAATAAAACTTCTATTGTCGTTCGTTCATTCAGTGTCCTTCAACCGATTAAATCAAATCAATCAGATCATTTATTAGTGTACTTTTTGGTAATGGGTAAAGTAAGTTCTTATAAAATATTTACGTGCTCAAAAATCTACCCCTTGGGCTTACAATATGTTACATTAATTTTAACCTTCCGTGTCATTGAGTGATTCGTTAGTTCGTATTCAATTATTTCTAAGTAATACATAAGTCGTAGTAAGAAGGTTGTAGCCGTGCTATAGTTATATTCCTAGGGATATAGCTATCTACCGTAATATAGTTATATGAAAACTGTCGGAGTGCCCTAATTTTGTTACTGCGACTAATTTCGACGTAGCGCTCTCTGGCCGCTACCGTGGCATCGCTCGCTCGGCTAGAGCGTAGATGGTCACAGTTCTAACCTAACCTAACCCATTTGATCCGAATGCCCTATTACTAGTTCATACTCGTATCATAGTTATATTCCTAGTAAAGATAGTTATGGACCGCTTTCCTATAACTATATCCCGATAGTTAGCTATATCCCAAGGGTCTAGCTATATCACGGCTATAACTATCTTACTGCGATACAATATATAAGTTATCTGATTATTCGTTAATCACCGTATAGGGCCTTAATGTACTGTCCAGGGATCACCTCTGATTTCACAGACGTTCTAAACATTATAAATTAATATGCCTACAATTGTTTGATATAGGTACCTAATAGTATTAGATCTGTTCAAGTTTTGGGTCTTGCAGAGAATTTGCGGAATTGGGTTGCGAAGGTCAAATTCCTCGGATTCCCAATTAATTGGTTAGTGAGTAGATATTACGTTATTGGCTATGAGGTTAGATGCTACTTGTGATACTAAATTCTAAATTTCCATTTGCCCGACGATATAAGTTTACTAAATAGTTACACTTGCAAATAGATTGCTAAATCTCAAAACGAAAGAGATATTTAACCACTGTTCGACACAAATGTAAATTTGTTGATGAATAAATAAATAAATAAATAAAACCAGTTTCTGCAATTTTTTTGGAAAAATCCAGATACGGAAATATTTCTGAATTTTGTGTTCAAAAAGTCGGTTATCCAAATATTTGACCGGGCAAAACACTTTAAAGCCCAACATGGCCGGGTAACCCGTGACAGTAGTCACGGGTTACCTAACGGGAAACCCCAACTCTAAACATAAAAAAGAACTAAGAAATTAAATAGATATCCGTCACACTTAAGCTACCTACAATTAAATATCACCACCAGTTCTTGCTTTTTTATTGTATTTAAACAAGTAATTTCCGCTTCGCTAATGCATGCGTGTACGCATATTATAAGTAAGGATTTTATAAAATTCTTCGCGAAGGGTATCCGCGTACTTTAAGGTCATATCCAAGTTTGTGCAATTACGATCAGACAAAAGTAATTGTTAGTGTTGCAAACATTTTGCTGCTGATTTTGTAGTTAGATAAAATAATATTATTTACTTAAGTATGGTGCAATTTAGAGGGCCTTGTGGCTAAGTAATAACAGCCGCATGGGTCGATCGATCAGGTTAAGTTACGCTTGCCGCAATTGGTCCGTGGATGGGTGACCATCGTTACATACCAAGACCCCTCCGTGCCTCGTAAAGCAGGTTAAGCCGTTGGTCCCGGCTGTCATTCGTGGACAATAAAGTTGTTACGGGTCGTAAGAAGCCCGAAAGTCTGACAACCAGTCTTACCAAGGTGTACCCAGTAACTGGGTTGTGGCGGTAAGATAGGCATGGTTTCATGTAAAATGTATTCAGCTGCATCTGGTTAGATTGGAAGCCGACCCCAACATAGTTGGAAAAAGGCTAGGCAGATGATGTATGGTGCAATTTAATTTCACGAGTTGCGAGAACTTACCTACGCAGATACCTTAAAGCCCACCCGCAACCGGGCTGGATACGAGAAAAATAATAAGTTACTTAAAGAGAGTTTAAAATAAAAATAGTTTGCCGAGTGAGAGCCCTCCTTACAACCTGTACTTATAGAAAAATAAGTTACCTTCGTTTTATCATAAAAATTATGAAATTATGCAAATAAATTATGATACATTATTAATTCATTTAAACTTAACATCTAATAATAATAGAATACCTAACTTTATTACTGAACTATTCCAGACGAGATAGCAAACTAATCTAATCTTATCTGTCAATTTTAATTATGCTGACATCGCATGATTACTCAGAAACTAAAGTTATTATTAATTTTATGAGGAGGATCAGTATCTTCAACTATATTAGAATTATATAATTGAAAATTTTGTTTTAGTTTCGTTCTTTGCAGTAACGAGATTCTGTAGAACAAAAAGACTAATTAAAATTTATAGTAGTTAAAACATTTGCCATCTTATTACAAAACAAGGTTCATCTTCAAACCCAGGTTTAAACCATGGACCCTTTTTTGAATTTTGAACTTTATTCCGACACATTCAGTTGGACAACTTAGTACCGAAATAAATTGTCAGTTTTGTTTAAAGAACTGTATTTCTATCATAGCTAGGTTCTTACTACAAAAACTGGCTCGATGGTTTAAACCATGACAGAAGAAAAACCTCGTTTTGTAATAAGGCCGTACATGTCTGATAATGTTCTTTCATGAGCAATGTGAAATTTGTTCATTTGTTAAATCTGATGGTAATGGGTTAGAATTAGTTTGAGTATTATGAAATAACTAAGTATTAGTCCGGAGCATGAAGGAAAGAGAAAAGAAAGAAAAGAAGGAAAGAGAGAGAAAGGAAAGATATCTCATGAAAGAGTACATTTTTTATCACAAAATAATACCAGCCTATTATTATCGCACTGCAGGGCAAAGGTATCTTCTAATACAGAAACGGCATAAGCATTGATCACCACACGCTTGCTCAAGGTGGGATGGCGAACCCAGACTTAATATAAGTCTAGGTTTCCCCACAGATCGGATGCCACTAGCAAAATATAAACAAACTCTTCGTTTGTTCATCCTACTTAAACCTCCTTTCTTTGGTATACGATTACTGACAAATGTGTGCACCGACTGGACAGGTCCACTCAATTTGTGTGGTTCTTTCCTCAAAAGACCATTTCAGACACTAATCTACGTGATGATGTCTGGACTTTAAAAGGGACTGTGGTGACCTCTGAGTTTGTTTTGGCTTTTTTTTATGAGTAGTAGTAGTTTTTAAAAATGTGATTGACGTGTAAAAGTGTTTGTACAAACCTAACTTTAGATACAGAAATCAACTCGAATTCTTTTCTTAGATCTCCTTCCTTTCCTATCTTATGTGTATTTTACAGTGGCCATTTTTAGTAAACCTAACGAAACCTAATTATTTACAGAGCAAAGGCGTCTACGCAGTACCAAAGCTGGTTCTATTCACATCAGAGCTAGCCCATTACTCCACCAAAAAACTAGCTACATTCATGGGTATCGGCGGAGACAATTGCATTATGGTCAGAGCCGACCAGACAGGAAAAATTATCGTAGAAGATTTGGAAGACAAGATTATTAATGCTATGGAAGATGGTGCTACTCCTTTCATGGTGACAGCCACTGCTGGTACGACTGTGTATGGTGCTTTTGATCCTTTGGTGGAAATATCTGCGGTGTGCAAGAAGTATAATTTGTGGCTGCATGTGGATGCTGCTTGGGGAGGAGGTGCCTTGATGTCCAAGAAGCACAGACATCTTCTGAATGGGATTGAATTGTAAGTATATTTAAAATTATTAGATAGCACAATAGTTAAATTCAAGTTGTAATTCCTATGTTTGGTACAAATATAATAAAAATAGAGCAGCAGGTAATTAATGTTGTCTTGGTGGTAAAACCACGCAACAAAACTTTTACTTTTTTACTTTTACACCAACTCAAAAACTTAACATACATTAGTAACCGAGATGTTGCCCTTTCCTCATTCGCCAAATGATCGTATACCAAAATCTGCGACTCTTTCCTTTCCTTATAACAAAACAAAACAAAACTTGTAACATTTTTAATTTCACAGGGCAGACTCGGTGACGTGGAACCCTCACAAGCTCTTAGCGGCGCCGCAACAGTGCTCCACCTTCCTAATTAGACACAAGAATGTCCTCAAAGACTGTCATTCATGCAACGCCAAGTACCTATTCCAGAAGGACAAATTTTACGACACTACTTACGACACCGGAGATAAACATATACAATGCGGCCGGAGGGCAGATGTACTGAAGTTCTGGTTCATGTGGAAAGCTAAAGGATCTGAAGGTTTCGAAAAACACATCGACGCACTCTTCGATAACGCGGTCTTCTTCACCGAACACATCCGACAGCGGGAAGGCTTCCAACTAGTCCTAGATAAGCCAGAGTGCACCAACATCATGTTCTGGTACGTACCTCGGTGCCTCCGTGGTCGCGAAAACGACCCAGACTACAAAGAAAGGCTGCACAAGGTCGCGCCGAAAATAAAAGAGCGAATGATAAAGGAAGGAAGCATGATGGTGACCTACCAACCGCAAGGCGACCTCGTCAACTTCTTCCGTATCGTTTTCCAAAACTCCGCTCTAGACCACAAGGATATGGTCTACTTCGCGAATGAGTTTGACAGACTCGGTAAAGACATGATAGTTTAAATATTATAATTAATATTTAATTATACTAAGCGTAAAACTGTACAAATGTCAGTTGACCTGTGATTATGTTTTAAAGAATTATAAAATTCGATTTATTACGTAGATTTAACGAATTTAGAGAAATTCTTGTGATTATTGTAAATGTACTGTAAATAAATTATTTAAAGTTATGAGAGGTTTATTTTTCACTTGATGCGTTATGCGATTTTCAGCGAAGCCTCATAAAGTCATATTATAATGATTGCAATAAAACACACGGAGCTTTGTAAGCATTATAATTAGTACTTAGATTTGTGGCTACATTGCTTGATATTACGAACCTTGGATTAATGTTTATAATAATTTACACTTAAAAAGAAATGGATTTTCAGTTTCATAGTGCATTGTTTCTTACTGAAACAAATTATCTTCAAGGTACTTTAAATTTTACATCTCAATCAATCTGCCTAGCCTTTTCCCAACTATGTTGGGGTCGGCTTCCAGTCTAACCGGATGCAGCTGAATACCAGTATTTTACATGGAGCGACTGCCTGTCTGACCTCCACAACCCAGTAACTGGGTTATACGATAAACCTTGGTAAGACTTTGTCAGACTTTCAGGCTTCTGACGACCCGTAACGACTGTCAAAGATCCACGAATGACCGCCGGGACCAACGGCTTAACGTGCTTTCCGAGGCACGGAGGAGCCTCGGTATGTAAAGCTGGTCACCCATCCACTGACCAACCCCGGCAAGCGTAGCTTAACCTGATGGATCGACCCGTGCGGCTGTAATTACTTAGCCACGAGCTCACCAGAAATTTTACATCTAAATGACTATAAAATGAAGTTATATTTATTTTATAGACGCAATGTTTTTGTCTCGTAACACAACAGTTTCAACAAATAATTTTTTTAAAGCAGCATGGAACATTTATTTGTAATATAACAATTAAATTAATGTAGCAAAACGTATTTCTTTGAATTCAGAAGTGATAAACATAAAAATAAAAAAATTGCACAAAAAATTAATAGGTACAGAAATGAATATCTTTATTTGATAATCTGGTATTCTGGTATTTAAGGAAGACGTAGAATCTATATCCGATTTAATTTATGCGGAATCGAGATTGAAAAAGTGACATAAAGTGTTGTTGTTACAATTACTTGATTTTTTTATTTAATTTGAGAAGGATTAAAAGTATCCCTGAATGATACAGAAACAAAACTATTCAAAGTAAGTAAGTCCATAATATAGAAACAAAACTATTCAAACTAGAACTTTTGGAGTAATTTGGAAAATTAGCACGATTTTCAGTTCGCATGCAACACCGACCGTCGAATTTAACCCAATGTGGCAGTTCTCAATACATTGACAGATGGGTCCCAGGGTAATATGGCCAGGCGTAAATTAGCCATATAAGCGTATTAATACCCTATTTACATAGGTAGATCATTTGTCAACATTTACGATAGGTGACCAAATGATTCGGACCGAATACATACTCCTGTGGCATCCCTCGGGTCTCGTTAGAGGTAGACCAAATAATATTAATAATTCGAATCCAATTTATTGCTAGATTTTTTATTTGAAACCATCCATTGAAATTGATTCGGATTACAACATCAATGGAAGCCAGTTCTTATTTTTGTGTTTGTGTATTTTATTTCGAAGTCGTTGGTAATTATATTCTCTGCATCTATCACACACCACATATTACTTTGCAGTCATTCGTGGATCTTTAACAGTCGTTACGGGTCTTCAGAAGCCCGAAAGTCTGACAACCAGTCTTGCCAAGGGGTATCGTGTTACCTAGTAACTGGGATGTGGAGGTTTAGGCAGTCGCTCCATGTAAAATACTGGTATTCAGCTGCATCTGGTTAGACTGGAAGCCAACACCAACATAGTTGGGAAAAGGCTAGGCCAAAGACATTAAATATTACCTGGCTAAGCAGATAATTATGAATTACTAGTTTTTGCCTGCGGGTTCGCCCGCGTTTATTATACATATAAACCTCTTGAATCACTCTATACATTAAAAAACACCGCATCTAAATCCGTTGCGTAGTTTTAAAGATCTAAGCATACATAATTATGGACAGACAGACAGCGGGAAGCGACTTTGTTTTATACTATGTAATACATTATACATATTTGATACATTATAAATAAAAGTCGCTTATCGTGTCTGTCTGTGGTTCTTCTAAACTACGCAACGGATCTAGATGAGATTTTCACTCTTATCTAGAGAATTTATTCGGAAAGGTTTTATGAGCATATTAGACTTACATTATATAAAGAAATCTCGATGTTTTGTCAAGTCGTACAAGCCGTGCAAAGCCGGGGCGGGTGGCTAGTCTAGGATTATTCGGTTTTATTATTACATAACGGAGGAAAATTGATAAATTACACCTAGTTTCTCATGCCGCTTATGAATACTGTCAACGCCCAGTATATTGTGGAGCAATTGAATGCAGAGATTGTATAAAATATCCCTTTATTCGCCCTAAATAACATCACTAACTATTTTGCTAAGGGAGGATTAAAATCTTTTTATTTTTGACAATCTACATTTATTATGCTGTCTCTTTTTCATCGGTGGAAGTTATTTGGTTGATATGAATGGCCAATATTTAATTTTAAAAAAAAATGTAAGTCTACCTCATCAGGAAAAAATGTACAGGTAGGTACTACTCAGAATTGAAAGCAAATAATTAAAATTCACATTTACACTGAAATGCGCTATACAGTGATCGAGCAAGTAATAAAATGTAAAAGGTCGGTAAAAATAATATAAATTTGTGGTTCACTGAACAAGTAATCGGGTCAATACTTCATTCACAGTTTTTCCTTTTTGTGCCTTTACTGCTGAAGATAAGGTTCAATTTTCTTCGTGTTTTAATTTCCTGGTTTTTGTTACGGTCTGCTTGGTTTAAGGAACTAAGCAGGAGGAAGTGTTTGTGTAGCTCCTTAGTCCTTAGTAGTCATGGTACCTGAGAATCATCAGCGATCGTAAAGAAACGAAGATAAGTAGCTTCCTCTTGTCAAATAGTTCCTAATGCTGATAATTTTTTCAAGTTAAGTGGTCCATGCATTATATTAAGTTGTAGGTGATGAGGACGCAACGAAGCTATTTTTTCACTTGTTACGAAATGTCAATCGTAAGAAGATGTGCCCAGTATGTTAAAATGTATCGGAACCCTGTGTCTCCACTCCAAAGGGAAAAATCCCTTTATCACTTTCATGATTTTAAAGACAAATACGGTAAAACACTTGTACTTACATATGGAAAATGATTCCATGATTTACATGGCTTCGGTTTATACAAGAAACCACTGAACGACACGGAATTCTTATAAACTGTCACGGTCACAGTCGAAACCGCACTAGTTCACGGAGACGGAATTTTTACTATGAACGGCTCATACTGACCATGTCGCGCGGACACAGATTCGCCCGCTTGCCACTTCTCTTGTTTTTTTATGTTTCGTAAATATAAAAAAAGGAATAGAATGGGTATGCCACCGTAACATTGTGAGAATCGTTAGTTTATTATTATCTATCGGTATTAATTCTGTTAAATTATAATAAATTGTCGAAAACTTGTGAACTGGGTTCAGTTAGCCGCATTCTATTATAAGGGTTTCTTATCAAAGACAACGAACCTAATAGTACATTTTGATACAAGTGAAGAACGTTTGTTATTGCATTCGAGGCGGAATTAACACCCGAGCCGTAGGCGAGGTTGTGTTTGAGCCGAGAACTACAATAACAAATGTCCACGAGTATCAAACGACGTTTTTCAATACACTTTTGAAGAAATAAAATAAAATAACAGAAAATATTTTTGTCATGAATTATTAGGAAACTATGATTAAAATTTTCTTTTTTCTTCGCGCTTTGCTATCACCAGGTTGAAGGAGAAGCAAAGGTATAAAGCCGATAAACAGCCTAATATGAAAAATAGAAAATTGTAATATTTTCGAGTTTAGAACACAAATAAATGTTAATTTGTTCATAAACGTTTTTTTTATTGTAATAATCATAGTTTTTGATGATATTCTATTTATAATCATTATTTAAATATTCAAAAAATATTAACGTCCCGTAAAGATGCATATCTCTTTGCCGAGAATAAAAAAAAAACATTCACCTCCGAATAGAGAGTTGTGATTAGAGGCATTGAACCAATTTGGACTAAGTACCTATAGGTATAAGTTATCCGTGGTAATTTTTATTCCCGCACACGTGCGGGAAAATGAAAAATCGCACTCGTGTGAAATACATTGCGTTGTGAACCTAATCGTAGTGCGATATGAACCGCAGTTTTCCAGGAAGTGTATTGAAAAATTACATACGCCGCAAACTCACCCTTTTTCCGTGAAGGTAGGCCGAAACTACAGAACGCCACCTGCTACGATCCTCGATCGATCCATTGATCGATATCGATCCTTTTGCTTCAAGGATAAAAATAACAAACCAAAAATTAAACGATTAATATTCTATTTACTATAATTATTCACTATCATATAAAAATAATGTCAATATTAGCTCAGTTATAAATAAAATGGAATCACAATCATTATACATAACAACATAACATCACCTTGTTTCCCCAAAGGTCACCCATATTTCGCCATTTATGTTTAGCATATATCGGCCTATAATGTTCCCACTGCTGGGACACAGGCCTCCTCTCTGTGAGAGGGAGTGGGCCGTAATCCACCACGCGGGCCCAGTGCGGCTTGATAGATGTCACATGTCTTCGAATTTTTGGTTCTAGGACGTACCGGTTTCCTCAAAATGTTTTCCTTCATCGTTTTGAGAACAGTGGTGATGAAATTATTTACACAAAGTAAAGCTATGTTTACAATCCTCATAATTATAGTTTTATTATAATTATACTAAAATTATATTATCAGATCATTAGTTTATCACATCTTCTTCCGGCACTTCCTCTGTAGGTATCTCTTCGCAGTTCAGCTGAAAAAGGTAAAAGAAAGGACTAATTAACTTTCTCGTTAAGAAGGATTGCAAGCTACTTAACTAGGATACTTAGAACTGTGGAACTGTTGCTGACAACTTTAAAACTTTTATGAACTAGAGCTTAATTATTACTCATGTTGAAGAACTTAACAGGAAAAGTGTTAAGACTTCCGCATACAAGAGCGATATGACTCTGGTAGAACAATTTCTATGAAAACTCCATAAGAATTGTTTTACCGGAGTCGCCCCTGTCTTTAAGCATGAACGAATAGGGTAATACCTGACTTGCAATTTAATTGCATGTGGCATACCATAAGCAGAAGCAACATTAAAAGTTGAATCGTCTAAACAGTGTTTAGAAGATGCAAGAGACAGAACGATTAAAACCTGGAAGGATTATGTGAAAGAGGTTTAACTAGGAAAATAAACTGAAATGACGGCTCAATGACGGCCAATAGAGATATGGAAGAAAAAACCTCAACAAATAAATTGTCATAAAAACGGTGAATATTTAAACATCCTCATTAACTTGTGTTTTCCGATATAAGGCTCTTACAGACAGAGGCGATATCGCGTCGCGACGCGATATTTTTGTACGGATATAATATCGAAATATCGCGTCGCTACCGCGATATCGCCTCTGTCTGTAAGAGCCTATATACCTAATAATTTATACTGTGGTCGATATAGTAAGTTAAATGAGGTTTTTTTAATTAAACGGGAGCTCGTGGCTACGGCAAACGCAATACGTCGAAAAGCGATGCATGTAATTACAACTATTAGTAGAAATCATCGTTTGCAGACGATTCATTTATAGGTATTTCCATTTCATTTAGGATAAATACGAGTGCATCGTCCTGCAATTCAGTCGCGACAAAGTCGCAAACGTTTTACCTTTTGGCGATAAAGTCGCGCGTTTGTATCGCTACATAAAATCGCCGTGTGTAACCGCTCTTAGAATGTTCCTCCTCTTATGTTATTAAAAGTAAGCTCAATGTAATATCTTACCAATATTTCATCATTAGGTACTCTAGACAGCAGATCAAGTATTTCATTATTCGGTACTCTATTAGGTCGTAATATTTTTCTTGTGAACTTGTGAATTCCTGCAATGATTGATAATAAATGTTACAATGGAAAAATACAAGTCTTTTTTCTTTGTTAGTACAATAATAATTACCTAAGTTTACAAAATAGATTCAATTGGAATATCAATGAAGAATGATTTTTCCAAAGAAGTCGTCGAAGTTAGTTTTAAATAATATAAAGTATTCAGTAGGTTAGTCTAAAAACTTCTTGGAAATTGTTCTACCAGAATCGTGTCAGAACACGATTCTGGTAGAACAATTTCCAAGAAGTTTTCATAAAAATTGTTCTACTAGTGACGCGTCGCGCCAGTCAGCGGGAACAGTTTATTTTATAGATAATCTGTAACGAGTCTAGAGCACACAAATATCAGCTCGGAAAGGAATCGTCACCGTATCGCCTTTCGCCTCCACCGCGTCCCGAGGCGAGGCGATTACGTTACGATTCCGATTAGTGTGCGTTGCAGTAGAGAGTTTCATACAAAGAATACTGTGAGTTGATACGGTGACGATCCCATGTGTGATATGATCTTTATACGATGAATATGGGTCAATGTTCTAGAAATTGTTTCTTTTTCCTAGTAATGTTGGTTTAAGAACAAAATAATACAAATTCCGGTGAACTTACCCCAAATCATGAATATGTATTTGGTCGGTATCATAAACATTACGAATGCAATCACCAGTATGATGAAAATTGCCAGAAGACTGAGGAATGGTACCGTGAAATTGAACAGGCTGCAAATACGAGAATTCTAAGTTAAATTAAGCACATCTTATTTGATTTCTCTATGTCTGTGATATTTGTACCTCCACAAATGGTGAGACCAAACATCAGACGCACCCTGGACGGTTGCCACCATTGCACAATAAAGCATCATCATCATCATCATCATCATTCTCCTGCCCCTAAGTATCCCAATTTATTTGGGGTCGCCGCATCATGTCTTTTTCTTCCATACAGCTTCTCTATTAGTCGTCATCTCGGTAGTCACTCCCTTTCTAGCCATATCATCTTTCACACAGTTCATCCATCGTTTCTTTGGCCTTCCCCAACTCGTATACCCATCCACATTCATACTCAAAATTTTCCTGACGACATCTTCCTCATTCCTCCGCATCACATAACATGACAACCGATTTCCACACAACTTTTCATTCACCGGTGTCACTTTCAGACTTTCTTTTATATAGTTACTCATTTCTTATTCTATCCATTCACGTAACACCACACATCATCATCATTTCATCATTTTTATGATAGTCTGTAAGGTATTTATGCTATGGGTCATTGTTACCCGAAATAAATGATTTATTTATTTTTATTTATTAATTTACACCATAGCATAATCCGCCTATAATGAGGAGGTCTGTGTCCCGGCAGTGTGCCAGGGAATTTCAGTTACCCCTCTAACCTTTATTATAGGTAACACCTTGAATTTCTATCTCTATAATAGTTATTTATGCAAGTTCTGTTGTATAAGCAATAACAATGTATCTCAGAACAATCATTTGCACAGAATGTGTAAAAATTGTAATACTATTTGCTCACAGGTAGACATTTTTCATGACAAATTTGTTGCTTTCAGATCTATTAGTTATTAGTTAGTTATTTAGGCAGTTCTGTTGTATAAGCAATAACAATGTAGGTATCTCAGAACAATCATTTGCACAGAATGTGTAAAAATTATAATACTATTTGCTCACAGGTAGACATTTTTCATGACAAATTTGGTGCTTTCAAATCTTTCTTGCTACATTACAACATTGTGTAACCTTCTTAGTCAATTTAAGCATTATTCGTATTTTATTTGAGTTATTTTTTTAATTATTTGTTCTTGTTATTTTTTCTCTCCCCATATTTCAACTGTTTTAAATTTTAGATTTTTTAAAAGTTATAATTAACGAGGCATTGTTTATTTTGTAAGTTGTGTAAAGTTGTAATTGGACTTCAGGTTCACTCGCTGTTTACTAATAAGGCCATTTTATGTATTTTTTTAAATCTGTAGTCTGTATCTGTACCTATTGAATAATAAAAAAAAAATTAGTAGTAAATGTGTTTTAATACTTACCTATTATAATTATGTACAATTGCATACAAGACTTTATCTACACCCATCATGAATCCTCTATAAAAGGTTTTGAAACCACAGGGTAGGTATTGTACAATGTTGTAAGAACTCTATGTATTTTCATGGAAAGTTTAATTGTTGAGTATCTAATACAAACTAAGTATGTAGGTATAGGTAATAATACAACAACAACAACAACATGAACAACTTTTACTATGTGACCAAACCTGAAATCGCGAAAACCACTCACTAACTACCACACTCACGTCACTCACTCACTTACACTCACTTCACTCAACTCACTCACTCACCACCACACTCACTTCACTCAATCACTCAATCATCACTCACTCACTTCACTCACTCACTACTCACTCACCACTCACTTATTTCCCCCACTCACCACTCACTCACTCACTCACTCACCCCACTCACTCACTTCACCACCACTCACTCACTCATTCCAATCACTCACTCACCACTTCACCCACACAAACAAAACAAAACAATATCGGCTGTTTCCTACATTTTGACGAGATAGAAATTCATAAAGATACCACGTGAGTAAGTATGGGATCGAAAAAGCAAAGGAGTTGCATAAGTATAACATTATAACACCCGTTTGGATGCTATTATGGTTACTATGACACTGGCTGTTTTAATGATGGCAAATAAGCTAACTGTTTCGGAAACTTTTATAGAGGATTTATAGCATGGGTGTAGATAAATATAGTATGTCCCCTATGGACTCCAAAAGGCCTTGAGCGATGTTGATGAAATTTTCAGGCAATCTTCAGATTAGGTCAGCTGGTGTCCTACGAAGTTTGGTAACGATCGGATCAACAGATTTTTTTTGTCTTTTTAGTAATTTTGTGTCATATTTTTTTTGTGAGCAGTAACATAACAAAAAGTACAAGGCCCGTATGAATTCAAGTTAGTATTTTAATCATCATCCCAGGAATATAATTTGGGTGTTTGGCCACGTTTGGCACACTCAATCAACGAATCTTTGTTCAAAGGCATACTATTCTATCAACGATTACTTAAACGATAATAATAGTTGGTCGCTGTGATTAACTCAAGACAATGTTTTTGTTATGTTCTTTCTCCAGGATCAGCTCACATAATGACAGGTTACATGAGTTAAGTACTAAAATTGTTTATTTTATTTGACAAAAATATAATTTAATGTATTGTGTTGCGTAAATTATTTTGCATAGGTACTATTGTATAGAATCTAGTTCTTCTAACTGAACAGACAGCTGTGCTGCTGGGGAGTTTGTTCCGCTACTTCTTCTTCCCAGCTAAAGCACTAGGAAGTGGTGAAGGGCGGGCGTTTTGTGGGGACTGTCTTACTGTAATTTCGACGTTCAAAAAGTGCTGATTCTCAGCCTAATTTGATTAAAGGACTTTTGATTTTTGATTTTTTTGATTTTTGAATCAATCTGCCTAGCCTTTTCTATGTTGGGGTCGGCTTGCAGCTGAATACCACAATTTTACATGAAGCGACTGCCTATCTGACCTCCACAACACAGTACTGGGTAATACGATATCTCTTGGTAAGACTGGTTGTCAGACTTTCAGACTTCTGACGACCCGTAACGACTGTCAAAGATCCACGAATGACCGCCGGGACCAACGGCTTAGCGTGCTTTCCGAGGCACGGAGGAGTCTCGGTATGTAAAGATTGTCACCCAATCCACTGACCAACCCCGGGAAGCGTAGCTTAACCTGATGGATCGAACCGTGCGGCTGTTATTACTTAGCCACGAGCTACCCTGAAATTTGGCACACTAACCTTGGCACACTAACCTAAAGTACTAGGCTTGTATTCAAGATATTCATGATAGTATTTCAATCATCCAGCACAAGTCATCTGGCTATTAATTAGTGCTACCCGTGTGAAGCCGGGGCGGGTCGCTACTTCGCTAGTAACACAACAAAATGGGTTGTATTCAACTCACTTTTTAATACTTTCGCCTAGATTAGCGAATGCTCCAATAAAGTTCTGTACACTTTGTACCATGTCTGTTAAACTGTTCAGTTTTTGTCTCAACGACTGGTTTTTCTCTTCCTGTAATTAAAAATGTTACATTCAATTTATTTTTGTCGTGCAGTCTTCAAATAAAGAAGGCAATCCTTGTTTTTCATTGTTTTTAAGGGTTTTATGAAGTGAATTAATATTAGTGGGAGTATAAAATGTGAAGCAGTTTAATATTAAGATCTTAATGTAGGGACCATTATACTCAGAATTAAATTATAGTCTATTCTATTCTAATTTCTAGTTATACAAATCGAATTACTACATTCTGTTTTAATATAGTCTCTGTAAAAAAATTGTTACCTTTTCTTTTTTACCATCATCATCTATTGGTGGTATCTTGTATATAATATAGTCTTTCCCTGCAAAAATAATATGTAATTAACGTACGTATTAGGTCCTATATAATTTAACTTAACAGCCCTGGCTTGTAGTAGGTCACTGACAATGCGACATTTGTAAAAAACGACAAAATTTTCACGATAGGTCGTGTTTAAAATAAAGGAGAAAATGTATGAATGAAACTTGTAAAATTGTCGGATTGACGCCTGTCGATTTTATTAATCCCCAGGATCCTCGATCATTTTGAAAACAACAACAATGGTTTCTGAATACATCTAAGAAACAATTAAATGCGTTTCAATTATGGTAACGATGCTGCCGTGGAATGCAAAGTGAATAATTACTATGAAACCATTCCAGAAGATTTTTATTTCAAAGTCAGTAGTGTCTATCACAGAATCTGGGGGGTTAAAACGGCCACTTTGTCAGAATCATAAATATAATAACAATAATATTATCCTATGGATGGTATTTAAAAGTAGCTCGTGGCTAAGTAATAACAGCCGCACGGGTCGATCCGTCAGGTTAAGCTACGCTTGCCGGGGGTAGTCAGTGGATGGGTGACCATCTTTACATAACGAGATTCCTCCGTGCCTCGGAAAGCACGTTAAGCCGTTGGTCCTGGCTGTTATTCGTGAATCATTGACAGTCGTTACGGGTCGTCAGAAACCCGAAAGTCTGACAACCAGTCTTACCAAGGGGTATCGTATTACCAGTAACCGGGTTGTGGAGGTCAGATAGGCAGTCGCTCCATGTAAAATACTGGTATTCAGCTGCATCCGGTTAGACTGGAAGCCGACCCCAACATAGTTGGGAAAAGGCTAGGCAGGTTGGGTTGGTATTTAAAAGTACTTCAATTTATTCCCATTTCATTTACCTAATTTTGCCTGTGTTCCACCAAATATACTGAATGTGCACCAAAATATGTTCATTAAAATATGTCATAACGAGCATCTATTGGATATGGCGCTCGGCGGCCGCTGCCGCGGCACCGCTCGCTTCGCTCGCTCGCCGTCGCGCGTTAAGGGTCACTGTTCTAACCTAACCTTTTTTTTTTTTTTTTTGACGCTGAGAAATGCGTTACGCATCCCCGCTCGTGGGGCCGAGACGGGGTATGTGGGACTCCTGTCGGGACGACAATATACCCACTAAAACTCAGCGGTGTTCCCACATCGCCGTGATGGGAGGGCCATGGGAAACCGGCTCAACCTTTACTTCCACAACCCTCCCGGCGCATGCCCGCCTAGCTGGCGGGCCCCGCATGCCCCCCAGGTTGGGGGGCTGTGGGAGTGGCCGGGAACACCTGGCCATTCCCGTCCGACACTGGTGGAGGCCTGTGCAATACAGGCAAAGGTGCCCCCACACCTATTGCCTGCTGGCCTCCACCTGGGAGGAGTCGGAGATGACTATCATATTGACGTCTTCTTCGACCCCTCCTCCGCCGTCGGAGCGGCGCCGCGTGAGGATCGTCCTCCCGTGCGCGCTCCGCCGCCTCCTTCTGGGACATGACGTGCTCGCAGAAGGAGGCGACTGCTGCCCATGACCTCTCATCCCCCAGCATGGCGTTAACCAAGCCGGGAAGCGAGAGATCCGGTCCGATCACAGTCACGAGATTGCGTCGCGTCTCGAACCATGACGGGCACACCTCCAGCGTGTGCTGCACCGTGTCCTCCACCGCGCCACACTCGTGACACGACGGCGTCTCCTCCCGTCCGATCCGGTGCAGGTACGATCCGAAACAACCGCGTCCGGACAGCACCTGCACCAGACGGAAGGAGAGGAACCCATGCGACCGCTCGAGCCAGTCTCGCAGGACTGGCCCAATCGCGTCGAGGGTTCGGCGGCCGAAGGCTGCGGTGGCGAGATCCCCCGTCCAATGGACGACGATGGCGTCCCTCGCCTCCCGCCGGACTGCCTCCCGCTCTTCCGGTGCTGGGCGTTCTCCTCTCGCCCTCCGCCCCGCCGTCCATTCATATACTCTGGCGAGCACCCACGCCTCGAGTTCCCAAGGAGGGGTGCTGGCCAGAATACATGAGGCCGCGAAGGCCACCGTGCGGTAGGCCCGCGCCACACGCTGGGCTATGGCCCTTTGGGGTGCCCGCAACGCGGTGGCGTTCTCCCTCCTATGGAGGGAGTCCTCCCAGATAGGAGCCCCGTAAAGGGCCATGCTCCTCAAGATGCCGGCGTAAAGTTGCCGGCATCGCGCGCTGGGCCCCCCAGAGTTGGGAAGCAGCCACGAGAGGGCGCCCGCGGTCTTCAGCAGGCGCGACGACAGCCTGCCAAAATGTGGACCGAAGCGCCACCTGCTGTCGAGTACAAGGCCCAGATATTTCATCTGGGCCTTCACCTCAATTCTGACGCCCTCCACAAAGATGTGGGCATCAGGTGGGGGGCGCTGCCGAGGTCCGTGGAAGAACACGGCCTCGGTCTTGTGCAGCGCCACCGTTAAACCTAGGCGGCGGATCCTCCCCGCGACCAAGGACCCGCCCGCCGAAGCCAAATTGGCCGCCTCCCTGAAGTTCCCCCCCCGGGCGGTGAGGAGAGTGTCATCCGCATAGCAGATGACACTCGTGCCTCGGAGGAGAGTTCCCCGTAAGAGCCAATCATAGCCGATGTTCCACAGGAGAGGTCCTATGACTGATCCCTGCGGAACACCGGCTTCAACGGCGTACCGCCGGACTTGGCCAGTCCTATTTACCAGGACAATTGCCCGATCCTCTAGGTAGCTGGCCAGCAGTCTGCGCATGTATCGAGGCACTCCGTGGAATCGGAGCGCCTCTAGGATGGTGGAGTGGGGAACGGAGTTGAAGGCATTGGCTATGTCGAATGACACAGCCAACAATCCGTCCCCCGCTTCCATCGCCCCTTTCACCTGGCCCTTAAGGTGGGCCAGCGCGTCCACCGTGGAACGCTCAGCCCGAAAACCGAACTGAGCGTCCGACAAGTCCGGCCCGACACTCCGCAGATGGCTCTTTAGGCGGGCAGCGATTATCCCCTCGAACATTTTTCCGACCTCATCGAGCAGAACGATGGGCCGGTATGCCGAGGGGGAGTCTTCTGGGCGGCCCTCCTTCCGAAGGAGGCACAACTGCCCCTCCTTCCACGGTTTCGGGAACCTCCCAGACGCAAGACATGCGCTGAAGAGGTCCCGAAACCTCTCCTCCATTTGAATGGCAGCAATCGCCACCACTCTTGCCGGAACACCGTCGGGGCCCGGAGCCGTCTTCTTGGCGCGGATATGAAGAATCGCCGCGCCAAGTTCCGCCTCCGTGACAGGAGGGGCCTCCTCGTCTTCCTCAGCTGGCGGAGCTATCCCCAGCGGCGGGCTCATCACTGGTGGGGTGAAGTTGTCCCTGCACGGGAACAGGGACTGAACCACCCCATCCAGAAACGAGGGCTCCAAGGTCTCGGCCACCGGGGGACCAAAGGGGCGCAATTTGTTGCGCGCCGCCTTATATGGTCTTCCGTAAGGGTCGTTGTCGAGACCCTCCAGCACCTCCGCTCTCGCCGAGTCTCTGGCGGCGGCGATGGCCCTATCGAGGACCATTTTTGCCTCTATGTATACCTCATAGAGGTGGTCCTCGGCGGGGAGGTCTCGTCGACGCCGCCGCCGGCTCCGCGTGTATTCCCTCCTTGCCTGAACACACGCTGTTCGAAGCTCCGCCAGCTCCACCGACCACCAGTATACGGCGCGTTTGGGTAGTGGTCGACAAGACCGAGGCATGCTAGAGTTGCATACCTCGGTCAGAGACTCCCTCAGGTGCCCCGCCACGGTGTCCACATCCAGGCCAGCGGAAGGCGGCGAAAGCCAGTCCTGGATGAACGCCGCCTCCACCGCTGCCTCCCTGTCCAGGCGGGTGAGAGCCCACCGCGGGAACGGTGATCGCACCGAGAGGGGCCGCGTCTCCCTAGGGCCACCGGTGGAGATGTCGAACCGCACGTAGCGGTGGTCTGACATAGACTCCACCAGCTCCACCCGCCAGTTCAACACGCGCGCGGCCAAAGCAGGCGTGGCGAAAGTGACGTCCACTATTGAGCCACCCTGCCGCCGCACGCATGTCTGGACGCTTCCTCTGTTCAAGAGGGAGAGCCCAGAGGAGGCTGCCCACATCTCCACTGCCCGCCCGCGTGCGTCGGTGGCCGGGTTGCCCCAGGTCACCGACTTGGCATTCAGATCTCCCAGTACACAGACCTGACGCGGCGCCGCCCTGCCGACCACGGCGGCCAGGATTGCGAGATAGTTCTCAAAATCCTGAAGAGGGCGGTTTGGGGAGAAATAGACGCCCACAAGGGCTAATTCTCCCCACGCGGCGGCCACGTATCCCGGTCCCTTCTCTAATAGCGAGAGGGGAGGGGAGTCTGTGGAAGACCGCACCGCTAGTGCCACCAAGCCGTCCTCGTCACCCAGCCAGCTGCCGGGGATTGAGTAGGGCTCGGCGACCACCGCCACGTTCACCAGCCACTCGGCCATGACCTGCACCACCAGGTCCTGGGCCGCTCTGCAGTGGTTGGTGTTCGCCTGGAGGATGCGGTAGTCGGAAACCATTATTCCAACATCGCATTTCCCTCCTCAGCTACCGCTGCTGGAGCTACAGCGGCGACGACGGCGGTGGCGGTGGTAGCAACAGGGCGAACCTGTGCTGGCACTACGCCCTTCCTCGCGGGAGGCTTGCAGCTCCTGCCTGTCATCCTGTGGTCCGCGGGGCGGCCACTGGCGGCACACGCAGCGCAGTGTGGCGTGGCGACGTGGCAAGCGGCACTCCTGTGTCCCTCCTGCCCGCATTGGAAACAGGAGTCTCCCCAATCGAATTTGGAGGGACACGTGGCTCGGGTGTGGCCGAACGCGAAGCACTTGAAGCAGCGCATAGGCTGGTCTTCAAGTGGCCGGACCACAGCCGAGCTGAGCCCCACAAGCAGCCGTCCCTTAGTTGCAGAAAGGACGGCCCCAGCCGCAATGACTGGGCACTCGACGCGGATGGTGCCCATGCCGCGGCGATCGAGCCTGATGGCTCCACCCTTTACCGCGTCAGGGAGGCAGCCCCCAACCGCCGCAACGGCCGCCACCACATCCTCTTTGGTGACCGAATCATCGAGATCGATCACCTCCAAGGACGCGGTCTTTACAGGCCTGACGACCGTTGCCACATCCGCGATGACCTCTTGCAACTTTGTTGCGAAGAGGTCCGCGTTTGTGCCGCGCTGCTCCCCCGAGAACTCGAAAATTCGAGCCCCGGTTAGGGTTCGGCGGCACGTGATGCCGCCGATCCCCAGCCGACAGGGATCCGCGTTGGTACGAGCCCGTCTAAGGACGGACTCATACGTCTCGCCCCGCTCCACGGCCTCCGGGGTGATGGTCACCACGACGGCCGCGGTTGTGGGAGGAACCAGCTTCCTCCCGCCGGCTGGAGCCTTTTTGGCTGCAGGAGCAGTGGCAGCGGGCTTGGGGGTCGACTTTTTCCCCTTTCCCCCCCTGACCACTTCCGTCCACGACTGGTTGGACGGGGTGGTGGAGGGAAGAAGGGCGTCTTCCCCCTGCGAGTTCCGGGGGGCTGCTGGAGTGGCAGACGACCCAGACGGTGCCTCCGCGCTCGTGGTGGGCGTTTGAGCGGCCACCGTGGTCCTCTTGCCCTTGCCTTTGCCTTTGGAGGGCTTCGAGGCCTGGGGCAGCGCACCCGATGCCGGGCCTCCCAGAGGCGCAGGTTCCGGCTCCGTCGGTGGTGGGCTCTTATCCGCCGCTAGCGGCGGGCGGAGCCGCCTTTCCGGCAAGAGCCGGTCCTCGATGCCTGCAAGGCAGCTTCTGATGAAGGCCCTCTCCTCCATGACAATCCCGCGGATTAGTGCCTCAAGGCCGGCGGGGGAGGACGAGCCTCCAACCACCGGACCTGGGGCAGATTGGACAGGCTGGGCCGTGGCCTCAGCCAGCTTCTGGTGTAGCTGGCACCTCCGCCTGCAGGCGATCCACCTTCGCTTGCAGCTGCCGCGTCTCGTCCGTGGCAGTCCGCTTCGCCAACTCCATGACAATGCCATGCATGCTGGCGGCCCGGCATTTGAGGGCCTTCTGGAAGGTCCCCTTCAAGTTGGAGGACTTTGAGGCAACCTCCAGGACCTCCTCCTTGTCCTCCTGTGCCATGCGCTCCAGTTCCGCCAGGGAGTGGTCAGCATACAGCACATTAGATGCACCATAGCCAGCCCTCGACCGGGCGGCTTGCGCCTGCTTCTCCTTGGCGGCAACCCTCTCCTCCAGGTCTAGTTGGAGTTGCTCCTTTTTCGCCAGGTTTAGCTGGCGCTCGGCGTCCACCAAGCCCACATTGTGAACGAAAGCCGAAGAAGAAGTCGAAGCCTTTTTAGACTTCTTCTTCTTCGTCCCACCTCCGACCGACTCCGAGGAGACCTCGGACTCGCGCCTCACGCCCAACTTCCGCTTGCGGCGGTCGTTTTCGGCCGCTGACGTGTCGACATTGGAGTCGTCGGAGTCCGACAACTCGTCTGGCCTGCGGAACAAGCTGGCCGCAGACGATGCGCGGTCAGCTTCCGACGCCAAAGCGCCGCCGGCGTGGCCCTGAGAAGGGCCGTTAGATTGGCCCTGAGAAGGGCCGTTGGAATCGCCCTGGGAGGAGCGATTAGATAAAAAGCGCCCAGAGGCGTCACGGCTAGATTTTTTCTTCATATTCGCAGACGACCGCGCTTATGTCTGCGAATCACAGCGCACTTTAGCCGCCGGTCTGCCACTCCGTTACGGTGGTCAGACACGGCGTTGCCCGGGGGAAACTACGTGGAAGTATGCGCTGTGGGGGAACCCCCCGTAGAAACAGCACAACACTCCGGACGCCAGCCACACCGTTCGAAAATCCACAAGAAATCTGCAAAATTGTAAATTTTTCAATTTCTCTACATCGAACAACTCAACTCGCAAGCGCGCTCCGTCCTAACTCGGACGTCGCGCCTTTTTTTTTTTTTTTTTTTTTTTTTTTTTTTTTTTTTTTTTTTTTTTTTTTTTTTTTTTTTTGACGCTGAGAAATGCGTTACGCATCCCCGCTCGTGAGGGACGAGACGGGGTATGTGGGACTCCTGTCGAAATGACAATATACCCACTAAAACTCAGCGGTGTTCCCACATCGCCGTGATGGGAGGGCCATGGGAAACCGGCTCAACCTTTACTTCCACAACCCTCCCGGCGCATGCCCGCCTAGCTGGCGGGCCCCGCATGCCCCCCAGGCTGGGGGGCTGTGGGAATGGCTGGGAACACCTGGCCATTCCCGTCCGACACTGGTGGAGGCCTGTGCAATACAGGCAAAGGTGCCCCCACACCTATTGCCTGCTGGCCTCCACCTGGGAGGAGTCGGAGATGACTATCATATTGACGTCTTCTTCGACCCCTCCTCCGCCGTCGGAGCAGCGCCGCGTGAGGATCGTCCTCCCGTGCGCGCTCCGCCGCCTCCTTCTGGGACATGACATGCTCGCAGAAGGAGGCGACTGCTGCCCATGACCTCTCATCCCCCAGCATGGCGTTAACCAAGCCGGGAAGTGAGAGGTCCGGTCCGATCACAGCCATGAGACTGCGTCGCGCCTCAAACCACGACGGGCACACCTCCAGGGTGTGCTGCGCCGTGTCCTCTACCGCGCCACACTCGTGACACGACGGCGTTTCCTCCCGTCCGATCCGGTGCAGGTACGATCCGAAACAACCGTGTCCGGACAGCACCTGCACCAGACGGAAGGAGAGGAACCCATGCGACCGCTCGAGCCAGTCTCGCAGGACTGGCCCAATCGCGTCGAGGGTTCGGCGGCCGAAGGCTGCGGTGGCGAGGTCCCCCGTCCAATGGACGACGATGGCGTCCCTCGCCTCCCGCCGGACTGCCTCCCGCTCTTCCGGTGCTGGGCGTTCTCCTCTCGCCCTCCGCCCCGCCGTCCATTCATATACTCTGGCGAGCACCCACGCCTCGAGTTCCCAAGGAGGGGTGCTGGCCAGAATACATGAGGCCGCGAAGGCCACCGTGCGGTAGGCCCGCGCCACACGCTGGGCTATGGCCCTTTGGGGTGCCCGCAACGCGGCGGCGTTCTCCCTCCTGTGGAGGGAGTCCTCCCAGATAGGAGCCCCGTAAAGGGCCATGCTCCTCAAGATGCCGGCGTAAAGTTGCCGGCATCGCGCGCTGGGCCCCCCCGAGTTGGGAAGCAGCCACGAGAGGGCGCCCGCGGTCTTCAGCAGGCGCGACGACAGCCTGCCAAAATGCGGACCGAAGCGCCACCTGCTGTCGAGTACAAGGCCCAGATATTTCATCTGGGCCTTCACCTCAATTCTGACGCCCTCCACGAAGATGTGGGCATCAGGTGGGGGGCGCTGCCGAGGTCCGTGGAAGAACACGGCCTCGGTCTTGTGCAGCGCCACCGTTAAACCTAGGCGGCGGATCCTCCCCGCGACTAAGGATCCGCCCGCCGAAGCCAAATTGGCCGCCTCCCTGAAGTTCCCCCCCCGGGCGGTGAGGAGAGTGTCATCCGCATAGCAGATGACACTCGTGCCTCGGAGGAGAGTTCCCCGCAAGAGCCAATCATAGCCGATGTTCCACAGCAGAGGTCCTACGACAGATCCCTGCGGAACACCAGCTTCAACGGCGTACCGCCGGACTTGGCCAGTCCTATTTACCAGGACGATTGCCCGATCCTCCAGGTAGCTGGCCAGCAGTCTGCGCATGTATCGAGGCACTCCGTGGAATCGGAGCGCCTCCAGGATGGTGGAGTGGGGAACGGAGTTGAAGGCATTAGCTATGTCGAATGACACAGCCAACAATCCGTCCCCCACTTCCATCGCCCCTTTCACCTGTCCCTTAAGGCGGGCCAGCGCGTCCACCGTGGAACGCTCAGCCCGAAAACCGAACTGAGCGTCCGACAAGTCCGGCCCGATACTCCGCAGATGGCTCTTTAGGCGGGCGGCGATTATCCCCTCGAACATTTTTCCGACCTCATCGAGCAGAACGATGGGCCGGTATGCCGAGGGGCAGTCCTCTGGGCGGCCCTCCTTGCGAAGGAGGCACAACTGCCCCTCCTTCCACGGTTTCGGGAACCTCCCAGATGCAAGACATGCGCTGAAGAGGTCCCGAAACCTCTCTTCCATTTGAGTGGCAGCGATCGCCACCACTCTTGCCGGAACACCGTCGGGGCCCGGAGCCGTCTTCTTGGCGCGGATATGAAGAATCGCCGCGCCAAGTTCCGACTCAGTGACAGGAGGGGCCTCCTCGTCTTCCTCAGCAGGCGGAGCTATCCCCAGCGGCGGGCTCATCACTGGTGGGGTGAAGTTGTCCCTGCACGGAAACAGGGACTGAACCACCCCATCCAGAAACGAGGGCTCCAAGGTCTCGGCCACCGGGGGACCAACGGGGCGCAATTTGTTGCGCGCCGCCTTATATGGTCTCCCATAGGGGTCGTTGTCGAGACCCTCCAGCACCTCCGCTCTCGCCGAGTCTCTGGCGGCGGCGATGGCCCTATCGAGGACCATTTTTGCCTCTATGTATACCTCATAGAGGTGGTCCTCCTCGGCGAGGTCTCGTCGACGCCGCCGCCGGCTCCGCGTGTACTCCCTCCTTGCCTCTACACACGCTGTTCGAAGCCCCGCCAGCTCCACCGACCACCAGTATACGGCGCGTTTGGGTGGTGTTCGACAAGACCGAGGCATGCTAGAGTTGCATACCTCGGTCAGAGACTCCCTTAGGTGCCCCGCCACGGTGTCCACATCCAGGCCAGCGGAAGGTGGCGAAAGCCAGTCCTGGATGAACGCCGCCTCCACCGCCGCCTCCCTGTCCAGGCGGGTGACAGCCCACCGCGGGAACGGTGATCGCACCGAGGGGGGCCGCGTCTCTCCAGGGCCACCGGTGGAGATGTCGAACCGCACGTAGCGGTGGTCCGACATAGTCTCCACGAGCTCCACCCGCCAGTTCAACACGCGCGCGGCCAACGCAGAGGTGGCGAAAGTGACGTCCACTATTGAGCCACCCTGCCGCCGCACGCATGTCTGGACGCTTCCTCTGTTCAAGAGGGAGAGCCCAGAGGACGCTGCCCACATCTCCACTGCCCGCCCGCGTGCGTCGGTGGCCGGGTTGCCCCAGGTCACCGACTTGGCATTCAGGTCTCCCAGTATGGAGACCTGACGCGGCGCCGCCCTGCCAACCACGGCAGCCAGGATTCCGAGATAGTTCTCGAAGTCCTGAAGAGGGCGGTTTGGGGAGAAATAGACGCCCACAAGGGCTAATTCTCCCCACGCGGCGGCCACGTATCCCGGTCCCTTCTCTAATAGCGAGAGGGGAGGGGAGTCTGTGGAAGACCGCGCCGCTAGTGCCACCAAGCCGTCCTCGTCACCCAGCCAGCTGCCGGGGATTGAGTAGGGCTCGGCGACCACCGCTACGTTCACCAACCACTCGGCCATGACCTGCACCACCAGGTCCTGGGCCGCTCTGCAGTGGTTGGTGTTCGTCTGGAGGATGCGGTAGTCGGAAACCATTATTCCAACATCGCATCCCCCTCCTCAGCTACTGCCGATGCAGCTACAGCGGCGACGACGGCGGCGGCGGTGGTAGCAACAGGGCGAACCTGCGCCGGCACTATGCCCTTCCTCGCGGGAGGCTTGCAGCTCCTGCCCGTCATCCTGTGCTCCGCGGGGCGGCCACTGGCAGCACACGCCGCGCAGTGTGGCGTGGCGACGTGGCAAGCGGCACTCCTGTGTCCCTCCTGCCCGCATTGGAAACAAGAGTCTCCCCAGTCGAACTTGGAGGGACACGTGGCTCGGGTGTGGCCAAAAGCGAAGCACTTGAAGCAGCGCATAGGCTGGTCTTCAAGTGGCCGGACTACAGCCGAGCTGAGCCCCACAAGCAGCCGTCCCTTGGTCGCAGAAAGGACGGCCCCAGCCGTGGCGACTGGGCACTCGACGCGGATGGTACCCATGCCGCGGCGGCCGAGCCTGATGGCTCCACCCTTCACCGCGTCAGCGAGGCAGCCTCCAGCCGCCGCAACGGCCGCCACCACATCCTCTTTGGTGACCGAATCATCGAGATCGATCACCTCCAAGGCTGCGGTCTTTACAGGCCTGACGACCGTTGCCGCATCCGCGATGACCTCTTGCAACTTTGTTGCGAAGAGGTCCGCGTTTGTGCCGCGCTGCTCCCCCGAGAACTCGAAAATTCGAGCCCCGGCTATGGTTCGGCGGCACGTTATGCCGGCGATCCCCAGCCGGTAGGGATCCGCGTTGGTACGAGCCCGTCTTAGGACGGACTCGTACGTCTCGCCCCGCTCCACGGCCTCCGGGGTGATGGTCACCACGACGGCCGCGGTTTTGGGAGGAACCAGCTTCCTCCCGCCGGCTGGAGCCTTTTTGGCTGCAGGAGCAGTCGCAGCGGGCTTGGGGGTTGACTTTTTCCCCTTTCCCCCCCTGACCACTTCCGTCCACGGCTGGTTGCACGGGGTGGTGGAGGGAAGAAGGGCGTCTTCCCCCTGCGAGTTCCGGGGGGCTGCTGGAGTGGCAGACGACCCAGACGCTGCCTCCGCGCTTGTGGTGGGTGTTTGAGAGGCCACCGTGGTCCTCTTGCCCTTACCTTTGCCCTTGGAGGGCTTCGAGGCCTGGGGCTGCGTACCCGATGCCGGGTCTCCCAGAGGCGCAGGTTCCGGCTCCGTCGGCGGTGGGCTCTTATCTGCCGCTAGCGGCGGGCGGAGCCGCTTTTCCGGCAAGAGACGGTCCTCAATGCCTGCGAGGCAGCTTCTGATGAAGGCCCTCTCCTCCAGGATAATACCGCGGATTATTCCCTCAAGGCCGGCAGGGGAGGAGGAGCCTTCTACCACCGGACCTGGGGCAGATTGGGCAGGCCGGGCCGTGGCCTCAGCCAGCTTCTGGTGTAGCTGGCTGACCTCCGCCTGCAGACGATCCACCCTCGCCTGCAGCTGCCGCGTCTCGTCCGTGGCCGTCCGCTTCGCCAGCTCCACGACAATGCCGTGCATGCTGGCGGCCCGGCATTTGAGGGCCTTCTGGAAGGTCCCCTTCAAGTTGGAGGACTTTGAGGCAACCTCCAGGACCTCCTCCTTGTCTTCCTGCGCCATGCGCTCCAATTCCGCCAGGGAGTGGTCAGCATATAACACATTGGATGCACCATAGCCAGCCCTCGACCGGGCGACTTGCGCCTGCTTCTCCTTGGCGGCGACCCTCTCCTCCAGGTCTTGTTGGAGTTGCTCCTTTTTCGCCAGGTTTAGCTGGCGCTCGGCGTCCACCAAGCCCACATCGTGAGCAAAAGCCGAAGAAGAAGTCGAAGCCTTTTTAGACTTCTTCTTCTTCGTCCCACCTCCGACCGACTCCGAGGAGACCTCGGATTCGCGCCTCACGCCCAACTTCCGCTTGCGGCGGTCGTTTTCGGCCGCCGACGTGTCGACATTGGAGTCGTCGGAGTCCGACAACTCGTCTGGCCTGCGGAACAAGCTGGCCGCAGACGATGCGCGGTCAGCTTCCGACGCCAAACCGCCGCCGGCGTGGCCCTGAGAAGGGCCGTTAGATTGGCCCTGAGAAGGGCCGTTGGAATCGCCCTGGGAGGAGCGATTAGATAAAAAGCGCCCAGAGGCGTCACGGCTAGACTTTCTCTTCATATTCGCAGACGACCGCGCCTATTTCTGCGAATCACAGCGCACTTTAGCCGCCGGTCTGCCACTCCGTTACGGTGGTCAGACACGGCGTTGCCCGGGGGAAACTACGTGGAAGTATGCGCTGTGGGGGAACCCCCTCGGACGTCGCGCCTAACCTAACCTAACCCAAATGATTCTAACCCAAATGATTCTAACCCAAATGATTCTAACCCAAATGATTCTAACCCAAATGATTCACCAATGTGAAGTTTCGGACGCGCGGGTGTTTTGTGTAACATTCAGGAATATTTGGTGCACGATCAGTATTTTGATGTACGGATAATATTTTGATGTACGGATAATATTTTTGGTGAACACAAAAATATTATCCTTATCCTATTATGATTCTGCCAAAGTGGCCGTTTTAGCCCCCCAGGTCTGTCTAATTTGAACACTATCTTGATACAACGCCGGAAATTTAAGAAAGCAAAGGATCAGTGTCCACTTTTTGCTGAACAGGCAGCTGCGGCGCGAACTAATTAGCTACTACTATTAAAAATATTTAAAAAAAATCTCGAAATGGCATAAAGACTGACTCGAATGAAGACTGTACTGGTTTAGTTGGAAAAGCTCAGTTGTAGATGGTAAAGCGTTTGGTTCGATACTCAAGATTACATTTTCTGGACAGGAATTCTTGGAAATTGTGTCTTTATCACAGTCATAGCGGTAATCGCTTTGACTCATTATTTTGATCCATGAAACACACCACGATTGCAAAATCATCTGCCTAACCTTTTCCCAACGATGTTGGGGTCGGCTTCCGGTCTAACCGGATGCAGCTGTATACGAGTATTTTACATGGAGCGACTGCCTATCTGACCGGGTATCCGGGTATCGTATTACCCAGTAACTGGGTTGTGGGCAACTCAGTTACTGTACAGGTACTTGTACTTGGTAAGACAGGCTGTCAAACTTTCGGGCTTCTGACTGTCGAAGATCCAAGAATGACATCCGAAACCAACGGCAACTTTCCGAGGCACGGGGAGGTCTCGGAATGTAAAGATGGTCACCCATCCACGGATCGACCGCAGCAAGCGTAGCTGAACCTGATCGATCGACCCGTACAGCTGTTATTACTTAGCCACGAGCGTTCAATAAGGGAGTGTTTATTGAGAGATGGAATATATAACTACCACATTATAATACACATAGCTACCATATTACGAAGGAAGAAAGAAAATACTTACATCGAACAAGAAAGTATTTTGGAGGCCGGTACCAGAAGAACGGAATAAGTATGATTAGTGGTAACATCCAAATTTTGAAGAACCAGCAGAATAGCAGCCATATTGTTAATGCTATTATATTAGCTCTTCTTGACTCCCACTCGAAACATGATCTGAAAAAATGGAAGATGTCAATCTTGTTTCTACTAAGGTTTCTCCCCGTTTTCTGCAGCCTCTACCATCTTACTGTTATCTATATCTAAATTCGAATGAATCTTAGACATTTTATAAAAATTATATGTTCCCTATTCATTATGACTTTAATCACCGACCTATATTTTTACCGACTTCACAAAAAGGAGGAGGTACTATGTTCGGCTGATTGTATGTTGTTTTTTTGTATGTTTGTTCATCGAATACTCCGCCAATTGTCGACAGATTTTCAAAATTCTTTTTTTGTTTGAAAGGGTATACTTTTGAGGTGGTCCCATTGTCACCAAATCAGAATCTGATCAGGGGATCCCATGTAAATCGAGGGGAACCCTCAAATTTTATAGGCACAACTATAGCGCTTTGGGTATTTTTTATAGTAACTCGTGCATTTGCTCTCGGAAAACACAATTTGGTGAAGTGGAACTGATGATGAAGACCACAGATGGCCATCGGAACTACTCAATTTATAAGTATTTCACGGGTTGCGATTCGATTACTTTAATATGGTTGCTAAGTAATTTATGCTCGTCAAAATGCATAATGGTGATGATGACTTCACCATGTTCGTCGATGACTTCGTCCAGTTCTCCTGGTTCTTACTAGGAGAACTCCTCAACAATTAACGTCCCTGCATCGGGAAAAGCAATATTTTGTAAAAAGTGATGAGCAGTTGCCATTGGGCTATTTTAACTTAGATAAATTACAAACTGACCCACTAAAAAGTGAAAAATGAAAACTTTTTTACAAAAAAAACAACCGACTTCCAAAAAAAAAACACTACAAAGTGAAAAATAACTTTAATTTTGGAAGTCGGTGGCAAAAACTAAAATGCAGATTCAAAGACACTGACTTCCAAAATTAAAGTTATTTTTCACTTTGTAGGTAGTGTTTTTTTTGGAAGTCGGTTGTTTTTTTTGTAAAAAAGTTTTTATGTTTGATAAAGAAGAATAAAGCGACACTACATTAAATGTTTACTGTTTTTCACTGAGATTGACTTATGCAAGCATAAAACATAATCAGCCTATAATGTTCCCGTACTGGACATTCCTTTCGGTGAGAGGGAGTGGGCCGTAATCCCCCACGCGGGACCAGTGCGGGTTGATGGTCGAATTTTTGGTTAATGACGCGGTTTCGGACTTCTATATTTTTTCTAAAATTAATTTATTTATTTATTTATTCATTTAATGCAAATGCAAATTGAAGAAATAATGTGTCAATTATGTATACTAGGCCTGTTTCACCACTCATGATTAATTTCCTATTAACTTACTTGGCAGATAATTTCATACAAATTATGTTCCATTTTTGAATTTATTCGGTGAATAGTGGCTATTCGGACATCGTGAAATAGGCCCTTAGTCATAATTATCTTCGCAGAACTGTTAGTAGTGATGCATAAAAAAGAAAATAAAAACTCCCTAATAAAGCAGCAAGTTGTTAACACACTTTTATAATAAAGGCTGTAGTTTTAAAGACCTAATTAGTTAAAACGAGCTGATCAAAGCCAATAAGTGGCGCACTTAGCGTGGGAGAAAATTTAACTTGAAAGTGCTAACTTTCCGAGAATTTTCCGACACCTTGTTAATACGAAGTTTTTAGTGTAAGAATGTAATTTGGTTTTCAAGACCCCTTTAGGTTTTGTCAATCACCTAACAGGTGTTAGGTTTGTTTTAAGAAAAAGAAATTAAGAAAAAAGAAAAGCCGCAGGCGTCGGCCCTTGCCGCGGGCGATCCGTGGATGTATGACTATCTTTACTCATACCGAGATCCCTCCGTGCGTCGGAAAGCACGCTAAGCCGTTGGTCGGCCGGCTCTCATTCTTGGATCTTTCAAAGTCGTTACAAGTCGTCAGAAGCCCGAAAGTCTGACAACCAGCCTTACGAACGGGTATCGCGTTTCCCAGTAACTGGGTTGTGGAAGTTAAATAGGCAGGCACTCTATGTAAAATAATGGTATTCAGCTGCATCCGGTTACACTGGAAGCCGACCCCAACATAGTTGGGAAAAGGCTGTAGGCAGATTGATTGTGAGATGCACTAATGGAATCCTAAATGGAAATGTGCCAGTTAGGTCTTAGTATCAATGTATTCATCTCCATTTACATATGTTTCACCAACTTCTCACTAGCGGGAATTTTTATACCTCTTTGAACATACTTTTGTACACCAGTAATAGTAAAAATTAAAAAAAAAATATAATGCTTACTTCATTACTCTAAAAGCACCCATAGTCCAATTGAAGACCACTTTAGCCCTGGCTAGGTTTCTACTAAATGTGTGTCTATCCAGTTTTTGTTTAGACTCTAGATATTTGACTTCCTTCGGGTTGATTACGCGGACTGATGCTTTTACCTGAAAATAAAAAGTAAGACCGTGCGCTGCGTTAGGCGTGCTCACGGCGCGGGCGCCCGCGTGGCGTGCTGTTTTCATGTAATCTCATAGATCAGCGCAGCGCAGCACACATGAGATTACATGAAAACAGCACGCCACGCGGGCGCCCGCGCCGTGCGCACGCCACGCGGGCGCCCGCGCCGTGCGCACGCCTAACGCAGCGCACGGCCTAACTGTCAGTTATGTTTGTTTTTCGAACAAAGATGCAAGTAGCGTAGTAGCGTATTAGCCAGCCTTACCGTGGAGCCGTTTCCCGGTAAAATAGGATAGGTTAAAGGTTTATCGATTAGGAATATTTGTGACTACAGTAATTATTTCTTTTGCGGGTGATTTGAAAAGTTTTAAGTTCTGTGTACGTTAACACTTTCAACAATACTGACAGACAGACTAGAAGTTTTATTGTTATGACGTCTATGGCCGTTTAGTGTCCTTGAAAGCGTTAATGTTATTTAGTAAATGATTTGTTACCTATAAAGACAATACCTACCTGCTTAGTTTATATGTCAAAGTTTTTAAAGTATTATATTTGTACCCGACTACGACGAAGCAAAAAGGAGGGTTATGATTGTGACCAGTATGTATGTATGTATTTATGTATGTATGTATGTATGTATGTTCATCTGTTCCCTCATAACTTCTAAACTGCTTGCCATAATTTGACAAATGAGGTATCGTTGGAAGCGTCTTGATCGTCCGCTGGTTATAGGCTATGTGAAGTTACAATCGGTTAAATATGGTGCCCTCTAGCGGTTATAAAGTCATGAACTAAAACAAAAAGATTTTTTAATGATGCCGTGTTTGGTATCAAATGAAAGAACTTAATTAGCACATTTCAAAAATATATATATTGTTAGCTGTTGCTCGCGGCTTTGCTTGCAATCACCCGATAGTTAGAAATAATTTCTAAAATCACGCCTCAGAACTGAGCCAACCATAATTTTCTCTCCAAACCTACCTAAACTCAAACGTAATAATTATTCTTCTTTATAAAATGTAAAGCGGCTCTGTAAATACTTTTTCATGGAATTATAACCCCAAAATAATTTAAATAAAAAGTAAGTTTAAAAACTAAAACCCGACTACTGATAAATAACAATCTAAAAAGTATGAAACAAGAAAACATTCTCATCTGAAATTAGAAAACGACAGACAATTAAAAAATCCGGAGTCGCACGTAATCTGTTCGATTTAAATGTGTTTATGTACATAATGTATGTACCGTGTGACTCCGGATTTTTAATTTGTCTATCGTTTTTAATTTCAGATGAGAATGTTTTCTTGTTTCATACTTTTTAGATCGTTATTTTTCAGTGGTCGGGTTTTAGTTTTTAAACTTACTTTTTATTAGTTAGCTAGTTTAGTTAGCTAAAAATGTTCTCATGTCCTTGTCATTTCTTTAACCATAAAATACATTATTCAGCATTCAGCTGCATCTGGTAAGACTGGAAGCCGACCCCAACATGTTTGGGAAAAGGCTAGGCAGATAATAATGATGCAAGTAGTGTACGGTACGGTCCCAAAATGTATGGAACAGCAATTTTTTTTTTAATAACCGACGAAAAAATTCAACTAAGGGCTCTGAATCCTGTACTGAATCCGTGGTAACAGGTTGCGCGTCGATCTCCCTGTCACCCTGTATTATATTAGGTACTACAGTTGTTTTATCTCACCAAAGCGGGTGAGTCATACTTGTAGATGTAATGCGTATAGACACGCGCTCGACACGCGCTCTTGTGTGCGTACCTGCAGGTAGCGCGCTCCCGAGCTTACGCACACAAAGACAATGTGCATGTAACATTTACACATACAAGTATGGCTCGCCCGCTTTCGTGAGATAAAACAACTGTACTAGGTTCTGCCCGCGACATCGTCAGTGACCCACACCGTCGCGCCGCATCACCTGCCCATGCTATTACTTCGTTTTTGCTTAGCGTTCTTTCTGACTTTTTTTTCTTTTTGCTCGGCTCCTAATGGTCCCAGCGTGGTGTTAAATAGCCTATAGCCTTCTTCAAGAATTAATAGAACGCGAAATATATAATATATATTTTTTTTCTATCGCTACTTTCGGTTACATTATTGCAATTTTCTTAAGGATCTCTAATTTTTTTAAAAATAAATCATTAGCCTATGTTACTTGCTGATAATTTAACTTCCTGTTGGTGAAAAGATGGTTAAAATCAGCTCAGTAGTTTCGGAGCATATGCGGTACAAACAAACAAACAAAGAAAAAAATCTTTCCTCTTTATAATATTATTATTAATTATTTTTATATTGTTAGTGCATTAGTATTAGTATAGATTATCTTTAAGTTTACAAAGCTTTTGATTACTTACTAAGTACTTCTAATTCCTATTAATTCATTAAAATACATCCACTCTTTGTAATTATGAAAGAAATACTATGAAATTCGTTTTCCGAAAAGCAATTTCTCATTATCTCTCTCCGTATCATGTCTTATTTTCCTGTTAGTCTTATTTTCCTCTGTCAAGTGTTAGACAGATAATATTATAAGGAAAAAGTTGTTTTTCTACGCATGTTTCATACCTCGGTTAATTTCCATTGTTCTAATGAGATAGACACAATGAATCATTAGTTCTTGCATTGTTATCTAACATTTGGGCTTGGTTTCCAGTTTGCCGTCTGCTGAATGCTGTCGATAATGAGTAAGTATGTATGCAAACAATGAGAAATATTGGTATCCTAAGTTGAGTTAAATATTTCTGTTTAAAGTTTACTTCGAACCTTACTGAAAGGGGACTCGATTTTTATCGCCAATTTTCACCTCGACGCCGCTTATGCGAAGATGTGTAAATACACTAGCTTTTGCCCGCATCTTCGCCCGCGTGGATGTCGGAAAATATCCCACGGGAACGTCTACCGGGAAATCCTTCCTTATTCTTTGTCTACATTGTAAAGGGAACCTCTGTGCACAATTTCAGCTTTCTAGGTCCAAGTGTTTGGGCTGGGAGTTGATGCGTCAGTCAGTCAGTCATTTAGGACTTCTTTTTTTATTTATACAGTTATTTAAGATTGTAACACAATAATTTGTTCACTTTTGAGACACATCACTAGTTAGATACCTAGTGATGTGTCCTGTGAACCTAGATAGGTTCTAGGTGTCTGTGACCCACGGATTTGCTGTGCTGTGACCACATAAATATACTACATAAACCTATTGGTGTAAAAAAGTATACTTACAAGTTTCCAAGTGAGGTTCATCTCCAGTAAAATCCTTGGATTATTCCCTTTAGCTCTGTCTCGTAAGCTGGAGTCTTTGAGCGCGTACCATTTCTTCTCGCCACTTTTGATCTTCAGCAAAGGTAGTGAGAGACAGCCCACGTCTTCAGACTTCTTCTCATCGTGGATGGTGATGTCTAGGATTGAAGTAATATCAGAAACTTCACTGAAATTAAACGTCAAATTCATTATTGAGAAATAGTCTGGGGGCTGTGCTCCAAACATATAAATATAAAAAATAGGAGAAGTGGCAAGGGGCCGTGTCGGTGTCCACGCATTGTGATCGTAATGCTCATGTCACAGGCAAAAGGCCGTTTCTGCGAACTAGTACGCTTTCGACCGTGATTGTGACAACGTAAGAATACCATGTTATTCAGTCGTTTCTTGTAAAAACCGAAGCCAAACCAAAAACTTAATCTATGGCTCCAGACCGTCATATTGTGTTTTTTCGTTTATGAAGGAAATTGTAATATATTTATCTGATGCATTGCACCAATTACTAAATGCATTTAGCGCTAAATGTACTTATTTAAAAAATCTTTCTGTTTCCGTCAATCATTTCAAGATGACAGAGGCCAAATGATGTTTTAATGTTAAATACGGTAGATGTTTCATTTAATGATTTGTGGTGCAAGTGGGCCTTAATCTGAATTGGTAAGTCATTGCATTAAAATATGCTATATTTGTTACTCAACGTGAGATTCCAGCTTTTAAAAATATCTGGGGTTAAACAACGCCATTGTGCTTGGTTCTTAAATATATTATGAACTAGCTTTTGCCCGCGGCTTCGCCCGCGTGTATGTCGGAAAATATCCCAAGGGAACCTGCTACCGGGAATTCCTTCCTTATTACTTGTCTACATTGTAAAGGGAACCTCTGTGCAAAATTTCAGCTTTCTAGGTCCAAGGGTTTGGGCTGGGCGTTAATGAGTCAGTCACTCAGTCAGTCAGTCAGGACTTCTCTTTTTATTTATATATAAGACTAGCTTCTGCCCGCGACTTCGTCCGCGTAAAATTTATTTTTTGCTCGACCCACCCCGTCGCATCGCATTGCCTACCCGCGCTATTACTTCGTTTTCACTTAGCGTTCTTTGAGACTTTTTTTCTTTTTGCTCGGCACCTAAGGGTCCTAGAGTGATGTTAAATATGATTCCTTCTATAAGATTTGGGCTATCATTAATGCAAAAAGATTTTTTAAAGTCCGACTGGTAGGGTAGTTCCAGAGTTTAGCTCGTTCCTTCACCACATCCCCTACCGCTACCTCTCCCTCCCCCTCTCACTCACTCTCACACCCCCTTCACCACTTTCCCTTCGCTCTCTCTCTCTCACCACCCCGTCCCCTCCCTCTCCCCCTCTCCTCCACCTCCGGCTCACCAAGTACCAACCCCTCCTCACCCCTCAGCCTTCACCATGTCTTCCTCCTCTCCTCACCAATTCCTGCCCTTTCTCCCTGCGTTCATCATCCTCCCACTCACACTCCTCACCACCCCTCCCTTGCCCCTCCCCCTCTAACCCTCCCTCCGGGGTAGTTTTAAAAAACTAATAATGACAAACTTAGGCAAATATTTGTGCCAAGTTTCAAGTCAATTAAAACCAAATGGATAACATTTTTCATGTAAATTGTAATCCCTGTTTTCACCCCCACAGGGGTGGAATTCAAAAAAATGGTTTGAGATATTTCCATAGCTTGACTCAAAGATTATTTACACCAATTTTCGAGTTAATCAAGCCACGCAGTAAAATCCTCCCCCGTGAAATTGACTACCCCTTTTCACCCCGTTACAGGTAGATTTTCGAAAAACCCTGACGCACATTATTCTTTATTTTTGGTTTTAAGTATAAATACTGAGTTTTGAGTTAATCGGATTGCGCGATTAAATTTTTCCATACAAACTTTGAGACCCCCCAATTCCCCTTTAGGGGGTAGTTTAGAAAAACTAAAAATTACAAAAATCATAATTTAATTAGATAAATATTCGTGCCAAGTTTCAAGTTTATTAACTCAAGGAATAAGATTTTTCATACAAACAATATCCCCCCTTTTTACCCCCTTAAAGGTCGAATTTCCAAAAAAACCCTTTCTTAGCGGATGCCTAGGTCATAATAGCTACCTGTGTTCCAAATTTCAGCCCAATCCGTTCAGTGGTTTCAGCTGTATGTTGATAGATCAGTCAGTCAGTCAGTAACGCTTTCCTTTTATAGATATAGATATATAAAGTGAAGTCAGATATGCTGTATCTTCTCAAAACCCTGACAGTCTACTCACAACGTAAATATCTTCATCCAGTTTGGCTCCTGTGTTTTGAACTCAGTTGGAGTCTGCAGTCTTTCGTTGTCAAGTTCTAGAACACAGTAACACTCGTTGCCGATCAGTCCCTTAGCACCATAAACGATTACTGTGAGGGTGCCAACTTCTCCAGAGTCATCTTTGTAATTGTACCAGGGCTGCAAAGAGACAAAAAAATTAACCTGTTGTGTGTCGATCTGGTAGTTTTTCGTCTGCTTTTACTGCACTCGTCTTATCATGTGTGATTAAATCCTCTTTCATTCTGGAGCCTGACACGTCAGACTGCCTTTCGTTTACATAATATCTGATCAGTCTGTCGTGATAGGTACTTTACCTACCTACCACGTACCACATGTAGTGAGTAATCCTTTGAAAACTAGTGAAGTATTCGGGAGAGCTGCTGTCATCGTGTATTTTAAACTTTCAATTTAAGGCAACAATGAAGGAAAATTGAAGTGGCGTAAGTACTGAACCCTGGAATTTGTTGAGTTTTTTGAGCTATATTGTATATTAGAATAAACTTACAGAATTCTTTGCGACCGTATCAAGTCTTCTCTGCGTCTCTTGATAATCATCAAGACTTATAAGGGAGAACCCAGTAATAGTGAGCAAAATAAATAGTACTGTGCTTCCCGTGTCTCCCTCCAAGTTGAGTCGCATTTTATGTGTTCTCTCCTTGGCCATGTCTGATAAATCAATGTTGGTCCTGAAAGTGGAACATTTGTTGAGAATATTATTTAACTTTATTTGATGAAGAATTGGAAGTTAATAATTTTGCCAGTCGATATATTTTTTTAAAATGTTTTCAGATAGCTAAAAATACTAAACACATACACTGCGTATGTCATCTAAATATATGGTCGTATCAACAATAAGAAAAACATGACATCAATAAGCGCGTGTAAAATATTATCCATGTTTTGAAGTCATTTTTAATTTTGATATCACGAAAAAATTAAAAATATAGTCACAAATGGATGTCAATTTACCTGCCAACACAAAAGTCCTTTTCCCATAAAGAAACCTCCACAATATTATCATCATACAAATTGAAATTGAATAATTCTTGCCATTTAGCTTTCGATGTACTGCTTTTTATTACTTTTGACTTGTACTTCTCCGAGCCCAATCTGAATAAAATTATGTGGGTGTTTAGTAAAGAGACGGGAAATTAGTTAATGTCCTCATAATAATATTATAAAATTGTTATTGTTAATGTTAAGGTATTAATAACAATAACAATAACAATTTTATGAACGCAGTTTAAGACTGATAATACTGATGAACAGGACGTTCATGCTAGATTAAATTTTAATAATCCTATGCAATTAAAAGTGAGATCACTTTCGACATAGATGCTAAATTTTTATCTTAATAAACAAACATGATAACATGAATTCAAGTACCGTTTTCCAGCAAAAACCGGTTTTATTTACTATATGAAATAAACAGTTTAGTACGTACACAATTTATTTATCTTACCTAAAACGGCAAAACAATAAACGGGTCTTTTCCTCCGAAATGTCAGCTTCCAGACCAGTGGCTTCAATTAATGCGATGGACACCGTAGCCACTTTTGTTCTTTTGACCGTTTTCACTTTGTCTTGCTTGGTGTTGCTCAAAATTAACTGAAAACAAAGAATTTCCTATTGATTTTGCAGTCTTCAACCCTTTTTTATTTTGCTCAAAGAAATTCCAATAAATCGTAACAGGCGATACAATTCAGAACCGTCAGCTTTTTGTAAGCAATTTTGTAAACATTAAAAGAAGAGTTCTTCTAATCGCAATCGTGACAGTATCCAGTTGAAATGTAAATAAAAGGACCTTTTCGACTTTCTGCCGAGTTTTTTCTTTCTTCTCGGTTTCAACTTTATCTTTCTCCTTTTGTTTCCGTTTGTCTTTTACTGCGTCTTTAATCCGCGTGCCAATTTTATTACGTATTGAAATTGTTGGGGGTGGTGTGGGAGCGGGCGTTGCGTATTCGTCGCTTTCTTTGGCCACTTCATTTAAGCTGAAAATATATTGAGGAAATTCTTCATTAAATTGAAATTGCCTTTTGTTATACGGAAAAACAAAACAAACTTACGATTCGAGACTCAATTTACAGAAATCGTCGCCAAAGAATCTGTTTGTTTCACTGTCATTTTCATTTTTCTCAAACGGTGACGGCGTAACGTCAGATTCAGACATCCTTGCTTCTCTTATAGTAATGTATTGGAAAGACGCATCATTTTTATGAATTTCTTCTTCTATTACACTGTATTTAACACTTAGTTTCTCTGGATGCATATCGTTGTTCATCATGTCAATTCTATTAATATCAGCACTGCTCGCGTATCTTGGTTCTTTGTAGACGTAATCTTCTTTGAGTGATGACAGCGAGTCAACTGATTTTGATTTTTCAAGTTTTCTTTGCATTTCCTCATATTTGTTTTGTATCCTTTCATGGAGTCTCGCAAAATGACTTTTTTTGAGAGTTTCACCGTTTCCACGCACATCCGCCATTTATTTTCCACAATTATAATTTAATTTTGTTACACAACGGACATATAATATTGCTCACGTCGAATGACACGTTAACATTGGCAAAACATTTCGCTGTCTAGTGAGTATAGATAACGTTATCAACTGAGTTATTGATTATTTTGACTAATCTATTATCTTTATTTAGTATGTGTTTAGTCTTGCGGGGATTTTTATGTACATATAGTGTAGGACCCTCTTCAATTGTTGCTGCAGCATATGTGTGTAAGCACACGACAATAATTAAAATATAAGTATGGCAAGCAATTTTAGTTTGTGATAGATAAAACTTATCTGATTGAGTTGATGACTTGTCGGCTAGATGAATCATAGATAAATACCACTAAGTACGTTACTTATTTAGTAAACATTTTGGATAACAGCTAAAATTTGGCTTTCAGTAACTAATGTACTTGCAGCTGCACTATCGCAAACATCATAAACAATTTCTTTACAAAAAAAAAAAATGCAGTCAATTTAGTATCTTTATGTTAATCGACGTATCTACAACAGAACCGTGCCCTTTCTTGAGTGTGTGATGAGGACATAATCTATTATGGCATAGCAATGAGTGACGATTGACGAGTGTTTCGATAACTGATACTGAACCTGATACAGAACAATAATTTTATCTGATAAGGAAATAGGTATTAAGTTATACAATAAATGTTATAAATAATATATACCTAAGTAGGTACACAGGGTGGCAGGGATATCGACGCGCAACCTTTTTCGTAGGTTATTAAAAAAAACCGGCCAAGTGCGTGTCTGACCACGCACAATGAAGGGTTCCGTAGTTCAAAAGTATTTATGACAAAAACAAACTTAATATTGAAATCCTAAAAAAAAATTATGTATAATAAACTTACAAAAAAACCATTTTTGGACTTACTTGTACTGTGAGACTTGCTTCATGTCAAATTTCATGATTGTAGGTCAACGGGAAGTACCCACCCTATTGGTTTTGATTTACTTGCGAGTATCAAAAGATGTCGCATAAATGGCCGTATTTTTTATTGCGTTGACTTAGAAGCTTGATTTTTTTAGAACTCCAAGGCACCATAGACCTACGTATTTGATATTAATTTCAACTTGATAACTCCACGCGTTCCTGAGAAAAAAGGTCTTGACAGACAGACAGACCGACAGACGGACAACGAAGTGATCCTATAAGGATTCCGTTTTTTTCCTTTTGAGGTACGGAACCCTAAAAATAGCTGTTCCATACATTTTCACCGCGTAGGTATTATAACTTATATAGAAATACGGTAATAACTGTAAAATCACGTAAATCAGCGAAATCGCCAAAATTTTGTGAACGGCCTCTTATGTTTGTTTTTGGGATAAATTCTTTTCAACTACTGAGCCCTTCATTGTGCGTGGCCCGACACGCACTTGGTCGGTTTTTTTTTTGATAACCGACTAAAAATGCCTACGCTATAATCATGTGCTGATTCATGGTTACAGTTTGGAGTCGACGTCGATGGTTATTTTTTGGTAACCATAAGTACCTAAGACAAATTTTATTTTCGTGAATGTAACAAATGATTACTAAAGGATTATAAGTATACGCCTTTGCCCGCGACTTCGAACGCGTGAAATTTCTTTCTCCCCGCCCACCACCCGACGCATCGCATAGCGTCGCCTGCCCGCGCTAACGCTTCATTTTCGCGGGTTTTTTTTTTCTCGGCTCCTAAGCATCCTAGCGTGATGTTTAACAATTGGGCTATCAAATGAAAAAAGATTTTTTTAAATCCGACTGGTAGTTTCCGAGATTAGCGCGTTCAAACAAACAAACTTTTCAGCTTTATTATTAAGCTAATAAAAAACCACGATAAATTGATAATGTACTGTCTATACCTATCACACCTGTTAATATTTTGACAATTAAATGATACAATATTGATTGTGAATGTGAATCATGCATTCTTTCAAACGTTTTCTTTCGCCAAAACTACCTATTACTACCTATAAATGTATCTATTACGAAGGGCCTTTAAATGTATCTATTAGGAAAGCCCTTCGTTGTGCACCTAAATGATTTTGTAAGGCACGTGCCCACAGCTGGATGATTCCTATACACCACGCCTAGTACAAGGACGTATCTAAAAATATCACTATTGAAGATTCGTTCAGTATAATGTCCCATAGTATTATTAAATTAATTATGTAAATAAAAAGCGGCCAAGTGCGTGTCGGGCCACGCGCAGTAATAGGCTTCCGTAGTTGCACAAAAATGCGGACTAAGAAGAGGGCTTTTTGATGTTTCATGAATAAATGACTATTACTCTTTTATTATTACCCTGTGTCCACTGTTAGTTTACTAAGTCTTAACATCTAACATGAATACAAAATGTGTCTATGTATCTTGGATCAATAAACGTTTTATAATTATGATATAAATGTACTGTAGACTGCCATATTTTACCACAGATCACTCAAGCTTTACCGTCTTCTTTTATAAACATCGATAACATTCCTCTTCCTATGGGAATAAGTCTAGCTGACCCTTCTTTTAATATACCGTCAGCTATAGACATCTTAGTTGGGGCCGAAATATTTTGGTCCGTCTTATGCAATAATACTATCGACTTGGGTAAAAATCAGCCCAAGTTATATGAAACAAAACTGGGTTGGATAGTGTCAGGGTACGTCACCCGTCATAAGTCACACTCTTCTTCTCCCGTTTGTCATTTTTTAAACGTGGACGCCGATCCAGTCTTATCTTGTTTCCCGGTATTAGATACCACCGCAGCCAAGCACTCCTTATCTCCTGAGAAGCGTTCCTGTAAGCAGAACTTTAAAAAATATGGCACTCGTAAGGACGACGGACGCTTTGTGGTAACCATGCCGCTGAAGGAAAATCCATCAGTCTTAGGCGGTTCACTTCAAAATACAAAGTGTCGGTTCATGTCACATGAGCAATTTCTTATAGGTTCTGTTTTCAAATATAGGTACACAAATAGGGAGTCTTATATGCGTGTGGTGTGAGGGCCACTTTATTGAAACTCTTTGAAAATATGCTTAGGATTTAGTGAACATTCCCAAACAATTGTGAAAGTTGGAATCAGATTTTGTGAAAGTCAACTTTGCGAGATATGGACTGTAAAGTGGGGCCCTCAGTTCTCACATAGAGGATTGAGGGCCCGCCTGTACCTGACAAACTATGGACACTACAGATAAAGTCTTTATGCCAAAATCTAAGCTTATACCAAACAAAATTTGTGAAAACAAGATATTATCGCAAAACACTGTCCTACTTGGTATATCTTCGTTCAAAATGGGCCCTCAATCCTCACACACGTAAAAGTTTATCACGCAAATACAATGAAACCATTAACTTATAGCTATTGTTTGTAATCCTATAAGATACTAAATAAATTGTGAAAATTTGTGAAAGCAAGAGCAGGTCACCATTTCTTGTTGTTTGAAAGTTATGACCTTGACAAAATCCGGGCCCTCAATCCTCCATTTATTTTGTTTTCCGTTTGAATACGCTTATCGTATGAAAGATTAGACAAATACAAAATAGTCTCTTTTTGTGAAAATAATTGTGCAACAAATTCGATACTAGAAAACAATTAAAAGACCCTTTATTGTAAATAAAAATCGAGTTTTATTTTTGTTCCCTGAATTAGGAAATAGGGTGACCACGATACGGTATTTTACTCTATATGAGAAAAAATCTTAAAATATATTATTTAGATATATTAGGCAAAAAGCAGTCGGAAAATATTAGTTTTAGTTCAATAACAATATAAATTTTAAAATTAAATCAAAGTTTTCAGGTTTTTTTAATGTTTTCTCAAACCATGAAATAGTAGCCGCCATTTTATGACGTCATTCGGCTGTGTGAATTAAAAAAGTGTCAACTATTAATTGATCAGTGTATCTCTTATAGCAGGTATAGCTTTCACTTTAAAATCAAAATCTTTACCGTCCATACGTATTGTGTGTATAGAGTCATGAGGAACAGGGTGTAAAGTTCACTCATCCTTTATTGAAAAGGGAGGACCCTCCGACCAGATGGGTGTTGTCTCTGGTGGGCAACTGCCCCACGGTTAATGTGGGGTTGTTGTATACCTATATGCTAGTCGCGCGGTAAACTCTCATTGCGCGATGCAGGTTGCGGGACGTCATGTCCTTGTGATGCGTAGTTCGTATGTGGCGATGTAGATGCCGCCACATGTGTATTACAAGAAGTAACAGGCTAGAATGGAGATGTTACAAGCATTAAAACAACAGATGTAAAAATTAAACTTTTTATTCACTATTTATAAATTACTAGATAAAAATAAAAATCCTAAAACCCTAATAAAAAAAACAAAACTATTTTTGGGCACTCGTGGTAACACGTTAAGGTCAGTGTAAGGTTGTATCTTAGTCAAAATATGATTCGCGACATTAATAATTATGTATTTACATAATTTTAACAATAAAAATAATTAATTACCTACGTAACGCGGCCTTATATAATGTGTGTGAACGTGCACTTAAGCGCGGCAACGGGAGTATACACCCCCGCCCGCGCCCCCGCACTAGCCCGCCAGTGGACAAACTAACGCGGGAGCGTACGTCACGCTCGCTAAAGTTTAAATTTAGTCGCCTAATTTACCATCTTAGGTAAAACTCTGACATTGTTGAATACATTTAAAAGAAAGACCAAACTTTGGTGTAATCAATCTTGTCCTTACCGGACGGCGAGCTACCCACTACTAGACATCCGCAAGCGCGCCTAGGGTGGCCGGGAATCGGCTCTCGATTCCCGCCGCCCAGGGCGTCTCCTACGGCGACTGAGGGCGTGAGGTTGTCTCTCCCTCACGCCTTCCGCCTCCTCCTTCGCGAGCATTACTGCTTCGCAGAAGGAGGTGAGGTGGCGGCCTCCCATGCACTCTCGCTCCGCACCATGGCCTGGATCAGGTTCGGACGCGAGAGATCGCCCCATCGATCGCCTCCGTGGGAGCACGGCGGTGCTCCGCCCAAGCCGGGCAGACCTCCGGGTGTATGCTTCACCGTGTCCTCCAGGCGATCGATGGTGACAACCGAGCGTTTCCTCCCGCCTTATGCGAAACAGGAACCTCCCGAAACAACCGTGTCCGGTGAGGACCAGCGCCAGGCGGAAGGTGAGGACGCCGTGGCGCCTCTCTAACCACTCCTCAAAGAGGGGACTTATCGTCGCAATTGTGGCGTGCCCAGCGCTGGGTTGCGACAGTTGCACTCTCCATGTCGCCATGATCCCGCCGGAGCTCTGTCCGCTGTGCCGTAATTTCTCGCGGCAGCGGAGTTACGCCCCGGCGTTTTGCCTCCTCGCGCCACTCCCACACGGCACGGGAGTGCGTGCAGGGCCTTACCGGTGTCTGCGGTAAAATTTAGGGTTTACCGACTGAATACCGGTAAAAGTCCGAAATTAAAGATAGTTTTAGAATAATTCGGGGTTTTACTGGTGAGATTTGGTAAATAATAGGATTTACCCATAAATCCTAATATTTACCGCAGTTCGCGGTTTTACACTAACATATAGGTAGATGAGTATATATCAAAACAAACTTACATGTACTTATTTGTATGACTATAATCTTAGATTATGAAATGTCCAGATTCCGTGTTCAGTACAAAACGTAACATAAAACGTGAAGCCAATTTTTATACGTGTGTGAGTGAGCACCGTGTACTACATAACGCATTTGCGTATGTGTGCAACATGCGAGTAATACCAGCGCATAGAGATTACCCTAAAATAGTGGGAAAATTTAAATTTAAAAGGAACATTGAAAAGGAACTTAAAAAATAAAAGAAAAAGTGTGAATTTGGTCAAAATTAAAATCCAAGATGGCGGCTGAATGAAAGCCGACGATAACGAAAAATTTGAAAATGATTGCAGCCGCCATCTGGGATTAACATTTTAACGTCATTATCGGCTTTAACACCCTCGAAACCCATGAAAACAACCCCACCGATATACTTAACCATATCCGGGGGCTTAACGTCCGAGGCACGGAGAAGACCCGGTATGTAAAGATGTTCAACCATCCACGGATCAAAATTAATAAAACCACATAATATAAGAAGTCGTTTCCATACCATGTATCTGATTAATTGTGCATTCCCGCATTTTCTGGAATCCCGGGATTTATATTAAGAAAAAAAATACTAAGAAGCTGCTTCCACAGTTTGTTAGCCAAATATTAACTTAAGGTATATATGCATCCGGTTATCCGATCTCTAATCATCATTAATTCCCAAACACTAATCATCATCATCTTCCTGCCCTTATCCCATGTTACTTGGGGTCGGCGCAACACGTTTTCTTCTTCCACTCTCCCCTGTCAACCGTCACGCTATCATTCACTTCCTTCTCTTTCATATCATTCCTCACACAATCCATCCATCTTTTATTTGGCCTTCCTCTGCCTCTCCATCCATCAACATATATATTCATCACTCTTTTAGTCACATGCGTTTCGTCTCTCCTCATCATCCCATACCAACCCAAACGATTTCCTTTTAACTTTTCTGTCACTGGCGCCACTTTCAAACTTCCTCTTATATACCTACTCATTTCTTACTTTATCCATGCTCGTCACTCCACACATCCATCTCAACATTCTCATCTCCGCTGCATGCAATCTTTTTTCATCCGTCTTCTTCAATGCCCAGCATTTCGATCCATAACGTGCGACAGGCCTTATCACGGACTTGTAAATTGTTCCCTTTAACTTGAGGGGCATCCGTGGGTCGCAAGTTGTTCCTGTAACCTGTCGCCATTTCATCCATCCTCAGTTGATCCGGTGCGTTACGTCTCGGTCTACTTCGCCATCCCCTTGGACAAGCGACCCGAGGTACCGAAAAGCGGAGCAGATCGGTAAGGGCGTTCCGGCAAGAGACATGGGCACAGGACCCGAAATCACAAAACAGATACTCCGTTTTGGTCCGACTTACTCCCATTTCATCCGATTCCCAAACACTAAAAGCCTACCTAAAAATGTATACTGGGCATTCTGTAGCAAACTATCAGAAAGTGCCTATCAAAAATAAAATCCACAATAAATAATTGTCCAATAAATTAAAATAATTTTGAAGAGCGAGCGCATTCCAAATTTAAATTCAATTATAGTAACAACTCAGCGTGAAATTCAATAAATGAGGTACCAGTGGCAATAGGTCCTGTCAGTTGACTTGGTTTTAATATAATATCCTAAAAAGGTTAAACTTGCAATAGAAAAGTGTAAATTGCTATTTAAAAAAAACAATTGTTATTACATTTTAAAGGATAAAACAATTTTATTTCAATTTCTAAGTATCGATTTCTGACATTTGTCTTATTAAGTACTCGAGTACCTATGTGTGTGATATTTGTAAAAAGTAAAAATGTTAAAACACACTATTATCGCATTTACAGACTTGGATTTTATAGAGGTAAATTAATAACCTTGTGTGCTAAAGACAGATTCAATGCAGTTAAGAAATGAGTTTTTAAGCAACTCTCTTAATTAACCCACGTTAAAAAGATTTGATGGGTACATTTTACATAATCAATTTAGGGTGTCGTATGTCGACTCCACTAATGAGTTGACGGAGGTTCGTGTGTTTGGGTCCAATTGGGAGCGCCTCCGAACTATACGGTTGAAGAAACAAACTAACACTCACAAAAAAAATCATCGTCCATGTTAATGAAACTCCTTAGTCATCCCTCGTTTTTTTCGTGAGGTGTTGAAAATTTGGGTAAATTTTTTCATGCCCTAGGCAACACTTAACAGTTATTGTGTCAAATTCAATGTCACATTCTTATTTTTTCGTTTTCGAAATTAACTATGAAATACACGGTGAAATTGAATAGTTACGTATGAAATGAGATATTAGTGCGCTTTTCTTTTTTTGTAGTGTAATTTTTGCACGATTTCACAGCACAGACTGACATTTTTAAAAAAATTAAAACACCCAGCTCGTGACGTTTGCGGGGCGAACGTTCCTTGACGTCTGGCGCGGGGATCGAACTAGACACTAATATTGGTTACTAAAATTTGGAATCAATTTACGGTAGCCTACTAGGAATCTGGACATTTCATAATCTAAGACTATAATAATATTTCCGTAGACAGAGAATTCTAGTAACTATTTTCGTAGTTTTCTCAATCAATTGACATGACATATATAATAAAAAGAACATCACTGTACTTTTTCTTTGTAGTAGTCGCATAGACAAACTAATGAGGTTGAACTCCAAAACTCCTCGATTTTATGTGAAAATGTTTGGAACATAATAATCCTTAAATAAAATTAAATATCAACATTCACTACTCCAAGATAATTACCCATACAACTATGTGTATTATATAGTATTATATATGTATTATATACAGGGTGGAATTTTGTAATGACACCTGGAAGGAAGTACTCTTAATAATGCAGATAGAAAATTTTACTCAAAACATTCCTTTATTTTTGAATAGAAAGCAAACTGCATTCAAAGATTTTCGAAATTTCTCTTCTCCCACAACCGGGAATCGAACCGGCTAAAATCTGAAACAATTATACCCTGTACTTTTATTGCATCGATCGTTAGGGTCAATTATAAGGATGAAATCTCTCTAACAAACATGATAAATTAAATGAAAGGAAAACCAGGAAATCTTAAATTAATTTATTTTTTACAAAAAATGGTAAACTAACTAATTAGTTGCTCGAAATGGGCTCCATTCTCTTGGATACACAAATTTATTCTTTTAACGAATTCATTTCTAGTAACCTTTAATAAAGTGTTGTGGTGAATATTATAAATCGTATTCTGAACTTCAACTCTCAACTCGTTGTCATTCGCATAAGATTTCATGTAAATTTGATTTTTTACATATTCCCACAAAAAAAAATCTAATGGGGTGAGATCTGGCGATCTCGCAGGCCATCTGATTGTGCCGTTTGTACCAATCCAGGTATTAAAATGAAAGTATTGTCACCCTACCCTGCTACACACTTCAAAAATAGTTGATTTCGGTATCTATTAAGATTTTTAGTTTAATCGTTATTCTTATTAGTAACAAATAACATCAATTTGTTGCACAATTTTTTTCACAAAAAGAGACTATTTTGTATTTGTCTAATCTTTCATACGATAAGCGTATTCAAACGGAAAACAAAATAAATGGAGGATTGAGGGCCCGGATTTTGTCAAGGTCATAACTTTCAAACAACAAGAAATGGTGACCTGCTCTTGCTTTCACAAATTTTCACAATTTATTTAGTATCTTATAGGATTACAAACAATAGCTATAAGTTAATGGTTTCATTGTATTTGCGTGATAAACTTTTACGTGTGTGAGGATTGAGGGCCCATTTTGAACGAAGATATACCAAGTAGGACAGTGTTTTGCGATAATATCTTGTTTTCACAAATTTTGTTTGGTATAAGCTTAGATTTTGGCATAAAGACTTTATCTGTAGTGTCCATAGTTTGTCAGGTACAGGCGGGCCCTCAATCCTCTATGTGAGAACTGAGGGCCCCACTTTACAGTCCATATCTCGCAAAGTTGACTTTCACAAAATCTGATTCCAACTTTCACAATTGTTTGGGAATGTTCACTAAATCCTAAGCATATTTTCAAAGAGTTTCAATAAAGTGGCCCTCACACCACACGCATATGGAGTCTTTGCCTAGCTGTCTTCATAGTAATATTCAAGCAAACATAAATCATACCTGTCCCGCGTGCTAGCTACCTACCGTCGAGAGGCAAACCGGCGGATCTTGTTTCCCGCGGGCTGAAGACTGATTCCATCAGTGTTCATTCTTGTCGTGGGCTGTTTCCACTTCGCCCAAAATGCCCAATCATACCGAGAGACACGATCTACCAGTACTGGTTTCTTGTTCTGTTGTACCTACCTACATACTAATAATATTTCTTAAGTAGATTCAATAGGTAGTGTAGTTAACCATAGGTCTTAGTTTCTTAATGTGCATAACATTTCATAATTTATACATTTTTATTCATATTTTATTTTCTCATTTTTATCATCCAATAACTTTTGTGTTGGTGATACAATTAGGTCATTCATACATTTTATCCTTAGGTACTTGTGATATAAAGTATTCATTTTTTGTTTTGGCGTTGTTTACGCTGAGCCAGTGATGCTAGCAGACAGGAGAAGCAGAAATTGCAATTATAATCAATCATTTTTGGCAATTTCATTTGCAGTTCAACACAAGCCTGTCGTTTCAAACTCGTTGCTGCGTTATTTAGTGAAGCTTACTTTTCCGCTCTTCAATCATTTGTCGGAATTCACACTATACGCTTCCAAACTTCATATTCTTTATTCTCCTATTCATACATTAGCCTTGCTTGCTAGCTATGAGAAATGGCGACCTGCCTCACTTAAATAAAAGCTGTTTAAACTCTCATCCTCACATTTCTCTTCCCTCAGAACCCCTCAACTCTTCCGCTCTCACTCCTTCTGTTTCCATTGGACGGCCACTTAATTCTACTCTCATCCACAGGTCTCTGATGGCTACGTGTACATGCAACGCTCTGACAGCACACCATTATGGTCGATGAGTCATGAGTGTTTACTCTGGCAGTGAGGTGAACACAATGAAGAGCACCATTTTGAGGGCACCACCATTCATATTTGCCCCCTTCCAGATTTTTGAAGTCTACGATTCAACCCGGGCAGCATGTTGGGAATCGAACCCAACAAAGCACTCTGCATGCGGTCGACACGCGCAGGCAGCGTGATCATCGCGTCATCGGCAAGCTGAGGCGCGGCGCGGCGGCGACACCGCTCGGCCCGATGACCACTCGCGTTCACGGACTCCACCGTGACGGACGACACTCCTCTCTTCAATTCGATTTATTATTGTTTGTCCGGGAACTTATATTTTGTGATATTAGACGGCAATATACCAGCCTTATTTTAATACAGTCCGCTTTTTATTGCTCCCCGCGCTAACAATTATTATTATTTCTTTTATTTTACTTTTCACATATTTGTTACATTTTTAAATATTAGTATAAAAAGAATAATAAAAACATTTAAAAATATAAAAATAGTACCCCACCGGTATCGGGAACAGGGTCCAAGCTACCGGCGGTCAGGGCTCCAGAGAGAGGAACCTCCTAACAATGCGGGCCGTGTCCAGAAGCACCGCTTTCTGAATCAAGCCCTTGATCCAGCTGCCCAACGAGAGCCTCCTTAGGTGTTGGTCGAGGCTCTTGGCAATTAAGCCATTGGCTGATACGACTATCGGCACAATGACTGCTGAGTCCACATCCCACATGTCGACAACCTCGCGAGCCAAGTCAATATACTTGATTTGTTTATCTTTCTCGGCTTTCACGAGGTTCCCGTCATGCGGGACTGTTATGTCAACAATCATTGCGCGCCGCTCTGTTCGATCCACCACCACTATATCAGGCTTATTGGCAACAATAGTCCTGTCAGTGATGATGGATCGGTCCCAGTACAATGTGATATGTCCATTTTCGAGAACTGGGTCGGGCACATACCTATAGTACGGCACTTCCGATTCCACAAGGCTGTATTTCAGAGCAAGTTGCTGATGGATTATCCTGGCTACAAGGTTGTGTCTATGCAAGTACTCTTCGTTAGCTAGACGAGAACACCCGGAGATAATGTGTCGAATTGATTCTCCCGGTCGGTGGCATGCCCGACAGATGTCAACCGTTCCGGCTTTCACAATAAATCTCCGGTAATTGTTCGTCATGATAACTTCGTCCATAATTGCACAGACAAAACCTTCGGTTTCCCCAAAGAGGTCACCGGAACGCAGCCAGGCTACGGACGCTAGCAAATTTACATCGGGTCCATGTAGGGCCCGGAAAAAGCGTCCGTGGAGCTCCTTACTCTGCCATACTTCCATGCGGTCGTTAGCATCAAGCACTATAGGCTTGCGCCAGTTCTCTTTAGCCAAGGAGAGCGGGGTGAGGCCCTTGTCCACCGCGACCACATCTCGATGCATCCCCACGTCGGTTTCTAGGAAAAATTCCCTGAGACTGCATATCTCGCGATTGTGGAGGGTCTTAGCGTTTAAAAAGCCTCGGCCTCCACACTTTCGCGGGATATACAGTCTCATTACCGATGACCGTGGGTGATGCATTCGATATGCAGTCAACAGCGTACGGACCCTCCGATCCAGGGCATCGAGTTCAGTCTGAGTCCATTTGAGTATGCCGAAAGAGTACATCAAAACCGGCATGACCCAACCGTTGAAGGCGCGCACCTTGTTTCCGCCTGATAGAAGACTATTAAATACTTTTTTCAGGCGGCCAAAGAAGCGCTCCTTCAACGATTGCTTCATGTCAGCAACATTGATGCCTAACGCTTCCGACATACCCAAATACTTATAGGTTTCGGCTGCGGAGAGGGTTCTAAGGTTTATGGAATCCGGGAGTTGGGTTCCCACGGATTCCACAATCTCCCCTCGCTTTACATGCATGACCGCACATTTGTCCACACCAAATTCCATCCTGATGGCGCTACTGAAAGTTTCAGTTACTTTCAATAGCTCCATCAGTTGCAAATTGCTGGGGGCAAAGAGTTTTAGGTCATCCATGTAGAGGAGGTGGGATATAACCTGACCACCTCTCCTCAGCCGATAGCCTAGACCTGAATCCTCCAGCAGTGTGCTTAGAGGATTCAAGGCTAAGCAGAACCAAAGTGGACTCAAACTATCGCCCTGAAATATGCCTCGCTCAATCCTTATCGGTTCGCTATTCCTCTGGATATTTCGACATCCTGGATAGCGAAGGACCGTCCTCCATTGCCCCATACACGACATCAGGAAGGTGCGCAGAGTTGCATCTACTTTATACAACTCCAGCACCCTCATGAGCCATGTATGTGGCACCGAGTCATAGGCCTTCTTATAGTCTATCCAACATGTCGACAGATCCCTACGGGAACGACGAACCTGTTGGCTAATGGCCATATCAATGAGGAGTAGCTCCTTAGTACCACGGGACCCGTTCCTAGATCCATTTTGAGAGGCAGACATGATGGAGTTGGTGTCTATATGTTCGTTAATTTTAGCTCTCAAAATGGATGTAAGAACCTTATAGACCGTCGGTAGACAAGTGATCGGTCTATAATTTTTGGGCTCCGTAGTACTACCTGATTTATGGAGCAGGTGGGTTATTCCTGTCGTTAGGAACTGGGGTAGCGACCCTGACTGTAAGGCTGACTGGTACTGAGCCGCCAAGCGAGCGTGCGACCCGAGAAACCATTTGATCCAGAAGTTATGCAGTCCATCCGGGCCTGGAGACTTCCAATTTGGCAACGGACGGACTGCACGAGCTACATCTTGGGGACAGATGGTAATAGCCCCCATTTCTGGTATTGGATCGCAGGCTCGCCTGACTTCCCGAGCCCAATCACCCTCGGTGTGACTGACAGGCACCGACCAGATACTGCGCCAGAAAGAACACATGGCATCATCATCCGGCAGGCGCGTGTCAGTCACACCTTGGTCCGGTCGCTCCCAACCCCTATAAACCCACCTTTCATCGCTCTGGAAGGTGCGATTCTGAGTGTATCGGTCCACTCGCCGCTTATACCTACGAATACGGTTTGCCCATGCATACACTTTCTGCCTCAGGAAGTCGATGCGCTCTGTGACACGGGACATATAGTCCTGAGGGCTGACATCAGTCCCTGAGAACGCCCGTCTCACAAAGCGCATCACTCTGGGGCGAGTATTGCCCTCCCTGAAGCAGATTAGTTTGCCGATGAGCGCTCTGGCCCCACCAATACGGCGCTCAATCCTGCACTGCCAAGCTGGTACGGCTGGTTTCGGTCGTGTAGCTCTAGAGTCATTAGCAAATTTGACGTGAGCTACACGACATGCCGCTACAGCCGCGCAGTACAGAATCGAATGAGTATCGGTGAGGTCTTCGCAGTCATCAAAATAGTTTGACAACTGCGAATCCAGAGCCGCCACCAGCGCCCTATTTTTGTTATGCATGGGCAATCGAGGTAAGCGTGGCCTAAGTTCGGGTGATACGAACCGATATTCCTGAATCGCACCCTCCAAAGCACTCCTCAATTCCTCATTGCACTGGGTACTTACGTTTGCAGCCGTGCCATCACTCCCCTCGTCAGCTTGAGTTGTGTTGCACTGTGGTGGTGGTGGTGCAACAATAGTCTGCGACAGGGGGGCGATCACACGGCTACTCTGCATTTCATTTCGCAGGCGATCAAGTACAGTGTCATCCAACATATGGTTACGCTGGATGACCCGCACCTGATCCGACAGTCGTTGTGCCGACACGTTGAGAGCTGGCTCAAGCACCTGAAAAAGAGAGTGCATCCGAACACGGTACGCGGTCAGATTGTTTCCTCCCTCTGTAGCCCCATAGTATGAGCGCATGACATTCTCATTAATGGCTCGCGTCCATCTCATGCGCTGCACACTTCCGCCGGGAGCTGGGACCCTATCAGAGGCCGGTGGGCCTCGAGGTCCTAAGCCGTCCGGCGGCCGGCGTCCTCCCCGTCGACGAGCAGGTGGTGGCGTCGTGGGCGGAGAGAAATACTCGTCACTCGAGCTCGACGCAACTACCGCGGCCGGTGTCGACACAGCGCTCACAGTGAGGCTGGGTACCGGCGGCGGCGAGGCGGAGCTGAGCGACGAGTCCGGAGGTGGTAGGCGTGCTTTTCGTGTGGCTGATCTCGTCAACATTTATCTTCATTCGTTTTCCTGATTATTTTCTTCAATTCATTGTTTTATCGGAGGTGACATCTGTCATGTCACCTCCGATTCTGCAGTTTTTATTAAATTTCTATTTCATTTTGGTAGTGTATGGTCTCTTTTTATAATTTTCAATGGTTTTCTGGTTTCAGGTTTAGTATTATTGTTGAAAAACTGTTGTAATAATGCGTCAAAATTAATAAAATTGTAAAAAATATTAAAATTAGGAAATCGAGCGACCCTGTTGACACGGTGTTGCCAGTTATTTTTATTATTATTTCGTTTATTCATATTTTTTCCTTATAAAATACATTTTTAAATATTTCTTAAAAAATAAATAAAAAACATTTAAAAATATAAAAAATAGTGGTCCACCGGTGTCGGGAACAGGGTCCAAGCTACCGGTGGTTAGGGCTGCAGAGATAGGAACCTCCTCACAATACGAGCCGTATCGAGGAGTACTGCCTTCTGAATCTGGCCCTTGATCCAACCGCCTAACGAGAGTCTCGAAAGATGTTGGTCGAGGCTATCGGCTATCAGGCCGTTGGCCGTTACTACAATCGGCACAATGACAGCCGAGTCCACATTCCACATGTCAACAACCTCGCGAGCTAAGTCGAGATATTTTATTTGTTTCTCTTTCTCAGCTTTCACGAGGTTCCCGTCATGTGGAATGGTAACATCGACAATCATTGCGCGGCGCGCTAATCGATCTATCACCACTATATCAGGCTTATTGGCTACAATAGTCCTGTCAGTAATGATAGATCGATCCCAGTACAACGTGACATGGTCATTTTCGAGAACTGGGTCGGGCACATACCTGTAATACGGTACCTCAGAGTCCACAAGCTTATATTTCAAAGCAAGTTGCTGGTGAATAATCCTGGCGACTTGGTTATGTCTGTGCAAGTACTCGCCGTTAGCCAGACGAGAACAACCCGATATAATATGTCTGATGGACTCACCCGGACGGTGGCATGCCCGACACACGTCAACCGTCCCGTCCTTCATAATATATCTCCGGTAGTTATTCGTCAAGATAACTTCGTCCATAATTGCACAAACGAAACCTTCAGTTTCCCCGAAAAGGTCACCGAAACGTAGCCAGGATACGGACGCTAAGAAATCTACACCGGGCTCATGAAGAGCCCGATAGAAGCGTCCGTGAAGCTCCTTGCTTTGCCATACCTTCTTGCGGTCATCGGTAGTAAGTACTACAGGTTTGCGCCAGTTCTCTTTAGCCATGGAGAGCGGGGTGAGTCCCTTGTCCACTGCGACCACATCACGGTGCATACCCACATCGGATTTAAAAAAATATTCTCTGAGGCTGCACACCTCGCGGTTGTGGAGGGTCTTCGCATTTAAAAAGCCTCGACCCCCGCACTTCCGCGGGATGTACAGTCTCATCACCGACGATCGATGATGCATCCGGTTTGCGGTCAGCAGTGTACGGACCCTCCTATCCAGGGCGTCAAGTTCAGTTTGAGTCCATTTGAGTATGCCGAAAGAGTACATCCAGACCGGCATGACCCAACCGTTGAAGGCGCGCACCTTGTTCCCGCCCGAAAGAAGACTAATTAATACCTTCTTCAGGCGACCAAAGAAGCGCTCCCTCAACGATTGCTTCATGTCAGCAACGTTGATACCTAACGCTTCCGACATACCCAAATATTTGTAGGTTTCGGATGAGGAGAGGGATCTAAGGTGTATGGAATCCGAGAGTTGAATTCCCTCGGATTCCATAATCTCTCCTCGTTTTACATGCATGACTGCACATTTGTCCACACCAAATTCCATCCTGATGGCGCTACTGAAAGTTTCAGTTACCTTCAGTAGCTCCATCAGTCGCAATTTGTTGGGGGCAAAGAGTTTCAAATCATCCATGTAGAGGAGGTGAGATATGACCTGACCACCTCTCCTCAGCCGGTAGCCTAGACCTGAATCCTCCAGCAGTGTGCTTAGTGGATTCAGGGCTAAGCAGAACCAGAGTGGACTCAAACTGTCGCCCTGAAATATTCCCCGTTTAATCCTTACAGGCTCATCATTCCCCCGAATCCGTCGACACCCTGGATAGCGAAGGACCGACCTCCATTGCCCCATACACGACTCAAGGAAGGTGCGTAGAGTTGCATCAATTTTGTACAACTCCAGCACCCTCATGAGCCATGCATGTGACACAGAGTCATAGGCCTTCTTGTAATCTATCCAACATGTCGACAGATCCTTGCGGGATCGACGAACCTGTTGGCTAATGGCCATGTCGATGAGGAGTAGCTCCTTAGTACCGCGGGACCCGTTCCTACATCCATTTTGAGAGGTAGACATAATCGAGTTACTGTCAATGTGCATATTAATTTTTGCTCTCAAAATGGATGTAAGAAGTTTATAGATCGTCGACAAACACGTGATCGGCCTATAATTCTTGGGTTCCGCGGGACTACCTGACTTATGGAGCAGGTGGGTAACGCCTGTTGTTAGAAACTGTGGTAGCGACCCAGATTCTAAGGATGACTGGAATTGAGATGCTAGGCGAGTGTGCGAACTAATTAGCCATTTTAACCAAAAATTATGTAGTCCGTCCGGTCCCGGTGATTTCCAATTCGGTAACGGACGGACTGCTCTGGCCACATCTAATGGCGTAATTAAAACCGGTTCCATTTCTGGTATAGCTTCACACACTCGCTCAACATCCTTCATCCAGCCAGCCTCAGCGTGACAGACGGGTACCGACCATATGCTGCGCCAGAATGCACTAGTGGCAGCATCATCCGGGCGGCACACGTCCGTCACATTTTGTTCAGGTCGCTCCCAAGATCTATAAACCCACCTCTCATCGCTCTGGAACATGCGATTCTGCGTGTACCGATCAACCCGCCGCTTATACCGCCGAATACGGCTCGCCCATGCACAAACTTTCTGCTTCAGGAAGTCGATGCGCTCTGTGACACGGGACATGTATTCTGGAGGACTGATTCCAGTCCCCGAGAATGCCCGCTTCACAAAGCGCATCACACGTGGACGTGTATTGCCCTGCCTGAAGCAGTATAGTTTGCCGATGAGTACCCTGGCCCCATCGATACGACGCTCGATCCTGCACTGCCAGGCTGGAACTGCTGGTTTTGGTCGAGTAGCTCCGTCACAGTTTGGAAACTTGACGTTAGCTAAACGACATGCCGCAACAGCCGCGCAATACAGGATCGAGTGTGTATCAACGAGATTCTCGCTGCTCTCGAAAAAATCCTTAAGCAGCGAGTCCAAGGCACACATCAGCGCCCTATTTTTCTTGTGCATGGGAAGGCGTGGTAGTCGGGGTCTAAGTTCGGTCGGAGTGGACCTATACTCGCAAAACGCATCCTCCAGTGCGTCCCTCAATCGGTCGTTGTACTGGCTACTTACTGTGGCGACCCTATCATCCTCCTCTTCGACAACATGATTGGACCGCGGCGGGAGTGCATCAATAATTGAAGGTTGTACCGCGGTTTGTGTCGGATTTGAGATGATATGGTTGCTCAGTACCTCTGAGCGCAGCCTATCAAGTGCGGCATCGTCCAACCTATGATTGCGTTGGATGACGCGCACCTGATCCGACAGTCGTTGGGCCGAGACGTTAACGGTTGGTTCCAGTTCCTGAAACAGAGACAGCATCCTAACACGGTACGCAGTGAGGTTAGTTCCCCCCTCTGTAGACCCGTAATATGCGCGCATGACGTTCTCGTTCATAGACTGAGTCCATCTCATGCGCTGCACACAACCATTATTATTATTATTACTCATAAACTCAAACAGCCTACTTAGCTGTGATAGTTTTCCTTTTAACTTTGTTAACATGAATGCAATAAAGAGTTTGAGTTTGAGTTTGAGTTTGTTTTATATACTACTACCGTAAATTTTTTCACCTATCCAAAACTAACCGTTTAGCTGGGTTCACACACTTAACTCTAACAAAAATTATCACTTTAAAGCTTAATATTTCAGAAATGGATCCCTAAATCGAAAAATTGTTTTCACAAACCCGCAATATTTTTGAAAGACCCATCCTACAACACTCCACACCATAGGGTAGACGAGAAAAAAAAAACATCCCCACTTTACGTGTAGAGAAGGTACCCTAAAAAAGTTTTTTTTCATAATTTTATTTTACCACTTTGTCGGCGTGATGAAGATGTAGATCCATGCTAAATTATAGCTTTCTAGTACTAACAGCCTCTGAGCTAAGCTGCGGACGGACGGACAGACAGACAGGCAGACGGACGGACATAGCAAAACTATAAGGGTTCCTTGATGACTACGGAACCCTAAAAAGAAAATTATAGATAGGTATAGCTAGAAAAAAAAAAATCTGGGGAACGTTAAAAGCTTTGGCTTAAAGTCAAAGTAAGTCACTTTTAAACTAATAGGTATTGACTTGCGCAAAAAACATGCCAAAGCTGTGTTAACAAATCCCCGATGTAAAATATTTTTTTTTTTTTTTGTTTTCTAGCTGTATCATTTTCTTTGTGAAATTAAAGAAGCTACTATTACCATCTACTCTCATTCGAGTCGAGTTTCCCTGTCACCCTGTATACAAGACAAGACAAGACAAGACATGTCACTTGTCTACGACCTCAACGTCCTCAACAATACAACAGTCGTTTTCGCTACTAGATTTTTCTCGAGAAGAAAAACAAAAGCACAGCGATGAAATGCTGTAAGTTCGCTCTACCGCAAATGAAATCAATACTGTACAATATAATACAATCAAAACAGTTAATTTCATGACAAATGAAGAGTCAAGTATTTACTTTAAAAGTACACGTAAGAACAGTTAATAGCACCTACCTATTCATAGAATAACTTTCTTGAGTGTCCCCACCTCTTCTGAGGAGCGTCAAGAGGTTCCGATATCAATATAATTAATGTTCGGAATTTATCATTACCATGTAGTGTTGGACAAATAACTACGTCATCGTCTGGGAATTACCTCCGTCACTGCACTTATTATGAATCTAAGTCTTCGTCAGATTTTCGCTTAAAATAGGGTGGATCAGCATCAATATACGGTGCGTTTCAAGATACAAATGTATATTTACAGACTTTAACACAGCTTCATTTTGTTGATGCAACGTTATTTCCAAATCATCGTCATCATTTGCTTAGCCTTTTCAAAATTGACTGAGGTCGGCTTCCAGTCTAACCAGATGCAGCTGAATACGTCATGTCCTTTCCTTCTACAACGTGTAACGTTAAATGCGCAAAACCTCTTAAGGGGTCATTGTACTCATCATGATGAACAACTTTTACTATGGGACCAAACCTAAAATCGCGAAAAAAAAAAATCTGCTGTTCAGTACATTTTATGTTCGCATAATTCGTCAAAATGTACTGAACAGCTGATTTTTTTTTCGCGATTTCAGGTTTGGTCCCATAGTAAAAGTTGTTCATAATGATGAGTACAATGACGCCTTAAGAGGTTTTGCGCCCTTAACGTTACACGTTGTATATCACCAATATGTTATGGGAAACTATAAAAAAAACAGTCCATTAAAAGGCTTGTAACTGACACTCTCACAAATTAAAACCAAACTACCCTAAACTAAGTTCTAAATAAACCACAAGGAAACTAAATATTTTACCCTAAATTATCTGAAGTAGTAGTTCGTTAGTCTGTAAAACCTTACGTTAAATCTGCTTGGTTAACCAACTACAGAAAACTCACAAACAAACTTGAATAAGTCTGAGTAAATTATAGCGTGGAGGAAGCAACCATCTTGAAGGGTTTCAGAAGTCAAATGGAGAGAAACTTTAAGGTTCCAAGGGTCAGTCGTTTTAGCACAATTGTCGGGTACTTTTGACCCTTTGATATGAGTTGCGAATCTAATGTGTTGAATTGATAACTTTTACTGACTTGATTGATTTCTTCTTTTCTTCTTCTTTTGTTTTTTTTTCTGATGTGGAAAATAAAAGTTTATTCATTTTATAACGCGAAAGCATTTCTAACCGCTACCGCCGCAACCCGCACGCTTCTGGCGGGAAAGCCTCTCGTTCCCGCTCGGCCAATAAGGTCGAGTCGAAGCTTCTAGAACTTTCTAGAAGCTTCCCTAAAAACCGATGACGCGCAGCCTTCTTGTTGACATTTTTAACTGTCTGGCATCCGTCAACTGGGCTGTGCACTTAGATAATATACATCTAGATGGAGCCGCCACGTGGCCGGTCATGAGACAGCAATATAATACTTTTTCTAGGTTATGTGGTATAAGAAATGAAGTTTAACGTAACGTAATCTTCCATATTTCGGACTGAAACCCATGTCATACACACAATGCAAAAACTGTCCAAAAAAGTTAAATTAATCGACGCAAGATAAATTTTGTAACAGTGAAAGCACTTTAACGGCACGCTGTAAGAGACAGAAGATACGATGCTTTGTCTCAATTTTCCTATTAATTTCGTATATATATGTGTCTCACTTCCACACTTCACACTGTAATCATGGCAACGTCTAGAGGTTCAATATCTTGGGCTGTGCACATCTTTGGGCCCTCGCTCACGGCGACTTTTTGTAGCGATGCTGTCGCGCGTTCGCATCGATACAGTCGCGAAGCGGTCGCTAGCTGTGTGCCCTCGCCCACGGGCCCAGATTCAGTCGCGATGCAAACGCGACACTGGTGCGCTTCTGTCGCGATGCAAACGCGATTCAGTAAGGGCACAAAATACCTGTGATCGCTACAGTTGCAAGATGGACTACGTTGAGGCAACATTCGTCACGTTGTCTTTGGTGCTGCTTTTACGTAAGCAGCTGAAGCGTAGGCAACGAAAGCTCGGTTCTCCACTCATGCGCCACCCTCCCTGTGTTCTCTCCCCGATGTCATCTGACACGGTCGCGCGTTTGCATCGATACAGTCGCGATACTGTAGCGCGTTAGTAGCGCGTTGGCATCGCTTCTGTAGCGCGTTGCAAATGCGACTAACGCGCGTTAGTAGCGATGCAGTCGCGCATTTCGTAAACGCGCGACAGCATCGAAAAGTCGCCGTGGGCGAGGGCCCTTTGATACATTTTTACGAAACTTGCCCCGAATCCTATTGTTTTAATAAAGCATACATCAGATTTGTTTATGTTATAATTTTATTTATTTCTTCAGTACTTATTTAGACGAAATCATTATTTCGTCTGGGAAAAAGGGGTATATTAGTAGACCGTGCTTTAGAAGCGTCTATTGCTTACCCTTTTGAACACCTTTTTGTTCAAGGTAGATAGGTTGGTACCTTCTCATCATCATCACCATCATTTCAGCCGAAAGACGTCCACTGCTGGCCCCACATAACAGCGTGGCAATTGCGTAACACACTATCAATCGGAATCGGCTTAATTGTGACTATTGAACAACATTAATTGCGTTATTTACGTTGTCAAGCAGACAAATTTTTCGAACATATTATGAAGCAATGTTTAAGTAATTTGCTTCAAAATGATTCAGATTCCGATTGATAGTGTGTTAAGCAATTAGGGTGCTGATCCTGTGCTTCTCGCACCCGTTGGTATATCCTATTTATAACGGTTATATTGTGTACCTACAAAAAAAAAATGACAAAAATTGTCAGCGACCGCTCGTATTTTTACAAAGTTATTTGAAGTAAGTAAGTATAAGTTTAGAAAATCTGTTTTTTTTTTGTGAAAACTTCATATACTTGATGTGTATAACAAAATCTAAACACATAAAACAAAAACCCACTAATTTTCTGATCTCATACTTCAAGTAAAGGTCGTTGACCACAAAAAAATTTTCAAATATTTTTTTTCGTTTTGTCTTGTTTAGATATTCATTACATCTGCGGCGATTCGCTACCTAATTGAATTTGACCCTATACAATCGTTATAGATTACTATACAAATTGCAACCACAAGATTGACGTTTTTATTCATTTTAGATTAATGTCAACAATTTTCATTGCAGGTCGAGGCGACAGATTGTCGTCACCTAGACCCCGATCGACGATCACTAATCACTTTGATGGCTCATAACGAGATGCATTTATTTATTACTTAACAGAAGTTCATTACCCTTTGTCATAATACAACAATAGGTAATTCGTTTTTGCTTTTCTTTCAAACGATAAAAAAACAGTCAATTGTAATTTTTTGAGAAGTTAAATGCGGGTAATTTAGGTAAAGCTACAATAGTTAATCTGGGCAGTGACCTTGAAATAATTAATAATAATAATAACCCCACCGCAGTATCTCTACGTTGACGTCGTGGTGGGGCTTGCGCGCTCCGAATTTTAGGTCTGTGCCGGTAGAGTTCACTTTGCTGGAACAGCTCTAGGATGAGGAGCCAGACCAAGAGAGATACAGAAACCCGCAGGGCAGCATGTGGCGAGCTGTTGGGCAGTAGCGACCCCACGGACCCTATCCACGTTCCCGAGAATTGTCAAGACACATAAAAATAATAATAATAATAATCAGGATAATCCATCAGCAACTTGCTCTGAAATACAGCATTGTGGAATCGGAAGTGCCGTACTACAGGTATGTGCCCCACCCAGTTCTCGAAAATGGAAATATCACATTGTACTGGGACCGATCCATCATCACTGACAGGACTATTGTTGCCAATAAGCCTGATATAGTGGTGGTGGATCGAACAGAGCGGCGCAATGATTGTTGACATAACGGTCCCGCATGACGGGAACCTCGTGAAAGCCGAGAAAGATAAACAAATCAAGTATCTGGACTTGGCTCGCGAGGTTGTCGATATGTGGGATGTGGACTTAGCAATCATTGTTCCGATAGTCGTATCAGCCAATGGCTTAATTGCCAGGAGCCTCGACCAACACCTAAGGAGGCTCTCGTTGGGCGGCTGGATCAAGGGCTTGATTCAGAAAGCGGTACTTCTGGACACGGCCCGCATTGTTAGGAGGTTCCTCTCTCTGGAGCCCTGACCGCCGGTAGCTTGGACCCTGTTCCCGATACCGGTGGGCTACTATTTTTATATTTTTAAATGTTTTTATATTCTTTTTATTGTAATAAGTATTTAAAAATGTAAAAAATATGTGTAAAATGAAATAAAAGAAATAATAATAATAATAAAGTACACACCACAAACCATTCTAGAAAATGATACACATAAGCTATACTACGATCGCGCCATACTTACAGATAGGACCATCCACTATAATAGACCAGACATCACCCTACAGGATAAAATAAGAAAAACCACTTACTTCATAGACATTGCAGTTCCCAACACCCACAACATACAAAAAACAATCGCTGAAAAAATAAGCAAATATGCTGACCTTAAAGAGGAAGTCGCAAGAATTTGGAGACAAGATAAAGTTTACGTTGTTCCTGTAGTTCTTTCCACGACAGGGGTTATTCCCAACCATCTCCTCCTTAGCTTGAAATTAATAGATCTAGAAGAATCCCTTTACATTAATATGCAGAAAGCAGTCATCCTAAACACATGCAGAATCGTTAGGAAATTTATGCAGTTAGACGAAAGTACACTTACATCATAAAATTCACCACACGTGCATCCATCCATCATCCTGCATTTACTTGGCTTTGGCCCGTAAATGTAGCTAAAACCAGCCTAAAAGCTGAGAAATAAAAAACACTCGAACATTTCACACAACGCCATCTAGTCCCAAGCTAAGCAACCTAATGCTTGTGTTATGGTAACGAGATGGCTGCTATACTACTTAAATACATTTTCTTTTTAAATACATACATATTATAGATAGAAAAACACCCAGACTCGGAATTAATTACCGGCCGCTTGGTAGATACGTGTCAGTCCGTGCGTCACTGCTGCGCGCTTGAACTGTTGCGTAACTGAGACTGACTGAGATTTCGAAGCGCATCGTTTCGGTCGTTTTCTACGAAGTTTAACTACTGTATCATTATTATACTGTGGGTAGAGCAGAAAATAAAGTAGGTACACTCCCGAACTCCTAAGTGCTCATACACACGAGCGGCAATCGTCAACGGCTGAGGCATCTGTAGCCGTTGACAAGATGCCGGTCGTATATTTGAGCACCATAGGTACTCAAATGAAGTCAAATGTATACAGGATGTTAAAATAATTGCGTGCCATAGCTTAGGGGTAGGTTCAGTATCGATAAAGGAACCCAGGAAAAAAAAATGTAAAAAAAATATTGCAAGATCAACCTAATTTAGTACCTACCTTAAAATAGCAATCGTTTTCAGTAGCAAACAATGCGCCGGCCGCGGCCCTTAGTCGGACGCGATAATATAAATGAAGGACAAAAATGACAACGCGTTCGATAGTAGGTAAGTACCTAATTAAAGCATTTGCACAATTTTTTTTTAAATTCTAAACGATTGCTATTTTAAGTTAGTAGGTACACACGGCTACACATCAAGCTATACCTACTTTCCAGTTTACACTGATCTCTCACTGTAAGGAAAACGTGAGATCAGCTTATACTGGATCTGTACAGCTTGATCTGTAGCCGTGCGTACTAAATTAGGTTGATCTTGCAATATTTTTTTTTTGTTTTTATTATTTTTATTACCTGTTTTATTTTTATTTTTGCTGGGTTCCTTTATTGATATTCTATATCTCTACGATATATTGACACCCTGTAGTAGCCGCCAAAAAAACTGTCGAATTTTCTCGGGTGCGGAGTTTCACTAGCTAATTTAATTTCACCCTGTAGTTTTCAATTCATACTTTTGTTTTTTGTTTGGGCGATATCGATCATGTTCTTTTAATGTAGACATTGATAAAAAGTTATAAAAATGATATGGAATTAGAGTTATAGGTACTCTAAAATAGTAATCGGGCAGTTACCCGAGTGTTTTGGCAGACAATAACATGGTCTTCACTTTTAGCGCCCTAATTTAACACACTATCAATCGGAATCTCAATAATTTTGAAAAAAAATTGCTAATCTACTGCTTCAACTATTCGAAAAATTTGCCTGCTGAACAACGTAAATAACGCAATGAATATTGTTGAACTGTCAAAATAAAACCGATTCCGATTGATAGTGTGTTACGCAATTGCCCCGCAGATGCTTAGAAAATTATTTTGTGAGGCGGTAATGGTAATTTTTTAAGCCTATTTAAATTAAGTAATTTGTAATCTTATCATAAAATCTTTGAAATTACGCTATTGATTTGTTTAGTCTAATTTGCATTTTGCGGTACAAGTACATAATCAAGCTAAAGACTTAATTTTATTTACGTCTTGCTTATTCCGAGATAAAAACGCCTACGAAAATTATCTACCTACGTAATAACAAATCAATCAAAATGATAAAGACAATTAACAGGTTAATTTACTGTAGCAATACATTATGTGATGGACTTCTGCCGACTTGAAAAATCTCACCGTGAAAACCACAGACATAGAGAATTGGACTGAGCGTTGGTCTCACAAGAGTGACCACTCTCTAGAAAGAGACAAAGTGAATTTGCGGCCATTATCTGTAGTACTTATACGCGTACTAAAGAAGAGACACCTACTGGCCGCAAATTCGCTTTGTCTATCGAACTTTTAGTTTGTATTCACTGCACAATACGGACCGCTCAGTCTATTAGTAACTTAGTTCAAGTGAGCTTGAAATGCGCTGTCATTCCACCTGGAATTGACACTATTGACATTTCACTTCAAGCTCACTTCACCTAAGTTATTATCACGGTGAGAGTTTTATAGAATAGGTACGCTGCACTGGCCATAAATGTCTCGCACGTATCAATCGTCACAACTGCGATATTATGGTCAGACTTTTAACTATCTGCAGTAAAATGACACTTCATAACTGTCATTTCGTTAAAAAATGTTCCCATTTGATAGCGAAATGACAGTAAAAATGACATTAGAAGTGTCAGTTCACTGCAGCTAATTAAAAGTCCGACCATAAGTACCTACATTCCTGGAGAAAGTAATTAAAATCCATGGTCCTCACATGATGGCCAAGATAAAAAAAAATCCTCGTTGACCCCAGACAAAAAAAAGTTTTTTAGTTTGGCTAGGTGATTTTAAATTGACCCTATATATTTATATATATTTTTTGTTAGCCTTTTTAGGTATTGTGTGTGACCTACTGATGGATTTGCCCATCAGTAGGTCACACACAATGCCTCCCCTTTTTTTTACACTGTCGGAAAAAATCGGTAAAAGGTAATCGGTAAGGTAGGTAAAGGTAGGTAAGGTAGGTAGTGTAAGGTATACAGGGTTTAAGTGTAAACAGTGGCAATCTTTTAAGGGGTCATTGTACTCATCATTATGAACAACTTTTATTATGGGACCAAACCTGAAATCGCGAAAAAAAATCAGCTGTTCCCTACATTTTGACGAATCAAGGCTCTTATAGACAGAGATTGCGATATTATCGCGTCGCAACACCGCTACGCGACACGTCGCGACGCGATATCGCCTCTGTCTGTAAGAGCCTTCATGCGAACATAAATGTACTGAACAGCTGATTTTTTTTTCGCGATTTCAGGTATGGTCCCATAGTAAAAGTTGTTCATAACGATGAGTACAATGACCCCTTAAAAGATTGCCACTGTTTACACTTACACCCTATATACGTAGGTACCTAGCAGGTAACTTCCTTAGACATAACATACCTAGTGTCTGAAAACTGAAGAGAGTCTATAAAATAGCGGAGGGTAGTGTTAAATGATGGTAATGTCCGGTGCGGAGCAGGCGGCACGGTTTGTCACGGCACGACTAAGTTATGAGCAGAGGTGCATGCTCGCAGTGAATAATGACGTCATCATAAGGTTGGTCTAGGGAAAATTATGTGGAAACAAACTTTAATGTTGTGCGAATTTGGATGTTTAAATAGTTAGGGTAGATGTTTTCATAAACTAATGAGATATACCTAGTTTTAAGTGTGATTCAAACGCCTGGATTCTGGAAGGAAAATCAACACAAAAATTAGCTAGCAAATAATAGGTAATTAGGTAATTATCTACAGCCAATTATAAATCACTTGCCTTGTGTTTAATTTGACGCGTCGATAATTTTCGTTCCAGATACTGGGCGTTATTGTAATGTTGAAATATAAATGATTGTGAATGCACAATTTTTCGAGATGAAACCAAACAGGTAGAAAATTTCGTAAAATTATATCAAGTAGGAAAGTAGTTTTTTTATTTTCCTTACCACTTACCTATGTCCGTCGCAGTTCACCGTTTCCAAGACCACAGATTAGAAATACAACAGCAGTTACGATTTCTACAGTAACAAACAACGAAACAAAACAGAACAAAACATTACAAATTCAAAATTCAAAACATAAATACTTCGCGCCAACTTCAGAAACAGTTAATCTATTTGAATTTGGAATTTGTATATATTATTTGTTCTATCTTTTGATGTGGTTCCATCGGATCGGAAGCAAAACTTTCGAGTCCTGAGTAAAGAGTAAAGTTCCATCGAACTTGGCCATTCAGATCCACGGATCCCGGGAAACTTGTTTCGCGAACTTGTGCCGTGAATATAATTTAAAAAAAAACAACCGTGATGTCTCTTTCCTAGGTTTTATAGACGGAATAGTATACTTAAATAGTATATTATGCAATTAGTGAATAAAGGACGGATTTAAAGCGAGGGCCATAGATGAATCACGAGCTAGTGAAGGATTCTAACGATTGAATCACGACCGTAGGGAGTGATTCATGATGATTGAATCACTCGCTACGCTCGTGATTCAAGTGTTAGAATCCTGAGCGACGCGAGCGATTCATGGCCCTCGATATAAATCCGTTTTATTCAAGAGTTGCATACTATACTTTATACCATGACTACGAGAAAAAGAAAGATTTAAGTGAAAATATACATATAATGAAGAAAAAGTAAAGTTAAATTGGCTTTGATGTAAACCAGACGTGATTTTTTGGGTAGGTAGCAAGCTTTCCACCTTTCCACTATATCGGCCACCCTCTCTGTCACAAACTCAGGTGTTAACACATCTTCATCACTAGAATGCATTTTTAATCGATTAGAACAACACTAAACAAACACAAAATTAAAGATTAAAGTAACACTAAACTTTGTGTTCGTACAACTTACAGTATTCAAAATAGCGCCAATTTACTAAGGACAGCAAAGAACACAAAACAGTTTTTATTCTAATGCTAAACTCCTTGTCGAAAATGTCGACCAATCAAATTGAATTTAGAACACATCAATATAGGTCGAATACACAGATTACACTTACACTAGATACGGCAAGCCACGACCAAGCGTGCCCTGCATGTTCGACTGTTCGTACTAAAAAAAGTCTGTTAGCTCAGTGACGCTTAGTGATTGAAACAATTCTGTTTACTCTGAGCACATCACTAAATGGCTGGGGTGAAGTTATCGTAGGTATAAAAAAGATGACACGTTCGGTTTTTATACAATCTAATAACGTGCCGCATCTAGCATAGGTTCTTTAAATCTGTGGTCGAATACATTGGTGTGTTCCATTTTCAAACATCAAAACAGTGAGTAAAAGTGCTTTTTATTCACTGTTTTCAGTGAATAAAATAAGCTTTTTAGAGGGGAAATGGTATAATAGTATATTATGCAATTAGTGAATAAAGGACGGATTTAAAGCGAGGGCCATAGATGAATCACGAGCTAGTGAAGGATTCTAATGATTGAATCACGACCGTAGGGAGTGATTCATGATTATTGAATCACGAGCGTAGCGAGTGATTCAAGTGTTAGAATCCTGAGCGACGCGAGTGATTCATGGCCCTCGATATAAATCCGTTTTATTCAAGAGTTGCATACTATACTTTATACCATGACTACGAGAAAAAGAAAGATTTAAGTCAAAATAGACATTTATAATGAATAAAAAGGAAAGTTAAATTGACTTTGATCGTAAACCAGCCGTGATTTTTGGGTAGCAAGTTTTCCACTATATCGGCCGCACTCTCTTTCATAAACTCAGGTGTTAACACATCTTCATCACTAGAATGCATTTTAATTGATTAGAACAACAGTAAACAAACACAAAATTAAATATTAAAGTAACACTAAACTTTGTTTTCGTACAACTTACAGTATTCAAAATAGCACCAATTTACTAAGGACAGCAAAGAACAAAACAGTTTTTAATCTAATGCTAAACTCCTTGTCGAAAATGTCGACCAATCAAATTGAATTTAGAACACATCAATATAGGTCGAATGCAAAGATTACACTTACACTAGATACGGCAAGCCACGCCCAAGCGTGCCCTGCATGTTCGACTGTTCGTACTAAAAAAAGTCTGTTAGCTCAGTGACGCTTAGCGATTAAAACAATTCTGTTTACTGTGAGCACATCACTAAATGGCTGGGGTGAAGTTATCGTAGGTATAAAAAAGATGACACGTTCGGTTTTCATACTATCTAATAACATGCCGTATCTAGCCTAGGTACTCTAAATCTGTGGTCGAATACATTGGTGTGTTCCATTTTCAAACATCAAAACAGTGAGTAAAAGTGCTTTTTATTCACTGTTTTCAGTGAATAAAATAAGCTTTTTAGAGGGGGAATGGTATAAAGATTTTTTTTGTGTTGATGCATTGGATGGTTTAATGTAGTACGTTTCCGTCGGATAATTTCCAATCTCCACGTAGGCAAAGCCGCGGGCAAAAGCTAGTACAATTGTTACAAAAAAAAAACGCCTAAATATATACAGCTGAGAGATCGAATAAATACAAAAAACATACAAATATTATTTCAGTATCATAATAATAAAATACAAACACGTCTTCAATAAAATAATGCGCACTTATTAGATTTAGAAAAAGCATACTCAATAAAATAAACTTCATAAAATCAAATCACGTTCTCAGCCTAAAAAGGGCAGATGGAGATAAACATAATAATATTTAAACTCGAAAATATATTAAAAAGATATCTAATACGATACACAAGGGGCTTCGTAAGATTTGCATCTGTGAACTCCGTAGCGAAGTGGACTTATCATAGCTTTTAACATTTCATTATTTTTGTGATGTTACATTTTCTGCATTATAATAAAATTATGGATGTACGTAATGTTTCACGTATTTTTTCTTTTTAATATTTAACACATTACACACACAACAGACAATATTACCTATGTACTGAATTATGGTTCTTGATATCTCGTATCAAAATGAATGAATTGACAAAAAATGTTAGTTTTACTCAACATTTTTATTAAGTACGAATTTTTTATTAAGTAAAAATTTGACATCATCTAAATTAACACAAAATGATTCGATAAACTGCTTTTTTTCGTTTAACTGTTAAGAGTTAAGGTTCTTAAAATTTTAAGTAGGTACCTACTTCTGTTCCGATTTGAATTCAAATTTCGCTTAATAATTAAGATTAAGAAACTGCAAGTGTTAATCTACTTTTGTTGCTGACTGTACCTATTTGTTTTTTGGCCTAGTTGAGATACAAGACTCGAACCATTTACAGGCACTTTTGAACTGTTAAAAAGTAGGTCAGTTAGTCAGAAAAGATCTTTGGAGAACAACAGGCCAAAAAACCCGAAACTATATTCCTATAGGTACTACTCGTACATTAAAATTGAAGAGGCTCCATGAATAGTAAAATTAAAAGAGTGATAATCGTTTTTACATAATTTTATGCTGATTTTTAGGGTTCCGTACCTCAAAAGGAAAAAACGGAACCCTTATAGGATCACTCGTGTGTCTGTCTGTCTGGCTGTCCGTCTGTCCGTCTGTCACAGCCAATTTGCTCCAAATCTAATGAACCGATTAAGTTGAAACTTGGTACACATATGTATTTTGGTAACCCAAACACGAACATGTAACGTAAATAAATGAATTTTGAATAAGGGGGTCCATTTTGGGGGAAAAATAAGCAAAATTTAAAAAAAAGTTTTGCAAACCGTACCGTGTGACATATCAAATAAAAGGTATTACTGTGAGGGTCTCAAATATTTTTTTTAATAATTTTAAAATAAATAGTTTTGAAGTTATTTAAGAAAATAGACGAAAATTGACCATTCCCCCCCCTTATCTCCGAAACTACTAAGCCTAAAATTTTGAAATAAATACAGAAAATAGTTCTTTACCTATAGATTACAGGAAAACCTATCAGAAGTTTATGGTCTTGTAAATCTATATATAAAAAATTCAAAGTCCTGACTGACTCATTGACTGATTATAAGCAACGCACAGTCCAAGCCACTGGACCTAGAGACATGAAATTTTGCACATAGATACCTTATATAGTGTAAACATTCATTAAGGAAGAATTTTTGAAAATTCCATCCCTAAGGGAATAAAATAGGGGATGAAAGTTTGCATGAAAAATCTTATCTCTTGAGTTATTAGACTTGAAACTTAGCACGAATATTCATCTAAGTTAATTATAAAATTAATCATTTTTAGTTTTCCTAAACTACCCCCTTTTTTGTGGAAGGGAAATCATCAAATTACTTCTCTAGCTCTGGGTGGAGCGCAAGGGCGTGTCATACTTTTACTGACTAAAACCCACCCGTGTTTCTTCAGTTGCCTATGGCAGGGCCACGGTATCTCTTTCGAACAAACCGCGACCCCAGAAGACGGGATTGGTGGAATTTTAACACGCGGTCCGATTTACTCAAAACTCAGTTTTTGTACTTGATACCAAAAATAGAGACTAACTAACGAGTATCAGGGTTTTCCAAAAGTCTACCCCTAAGGGGTGAAAAGGGGTAGTAAATTTTACAGCGGAGGATTTTATTGGGGATTGATTAACTCGAAAATTGGTGTAAATAATGTTTGACCCAAGTTATGGAAACATCCCAGACGATTTTTGAAATTCTACCCCTGTGGGGGTAAAAACGGGGATACAGTTTATATGAAAAATCTTATTGTTTTGGTTAATGAACTTGAAACTTAGCACAAATACTTGCTTATGTAAGTAATAAAGTTTGTCATTATTAGTTTTTCAAAACTACCCCTCAAAGGGGGTTTAGGGATGTTAAAGTTTGTATGGAAGATTTTTAAAACGCAGTCCGATTAACTTGAAACTCAGTATTCAGTATTCAGTATTTTATACTTTTGATGAAAAATAAACAGTAATAAGAAAATTAAAACCCATGAAATCAGACATCCACGCGGGGCAAAGCCACGGGCAGTCTAGCTAGTATCTCAATATTGTGCGTACAAACTTACTCAGCCTCCGCTGTCCGTCCGTCCGTCCGTCCGTCTGTCACAGGGCTGTATCTCATGAACCTTAATAGGTAGAAGATTGTGTATTTCTATTACGACTATAACAACAAATAATAAAAATAAAGTAAAGTTAAAATTAAAGGGGCCGTCCCCTTTAATTTTAACTTTACTTTTTTTTCCCCATAGAGAAAAGTTTTCATTTTGAAAAAAAAAAAATAACCTGTGTGTGGGGATGTTATTGTGTAGCACTCGTCGAGTAGAGTACAAAGATATTTTTATTTTTTTTATCTTCTATAATGAAGAAATAGGGGGCCGTAAAAGTTGTTAATTTTATACCATTTTTGTACAAGCTCTATTATATACCTTATACTGTACTTAATCAAGAAATACTAAAAACGGCGATTCGTAAGGTAATTGTTTACATATGGGCGATTTTCTGCAACTGCAAAAAATATTATGACCTTGTAATTCACAGTATCATTACGAAATACAAAGTTATCTTTGCGATTTTTGAACATATAATATGGTACGGAACCCTTTGTGTGCGAGTCCGTCTCGCACTTGGCCGGTTTTTTTTTTAATCTTTATTTAATGAGCTTTTTCGCTAAATGCGAATATGACACTCTATAGGTATACAAAAGGTTAACATACAATAGTAACAGTTATCCTATGTTATATTTTCAACACGATGTATTTTGTTAACTGCCTCTAGTGTACGCTACTGAGCATAAAGTTCCGATTCCCAGGTCTGGAAAAATGTTATTGGGTTTTTTCATCAGTAGCAGTCCAGAGTCTGGAGTTAGCGAAATGTGGGTGTAGGTACTATAGGTACACCTGTACTTAACCCTTCGGGGATTACAGGCGTGGTGGTATGTTATATATTTTGTTAGGAAATGTATGACTTATCAAACACATATCTATTGCATCATTTATGAGGGCTTACATCACATTTCATTTACTAGATACGTATTGATTGTAGTTGATACCAACACAAAAAACGGATAAGTTCAATTTTATATTATAAAAATGTGTGAGAATTTGTGCCCGATCCACATGGCAGGCAATATCCGCCTTGTGCCAAACACACAAGCGCACGAGGGTTAAGACTTTCTTATTAAATTAATGCGCTCCTTTTGAAAACGGATTGTGTTCGGATTTTACTCGTATTTCATTTGTTTGAATTTCTTTGTCGTTTGATCTTCGGGCTTCTCGTATTTTTTTTGTGATATTTTGTAGAAAAAAAAAGTTTTCTTTTTGTTTTTGAAATATTTTTTATTTATATTCATCATTCTCCTGCCCTTATCCCGGTTTTTTTATTTGCGGTTGGCGCAACATCTCTTTTTCTTCCATACTTCTCTATTTGTTGTCATCTAGGTAGTCACTCCCTTTCTTGCATCTTTCACATAGTCCATCCAAAACAAATTATGTATACCTATAAAGTTTTTTCATTTATGTATGCTAGTCACGCGGTAAACTCTGATTGCGCGATGCAGGATTTTGTATGACGTCAGTCTGATGCGTAGTTCGTATGTGGTGATGTATATACCGTCACAATATAAATTATTATTATATAAATATAAAAGAGAAGTCCTGACTGACTGGCTGACTCATCAACGCCTAGCCCAAACCTTTTTTGAACTTATAGAAAGCTAAAATTTTGCACAGAGGTTCCCTTTATCCTATTACTATACTTACATACCAATAACACTAGAAAATTGACCGCCAAAATTCTTTCAACCTGTAATATTTGAATAATATCTTGGTGTACGAGATTATTATTTTAATTTGTTTACATTTCATTTAGTTCTGTCTGGCTTATGACTTTATGACCCGATTATCTCAAAATCAGGAACAAATTAAGTATAAGTCAGCTGCTAGTTCCGTACAAGTCAGTATATATTGAATTAAGTATTAATAACTGCATTTTATCTACAATCTAACTAAGGTATAAATTATATCAGCTTACAGTTTGTAGTTAAGTAAGAAAAGCCACGTTTTTTGGCCTTTACTACTTCATTTTGTTGGACATAAGTTTTGGTAGAGGAATTTTATTTTACTCAAAAATATTTTACGGTCCTAGACCGTATTTTCTTGGTCTTCCTTAATACAAAAGCGTACAAAACTGACTTTACTAAAACAAAAAACCTTTACCAGTCTCCGACGAAAGCCATAAATCTAAAATCAGGTGGCCCTATTGATACGTAAAATTTTATCACTTATTCAATCAAAACAAATAACTTTGAACAGAGCGTCCCGTATTCATAGGACGGATTTATCTCGTAGGCTTCCGAAGGGTGCGCATAAAAATTCTTCTCATGCGGTACTGATCACAATTTGATTGCTCCCAAGGATTGGCTGGTGGCTCGCGGCCCTGTGGTATTGGGACGTCCTCGACTCAAAATTTATGACCGCTATCCACTTTTATTACGGATTGGACGAAAGAGTGCAGATGTCCTCCTGATATATTTCGTAAGGAGAACTTTCTCTTGTGTAAGCAATTTTTCCTCCTTAATTTTATGTTTAGATTGAAACGATACGTGGTTTATTTTGATTGGATCGACGATAGTCTGGGAAGGGTATAGAATTGGGCTTTTTTCTAGTAATAACTTTTTTATTTTTATCGTCTAACTTTTTAATAGATATTACATTATAAATATTTTAGTTCAGGAAGATGCTCAAGGTATGTAGTTACAGTTAGTATTTTTATGTTTATTTGGGTAATACCCTTTACTTAACTACACGGGTGAATAAAATTAGCTCAAAGTCACATTTCAATATCACTAAAATAATGCAGTGATGTGGTGTAATTCATAGGTAGGTACTACACTAACTTATATCGAATAACGTATCTAAAGAGTAAGTTATACAGTTATTCGATATCAAGATAAACATTTACAAAATAAAATGAAATAAAAAGTCGCAGCACGTCCATTAAAATAAATATCAGAATTTACTAGAGTAAGTACTGCTTTTTGATTTTCACTTCTTGCGATCATTGAATATTAAATTATGCATGGCGCTGTTCCTTCGCGAACAGAATAAATTCATATTTCTGTGAAGGCAATCTACACTGCCTTTTGCTTTGAAAAATATCACATTTGATAGCTTAAAATTGCGGATAAGAAATTTCATTTTGAAGTAAACTGAGGAAAAGTGATTTTTCTGAGAAGCAAACGCGCAGGTAGAAATGTCCTTCGACCAGTGATCGGTTTTTGATTACAACCCCAGTTCTACGATCCCAACGTTCCATTAAAGATTACCGTTATTTTTATGTAATCTTCAATATTTTTATGTTTCCCTGGTATTATTCTTGCTAAGATAGTATTGGAAATGTAAATTTTATTATAACCTCCATAATTTTTGTATACTGCGAAGGAGTATCTGATTGTCGCATGAAATCATATAACAAAGCGCTCGAAATGTGTTCGCAACTACTGTCAGCCCACGGTCGCCATTGGACGATGGTATCTTACGTTTATTTGCACTTGCACTATGATATCTGTTGAGTTCGAGCGCTTTCTCTTATGAACCTAAGAAGGCTTCAATAATATTGCTTCACATCTCAAAAATGACCTAAATAGAAAACCATGATTTGTATTCGTACGTGAATTATCTACAAGTTATTAAATAGCATGTTTAATAACTTGTAGATAATTTTATATTTTACTAGCTTTTACCCGCGGCTTCGCCCGCGTGGATGTCGGAAAATATCACACGGGAACAAAAATCCTTACTTATTTCTTGTCTACATTATAAAGGGAACCTCGTGCAAAATTTCAGCTTTATAGGTCCAAGGGTTTGGGCTGGGCGTTGATGAGTTTTTTTTTATTAAATTGAGATAACTTCTGCCCATCCGCGTGAAATTTCTTGTTAACCCGAACCACCCTTCGCATCGCATTGCCTGCCCGCGCTATTACTTCTGGTAGTTCCAGAGATTAGCGCGTTCAAACAAACAAAAAAAAAGTGTGTGTCAGCACCGACGCACGACTGGAGTTTACTCCTGTTTTTGTGCCGTTCAGAGTTTCCGACATATAGTAGTAGTAGTAGTTTAGTTGTATTTTTCGGTCATTTCTCTAGGGCTGGGTTTCATCAATGAATCAGTGCTATACAAATAGCAACTTTACGGTGTGAAAGTACTCCCCCCCTCTCCGTCTCACCCCTCCTCATCTCACTCTAACCCTCCTCTCACCCCCCTCCCCTTCCCACCCCTCTTAACCTCCCCTGTCATCTCCCTCACCGCCCCCTCAACTTCTTCAACCGGTCTCCCTCTCACCCCCTCACCACATCGCCTTCCCGCTAAGCTCCACCTCCCCCTCACACACCCCCTTCACCGCTTTCCCCTCCCTCTACACTCTACCCTCACCAACTCCTCCCGTTCCCCTCTTTCCTTCTCCACACCCTTATAACCCTCTCCTCCTCTCCATCATCCTCTCCCTCTCCATCCTCACCACCCGACCCCACCCTCACCCTCTCACCACACCCTCCTCTTCTCCCTCTGACTCCTCACCACCCCATTCCCTTCCCCCTTTCCCTCCTCACTGCCGCCTCCCCTTCCACCCTCCCCCATTACCCTTCTCTCTAGGGGAAAAACTATTAATGACAAACTTTATTACTTGCCAAACCAAACCAAATGAAGATTTTTCATATTTAAACTATATTCCTTGTTTTCACCCGCACAGGGATGGAATTAAAAAAGATAGTTTTGGATATTTCACCGAAAGATTATACACTATTTTCGAGTTCATCAAGCCCCGCAGTAAAACCTGCCCTGTAAAATTGACTGTCCCTTTTCACCCCTTTAGGGGTAGATTTTCGAAAAACCCTGTTACACGTTATTCTTAATTTTTGGTCTCAAGTATAAATACTGAGTTTCGAGTTAATCGGACCGCGCGTTAAAATTCCTCCACACAAACTTTGACACACCTCAGTCCCTCCTGAGGGGGGTAGTTTAGGAAAACTAAAAATGACAACCATTATAACTCATTTAGAAAAATATTCATGCCAAGTTTCAAATCTATTAACTCAAAGAATAAGATTTTTCATACAAATTTCCATCCCTTATTTTACTCCTTTAGGGATGGAACTTCCAAAAATCCTTCCTTAGTGGATGCCTACACTCTATAAGGTATCTATGTGCAAAATTTCAAGTCTATAGGTCCAGCGGTTTCGGCTGTGCGTTGATATATCAGTCAGTCAGTCAATCAATCAGTCAGTCAGGACTTTGAATTTTATATATACAACGTGTAACGTTAAATGCGCTAAACCTCTTAAGGGGTCATTCTACTCATCATTATGAACAACTTTTACTATGGGACCAACCCTGAAATCGCGAAAAAAAATCAGCTGTTCAGTACATTTTGACGAATTATGCGAACATAAATGTACTGAACCGCTGATTTTTTTTCGCGATTTCAGGTTTGGTCCTATAGTAAAAGTTGTTCATAATGATGAGTACAATGACCCCTTAAGAGGTTTTGCGCATTTAACGTTACACGTTGTATAGATTATACATACGGTATTTAATTTACATTGAAATAAAAAGTATATTAAACTGTACATGATTGCCTAACACATAACAACTACTCAACCTTATGCTCACATTGACAACTAATAATTAATTAGGTAATAACGACCAAGACGAATATTTGCGAGTATTTCCGACTTCAACTCAGCCTATCGCAATCTACTGCTGTACATAGTTCTATCCTAGGCTGCGCCAGAACACCCTGCCCTACACCTTCCACATCCAGTCTGCCCCAGCCACCTCTTTAAGGTCATCGGTCCATTTAACTGGGTGGCGACAAATAATTGACAAACAATTTATTACCACTTATTTAACTTTGCGCCATCAATTATCAAAATTAGTTACTTAACAATGCTGTATAATTATAATTGACCAATTACTCAACTTCAATTGCGAAAACCGCGAATAGATCTCGATTGAAACACATTTTCCATTGTTGTAATTTATTTAAAATAATTTTTGATGTTCTCTTCATTCTGTACAATATTTTAGGTAGGAAGATGGCGGCTTTCGGTTTAATCAGTCGGGATTTGGTACTCTAATTGAAAGGACTCTGTGTCTCGCGGCACGACTATGAATTTGAATAACGTTTTAGAATTACATTAATTTTTGGAATTGTGTATTTTAATGTTTGAATTCGTGAGTATTTCTGGCTTAGTAATATTATGCTTTTATTATTTATATGCATCATATCCCTATGCATCACATATCCTAACTAACCAACTACTACTAACTATCCTATTAACTAACTGTTTAATTCATAACTTGACTATGCACAGGTATAAATAATTAAGTTAAAATATAATAATCTTAACCTAACCTGGAAGCCGACCCCAACATAGTTGGGAAAAGGCTAGGCAGATTGATTTGAATCTTAACCTAACTAAAACTATTAAAAAAATAAAATATGGCGTCGAAAAATTCCTACGCATCGCTGTCGATCCAAGACTGGACCCAAGAGATTGGGGCCATTGCCCTTGGGTCACGGGAAGTGTCAACCAGCCGTTTGGAGATTTTGTTGAACAAACCATGAGCACTCGGACCCCACGGTCGGGACAGGTCCACACAACATTAATGTTAAAAATATTTACTTAATGTAAACTGGTTGCGTCTGGACTTTTATCATATTCTCTCCCTACTCGCAATAAAAATAACAGACCAGCCAATAGACAGCAGCTAATACAAAATACGAAACTATAAAATTGACCAAAACGTACAAAACTCCGATCGGTTACGTCCCGAATGCTTACCAAAGCTGTCAAAATATTTGTACAGTAAGCGTTTGCAAAATAGAAAAACATTTAATAGTTCTGTGGGGAAACACAGTGGGAAGCGAAATGAAATAGCGAAACAAGGAAAACTGTATGACAAGGTAATACAGCGACTGAACAAAATGGTAACAATAAAACACGTTGTTTGGTTATAAAATGAAATTACACGGGAGAAGGCCGAGGGTATGGTTCGTTTTTTAAATTGTAGAAAATTTAATATTCGTTCTTTATAATAAAATAAAATGTGAACTGTTTATGATAGTCTAGTATTGCGTTACACGTCTGTTTTCTGTTTATGTTCTTAATTTAAAATGTTTGCTACAAAAGTTTTCATTTTCATTTGCTTCTCTTAGTCTGATATTGCGACACTATCGTGATTCTTGTTAGTTCGAAGAAGAACATTATAGCTACAATAAACTAAAGCATTTCCTTAGAAAGCCTACTTATTGTATTTTCCTGTTAGATGTTTTTTCTGTACCACTTCATCGAGGTTGTAAGTACCGGAAATACTACTTGCTTATATTAGAAATAGATATCCAGAAGTGATTTTATCTATTAAGTATGGGTGGTGTGGGCCTCTGAGATCCAACCTGTTACAAAATTCGTTGGAAACATTAACCAGAACATTAGTAAGTATCAAGGAAGTCTTTCTTTACTAGATATTAAAGTAAGTACTGTACTGAACAAAACAAACAAAACTGTACTGAATTTATTATTTTGTAGATTTCCATAGGCCACACAGTCTGTAACAGTCATCTTCAGGTGAATAAACAAAAAAAGAAGCGACAAATCATCTGGCAAGGGCTCAAGATGTAATTACTTACCTACTTTCATATCCCAACCAAATCAGGTTTCCAACTAACTTTTCTTAAATAAAACAACACGTACTTACCTATTAACTAAAAGAAGCGTAGTAGCAGTAGTCTTAGTTAAGGTGAGTAGTGCTGCCAACTAGCGCTAGCATTGCGAACAAAATAATAAGTCTGGAGACATTATGGAACATTTTGAAATTTAGAAAAACGCATTTTTGGCCTTAACTGCTATAACTTTGAACTTACGAGCTTTTGCTACAAAAATTCTATGCTCGGACTTTTAACAGCAGTAAAATGACACTTCTTAACTGTCATTTCGTTAAAAAAGGTTCCCATTTCTTATCGAAATGAGGGTATAATTGTCATTTTACTGCAGCTAATAAAAAGTCCGACCATACCTCATCTGACTTAAAATGTGTGCATAGGAAACAAAATGTTTCCATATCTCCAGACTTATTATTTTTTTCTCAATGGTGGCGTTAGTTAGCAGCACTACTCGCCTTAACCAACTGTGCCGCTAATCAGTAGACTGTGGCTCAAAGTTAGTCTGTTCTGCTATTCTGAAGCGTCATCCTTCGTCGCCCGACATAATCCGATTCTGTGGCGACGCCGCACGGATTAGTATTATTTCATAGGATAAAATACGGAATTAAGTGGGTAAGTAGATAGTTCTCTTCTTTACTTTGGTTAGTTTTACATGATTGGGGAGTGTTTTTATGGTTTCGACGTAAGAAGGGAAAACGGAACCTTTTTTTGATCACGCTTTTGTCCATCTGTCACACAGTTATTCATGAGATCATTGCAAAGTAGGAATTTGAATTTGGGCATAAAGTCTTAATGAGTGGAGCTCGTGGCTAAGTAATAACAGCCGCACGGGTCGATCCATCGGGTTAAGCTACGGGATTGGTCCGTGGATGGGTGACCATCTTTGACGATTGATTGTTTAACTAGGTAATTGAACAACATTAATATAAGTAATATATGTTTATAAACTGTCATGGTCACTAACATTATTATTAATACAAAAGGTATATTATCACAAGAAAAAAACATAAAAAAAAGAAAAAAAACAAAAAAAAAAACAAAAAAAAAAAAACAAAAAAAAACAAGATCTATGAAAAACCACAAGAGTTTATGAAATAAGACAAGTCAACAGAAACATTTTACACATTACAGGATTCTTACGGTCCACGGTATTACAGAAAAAAATAAAAATAAAATTATAACCCCAAAAACAGTAACGAATTAACCATTTGAAAAACAATAATCTAAATCTCAGGAGCGCCATTTTGTTACTAAATAAGACAAGTGAAAAAAAAAACATTTTATACACTTCAGGACTTCTTATTCATCCCCGTGCGACCACGCAATAGGGTGAATTGGACACATTCTATCTGGCTACCGCAGGCGATTGCACCTTAATTGAAACGCCGAATCCTCTGAATGAGTGGTTGGGTTCCATCGATTATATCGGATTCTTTAGCTGGAACTCTATTGGTTGAGTTTTTGTTAACCTTAAAGACTTATTGGTTTTCATTGTGACTTTTGCTGGGGAATTACCAGTAAGTGTATCAGTGAATAGTCCATTCTGTTGAAGTGTCTTTGTTGATAATATGCAACAGTCTGAATTCGGCACACTTAATCGGCTTCTTAGACTGACATCAACTAGACATCAACGAGAAACGAGATTATACGGCCATATAAATCTGCCGCTACTTCGGCGCCGTCATCTGTTTTCTCGTTGACGAATGACGTCCCATTCCCGGTGCAGTGGACAAAGAGTTAGGCTGTAAATTCGTGTTTTTTTGTTAATAAGTACCTATAATGAACAGGATTTTTTTAGCCTACTTGAAACGTTAGGAAAGTGACTCAACTGAGTGAAACCGTGAGTCAACCTAAACAAGAAAATCTAATCAAAACATATAAAATCGATTTAAATCCATCGACTTATAAATAGTTTTTCTATCAATGTTTAAATCACAAACAGATTCTGTATCCAATCCAGTAGGTAATCCTTATAACTTTCTGCAATCTTTTTTAAATCACCCATAAAATCCAATCCGGTCCTAAAGGTGCATTTACATCGGGCGTGTTCTTTGCCTCCAATATACGACAGTCATAGCGTATAAAGAATCAATTCGAGAAACTCTAATCCATGTATTTTTTTTGTAGCATAAAATTGCTGCGTTTCTTCGAGCTCTTGTCAAAAAAATAAATTAGGTACCTTTTTTTTTTTTTTTCAAGAGATGTCAGCAAGTGATGGGGTCCAATAGGGCCGACGCCGCTGGGGTCGCGGGTTGTTTGAAGATGATACCGCGGCCCTGGCATAGGCAACTGAAGGAACACGGGTGGGTTTTAGTCAGTAAAAGTCTGACACGCCCACCCAGAGCGGGAGAAGTTATTTAATGATTTCTCAAACTCAAAAAAAAAAAAAAAAAAAAAGGTACCTATGTGGCATGCTTTTTTAATTTTGTAGAAATGAGCATTCCTTCTCTGTTTAAAGAATTTATTCTCCTATAGAACACAAAAAGTTCATGAGTTCACTTATGGAACAAGATTCTTTTGTCTTTTTTTTTGCTTTCCAATCACTACAAGAAGTGTTTAGCTGGAATATTTTTAGGTGACCCCCTCGTACGATGAACACTAAAAGCTATCGATGTGAAGTTCGCTTTACGCATGTCTAAAGTTCCTTGCTAATGTTACCTCGCATTAGCCTAATGAAAACCCTCCCAGTGAAATACTTTCGCAATTAAAGTAAACGGTTGCCGGGACGAAGTATTGTGTAGGCTCTCGGGAAATCAACCACAGGCCGTGTTGTGATACCTAATCCCACATAAGTGAGGTCTCATAAATTGACATCTCTGTCGGCAGTTCCCTTTTTGAATGTAGAAGTTACTCGATTAAAATGGTCGAAGTGCTTTTGTTTTCGTTCGATATTTAGAAATAATGCCATTTGTTTTTTTATTGACATGTTTTTTTGTTTTGTTAAATAAAACGGAGGTGAAATAGGTCTTATCTCAGTTTTGAATTTGGAATTCAAGTCATTTTGAGTGGGGTCTACGTAGAAAATAATGCAACATTTATAACACAATAAATCGTTGAACAGTAAAAGTGAATTTGGCATAAAGATTTAACCTCAGGCTAGGTATCTAATCCCACGGGCTAAGTGAACTAAGTACTTAATACTAAAACAAAACTGCATCGTTTTTAAATCGAAACCTACTTCAAGCACCAGCCTCTCACAAAGTTAGCTCCTTGTTCATCCACTAGGTATTTACTGTCAAATATTAAGCATTAAGTACTTGTCTTCTGTAGAGAAAATAAACGTTCTAAGTAAGTATTACTATTGTTTAAACACTTTTACAAAAACTTATGATTTTATACATCCTTCACTATTTCATAACTGTAGATAAAAAAAAACAGCGTTTTAATTAGGACACATCATGTTGACAATATAAACATGTCACGCGCTTTATAAAAGCTCCTTTACCTATATATCCCAAAACATATTAGGTACCTTTTCCTTTTAACAATAAAGCGCTGAAAGGAAACTGTAAAATAATAAAAGCCGTATTTATCGAAGAGCGTCTCTTACATTTTCAATTACTGAAGAGAGCATTTCCTACCGTTTAGTACCTACCTACTCGCGTGTACCTATCGACCTTATTACGTTCAAAGCAGGAGCAACACTATTTTGTTCGTGTTGAAGTGAAAATATCAAGACTTGTCCGGGTCAAGAAACTAGTGAAAGATAAGTAATCTTTGAAAATGTAGTATCTAATTATCTTGATACCTATTCATAATCAGCCATTAGTGTTCCCACTGCTGGGACACAGATCAGATCTCCTCCCTATGTGAGGGAGCGGGCTGTAATCCAACACCACACGGGCCCAGTATGTGTTCGTGGATCTCTTGATAGTTATCGAAAAATTGTGAAATTCAACCTTACTTTACTTTACTTACCTGACTTACTTACTTACTGAAAAGGTAAGTATAATCGCTTTTATCGCTTACCTTTTCAGATCTAATTAGGACAGTTGCTGAATTGATATAAATGAGTGCATTAAAACACAATTACACTAGTTACAATCGCGAATCATAATTTGATAAACATGCAAGTTGCATAATGCAACCTATTACTTACCACTTTACCAGATTTTGCCTAAAATTGTGTGAGCCCAACTCGCTCGGGGCCAGTTTTTTATCTGTTTTTATTTTCAGTCATATTTTCGTTCGCGCCAACCAGTGACTTGTCAGCTGGAAGACAAGGCCTGGCGCAATATTTTTAAATCCTCGGACAGTAGGACGGAATTTAAGCCGGATTGCTCTGAACACTTATAAAGGTTGAGCGGGTTCAACAAAGAATCGCCTGTGACATAAATACGAGCAATAACTTTAGTATCTAATGCTTTTGCTTGCTAAAATCTTATTCACAAAGTGGCTTTGAGTTAGAAGTATTTATTTTTGCTTTATAAAAGTACTAACTGCGACTCGCGGTTTCACCCGCGTAGACCGGGATAAAAAGTAGCTTGTATGTTAATCCAGGGTATAAGCTATTTACATACTAAATTTCATCCAAATCGGTCTAGCCGTTTGAGTGTGAAGAAGTAACAAACATACAAACACACTGCACTTACAAACTTTTGCCTTTATAATATTAGTGTGATTTCACGTTCACGTGTATTGTATTGTTGTACTGAACTGATAAAAAATTCTATGTTAAATTAGAGCATTTTCTTAATAACTTAATATGTGAATATAAGTTTTTAAACTGTCATGGTCACTAACATTATTATTATTATTTATATCGAGAACTCAAATACAAGAACAGTAGCCATGGTAAATATCCCGTTTGTGTTAATAATAATGTTAATATGTGAATATTTTAGATATGTTTATTAATTAATTAATTAATTTGTAAAGTTATGTCTAACGCGGATAAAACTGAGAACCACGCAAAATCTATCAAGCGTATTTTAATGAAACGTTCACCATTTTAAAGGTAATTTAATTATTTATCTTTTAGTTTGCGTCTTTTAATGTATTACCTTTTGTTTTATGTATAATAAATTAATAATGGGTCAGCGCTCCCTGATAGGCGAGTCCCATTACTGGGTGGACGTACGAAGCTTTGTGTGAGCTCAGCACAGAACACACAAGCTATGCAACCCAACTACTCAAGGCCGTTGGCATATATCTCCCTCTTAAATGAGCAACTGGGACTGTTAGGTTTGGCCGCAGGCTTACTATTACTAAACAATTTAATCTCACCTCCGTGTACTGAAACATCAAGAATAATATTTTTTTCGTACCACTTGCTCAAAAAAGTGACATTCTATGCCACAAAAAGCGAACATAACAATAGTCATTTTTAATCTGTTAAAAACAGGGAAAGAAAATTGTACTCAATTTCATTCATCCTCTAGGGGGAGAATGTGATTTAAATTTGGAATACTTACCGAAATTTATACTGAACTACATCTGTGTTTATACCATTGAGTTTGTATATAAAGCATTAAGTCTCTTACAGACAGAGGCGATATCGCGCGCGATATTGCGATATTATCGCGTCGCAACACCGCTACGCGACACGTCGCGACGCGATATCGCCTCTGTCTGCAAGAGCCTTTATACATCTTTTTGAAAAAGGAATACGCATTTATTATGCAGTTATGATTATTAAATAAAATTACGAAAACCGACGAGGCCGTATGAGCTTGATGCCTTTGCTTTTCCGACAAAAAATATTAGTCTAGATAGGAATTTTAAAAAATGATTTTTAATTAAATTTAATGTATTTTTAATAAATGCTTATCTCATATTATTATTGTGTTAATTTTTTCGCAAATGGTAAGAAAAAATCAGCTGCTCCCTACATTTTGACGAGTTTGATGTAGATAAATGTACTGAACAGCTGATTTTTTTTTCGCGATTTCAGGTTTGGTCCCATAGTAAAAGTTGTTCATAATGATGAGTACCCCTTAAGATGATTAAAACGATTAAAATTTCACCCTGTATAGGTCTAAAGTTAGAGACACTGGCCTTGTCCCCAGTTTTGAAAATTGGGTGAACTATAGCGGTTTTAAACGCATTCGGAAATACACCTAAAGATAGGCACAGATTAAATATATGGACAAGAACGGGAATGACAGAGTGCCTAGTAGCTTTAATAACGGAGGCCGAAATATCGTCACAACCTACAGCACACTTTTCTTTTAGGTTTAGTATGATTTTGTCGATTTCTTCATCATCCACGCCATACATGACCATAGATCCCGATGGGGATGGCATGGCGGGGTTCGGTTCTACAGGCTCAGATTGAATACCTGCTGCATTGAATAAGGGTGGACAAGGTTGGCGGATTTTAGTGGCTAAATTACTGCCTAAGTGTTACTTATCACCAGTGGCGTATTTTAAGATTCAGCGCCCCGGGCCTTTAAGGTTTGCCGCCCCATGAATCAAAATCAAAAATCAAAATCAAAAGTCCTTTATTCAAATTAGGCTGAGAATCAGCACTTTTTGAACGTCAAAATTACAGTAAGACAGTCCCCACAAAACGCCCGCCCTTCACCACTTCCTAGTGCTTTAGCTGGGAAGAAGAAGTAGCGGAACAAACTCCCCAGCAGCACAGCTGTCTGTTTAGTTAGAAGAACTAGATTGTATACAATACAATAGTACCTATGCAAAATAATTTACGCAACACAATACATTAAATTATATTTTTGTCAAATAAAATAAAATAAACAATTTTAGTACTTAACTCATGTAACCTGTCATTATGTAAGCTGATCCTGGAGAAAGAACATAACATAAACATTGTCTTGAATTAATCACAGCGACCAACTATTCTTATCGTTTAAGTAATCGTTGATAGAATAGTATGCCGTTTTCTATCTATAATATGTATGTATTTACAAAAAAAAAAAAATGTATATAAGTAGTTTATCAGCCATCTCGTTACCATAACACAAGCATTAGGTTGCTTAGCTTGGGACTAGATGGCGTTGTGTGAAATGTCCAAGGATATTTATTTATTTATTTATTTAACAAAGATTGGATTTAACTTTAATTTTAAACGCATTAAAAGGCAAATCTAGCAAAGAAGAAGGTAGCTTGTTATAGAATTAACGGAATATAGCAAAAACTTTTAATTATAAAATAAAATCCAGCAGTGCGTTGATGCGGGCTGAGAATGGTGATAATGAATCAATAAACCGGCCAAGTGCGAGTCGGACTCGCACACGAAGGGCTTCGTACCACCGCACAGTGTTCCAATCGATCAAAAAATTTCCCAATGCTATTTATGGTATTTATCGATCAAGGGATGCATTTAAAATGCACGAGTAAAACACCCACGTGACAATTTCATGAAAAAAATTAAAATAAATTCTCAAAACGTAACTGTCCAAGATATTTATTTTATATAAATAAGGTCTGATAAAGCACCTTTGGGCGCATATTTTTCAGTTTTTATTTTTGGAAAATCACCTCCGTATACCGAGTAAATTTTTTTTTTTCAGATTTTTTTTTTCTCGCTAAAAACTCATCTCAACTCGTGATTTTTTTATCAGTGATAGGCCTTGTTACGAGAAATATTTAGGTGCTAGTGACAAGTCGCACTTTTGAGGTTTTAAGGAGAAAAAAAATAAAAACGAAAATCAGAAAAAAAAATATTTCTCGGTATCCGGACGTGATTTTCTAAAAATAAAAACTGAAAAATATGCACCCAAAGATGCTTTATCAGACTATATTTATACAAAATAAATATCTTGGACAGTTACGTTTTCAGAATTTTTTTTTTTTTTTTTCATGAAAAGGTCACCTTCATCATTTAAAAAAAAGCATTTGAAATTGACACGTGGGAGTTTTACTCGTGCATTTTAAATGCATCCCTTGATCGATAAATTTACCTTAAACAGCAGAGGGAATTTTTTTTTATCGATTGGCACACTGTGCACCGTACCTACAATATTTAACACCAAGTGCAACGACCATTGGTTATATGGTCGTTGCACTAAGTACCTAATTGATATTTAAAAAACAAAACGAAACAAAAAATATTTTACATCTTAAATTTTAACAATCGCAAAGATAACTTTGTACTTCATAATGATACTGTGAACTACAAAGTTATTTTTGCCAGTTGCAGAAAATCACCCATATTTAAACGAAATACCTTAAGAATCGGCGTTTTTAGTATTTGTTGATTAAGTACAGTATTTAACTACGTAACATGATATACAGAAAATTTAAATTCCTACCCTATCTTGTAGCAATAGAGCTCGCACAAAAATGGTCTAAAACTGACAACTTTTGCGGCCCCCTATTTCTTTATTTTTGAAGATAAAAATATAAAAATTATATTTGTACTCTACTCAACGAGTTCTATAATGACTTTAGTGAGAGTGACAATGCCGGGTACGGCAGTGCGATTCTGTAACCATCTCACCGTGAAAACTTAGGTGAAGTGAGCGTGGAGTGAGCTGTCAGTGTCATTCCACCTATAGCTAGGGATGGACCAAGCACATTTTTACAGTCATAATCGAGATTTTAATAACATTTTTATGCTATTCTAGTGATCATTTTATATTATTTCAAAGCTAGTATTTAAGTGTCTAAATAATACTATTTAGGCGGTTTTTAAATAAAATTGCAAAACAGAAATTGAGTTTTCTCTGAATTTCTATTTGACTATTTTATTTTAAAACACCCTAAATAGTAATGTTTAGACACCCTCTAGCTTACAAATAATATAAAATGATTGTGTTATAAAATTAGCATAAAAATAAAGATAAAATCTCGATTGTGATTATAAATGTAATTTGGTCAATCCCTAGCATCTGTGGGTTGACACTGACAGCTCACTCCACGCAAGCTTTCACGGTGAGATTTTTACAGAATCGACCAGCTGGTCTTGGGAAATGACCCTATTGATAACTTTTCACTTTTTGGAAAAAGTGCCCATCTTTGACTGTATATACCTATCTTTGCTACCAATAGACCTAGAGTGCTTGAGTTAGGCTCAAATTGTACCCAATTTAGTTTGCTTCACCAAATTAAAGAACAAAGATTTATTTAAAAAAAAAATAAAAAAAAAAACGGATGCAAGTCCCAGAATTGCGCAGTTTTTCGAGCACCATGGGAGTAGCACAAGTTTTCAGTGTTGCAAACTTGGGTATAGACAACTCTCAGGAGACCTAACAACATATAAAGGAAAGGAATCGTAGTTAGGTACACACGGCTACCAGTTTACACTGACCTCTCGTTGTAAGGAAATCCTATACAATACGAGATCAGCTTATACTGGAATTGTATAGCTTGATCTGTAGCCGTGCGTACATGCGCGTTTACGATGTTTAGATTTTTTGTGTCGATTGTGACTGGACTACCCCTTTAATTTTTTTATTTAATTAATTAGGTAGGTAGGCTTTTTTTAAATTTCTTCAGGCATATAAAGTCTAAAAGAAAGTCGCACAAAGTTGAGCGCGAGGTGCGGCTTGCGCCGCCCCTCGCAGCCTGCCGCCCCGGGCCATGGCCCTTTTGGCCCTAGGGTAAATACACCCCTGCTTATCACTAGCGAAATATCGATTCACCTCGTTAACTGACTGAGTGGGACCATCACAGCATTTCAGGAGCTCCGACGCTACTTGCGTGATAAGTCGCCATGTTTCTTTTGGGTTATTCTTGGCAAAGAACAGTATTTTCAGTATTTTTTCAAAATTTTAGGCTCAATATTTTCGGAGATAAGGGGGGGGGGGGAATGGTCAATTTTCGTCTATTTTCTAAAATAACTTTAAAACAATTCATTTTAAAATTATTAAAAAAATATAATTATTTTAGACCCTCATAGTAAGAAGGCCTTTCATTTCATATGTCAAACGGTACAGTTTGGAAACTTTTTTTTAAATTTTCTTATTTGCCCCCTAAAAGTGACCCCCATATTCAAAATTCATTTTTTTACTTTACCCGTACGTGTTTGGGTCACAGAAATCCACATGTGTGCCAAATTTAAACTTAATCGGTCTATTAGATTCGGAGAAAATTGGCTGTGACAGACGGACAGACAGACAGACACACGAGTGATCCTATAAGGGTTCCGTTTTTCCTTTTGAGGTACGGAACCATAAAAATCCTACCTTAGTGATCACTTTCTTTATCTAGATATCTTTACAGGGAATTTTTGTTCAAAATTTCATGCTTCTAGATCTAGGGTTATGTGACAATATTGTTATTATGTAGAGTCCAGCTTTTGATATGGCTTTGATTTTGTAAAAAAACAACATATACCTTGCAACTACTTTTTATTTGTATATTAATTATATATAAGTTTTAAGATCGTGAGTCATGCAAATCTTGTAACCGGGTGCGTCAGTCACGAGTAAAAGTTGTAACCGCCGCGCCGTCCGGAAACCGGATGACTGCAGTCATCCGGTTTCGTCATGACGGCAGGCTATTTCTTTACTCCAATGTGACGAAATATTAAAAAGTTTAAAGCCTTTAGAAAGTCCTTGCTATTTTTGTCCCTCGCCTCCCCGACTATGTAATTTACACGATGCGAAGAAATTTCGGTCTGATATTATTATCTCATAGCTTATTTAAAAAACATTACAAAGGTAAACTCGCCGAAATTAATCGATGTAATATTTGGTAAACCTTTGGTTTCCTAGGAGAACAATTCCGTCATGTTATAAAGGCCGACATGAAAATCTATCATTTTTACCAGTATTTTGACATAAAGGTGTCAAAAAACGCTCAGTTTTTGGACAACCAATATTGTGTGACCGCGTTTACCACTTTCTTATGTAATCAACTACACATCAAGAAAACCATCTGCTCCGGAAATTAAATCAATAGGTAACTATGCATTAAGAATTGTAGAATATCAGCCGAAGTATCCATTCTTGATTGGATAACTATCCAATAAGTCAATGACCTCAAAACAAAAAAACAAGTGCATTCCGGAAATATTCTGGAAGCTACGTACGTAAATGGCATTTTAAACACTGTAATTTCCGAATAAAAATGGTTGTGCACTAATTTATTGCACAGTGTATTGTAACGAGTGTATTACAGTCCAGTGTACCGTGATTTATGCGGCTGCATATTTTAATAATATTGCATTGAATGGATAATTTTGTATGGTGGACACGAGTGCTCTAGGCAGTAAGTATTTTCTAGGCATTTTTCACCAAAAGTAGAGTGACGGTCTCTTTTCACAAATTATTCTAAACTGAAGAAGAGATTGACAAAACTATGGTATTTGGGACTCGGTAGTGTCGACTGAGCTACGCTATTCAAGACTCCACCAGCCTAGCCTGGAGTAATTGCTTTTTCAGTCTAACATAATACGACTGAATATCAAAATGCAACATGAAGAGACTTCGCGTTATGGTGGGTCCACACGATACAGACTTTCATCAACTTCTATAGTATATACAGGGTGTAAGTGTAAACAGTGGTAATCTTTTAAGAGGTCATTGTACTCATCATTATGAACAACTTTTACTATGAGACCAAACCTTAAATTGCGAAAAAAAAATCCAGTACATTTAAGTTCGCATAATTCGTCAAAATGTAGGGAACAGCAGATATTTTTTCGCAGTTTTAGGTTTGGTCCCATAGTAAAAGTTGTTCATAATGATGAGTACAATGACCTCTTAAAAGATTGCTACCGTTTACACTTACACCCTGTACAATATTATCTGTGCAAACAAAGCAGTAGTATACTTAGACAAATTTCGGTGTGTCAGAAAAACTCCTATTTTTCGTATCTATTTGTCGGAGCCAAATAATTAACTATTAAATTTTCGAAAATCCAAGTCTGAACTGAGAACACTAGTTCTGCGCAAAGCGATAAGTCTGCGCAAACATTCTGTGGAGATGTCTGCATGATAATTTTTACTCATACTTCAAAGTCTGTACCTACAGATATCTGTACGACCAAAAGTCTTTACAGTGTTGACCCACCATTATTCTTGGCAAAATATCACATCTTCGATACATTCCATTTATTCACTTCTTTGATATGAGAATGACAAGGAAAGGATGTACTTATTTATAAAGCGTCTACTTTTATTGAAAAATCAGAATTCCCCCTTAAGGCGAGTATAGCTGTTATCAGCGCCACCATTGGTTGCAAAAAAAATATAAATACTTTTATTTCTTTATTATTTGCAAAATAGTTGAGTAAACGTCATCTAAAACTGTTTTTTGAGATATCCAGCTGTGACAGACAGACAGACAGGCAGACAGACTGAGTTGCACCATAAGGGTTTCTTTTTACCATTTTGGTACGGAACCCTAAAAAAGCTGTATTTGGCGTTAACTGCTATAACTTCAAAAATAGGAGGTTTAGTGTTGATTTGTTAGGGTTTTCTTTCTTTCTTTCAAAGTGGTAAAAAAGGAACACTTATGGTGTGACTCAGTCTGTCTGTCCCTCTGTCTGACTGTTTGTCTGTCTGTCTGTCACAGCTGGATATCTCAAGAACTACTAATGCTATCAACTTGAAATTTGAAACAGTTTTAGATGACGTTTACCCAACTATTTTGCAAATAAGAAAGAAGTAAAAATATTTATGTTTTTTTTTGTAACAGGGACTGAAAGGGGGCTTAAAAATTCAAAGTGGGGCTACTAGGGCAAGTGGGGTATCATTTGAAAGAACGCTATTTGCACATTCTCAATTTTTTTTTAAATTTTTTTCAGTCTGCATAGTTTTCGACTTTTGATGAAAAATGTAAAAAAAAATCCGTTCCCCCCTTATCTCCGAAGTTTGCAAAGATAAAAATCTGAAATTATTCTATGTGATAGAAGTTTATGTAAAGATTACAGGAAAAATAAAACGATGTCTCTAAATAGCACACTTTTTCAGAAATCGGAACGGAACCCGGTTTTTATTTGATACAAGAAATTCTACATCATCTGACTAAAAATGTGTGCATAGGAAATTTCAAAATGTTCCATATCTCCAGATTTGTTAATTTTTGAATGGTGGTACTGCCTGTTAGCAGTTATAACTCACATCATAGATCCAAACATAATTATGGGAGGATAACTCAACCATACTTCACAACGCCGATTCTCAAGTGAGAAACAACCAAGTCTACAAACAATTGTACTTCACTGTTATTTACTCTCGAATGTTCTCGATACATGTACGGGACTTCTGGAGCTACGGGTTCGTTATAACAAGGCAAAGTTGCCGAGTTAACAGAATTCTCTGTTGTTCCTGGAGAATTATCAAGTCCAATAGACGATCTAACTTGTTACGTTATTGATAAATATTAGTTGGTTGTTTCTGTATTACTATGGGTTAGATTTGATTGTATTTTGAGGGATTCCAAGATAATTAATAGAATTTCCTGTTGTGATGGGTGTCCTAGATTGTGACGGATTGTGTTAAAATGATGGGTAGATGCGGTCTTCAAACTCTACTGAGATTCTGTAATGCACAGTCGTAATACATGTCATACTTGTGAAGTTTAATATATTAAATCAATTATGCGTGCTGTGGTGGGGGTTGGGCGGTAGAGGGAGTTCGGGGCGATGCGCGGTCCAAGGGTTTGGTCTGAGTGTTGATGAGTTAGTCAATTAGTCAGTCAGGACTTCTCTTTTTATTTATATAGATATAGAATAGATATCTAACCTAACCTAAACCAAGACAACACAGTGATTATCATTATTTCTGAAAATAATTATTATAGCAAGAGAACATTGTAAAATATCGAAATAATAATCACACAAAATTTATCAAATTACTTTAAAATCTGTCCAAACGGTACGTGTACAAATGTAACTTCATTAAACTTGGGCAAAGTTCGAGGTCCTGAACATTCTAAACTAATATTTTGTCCATTAGTTTCCATCATTCATTCAGCAATCTTTGAAGTGGTCAGTCGCTCTCGTACCTCAGGGTTCTTGTTGAAAACCGACTTCGTAACAGATTTCAGAGGACTGGGTTGACTAAGATTTTGTGTGTAATACCAGGATATTTTGAATCCTGATACGGGAGCTGTGAAAGCATTAAAAAAGGATATTCGCTTTATAATACTCTTAAAGTTCATGTTTCGGTATTGCAATACAATAATTGTATACAGCCCATAGAATTTTTATACAATAATTTTTATCAATTCCGCCAAAAAATATTACAGTATCTCCTTACCTTTTTTGGAACTTTCTTAAAAGAGGAATGGAGTCAGGAAAACAAGCTCTACTTCAACGTATTGAAGTGTTCGGTGATGAGTTTCACCCGCGAACGTGCACCTCTACTTCGCGAGTACGTGGTGGACGCAGTGTCTATGCAACGAGACACACAAGTACGTGATTCAGGGGTTGCCGTTACTCCCGAATTGTCGTTTCGACGGCAGACGAGCATTCAGCAACATGGAATTCGTACCGAGACAGACACAAGACTTCACCAACATTGCAGCCGTTAGGGTTTTGTATGACGCACTAGTCAGGAGTCATCTGGAACATAGTGCTGTCGTATGGGCCCCACAGATTTATGGGGTATATCCGTTTTACCCATTGATGTACCCCACTCTATTTGTACTGGGTATATGGTCGGGTACGATGAGTTGAGGGTGCGACGGGAATTTACACTTGTCACGTATCTGGTGAAATGGCTTTGTTTTTGCGAACCAGACCGCTAGGTGTGGAGGCGGCGGCACCCGCCGCTGCTGGCCGTACCGACAGTCGGGACCAACTTACTCGCCAAAACACCGGTGACCCAGGGAATTCTATGATTAATGAACTTCATGGCAAATTTTATGTGTTCACGTGTCATTTGAGTGAATTCGCAAGGAAACTGTTATTTATTTTATGTTTTAAGTCATATAGATTATTGAAGGTAGTAGGTATGTTATTGTGTTATTATGTTACAAGTTTTTTAGTTAAATTATATTTAAAACCCCTCAAGTGTCGAATGCACCCCATGTGTGCATAAGAAAAACCCTTTTTTTGTTAGGTATATAAGGTTATATCACATATATATAAATGTAAAAAAACATAAAACCGATGGAAAACCAATCATCATCATTAGTTGTGAACCTATGGAGTTCGCAACTAACTCCCCCTCCCCCCCCGTGTCAAATGCACCCCAAGTGTGCAAAAGGACAAAACTTTACATAATAGGTATATAAGCTTAGATCACATATATATAAATGTAAAAAAACATCATCCGATGGAAAACATATCATCATCAGTAGTTGTGAACCTATGGGGTTCGTAACTAACCCCCAACCCGCCCCACTCGCTAGGGTTTTGGGTCTAAAATTAGCCAAACTCAGACACTTGAGGGGTTAAATTGTAAATAAGTTAGTATAGACCGCACTGTCACAATGAGTACATACATCTGTAGGTTGTAACAATGGGATTTTAATGGAAATCATGGCATCATTTAAGCCTGAAATTAGCTCTTCTTCTTTCTTAGTTTCCAATAAACCGGATTTTCACAAAAAAAATATTATTAAAGCCATTCTGCGACACTTTTCTAATTGCGTGACGTTATGTCCGACAATAACAATGAACCCAGTCTACCCTAAGTCAGCAGTGGACAAGTTGGCAAAGCGGTTTAATTTCACCGACCGTTCAAACTTCCATAAGAGGATTTTGTTACAAAACCAAGTCGAGTCTTCGCGCACCGGTGTGTGGCAAAAATCCACAGTGTTGCCCCCACCGAAATGTTTTCTCCACTTTTTTGTCGTTACAATTGAATTTCATAGTTTAACGAAGTAAATTCTGCACAGTGATGTTCGCGGTAACTCTGTTGGTTTTCAATTTTACCCATTTTTTGTTCCCTAGTGTAGTCCCAGCTTTGTGTGTACCGAGTTTTGAGGAATTTAAAACATGGTTCTTTGTGTCCTCAACTAGCTGTTTATTCTGCATCTCTGTCGGGATAAAGAAGTGGTTTTGTTTCCTCTTTTTCGTGGCATGCTTTTATCGTTGCATCACTTTCGTGCTCTCAATTTCATAGCTGCCAGTAACTTTGTGAACATAACGTTGTGTTTTCTTTACGAGTAGCTTTGATTCACAATCTGCTAATTTTAGGGTCTCTCGGGAAATGGTGGACTCCAATTTCCGAGTTCAGAAAACAACATTGCGTAATTTTCACAAAAATAAAATAAAACCACCTCACGCCTTGTATTATTAGCTTGTGTTGGGAACTAGCTACGACAGCGCCGTTTTGAGTTGCCTTCCCCATTTCAAAAATATTTACAAATAACGCTCCGTATCTTCAGCCGCCAAGAGAGATCCTTGTAAGAACATGTAAAACAAAAGAAAACTTTGTTTTTATTTTAAATACACAAATAAAACTACTTACCTACTTTTTTTTGTCTCAATTTTCTCTTTATAACCTCTATAATCTCTTTGTAATCTCTTGTAATATCTCGTCTCATTAATCAAGGGGAAGTGCATTATAAAAAATATATTGTCAGAGTAAAAATGTTTTATGTAGGAGAACTACATCTAGAATTTTAAATAGCCACCTTTGAGCACGGAAACATTTTAGCTGGGATTACTTTCGCGGAAATTAAAAACAGTACCTACTTTATTAAAACAAACTCTTGTGAGAAAACATTTTAAATTGGCTTTTTTTTTATTATTTTAATGATGTTTTCGTACCTTTAATGTTTAGAATTTTCCACATCCGAGTTTAATCACAGGGTTGAATAAATAGTTTAAATGTTATTATTAATCTCCACATCTGCTTTGGAGTGGACACGAGAACCTATTAAAAAGCAGATGTCAAATAATTCATTGCAAAAAAAACCGGTCAAGAGCGAGTCGGACTTGCGCACCGAGGGTTCCGTACCATCATTTATGTGTAATTTTTGTTGATGATTTCTGAAAAACTGTGCTATATAGAGACATCGGTTTATTTTTCCTGTAATCTATACAAAAACTTCTATCACATACTTACAGTAATTTCAGATTTTTCTCTATGCAAACTTCGGAGATAAAGGGGGGACGGTATTTTTTTTTTTAATTTTTCATCAAATGTCGAAAACTATGCGGCCTAAAAAAATTGCAATATTTGAGAATGTGCAAACAGCGCTCTTTCATATGATACCCCACATGCCCGCCCTAGTTCCCAGACAGACTGAGTTTATGGTGTGACTCAGTCTGTCTGTCTGGGTTCCTTTTTACCATTTTGGTACGGAACCCTAAAAATAAAGAAAAACCATTCCATTTGACGTCACACAGATCCAACTTGTGCACACCCTTCCGTAGTTCCCGAGATCCCTTCAATTACAGTGGAGCTACATTTTAATCCAAGCAAACGCTTTCCTCTCCATTGATTCAGATGAGTTCCACCTTTATTATGCTTCTTCTCTGGAATTACAAAAAAAAAGTCCAGTTTGTTACCTCAGAGTCGCTGCAACATTAATGGAATCGCAAGATAGAATCCCTCACTGCTCCGACGCCTCTTTGCTACTTTAATAAGAAAACTTTTCTCTTCGATTGACAAAGTTTGTCAACGAGAAAAAATTACACCAAAATTACATCATATAAACACCTGGAGCATTTCCGTAGTTATTGCGTTTCCGAAACAATTTCTATTAATCGGAAATCGAATTTCGGTATCGAAGTCTCAATTTTCTCTTTGAGATATTTTGGCAGATTGTAATACAGCTGCCGTAATTACGTATTGATTTGTGTTGCCTTTTCGTTTCTTTGTGAAAAGTTAAAATATGAACTACCGCAAAGTAAGCAAGGTAGGTGTAGGTAGGTATTAGTTGTAAACTTGTCACATTAGACTAATGCGCGTTTTCACTAACACTAGACGACAGCTAAAAGTACCTAATGCCCAAATATTATTGCACTGTTGGATTTTAAATACTCTGCGCTGAGCCGAGCGTTGAAAATCTAACAGTGCGGTTTCATGAGGTTTCATTTAGGCTTCGACTAGTGTTAATTCTCTAAATAATTTCTAAAGAAATAAAATAAACAAAAAAAATGTAGATTCTATTTTTTTCCTGGATTTCCCGACTCAGGGTCAATTGAAAAGAATTCTGAAGATACGGGTGTCATCATCTGCCTATCCTTTTCCCAACTATGTTAGGGTCAGCTTCCAGTCTAACTGAATATCAGTATTTTACATGAAGCGACTGCCAATCTGACCTCCACAACCTGGTCATAATCAGTATCTGGGTAATACGATACCCCTTGGTAAGACTGGTTGTCAGACGTTCGGGCTTCTGACGACCCGTAACGACTGTCAAAGATCCACGATTGCCCATGCGAATGCAAATTGTGGAGCCTGTGGAGAATGTGAAGCCTGTGGAAATTGTGGAGCTTGACATACAGGGTTTATGTTCTTGATCTGTCCAGTCCGTCAAAATATCTGGCCACCCAAAATCAGCTGTGCCTCCAAGTGGTCTTAGGTCTTGTCCCTGCAGCGGATGCGTCCCTATTCTGGTATCTTATAGGTTGCGGGCTAGATCTGTGAGAAACCTTTTTTTTTTTTTTTTGAGGGTGGGAAATCATCAAATGACTTCTCCCGCTCTGGGTGGAGCGGAAGGGCGTGTCAGACTTTTACTGACTAAAACCCAACCGTGTTCCTTCAGTTGCATATGCCAGGGCCACGGTATCTTCTTAAAACAACCCGCGACCCCAGCGGCGTCGGCCCTATTGGACCCCATCACTTGCTGATATCTCTTTGAGGCGCGCGTGGAACACAACGCGCCGTCGACTCGGGCCTGCCGGTCGATTCTGTAAAAATCTCACCGTGAAAACTTAGGTGAAGTGAGTTTGTTTTTGCTAGGAATTGACACTATTGACAGCTCACTCCACGCTCACTTCACCTAAGTTTTCACGGTGAGATGGTTACAGAATCGCACTGCAGGTCCTTACCGGACGGCGAGCTACCCGCTACTCACCGTCCGCAGGCCCGCGCCTACGGTGGCCGGAAATCGCCACGCAATTCCCGCCGCCCAGGGCGTCTCCTGCGGCGACTGAGGGCGTGAGGCTGCCTCTCCCTCATGCGTTCCGCCTCCTCCTTCGCGAGCATCACTGCTTCGCCGAAGGAGGTGACGGCCTCCCATGCACTCTCTCTCCGCACCATGGCCTGAACCAGGCTTGGACGCGAGAGTTTGCCGCCGCCGATCGCCTCTGTGAGAACACGGCGGTGCTCTGCCCAAGCCGGGCAAACCTCCACTGTATGTTCCACCGTGTCCTCCGGGCGATCCACACAATGGTGACACCCGGGCGTTTCCTCCCGCATTATGCGAAACAGGTACCTCCCGAAACAGCCGTGTCCGGTGAGGACCTGCGTCAGGCGGAAGGTGAGGACGCCGTGGCGCCGCTCTAACCACTCCTCAAAGAGGGTACTTATCGCCGCAATTGTGGCGTGCCCAGCGCTGGGTTGTGACAGTCGCGCTCTCCATGTCGCCATGAGATCCCGCTGGAGCTCTGTCCGCTGTACCGTGATTTCTCGCGGCAGCGGAGTTACGCTCCGGCGTTTCGCCTCCTCGCGCCACTCCCACACGTGCGCGAGGACCTTTGCCTCCAGATCCCACGGCGGCAATCCGGCAAGGAGGCCCGCCGCCTCCCGGGAGACCGTGCGGTATCCCCGGACTAGCCGGATGGCCATGACCCTCTGGGACGCGTTCAACCGTTGGGCTGGCCGCAGCCTTAGGGAACGCGCCCACTCCGGTGCCCCGTAAAGTGCCATGGACCGCACGACCCCCGCGTAGAGCCTCCGGCAGGAGGCGTTTGGACCCCCCAGATTGGGCAGGAGCCGCCTCAAAGCAGCCCAGCCCGCTCCAGTCTGGGAACCAAACGTCGGAAATGCTCCACGAAGTTCCACCGGCTGTCGAGGACGAGTCCCAGGTACTTCATCGTCGACCCGACTCCGATGTGAACCCCTCCTACCGTTATTTGGGAACCCGACGGTGGCGCATTCCGAGGACCATGAAAACACATGGCCTCGGACTTGTGCAGGGCCACCTCGAGTCCCAACTGCCGGATCCTCTCCACGACTATCGCAACCCCACGTGTCGCTAAATCAGCCGCCGCCTGGTGCGACCTCCCCTGCGCCAGGACCAGCGTGTCGTCAGCGTAACATACCACGCTGACGCCGCTAGGGAGGTCGGCGCGCAGCACCCAGTTGTAACCAATGTCCCACAAATGCGGCCCAAGGACCGATCCCTGTGGGACACCGCACGACATCTCTCGCCGGTTCCACTCTCCTTGATGACCGGGGTAGATGACGGCCCTGTCCGTCAGATAGGCCTCGACCACTCGACAGAGGTAGGTCGGCATCCGGTGATACCGGAGTGCCTCCCTGATGCAACTCCAGGGCAGGGTATTGAAGGCGTTGGCGATGTCTAGGGACACCGCCAAGACGACCCCACCCCGGGCCACCGCATCCCCCGTCGTGAGGGCTCGCACGCGCATGATGGCGTCCACCGTTGAGCGCCCCCTGCGGAAACCAAACTGGCTCTCCGCCAAATCCGGCTCCTCCTGCACCAGCCACCCGACGAGGCGGTCTGCAATAACTCTTTCAAAGAGCTTGCCCACCTCGTCGAGCAGCACGATGGGTCGGTAAGCGGACGGAGGGTCCGCGGGGCGATCTGTGAGAACCCTGGGAATCAGATTTGGCGGCGGGGACAGCCAAGCTACTTAGGTCGTAGTGCTACTGACGACAAAATGCGTTGTGGTGTAATGTGCTTCCTGATCGTCCACGTCCTATGACGCGTACCTTGTATGTAAGTTTAGATTTTGAAATAATTTTTTAATTGTTTTATTGGCGGTAATATAAACAAACTGTTTTTTTTTGTATTGAAAAAAAACTAAGTCATCTATTGTTCTAAAAGCAAAATTCGTAATCTAGCCGAGTCTATCCACTTTAAGAAACAGTTGTCAGTTTCTTATCCATTCATAGACATATTTTGTGTACAAGCGGCTAGGCGCCCCGTCGCGCGCCGACAAAGAGTCTCAAGGAAAATCGTACAATCCTAATGACGTCACGCGAGGGGCCTGTCGCGGGAGTGGATAAAACATGTCTTTGGATAATACATGCTAGATTTCACACCGTCAATAATATCATGCTAAAAACTGTCCTTTTACTTCTGAACCAGCAATATCCAATAGAATAGGAAATAAAAACGTTCGTACAGTGCGATTAGCTGTGCCACATTCTATACGACAAGTCAACCAAAAAAATGAACTCGCGAATGTTGTTAGCGAATTCAAAAAAATATTGTATTCGGCACGACTGCACTGCAACTACATTTGTAGTGCGTTTTTGCGATTGACTGCACTTGCCTTTTTTTTGTGTATGGGAAATCATCAAATGACTTCTCCCGCTCTGAGTGGAGCGGAAGGGCGTGTGAGACTTTTACTGACTAAAACCCACCCGTGTTCCTTCACATCACGGTCATCTCAAACAAAATATGTTTTTCCCTTTATCCTTCACCAATTCTTCTGCTAGCTTTTGGCCGCAGCTGCGCCTATGCAGGTTGAAAATTATCCCACGGGAACGTACTACCGGAATAAAATGTATCCTAACCGATATCCTAATACAGGTTTTGGTCAATCCGTGTGCCAATTTTCATGCAAATCCGCTCAGTAAGGTAATAGATAGTCATCGCACTTATAATATACTAGCTGTTGCCCGCAACTTCGTAAAAGTAAAAGTAGCCTATGTCCTTCTCCAGGTCATGGTCTACCTATTTGCCAAATTTCATCCAAATCCGTTCAGCCGTTTTAGCGTGAAAGCGTAATAAACAAACACCCTTTTGCATTTATAATGTTAGTATGGATAGCATGGTCACTACCACAATGCACGCCCCATATACCCCTTGCTCGTATACCCCTTTATTCTCCATCCCAGTAAGCTAAAAGCTAATCTGTCTATGAAATATATTTCCTCTGCAGTCTAACTGCACCGTCCTTACAATTTCGCAGCTAAACCGCCTTACCTGACTGCGTTTGAGTTGAAATCAATTAGTCTGCCAATCGCAGGCCCGTGGCGTGTAGCTAACAGAACTACGAGTACCTCTACAAATCAAGGAGAGAGCGTTTCAATAGAACGAACCGTTTCAATAGTAGGTATCTGGAATTACTCGTACAATTGTGATTTTGGAGTTTTCGCTTCGCGGGAGGTTTGGTTCAATGGATACGTTGTATGATAGGTAATTTTCATCTTTGTTGCTTTGCTATTAGAAGAGGAAAATCTTTCATTTTATGTTGCTTGTTGTAGTAGGTATTGATTGTGAAGCCTGTGGAGATTGTGGAGCTTGATATGCAGAGTTTATGTTGCTTGTTGTAGTAGGTATTGATTGTGAAGCCTGTGGAGATTGTGGAGCTTGATATGCAGAGTTTATGTTGCTTGTTGTAGTAGGTATTGATTGTGAAGCCTGTGGAGATTGTGGAGCTTGATATGCAGAGTTTATGTTGCTTGTTGTAGTAGGTATTGATTGTGAAGCCTGTGGAGATTGTGGAGCTTGATATGCAGAGTTTATGTTGCTTGTTGTAGTAGGTATTGATTGTGAAGCCTGTGGAGATTGTGGAGCTTGATATGCAGAGTTTATGTTGCTTGTTGTAGTAGGTATTGATTGTGAAGCCTGTGGAGATTGTGGAGCTTGATATGCAGAGTTTATGTTGCTTGTTGTAGTAGGTATTGATTGTGAAGCCTGTGGAGATTGTGGAGCTTGATATGCAGAGTTTATGTTGCTTGTTGTAGTAGGTATTGATTGTGAAGCCTGTGGAGATTGTGGAGCTTGATATGCAGAGTTTATGTTGCTTGTTGTAGTAGGTATTGATTGTGAAGCCTGTGGAGATTGTGGAGCTTGATATGCAGAGTTTATGTTGCTTGTTGTAGTAGGTATTGATTGTGAAGCCTGTGGAGATTGTGGAGCTTGATATGCAGAGTTTATGTTGCTTGTTGTAGTAGGTATTGATTGTGAAGCCTGTGGAGATTGTGGAGCTTGATATGCAGAGTTTATGTTGCTTGTTGTAGTAGGTATTGATTGTGAAGCCTGTGGAGATTGTGGAGCTTGATATGCAGAGTTTATGTTGCTTGTTGTAGTAGGTATTGATTGTGAAGCCTGTGGAGATTGTGGAGCTTGATATGCAGAGTTTATGTTGCTTGTTGTAGTAGGTATTGATTGTGAAGCCTGTGGAGATTGTGGAGCTTGATATGCAGAGTTTATGTTGCTTGTTGTAGTAGGTATTGATTGTGAAGCCTGTGGAGATTGTGGAGCTTGATATGCAGAGTTTATGTTGCTTGTTGTAGTAGGTATTGATTGTGAAGCCTGTGGAGATTGTGGAGCTTGATATGCAGAGTTTATGTTCTTGATCTGTCCAGTCCGTCAAAATATCTGGCCACCCGAAATCAGCTATGCTATGTTGTACCTTTGCACACGTAAAGTGGAGAAGATATTTTTTTTTCTCGACTATCCCATGGTGTGGGATATCGTTGGATAGGCCGTCCAAAATTATTGCAGGTTTACGAAAACCATTTTTCGATTCAGGGATCCGTTTGCGTAATATTAAGCTTTAAAGTGCTGATTTTTGTTAGAGTCAAGTGTCCCTCCTAAAACTATCACAGCTAAGCAGGCTTTATAAATTAACGAGTAATAGTCGACCAATTTACATTTGCAGTTGAAATGTATCGGAAACATGTTTTTGAACTACAATGCTAAATTTGTTCTTGGGATAAATTCATGCCAACTACGGAAACCTCCTTGTGCGTGGTCCATCACGCACTTGGCCGGTTTCTTTTTCTTTTTGGTAACTATAATTTTAGGGAAATGCGACTATTGATTATTATTTACTTCTAGGCCTTAAAATAAAACTAAATAATTTAACAAAATAAAACAAACTTTTCTATAGTGTCGTGAAAACGTTTATTTTCTTACTTATCGATATAAATACAGTCGTTCGTAAATAATACACGAATTGTTACATTAAATCGATGTAAAGCGATTTATTTAACGAATATTTCGTAAATGCTTGTCGGTATGTCATGTTGTATTCAATTTAACTGTTTCACTGTTTTTGTGTTGCTTTAAATAGTGTTGGTCTTCTGAGAAATAAAATAATTATAATGATTACAAAGTATAAAATAAATAAAAATAGTTACACAATGGAAGTTTTCTGAGCAGTATTTTAATTTATAACATGTGTAGGTAAAATATTCCAAAAGCATAAACGTTTTAATTTTTTCCTAAAAATATCTATTCTGCATCCCGAAGCGTGCTTAACGTGCTGTAAGTGATAAAAATGATACATGTGTGTTAATTCTCAAATATTATTTCCTCTACATTTTACAAAGTTATATTCACCCTTATCGCTAACAAAAACAGTAAAACAGCGAGAGACTAGTAAATTAAAATTACAGTTACCTACTGGTAAAAAATTACAGGTAGGTACCTACGTCTCTACGTCTAATTCTACTATAAATACAAAGTATGTTTAGATAGCAAATAAATCAGACTTTCATTGTATCATATCGAATGGCACGAGTTTTGTAAGGATGGAGGGACCAATTTTTATTTTTGGTCTTTTTGGATTGTTATGCACGACGCGACTTGGCTGTGACTGGCTATCAATCCGACACAAGGAAATGCATGAGACCGTGAACAAGGAAGTGTAGATTCGATCAAAGTTCAATTTAATGGTTATTGAACATTCATTTTTGTTACGCGCAGTCCTAAGTCCCATGTGACTCTATTAATGAATTTTCTTGTGTCGTCGGCTTGTTAAAATAACTACAAAAAGGCATATTATATTAAGCTAGGTAAGTGGTTAGAAAGATATCATAGGTACTATTTTTCTAGAAGTCAAGTATATGGACCAAGTTTCACTTACAAGAGTAGGTAATTAAATATTATTTAAGTATAACATTAAATACAAATACAATGTAGTATAGAACGTGTGATACAAGATGTATATTTCATATTCAGTAAAATATATTTTATTGTCGAATTTGGAAATAAATGTAGACATGACAAGGGATGAGATTTTATGCAAATATGAGTTCGTATTTTTAAACCAATGTTTATTTGATTGAGATAGACGGACACGAATAAAAACGATTTTTCTATCGCTCGTTCTTTTTTGCTTTAGTACTAAAGCAAAAAAGATGAGTTAAAATTTAAAAGATTGTTATATTTGCTGACGATAGCTCAACCATATAGAGTTTATTTTAGGTTATTTTTTCGATCCACGTGCAGAGACTTACAAAGCCTCAATTTTGTTGAATTTACCATTGATTTTGCTAATTTATAAACGATTTCATCTAATGGTTTATCAATTTGGCTAACGATGAAAATGAACACTGAGTTCTTAAATCTACCTGTCATGTCTGCTAAAATCAAATTACACAAGTGCTTAAGTAAAACATCAGTCAATTACATTTCAGTAAAAATATATTTTGCTACTAAAGATTTTAAATTATTACAATTTACTAAGTTGAAATACTTCAATCGTCTTAAACTCATAGTTAGTTACTTCTCGAATAATAATAGTATATACAGTCTCGAATTAATAATATCTCGAAAAAATCACAAACATTGGTATTGTGTCTAAAAATTAGAAATAATTAAATAGTAGGCTTACGAATCGTCTCAAGAATATGACTTTTCAGAACTTATTTTGTCATAATTATGAAGACTGTGATATTTTGTTAACACAATGTACGGTCTTATTATTACCTAGTGTATAATATCCCCTCCAACTAAACCATGGGCTAAAAAATATAAACTTTAAGTATCCACTCTACCCATCACAATATTATCTTCACTTAAAATAGCTAGCCAATCAAACTCGTCAAACCAATTTGTACTTAATAAATAACACTTTCCTAGCTTAAGACGACTCGTAATCCTTCCAATATTGTACAATCCAATCGATACATATTTCAAAATTTATTTACAAACATCCTAAGCGCAGTATGAAGCGCAAACTAATTACATTTCACTAAACATACAGTAATACATATGTAGGTCTGTAGTAACTTTCAGTGGCTTAAGCTTAGTCGCCTAGTTTAATAGGAATCTCATATGAACACCAAGCTGTGAGACTTGATACTTTAATCTCATTTCGAAATCGCCCGCAATTTCAGAATTTGGCTATATATTTTTATGGGCGTGACTTTCGAATCAGAATACAACGACCAGAAACCAAAAGGTCTGTGTTCGAAGCTATCGTACAATGAAAGAGTTGTTACATTAGCTATCAATGGCAAAATAGATTTGATTGCCAATACATTTTCCGATACCATCATAACATCTAAGAAGAGATCGTTTTTAAATTGCCAATCTTTTAAATATTAAAGTTTACATTAAAACATCTCTTCCGCAAGATCTTAAAGAATTTCTAATTCTCGTTGAAATAATAAATTAGTCGCACATTACTGATAGCAAACAACGTCAATACAAATCATACGAATTTCGAACATTACGAGCCGTTGGTGCATTCTGACGTAACACAAATGAACGATGACGTCATAACCTAATTTTCTCTAAACGGTTGAGCAAATATTTCATTCAGTAGCTGTTGATATTCCTCCGCATTGTAAAGGTCGTCGTCATCGAGTATGCCGGTCGCATTATATCTGTAATAGATTTTGTTAGTGATTTAAATTATATTAGATTAGTCCTGCATATAAAAAAGATTTTCTTTATTTGTGTTGGTCTTTTCGGCTGCACCTTGCAACAAAATATTCTTGTTTCCCATTGCTGTTTAGTGTCGGAATATGTCTTACCTTGGTGTCTCTCGTTTTCTTCGAGAATTTACTTCTGAAGCCACTTCTACACAAAGAACAACGAAGTGACTACTGCAAGGATATCTGTAAACAAAAAAATAATGTCTTAATGAAACGTCCTTTCTGTTACTTCATCAACTCTTCGTCAAGCAACAGCAAATTAGCAACGAATAAACTTTGCTAATTCCTTGAACCCTTCTAACAAAATACACTTCTGCTTTAAATTGAATTATCAAAATGGACGGGAGGACTCCAAGTTTTAAGCCACTAGATTGGGGTCGTGATTTTGAATTTTATACTCTGCGTTTGTGAAATAAGGTCTTTTTTGCTAGATACAGTAAAAGTAACAATTAAAGGGCTTCGATTTCAAGTTGAATGGAATTCTAATACAATTGCATGTCGCTTTACGTTTCAAGTCTCAGAGGACAGCAGCATTTGGAGCGCCTTTCTGTTGTGCAAACATTTTCCATACTGTTGCTTGATAATGGAATTTCTCAGTCAATTCTTAAATACAGATGAAGGTGAAATGTTTCGATGGAAATGTGAAAATAAAACGAAGACTTGGTCTGGATAAAGGATTGTCACTGATTGTATTTTGTGAACGTTCTAGTTTCGAAATGATGATTAATACTAATTGAAAAGCTTTATGCTCCTTGGTAATAAAGTACATAGTTAATAAGCCTAGGTTTTATAACTGCTCTGAAAGAAGCCCATTAAAAATTTATACCTCTCCTGTGCAAGTAGTTTGTGCGAGTGGAGTGAGGAGCCCAGGCCACGATTGGCAGGATCTCCGTTCTGCCACTCCTGACAGTAGCTGTCCAAGGCACGTTCACCGTTCGCGCGGGAGCCATGCCAGACTATTTTTTGTGGCCTAGAGATAAGGTAGGATATAATTATAAAGAGTTACTCTTCTTTAAAGAAAACAGAAAGAAAGAGTATTACTTTTTATACACACAAGCAAGCAATGAATATTTAGGAACATGGACGCAACCGTTGTGATGGTGAAGTAGATTTAAAGTAAAGAAAGTATAAATAAATACCTACATTATCATAAATAAGTTGCTTACCAATGTGAATCCGTCAGAATATTCCTGCCGTTGAAGCTGTATATCCTGGCTCCGGCAGTCAATGCGCCATTGCCATCGAACATGTCCGAGAATGATTTGAACAGGACTTCGCCTTGAGTATTCACGACTGGTAGATGACGGTCGGAGTACCGGACTATTGAGTTCAGGTTTTGGATCCTAGGACAGAGATTTTGTTACAATTTGGTCCTATTGGACATAACGCTGTGGTTTCAAACAAATAACAATTCCTGGTTTCATTTGCAACTAATACTGCAGCATGTGTGGTTTCAATGAAATTATATGTAATTTTTAACCGACTTCTAAAAAGGAGGATCTGTATTCGACTCGTATGTATGTTTGTTTGTATGTCCGCGATTTTCTCAAAAACGAATAAACCAATTTTGATGATTCTTCACTACGTACTTTCAGGAAGGTTTTAGTATATAATACATTAGGTTATTCTTATTTACGAAGTAGTTATATGCATAAATGTAGGTATCTCCGGCATTCCTAAGCGAATTTTGATGATTCTTCTTTTCGTTCGTCTTGGGCTTACGTAATTGTATATTCAACTAAAAATGGAAAATAAATTTAATTTATAAAAAGTAAAATCGATTTCAAAACCTAAAACGAATAAAATAACTTTCATAAAAAACTTAACAGCTTATGAAATCGGTGTCTTCAATTCTTCAATGCATCTTAGCTTGGCACCAACTTCAGACGCTGTTAAGTTTTTTATCAAAGTAATTTTATGATAGCTGTAGGTATTGATTATAATTATGTAATTACGTATTTGTTACGGTCACGAATCATATTTTGATCATACAACCTGACACTAACCTACAAATAGCACAAAACACTTACTTGCTAGTCAATAAAGCTCTGAAGGTTCCTCTGAAACCAGCGCGTCTTCCTTGTCGGTAGCACGCATAGTCGGCGCGACGTATACCATGCATGTTGCCTGGCAACGGCTCATTCAGTGCCGCTAGATGGAGCTGTCAAATTAAAGACACTTTTAGGATCATATTATTACATACTAGGTGTAACATAAATAACGGACAACCTCTTAAGGAGTCATTGTACTCATCATTACGAACAACTTTTATTATGGGACCAAACCTGAAATCGCGAAAAATCAGCTGTTCAGTACATTTATCAACATCAAAGTCGTCAAAATGTAGGGAGCAGATGATTTTTTTTTCGCGATTTCAGGTTTTGACCTTGTACTCGTAGATGCGAGAAGCACAGAACCGGTCGAAGTGGCGGTGCTTGGCGGAGGCCTATGTCCAACAGTGGATGTCTTTCGGCGATTACAGTAGTACTCAAGTAATATGGCTTATGGATGTACCTGCGCAGAAGATAAATTTTCAAAGCGCGGGAAATGCTGTTGACCAATCGACACGCTCCACGCTTTTTCCTGTACCGCTATTGGTTGGTAGCTGCCGCCATGTTAGCGCGCGCCGCTTGACAGCCGCCATACTTGCGAGTGAGACGGAACTAACAGCTGTATTGTATTATGAACCTTATAGTAGTGATCTAAGGTTGATTGTAAGTTTTAATTATTCTCGTTAATCTTCGGGGCCATACTTTCTTTTCTGTGCGAACGAAGATTCACGACGCGCCTTATTAGTTGAGTACTACTGTACAGCCATTACTTGCAGTTCTACTGGGATACCTCGGCCTCGGGTGATCAGGTCTCAATATTTCGATGATGCGGCACATATTTGCCTTATTAAAGCGGTATCTTTCCCTAAATACTTCATCCAATAACTCTCGTAGCGGATTTATACGACCTTTGTAGGTCTTCCCGAGGAGCTCGTGGCTAAGTAATAACAGCCGCACGTGTCGATCCGTCAGGTTAAGCTACGCTTGCCGGGGTTGGTCAGTGGATGGGTTACCATCTTTACATAGCGAGATTCCTCCGTGCCTCGGAAAGCACGTTAAGCCGTTGGTCCCGGCTGTCATTCGTGGATCTTTGACAGTCGTTACGGGTCGTCAGAAGCCCGAAAGTCTGACAACCAGTCTTACCAAGGGGTACCATATTACCCAGTAACTGGGTTGTGGAGGTCAGATAGGCAGTCGCTCCACGTAAAAAACTGGTATTCAGCTGCATCTGGTTAGACTGGAAGCCGACCCAAACATAGTTGGGAAAAGGCTAGGCAGATAGATAGGAAGTCTTTCGGCTGAAATGATGATGATGATGAAGATAGATGCTGTATATTTTACTGAAAGCATCATCAGTAAATATGTTTGTAGTTTTTGTTGTTTCGTTTCTGACTTCCACTCATTTAAAAATAACGATATTAAACAAGTGCGAACCCACACACAAAAGGCCAAATGCGTGTCAAAGGTTTTCTGTAGGTATAAAGAAATTATCCCAAAAACAAACTATTACCTTGGCCAGAGGCTAAACATTGCCATACAATGTGGCAATGCCGCCAGTTTCATAAGCACATTACCAGTCGACAGCGAATTTTTGGCGCAATATTTTAGTTTGTGAATAGTTTAGTTAAGTTACGATATAATTTAGTTATTTTTAGGGTTCCATACCTCAATAGGAAAAAACGGAACCCTTATAGGATCACTTCGTTGTCCGACTGTCTGTCTGTCAGTCTGTCAAGACCCCTTTTCTCAGGAACGCGTGGAGGTATCAAGTTGAAATTAATATCAAATACACCCATGGTCCTTTGGAGTTCTAAAAAATCAAGCTTCTAAGTCAACGCAATAAAAAAATACGGCCATTTATGCGACATAATTTCAAGTAAATCAAAACCTATAGGGTACTTCCCGTTGACCTAGAATCATGAAATTTGGCGAGAAGCGAGGTCTCACAGCACAAATAAAAGAAAAAGTTTGAAAACTATTAATTTGTAATTTTGTCACATACAACATTTTTTTTTTAAAGTTTGTTTTTGGGATACATTCTTTTCAACTACGGAACCCTTCATTGTACGTGGGCTGACACTCACTTGGCCGGTTTTTCCTTTTGAGGTACGGAACCCTAAAAATTAAGATAAGCTTGACTCGCTTGATACCTGTTAGTTTCTTATTCAATAACACAAGATGTAAGTAATAAAACAGAATGTTCCTAAAGGACTTACAGTCAGAAATAACAGTCTTATTATTTTTAAAATAAAACTACAGACTACAGACTAAAATTACATCATAAAATAATAAGAAAACAAGCTATTTTACCTAGCAGAACAAATATTAGCATTCAGCTGAAGAAATACATACCTAGTATCTATATAAATATTACTAGCTTCTACCCGCGACTTCGTCCGCGTGAAATTTCTTGTCCCCCCCACCCACCAACCCGGACACATCGCATCGCAACGCCTGCCCGCGCTATTAATTCGTTTGCGCTTAGCATCCTTCCTGACATTTTTTCTTTTTGCTCGGTTCCTAAGGGCCCTAGCGTGATGTTAAATAGCCTATATCCTTCCGCATCTCCTGCCCGCGCTATTATTTCGCGCTCGGCTTCTAAGGGCCCTAGCGTGATGTTAAATAGCCTATATCCTTCCGCATCGCCTGCCCGCGCTATTACTTCGCCCTCGGCTTCTAAGGGCCCTAGCGTGATGTTAAATAGCCTATAGCTCTCCTCAAGAACTGTGTTATAAAATGCAAAAAGAATTTTTCAAATCCGACTGGGGTAGTTCCAGAGATAGCGCGTTCAAACGAACTAACAATCGAGAGGGTCGGAAAATCTCGCAATTCAGAAAAATTACTTATTTGCACAACACCAACTATGGGTAACTTGATAAAACGTCCGCACTAAACATGTTTGCTCAAGAGCGACCGGTATGAATTAAATTTATTTTGCGTTTTAGTAATTTTATATTATCTCCGAAACTGTATGACCAATTGACATACGGTAAGGTAAACGGGGGTTACTTTGACAATACGGGTTTACTTTGATAACAACTTTTGACTTATAAAAACTAATTTTATTCGGTGTGTGAATAAGGTTTTGATGGTGCACCGGTTACTGTGTATTTTTAAGGTAACAAAAACTTTTGATGCCTCCAAAAATCTATACCTAGAGATTTTTTTCATAAGGCGAAAGTTGTTATCAAAGTAATCCCGTACGGCCGTACTATCAAAGCAACCCCGGCAGTGGCGTAACTATACCCTTCGAGGCCCGTGGCAAATTCGAGGGATGGGGCCCCCCCCATGTAAAGAAGTTGAACCAACAATAATAGTATTTTTAGGGTTCCGTACCAAAATTATAAAAAGGAACCCTTATGGTGCGATTCTGTCTGTCTGTCTGTCACAGCTGGATATCTAAAGAACTACTAATGCTGTCAACTTGAAATTTGGAACAGTTCTAGATGACGTTTGCCCAACTATTTTACAACTAAGAAAAAAATAAAACAATGTTTTTTTGCAACAGGGACTGAAAGGGGTCTTAAAATAATAATAATAAGTAACCCCAACGCCGTATCTCTACGTTGATGTCGTAGTGGGGCTTGCGCGCTCCAAATTGTAGGTCTGTGCCGGTAGAGTTTACTTTGCCGGAAACCGTGGTCCTGGCATAGGCAACTGAAGGAACACGGGTGGGTTTTAGTCAGTAAAAGGGTTACACGCCCTTCCGCTCCACCCAGAGCGGAAGAAAGGGCAGCATGTGGCGAGCTGTTGGGCAGTAGTGACCCCACGGACCCTATCTCCCGGGAGAAGCCTTGTTCTTCACCTCTGGCTGCCTTTATTAGCCGGCTGGAGTGAACGATGACGAGGAACAGAGCTCCCACCTCTTTCTTGCCTTTATTGGCTTGCTTGAGTGGGGAATATCCCTACCAGCATCTTGCAGTAAGATGCTGGTAGGGATATTGACCGTACTTCCGGGATTGTCCTGATAGTCGTGGAATGCCTCTCTACTCCTCAAGCAACTCAGGACATGTTGCCCCCTTGTCGCTACGTCACTATGTGCTAGCGACCGTTTCCGGGGGCCCATTATTGAGTGTGCAAGCAGTGGCGGCGCTAGACCAAACGTGGACGTGGGCGACATCAGCTTTGCGAGGCCTCTTTAACTTCCCAGTCGAAAGAAAAACGTTAATTTGAATGAGCTGAATACAAAAACACACAATCTCTCAATCTTACAATCAGAGCTGATACAAATGTATCAGACCTACTGATACATTTGTATATGAGTTTTATTGCTAATCAAATGATGACAAAAATTCATAAACAAAACAAACACAAATTAAAATAGACGAACTTTCCGGCTTTTAGCCTCACACAATTTTTTCAAGATTATGTCTTAATCTAACACAAACCGCTATTTCTAATGCAGAAAAATGTTTGGAAAGGAGGATGCAGGAGCGAGCTCGCTTCGCTCGAAAATTTTATTACGCCGCCTCGGATGGTTCAAATTAGGTTGTCTTTTCAACATTCTTACAAAAATAGGAGACTATTTTATTAAGTTGTACAGAAAAGTTTTAGAATTAGAAGAATGCAGGACGCAAGAGCGAGCGTAGCCAGCTCGAAAATTTTAGCATCCGGCCTCGGTTAGGAATTAAGATTTTCTTTTGACACAAATAGGAGATACTTTGTCGTTGACAACTTATGCAGACAATGCAGAAGGGTTTGAGTATGAAAAGAATATGGAGCGAGCGAAGCGAGCTCGAAAATATTAGCACCCGGTCTCAAATGTTCTTCTTTTGAACATTATTAGGAAAATAGAAGTTATTTGGTCGACTTATGCAGAAAAATTTGAAAACGAAGAAAATTTACGATGGAAGAGCGAGCGAAGCGAGCTCGAAAATTTTTGCATGTTACGTTGATAATATTATTTGGGGGGCCTCCAACCTCCAAACTATAAACTGCCTCTTGTTACTGAATATGTTTTGACCTTGTTTGAGATTTGATTAAAACGTACCTACTACTCGAGATTTGGGGGGCCCGGGCCCCCAGGGACCGGGGGCCGAGGGGGATATAAACACGAATAATTAAACTTTTAATAACTTGCAAAAATCTTTCGGGGATTCCCCGCGAAAGAAACGCATCGCCAGCAAATGTTGCTAGACTAAAAAAAAATAAACGAATTTGGTATGTCAATTCGTTTTATGACGAGACGATTTTTTCACGGTTTTTAAGTAATGCATAAAGCTTCGAGGCGCGAGGCCCCTCAGACCGCCAGGCCGTAGGCGGTCGCCCGCGTCGCCCACGCCTAACGTGTGCAAGTCACCCCCTGCCAATTTATCTGTGTATATTATACAACATTGGTCAGGCAAAGGACATAGTTCTACCATAGTTCAAGGTACCCAATCCACTATAGCCACCCAAACCCATAGCCAAATATACTTTGTTTCCATGTTCTGCAATAGTCCTGCTCCAACCGGGGGTTGTCCTTAGGTGCAATTGCATAGTGCATATAGGGATAATCGTGGGCTGGTGCCTTCTGGTCATTTAAAATTGTCTAAGGGGCCTCTGCGACTTGGCTTCGGCCCCTCGTACGCCTTCCAAAGGTCCGGGACCCCAAGGTCCCGAGATAATATGTCAAAGGCAAAATACAATAATAAGTTATAATAAATGTTGGGAGTTGGAATTCTCCTCTGACCGGGGCCCCTTCCGGCTGGGGGCCCGTGGCATTTTGCCGACTTGCCACCCTGTAGTTACGCCACTGAACCCCGGTTTACGGTACTGTACAGACCAAATCTTATCTCCATGATGTCCTTGTGATCATCCAAACGTAAGTATGTCTAAAAAATACTTTTTTAAAACAATAAAAGATGTATAAAAGATAAAATATAAAAGATATACATATGGTGTCGCGGACTTTTTTGTAGAATTATTTAAGACGGACCAGACTGCCATACATTTTTCTCAATTTTAAACAACCGTTTAGGCAGCGCATGCAAAAAAGTCTGTTTAAAGAGGTATTTCTTTCCGACTTGTTAGACAAAAATTGTGATAGCTCGGCTAATATGCATGATATAAATATAATTTATAGCTCATAGCACTCAGGAATACTGTAGCTTTCTACCAGTGAATTTTTTTTAAAAATTGTATCATTAGTTCCGGAGATTACCCCCTACATACAAACTTACAAACAAATTTTACCTCTTTATAATATTAGTATAGATTATGTTCTCACTGTATCATTTGCAGGTATAGGCCCATAATTAAATACGATATTAAATTAAACTGCGTCATATCTAATGCCATTCCCAGTCCGCATACGAAAATTCACTCAAATATATCCAATAGTATACAGGGTGGTCAAAAAGTCGTGGATCAAACGAAATAGAGAGATTAGGAGGTCATTTCCAACAAAAAATCTTTCTACAGCATGGCCATAATTCAATTGCCCTAAAAATTAATTGCTCTTGAAATTTGGTGCCTACCCAGAGCCGCAATAGAACTTTTGTAGCGCTGATACATTATCTAGTAATAATACAACACTGTTTTTTTAGGGTTCCGTACCAAAATGGTAAAAAAGGAACCCTTATGGTGTGACTCAGTCTGTCTGTCTGTCTGTCTGTCTGTCTGTCACAGCTGGATATCTCAAGAACTACTAATGCTATCAACTTGAAATTTAGAACAGTTTTAGATGACGTTTACCCCACTATTTTTCAAATAATAAAGAAATAAAAATAATTATATTTTTTTTGCAACTAGGACTGAAAGGGGTCTTAAAAATTTTAAATGGGGCTACTAGAGCATGTGGGGTATCATAAGAAAGAACGCTGTTTGCACATTTTCAAACTATTTTTTATTTTTTTTAGGTTGCATAGTTTTCGACTTTTGATGTAAAATGTAAAAAAAAATACCGTTCCCCCCCTTATCTACGAAGTTTGCAAAGCGAAAAATCTGAATGTATTCTATGTGATAGAAGTTTATGTAAAGATTACAGGAAAAATAAAACCATGTCTCTAAGTAGCACACTTTTTCAGAAATCGGAACGGAACCCTCGGTGCGCGAGTCCGACTCGCTCTTGACCGGTTTTTTATTGTTTTATATCACATTTTTTTTTAAATTAGTCTAATTGCGGCTCTGGGTGCCAAATTTCAAGAGCAATTAATTTTTAGGGCAATTGAATTATGGCCATGCTGTAGAAAAATTTTTTGTTGGAAATGACCTCCTTTATCTCCCTATTTCATTTGATCCACGACTTTTTGACCACCCTGTATAGTCGGCCCATCGCTACCTACTATTTAATAATAATAATAATATCATCATTTATTTCAGACATTAATTGGTCCATAGATCTTTGTTAGTATTACAACTTACGAAACTATGTTAGTACTTATAATTAATTAATTATTTCTTCTAATTCATATATCTTCCTGCAGCATCAGACCCGCAGCTATGCATACGGGTCCAATACTCCAGGAAAACGCCGTCTGGCCTATCCCCAATCACCTTCAGGATGCCATTGGCACTCCCCCGAATCCTGCGCAACAATGATGCCGTTCTTTTTCGCATAATTGCTGAAAAACTATCGGTAGCCGATTCAGCAAACATGCCTGATGCGCTACAGAACCGCGGCAGCCCCAACAACATCCGGAAAGCGTTGTTATATTTATTCTGTTTGAAAAATTCACGATTTTAATTTTGATGCTAGGATTTATTTTATTTAATAGTTTCAAAATACTCTTAAAATGCATTTTTTTAATTTCTTATTGTTGTCACATTGTATTAACTAACAAATTTTTGAAACTAAATAACATTTTCAATGAAACTCACGCTAGGTCCAGCAACAGGTGAATTCTCAACGAGGTTGGATATTGAGGGTACATGCACCAAACTGGCAGCTGGCATCGGTGGAGGATGCACGGGCGCCGGCGTCGGATGCGCGGGCGCAGACTGGGTTACCAGAGAGCCTAGCTGTTAGAAAAAAATGTTATTTTATTGTAAGTAATAGAAAAATATTGAATGATTCCCAATTTAGGTGTCAAATGATTCGATGTGGTGATAAAATAATGATAATGAATAAATAATCTTTATTTTCATAATACCACGTACTTACATGTTAATGAATTCCCTGACACTGGCACCTGTAATGGCTCCTTCAAACAGGTGCGACACGCGATATAATCGCGCGCGACACAAAGGCATCGCGTGTCGTGCGACGAGCGGTGGCTTTGTGTCGCGCACGATTATATCGCGTGTCGCACTTGTTTGTAGGAGCCTTCACTCCAACTAATGTACACTGCGTTACAGGAACCAGTGTCTTCCCCTATATGTTGGGTTACAGATTTTATGTTATTATCAGCAAAATACTACAATACTGATGAAAAGAAAAAACAAATAATTATTTCACATGAAAGAAACAATTCTTGTTTAGGAGTGTGCCGAGTTATCAGAATCGTGATCTAATAATTATGATAAAAATGTTATCCGAGAGACATAACTTTTAAAAATGGCGCAATAATGTTTTATTTGGTTTGGTAGAGCAAGGTTATGAAATTTTCCAGTAGATATAGTATACATTTGAACCAAAACTGAGATTAGTTTGGACAGCACATTCAAATCGTCTGCAGTCTAACCTCTAGCTTGTTCAATTTAATCAAAATCCGTAGCTTATGCAGTTACTGGTACAAAACTCACCAGTACGTATTGCCATCCGGAATTAACTTTGACAAACAAAGCCTGCTCTTCGACAACGTAAGCCAGAGCACCGACAGGACTCGATGATGCGAGCTAGAATCAAAATGTTAGGTGAAAAAACTGGAATGCAACGTGTACACACGGCTACACATCAAGCTATATTATACATTTCCAGTTTACACTGACCTCTCATTGAAGGGAAATCCTATACAATGCGAGATCAGCTTATACTGGATGTATATAGCTTGATCTGTAGCCGTGCTTACCTACAGAGTTTTTTGACTGAACATCAAGCAAAAATAGAGAATATGTTTTTGTTCTGAGTACATAATTCGACAATTCCTTCAAAATAAAACATATGCTTCGGCAACCACCAAGTATTAAAACAGTAAAACAGATTTTTTTAAGAGATATGCACTTTTTAGGGTTCCGTACCAAAATGGTAAAAAGGAACCCTTATGGTGCGACTCCAGTCTGTCTGTCTGTCACAGCTAGATATCTCAAGAACTGCTAATGCTATCAACTATTTATTCTGACTACTTGAATGTTGTAGCTGTAAGTTTTCTTAAAATTAATAAAACAAAATAATGAAATAAAATAAACTTGAAAGGAACGGTTTTAGATGACGTTTGCCAACTACATATTTTGCAAATGAGAAAAAAATTAAAATATATATTTTTTCTTTTTGCAACAGGGACTGAAAGGGAGTCTTAAAAATTCCAAGTGGGGCTACTAGGTCATGTGGGTTATCATATGAAAGAACGCTGTTTACACATTCTCAAACATTTTTTTTCTTTTTTTTAGGCCACATAGTTTTCGACTTTTGATGAAAAATGTAAAAAAAATACATCCCCACTTTTCTCCGTAGTTTGCATAGAAAAAAATCTGAAATTATTCTATGTGATAGAAGTTTAAGTAAAGATTACAGGAAAAATAAAACGATGTCTCTAAATAGCACACTTTTTCAGAAATCGGAACGGAACCCTCGCGTCCGACTCGCTCTTGACCGGTTTTTTTTCTTAGTTTTACTTGTACTGTTATGCATGTATTCAGTGGTTTAACTCAGTAGGTATGCCTGTATTTGCTAAGATGTTATTGTATATTATAATAACATACAGGGTTATTGGTGACCCCTTAAGGCTGAGGCTACATTAGGCCGCGACGCAACCTGCGACACATGAGCGATTAAAACAAATAAATGAATGCTCACGTATATGGCTACGCCGTACATCAAATATTACTCTCGTTATTCGTTTCGCTCTTCCAGTCGCATCGCAAATCGCTGCTTACTGTAGCCTCAGCCTAAGAGGTTGCTGGTGTTTTACCAATAACACTGTATACTTGTGTTGTAATGTAGGCAAAGTCATATTTTTGTATAAAATGTACAGTCATAGTCTTAATTATTATCAAAACAAGTCATACTTTCAACATTTCCTCCGTAGTATGGAACACTGCTGCGCCGGGCACTGATTTGTTCGAGTCCTCCGAGTGATGCGTAGCTGGGTGCGACTGAACTGGTCCTGAAATTGCGATGAACTCATAATAGGGAATTTATAACACAAAAAGCAATAATTTTAATTAAGTGCTCTTATACAACATTAGTTTTTGTTTACACTAAACCCGAAAAGGGGTCATTGCACTCATCTTTTTGAACATTTTTTTCTATGAGAACAACCTTGAAATCGCGAAAAAAAAATCAGCTGTTCCATACATTTTGTCGATTTAAGTGAACACAAATGTATGGAACAGCTGATTTTTTTTTCGCGATTTCAAGGTGTTTCCATGTAACTATTTTGTTATAAACGCTCTGATATTATAATGTACTAAAACTGCCTATACCTACTGTCAAAATGCATTCCCGTTAACCCGCAATATTAGACCGTTCATATATTAAAAATAATATTAGGTACCATTAAAAAAATAACGGAAAAAAAATCAGCTGTTCCCTACATTTTGAGGAGTTACGCGAACATAAATGTAGGGAACAGCTGATTTATTTTCCGCGAATTTTAAAAAGGTAATTTTTTAGTATGTATGGACGCTATTGCGCCTTCAGTTAATTAATATACTGTTTGAAAGACCAGACTAATTTAACAAATGACTAGTTTCCTCATATCATATTTTGGAGATTTATGAAAAATGATGAATAATGACTAATGACATCAACAGATTTATGAATAATTCCTCAAAAGACCATTTCAGACTGCAATCTACATGGTCTTCACATGATCTGACCAAGATTATGTCTGGACTTTAAAAGAGACTGTGACCTCTGAGTTTGTTTCGGCGTTTCTTCTCAGAGTAGTCAGATAGGAAACGTCGAACGAACTCATCTAGTTTTAAAAAAAAAATATGTTTGACGTGTAAAAGTGTTTGTACAAACCTACTTACAGAAAATAAATCATTTATCATTTATCAATGACATCAACAGTAATAGATAAGACACTAACGGCCTGTTTCACCACCTACAATTAAGTTCCTATTAACTTACTTGGCAGATAATTTTATATAAATTCTGTTCCATTTTTGAATTTATTCGGTGAGTAGTGGCTATTCGGATATCGTGAAATGGGCCTTGAGATTTTTTATTTTTTATAAATAGGTATTGGCGGATAAATTAACAAATTATATTCGTAGCAAAATATTTAATGACTAATTTACATTAAGTAACTTACGTCATGTAGGTAATCATTACTCCTGTTTAGTATGATAATAATTTAAATAATGTACTACATAACGTTAAATTCTTTCAAGATAACTTATCTAAAGGATTGATATATTCATGATAATTATGTATTAATGTTTAATTACGTATGTCAGATTATCGACAGATCTAATTCATGTAGGTAACTGAAAACACGAACCATACGCGTGTAGGGCAATTTAAAGATTTTCAGAAAATAAAATTTAAAAAGTCAGAAATTCGAGTCATGACATACTGAAGACAATGTGCACATAATAATTATGGTAGGTAGTCTTTAATAATCCAATAAAATATTAATGAGGAAAGCTTAATCAATATCGGTGATACCTAAAACTATTGATAACTTTATCACCTTCCTTTTTTCCTTCCTTCCTTTTTAAACCAATTAATCTGCCCGCCTTTTCCCAATTATGTTGGGGTCGGCTTCCAGTCTAACCGGATGCAGCTGAATACCAGTATTTTACATAGAGCGACTGCCTACCTGACCTTCACAACCCAGTAACTGGGTAATACGGTAACCCTTGGTAAGACTGGCTGTAAATAACAGCTATAGCCTTTAAGTACTTAACCGTTTGAATTGTTTTCTATTATTATAGCTATAAGTATTGTTTAAATTATTTCCTATTTTATAGCTTTAAGTATCGTTTGAATTGTTTTCTATTTTATAGCTTTACTGTGCTGTACTGTCTGAATTGTTCCCTATAAAAGCAAGTTATCATCTAGCATAAAACCTAGTATATAAAAATACTATGTAACCATAAAATGAAACGCACTGTGTGCATTATGTATTTGTTTTCTGAAAATAAACGCTGCTCATAACATACACACACACATACACAAAAATGACTCAGATTTTTGGAAATAATGTCACCGCTACGCCAGCGCTACGCCCCGCCTATAAAAAGCGCGCGCTCCGGAAATCTGGGTCACTTTACAAGCAACCGTCAACACGTCAACACCTCCGCAGCTAGAACAAGTCATCAAGTCTTTTATTTATTCTTCATTCCTGGTTCATCTATGGTGATCGTCATAAAGTCATAAAGTCATAAAGTTAAAAACGGAAACACACGCCGTTTAATGGTCCTTCAAGAACCGGATCACTGCAATCAAGCCTGAATCAAGAAGAAATCAAGCTTATGGAAGAAAGAAACATGAACGCGCGAGTTTTAGCTGTTGGTTTGCTTGACCACTGCTAATATACTTGGAAGCAATCATCATTACGTACGCGGCCACCTAACGGTGATAAACGGCCAAAAAAGCGTATGGAAGCACAGTGGATGAACTGACGAATCCACGCACCCCACAAGGTGTAGCAGTCAGGCCCCGCCGGTAAGGTGTGGAACGCTTTGGGGCCACGAGTTGGCACGCAACGACGAGTGCGGGTTTCCTACCGTACTTTGATGCACCCATAAGCGCCCGCATCCTCTGCCGGGAGGTTCCCTACCTTCCCGTACCTTATTCGTTCCCATTCCTGGTCCGGCATCACCGCGGTAGGAGTCCGGCCAGGCCGATAGGGTAAAGTAGGCATCAAACTCAAGTGCTAAGTGAAAGTGAAGTGTTAATTTTAAGTAAATATTAGTATGAGTAGGACCCCCTCGTGCGCAATGGAAGGCGCACGTGTGTTGCGTTCCAACAAAGCCACGCCGACCACAGAATCCTCACGGGAGTCGGGTGAAACTGGCTCAACAGAAACACATACGTGGAGTAAGGGCACCGGCACAGAGGAATCGGCAGGCGAAGACAACACGCGTAATGTAGTCACAACAGAAATTAGGGCCCCGGAGGCCGATTTGAATAATACTCTAATTAGGAGCGCGCCGGGCACAGTAGTAAATGTTCCAGTGGATAGAGCAAGTAGTCGATTATCTATTTTAAAAGCTGAACTAGAGTTGCATAATTCCGAGTTAGCACAGGCTAGGGCGGCGTCCGCAGCTGCATTAAATCGATTGGAGATAGCTAGAATAGAATTAGAAAGCTCCAACGAAGCGGAACCGCCACCCGGATATCAAAAGTCTCGTGTAGAAGGTTGGATCTCGGAACAACGCGTAAACAATAGACCGGCAATATTAGATAATAATCGAATCCCGGATCAGCCCATACGGCCACCCAATAGGAGTAGGAATGAACCACTCGCAGGCGAAAACATGCCCCAAAATAATAATAATAATAATAGCGACATGTCAATGTTGGCCAATGCGATTATGCAGGCAGTTAATTCCAATAAATCAGACTCCGCGGTACCAAAATTCATCCACGAGCTACCCCATTTTGATGGGACAATCGCGGAATGGATGGCCTTCAAATCAGTTTTTAATGATACAGAGGCCATGTTTACTGACGTGCAAAATGTAGCCCGGCTAAGAAAGTCGCTGCGCGGCGCGGCTCGCGAAACGGTCAGAGCGCTATTATTTACAGTATCGGATCCTTACGAAATAATCGATACATTAGAACGTCGGTACGGAAGACCGGAATTACTAGTACTATCCGAACTAGAAAATATTAAACGCATGTCACGCATGACAGAAGACGGACGCAACGTCGGCAGTTTCGCGAGTAAAGTAGCGAATACAGTAGCGGCGATAAAGTCACTCAAACAGCCGCAGTATCTGTATTCACCCGAGTTAGTAAATAGAATCGTAGACAAACTAAGTATCATTCTAAAATATAAATGGTACGAATTTAAATCAACGCATAGCGGAGCGCCTGAATTAGAGTTATTATCTAGGTTTTTAAATAACATGGCCGACCAATGCGGACCAATGTTTGCTTACGAAACTGCCCGAGATGAACGCAAAAATAATAAAAAACCACCTCGGACGGTAAACACCACGCGCGAACGTCACAACCGGCTGCGAAATAAAGACAGTGACGGTTCAGACCAATCTGATTCAGACAGCGAGTCACCGCGTAAAACAGTAGCTTCATTAAACAAATCTTCAACAAAAAAGCAAACTTCGAAAACACAAAATAAGCCACGCCCACCGCGTACCTCCGCAGAGCAAACTCAATCTGATAAAAATAAATGCATTGTTTGCGCAGGCGATCATAGCACTATAGAGTGCGCCGATTTTTTAAAATTACCTGTAAGCGAGAGGTGGATCACAGCTAAAAGTAATAAATTGTGTTTTCGATGTTTGAACGATTCACACAAACGATTAGTTAAATGTAAATACGTACCATGTGGAGTAAATGGGTGCGAAGCGTCGCATAACAAGTTATTACACGGCAGTGAAAATACATCTCTGCCTACCCGTGGAAACGTAAGCTCCATTAATCATTTGCATAAATCTAATACCTATCTAAAAATAGTGCCGGTCGAATTAAGCGGTCCAACAGGTACGATTACCACCCACGCATTATTAGATGAAGGTTCAACTATGACTTTAGTTGAGCGTAGCGTGGCAGACGAAGTTATACCTAGAGGACGCAGCCAGCTCTTATCGTTAGAAGGCGTAGGCGGGAATAGAATTGACGACAGCGAGTCGTGCCATATTAAAATATCAATCCGAGGTTTATGCAATAGAAACCTGGAAAGTATGAGTGCGAGTACAATAAAAAATTTAAATCTATCCCCGCAATCAGTAAGTCGAGACTTAGTGCGACAGTGCAGCCATCTGGTAGACATTGAAGAAGAGTTATGCTACGAGTTGGGACAGCCAACCATATTGATAGGGCAAGACAATTGGCATTTAATTACGTCCAGACAATTACGTGTTGGTAACAAAAACCAACCCGTAGCATCACTCACTAAATTAGGATGGGTTCTGCACGGTCAAGATTCACGCCCTCGGAGCACCATTGCAGTAATAAATCACGTGCGACCCGCTCAGGTCAACGACCCCGCACTAGAAATGATAAGGAATTTTTTCAGCATAGAATCGTTAGGTATTGAGCCGCGTAAACCAAAATCTGACCCAAACCAGCGCGCCTTAGCAATATTAGATAAAACTTGTAAAAAGTTAGAAAATTGTAACAGGTACGAAACGGGCTTATTATGGCGAACAGACAATGAGGAAATGCCTAACAACAAAAAACAAGCTCTCAACCGTCTGTACAGCCTAGAAACAAAGCTAGACAAAAATAATAATTTAAAATTAGAATATAATAAGCAAGTAAACAATCTAATAGAGTCAGGCTACGCGGAAAAAATTGATACACCAATTACGTCACCGCGTGGTTGGTACTTACCACATTTTTCGGTCATGCACCCACAAAAAGGGAAAATACGCTTAGTCTTCGATGCAGCAGCCAAATACGGAGGTAAGAGCCTGAACGACGCGCTATTAGCAGGCCCCGACTTACTGCAATCGCTATTCGGTGTTCTAGTAAGATTTAGAGAGGGCCGAATTGCAGTCGTAGCCGACATAAAAGAAATGTTTTTACAAGTCAAAATAACCGAACAAGACCGTGACAGTTTACGATTTTTATGGAGGGGGGAAAATAGGTCGGGACCGCCACAAGAATACCGAATGACGTCATTAATATTCGGGGCAGCGTCATCACCTTGTACCGCCATATACGTAAAAAATAAAAATGCAGAAAGTCACAGTCAAAAATACCCCGAGGTCGCGAAAGCTACAGTACGTAATTATTATATGGACGACTACTTAGGGTCGTACGACAACGAGAGCGAAGCTAAGCGAATAATAAACTCAATGTACAAAGTTCATTTAGCCGCGTCATTTGAATTACGCGGATGGGCATCAAACGTACCCGAAGTAATAAGCGACGTCACAGACATGCGCAGTAGCAATACGACCACGCTAGGTAAAAGCGATACAGAGCGAACGTTAGGTTTAATATGGAACCATACACGCGATACACTAGGTTTCAACGTCAATCTTCGTAGCACGCCCGCGAGCGTCATTCAAGGCGACACTTTACCTACCAAGCGACAAGTAACCAGCGCGGTCATGTCGGTCTTCGACCCATTAGGTCTAGTCTCACCGATTACAATGATAGGTAAATGTCTCATACAAGAAGTATGGCGTAGTGGGATAGGCTGGGACGAGCTTATTACAGCAGAACACCACGTAACCTGGTTATCATTTATAAATAACTTACAACTGTTAAAAGAGCTAGAAATAGGTCGATACATACCTGCAGCGCCCTCTGGCGAAGGAGAGCTACACGTTTTCTGTGACGCAAGCGAAAAGGTGTACGCAACAGCTATATACTTCGTTAGTACAGGGACGGACGGTAACAAAACGTCACGACTAGTAGTAGGTAAGGCCAAAGTAGCTCCACTCAAACCAATTTCAGTACCTCGTCTAGAACTTCAAGCTGCAGTATTGGGTAGCCGATTAGCCGAATCGGTCAAGCGCGAGTCGGATTACAAAATAATAAAATGCCATTATTGGTCCGATTCTAAAACGGTATTAGCTTGGATAAAATCAGACCCGCGCACATTCAAATCATTTGTCGCACACCGACTGGCTGAAATCGAAAACCTAACTACTCCAGCAAACTGGCGATGGGTACCCAGTGCCGATAACGTTGCAGACGATGCAACTAAGGGTATTCCCGCCAATTTCAATTCCAAACATAGGTGGTTCTCTGGACCTGAGTTTATTAAAAACGACCCCACTACCTGGCCAAAAGAGAAACAGGTTACGGCGCCGTTAAACCCCTCAGGGGAAGAAAGAGTATTAAAACAAGTTCACGTAACTATTAGGCATGATGTTAGCGATTATTTACCTAAGATAGAACGTTTTTCAAAGTACGTACGACTACTACGTGTTGCTGCCACCGTTCTCCTCGCCGCTGAGGTATTTAAAGCCAAACTACTCAAAAGAATCACAAGTACTGAACTCACAGCGAACCACATCAAGCTTGCAGAATTACTGCTTGTAAGAAGAAGCCAATATAACTCATTTGCCGAAGACATCACGACAATAGAGGCTGGGCGGCGACCACCGAAGAAGTCACCGTTCTACAAACTCTCCGTGAAAGCCGATCGCAATGGCATCTTGTGCCTAGATAGCAGAATCAAAGATGAGCGCAACCTGCCAGTCCTACATGCCAAAGAAGGCTTCACACAGTTGTTGCTGCATCACACGCACGCAACCTTCAACCATGGCAACCATCAAACTGTCATGAATGAACTACGACAAAGATACTACATAATAGGACTGCGCAGCGCTATTCGATACTTAAGCAATCAATGCCAATGGTGTCGGACCTATAGGGGACTTCCCTCAAAGATCCCCTTCGGCGACTTACCTATTGAAAGACTGGCCCAGAATCAGCCACCCTTTACCGCAACAGCAGTGGATTATTTTGGGCCCATGCACGTTACAGTCGGAAGAAGGCACGAAAAAAGGTGGGGCGCACTATACACATGCCTCACCACACGCGCAGTGCATCTAGAGCTGGCCACATCACTCACGGCCTCCTCCATGATCATGAGCCTGCGACGAATGATAGCGCGCCGCGGAACGCCGACCGTAATATACAGCGACAATGGAACCAATTTCGTGGGAGCAGAAAAGGAAATAAATGAAGCTGTGCAAAGCAACGACTCAAACTTAAGAGAATATGCATCTAAAAAACTGATCACATGGAAAAAGATACCCCCAGGCGCCCCAAGCATGGGCGGCGCATGGGAACGCCTAGTCAGATCAGTAAAAACAGCTTTGAAAAGTACCTTAAATGAAAAATTCCCAGCTGACGAAGTGTTGCATACACTATTAATAGAAGCCGAGCACATAGTAAATTCAAGGCCATTGACCCCAGTGAACCCTAACTTAGATGAAGAAGCGTTGACGCCTAATCACTTCATTATGGGACGCTCAAGTGGCATAATACCGTTTGGCTCGTTCAAAGATACACAGCTGGACTTACATTCATGGAAAACCACTCAAGCATTAGCAGATGCCTTTTGGGCACGATGGTCAGCAGAATACAAACCTCTTTTAATGCCTCGACCCAACACTAATGCTCAACACAGAAACCTAAAGGTCGGCGACGTCGTCATTATAGTCGACAATACAATGCCCAGAGGAGTATGGCCCCGAGGTGAAATAATTAGAGTTTATCCAGGACCAGACGGACGAGTCAGAGTGACCGAAGTCAGGACATCAGCTGGTTTAATTCGCCGCCCGGCCTCTCGCCTCATCGTGATCACAACATCGGAATAAGAACATTATGTTTAGTGCTTGCGCACGAGGGGGAGATTGTAAATAACAGCTATAGCCTTTAAGTACTTAACCGTTTGAATTGTTTTCTATTATTATAGCTATAAGTATTGTTTAAATTATTTCCTATTTTATAGCTTTAAGTATCGTTTGAATTGTTTTCTATTTTATAGCTTTACTGTGCTGTACTGTCTGAATTGTTCCCTATAAAAGCAAGTTATCATCTAGCATAAAACCTAGTATATAAAAATACTATGTAACCATAAAATGAAACGCACTGTGTGCATTATGTATTTGTTTTCTGAAAATAAACGCTGCTCATAACATACACACACACATACACAAAAATGACTCAGATTTTTGGAAATAATGTCACCGCTACGCCAGCGCTACGCCCCGCCTATAAAAAGCGCGCGCTCCGGAAATCTGGGTCACTTTACAAGCAACCGTCAACACGTCAACACCTCCGCAGCTAGAACAAGTCATCAAGTCTTTTATTTATTCTTCATTCCTGGTTCATCTATGGTGATCGTCATAAAGTCATAAAGTCATAAAGTTAAAAACGGAAACACACGCCGTTTACTGGCTGTCAGACTTTCGGGCTCCTGACGACTCGTAACGACTGTCAGAGATCCACGAATGACAGCCGTGACCAATGGCTTAAGGCGGTGAGAGCCGTAAAAACGTCGTTTTGTTTAGTGTTTTATTCGTAGATAACACGGATTTAAATTTTGAAAAAAATATATTACTTAGTTCAGACTTCCATCTACAAATTTCGGCCGTCCGATACACGATTACTTGCACTTTACTGCATCCAATTAAATCGCAAAGACAAGTCTAAATTATGATCTATATCTTATTTCATTTGATTTATATTAGGCTTTGAACAATAAAACTTATGCCATAATAAAGGTCGTAAAAAATGTAATTTTTATCGGCTATCATAATTTGAAATATCAAAATATTTATATCACTAATTCCAATGTCAAGTGTTTTGCGCTCGCTCCGTGTCGTTTAGTCCCGAGCGGAACGTGATGGAGGTCGGACGTGTGCCAATTTTTCGAACCCGCCACCCCCGCTAACTTCTGTCACCGGCTGCGACCGGCACAAATTAACATGTGTTGAAAACAGTTGAATTTGAACGCTATGCCTATGTAAATAAAGACGTCACGCGCGCAAAAGCTTTATTGGTATTTATTTTTATCACGGCCTATGTTTACCAATCGCATCAAGTGTGTAAAACAGTTGAATTTGAACCCTACACTGGAGCTTATAAAGCCGCCTGACGCGCAAATTTTTGGTTCACTATTTTCAAATCTCAAATAGGTAGGTGCCACAGAATAAAGTTAGTACGGGTGGTTTTATAATGAATATCGGATAGGAAATGAGATTTCTTCATAACATCACGCCTGAATTCTTTCAAAGGGTTGGGCAGGGATGTTCAGAAAATAAGTAGGCCCTCAAATGTATTTTTCTGTATACCTACATAAATAAGATTTTTTTTTTAAATTAAGTTTTTTTTCTAATTAGGTATCTTCTTATTTTTTTTTGTATTTCAAGGTCAAAATGAAAATCCAAGATGGCGGCTGCAAACATTTCCAATTTTTCGTCATGGGTGTCGTTTTCGTGATATTTTAGGTCGCTGAAAACGATAGTGGGGTCAAAATGAAAATCCAAGATGGCGGCTGCGCAAATTTCCAAATTTTTCGTCATGGGTGTCATTTTCGTGATATTTTAGGTCGCTGAAAACGATAGTGGGGTCAAAATCAAAATCCAAGATGGCGGCTGCAAAAATTTCCTAATTTTTCGTCATGGGTGTCGTTTTCGTGATATTTTAGGTCGCTGAAAACGATAGTGGGGTCAAAATGAAAATCCAAGATGGCGGCTGCGAAAATTTCCTAATTTTTCGTCATGGGTGTCATTTTCGTGATATTTTAGGTCGCTGAAAACGATAGTGGGGTCAAAATGAAAATCCAAGATGGCGGCTGCGAAAATTTTCAAATTTTTCGACATGGGTGTCATTTTCGTGATATTTGAGGTCGCTGAAACCGATAGTGGGGTCAAAATGAAAATCCAAGATGGCGGCTGCGAAAATTTCCTAATTTTTCGTCATGGGTGTCATTTTCGTGATATTTTAGGTCGCTGAAAACGATAGCGGGGTCAAAATGAAAATCCAAGATGGCAGCTGTGAAAATTTCCAAATTTTTCGTCATGGGTGTCATTTTCGTGATATTTAAGGTCGCTGAAAACGATAGCGGGGTCAAAATGAAAATCCAAGATGGCGGCTGCGAAAATTTCCTAACTTTTCGTCATGGGTGTCATTTTCGTGTTATTTTAGGTCGCTGAAACGATAGTGGGGTCAAAATTAAAATCCAAGATGGCGGCTGCGAAAATTATCAAATTTTTCGACACAGGTGTCATTTTCGTGATATTTGAGGTCGCTGAAACCGATAGTGGGGTCAAAATGAAAATCCAAGATGGCGGCTGCGAAAATTTCCTTATTTTTCGTCATGGGTGTCATTTTCGTGATATTTTAGGTCGCTGAAAACGATAGCGGGGTCAAAATGAAAATCCAAGATGGCGGCTGTGAAAATTTCCAAATTTTTCGTCATGGGTGTCATTTTCGTGATATTTTAGGTCGCTGAAAACGATAGCGGGGTCAAAATGAAAATCCAAGATGGCGGCTGCGAAAATTTCCTAACTTTTCGTCATGGGTGTCATTTTCGTGTTATTTTAGGTCGCTGAAAACGATAGTGGGGTCAAACTGAAAATCCAAGATGGCGGCTGCGAAAATTTCCTATCTTTTCGTCATGGGTGTCATTTTCGTGATATTTTAGGTCGCTGAAAACGATAGTGGGGTCAAAATGAAAATCCAAGATGGCGGCTGCAAAAATTCCCTAATTTTTCGTCATGGGTGTCGTTTTCGTGATATTTTAGGTCGCTGAAAACGATAGTGGGGTCAAAATGAAAATCCAAGATGGCGGCTGCGAAAATTTCCTAATTTTCGATCATGGATGTCATTTTCGTGATATTTTAGGTCGCTGAAAACGATAGTGAGGTCAAAATGAAAATCCAAGATGGCGGCTGCGAATATCCTAATTTTTCGTCATGGGTGTCATTTTCGTGATATTTTAGGTCGCTGACAACGATAGTGGGGTCAAAATGAAAATCCAAGATGGCAGCTGCGAAAATTTCCTAATTTTTCGTCATGGGTGTCATTTTCGTGATATTTTAGGTCGCTGAAAACGATAGTAAGGTCAAAATGAAAATCCAAGATGGCGGCTGCGAATATCCTAATTTTTCGTCATGGGTGTCATTTTCGTGATATTTTAGGTCGCTGAAAACGATAGTGGGGTCAAAATGAAAATCCAAGATGGCGGCTGCGAAAATTTCCTAATTTTTCGTCATGGGTGTCATTTTCGTGATATTTTAGGTCGCTGAAAACGATAGTAAGGTCAAAATGAAAATCCAAGATGGCGGCTGCGAATATCCTAATTTTTCGTCATGGGTGTCATTTTCGTGATATTTTAGGTCGCTGAAAACGATAGTGGGGTCAAAATGAATATCCAAGATGGCGGCTGCGAAAATTTCCTAATTTTTCGTCATGGGTGTCATTTTCGTGATATTTTAGGTCGCTGAAAACGATAGTAAGGTCAAAATGAAAATCCAAGATGGCGGCTGCGAAAATTTTCTAATTTTTCGTCATGGGTGTCATTTTCGTGATATTTGAGGTCGCTGAAAACGATAGTGGGGTCAAAATGAAAATCCAAGATGGCGGCTGCGAAAATTTTTAAATTTTTCAACATGGGTGTCATTTTCGTGATATTTGAGGTCGCTGCAAACGATAGTGGGGTCAAAATGAATGACTATCGTTTTCAGCGATCTAAAATATCACGAAAATGACACCCATGATGAAAAGTTAGGAAATTTTCGTAGCCGCTATCTTGGATTTTCATTTTGACCCCGCTATCGTTTTCAGCGACCTAAGCAAAACATGTATGATCTCTTAAACTGTAATAACACCTATTTATACCATGTTTTATGCAAATAAATTATCTTATCTTATCTTATCTTAAAATATCACGAAAATGACACCCATGACGAACAGTTAGGGAATTTTCGCAGCCGCCATCTTGGATTTTCATTTTGACCCCACTATCGTTTTCAGCGACCTAAAATATCACGAAAATGACACCCATGACGAAAAATTAGGAAATTTTCGCAGCCGCCATCTTGGATTTTCATTTGACCCCACAATCGTTTTCTGCGACCTAAAATATCACGAAAATGACACCCATGACGAAAAATTTGGAAATTTTCACAGCCGCCATCTTGGATTTTCATTTTGACCCCGCTATCGTTTTCAGCGACCTAAAATATCACGAAAATGACACCCATGACGAAAAATTAGGAAATTTTCGCAGCCGCCATCTTGGATTTTCATTTTGACCCCACTATCGGTTTCAGCGACCTCAAATATCACGAAAATGACACCTGTGTCGAAAAAATTGATAATTTTCGCAGCCGCCATCTTGGATTTTCATTTTGACCCCACTATCGTTTTCAGCGACCTAAAATATCACGAAAATGACACCCATGACGAAAAATTAGGATATTCGCAGCCGCCATCTTGGATTTTCATTTTGACCTTACTATCGTTTTCAGCGACCTAAAATATCACGAAAATGACACCCATGTTGAAAAATTTAAAAATTTTCGCAGCCGCCATCTTGGATTTTCATTTTGACCCCACTATCGTTTTCAGCGACCTCAAATATCACGAAAATGACACCCATGACGAAAAATTAGAAAATTTTCGCAGCCGCCATCTTGGATTTTCATTTTGACCCCATTATCGTTTTCAGCGACCTCAAATATCACGAAATTGACGCCCATGTCGAAAAATTCGAAAATTTTTGCAGCCGCCATCTTGGATTTTCATTTTGACCGTAATCACATCCTCTTAAGAAAAAAAAAACTAGAGCGTAAGAAGTTATGCCCCTCCGTTTTTTTTTTTGTGTTGACATAACGAATAAAATAAAAAAAGAACTTTCCAAATCGGCTTCTAAATGACGGAGTACTGCAGTAACAAACAAAAAAAAAAAATACAACTGAATTGATATTCTCCTCCGTTTTTGAAGTCGTTTAAAAATAACACATCATTGTTACGTTTAAAAATTAGCTGGACATCACTCACAATGCAGTCATTGGTGTCGTGGGGAATACTAGTTTCTGTCATTCCCGACGACACCACCAGTGGTGTCGTGGGGAATGAACGGTCATTTCGTGGTATTTAAGTTCGCTGAAAACGATAAAGGTCTCAAGCTAATTTCGACCTTATTGACATTTTACAAACCCTTTGTTTTTTTGGTCCAGAATACTCGGTAAATGATCTGGAAGCTGAATTTAACAAAAAAACATGAATGTCAATAAGGTCTAAATTCGCTTGACACCTCAGAAAGTGTCTAGATTATTATGCACATCATTTTTAGGGTGTCAAGCTAATTTCGACCTTATTGATATTTTACAAACCCTTTGTTTTTTTGGCCCAAGATACTTGGTAAATGATCTGGAAGCTGAATTTAACAAAAAAACATGAATGTCAATAAGGTCTAAATTCGCTTGACACCTCAGAAAGTGTCTAGATTATTATGCACATCATTTCTAGGGTGTCAAGCTAATTTCGACCTTATCGACATTTTACAAACCATTTGTTTTTTTGGTCCAAGATACTTGGTAAATGGTCTGGAAGCTAAATTTAACAAAAAAACATGAATGTCAATAAGGTCTAAATTGTTATGTAACACATCATTGTTATGTAGCTGGACATCACTAACAGCACAATACAGTCGGTGGTGTCGCATGGCGTGGGGAATAGTAGTTTCTGTCATTCCCCACGACAGCGACACCACTGAAAACGATACCACTGGTGTGGTATCGTGGGGAATGACAGAAACTACTATTCCCCACGCCATGCGACACCTTCGTAAAGTAAAATGGTGCGCGGCGCGTAGTTTTGAATCGTACGGGTAAAGGTCTTCGTGTCAGTCAGATTTTAAATCCACCTTATTCACGAAAATAAATATGTATAAGTAGTTATTTTTATTTATTTTAACTGTTCAAGTTTACAATGCATACCTAATCTGTCTAAAACTTTAAAAAATACTTACTAGAAAAATAAAACAAAATAAACTTGTATACTAATCAGTTCAAGTTTATCTACTGCATTGCTCTATTCTGTGACGCAACATAGTACCTACTCGAGTTCATGAACTCATGAGCGGTGCGCTTGGCGCGCGTTTCCCGCGCATCGTAATTTATTACGTATCGCTACTCCTTGCGGGGGCTGCGGTAAGCATTTAATACCTACGGCGCTTGCTTTCACCCCGCCTTGAGGCACGGAGGAGTCTCGGTATGTAAAGATGGTCACCCATGCACGGACCAACCCCGGCAAGCGTAGCTTAACCTGATGGATCGACCCGTGCGGCTGTTATTACTTAGCCCCAAGCTCCTCCTCCTTTATGCATCCGTAACTTTGTCGTTCCAGTAAGTGCCTTTTCGCACGTCCCGGTTGTCCCGGGTAGCCGCTGCCGGGTGCCGGTGGCTAAGTGTATGGGCTTATACGTTATCTTTCATATGTACCGGCGTAATCTGCCTGTCATGTCCATACATTTAGGCACCGGCTATCCGGCAACCAGGCCGTGTGAAAAGGCACTAAAACTGTCGGTCCGGCCTAGTGTAAACCGGGCCATAGAGGTTCCATTACTTAACACGTTGAACGTCATGTGGCCCACCGGTGCGCCTAGCGTAGTCTTCCGTTCGGGCCAAACCAAAATCAGGTAATCGGTAATTTTCATCAACTTGAGATTTTCATACCAAAGTTTATAAAATGTCGTAATTTGTATGGAAAATAAATATTTGCGACTTTTACCGTCTAGTTTTTAACACGTTGAACGCCATGTGGCCCACCGGTGGGACTAGCGTAGTCTTCCGTTCGGGCCAAGCCAAAATCAGGTAATCGGTAATTTTCATCAACTTGAGATTTTCATTCCAAAGTTTATAAAATGTCGTAATTTGTATGGAAAATAAATATTTGCGACTTCTACCGTCTAGTTTTTAACACGTTGAACGCCACGTGAAAAATCGGGTATTTCCATTCAGGCCATGGGGCTCACCGGTGAGCCTTGTCTTACTGAACCATTCGAGCCACGGGGGTCACCCGTGAGCCGCGTGATAGGTACTACGGAAACGCTTCCTACAAGCCACAGATTGCAGCTATCAAACAAAACGCGTATGGAAGTGAGCCGCGTGGCCCTGTAGGCGAACCGGACGGCGTGGTTTTCAAATCCAACATAAACTTGTAGTTTTTATCAGGGTTATTGCAAGATGCTAGGATTATTCAACTCAAAATGTTGAAGATCATACATTTTTGGCGGGAAAAGCGTAAGCGATCCCTCACTTATCGACGCAGCGCGCGATATTGATCGGCCGGAGTATATCACTACTCCCGATTACTCCCGAAGCGCGCGCGCCGGGTGGGCCGTAGCGTGACCCCGTGGCCCCCGCGAACGGAAATGTACACAGTCCTTTGTACGAGGCCACGGGGCCCACCTGTGAGCCTTTTACAATATCTTAAAAACTAGACGGTAGAAGTCGCAAATATTTATTTTCCATACAAATTACGACATTTTATAAACTTTGGAATGAAAATCTCAAGTTGATGAAAATTACCAATTACCTGATTTTGGCTTGGCCTGACCGGAAGACTACGATAGGCCCACCGGTGGGCCACATGGCGTTCAACGTGTTAAGATACTGTAAAAGGCTCACAGGTGGGCCCCGTGGCCTCGTACAAAGGACTGTGTACATTTCCGTTCGCGGGGGCCACGGGGTCACGCTACGACCCACCCGGCGCGCGCGCTTCGGGAGTAATCGGGAGTAGTGATATACTCCGGTCGATCAATATCGCGCGCTGCGTCGACAAGTAAGGGATCGCTTACGCTTTTCCCGCCAAAAATGTATGATTTTGAACATTTTGAGTTGAATAATCCTAGCATCTTGCAATAACCCTGGTAAAAACTACAAGTTTATGTTGGATTTGAAAACCACGCCGTCCGGTTCGGCTACAGGGCCACGCGGCTCACTTCCATACGCGTTTTGTTTGATAGCTGCAATCTGTGGCTTGTAGGAAGCGTTTCCGTAGTACCTATCACGCGGCTCACGGGTGACCCCCGTGGCTCGAATGGTTCAGTAAGACAAGGCTCACCGGAGAGCCCCATGGCCTGAATGGAAATACCCGATTTTTCACATGGCGTTCAACGTGTTAAGATATTGTAAAAGGCTCACAGGTGGGCCCCGTGGCCTCGTACAAAGGACTGTGTACATTTCCGTTCGCGGGGGCCACGGGGTCACGCTACGGCCCACCCGGCGCGCGCGCTTCGGGAGTAATCGGGAGTAGTGATATACTCCGTCCGATCACTTATCGCGCGCTGCGTCGATAAGTGAGGGATCGCTTACGCTTTTTCCGCCAAAAATGTATGATTTTGAACATTTTGAGTTGAATAATCCTAGCATCTTGCAATAACCCTGATAAAAACTACAAGTTTATGTTGGATTTGAAAACCACGCCGTCCGGTTCGGTTACAGGGCCACGCGGCTCACTTCCATACGCGTTTTGTTTGATAGCTGCAATCTGTGGCTTGTAGGAAGCGTTTCCGTAGTACTTATCACGCGGCTCACGAGTGACCCCCGTGGCTCGAATGGTTCAGTAAGACAAGGCTCACCGGAGAGCCCCATGGCCTGAATGGAAATACCCGATTTTTCACATGGCGTTCAACGTGTTAAAAAGATAATATTACTTCTGTTCGTAACGGTCAAGAGGACACTCTGGACGCTTGGAACACAATCCCAGTTCTCTACCGGCTACGCTGCAGTTGTCAGATCTAAATTAGTAACCAATAAAATGCAGTTGTCTCTGTTACACCATAGGTATAACTTAGTATAACTTACCATGTCTATCCCTGTCTCTGTCCTTTAGGTCTTTCAGTTCCTTGAGAGCCTTGAGCTCGTCTAAAGGGCTCTTTGCGACTATCGTAGGGCAGCGTGAACAACACAGAATAGATATTAATAAACAGAAATTAATTAAGATGGGAAAACCTTGACATTGTTATGATTTCAAATCAAATCGTAGGTATTGTTATTGCAATCGGATGTATACAATCTGGGGTTTACGGTCAAGGTTTAAAATATGCTGTTCCAACCATTGAACAAGCTAATACTCGTATTAGCTAAAATGTAATAATAAATTCGCAGCCACTAAGGGCTAAACAAAAATGTAATATCGCAACAACAGCATGCGTGTTTATCTTTTTGCACAAAAAACTTATTATTACCGTCTACAGATTTAGATAATAACCAAATATAATCTGTTATTTTCATGACGTGAATAGAAATTAAAATAATGTTTGAATTTTGTTTACATTGTATGTTATATAATTTTGTGTGTTTATTTACTATAATTGTTTAGTTAGACAGTTAGTTTTCAAAAGTTATTTATAGAAATGATGGACGTTTCACGTCTTAGGGAACCTAAGTTTGCTGATATTTAGTAAGTAAGTAAGTAAGCATTTTTATTTGCACATATTCTAGGGTACAGTAAATAAGGTGACAATTAAAATGTGGTAGTACCTACTTTATTTTTATTAATTACGTAACTATTTAATATAATTAAAATATTAACTCATTGTCAGCCTTCCATTGTTTTGCCTGAGGCATTGACTGTTTGAGAAAAACATTATTTATTAAATATTAACACTAGTTCTTATGAATAACAACTCTACTGAAGAATGACATTACAAAATGTTGTATTTTACCCGAGTTAGCAGTCTATGTATGTATGTAAGTATGTATATAAGTATGTATTTTTACCTGTAAATAAATATTTTGAACTTTTTAGATCAATTTGATTTTTCCGTAGTCGGGTTATAGTTTTTTAAACTTTATCCTTGTTGTAACTATAAGCTTAATAACATACGACTTGTTGCAGAAACTTACCTGACCTATTAATTTTAAGTTCAATGAGATGAATGGACAAAAATCTAACACCATTAAAAAAAAAAAACAGAAAATTCCAGAAAAAACATAAAAATAATAACGACTTACTCGGTCTTCCATAGAATTTCGTATTCCCATGAACTGGATGTTCTTCATAATGACTGAATCCAGGTTCGCCTTTAGGTCCAACTATAGATACCCCTGGGGACCCAGGAGGTCCCGGTGGGCCTGGAGGCCCGGGAGGTCCAGGGAGGTACTGAACGGCTTCGGACACGGACCCAGACGGGCCCGGGGGCCCAGCCGGACCTGGCACACCGGGTAAACCTGGAAGTCCATCGAAGCCACGCTCGCCTTTTTCACCTTTAAACTGTTTAGGGAAAGTTTAAGTACGTGTCAAAACGTATGCTGTAATACACAGGGTTAAATTAAATTAGCTAGCAAAACTCCTCAGATGTGATAGGTTTAATGGGTTAGATGGGTAAAAATTTTAAATTCATTTTAATTTTTTTTAAATTAATTATTTTTTTTCAGTATTAGAGTTGATGAAATTTTTTTTTATTTGAAACTAAAAAAAATTAAATTCATTTAAATTTTTTTTTAATTAATTTTTTTTTTCAATATTAGAGTTGATGAATTTTTTTTAAATTTGAAACTCTAAAAAACATTTCTTTGTGCAAATATACAATGATAATTATAAAAAGTTTGAAAGAACGAAAGTAACAAAAGACTAGCAGATGTTGAAATAAAAGAACAAGGTTATTGGTCAGTTTAAATTCACACCTATAAAATCACGTGGGACGCGCTAATCTAACAAGTAAACAAGAAGTGTCTAACCAAATAAGCGAACAAAATATTCAAAACACGAATGCCAACGTCACGTCAATCCAGCTAACGTTCTGTATAATTCATAAGTCAAAAGATATAACCGCATAAAGATGGTGAAGCGAGTTCCCTTTAAACTCCAAAGTTGTAAGCTTACGGATGACATAGAAAATCTCAGTTTACGGTACTGGGGTAACTTTGTTTTATGGGGTTCTCTCCTCGGGATAATTTCGCTATAAAGAGGTTAGGGTCACAAAGGGGAAGTTACCCTTTTTTGTATACAAAGGATGGTTTTTGCAAAACAATGGTTTGGAGAATGTGTTGAATATTTTTTTGCATGGTAAGATTTTTGTAGGTTTTGATGAAATCATAATTTAACTAATTTGAATTTGTTTTTCATTGTTTGAAGGTGACTTTACTTTTATATGTTTGTTGCCTAAATTATCTATATAATTAACCGAGCGAGCGGAGCGAGCTTCAAGTCTGGCAAAATTTGCTTTCGTCTGTTAGTTTGTTGATACCTCTACAGGCCGTATTTTACAACCGATATGGACGAAACTTGGTAAGTACACAGGTTTTACGACTTTATAGAATTTTTTCGTCGTCTCGGAATTTTGATTGGAGGAGTAATTCCTCCAAAAAAGGGGCAAAAAGAGGGCTACTGGGTATCTGCGCCTTCTGAGATACGATTTCGAAGGTTCTTTTTTATTTGAAAGGTAAGTAACTTTAAGTTGGTCTCATAAAACTTTTATTGAAGATTTGATGAAAAAAAACCATGTAAATATCCCGTTTTAAATAACTTTATGTATCTAAACTGCAAAAACGTTTGTCCTCGCGCTGTGTAATTCATTATGTCAAGTTATCCCGCAGGATAAGTTCAAGCGGCCTCAGTTGACTAAAGAGCCTACTGTTCGCAGTACTACTAGTTATCTTAGGTACATATAGATGATAGATTAAATATTATAAATGACGCTTTTTGTGTTTGTCTGTGTAAACGCCTTGTTCTTCAAAACTACGCAATGAATTTTGATAAAAAAAAATCCAGTTGGTATATGTTGGTATACATACCTACAAATAGTAATACCAACCATTAATACCTATTTAACTTATATCTATTAAAGAAATATTCACGTGTCACATATGTCAATGTCAAGTCGTAAAAACCGTGCGGAGCAGGGGCGGGTGGCTTGTCTTGCTTGTGTAAACTTATCTTATAATAAGTAGTTGGATAATCCTCATTAACTTTCTCTACCAAGTAAGGCTTAACATTTTTCTACATTATCTCAATTAATTACTGCTATCTCTCTTATTTCTTGTTCGTTTTGTTTTAATATTTATAATAAAGTATATTATTTTCTATTCTATATTGTCCCAAAGTTAGTGTTTTGTTTTCTTTTCTTTAGCAACTCGAAAACATGAGAGACTTAATTTTTTACCCCGTTCTCATTACTGTTTTTTTTTTATAATCACTCTCTATTAAGTGGGAAGTTGTTTCTGGGGTCACAGTACTCACAGTAGAGCCGAGAGAGGGTTCGTTAAGCCCGTCTGTCCCTTTGTATGTGATTATATTTACATAACAGCCCTGTTACGGGCGTGTACTGAATTTCAAATCAGTCAACACGACCTTTTGCTGTATACTGAAAGATTTGTCTCAGATATACGATGTTGGATTGAAAATGTCACGTTTTAAAATACTTTTTGAATTGTTTTTTAAGTTTCAAAAAAAAATCTGAAACTGAAAGCATTTATTTCAATTCAATGAGATCATTTACAAGCACTTTTGAACTGTCGAGGAGGCGGTCAGCCAAAGATATGAAGCTAGTTGCCCATTCAAAAGCGTAGCAGGTACTCGTAGGTGTTCATGGGTCATAATTATCTAGTATGATCTGTGACAGATAAGACAACTATCAGGACTGGGTGAGTGGTGAAAAAGGAAGGTGCAGCAACGCAACCATGTAAAACCATAATTAGTATGTCTACATTATAAAACAATATCGAACGGGTCTTATCACGATATTCTTTTTTACGAGGTAAACAGGTACCTACCAAAAGTAAATATACAGTTATTACAGTAAAACAAGAAATAAATATACCTATATCGTTGAATATTTTATTGAAACAACCATTGAGAAGGAATGCACAAACAGTAGGTGCCTATGGAGAAGAAAGAACAAAAAACGTAATGGACACTCTTTGATTGAGGTTAAAACATACCAATGGTATATTTTTATTGGTTGAGATGACAAAAGTTCAGCATATTATTTTCTATTTTCTAATGTCGTTTTCTCCGGCTTAGACATATATTTTATACAGAGTGTGTATGTACAATATAATGATTTACATCTTTGTTTATAAATGTGTTAGAAATAGTGTGGTATATTGTTCTAAAGCTATAAGATAGCAATAAAAATCAAGAGACAAAATTTAAATTTTTCTTTTATCGTTCTACCCAGTTCAACAACCATCTGTAGGCATATTAATTAATCCAGTTATTATTTACTAAAGAAAATATACCTTTTGTAGAAGGTATGTCACCAGCTATAGTACGAACAAACACGTTTGTTCTTTGATGGAGTTATCAAATTAAATCCGGGTGACCTTCCAAGGTAGATCCACGGTGAATATGTATTGAATTCTTTAGTTTTATGACACAATTTTACATGTTTATAGAATTATTTCAAAAAGTTTGGAACAATTCACTTTGTTACTGACAATATATAAATTAAATAATCAACCAGCAATGGACTATACTTAGAATATGTTTTTTGTCCAAATTATCATCGTGAGCGATTAACAGTTTTTGTGATATACAAACAGATAACACTAAAAAACATTTCTGTTATGTTTTGTGTGCCGAGTTCGCTTGTATATCATTAAATAGGTACGCACACTCGCTTTGCAAGTAGTTTACATGTGATTCGCGTGTTGTGTGGACAGATCTCGTGTGTGTATGTGAATTGACTCGGACAAAATGTTCTTGATGTTGGTGATAGTCGCTTTAGTGGCACTGTATTTCTATGGAACGCGAACATTCGATTATTGGAAGAAAAGAGGCATCAAACATGACAAACCATTACCCATCTTTGGCACTAACTTGAAACAGTTCATACAAAAAGCGAGCATGTGTATGATGGCTACGGAAGCATACAACAAATATCCCGAAGAAAAAGTCGTCGGATTCTTCAGAGGCACAGCTCCGGAATTAGTAATAAGAGATCCGGAAATAATCAAACGAATCCTTACAACGGACTTCCAAAGTTTCTACTCAAGAGGAATCAATTCTCACAAGACAGTTATCGAACCCTTATTAAAGAATATTTTCTTTGCTGACGGCGATTTATGGCGCTTGATTCGACAGAGATTTACCCCTGCTTTCAGCACGGGCAAGCTGAAGGCAATGTTCCATATCATCACAGACAGAGCAGAAAAGTTGCAGGTTATAACAGAAGAGGTTGTTGATAGAGAATACTACGACGCCAGAGAACTTATGGCAAGATATACAACAGATTTTATCGGCGTCTGTGCTTTTGGTATAGATATGGATTCTTTGACAGATGAAAATTCCCATTTTAGAAAACTTGGCAAAAGAATCTTTGAAAGAAGATTTAGAGATGGGGTTGCTGGAGCTTTGAAAATTATGTTCCCAGAATTGTGTAAACACCTACACTTCTTAGCGCCAGAGTTAGAGGCGAACATGAAAGTTTTAGTTCAAACCGTGCTCAAGAATAGAAACTATAAACCATCAGGTAGAAATGATTTTATAGATTTAATGTTGGAGCTAAGACAGAAAGGTAAAATTATCGGAGAGTCTATTGAAAAGAAAAATGCGGATGGTTCTCCTAAAATAGTCGATTTAGAAATGGACGATTTATTAATGACAGCTCAAGCGTTTGTTTTCTTCGGAGCTGGATTTGAAACTTCGTCTACTGCTTCTAGTTATACTCTGCATCAATTAGCATTTCACCCTGAATACCAGAGAAAAGTGCAACAAGAAATCGACACAGTTTTAGTTAAACATAATAATAAAATTACTTACGATGCTATCAAAGAGATGAAATATTTGGAGATGGCGTTCTACGAGTCAATGAGGATGTATCCTTCAGTTGGATATTTACTTAGAATGTGTAGTGTACCTGAATATACATTTCCGGAGATCAACCTAACCATTAATCAAGATGTAAAAGTGATGATACCCATACAAGCTATTCATAGGGACGAGAAGTATTTTAGAGATCCAAACCAGTTTGACCCTGAGAGATTTAGCGACGGTACAAAGGAAGATATCAAAAACTTCGTATATTTGCCTTTTGGAGAAGGACCTCGGTCTTGTGTTGGTAAGTTTTTTTTAATTCGAACTACTTAGATAATATTATTAAAATACTAATTACCCCCCTTGGTATAAAACCCCTCTAATCAAAATTCTTAAAGAAAAATTTAAATATCACTCCAAGTTTAAGAAATACGGCAATTTGTCAGACTATGATTCATTCATAACTTTGCGAAATCGTGCTAAATTATTAGAAAAAGATATGTATGACAGTTACATTGAGGTAATAGAAAATAGTATTAAGAACTCGCCTAAAGCTTTTTGGTCTTTTGTCAAAAGCAGGCAACAGTCCTCAAATACATTTCCGTCGGTTATGAAGTATGGAGATAGCTCGTCGGGACAGGGAGATGAAATTTGCAATATGTTCAGTGAAGTTTTTAAGTTTAATTTCCTCCAGAACACTATACCTGATGTGACGCAGTTGGATAGCAACATGCATTGTCTTTATCAAACGTCTTCCTCTGACATTAGCTCTATTGAAGTCTGCGAAACTGAGGTATTAAAACTCCTAAAGGCTATTGACGTGAACAAGTCAGCTGGGCCTGATGGTATTCCTGCTGTACTTATAGTTCAGTGCGCAAAAAGCTTAGCGTTGCCACTTACCCTATTATTTCGGCGTTCTCTTAGTGAGGGAGTGATGCCACACGTTTGGAAGACAGCTTTTATTACCCCCGTGCATAAAAAAGGCCCTAAAGATAATGTAGAAAACTACAGGCCCATATCTAAGCTTTGTTTGTTTGCCAAGGTTTTGGAAAAAATTGTTTACTCTTCAGTTTATAGTGCTATTAAACAATCTCTTAATAACTATCAACATGGTTTCTTAAAAAACAGGTCCATTGTGTCAAATTTGCTTATCTGTTCCGACTACTTATCCTCCGCCATGTCTGAACCCTCACAGGTGGATGTGGTCTACACTGATTACAGCAAGGCATTTGATCGTATAGACCACGGTGTCCTTTTACGCAAGCTGCTTGCAATGGGTATCAGAGGTGATTTATTCAGATGGTTTGCATCTTATATTGAGAACCGCTGTCAAACAGTTGTACTGAATGGATACAGTTCTGTAACTGTTAAAATACCCTCGGGAATACCACAAGGATCCCTTTTGGGTCCTTTACTTTTTATTATTTTTATAAATGACATTGATTCGTGCTTTACACGGTCTAAAATAATTCTCTACGCCGACGATATGAAAATTTTATGCCCTATAACAGAACTTTCAGACTGTTTTAGTTTACAGCGGGATTTGGATGGACTTCAAAATTATTGTCTCCTCAATAAACTTGAACTGAATGTTTCTAAATGTTTTGTTAGTACCTACACACGGAAACCACACCCAATCACATTTCAGTATAAGTTACATAATACTGCTATAAACAGGATAAGCGTAATCAGGGACCTGGGTGTAACGTTTGATTCTAAGTTGCTCTTTGATGCACACGTCGAAAACGTTGTTAATAAAGCTTCCAAAGCACTTGGATTTATACTTAGGTTATCGGCTGATTTCAAAAACGTAAAAACGATTAAAATTCTTTATTGTGCTTTTGTCCGCAGCCATTTGGAGTACGCCTCACAAGTGTGGAACCCTAATTATAATATTTATATAAACAGAATTGAAGGAATTCAAAAGCGTTTCCTGCGGTTCTTGCAGTATAAAACTAGGAAATATACTTCCAGTTATATAGCGCGATGCAAGAGGTTTCATATCTTACCACTGTATGAGCGCAGACGCATTGCAGATATGACTTACTTGTTGAAAGTTGCTAATGGTACTATAGACTGCCCCGAGCTGTTAGGCAGTTTAGGATTAGTTACACACTGGAAAATGCTTCGCAAACCTAGCTTGTTGTATATCCCTCATTCCAAGTCCGCGTACAGGCAGAACTCGTTTCTAATCCGTGCGAGCAGAAGTTTTAATAAACTGTCTGGTGAACATGATTTGGATATATTCAATACCAGTGTTTCTCGGCTTAGGCATTTGTTGGTGAAGAGCTTCTTTACGACAGAGTAATTGTTTGTGTATAAATGTTTTCAAGTTTGTGTTTGTTGATCGTGTACTATTTGTTTCCTAATTTATGTTACAAGTAGGTATTTTGTACCGATGTCTTTTGTTTCAATTTAAATTTTAAATTTTTATCAGTGGAAACTTGTAAATGGCCTTCAGATTAATATTGTATAAGGATATTGTCTACTTTAGCTGTAAGTTTCCCGAATATAATAAAATAAAATAAAATAAATAAAATAAATAATAAAATAAAAACAAGTAAAATTTGTAATACTTATAAATAACCTGTAAAACAAAATTTCTAACGAACGGAAAATCACACATGAAAAATTAAATTTGAACTCAATATTCGATTTAAAAAATTTGCTACTGCTTATTAGCACTGGAAACCAAACCATCATTTAAATATCGCACTGTCATGTCTTATGATTAATTTGAAATAATGTATTTCCTTGGATAAAATATTAATGACAACGTTAATGTTTATTCCAGGTGCCAGATTAGGACAGATGCAGTCAATGGCAGGACTTGCAGCAGTTTTACAGAAGTACTCTGTAGAACCAGCAGCTTGCAGTCTAAAAGAGCCATTGCCTGAACCGACTGGAATTGTCTCCGAAGGTTTTGTTGGAGGTCTACCTCTTAAAATAACGAGACGTGTGAAATCATGATTAAGATAAGATACTATGAGCTTACTATTTTTGTTATAGACTGAATTAAATTTTATTTATATAAATAGTGTGGGAAGAGAACTGCGTAAACAAGTAGTTTTGTAATATGGTAATGCAATACTTTTGCTGTTGTTGAAAGTATTACTTGATCGTGATGGAAATAGACATATATTGGATTTATCGAGTTCATGGATAAAATGACAAGCTAAGAAGTTGAATTGATTTTTTGTAAGTACTTAAACTTTTTTATTATTAAATTTATTGTCATCAAAATTACAAATAGATGAAATGCCTAAACGCAAGCAGTTTAATTGTTTTATGACGTTAATTGAAGTTACATACCATTGAGACATCTAAGATGTTTACTCCTGGATCTCCTTTCTCGCCTTTTGGTCCAACTGGTCCTTGATAACCTGGTGGTCCTAACGTTCCTGGACGTCCCTGTAAATACATAATATGTAAGACATCGATATCCTGACCTTAAACAGTTCCAAGAGAGTAAAATTCATCAGTTTGTGTTTTTATTGACTGTAGTTAGAGATAAAACATCATTTACCTTTGCATTCTGAGCAGCAATTGGAAAAAATAACATTCAATTAGCATATTTTTTTTTAAAATAACATTTAAAATTTCTTGTTACCTATTTCATAATAACCACAAAGCCGTCAATCGACACCAATCGGTAGATATTGATAGTGTCAAATTGTTATGCAACCTCAAGAAGGTATTTTAAGTCTCAAATTATGATGTCACGATATCATCGATCGATCGCGGTCGGCATTTCCTCGAATACTTACAATCCAACCTGGTAGGCCAATATCTCCTTTGTCTCCAGGTCTTCCAGGTGGTCCTGGGGGTCCAGGATTCCCTAAATTTCCTTTAGGTCCCGAAGGACCAGGTCTTCCTCTCCTTCCTCGCAAGCCCGCGTCGCCCTTGTCACCCTGTTATCATGTTTGCACTTCTTTACATATTATCGATATCATTAGCCATGTTTATCACATTTTTGGTCTTTATCTTATCGTATTATTTATCATGCTTATGTTTCAATAGAAGGTAACACCAATAATTGCATCATAATTCTCCTGCCCTAATCGCAAATTATTTGTTGTCGGCGCAACATGTCTTTTTCTTCCATACTTCTCTATTCTATTAATCGTTATCTCGGTAGTCACCCCTTTCTAGACATATCACCTTTCACAACACAAGTAATTTCACAAGGTCAGGTAATATAATATGACCTGAACTTGTGCAATTATTTTCCGCTCTAACGTGATAATATGCTGTCATGCTCTTGACTTCATTCAATAACTGATTGAAGTCAAGAGCACGTTATCATATTTCATTATCGATTTATATAGACCTTGACTTTGTTAACCATATGAATAGACTAAGGAGGTTAGCACTGATCTAATAACACTGTGATGAATGAAACTTGTCACATAGAAGAGGAAACTAATCTTTCACACTGGAAGGCACGCTGCTAGCTATCAATATATCAAGTAAACATAAGCTGTGAATAAAACAAGCAGTGAAATAAAGACTAAAGAATAAAAAAACTGGCTTGTGGACTTGACTGGTTTTAATGTTAACTATAACCTTTCTTGTTCAAAATTAACATGTCTTTCCCTTATACATATTATTTTTCTCCAACATTACAGTTTATTTTTAGCATGATTTGATGGCTCATGCTCATGACATGATACACCCGATTCCAGTAAAACGCCGTAAGTACTAAAAACACTAATTCACAATATATCAGATCGTACCTTAATGGTAACAATATCAGATCCAGCCATAGTAACACTGATAGGTCCAGGTAGTCCCCGTTCTCCCCTCTCTCCTTTCAGGCCAGGTGTTCCAGGCGGGCCGGATGTGCCAGGCATGCCCGATGGTCCAATGTCACCGCGTTCACCCGCCTTTCCATCTTTGCCCGGGAAACCAGTAGAGCCATCATTACCTCGACCGCCTTTTTCACCCTGTTGCAGTTTGAATTTGTCAAAATAAATTGCATTACTATTATTATACGAGTAAAATAAAGTAAAGTTATTTTCAGATTTCTAAAACAAATAATATGCTTGGAACGTTGATTACTAACCAACCAAAATCCCAGAACCAGACCTTAATTATTTTCTGATTAACACATTGTATGGGATAGAGTAGTGTTAGTACCTATGTACTTTGATCGTACCTGCTAGCTTGGGCCAACGACGGTCAATTTTCAGGTATTTGGTACTAAAGTTACGTAAAAATATTACTCACTTTTCTTAAAGTCTGACTGCTGATGTTTATGTATGTTTTACAGAATATTGTTAATAATTAATACATAATTAATACTGTGAAATACAATCCCGTCGGCGGTTTTTTCCGCCATACGCTTTAGAGTCTTAATTTTTATATAATGATGCTCGGGGAACTATTTCAATACTATTTGTAAGCAGCTAGATCAGCCGCAGCGGTCAAACATCCCCCAGACACAGTTAATTGTGTCTGGGGGATGTTTGACAGACACAATTTACTGTGTCTGGGAGATGTTTGACCGCCGAGAGGAAGCGTTTCACAGTATTGATTTTATTAATGACTAGCTTTTGCCCGCGGCTTCGCCCGCGTGGATGTCGGAAAATATCCCATGGGAACGTTCATGTGGAAAACATAGGGCATATCCCTAACTTAAGAAATGCTGGGTTTCCCATACAAACTTTCATCCCTTTTATCACCCCTTGTAGGATAATGTTTTAAGACAAAAAGTAGCCCATGTCCTTTCCCAGGATGCTATCTATAGCCTTGCCAAATTTTATCGAAATCCGTGCAGTTTTGTAAATTTTAAAATCAATCCCTATTTTACCCACTTAGGGGATGATTTTTAAAAAACGCTGACCCGCATATTTCTTAACTTCTTACCAATAGCATAAATTTGTTATCCCTAACTTAAGAAATACTGGGTTTCCCTTACAAACTTTCATCCCCTATGTCACCCCCCCGTAGTATTATTTTTGAAAAAAATAGTATCCTATTTCCTTTCCCAGGATGCTATATAAAGCCTTGCCAAATTTTGTCGAAACCCTTGCAGTTTTGTAAATTTTAAAATCAACCCCTATTTTAACCCCTTAGGGGATGATTTTTCAAAAACGCTGAACCGCATATTTCTTAATTTCCTATTAAAAGCATACATTTTAATTTTCACATCCCTAACTTAAGAAATACTGAGTTTCCCATACAAACTTTCATCCCCTATATCACCACCTGTAAGATTATTTTTAAAGACCAAAAGTAGCCTGTATCCTTCCCCAGGATGTTATATAAAGCCTTGCCAAATTTTATCGAAATCCGTGCAGTTTTGTAAATTTTAAAATCAACCCCTATTTTACCCCTTAGGGGATGATTTTTCAAAAATGCTGAATCGCATATTTCTTAATTTCCTACCAATAGCATAAATTTTTTATCCCTAACTTAAGAAATACTGGGTTTCCTTACAAACTTTCATCCCCCATATCACCCCCTGTACTTGTTTTTGAAAGTATCCTATGTCCTTTCCCAGGATGCTATATAAAGCCTTGCCAAATTTTGTCGAAATCCGTGCAGTTTTGTAAATTTTAAAATCAACCCCAATTTTACCCCCTTAGGGGATGATTTTTCAAAAACGCTGAACCGCATATTTCTTTATTTCCTATCAGAAGCATACATTTTAATTTTCACATCCCTAACTTAAGAAATACTGAGTTTCCCATACAAACTTTCATCCCCTATATCACCCCCTGTAGGATTATTTTTTAAGACCAAAAGTAGCCTGTGTCCTTCCCCAGGATGCTATATAAAGCCTTGCCAAATTTTATCGAAATCCGTGCAGTTTTGTAAATTTTAAAATCAACCCCTATTTTACCCCCTTAGGGGATGATTTTTCAAAAACGCTGAACCGCATATTTCTTAATTTCCTACCAATAGCATAAATTTGTTATCCCTAACTTAAGAAATACTGGGTTTCCCTTACAAACTTTCATCCCCTATATCACCCCCTGTAGTATTATTTTTGAAAAAAATAGTATCCTATGGCCTTCCCTTGGATGCTTTATAAAGCCTTGCCAAATTTTGTCGAAATCCATGCAGTTTTGTAAATTTTAAAATCAACCCCTATTTTACCCCCTTAGGGGATGATTTTTCAAAAACACTGAACCGCATATTTCTTTATTTCCTATCAAAAGCATACATTTTAATTTTCACATCCCTAACTTAAGAAATACTGAGTTTCCCATACAAACTTTCATCCCCTATATCACCCCCTGTAGGATTATTTTTGAAAAAAAAAAGTAGCGTATGTCCGTCCCCAGGATACCATCTATAGCCTTGCCAAATTTTATCGAAATCCGTTCAGTGGTTTAGGCGTGAAAAGGTAACAGACAGACAGACAGACAGACAGACAGACAGACAGACAGACAGACAGATAGACAGACAGACAGACAGACAGAGTTACTTTCGAATTTATAATATTAGTATGGATTAACAATACATATTTTGTAAAACATATCTAATAATCAGCAGTCATACTTTAAGAAAAGTGAGTAAGTAATATTTTTACGTGACTTTGGTACCTGATACCTAAAAATTGGCAGTCAGCCCAAGGTAGCAGGTATGCGTACGATCACAGTACATACTAACTCTACTTTATACTACAAAATGTATGGGCATTTTGTCAATCAGAAAATAAGTATGGTCTGGCGGCCCTGGGATCTTGCTCTAAAATTTTAAATTGCATTTTATTATACGTATTAAAAGTGATAATTATAATTTACTGAACTAAAATTTAAATTAAAGCCCCGAGTAATATAATTAGCACATTGACATCTAATTATAGCCTTGAAAACTTCTCATCCAATTAAAAGTCACCTCGCAACTCATAATAATGCCATCAATGAATACAAGATGGAGGGATCCTCAAGCGTTCACAATTTCGCCCCAACCTAATTGGTGTTTGAATAATAAATTCAAAACCTCACCTTTTCACCTTTGTCTCCTTTCGAGGCAGCCACAGCCTGACTTTGTCCTTTAAATATGAATTTATATTTGTTAGTAAAACATGCCAATGAATTTTTTCACAGATCTTTTGTGTTGTACAAAACAATTCGAATAGATAATATAGTTAGAGCCGAAATGTCATCAAATTGGATGTTGATTACAACTCTGTTTATGTATGGATTCAATCGTGTTTTTGGTTGATTGAATATTATGATATTGATATTAATTTTTGACCGACCAAACATGATTCATACATGCCTACGCGTTCAAAGAGGTATTGCAAATAGCATAATCAACCTACAGTGGTCCCTCTGCTGGGACACAGGTCTCCTCTCTGTGAGAGCGACTGGATCATAATCCAAAACGATATTTAGAAAATGTTATAAGGGCGCAGCAACTTTGCCATCTCAGAAAGTAAATACCTAGTACCTAGCTAACTTTAAACTGAAGATTATCAGTAGTATTCGAATCGTTATCACTCTCGAAATTACCTGAAGCCGCGAAAACCGATTCTTCTGCTTCACTAACTACCTTGTAAACCTTCGGGGCAATGAGCGTTTTCACAAAGCGAAATATTTTCAAAAATGTTTTTTTCAGTACGTGGTTTTTATCATTTATTTATTTTTCAGGTAGGACTTACATAAAATTATACATCATCAATTCATCGTACATCAAATAAAATACATTGTTTATTTTAATACCAGGTTCTATAGTATAAATCACTAATAAAAATCACGAATTTTCACAATAGCGTAATCGCGATCTTAATTTTTTTCTTAATATCTATTGACACCTGTAATTTGTAATTTTTTTTTATTTAAAGCATTATCTATAGAGCTGTGGTTCAAATTCGTCAAACTCACGTCTTATATCATCACTTTCATTCACAGGAACTGAGTTTGCGGTAAGCATTTCGTCATAAATCTTCAACCATTATTCGAGATTAACAAGAATAAAGTTTAAAAAACTGTAACCCGACTACGGAAAAATAAAATTGATCTAAAAAGTTCAAAATATTTATTTACTTAAACAATAATGACATAAGTAAAAACATATTTGTTATGTGCTCGTCTAAACCTTTCTTTTGATACCAAACATGTCATGATTATCTCAATTTAATTTTCTTCGAGGTCAGAAATTTACGTGTAAAGTCCATCCATATTCAATTTAGGAAGAATTTATGTAGCCTATGTCACCCGGACCATTATTAAAAATCTATCGATACATCAAAATCAGTTCAGTAATTTAGGCGCTACGGTGGAACACACGTAAATACATACTTATATACATAATTATATACTTACATACATACATACATATGACGACACGGTTGCCGCAGTGGTTGAGCGATTGACTGCTGCGCAGCATGTCGCGGGTTCGATTCCCGCACGGAACAAATATTTGTACGACCTACAAGTATTTGTTCCGAGTCTGGGTGTTTTTCTATCTATAATATGTATGTATTTACAAAAAAAAAATGTATATAAGTAGTTTATCAGCCATCTCGTTACCATAACACAAGCATTAGGTTGCTTAGCTTGGGACTAGATGGCGTTGTGTGAAATGTCCAAGGATATTTATTAATTTTTTTATTTATTTACATAGACTGCTAAAATCATAACCCTTCCTTTTGACTTTGCCGTAGTCGGGTAAAAAGATTTTAAGTACAGACCGAGCACACTGAATGATTGACAGGTGATAATGACAACTGACCATTTCCCGCGTATTTCAACGAGTTGCCATTCTATAAAAAAACAAACAGTTAGGCTAATTGTCCACGTAACCGCACGTCATACGCACGCTTTCGTCAATTGACCATTGCAAGACGAATGCTTGCATCTTGCGTAGAAACAATGAAATCTGTGTCAAGCGGCAACGTCGCGTCAGCCGCTCGTGTTGCGTTCGTCATGCGGTGCGCGCGCGCGGCAACTAATCTACAATTTATATTTCTTTCGATGTATGGATGAATCCAGTACTTTCTTGGCCTGTTTCGTCGTCTTCTAATAAAATTGTATGCTATAATCACTTCATCATCATCACTTGACATTTTTACAACAAAAGACGTGCTTTCTCGATGCTAGTTGAAAGAAAACTGAAACGTTTTGTAGCGTGACTGACTATTGCATGAAGCAGCGTGGACATAACAAATACGCAAAATACGCCTATCTTCATTTGTAGGTTACATGCATCCTACAAACCACGCGGATATTTCGCTTTGTGAAAACTATTTACTTATAGATATTTCACTTTGTAAAAATTCCTCATATTCGAGTAAGAATACAAGCAATGATATTAAAATTTGCTAAAATCTGTTTTTGTGAACTAATAGACGCCATATTATATAACACAAAACCGTCAAAAAAGATTTATTTAACTTTTGGTAGATATTTCGCTTTGTTAAAACGCTCTTCATTGCGTAACACACGCAGGAATCGGTTTCATTTTGACATTTCAGCAACATTAATTGCGTTATTTACGTTGTTGAGCAGACAAATTTTCCGAACGTATGAAGCAATGGATTAGCAATATGCTTCAAAATCATACAGATTGTGTTTGACAGTGTGTTACGCAATTAGGGTGCTTATTTAAAGCAGATATTAAAATTTCAACTGGTTCTTAACCCTTTAATCATCATCATCATCATCATCATCATCATCATCATCAAGTCTAATCTCAGTAGGCGTCTCTTCAAGATAAGCAAAAAGTAAAGAAGTAGAAGGAATAGAAGTGAATCTTCATACCAGCTACAAGGAATTCAGCATCATCAGGATTGAAGACTCCGCCCGTTGGTGGACCTGGTGGTCCCGGCTGTCCACGTTCACCTATGATATTAATTTCATTATTGATAAGAATATCACAATTATTATTGTAAGTATCGTGTGTTTGTTGGGTTATTTATTTTAATAGGTTCGCGTGCGCTAAACGAGACACAATAGAAGTTTTATTGTTTTGACATCTATACACGTCATGCGCACACGAACTATACTCTGATTTTAAATTTGATAGGCTAAAATGACATAACATAACATGACTGAAATGTCAAAATGACAAAAAAAAAGTCGATCGCAGCTGTCATTTTGGTCTAGCAAGTTAAAAATCAGAGTTTAGTTAAAATGTTTCGGCAGTTATAATTAATAATGACATTTTCATTTATGCAATCTTTGACGTATTTAGTTCTTCTGTATTTTTAAGTTAAACAATGATTATCGAGCTACCTTTTTCACCCTTGTCAGCTGGTCTGCCACTAGCGCCTGGTATTCCTGGTCTACCATCCAATCCAGGGCCTCCACGGTCACCTTTGTATCCTCGCTCCCCTTGCGGTCCTGGGTAGCCCTGTGTAAGTTTGACTTTGTTAGAAAGTGTATTGATATTAATAGTTTTATTTAAGAAAATTGACATCACATGCTGCGAAATGCATGATTTTTTAATACTTCTGCTTAGCCTTTTCCCAACTATGTTGGGGACGTCTTTCAGTCTAACCGGATGCAGCTGAATACCAGTATTATACAGTTTTTTTGTGACTACCTATCTGACCTCCATATACCAGTTACTGGGTACCCCATGGTAAGACTAGTTATCAGACTGTCGGGCTTTTGATGTACCGTAACGACTGTCAAAGATCCAAGTATGACAGCCTGGACTTTTAAACTGATTTCTAAACTTCTACAAACTTTAAAATTCTCTAGACCCATCAGCTAGAATGTGTCCTTTGTTAAAAATTAGTCTTTCTCAGTCCCCACAACATAGGATCAAATACGCTAATGGTAGTAATCTCCAAGATTTGTCACAACTCTGTTACCTTTTACAACACCATCCATGGATATAGAAATAGGTAGGCATGAACCACTAACACATCACCGGAAATGATATCTCTTATGTTGTGTTCCATCATTAGCAATCATTACTGAACACATAATACTCTCTCCTTCCATCTATCACATAGCAGATCAAATATGGAAGATAATATCACTTCAATAGTGGTCAGTATTATAATTGGTGTGATATTATCTTCCAAATAGGCGTAACAATAAGGTTTGAATAATTTAACTACTCATAACTTATTTGACTTGGATGTGCCCTGGCGGCTGAGAGTGTGTCATGCTCACTCTAATGCCTCGCTGATGGTGGCGCGTGTGGTTGGATCATTTAACGAATCCATACGTCAGGTTCGTCAACGGGCGCTGTTGGTGGAGGCTGGTCATACCTTAGCTGCCACGGCTTATTTTAATTTTAATTTTTGAATTGTTTTTTTTTTATTTTTTTAATACGGACGCTTTTAACGTTCATCGTTCTCACATGTATAATTTCAACATGAATGATGTAACCAATATTTTGTAACCATATTTTGATTTAAAAGAGTGTCCGTGGAGTTTCTTGCCCGTTCTTCTCCATAGATCTACGTTTTGGAATGGGCAACTAGCTTCAACTTTCTGACTTACCTACTGACCGACTCTTTGACAATTCAAAAGTGCCTGTAATTGGTTTAATTGAAATAAATGCTTTGAGTTTGAGTTTGAGTTCATGCCAAAAATTATGGGCACAATTACATAACCATTAAAATATATCTACATAACAATTAGTACAATTATAACTTGATTAAAATATTGATTGATTGTGTTATGTTGTTACGCTTTGATATATCTCGGGACCCTCGGGTCCAGGGTCTTTGGACGGTGTTCGAGGCCCCATAAATAAACAATTTTAAATGATGAGGAAGCACCACTCAATATTGGCATTTAAAAATAATTTGTTTGTTTGTTTTATGACTTCATTCGAATGGCTTCATTATAAAAAAAACTTACAATACTCTCTATAAAATCTTATAGGAACACTTTTAGGAAAAGAAACCTTGTTTCACTGAGGAATAAAGTTTCGAAGGAAATATTAATCAACATAGGTCCGTACATATCAAAGTAACAACTTGACTTACCCTATCTCCTTTACCTCCACCGATGCCCAACTGTCCCCTCTCTCCTTTTTGGCCTGGGAAGCCACGTTCACCTTGTGGACCTATAGGTCCTGGTTGACCTACATCACCCTTAGGTCCTGGGGCCCCAGGTCTGCCGATAGCACCTCCATATGAACCAAGGAGGGACTCCTGTTTTGTGAAACTTTTATAGTTATAGTAGTATTGGTAGTAAAGTTGGTTGGTGGACTGTCAAATTGAGCACGAGATAATGGGATTGATTCCCCGATCAGCTCACCCCCTAGTGAGTGTTACTATCTGTACACTTCTGCCTAACCCTTCGAGGATTACAGGCGTGGTGTTACATGTTTTTGTAAGATAAAAGAAGTAACATCGTAAATAGTTTAATAAATTACACAAATGGACAGAATACCAAAAAAGTTTATTGAATGGACAGATTTTATACCCGTTTTTATTCAAGCACTAAAACTTCGTTATAACCCAGATTTTACGTTTATAACTTTAATAAAACGTGATTTAATTGAGATTATATTGAAATAAAAAGCTACCTACAACTTTTGCCCAAAAAACAACTCCATTTGTTTCCTTATGTCGAATATTTTGGAAGAATAAACAAACCGGGAAAAACAGTACAACTTTCAACAAAGAAGCCTCCGGGAAAATTCAAATTATTTTTTATACAAACGATACACATGACAAAACTTTGCCAGGGATTTTCAAATAAATGCCCTTATCTGGGCCTGTCGTCGGTATAAATCAACAGTGAACAAGCCACTTTCACACTTCTGCCCAAGTTATTCGAAGTGGTTTGTTTGCTAAAGCGGGCACAATCGTTGCCTCCGAAAAGCAATTCGTTTCAGTCACAAACAAAGTGACTTGACAATGAAGTACCGAAGATCGATTCTTTTGGTAGTCTCCTTGTAAATAATGTTTGCCGTTTTGGCAGCTGAGGTGTTTTCATTAGTCTTTTTTTGATGAATTAATATAAAACAACACTAAAAATGGCACTTTTGGCACATACATAACTCTAGTTTTCCTGGTTAAGGGGAAGTAGCCCGCGGAATTCAAATTTTCTTACGATCTTTGCAATTTGCAGCTCAGTGTCTAGGTATATAAATATATGTATTTACAGAATTATAATAATTAACAATACTCAATATTTTATTGCATTCCATAATGTGTACATAGTTGCTATGTTAAAACATGGAATCAATTATGGACCCTGCCGGGCACAGCAAAGTAAATTTTTAATAGGAGAGAAGATTAAGGAGCTTTTTGTGAAATAAATATTAAATTAAAATAGTATTATTAAAATAGTTTCATTTGCTTTTGTGGTAAAATTGAAATAAGTATTAATATTTGGTTTTAAATTATATTTATATACTAGCTTTTGCCCGCGACTTCGTCCGCGTTTCCGTCGTTTTTCGTAAAAAAGTACCATATGTCCTTCCTCACGGTTCAGTGGTTTTGATGTAACAGACAGATTAACTTCCGTATTTTAGTAGGGAAATATAATATGTCAATCCACAATACTGTTGAAAAATATCGCAATAAGGAACCGCAGAATATTATTATTAATACCTGTGCCCGCGACTCCGTCAGCGTGTAACTCCTTGTATGTTATTAAGTTAATGTATTGGACTGCTAAGCTATCGGGAGTTACACGTGTTATTGTGAGTCAACCATAAAAGATAAACATATGCTGTTGTGGGATATTTTTTAGATAATTTTATGTAAAACATTTCCGTCATCAATGATTTCTATGTAGCTTTAACCATTAAGGCTGCACACGCGACGGAAGCTTAAAAAATGGAGCAACTTCTCCCGTTTTCCCAACATTTCCCTTCACTGCTCTGCTCCTATTAATTGTAGCGTGATGAAAAGTATACTATAACCTCCCCAGGAGTATGAAGAATAATTGTACCAAGTTTCGTTAAAATCCGTCGAGTAGTTTTTGTTTCTATAAGGAACATACAGACAGACAGACAGACAGACAGACAGACAGACAGACAAAATTTTTACTGATTGCATTTTTGGCATCAGTATCGATCACTAATTACCCCCTAATAGTTATTTTGAAAATATATATCATGTACAGAATTGACCTCTCTACAGATTTATTATAAGTATAGATATAGATTTTAAAATCGCCATATTAAAATCGGTTAAGTATACAAAAATATCAAGATTTCATGAAATAGTCATTCAATAGGAAATTAGAGAGATGTATTCAATTCGTATTCAGATCAACATATAACCTGATACTGATTATGTAAAAAACGTAAGAAAATTTGAATTCCGCGGGCGTCTCTGGCACTTTCTGGAAGCAATAAAAAAATTCACAAAACTCACGTGTTTTAATAATTTACTTTAAAAACCCTTGTAAAAACTAACAAGGCAATTTGCACCTACTACATAAAACATTAACGTATATTTTATAGATTTAGGTACAGCTTGAAAAAGCGACAATGATATAGCTAATAGTAATATTACTACTTTACGTTTCCTAAAACTTACCTTGTATATTTGTCTAGGCTTCCAGTTTGACTAAATATATAGAAATGGATGGCATGAAAATGATAAAAATCACACTGGCATTAGAATTAATTAGGCAATGAATCTACTTTGCAATAGCAAAAAGAAAGTATTTCAGTTTACACAGTTTTAGCCTAGATACATACATATTGCGTTTTTTTTTTGTTTTGCGTTTTGTCTTTTATTATTTCATCACTTCAACCATCAACAGTCATGTTAAAGGAAAAACGGATCCTTAAGATCACTTTTTGTCCGTGTGTCACAGATTTTTTTTTAATGATGATGAGTTCTTGAATATTTCTCCGAACACCATAAAACACACAATGAAGAAGTGATAAAAGAATTCATAAATTGCAATATGTGCCATTACTTCTTTTTACATAATTATTTTCATTACTATATACAAGTTACTGACCTGTACAGGTACGATATGTGTTATAATATTTTCTTGAACCAAAAGTATCAGCAACATGTACGCTATAAAATCAAGCTCAAATAGCTTCAAAAAGCAAATGTCAATTTTAACTTTCCACTTACATCAAAGTTACTGTAATCCGAAGAGCCTGGGGGACCAGGAGGTCCTGGTGGACCTCCAATACCTGGTCGTCCATCTACCCCAGCTTCCCCTTTAGCACCTGTAGGACCTTCAGGACCTCTGGGACCACCATCTCCTCGGTCCCCTTTATCCCCTCGGGGACCAAGTGGACCACGTTCACCAGGTGTTCCTGGTTGACCCTGTAAAGTGATAAATCGGAGTTACATAAATCAAATGTCATTAAAACATTTACCAATATTATTATAAAGATACAGGTTCGGGAACTGGATAGCACGGGATCTAGAAACTTCATAAAATAGTTACCAATGATGATGAGTAGAGTATCATTATGTGCAGCTCATTCTGACCTGTTATGAGTCTTATGGTATCATCCTTTCCGTGAGTATGTCTGTTACTTAATTTTCAGCATTGTTGTCTAGAAATTATTATTTAAAATCAAATAAATCTACGGTTTCTTAATGATATTAATACTTACAGGCAACCCAGATGAGCCCGTTCGTCCATCAGCACCAGTGATTCCTGGAGGCCCTGGAGGTCCCTTTAGTTCAGGAGCCGTTTGCAGGAGAGCCAAAATAGTGCTGGAATTGCACCCACATTGACCCAGTGACGCGTAGTTCTCTCCAAATATCTGCTGCTGAAGAAAAGGATACTTAGTCAATATTCTACGCACTTGTTTATTCGCTTGACTGTTAAGAGTCGAGGATTTATTGGGTTCTCAAAGAAATTGAGAATCCAGTATTGTAAGACAAATCAAGCTAAAATCGACGATCCTATTTCGAAGTTATTCAAAATTTTTGGATCAAGTACCCCTTAATCCACGATGCCATTCAGAAGACTTCCCAGAAATATCATGTTATAAGCACCAAAAATAAAATATTGTTCAGTTAGGTACCAAGTAGATAAGTTAACAAAGCTTGAAATCTGAAGATGAAAATAAGGGATGAAGTAGGTACACTTGTCTTGATCTGTAGTCGAATTGACTTGATCTTTAGTCGAAAGCCAAATCGGCCAAAACATGGAAAAGATTAGATTAATACTAAGAAGTAAAATTAGAGAGGTCACAACCTTTATCGGATATCTTGAAAGACCCTTATTGATACCAGGAAAATAGAAATCTTTCAACCTTTACCAGATCATTGAAATTTATCTGCAAAATTATACTTAGAATATTGAAAAGTGGGACGTTTTCTGTCAACTATTTGGCAGCAGTATTAACAAAACACCGATTAGCAAAATAGGCTGTTGTATTGATCAAGGCACACTCTAATGTGGCTTCCGAATGTGGTGGTCAGCCAAATGGGGCACACTGCCAAATTCTGCACTATAGGAATGTGGTTCCAATTGAATTAGTTGAATTACTATAGCTACATTTACACATTTACTCGTAATAGTACCATGTGCGGTAGCTAATGACCAGTGTAATCCAACCATAATAGCTGTGATTATTCATATCGAGTGGCAACCCTCGGAATTGTGTAGTGTTTGTCTCCAAGTTGGTGTGTTCAGGTTTGCAAAGGATCCGGGCCTCATTAGGGGTGTCAAGCATTATCTTTCGTTATGCAAAGCACATTCAGCCGGAAGCATTTTCACTTAATAGAGGTTCATATTACAGTGTAGTTTGCTTAGCTGATTTTATTCCATTAATGTAAGTAGGGTTTGGAAACTTTAGGAGGGTGTTGTTTTTTCTTGTTAATTAATACTGGCGAGATATAGCGTATTTGTTGCGTTGAATATGTAGGTATAATTATGAAATTCAGTTGTAGTTGCGTTAGTCACACCATAAATAAAAAATAAATAAAAGGTTTACTCACAAGAATAAGATACAGAAACCATAGTTAGTTATGAATTGGAAAAAAGTCACACTAACCTTGACTGTGCTCTTCTGTGTCGATGCCAAAGATGTGCAAGAAAAAGAAATAACATTGTAAATAAATAATTAAATACACATAATATTACAGTTTTAGTACATGAAACAATACACAAATAGGTACTCTACAAGCCTACATCCTTGGGAAAAAAGAAAAGGAATAACTAGGTTACAGAATAATAAGGAGTGAATCAAAAGCATAAAATCACACCATGAATTATAAAAGATGTTATAAGTATGGGAAAGTTTTAGATAAACGTTGCTTTTATTGAAGGTTTATCGCCTATAAAAACAACCAATGAGGAAATCAAATGTTATAAACAAATAGCCCTGATATCCAAGCATCCGAGATTCAAGAATAATGTAGGTAGGACCAGTTCACACGATCATTACCATTTTAATAAGGACACCGTTAAAAAGGTTTTAAGAAAGCATGAAGATATCTGATCGGCACCGAATCGAGAGCAAAGCGATATCAGCAGTGAATTGACACAAAGTCTGAGATTCTCACGTTACATCATATTCCTCAAGAATATCTATTTGAGAGCGTATAGGCGACTATTTCATGAAGTGGTTACAGTAAATTTCTTTCTATATAATATAATCCACTCAGGTAAGATTCTAATCGAAAAAGGTAAAGACCCCAGACAAGCCTTGAGAGTACTTCAGCACAAAAATGAAATTAATCCTCAAGAAACTAAAAGAATAGAAATAAATTACTATAGATTGGCGAACTCGATTAGTTAACTTTGTTACATCGACGAATCGACTCAAAACCTCTCGGAAAGCGAATCAATTGAATCGATATTGTCAAATCGAATGTAGGACGGGCGCCAAGAGCATAATAAACTTTGTTACGACTGTAACAGGCAGAATGTTCCAATTTAGTCGCCAATATTGAATGGTCCCACTATAGCTCCTTTAATATAAGGAATACCTTATTTTACGGGAACGCAGAATATAATTGGGTAGTTGAGTTTAAGTGGTGATGTCAATGGCCAATGGATATTTATATTTTCTAATATAAAATAGAGTAGTGTGCTTAGTAATGAGTGATTTTTTGTTCGACATTTTCGGTGCACTAATATGTAGTAGAAACAAAATGAAAGGGGGTAAATGCTAAGATGTCGGCTGATTAAGATATAGGGAACTGACATGCTGACCTAATAACCAAAAAAAAAAAAATAGTAAGGGAAATATCAATCTGCCTAGCCTTTTCCCAACTATGTTGGGGTTGGCTTAGCCGGATTCAGCTGAATACCAGTATTTTATAAGGAGCTGCCTATCTGGGCTCCACAACAATACAATATCCCTTGGTAAGACTGGTTGTCAGACTTTCGGGCTTCAGACGACCCGTAACGACTGTCAAAGATCCACTAATGACAGCTGAGACCAACGCCTTAACGTGCTTTCCGAGGCACGGAGGAGTCTTGGTATGTAGATGGTCACCCATCCACGGACCAACCCCGGCAAGCGTAGCTTAACCTGATGGATCGACCCTTGCGACTGTTATTACTTAGCCACGAGCTCCTCTGTAAGGGAAATATAACAAAAACAAATAATGTGAATACGAAACAGAAACAGATAAATCTAACTTTCCATTTCGCCTGCACATAAACGGGAAAAAACAACTCCATTTAAAAACACTATCACAGCAAAACGAAATAAATGAAACAACAAAATCCGTATTCATTTTATACAGCGAGTCTCAAGTGACCGAGAATAATGTAAAAAGTTGGTTTTCAATAGGCTATTCAAGTTCATGTTAGATACAACTACGCACATTGTGACCACCGGAGTAAGCAGAGATAGTGCTATTATGTTTATGGAGTGTGGCGCAAGTGATAGGAAAGTTGGGAAAATGGAACTGTTGCATCATGCATTTTTTTCCTCATTTTTCAGTTCTGGAAGTGTCAAGTGCAGTTGATGTTGTTGATCTCATGCAAGTATATATGAAATAATAGTTAACTGCATTTATATTATTATCGGCCAGTTAAATAAATTTATTTTTCTACCTATATTTTTTTAACTTTTTTTTTTTTTTTGTTTTTTTTTTTTTGTAGATCTACAGTTACACTAATATTAAGTATACAGAGGTAAAGTTTGTAAGTTTGGATGTAGGCGGTAATCTCTGCAAGTCCTGATCCGATTTCGAAAATTCTTTCACTGTCAGAAAGCTATATTATTGCCGAGTGCCATATGCTATGCTTTATACCATAGTTGATAACCATGTGGGCAGAATCTAGTCATCAATAAATTCCATAATGTTGTAATCACAAATTACAATATCAAAACACGGGTTTGCAGGTAACTGTCCAGTTGATGTAATCTATTATATACAAAGTGGAGCAGGACGATTGACATTCCTATAATCCACGTAAAGAGTGTCATGTTCTTTACCCATATACAAAAAATGAATCAAATCCAATGATTACTTTAGCCACAGGAAATTATTTTTTACATTTTCTTATTTTTCAACATGATGTAGATCTAAGTCCGTAACAATAGGTAAACATTGTAAGGTCAAGAACCTGTGCAAAACATAAATGATTCTATTCTCTACGTCTCAATATGCTTGAAAGACAGAGAAAGGTGTCATACGATTCCACTCTGACGCACCCTGCCCATTCCCACAAAATACTACAATTAGAAAGAAAAAGAAATAGTTGCTTACGCAAATTATGCATTAGTGGTGCATAGACAATTGCGAGTGTGTGTGTGAGCGGAATTTTTTCGGCAAAAAGTCCCGGACGCGGTCAGTGCATAACGGCGCCCTTTAAGGACAGCACACGTACTTTTTTTATCCCGAGACGAGCCGCGCGCGTTTACAAGAAATGGAGTTTGGAATAAGCATCCATAATTGAGTAACGAAAACCCGCGTCTGGTTTTCACTAAATGTCTGCGCTGGAACTCATAGGAACAAAAGTCGGTCAAAAATAATAGGTCCAGTGTTTATTGATAGGACGTTAAATGCAGAGAAATTTCTAGAACTTCTTAGTGGGCCAGTGTCGGACTATACGGACGATTTACCTTTGGACGTGTATGGACGACTGTGGTACCATTTGGACGGTGCGCCCGCCCATTGCGTAGTGCCTGTTAGACAACGACTAACGGATTTCTTTGAAAGCCAGTGATGGCCAGCACGGTCACCGGACCTGACACCACTGGATTTCTTTTTGTGGGAGGGCCGTAAAATACGAGGTGTATGCACGAGAAGACTGTGGACGATTTAAAAATTAAAATAATGAATGTCTTCGACAAACTTAACAGAATGTCAGATGGGGACTTGTTAAGACGAGTCCATGAAAATTTAATAAGACGATGTCGCTTGTGCATAATGCACAATGGTGGACACTTTGAAAATTAAAAAATTTCGTTATTGATGATGGCAATTCTGATTGTGATGTGATATTATGTGATTAATTATTCAATCAGTGATCTTTTAACTAACAACGTGCAACTTAGTGAGTTTATGTCACTGATTTGTTGTTCTCCGACTTTACGGGCCCATACAGTTACAGTTCGCCGGCAGGCGGTCACTCATAAAAACTGTTTTTGACAATTTTTATGAATGACCGCCTGCCGGCGGACTGTGCACCCTTTTACTATTGTACCTACCTACGCCCTGCGCCGCGCCCCCCCGCCCGCTGCGTCCGGCACTGCGCCGCGCGACAGGTCAGTGACGTTTCGTGGATAAAGCATGTTTACTTTTTAACCGACTTCAAAAAGGAGGAGGTTCTCAATTCGTCGGAACCTTTTTTTTTTTTATTATTTTTATTTTTAATGTATGTTCCCCGATTACTCGAAAATGGCTGAACCGATTTGGATTTTTCTTTTTTTGTTCGAAAGGGTATACTTCCCAAGTGGTCCCATGATCATCAAGTCGGGATCTGATGATAAACCCTCAAATTTTATGGGCACACTTATATCGATTTCGGTATTTTTTATAGTAACTCGTGCATTTGCTCTCGGAAAGTACCATTTGGTGAACTGGAACTGATGATGAAGACCACAGATGGCCATCGGAAATGCTCCATTATATCTAAGTATATCACAGGTTGCGATTCGATTACTTTAATATGGTTTATGCTCGTCAAAATGCATAATGGTGATGGTGACTTCACCATGAGCTCCAGTTCTCCTGGTTCTTACTTGGAGAACTCCTCAAAAATTAACGTCCCTGCATCGGGAAAAACAATATTTTGTAAAACGTGATGAGCAGTTGACATTGGGTTATTGTAACTTAGATAAATTACAAACTGATCCACTGAAAAGTGAAAATAAAAACTTTTTTACAAAAATCAAAACCGACTTCCATAAAAAACACTACAAAGTGAAAAATAACTTTAATTTCGGAAGTCGGGGGCAAAAACCTAAAATACAGATCCAAAGACACCGACTTCCGAAATTAAAGTTATTTTTCACTTTGTAGTGTTTTTTATGGAAGTCGGTTTTGATTTTTGTAAAAAAGTTTTTATTATGCAGTTGATTCTTCTATTTATTTTGTTTGAAAATTGCAATTTTTTAATTTTCCTTTAACTACTAATCTTCGTGTTTTAAAATGTTTCGATGGACTAGTACTGTGCTCGTTTTAATTTAATGACGTAGTTCCAGATCCACATTGTATATATCCAATAACGAATCGTTTAAGTTAACAATGTTTTTAACCACTTCATCATTATTGTATTGTATAATTTGTAATGGTTTCCTTTTATATGGGAGTTGGCAGCAAAATGGAGTCGGTGCACCATTTCATCCACACAATACCTTTACGGTGAATTAAAAAATACAGGTAGTTAGAAGGCATTTGATTCTCGAGCGATTTTTAGTTCGCCATTTCCCACTTATTCCACCACAACGAAGGTACTCGTACGCTTGCTTACGGGGGGAGGCAGGTGATGTCCGCAGGCTAAATGAGAACTCTGCGGTCTAGACTTTGATATGGGCAGGGGGCAGGGCTTTGTCACAGAATAAGGATGTACAAAAGGCAGGTTCCTTACAACGAACGAAAACAGGGCACACATATCTATGTGTGCAAACGCATCTGCGCTTGTAGCAATTTCAAACAAATGACAAAAGATTTTTTGCAAATTGAAGAGCTGCCCATCTAATCTAGTCATCATTGTTCACCATTGTTGTTGTTGTTGTTGTTGTCATTGCTGTTTGTCATTGGTCATCATTGTTGTTGTTGTTGTTGTCATTGTTGTTTGTCATTGATCATCATTGTTGTTGTTGTTGTTGTTGTCATTGTTGTTTGTCATTGGTCATCATTGTTGTTGTCATTGTTGTTTGTCATTGGTCATCATTGTTGTTGTTGTTGTTGTCATTGTTGTTTGTCATTGGTCATCATTGTTGTTGTTGTTGTTGTTGTCATTGTTGTTTGTCATTGGTCATCATTGTTGTTGTTGTTGTTGTCATTGTTGTTTGTCATTGGTCATCATTGTTGTTGTTTTGTTTGTCATTGGTCATCATTGTTGTTGTTGTTGTTGTCATTGTTGTTTGTCATTGGTCATCATTGTTGTTGTTGTCATTGTTGTTTGTCATTGGTCATCATAGTTGTTGTTGTTGTTGTCATTGTTGTTTGTCATTGGTCATCATTGTTGTTGTTGGTGTTGTTGTTGTTGTTTCAGTTTTTTGTTTACTTGTAAATGTCGTAGTCAGATTTTCGAATAGATCATTTCATGAAGTGTTCCACCATTTTGTGAGAGGTCGACCATTTCATGAAATGGTTGTATTTGTTGTAGGTTGTAGAACATCGACCACTGGTCGATGTTCTATTTCATGTGTGAGTGAGACGGAACTAACAGCTGCAGTGTATTATGAACCTTATAGTAGTGATCTAAGGTTGATTGTAAGTATAAGCATTCTTTCGTTAATCTTCGGGGCCATACTTATTTTTCTGTGCAACCGAAGATTTACGACGCGCCTTATCAGTTGGGTACCACTGTACATCTATTCTTACTCGAATATTCCTATTTTAGGGTTCTAAAAATACTAAATAGCCAAGTAACTGCGACCAACTTGGATGTAGCGCTCGCCAGCCGCTCCCGCGGCACCGCTCACTTCGCTCGCTCGGCTCGCGCGCCTCGGTCACAATTATAACCAAACCTAACCCATTTGGTCGAGGTGCCACTAGCGGCGTGAAATGTAACTACTTTGCGATAGGCCCAGTAGTCAGCTGGGAATGTCGATAAATAGGTTGCTTTCGTCACGATATGGCCATTCTACGATCGGACCACGACAGATACAATACATGAATGTTATGGCCAAACGTCGACTGACATAATTAACATTAAACGTTGATGTTTAAACAACATGGTCAATTTTAGCTGGCCATTTCATGAAACACAACCATTTCATGAAATGACCGAACTCTTCATGAAATGATCATTTTTCAGATCTGACCAAGATATAAACACAAACTTGAAACACGCTATGCTCATAACACTCCAACTATGACGTGTGCGTGCGATTTCATTAACACAAAATGTCTCGAATTAAAACTTAAGATAACGCAACTCAGGCCCCTAAGATACAGGCGTTGCCTAGTTTGGGGACCACTGTTCAAATAAAAATGTTATTTATTTTAGTTACAGTAAGCACTCAATATTATTAAGTATTTTTGTAATTTATTTTGTAACGATGGACCAATAAATTATTCTTATTCTTATTTCGCTCATTGTATGGAGCCAACCGTCTGTACCTTTCTATTCTGTGGCTGTGTCCTGTTCACATTGGACGGTAACGAGGTCTTGTTTAGACATCCTTGTAACGAACTAAATGAGTCGTATTCACACCGAAATATGATAGCATTTTGGAATTATTTCAGAGGCTGTGATATTCACAATGTGGTATTGCAGATATGGAAGGTTCGTTGTACTCTTTAATGGCTAGACAATGTTTTGGGTTGGACATAGTAGTTGTTGCCAACAGTTTATACTTATTTATAAATGAGTCATGAAGAAATTGTTGAGTATCTCAAAAGATGTGAAAAGTTGAGTTCTGTAGTGTTCCTCGTAAAAGGAGTACAAGTATTTTGAAAACGGTGACAACCATAAAATATAAATGGAACTATGAAGACTTAGATCATATACATCTAGATCGAGCCACCGCGTGGCCGGTCATGAGACAGCAATATTAACAGTGAAAGTACTTTGTTTGGCAACATTTTTAAATTTTGCCATGCAAAGTACTTTGTTTGGCAACATTTTTAAAGAAAAAATACGGCACGCCGTAAGGGACAGAAGATACGATGCTTTGTCTCAATTTTCCTAATTTATTTCGTATATATGTGTCTCACTTCCACACTTCACACTGTAATCATGGCAACGTCTAGATGTATAATGTATTCTCTCCTTTCTCCCCATAATCCATCCAAAGGTTGTCTGTAAAAGATCGCTCTTAGCGATAAGACCGCCCATTGTGTCACCCTATGTAAAATTTCAACATTTATATCTGTAATTTTTATGGTGTGCATAATAAAGAGTATTCTATCTATCTATCTATCTATCTATCTATCTATCTATCTATAATGTCACTGTATGAAGACCACCCATTGATTTACAAGTCATCTATTTCGGTTTCTTCGTTTTACAAAGAAGAAATAATGCGTATGACAGAAGAAATGTAGGCCTATATCTAGATGTAGGTGATTCCGGGTCAAAATGATAATGATGGTAATGACGTTTTACAAATAACGGGTATCAAAGTTATACTTACATCATCACCAGAGCCAGATATTTCAGCGACTACGCCAGGTGTGCCAGACAGACCCGGTGGACCAGCAGGCCCGGGTGGACCCGGTGGACCTCTTATTGATTCGCCTGGAGCACCCTGTATGCAGAAATAAGTATTAGTATTAGTGGTCCAAAATATTGCGGCCACTATTACACAACCCCCCCCCCCACCCCTGTTTGCAGCCTGATAAAAGTAAATCTTTATGTATTTTGTATTTCAGTTTTATAAAGTGATCTTCGTTCTCAAGTTCGATGTTGAAGAAAAAGGTTTTGGATGTAATTTTTTATAAGTAATTTATTTAGTTTTTATTAATTTTCAATTATAACTGATTTTCTAGACATTAGACATTTCATTTATGTCCCTATCACAAGATTATCATGCCGATCCATTACTTCGACAAAAGAAACAACTGTTTAATAGTTATTTATGCAACTGACGAATAATAAGGGGTATTAAAACACGAATGTGGGTTTATCACACTCGGCTTCGCCTCGTGTGATAATAGTATCACATGAGTGTTTTAATACCTAATTATGTACAGTTGCATACAAGACTTTATCTACATCCATGTTATCAATCCTCTATAAAAGGTTCTGAAACAGTTTTTTGCAATACTAATACTCGTATCGAACATGGCGGCCGGCGTCATAGTATACGACGTGAATTCGAATAAGTTCTTTTTTTAAATTACAGCGCTGTTGTAGTGAAACGCGCGTGCATTACTATGTTCTTTTTTTGAAAACGAGTTGCATTATGATATTCAGTACAACATTAAAGCACCCGTTTGGATGCTATTATGGTTGCCATGGTTACTATGACACTGGCTGTTTTAATGTTGGCAATAAGCTTACTGTTTCAGAAACATTTATAGAGGATTTATAGCATGGGTGCAGATAAAAATATTTATACCGTTCCTTCACCCTTGCCACCTTAGGGTTGAACAACAGTTTCAAGTGCGTACACAGAGCTTAGGGTTGTGTGTGAACATCAGCAATCACATCGTTTTAAGTGCGAGCTTTATATCATTCATTTAGTGAGGGAGTTACCAACAACAAATCACTTCGAAACGTATGATTTTTGATATAAGTAGGTATAAATTCTCACTTCCTACATTATTACGCATACCCTAAAAGGTACACACGATATTTAGGGATACAACCATTTCGAGTGGGAACACAGTGATAAGTGTGACGAAATGACCATGGTCTATGTCATTGTGTTAGTGAGGCACCCTGACTTCTTACGAAGCACGCCGAAGCAACGCAACGTGTGATTTTTGATGGAAATTATTACTCATTTCCTACATTACTACGTATTCATACACCCTTAACACGATAGTTAGGGGTGCGTAACAATTTCGAGTGTGAACACAGTGTGACGTAATGATCTCTAAATCGTGTTAGTGAGGCGCCCTCACTCTCTACGACGCACGCCGAAGTGAAGTATGATTTTTGATGGAAGATATTATCAATTTTTCACTCTAGGTATAAATTCTCACTTCCTACATTATCACGTATTCATACACCCTTTTAACACGATTGTTAGGGATACGTGTGACGTAATGATAATGATCTATATCATTGTGTTAGTGAGGGGCCCTCACTCTCTACGAAGCACCCCGAAGCGACGTATGGTTTTTGATGAAAGATGTTACCTTTTTTTCACTATAGGTATAAATTCTCACTCCCTACGTTATTACGTATTCATACACCCTTAACACGATAGTTAGGGATGCTGAACAATTTCGAGTGTGAATACAGTGTTTACACTTTACACTGTGTTTGCCTATGCAAACTCAGTGATAAGTGTAACGTAATGGTCTCTATATCATTGTGTTAGTGAGGCGCCCTGGCTTCCTATGAAGCACGCCGAACCGACGTATAATTTTTGATCAGAATCAGAATCAGAATCAGAACTATTTATTTGTAAACATAGGTAGAGTTACACAGTGTGTGATGGAAGATATTATAAATTTTTCACTCTAGGTATAAATTCTCACTTCCTACATTATTACGTATTTATACGCCCTTAACACGATAGTCAAGGGTGCGTAACAATTTCGAGTGTGAGCACAGTGTTTAGGGTTGTGACGATAAACAAACACAGTGTTAAGTGTGACGTAAATGGTCTCTATATCATACAGTTAGTGAGGAGCCTTCAAGCTTTGTTACTATGGGCCTCAAATATTTGGGGAAATAATAAAGCTCCCGAAAAACAAATTTAACTTCCAGCGATCTGTGGTTAACTGTAATACTAACTAAGCTGTGTTAAAATGAATTACCGAAAAATTAGTACAACATTAACCGACGAAAAATGTTGTACAAAAAAACAAACATGAGCTTATTCAAATTATAATCCTACGAAAAATAATCTATTCTTTCAAATAATAAACTAAATTTCCAAAAAAAAATACTAAACTTCCGAAAAAATACTAAGTTTCCGAAAACATAATTATGTTCTGCTAAAATAATCGTTTTCTTAACTCTCAATTTTAATGAAAATAACTGCCGCGCGGGCGCTTTGTGCGTACTTCAGGTGACATTGGTTGCGTTCCAGTATTGAGCTGAAAGAATGGACTGAAGGATATGGTTGGGCAAAGAAAGATATTAAATAAAATAAAGATTTTATCTTTCAGCTCGACAAGCATTAAATATTTGATTCCTAGTAGCCAAGCAGGCATATCATATCTTCGAAGTTTGACCACGGTGAAGGTCAAACTTTGAAGATTACAAAAAAAAAACATTTCGCTTTCTGGAAAGTAATAGGTACCACCAAAAACAGAAACACAAAATATAGAATGGGAAAAGGACTCTGTACATGGCAGTTTTATAAAAAGTATGTTTGTAAACATCTTGTGGGGCTCGCTGTTAGAATGAAGCTAACATCTCCACCATTGGAAGCCATAGCATATTGGGCAGAAAAGAAACGGGGTCACCTTGCTAAGTCTAGACCTGCTCTTTTACTGCAATAATGATGACTAAAATTAGATTCAGTATAGGTAGTTCCTATGTACAATTTTGTATAATTTTTCTACAAGTATTAGGTACAATATTTGATAATATACGGGGTTACTTTTATTTACGCACTCAACACGTAATACTTACTCGTATTTTATACGTATATTCATTAGAATACAAATACCTTTAGGCCTAGGTATATATTAATTGATTAGAAGTAGGTGTAAGTAATTAATGATATTGATTACAAGCTGATTTGAATATTTCTTAGTAGTATCTATGGAATCACTTAGAAAAGTATTTTTATAATGTCACAATAGTTTAACAAGCGCCACAGTTATAAAATGTGTAAGGTTGATTGTAAAATAATAGGTAAATTACGATAAAAATGACTACCTGTAAGTTTCGGTAAAACGCAATTTAAGCGGGTGGAAAAATATTACGTCAGCAAATATTGTATTAATTTTTCGGAGTTTTCAGTATTTTATTCGGTCGTATCTTTATTTGTATTTGCTTATCAGTTGTTGGAAAGTTAGTATTTAAAGCAGTAAATTTCTTATTTTGAGTATGCTCATTTTTTTTTTCGCAGCTTTTATTACTACCCAAATATTTGAAGGGCACAGAAAAAGAAGGGGCTCATCAATAAAAAAGTATTCAGCGATAATGTAATTATTCTGCCAAAAATAAGAGCTTATATTCAGTAACTGCATATATCTAGTGTGTGAACTTTCTCTAGCGGTTTTGCATGCAATGTGCACCTTAAAGCAGGGACTTGAAACGTTACTCAAAATAACGTTACGCGTAGTTCCAGTACCGATAATTTGTACCGTTCCACCAGGATCGTAACAAAATTAATACCTTGGCTATAACGATACTGACAAACGGAACGAAATCTTAAAGTGTTCACTAACAATATTATCAATATATCGTTATTAGTATAACGATATAATAACGTTATTCATTAATTTCGATACGCAACGTTGCCAGCTTCATGACCATGCTGTGTGGGGTGCAGCCACGCATACGAAACGCGTCGTCGTCGTCTAGTCTAGTAGTAGGTACTTATTTCTATGTGCCGAGGCTACCGGGCGACGACGGAGCGGTAGTCAGCGAGAAAAGTTCTTAAGAATAACGTTACAAATGAATCTGTAACGTTTCACCTGTAACGTTATTACAAGCGGATAAGCTTAATGTTACTGATACCTGTAACGTTACTTAAAATTTTGTTCTACGAAAATGATATTCTTTAACGTTTCTTTCTTGTAACGTTATTGTTATTTTTAAGTTTTAGTATCGTTACAAATTTTGGAACGTTATATGATAACATTAATGATAACGGAACGAAATTCATTTCGTTTTCAAGTCCCTGCCTTAAAGTGAAGTTTTATTTTTTTTGTGGAATAACTTTACAATGGACTCTTTATTTATACTGTACTGAATAAACCAAATGAAAGGCCCGCTTATAACGAATCAAATGGCATAGTTACTTAGATTTTACGATATATGTCGATGAGCCCCTTCTTTTTCCTGTACCCTGCATTTGTGATGTAAGATTCAATTTGAACGTTCTTTATTGTGATTTATTTTATGAACTTTATTCCTAACCATGTTCGAACCTAATCTATCAGTAGGTAGGTACAGTCAACGCCAGAAGTCCACTTAAACCGCAATGACCATTATCGCCTGCGCTATACGGGCTGCGGCGCTTATACCTATACGGGCTGCGGCGCCGAAGAAGGTCATAAGTAAACTAATATTGCTATGCCATGGTTTTGTGAGATTGCTAGTCGGCTTCTGGCTGTTACTATATCTATATAATCAGTACTTCACAGTTCAGCATATACCTCCCTACATTTCGGCCATAACATCGGCCATTTGCATACGCATGTCCAATGCACCTAAACACAATTTCTATAGCAGGACGGGCCGCTAATAAATCGAAAGACAATACAATGGACGATCGCCTTTTGTATGAAAACGACCCGCTATGTGTTACCGATCACATATTTGTTTATAATAAATGGTTATACTGTGAGGCATTTTGGAATTTAAATGGCGTTTTAAATCTATACCTCTATTGTGTGAAAAATGTTAATGGCTCTGAAAAATGTCGTTTCAGCGTTAAATGCGTAATTTAATACTGAACTAGGAATGGCTTGATTGGTTTAAAATATGTTTGGAATTTTTGTATGTTGTGTTAAATGAATAAAATATCCACTCGCATTTTGTGAATTCTGATATCTACCTATTGAAAAATATTTTTAATACGTTTAACCAGTATCCAATAGTTCAAAGGCCTCCCTTCACTCCTTCCAACGTTTGCGAGCACGCGCGTCCGCCTTCCAGTTTTAATTTAAAAAATATAATTAGTCAAACATCTTGCCCTTGGTCCACGTTCTCCTTTCTCGCCTTTCAGTCGTAACGAATAGCCTGAAATAAAAATATAACAAATGATTATAAAATCATATTTTTTTGTTTTCAGTTGTACTGCGATTATTAAATAATAAGGATCTCTGTTCATAAGCTGTTTAAGATCACATTCCTCATCGATAAAATCGATTGACCAGTCAATTGATCTATTGTTAAATCAATCTGCCCGTCGTGATTGAAGTGTGTCTAACAAGGGTTATTTAGGTGTTCATTGACATCTATTGATGTCAAATTGCTAATACATGACATAATTAACGCATAACATCTAAAAGGGTCGTTGCACTCATCATTATGAACAACTTTTACTTTGGGACTAAACCTGAAATCGCGAAAAAAATAACTGATCCATTCCCTACATTTTGACGAGCATAAAGCATGCGAGCATAAAGGGAACATCTGATTTTTTTTCCGCGTTTTCAGCTGTTGTCCTATAGTAAAAGTTGTTCACAGTTATAAGTACAATGACCCCTTAAGAAGTTGTGCGTTTATTCCGGGATATGTTGTACACACGACTTCATGTAAGTACCTAACGTAACACGATAGTAAATAATACCTAGTTAAAATACCTAGTACCTCCTAACGGAAACAACAACAAAACTAGTATTCTAGTAGTAGGTACTTGTAGGTAGTTCTATTGTGAACAAGTTACTAGAGAGCTTCTCTAGTGTACCAGTCATTATGTCACCTGAAGGTTAGACTTGGGTTTTGTTTTGTTATTGTATACTGTTTCAATTGCTGCACTACCAAAATGCTACAACTGTCCTACCGACGGTCCTAACATACTACCACCTTATCTTATTGAATGGTAAACGAGCGAAGATCTAAGTAAAGAAACAGTAATTAGTTTCCTATAAGTTCATAGAAATATTTTGTGTACAAGCTATGTACAAGTGGATAGGCGCACCGTCACGCGACGACAAAAAATGTACAGGACAATCGAGCAAAAATCATAGATGGTTAATCAAGGTTAGATCAAGCTGAATTACACTCAAATCTTCCAAGCCTGAACACAGCTATACAGTGCTTATCGGCAGTTAATATTGCTGCAGAACTTCCCCAGGCAAACTCCTTAACAAAGTACCTATCTCTAAACAAAAGCTAGGTAAACTTACCTCCATCTAATCCTGGCGGCGGTGGTGGAAAAGGCGGTATGGTACCATACCTTCCCGAGCCTTCAGCATCACCTTCTTCTTGGTCGACCTGCATTCAACAACTTACTGATAACTTAGATAATAGAACATATTTTTATGTGGCTGCATTATGATGCACACATTTTAGTGGTGATGAGGTTACCCATACGAGTAGCTACCGTTAGTCTGTGGAAATTATTATTTGATTGAATTACTAATGGTGTAGAGATGTGCAAAACCTCTTTTCATATTTCCGAAACCCCAACAATGTAAAATTGAATTGGATTTCTCATCTTCGGGCCAAATTATGCGCCCTCAGGACCCACTTAGGATCAATTTAATTTCAACCCAAATTATAATTATTCGAGTGCGAATAGCGATCAAAATTTTAAATTCAAATCTCATCAAAATCAAGGCAGCCATTTCAGAGGTTAGCAAAAGGTTCGTTCGGCACACATTTGTGGACGCCTCCTTTTCCTAATCTCCTGATTACATAGGACAGAGTGTTTGCATGTTCAAATATTCACAATGTTACCCCGCAATTAGTGACGGGGTGTACTAAGTAAACATGAAGATTTGTCTTTGAATTAATGCAGTAGGATTTCCTAGGGTTAAGATGTTAGTAAATAGTACGTATGATTAATATGCAGTTCCACCTGTATTAAAGCGTGTTTTGTTGTAAAATGAAAAGCTTGTGAATATGTGTTATTGTTGGATGTTATTGAGTTTGAAGCACGTGGAGCTGGTTCAGGTGTTAGGTGGTTATTATGATACACACAGAATTATTAGTGAGTAAGTATGACTTAATTTAAAACATACATTATGAATTCAGGCTAATAATCATCTGTAGTAACTACAGCAATACGCTAATTAAGCTTTCCTATATTTTCCGTATCGGTTTATTTTTTAGGACTTTGTTCTACTGGTGGGGCAAATTGGTACTCGTAGTAGGGCAGAGTGGAATATTATTCCTACGTTTAACATGTTTATCTCGTGACCCTAGATTTGGTTTTTCGCATCCATCATTACAAAAGCTGTTCCCCTTAGAACAAAAATCCATGCAATCCAACTGCCATGTTGTTACACGAATTACGCGAATTTCGCTTTGTCTATTGTGTTCCAGAGTACGTAGTTACTTATTCTGCAAACACGAGAGTCGTTAGCGCACGATAGCGGCACACAAGTGTCGCGAACAAAGGTTCCAAGGAAGTTTGTACTTATCAACGTTTGGATATGCTGGGCTGTGATTAGGTACCGAATCTTGGAGGGAGGTCAGAGGTCTTGGCGGGGGGGGGGGGGGGGGGCTGTTTTGTTTCTAATATAACTGGAAAAGGACTCAAAACTTTGCAGATGTGATGGATTTATTGGCATCTCTGCATTTTAGGGTTCCGTACCAAAATGGTAAAAAAGGAACCCTTATGGTGTGACTCAGTCTGTCTGTCTGTCTGTCACTGCTGGATATCTCAAGAACTACTAATGCTAATTTTGTTTTAGTTTTGAAAATCAACATCAAACTAACACGAAGGAATGAATGGTGCTTCTCCAATTGCGATACTTGGTCCGCATCAGATAGTTTTCGTCAATCCTTTATATTGTAGTCTAAATCAAAAGATACATTCATCAACTTTTATTAAAATTGTGCAGCAAGTGAGCATAATTATTATTTTAACACAGAACACAGGTATTGTAACACTCAGAATCTGTGGTGTGGTTTATCTGTTGTTGATATGTAATGCCGGGTGTAAACACGACAGTATGGTGCAGTTTCACTTGACAACGTGACATCGATACGACGATACCTAAGTTAAGGATGCGGTTTGAGTCCACCAGGAAGAGGTAGCGGTGAAAGGGAAATGTGGGGAGCCTGTAGCTTTTTTAATAGGTGATGCTTTAGCAAAAACAAAAGGAGTTTAAGAGTAATGTAGAGTCAAGTAGCCAGTAAGATATTTCGTTTAGAAGTTATCCAAGTGAGTGCTGACATTTTTGGGGTATGTATCAGAACAAAACGGAATTTTGGAATTAACACAGGGACTGGATTATGACGTACGCACAATTTATTTCTATTTTATTAATGACTAGCTGACCCGATAGACGTTGTCCTGTCAACATTTAAAAATTTTTTTTGCCTATTATTTTTCTTTTAAACCACCAGTAAAGAGGAGAATAAAACAAAATAAAATTATTCAAATCGATCAAGCCGTTCTCAAGTTACGGCGTGGTCAAAGGAAAAAGGGATCCATTTATTTGTATTTATTTTATGCTCCTTTTCATATTGTATTAAATTGTTGTGCCCGATATATGGACCCCTCCATGTGAACTTTGTAACTATTATTAAGATCTTGTACACACATGAGATTATTATGTTATAAAGATTTGAATTGAATGGAAGAAATGATTTTTATTTATTTAGTAAATAAACTAAAACTATAACAATAAATGGAAAAAAAAAATTGAATTGAATTGAAAATATAGGTTTTCAAAACTACTTATCGCCATTGAAAGGCTTTTAAATTATTTCAACAGACTTTGAAATATTTGAAGTCTAGAAAGCACTTTACACATACTTTATGAGATCAATAACAATAGTAGTAATTTTTACAAGCTTTTTTATTACACGAGTTATTGTACGAGTTAAAAATTGGATGGAGTCGTTGAAACTTTTTATGATTTAATAAAAAACGTTTGACAAGATTTAAAGCATTTATATTACGTAAGTTTAATAGGAATAGTTTTGATTAATACATTTTCTAGATGACACGATTACTTACTACACTTTTTTTTCTCTTTGATGACCAAACTGTTTAAAGATTTGAGGAATTTCTTGATTTAATTTTTAGGATTTAATTTTCAGCGGTGGATTGCAATGGATTTGTTAGCTAATTGAACATTTATTCAATGTGGGTGTAAGGGACAGCCCTCCGCAAACTGATAGGGTGAATTCAGTATGTCATACTAAGATGACCGGTACATGAATTTTATTCAGGAACGTTAAGGGAATCTAATAAACCAGATTTGTTTGTGTTTTTGTGCAGAAATCGGAGCGTCTATTACTGCTTGGGAGGGGTAGGTAATAGGTATGCGGTGAGTTCGATGAACTCTGTAGCTAGACAGAAAGTGAACAGCTGATTTCACGCGTCGTTGGTTTGAGTATTTCAACATCCATTGCTGGTTTTTTGTTTTTGTTTTTTTTTTGCAGTTTCTTTTACATAAATGGAGTGCTGCGAACACACAATGCAATTTTACATTGAAATAATGAAAATGTAACTGAAAAAAAATTTCAAAAAATGAAAATTTTCCTGAGAAAATTTCCGGTGGAATATGATTCAAAATGAGGAGCTGAATGCACCCTGTTAGTTTTTATATTAAGATTTAATTTATTAATAAAATATTAATGTTGACTGCCTCGTTGGTCAAGTGGTAGCAAACGCTATTGCTGAGCACGAGGTCCTGGGTCCAATTTCCAGGTCGGGCAAAGTGTAATTGGGCTTTTCTATCTGGAATTTCTCAGTAACAGCCCGGCGGAGTCTGGAATTTGTGCCCGATGAGGCTATAGGCTCGCCGCGTATTACACAGGACTGGCGAAATGTGGGTGTACACTTCTCCTCCTTTTGGGGAAACAAGGCTTGATTGATGTTATGTTTTATAATATTAATTTATCAGCTATTTAGCTCATACATTTGGGTCGAGGTATTGAAGTTTTCTATGGGACAGCTGATAAATGTTGGTCCCGTGGAGAAAGTTGTTAAGTTTGATGGTCTGTATACTCTTAAATAATTATTACATTTTTGATACATGCTGTAGGTATATATTTTTCAATACACTTCCTCGAAAACTGGTTCATTTCGCACTACGATTAGGTTCACAATGCAATGTATTTCACACGCGTGCGATTTTTCAATTTCCCACCCGTGTGTGGGAATAAAAATTGCCACAGATAACTTATACTTAGTCGCAATTAGTTCAATGCCTCGCTTACGACTCGGGTGTTAATTCCGCCACGAATGCAATAACAAACGTTCTCCACTTGTATCAAAATGTACTATTACTTCTCCGCTACCCTCACTAAGTCCTCAACCTATATGATTGCAATCCGATGTTCCGCTACCGAGTTTGTTTACGATATGACTGTTTGTGCTTGGCAGTGTCAACGTACCACTGAGGTTAGAAATCATCTGATCTAGATCGGTCGCATGTCAAGTGGATATACTGGGTATGTCCATGGTAGGCAGATAGGTAGTTGTTTTCATGTAACGGTGATAGAACGGTTGTTATTATAGGCCTTTTGTTCTTTTTAGGGTTCCGTACCAAAATGGTAAAAAAGGAACCCTTATGGTGTGACTCAGTCTGTATGTCTGTCTGTCTGTCTGTCTGTCACAGCTGGATATCTCAAGAACTGCTAATGTTATCAACTTGAAATTTGGAACAGTTTTAGATTGCATTTACCCAACTATTTTGCAAATAAGAAAGAAATAAAAATATTTATATTTTTTTTTGCAACAGGGACTGAAAGGGGGTCTTAAAAATTGAAAGTGGAGCTACTAGGGCATATGGGGTATCATATTATGAAAGAGCGCTGTTTGCAAATTCTCAAACATTTTTTTACTTTTTTTATACCTTATAGTTTTCGACTTTTGTTGAAAAATGTAAAAAAAAATACCGTCCCCCCCCCCCTCATCTCCGAAGTTTACAAAGATAAAAATCTGAAATTGTTCTATGTGATAGAAGTTTATGTAAAGATTACAGGAAAAATAAAACGATGTCTCTAAATAGCACACTTTTTTCAGAAATCGGAACGGAACCATCGGTGCGCGAGTTCTCTGTGTGTAGTCAGTCACTATTGTTTTAAGAATTTGATAATGGATTGGTTGCATTTTAAGAGATTCATATACGTCTATCTACAGAAAGTTACATCTATCATAATCTGCATAGCCTTTTCCCAACTATTTTAATGTCGGCTTCCTGTCTAACCTGATGCAGCTACCAGTATTTTACACGGAGCGACTGACCTGACCTCCACAACCCAGTCACTGGGTAATACGATACCCTCTATTATGTCTCCTGTATGTTGTCTCACAATGTGTTTAGTTTTAAAATTAACTTTATTCGAGAATTTAATACCTATCGGTTGTAAGTCAAGCGATATCTATCTCCAAATAGGCTTGTAGGCTTAGGGAGCCGTTCATTAGGCTAGTTCGGGGTTTCGCAGTGCGGGTAGAAATACAAGCGATACTGGATATATCTAACTACAAATACCTAGGCTTAGGCCCATGTTTTGGGACAAATAGTTGTTTTATGTTGTTTGCCGATTTGTGTTTTTTACATTTTCGCGATAGAAAGGTACATTTCAGAACTATACTTATATTTTTTTGCTGTTTTTTCTGTTCCGGGCTCCGGGTCAAATTGAAGATTTGGTTTCATTTCTTTCCCTTACATCATTATTTTTTCTTCACTGTCCAGATTCAATTTAGACATAAGTATCACAGAAGGCGTTAAGGACTTAAGGACCTATAAAATAAATCCTTGAGCGTCTATTTGTACCCATTTAGTTAAGTAAACAAGTTTAATTTTGCGAGCAATTTGTTTTATGACTGCACATACCACGTTATATGGATTAGTGGAATTCTCTCCGCGTTGCAATAAAGATCATCTTTGTTTTAAACGATGTCGATGACTCGTCTTGAAGATAGTATGATATTGTTCTTCCTATTTTTACTGAGAGAGCTAGAATCGAGATAAGAGAGATCGAGAAAGTATCCCACTCAACAGTGGGGTAGGTACTTTCTATCTCGATTCTATTAGTGGCACAATAAGGCTTTTTATCGATGATAACGTTATTTATTTCATTATTGTAGTTTGTATTTTCAGACCAAATTTTTTCAAATGATTTTTTGATTTCAGATTTGTTGGATTATGATACCTATTTTGAACACCCACAAAAATCTGTGTAAAGGGCAGACCACACTGGGAACGAAGCTAAGTTCGTTTAGCTTCGCTCATGCAGCTACCGCGTCTTTTCATACTTCGGTTCACACCGCGAACTATGAACTGAAGTATGAAAAGTCGCGGTAGCTAAATGAACGAAACTAAACGAACTTCACTTCGTTCCCAGTTTGGTCTGCACTTTAAGATTGTACGTACTAACTAGTACCTATCGTACCTTGTAATAAATTGACACTGATTATAAGGTAACCTAATATATTTACGAAATAACCTTGTATCTAACATACCTACATAAAAACTGTGAGTGTTGTGCAACTACTTATCTTAATGATTATTTAATTGATTTTGTAGGCATACTGTATTTGACTATTTGCACTGATAGCTTTCAGTTATCAACGGTTGATATTCACCTACTTATTCTTACCTCCGAATAATATTTTCTACTTATATAATACTGAGAACGAAGCGAAACGAAGCTAAGTTCGTTTACCTTCGCTCATGAAGCTGCTATTGCGTCTTTTCATACTTCGGTTCAAACTGTGAACTATGAACTGAAGTATGAAAAAACGCGAAAAAAAATATAATTTTGTTAGTACCTCTGACTAAATAAAAAAACCAAGACATAGCGCTGTCACAGTGACGTGAGGCAGGTTTCGTAAACATGTGTGCACTTTGTGAGGTGTAGTTTAGTTGTAGTTTGGTGTAAATGTGTGCGTGAACGTTTATGCATAGATCGAGGTGTAGTTTTGCGCATGCTTCACAGTGCTTCGCAGCGCTATGTCTTGTTATCTGAAGTGGGTACATATTAGGGTAACAATTAATAAACAATGAATTAATAAGGACTTATTAAAATAATTAAGGACACAATCACACCGTGTTAGTGACAGCATTTGGTGAAAAGCGATCAATTATAGTTTTTGTAATCACCAAGTAATTGTCAATGTCAATCTCGTCTCCATCGCCGGATTCCTGTCAAAACGTTGAAAATTGTACATTTCTGTGAACTCTGTGGAACAGATTATCATGGTTGTGACTTCAATTGCATAGAATTCAGTGGATTTATTGCATTACATTGAATGTAAAGTTGCTCTAACAATTTTATTGTACGAATGATGGGCTGCATCAATTGGGTACCCCAGTTGTGAGATAAATATATTTAACCCCTCAAGTGTCGAATGCACCCCATGTGTGCATAAGGAAAAACCTTTAAATAGTTATATATAACCTTATATCGCATATATATAAACGTAAAAAAAACATCATCCGATGGAAAACCAATCATCATCAGTAGTTGTGCACCTGAGTTCGCAACTAACCCCCCCCCCCCTTCCCCCCGCGTGTCAAATGCACTCCATGTGTGCATAAGAACAAAACTTTACATAGTAGGTATATAAGCTTATAATTATCACATGTATTTAAACGTAAAAAAACATCATTCGATGGAAAACATATCAATTTTTAATACAACTCGGGGAACCCAATTGATACAGCCCACTGCCATATTTGACATTGTTTAGAATGAAAATTCATAGAGACAGTTTATTTTTTAAAAACAAAAGAGTTAGCTTAAGTTTATCAACAATGAGTATAAAAAAAAATCTAAAATAAAACCATACTTTAAAAAAAATAACTGTCTTCTGCAGAGATGTTTAATGTTCTAAATTCAAAATAAAACAAAGTCAGCTTACCTCAAACGTGTTGACACACTGCACCTCAGCCTGCGTCGGGGATCCGTACAGCTTCAGTTCTTGGAATGCACCCTGTACCACGAGAATCGTTAGCAATCGACTCACCATCGATCTCATATCGACTGACAGTTTATCGACCGTTCGATACCGTTTACACACATCATAATACTGGCACTTTTTTAGCGTTATTGTCTCTCGAATCAATAAGGAAGTGTGGATAGAAAATTGTTTGAACAATTTGTTCCTGGATTTGTGATGTACGTAGACAAATTATTGCTTATTGAAGAATTTAGAAAATAATAAATCATAATGATGTTTCAATTATTAACATTTAAATTGAAACATAATTTCGTGTTCTAATTGTTGATTTCTGTTCATAGCTTAGCGATTATAAATAGCTTAATTCCTTTGAATTGAAATATAACTCCAAGACGTTAATGAACAACCAACCTTTTAGCGGAGTTTACGGTAACAAGCTAATTCATAGAATTGAATTGTTTCCTGTCATTTAAAATATTGTTTTTTTTCTGAAAGTGAATTTCAAGTCAGACGTAGGTATATTTCTGTTACTGTTATGTACCTATACTATTAAAAACACATTAATAATATACGCATGAACCACGAAATATATAAAATAAGCTAGGAGTAAACAAATAAGTATTTGGAAAAAACTTTTTAAAAGTTTTTTATAAGTAAAACTTTTGCGGCTTCAAAACAACTTGCAACTTAAATCACTTAAATAATTCGTGAAAGTAGAACTAATTAATTCTTAATTAGTATGCACTTAGATGTCAAAAATTATCAAAAGTTTTAACTACTAATTTAAAGTTCGTATTTTACTTGAGATTCTGTAAAAAGTTGAGAATACAAACGATCTGTTTGATGAGATCGCTTTCAAGAACTAAGTAATTGGCATTTACAATAATTTACATCAATTAAAACTTCTTGTTTTACATAAAAGAACTATGTTATAAATATCATCTAATTTAACTTTAACACTGTTTATAATATGATAATAATATATACTTTAGATATAATTAACTATCTTCTACACTTTTTAAAATTCACAGAGCATGAACCTTTTCGTAAAACTGAAAAATAAAACGCAAACCGGTACGTAAAAGTTGCGTCCACGCATGCAGTCGGTCGCATGCGCCGCGATGCACTAAATTTAAAACAGAGCAACCTAAAGGATAAGGTTAAACGACCAGCTAAGCTTGACACTTGAATTTCCTACGTTTCTTATGTGAATTCCTGAAAATAACGGTTCAGGTTTATTTGGCTGAAAAAGTGATAATTGGTGGCAGTAAATTAAGGCTTTAAAGATGAAGTAGGTAATTTCTTAAAACAAGATACATTTTAACAGAAAAGCCCTAATTGGTTATTTTAAGTCAAAGGTAACATTTTGAAGTTTTAATTCGATCTAAACGCAATTGACTCAATTTTAATCAAACAGAATTTCCAAACTAGAATTGGTTGAAATTGACCATTGTTTTAGTTTTCTAACTGAGAATTAAAAGTTTCGGGTACATTTTTATAAATTGGTTATTTTGTTTTACAAATTGAATGTGGTTTTCTATTTTGTTGACTGTATTTTATTCTGAAACAATTTTATTCTAAATAGTAAGTATTTTAATTAAAAAAAGCAATAAGCTGAACCAGAAAATCACCAGACCTAAATATAGTCAATTTCAATAGACGGTGTTCTCTATTCAAAAAGCAAGCTTCATTTGAAACAAAACTGAATAGGTACGTTGGGCACTTTGCCATCAGCGCCATCTAGGTGCCGAAATTCATTACTGTCGAACTACAGTCACCAGTTCTATTCAACTGCACATCTCTTTGTCGCAGTGCTAAGTTCTATTCACGGGTAGCGCGATCTAATTACTGCTGCTTGTCAGAATTGAAGTGTGAGGGTCGTATTTTGATGTCATGCGATAAAATTGCGAGTGTTTCGACTACATTCTCGTGATGATGTCTAAAGCCGGTCATCAATTGGTAAGTTAATTAGTAGAACATCAAACCACTTGTACTCTTGACTTTTTAGATTGCATCAAAAAAAAAAAATGCAAAGTGGTTTGACGCTCAACTGATTAACTTATTAATTGATGACCGACTTTGATTGATTAATATTTCAATATTTTTGTTTAATAATTATGATTAAAAGGTAATATTAAATTATTTATACTATGTACAAGTAGGTATAAAAAATAAAAAAGAGCTCATAGGGCATCAAAAAATTCGTCCGCATCGCTGTCAGTGGGAAAAGTGCCCAAAAGACTGGCGGCATTGCCACGCTGGATGGCAATGCTAATTGTTTGGGCTAAAAATAGGACAGCTTTCTGGTCCCGTGTGGAGTCGACCAACCGCTTGGCGATATCCCGAAATACTCGATGAGCACTCGGACCCCAAGGCCCTAGTGTTTCAACCCGAAACGGCTCAAACAAATAGCTTCCAATAAGGTTGTTATATTTGCGCCGTTTGAGGTTTTCTGCACCTGCAGCAGCCGCTCCAACGCAGCACGCCGTGCTAGGAAGATGGGATGGCGCGAGGGTGTCGACACAGGTTGCATCCCACACCAAAGGCCTACCCAACTTCTAAGGCATTATGGTCATTCCGTCTGGTCTCTTCCCATCGTCGCACGCCAGGCCATTAGGTTCTAAAACAGCTGGCACCCAGATTGATTAATTGTTTATGTACGGTACAGATTAGTTCCTAAACTGTACACTATAAACTGTTTGTATGTTAAGTAGCGAGAGTGTCCCACATGTAAAACACTTCTAGTGTCGTACACCGTAAAGGTTGGTGATTATTACATGTATGTCTGTTGCGCGGGTTGGTAAATTGCACACTGAGTAAATATCAGTATTTGTTGTGACAAGTGAACTTATTGATTCGCCTTGTCAGCAAGAAGTAGGGTCAATGTACGTAGACCGTACAGTTTACCTTTAACTAGGTATTTGTACGGTGGCGAGATGGGCGGACGACATTGTTACCATCGCGGGTAGAACATGGATGAGGCTGGCACAGGAACGTGGGGATAGGCACATGAAAAGATAGGCCTATGCCCAGCAGTGGGTGAAGTCGGGCTGTGGATGATGATGATGAGGTACAGCTTGTCCACTCTGAAATGACGCACCCCACTACTTAAATTTGTACACGTACACTACGGTAAATGCGGTAGTGGGGCGCGTCATTTCAAAGTGGACAAGCTCTACTTATTACCTACGTAATATTAGTGAGTTCCTAATCTAACTATGCAGTTTAATACTAGCTAAAAGGCACGTTGTTCTTATTCATTTAATAATAAGGTAGAAATGAAATATAAACGTACAACCTAACTTCTTAACTGTCACATTTTTCATAAAATAAAATAAATAGGCACAAAGCAGCGCAGCAAGACGGCACTCGCAATAAACTAGGCTTTAACACACAATAAAGCGAGTAATGTTCAGCACATTTCTTGTTCTGAATACCGCATACGACTTTATGCCACATTTCTCGACCACTTTGAGAATAGTTCTTTAGCATTCGTTAGCTAATAGAACATTAAAGCTTTGTGCTACTAGTTCTGTCTAGATATTGTGTTTGTCGGTGTTAATTAAATGCTCGCAAATTGCCGACGATCAAAAGTGGGTCTTGTTTCGGTATGAAAATTGTTAGTTAGCCGGTAGGGTGACCTATATTTGGTATTTCTATCGGATTTGGATCTTTCCAATCTTGGCACTTTTCAACCCGAGGTAACGGAGGACCCGTCCCAGTCAGGAAGTGCTCAGGTATCTATGTCTTGTCAAGATACACCAGATATTGAACTAGGTCCATCGCAAGTAGTTCAGACAGATGCTAGTGCTGTTCCTTGTAGTAGTAAAGTATGTTATAATTCCATTATGTTTTCTGATAGTTTTGGAAAAGGGTTAGGAAAATTACTTAGCAACAACCTGAGTCATTCTTCTCTAAACTATTGTATGCCTCAGTCTTCCTACAAACAAATAATGGCTTCAATAACTAAGAATGAATATGATCCTAATGCCATTATTACTATACTTATAGGTAGCAGCCTTAATGTTAAAAAAGATGATATTACTGATAGTGTCACCGAGCTATTGAAGTTAAATTGTAAGAAAATAATTTTGTGTGCTTTTCCATACTTTAAGTACTTGTCAAACAGACAAAACAACTACATTCACATGTTAAATAATTACATGCAATTCTTAGTTAGTCACCATAGTGACAAGTTTATATTTTTTGACACCAACATTTTTGTTGATAAGCTAAGCTCGACTAGGGATACGGTGTATCTGCCCAGTAGTTTTAGACATCAAATAGCTAGGCTATTAGCTTTTAATATTAACCCAGACATAATTAGTATGTCGAAGTCTTGTTTAATTAGCACCACAGTTAGTAATAATACTAATGTTAAGGTGGTTATTAATTTAAACTAGTTTGTAAGACAATAGAAAGTACCACTAACAGTATAGTTACACTTAATAACAAAAAGGTATTTTCTAGCTCTAAAATAGTTAACTGTAGAAAAGGGGCTAAGCAGAAATCCTTGAAATTATTTCATCAAAATATTCAAGGTTTTTCATCCAAACAATTGGAAATTGAATTGTTTTTAGAAAAAACAATGTTTGACATTATTTGTTTAACCGAGCATTGGTTAAAAGATTACGAAATGTTAATTAATTATGAGAATTATAGTGTGGCCAGTTGTTTTAATCGAACATCAATGGCGCGTGGTGGTTCATTAATCCTAATTAAAAATTGTATTAAATCGAAAAATCGTAAAGACATAGTTGAACTATCGTTTGAACATAGTATTGAACTTTCCTGTGTTGAGCTAGATAAGCATGTCATAGTGTGCGTTTACAGACCCCCAAATTATCAAAACTACTCTATATTCGAGTCAGTAATGGAAGAAGTTATGTCAAGACTTGCAGCTGGTAATAAGTCAGTAATTATCTGTGGCGACTTCAATATTAATATTTTAGAAAATAATTCAAATACCAGTAGATTATTAAATTTGTTTAAATCATTTAATTTATCAAATGTGTTTGTTGAACCTACCCGAATAACCACGACTACTGCTACATGTATTGATAATGTTTTCTGTTGTTGTGACTATTTAGATAAATCCATTGTTAATTATCTCCCTTCTGATCACAGTGGTCAAACCGTAACTTTTGAATCCAACATACCTATGCAAAAAGTGCAGATACAATCCAGACCAATAACATCTGTTAAATTAAATAAATTTAATAACACTTTAATTTGTAAGTTAAATGATCAAGAACTGAAAATGAACAATGTTAATATTTTGTATAAAGAATTCTTTTCGGTAGTTCAAACAGAGTTCGATAATTCATTTAAGAAGATCACAAAAACCATCAGCCCTAAGTTTCTATTTAGTGACTGGGCAACTAAAGGACTCAGGAAAAGTAGGGAAAGACTTTTCGAGCTGTATGGCCTTAAGCCTTATATTAACACGGAAACTTTTAATAAGTATGTTGCTACTTACTCTAGAATTTTTAAGAACACTTGTAAGGCAGCTAAAGCCTTATACATTAGCAACAAGGTTAAATCAGCAGATAATAAAATAAAGACAGTTTGGAAAATTATCAACAATGAAACGAACAGGAACAGAAAGCATAATATTGATTACACACTGGAGTCGTCATGTGGTCTCATTTCCGATAGCAAAGAAGTTGCTCAAGAATTTGTAAATTTCTTTACCAGTATCCCACTTAAAACTACTGAGGTCTTAAACTCCTCGCCCTCGCTCTCTTTTGATTTAGTAAGGGCGAACGTTTCGGCCTGCCCGATTGAATTTAACTTTAAGCATATTAACCCCATAACAGTAATAAAAGCTTTTAAGCAAATTAAGATCAAACTGACCGAAGATCTTTGGGGAATGTCCATTAAAGTCTGTACCTCCATAATTGAGACTATAGCGCCTTACTTAGCCTTAATATTTAATTTTTGTGTAGATCAAGGAGTTTTCCCGGATTTAATGAAATACAGTAAGGTAATTCCACTTTTTAAATCCGGAGACAGTAAAGACAAAAATAATTATAGACCAGTATCCGTGTTGCCGGTTTTCAGCAAGGTGTTTGAAAAGGTAATGCTTAATCAAATGCTCAATCATTTTAACACGAATAAAATACTTCACGATCAACAGTTTGGTTTCACCAAAGGACGTTGTACGACCGACGCCGGTGTAACCTTATTAAAACACATTTTTAACGCGTGGGAAGAGGCCCAAGACGCCATAGGCATTTTTTGTGACCTCTCCAAGGCATTTGATTGCGTCGATCATGAAACCTTACTCTTGAAACTTGAGCATTACGGACTTGGAAAACTTGCCCTCAGTTTAGTAAAATCTTATTTAAATGATAGACAACAGCAAGTTCAAATAAATGGTGTCAATTCACTGTGTTTAAAAGTTAAAATGGGTGTTCCACAAGGCTCGATATTGGGTCCTTTCCTCTTTTTAGTGTATATTAATGATTTACTCCATTTATTAAAAAATCAACCACAAATGGTGCTATTTGCTGATGATACTTCATTAATTTTCAAGGTAGATAGACGTGCTACAAATTTTGACGACGTTAATAACGCCCTACTGCAGATCCAAAATTGGTTCACTGCTAATAATTTAGTATTAAATGGGAAAAAAACTAAGTGCATCAGATTTTCTTTACCAAATGTCAAAAGTAGTGATTGTGAGATAGTATTGAATCAAGAGAAACTAGAATTCGTCGATAAAACCGTTTTCCTGGGGATTACGCTCGACTCAAGGCTACAATGGGGTCCTCATTTAATATCACTTGCAGGACGGCTAAGTTCAGCAGCTTATGCTGTCAGAAAAATCCGTCAATTTACTGATGTAGATACCGCGAGGCTAGTCTATTTTAGTTACTTTCATAGTATCATGTCTTACGGTATTTTACTTTGGGGACGGGCTGCAGATATCGAGTCCATTTTTATTCTGCAGAAACGAGCCATCAGAGCCATATATAATCTTCGCAGGCGCGATTCTCTAAGGGAACTGTTTAAGGATATTAACATCATGACGGTACCTTGTCAATATATCTACGAAAACATCATGTACGTAAGAAAAAATTTACATCTTTTTAATAAAAGAGGTGAAAGGCATAATTATAATACTAGAAATAAGGACCTATTAGCTCAACCAGGTTTCAGGCTGGCTAAAGTAGACTCATCGTTCATGGGGTACTGTTTAAAATGTTACAATAAAATACCTCCACACATACTTCAACTAAATGAGACGAAATTTAAAACTTGTATAAAACGCACACTATGCAGGCAGGCATATTATAAGTTGGGGGATTACATAAATGATAAAAATGCTTGGCTCCATGCTGGTCCTGCTCCACAACCTCAACTAATTAATTAACATTTGAAGATACTGTTGGAACTGCTGAAGATTGTAAGAATAGCTTTGCATTGTGTAGACTCAGTCACCTTTGTATTGTATAATTGCTTAGCACATGTGTGAGTACTATGTACCTACTCTAAAGCTACCATTTACTGGGTACGTCTTTATTTGACTTGGATGTGCCCTGGCGGCTGAGAGTGTGTCATGCTCACTCTAATGCCTCGCTGATGGTGGCGCGTGTGTTGGATCATTTAACGAATCCATACATCAGGTTCGTGAACGGGCGCTGTTGGTGGAGGCTGGTCATACCTTAGCTGCCACGGCTTATTTTAATTTTAATTTTGAATTGTTTTTTTTTTATTTTTTTATTACGGACGCTTTTAACGTTCATCGTTCTCACATGTATAATTTCAACATGAATGATGTAACCAATATTTTGTAACAATATATTGATTTAAAAGAGTGTCCGTGGAGTTTCTTGCCCGTTCTTCTCCATAGATCTACGTTTTGGAATGGGCAACTAGCTTCAACTTTCTGACTTACCTACTGACCGACTCTTTGACAATTCAAAAGTGCCTGTAATTGGTTTAATTGAAATAAATGCTTTGAGTTTGAGTTTGAGTTTGAGTTTTCAGGCACTTTCCATCTAACATTTGATAGGTAGTACCTACGGCAAAGTGAAAAAAAAAGGTGTTAACTATTAGAGGTAACGTAAAACGTATCAATGAGTTCAAGATTCCTGCGCTTGCTGTTTCAGGAGCCAGCAACTAAATAGTAGGTTTAGCAATAAATACAGCAAGCATCACAACTAAACCGTGCAGGAAAACCTATACAGTAAAAGGATACAAAAATTTCGATCCCCAAAATGTTTTTAATTAAAAAATACCGCGGGCCAAAAGTGAGTTTGTCGGTCTAACCTCCATTTTCATGACACCAAAAGCCTGGACTGAAAGTAATTCCCGACTGCGGCCATTTTATTTTCTGTACATGTAGGTTAACCATATTTTTTTCGACGGTTCACATTCGGACGGCAGATCGGATAACGATGACGCTCAGCGTCAATGATAGGTACAAATGAAAAGAAAATTCCGGTAAATACGCCTTTGCCGTTTTCTGAGTTTCTTTTTTTTATTTGAATTTCGAATGAATCTGGTGTTTTATTATTTTTTTGTAAAATAAAAAGTATGAAAAGCTTTGTGTCATGTATTTGAACAGAATTAATTTTTGTCAAAATTACCTACATGAAAAATTAGGAATTCTCATGTTATTTTACGTTCTAACAGGAACGGGTGCTTAATAATGAATAAATCTAGAATACATGAATTTTAGCCACCAAACCATTCCTAAAATCCCTCATTCTATTACATAAGGACAAAACGTTAACCCTTTTATCGCGCTTCTAATGAAAAACGACCCTGCTGGTCGATCCAACCCAGGCGATAATAGAACACCCCAAATAATGACCAATGACCCTGCCACGCAAAAATAACGCTAATTTCTTCAACACCATGATTTATTAGAGCTTAAACGGATTTAGGACACCCTGTGTAAAGTCACACAATAGATGGGCCGTGTAAATAAAATTGATAGCCTCACATGAAACATTTTCTAGTTGAAAAATGTATTTTTAACTAAGAATGACGTAGGTGAAAATTCGTAAAAGAAAAAGACACCTTTGATTTATGTACTTGTAACACAGTAATGTAGGTACTAAAATAAAAGTTGAAAATGTAACCTTACTTTTGGCACGTGTTATTGCTGCAATGAACATTAAGGTGCTTTTTAGTTCATATATCATCGCAAATACTAGCAGTAAATAATGGACTCTTCACTCTAGTACTCATCTATCTAAATGTATTTTTGTACTTCGTTTTTGGGTTTAAAATATTGCTGGAAACGTAATTTGGCTTACTTCTATTATGATGAAATTCAAGGTAACAAATTAAATTGTGTAATTTTTTTATGATAGATTGTGTTATTGGTATGTTTTATAAAACAATATCGAGAACGGGTCTTAACCCGATATTTCTTTTTACGAGACCCGTTCTCGATTTTGTTTTATAATGGTATGTTTTATTCATTACAATAAGGATATGATCGCACAAATCATAGCTTGCTAAACTTCATAGTCTTAAAGAAACTAAGTCGAAGTTAAGTTTCAATACAAAATGTAAACAATATCCAACTTAACTTTATTCAACACAGAATTTTTAAAAGAACATTTCCTTCTACATAAATGCTATCTACTTACTATCATGTCCATACAAACAAGTACATCGAAAAAGTCTACCATTACACTGTATCCGATATACCGAAGGCCTTCAGAGACCTGACCAGGCCCTCAAGAGCCCTTTTTGTTAACAGCCTCTAACTTTTTCTACCGCATATAGCTACAAATTGTTATTGCCAGAATGTAGCTACACGATAAAACGTAGTTACTCTGAACTAGGCGATTCGTATATGCGAGACTATCCGTAGTTATGACATTAGATATACCCTATACCCCATTTACAATAAGATTAGACATTTTATATAGTCCGTTCAACTGATTTTGACTTCTACTGCGTTGGTGGCATGATAAATGGCAGCTGCAGTATTACACTTTTTTTCCTTTTAATGTCATCCTTAAGTCTAAGGAATTTATATCTATAAAAATCAATGCCACTTTTCGTTGTAATTTTATAACTCAAGAACGGCTGGGCCGATTTAGCTGATTTTGGTTTTGAAATGTTTGACGTAGTCCAGGGAAGGTTTAAACGTTGAGAAAAATTGGAAAAATTGCCGGGAAAATTGGAAAATTCTGGAAAACTGAAAGTGGATTTTATATGGGAATATTGAAATTGGGACAGGACAACGTCTGTCGGGTCAGCTAGTAGAAGTTAAAATCGGTTGAACGGACTGTAAAAAAGGTTTAGGTTTAAATGTATAATCTTATTGTAAATGGAATAAAGATTGTACTAGAAGTAGGTGTAATAAAGACCTTCGATAGGCCTATACGATCATAGAAAATGATATGTCTGTCTGGTGGTCACATTTGGGTCAAGTTAAAGTTAGAATTCTGGGGATCTGATTGATGACCTAAAACTAAATTGGCGAAAGGTGGGTTTGTTAAACAAGTCTGCCGTCTCTTTCGAGGAATACAGATACAGATATATTATGTTGAATGTAGTCGTAGCTTGAGTGAGGTCTATTTTAACGGACTTCAAAAAAAGGACGAGTTCTCAGTTCGCCGGAATCTTTTTTTATTTTTATTTATTTTCCCTGATTACTCGATGACGGCTGGACCGATTTGGAAAATTATATTTTTACTAGCTTTTGCCCGCGGCTTCGCCCGCGTGGATGTCGGAAAATATCCCATGGGAACGTTCATGTGGAAAACATAGGGCCGTCCGATATAACTGTGCAAACTCAAATCTCTACGATATATCGCTATTCGCTACCGTGTATAGTAGGCATAAAGCTACCAGTCGGCATGATTTTTCCGACATCTTCAACAGTCGTCGTCATATTTCAGCCAATTTACACAAAACCGTAATGAATTACACTGAATCACTCCGTTCATTGGAGAAAGCCGTATGAAAATCCGTTCGGTACTTTTTGACATGATCGCATTCAATCAGACAGACTTACGCGGCGGGGGACTTTGATAATTACTTAAAATTTATTATGCCAGTTACGCTCTAATAACAAATAACTTTTGTCCGAGTGTCCACTCGTTCAACTCGTAAAAACGTCGAATGAAATAAAGACTAAATGTTACCTCAAGATTCGAAATATGAATACATTTTATGAATCCCTTAAATCTCTTAAAAAGAGGTAGGTACACAAACATTTGTGTACCTACCCCTATTGTACCCCCTCAAAAACGCTGTACCATATAGTTCTTTATTTCCTACCAAAAGCATATTTTTTTAATTTGATTGAATTTCATATCCCTAACTTAAGAAATGCTGGGTTTCCCATACAAACTTTCATCCCTTATATCACCCCTTGTAGGATTATGTATTAAGAAAGTAGCCCATGTCCTTTCCCAGGATGCTATCTATAGCCTTGCCAATTTTTATCGAAATCCGTGCAGTTTTGTAAATTTTAAAATAAACCCCTATTTTACCCACTTAGGGGATGATTTTTAAAAAACGCTGAACCGCATATTTCTTAATTTCCTACCAATAGTATAAATTTCATCCCCCATATCACCCCCTGCAGGGTTATTTTTGAAAAAAAAAGTAGCCTATGTCCGTCCCCAGGATACCATCTATAGCCTTGCCAAATTTTATGGAAATCCGTTAAGTGGTTTAGGCGTGAAAAGGTAACAGACAGACAGACAGACAGAGTTACTTTCGAATTTATAATATTAGTATGGATTGGAAAGGGAACTTCCCAGGTGGCCCTATTGTCATCAGATCAGAATCTGATCATTGGATCCTGGAGAAATCGAAAGGACTCTTCAAATATTATGGGCACAACTATAACGATTTGGGTATTTTTTTATAAAAAAAACTTATCTGACCCGGTAACGGCGGCGATGTCGGTGAACAAAATATGTTAAGCCTTGTCACTTTTCATAGTGATTTCGTTAGTTCCAATTAAAGCCACCGGGTCAGATAATTTGGCACTTTAAATCTATTTTCAGGACTTCATTCTCAGACATTTAAAATCTCGCTATGTTCTTCAGGTATCCAAATTGCTTTCTGATCGATAAGAAAATGCGTTCAGCTCCACATTTAAACAAACGCAGGTAGTTGTGCCCGTTCAATATTTCAAGGATCTAAAATCCCATTAACTCTACGCTTAGAGCACGTGAGGAATGAACGGAGGAAGGGACAAGATTGAATAGGCTATCTTTTCTCAACCATTTGCGAAGACATGCGAATGCCATTAATTTTATACCTCGTCGGCACTTTAGGACTGTCACGTCACAGGTAGCCAATAAATCCGAACCCATAAATCTTTTTTAACACTAAACTTAGACAGGTCAAAGTAATTTGGTGAAATGTAATAACGTTGTAACGTAAAAGTGCGGTCATTTCGGTAAGAGCCGGTTTTACGGAAGGCTTTTCCGGATCGGATTGTACCGATTTATCGCAACTATCACCGTTTTACGGTTTAATAGAACTTAACTATCATTAGGAGGAATGAAATTTTAGTGGGTGATTTGGTGCTAATCGTTTCAGTACGTAGAGTTGTGGTTGTAAAAGAACCGGTCAAGAGCGAGTCGGACTCGCGCACCGAGGGTTCCGTTCCGATTTCTAAAAAAGTGTGCTATTTAGAGACATCGTTTTATTTTTCCTGTAATCTTTACATAAACTTCTATCACATAGAATAATTTCAGATTTTTCTCTTTGCAAACTTCGGAGATAAGGGGGGAACGGTATTTTTTTTTACATTTTTCATCAAAAGTCGAAAACTATGCAGCCTAAAAAAAGAAAAAAAAATGTTTGAGAATGTGCAAACAGCGTTCTTTCATATGATACCCCACATGTCCTAGTAGACCCACTTTGAATTTTTAAGACCCCCTTACAGCGTCTGTTGCAAAAAAAAAAAAATATTTCTTTCTTAATTGCAAAATAGTTGGGTAAACGTCATCTAAAACTGTTCTAAATTTCAAGTTGATAGCATTAGTAGTTCTTGAGATATCCAGCTGTGACAGACAGACAGACAGACAGACAGACTGAGTGACACCATAAGGGTTCCTTTTTTACCATTTTGGTACGGAACCCTAATGAATTGGGTTCTTATATGACAATTAGTGTGTTGTTTAAAATAACTGCTTACGGTTAGAGATCTAAGTATGATAAGTACTAATACTTACTGGGTTTCCTAATAACTTAATTTCAAATGAAAAATAAGTTTTCTGCCGACCATGTTGTGTCAATGGAAAATCACATCACAATACCCTTTTCTTCAACATCATTTTAAGCAACCTTCAAAAGTTTACTTACTTTTTTCTTAATTATTTACCAAAGCGTGTAAATCTCTAGGTAAATGTTCGAATCGACATCAAATAGCAAAAATACATTAGATTTTTAAAATTTCTTTCAACTAGTTTACTTACGTGACCAATTTCCACGATCTGAGGCGTCGTTGTCTGACTATACTTCTCAGCCAAACCGTAGTGATGTTCCTTCTTCTTATCTAACAGTCCCAGAGTCGATACCACGGCCAACGCTATGCCCATAGCCACTAATAAGAACAGCGAGCATATACAACACTTCGATTTTCTAGACACAACCATAGCCATTTTGAAAAAGTTTGTAGCACTCTTTTATTACAAAGTTTCTTTGGCACGAATCAGTCTTTTTTGTTACACTATATCGATTCACTAATACATTTATGCGTACTTAACTGTTTGGACCTCTGTATTTAATGGCGATCAAGAAGGTAGAACTAAAAACAAATGACAACCGCTCTAGGAAAAAGCTGAAGTGATAAAGGGAACGTGACTTCTTTGCGTGAAAACGCGTAGGAAGAAAGTCTGTTAAGACTATACCTAACTACAATATAACGGAGTCATTCCAAATTAATCTGGTGTTTAGAGCCGTACATTAACAAAATGTTACCTACTCACGAAAGTGATTATTTACCTATATGTACCTTAACAGTAGGTAATTTAGTTAAAATTTATGTACCTACGAGTATAAGTATTATTTATAAAATTATACCTCTATTTTTTGTGAGTTATGTTGTTAATTTTTAAATGACCGATGTATTAACTAGTACTATTAGTGTTTTATTCATTTGTAGAATGATTTCAGACTCAATGTAAATTGTATAATTAATTGAATTGAATTGAATTGTATGGGTTGCACGTATAGGCAATAAACTATGGGATTTTTAACTGGCAAGTATTTGCCAATGGTTTATAGTAATGACATTAAATATTTATTTGCCTATTCCACCAATAGAGCAAACTTATTGATCTTTCGTCGCAACATCATCATCATCTTCCTGTCCTTGTCCCATGTTACGTGGGGTCGACGTAACACGTTTTTTCTCCCATTCTCCCCTGTCAGCTTTCACTCCTTTTTAGGGTTCCGTAGTCAACAAGGAACCCTTATAGTTTCGCCATATCCGTATGTCTGTCCGTCTGTCCGCGGCTCTGACTCTTAGTACTAGAAAGCTGTAATTTGGCATGGATATACGAGTACACATTAATCACGCCGTTATAGGAATTAAATGAAATCTCAAAAAAAAATGTAGGGTAGGTACACTTCCTCCCTTACACATAAAGTGGCGAAGATAATTTTTTTTCTCGACTATCCCATGGTGTCGGGTATCATTGGACAGGCTGTTCAAAAATATTTCGGGTCTGTTAAAACCATTTTCAGAGTCAGGGACCCGTTTGCATAATATTAAGCTTTACAGTGATAATTTTTGTTAGACTCATGTCCTCCCCCCATAGATGGTTGCCTAAATGGTTGCTTTTGGATATGTGAAAAAATTCACGGCAGTAGTAATATAACGAAGTTAAAAGGAAAACTACCTATCACAACTAAGTAGGCTTTACAAATTAACGAGTAAATAGTCGAACAACTTACATTTGCAGTTGGAATGTATGGGAGAACATGTTTTTCAACAGCTAAGTATGTACAATGTGAAGTTTGATCTTGGGATAAATTCATCCCAACGACGGAACCCATCGTTGTGCATATTCCGACACGCACTTGGCCGGTTTTATTTCATATCATCTCTAACACAATCCATTCATCATTTCAATATCGTCACAACAATTTGTAACTACAAACTTGACCTAAAGACTTGAACATTTTCCGCCTTCCGATACTTCAAATTTCTTCAGCCTTGCTCTTCAAAGCTTATTAGAAGTTTTAAAAGCGTTGAGAAATTCCAATATTTGTAGCATGAGAGCTTTACGATACAACTCACTGAACTTTAACAATATATTTTGCAGTTTATTGGAAATTAATTATAATTAAGCAGTAGATACTAAAGAGGAAGCTCCGCACAGGTAGAAGAATTGAATCTTTAATAAGCTTAAACGTAATAAGCTACCTTATGAGGTCCAATCTTTCAGTCTATGCTTTTACGCAATAGATCTGTCTAATTACCTACTAGGAAAAAGCGTGTCTTTTGATCTTTCGAAACATTTATCTACCTATTTTTTTGTAATATTGACCATTTGCATTGAAACCCGGAGCAGTGGTGGCCCAATAGTATCGGCCCCAACTTACGAGTTGTAGCTCGTAGATTCGAACCCAGGCAGGCACTTTACTTTGTGTTTATAATTTCATCACCACTGCTCACAAAACAGTGAAGGAAAATATCGTGTCGGAAACGGTCCTAGAACCAAAAATTCGAAGACGAGTGTCATCCACCAACCCGCACTGGGCCCGCGTGGTAGCCCACTCCCTCTCACCCAGAGGAGGCCTGTGTCCCAGCAATGAGAACATTATAGACTGATTATGTATGCTTTGAAACCAATATGAAACAAAAAATTGTTTTAGAACTGAATTTATGGGAAACGACAGGGTAATTGCGTGATAATCATCCAATGCCTTTCATTGCGTCATTTACACTGTTGAGCAGATGAATTTTTTAAACATATGAAGCGATGGATTAGAAATGTCCATCAAACTCCTTCGGAAAGTTTGATATGCAATTGAGATGCAGGTCTATATACAACTGTCGCTGGGGTCGCGGGTTGTTTGGAAACCATACCGTGGCCCTGGCATAGGCAACTGAAGGAATCAGTAAAAGTCTGACACGCCCTTCCGCTCCACCCAGAGCGGGAGAAGTCATTTGATGATTTCCCATCCACAAAAAAAAAAAAGTCTATATACAACTGCCTTGTTGGTCTACTGGTCGCAAGCGCATGAGGTCCTGGGTTCGATTCCCAGGTCAGGCAAAGTGTTATTGGGTTTTCCATCAGGAATTTGTCAGTAGCAGCCCGGAGTCTGGATTTGTGCCCGGTTGATGGCAATAGGGTCGCCCCCTATTACATGGGACTTAAACATAACTGGCGAAATGTGGGTGTACTAATAGGTACACCTCTGCCCCCCCCCCTCCCCTCCTCTTACCCTTTCGGGGAATACAGATATCCTTCACATAACGTCAGTGAAGTTCTAACAGTGCGTAAGTCATTTTATGAGTGTTTTGAGATTTGAATGTCAGTGGATAAAGCTTAATGGCGCGCATCGTATCGACCAATCAAAACACAGTAAACTGACCAATACGAATGCGTTATTTGAAAAATAGTTACACTGCGTATCTCAGTTGTTTCCGCCAACACTGCATATGTCAGCCATTCACGTACAAATTCGTCGTGCATCAAGTGCTCCGATGTTTGAAACAACTGTATGAAATGAATGTAACTCACGCATAAGGCCACATTGTGTTCAATTATTAATACAATTTTTTTATTAATAATTAAACACAATATGGCCCCAAGCGCAAGCCCCATTAATTTCATACAGTTTTTTCACTCTCCTGTAAAGTAGCCATTTTTGACTTCCGTACTGTTAGAACTTCACTGACGATAAGGCACTTGTCTAATGCCTAACACTAATGCCCAAATTCCACCGATCCAATATGATATAGACATATTGATGCAATACCGACATTCCTGCTTCTGTCGTGCTAATTCCCTCGTTAATCCCTTCAAACTACATGAGCTAGATGTGCTAAGAACCTGATTAGGTCAACCGCACTTTGGTGGGATAGGTTTCAAACTAAATTTTTCATTGAAACCTTCAAAAGGACTGGTATAGAAAAGAATGTCTTGTTTCAAATGCTGGTTTAGATTCTGTAAGTCGGAAAGCATAGACTATTCTAAGCTTAAATGCAATTCGAACTATTTTATTTGCAGATTATTGTATGAAAGAGATTAACGTTGAGTTGCACGAAACCAACATTACTTTAACGAAGACTTTAAATTCATGCCATCCCTTACATTTTGTATCAAAAAGAAAGTGACAGCATCAATTTAAAGTCTCCATTAAACTAATGTTAGCTTCGTGCAACTCAACGTATAAGAGGTGCCAACCAAAGATAAGCTAATTTGGACACAGGTTTAGATGACTATAGTAGAAAGTGTAATTGATATGGTAAAAACCTCTTATGGGTCATTGTACTTATAAATTATGGTGAACAACTTTTAACATGGGAATGGAAAAAAACAGCTGTTACATTTTGTTGAGTTATGCATACATAAATGTATGGAGCAGCAGATTTTAAGTTGAGTACAATGACCTTATAAGAGATTTTCATTTATTTCAGTTGTTCCCTTCAGAATGGCGGTGGGCGGCGGAATTAAGTCAAGTACTAGTGCACTTTCATGGACGAACAAGGAGCTTTAATAAAAAGATACTAGAGTAGGTACGTACAGACGGCAAAAACAGAGTCCGTACAGTCTGTGGCTGGATCTACATCGCCACATATGAACTACGCATCAATAACATGACGTCACGCAAACCTGCATCGCGCAATTAGAGTTTACCACGCGATTAGCATATATACAACGTCCCGACATCAACCGTCGGGCAGTAGCCCACCAGACACAACACCCGTCTGGTCGGAGGATCCTCCATTTTCTATGGAAGATGAGTGAACTTTACACCCTGTTCCTCATGCCTCTAAAAGTCATTATATAGTCTACGTTAATTTGCCGTGTTAGATATTTCATACAAGTGATTTGATTATACGAACAATTTCAGTTGGTAGTAAAAATAAACAATAAATTTCCCTTGTAGTATATTGTTCACATTGAAAGTGAACAGTGGTGCCGATTGTGTTGTGCACAAACTAAACTTAATTTAGGCTATTGCTAACTTTTTCTCTCTAATAAAACAAGAAAGAGACGGACGTAAATTCAAACTAATATTTCGACACAAATTTAGACGACACGTAAAAACATGTCAATTAAAACACGCTGAAGCGCAAGGCGTAAAATAGTTTGACATCTCTAACTTAGTTCATAGATATAGCCGACCTTTTCTTGCGCTGCCTCTTAGTAAAAGATAGCGATTCTCTCATTTTAGTTCAGTTATTGAACAAGAGAATCGGCACCATTGGCGTCCTTCACATGCAAATAGGTACAAAGTTGATCAAGGCAACATAATACAAACGGCTTGAACACAATTATGTCCTATTTCAGACTTCGGTCTGTGACAGCTATTCAGAAAGTGCGGTCTACAAAGCTATTCAGACCGCTTGCTCTTCAATGTCAAAGCTGGAATCAATGCTGGGGAGATGAATGAAAAAGGTAGTAGGTAAGGGAGGGTTAGGTTTGACATGGGTGTAAGCAGGTATCATTAAGGAGTTGCAGAAGGGACTTGTGTAGCTGTATCTAAGATTGGCTGATGAATGATTTAACAATTGTGATACCTATCTATTATTTTGATTTGACTGAGAAAATTATCTGAAACTGTGATCACTATTGGGGGTCCGTTTTTATTAAAAACTAGCTGTGTGTGGCCGGCGGCGTCGCCCGGGTAAATTTCATGTCTCTATCTCCATTGGTTTAGGTTATGTGTTGTCTGTTTTCATACAAAAATACCATCCAAATTTCCAACTTTTCCGACAATTACAATTACAACTACAACAAATAGGTGCAACCGGTCTGAAGTGTAGTGATGCGCTTACATAAATTGCTTGCTTACATTCGGCAATGGATTTTTATTTATCTACATTATTATTGACTGTCGCGGCCCGTTTAATGGCAGACGATTACTAGCAATTATTTTTTATTAAGTAATAATCAAATACTTAATAAGTAATGAACAAAAATATCAAAGTAAGTAAGTGTGAAAAATTTCATATTTCTTACTTTGAACTACTTATCTGTCTGAAGTCTGAAGTGTCGACGGCAGAAAAGACAAAGCGTGGGCTAAATTAAATGATATAATACTAAATTTCTTTTTTAATTTAAATATTTTAGTTATACTTAAATAATTGTATTACCTACCGTTTATCTAAGGTCCTCACAAAATAGGCTGTTTTTATATTTCTACGGTACCTACCTAGCTACTTGAAAATATTAATTTGATATAAAAAAGAAACAAACAAAACAACCCTAAACGATTAGTTAGTTTTAGTGTTGTTTTGTACTTTTATCATAATAATTTACTCAACAGTAATTAAAGCAGCTTGCTACTATTATTTATTCTGTATATTTGTAGCGGCCATTAAAGATTTCGTATTAACTCCCTGCATTGTTTTGTCCAACCAATTAAACACAACTCTATGTATCAACCTGAATCTGAATTTATTATTCAATTAACATTTTTCAGTAATAATGGCCCATTAAATTCCAAATTAACTTCGGATATTCGACACCGGTGACCGACGACGTCGCTTAAAATGGCCGAGCGCCTACTAAAATGTGAAAGGCAATTTAGTATTCCATCAGTGTTACATAGATAAAGTGTAAGGCGCTTAGCCATTGAACGCTGCATAACAAATTGACAACGTAGTTTTAATATTCAATTTGCTGTCTTAACCCGAAGATGATACTAAACGTTAAACAGTTATAGTGTTTCGCTTGGGTACTAGATTATTGAAGTGCTTCATTCAAGCTCAAAAGGAAGAGATGGAGAAAGAATACAGGTAACCACTAAGCTGGTGGGTTTGTGTACCTGTTAGACAATTCTACGAAGACAAAATTCATAGAAAATTTGTGGTAGTAGCCATTGAGCAAATAATATCATAATTTTGTGGAATCGTACAAATCAAAATCAAGTTAACATTGGTATCCACTACTAATGTACCTATAAACCTACCAATTTTTCTTCAATTTGTAAAATCTGTGCCAATCTTTTAATCTTCACAATCTGCGACTGTAAGTAATCGAATCCTTATCGTCCCACGCGATTCAAAATCGAACGAAATTAATAATAGAACGGTTCTTGTTTATTGATATTTTTATGGTTGTGGCTAAGTAATAATATAGTACTAAAACTTTCAAATTGATGGTTAGCTTTCTTTGTTTTTAATTTTCACTATTTTCAAAAAGGTGACTGTTCAGAATCGTTTTATAGGGTAGGTATATAATTTGAAATTCTTCAATTGATTGGGACTAGATCCTCGTTTGACTATCGATGAAATCATCCCTCTTACTTACGGTAGAGATTTCAGTCTGTTCAATGGTTTTATTACGCAGGTATCGATACATTAAAAGTATCGTGACCCCAATTCCCGAGATTTGGCAAAATGATTGATCTGCACTCAACGACTGACGCATTTGGTTGACTATTTTAAGACTAACTGGAGTAAAGAACGTGAATTTAAAATAAAGTAAATGGCAAATGGTAAGCCAAACATTTTACGATTTTGAAGGCGAAACTCATTAGTGGTAATTTCATTGGCATATAATTATTTTGACGAGTCTCTATTGAAATGAAATTAATTGAAATGAAATTGTTTACACTGTATAAGTAGGTATCGGAATCACTTTTACACTTCATGTTATAAAAAATAAGATAGGTGGAGACGCCATTTTCCTTTCTGACTACCCCTGAGAGGAAACGGCGAAATAAACTCAGGGGTGAAAGTTTCTTTTAAAGTTCAGACTTAGCCTTGGTGAGATCATGTGAGGACCATGTAGATTAGTGTCTGAAATGGTCCTTTGAGGCGTAGAACTCTCGGTTCTGTTTTTTTTAGCAAAAAATGTCTGTCATTATTAAACTTAAAAATCAAATTACTTACATAATTAGACATACAAACTGTTGCTCTCTGACGCGGATACAAGAAGCAAGTAATATAAAATCGAAAGTAAAGCGTGTAAACGTGTGAACCACAGTAACTTCTTCGCCAGAAAATTGACACATAATACTTCAAGCAAAACTAGCTCCCAATTCCTCACAAATAAAGCTGAAAATACGATATTCCTCTCGTTGACGTCTTCCATTCAGGGGAAAATCACAAAGAACCACCACGTGTCGAAATTGTTGACAGATTAAGCCAAAATAGATTGGATTTTACCTGTTTGATATTAGGGAAAAATAAGTGTATAATACCGTCATATTAAAGACGCCAAATGTTGGCTTTATTTTTGCGAAAAGAGCCGAAGAAACTTTACTTATAGGACTCAAGTGAAAATATAGATATATATTTTGATAAATATTGTAAAGAAGTAAGCCAAGAGGTTGCGAACATATACCTATTATTAATTTTTATTTTTGCGAGAAAAGGTGACGAAAAACATGCTTCCTGTTAGCACTCAATTCAGTTATGGCTTCCAAGATTATCACTTAAATTGCGTCATTGGTAATCATGTAAAACATACAACACACATAAGTAAAGTTTTAAGTAAGAAAGTTTGAACTACGAGTACCTACCACAGGACGTACATGCTAACTCAACCACACTAACTTGCCACCTATTGGCCTTCAAATATACACCAAATACTACCACGCAAGGAATGACACAGGATCAAGAAAAACATAAATAATAAATAGATAAATTATACACACGAACCAGATAATCATTAACGCAACCATCACACAGCAAGCGACAATCACACTAAACTAAGGCGATATTAAACAGGAACCGAAACCGAAAGTTAAGCCTAATTTTCTACCTTCCCAACACTTCACAAAAAAAAAAACCCGGAATTTCGGCAGCGCGTAACTTCGTTCGGAATCCGCGTGCACGCGGGCCGACTCCGCTCTCTTGTTACTAAAATCTTGGAGCATCAGCTGTTCACATCGATACCGATGGCGTCGTCTCGTCTCCCAATCTGACCCCGTTGTCTGGAAGCCTAGTTTCCGTAACCGAAGAATTACATGGCGCTCTGAACTGTTACGTAAGGAGTCGATTGAAAATTGAAGTCTGCTGCGATCATGGTTTTGTTGAATATAGGCACAGATATAGGCCATAACAAGGTTTTTAACGAAACACTACTGAATATTTGGGGTCAATTTACATTGCGGCGGAACAGAAGGGAAGACAGCGGATTTTTTCTTAATTTTTCATTTTGTACTCTATCACCATTGTGTAACGTGCACATTAGATCCTGAGACCAAAAACAGGTAGCGCGTCTTCCAGAAAATTCTCGAGAATACTCGAGAATGCTAGCAACGTCGATGGACTATCTAAATTTCCCGTGTATGCGAGCTTCAGATAAAGTAGCTGGTGAAATAGCTTCTTTTAGGAATTTGTAATTAAAACTATTTTGGTGTGCACGTGAAACGTTATTAGCACCTCGTAATTATGCTCTATTAACACTTTATCGATAGGTAGATGCACTTTTCTAATAGGTATGTGTGGCAGCGTCTGGGTAGCGTTATTCTCGTTTTGGAGATTTTGTTATAAAGTTCTTGTGCTGTAATGAATAAGCTGTATTTAAAATAGCTGATCATTACCTACACTAAAAAGTTATTTGTATTCATTTATTTATCAGCTTTCGACCGATTTATTAGGGTTCCGTACCTCAAAAGGAAAAACGGAACCCTTATAGGATCACTTCCTTGTCCGTCTGTCTTTCTGTCTGTGTGTCAGTCTGTCAGTCTCTCAAGACCCTTTTTCTCAGGAATGCGTGGAAGTAGCAAGTTGAATTTAAAATCAAATACGTAGGTCTTGCGGTCCCTTGGAACTCTAATCAAATCAAGCTTCCTTATAAGCTTACCGTTAAATAAAATAAAAGAATTTATATCCCAAACAAACTTAACATTGTACGCACGGCTACAGATCAAGCTATACATTTCCAGTATAAGCTGGTCTCGCATGGTATAGAATTTGCTTACAATGAGAGGTCAGTGTAAACTGGAAATGTATAGCTTGATGTGTAGCCGTGTGTACGAGCAGTTGAAAAATGTATGGGACATTGATAATCATGAAATTTGGCAAGAAGTAAGGTCTCAGAGCACAAGTAAAGGAAAAAGTCCGAAACTAGTTAATTTGTAATTTTATCACTAAAACGATTCAAAAATTAATCCAAAAAAAATATTGTAAGTAGGTTACATGTGATAAAATTACAAATGAATGATTTTTGGAATTTTTCCTTTACTTGTCTTGTGAGACCTTGCTTCTTGCCAATTTTCATGATCATCAATGTATTTGAAAACATATTATTTTGTACTACAATGATAAGTTTGTTTGGATGAATTATTTTATTTTATTCGGGAAACTTACAACTAATGTAGATATTGTTCATAAACAATATAAACTGAAGGCTTTTTAAAAGTTTTCACTGATCTACTAACTAAACTAAACTACGGAACCCTTCATTGTGCGTGGCCCGACATGCACTTGGCTGGTTTTTGATCATCAATCATATTTGCATATAGGTACTGACAGGAGTCGATTTCCATAATTGAAATATTATCGTTTTATGAGCTCTACGTGACGATTCTACGGAACTCGACAATGGAGGCGCCAGTCTGTCTTGCTAGAGAGTTCATAATACTTCAATAACTCACGTCTTATTAACTTTGTTTCTTCATACTTGCAGCCGAGAAATAGTAAAACTGATTAAATATGACAAGCATTTTCCTAGGCATTAATAGTAGTAATTTGTGTGTATCCATTGTACCGTGGCGAAAATTTGTGGTGAACCACTTTTGAACATTAATTATTACTACTGTGGCGGCATCTACATCGCCACATATGAACCACGCATCAATGACATGACGTCACGCAAACCTGCATCGCGCAATTAGAGTTTACCACGCGATTAGCATATATACAACGTCCCGACATCAACCGTCGGGCAGTGGCCCACCAGACACAACACCCGTCTGGTCGGAGGATCCTCCCTTTTCAATAGAGGATGAGTGAACTTTACACCCTGTTCCTCATACCTCTAAACTACCATAGTAATAAGGTCGAACGGTGGTTCACCGAAAATGTCCGCGATTGTACGTGGCACTAACTTCAGAGGACTTTTCCTCTCAAATAAAGGTGTCCTTCAGAATCTTTGTCTCATTCTTCAATAAAAGTAAGATGGGCTTAACTATTATTATCTAACACAATAGAAACATGGAAAAATAGACCATAATAAAGAAAAGCTTAAGTTTATTTTGTTGTGTAATCTTTAGAAATTGTACTTAGAACAGCACTACTTAGTTAGGGCTTATTTCTCGGCGACGACGTGGTGGTCGCTTAGTTTACGGAGCTTAATTCCCTCATGGATCTGTATTCTGGACTAGAAACAAGCTTATTTTATGGCAAAGATTGATTAAAGTCAAAAAGTGAGGAGACCCAACCCCAAATAAGACCAAGGACGGAAGAAGAAGAAGAAGAAGATTAAAGACAAATAATAATAATCACACTAATATTATAAAGGCGAAAGTTTGTGAGTGTGTGTGTGTGTTTGTATGTTAATTACTTCTTCACGCTCAAACGACTGGACCCATATGGATGAATTTGGTATGTAGATAGCTTATACCCTGGATTAATACATAGGCTACTCTTTATTCCGGTCTACGCGGGTGAAACCGCGGGGCGCAGCTAGTGTTTTATAAAAGTAGTTAAAGGAATATTGTCTGTTCTTGAAGAAAATTAGAAAATACAATGACATTTCATAGACATCGATTTGGAAAGCCAATCATAGTAGAACTAGTAAGCAATGAAAAACAATTCTTTGAAGAATAAAAAATAAAGGTAATATTAGAAAATAATAATAAAAGAGAGAATTGAAATGAAGAGAATAATAATAAAATAAAATAAAAATAAAACGAGGATCAGAATAAAGAAAGTAATAACACAGGTAATAATGAATAGAATATCTATCCAACAAACAACAATTTTCAAATTAAGCTTTGAAGCTTGGCCCAATATTTTCCATCAACAGTGACTTATTACATTATACTCAAGGACTTAATTTAAGTAATACACGAACAACGAACGAACGAGATGATAATATACGAAAGAAAAAAAAATGCTAGCAATATAAAATCTTGTAACACATACATTCATCGCTGTTTTATCAAGCATATCGTTCAATAATAGCGGCGCCGCTATGTCTTCAGAGTCAATATCACTCAAATGTCTTGTTAGCAGTACTGGTTCTACGCTAATAATAAACCTTTTAGTGCCTATAGCGAATATTGTCTTTAATCATAACATTGTGGAAAGCTTTTATATTAAAGACCTGTCTTCTAGTCTGATTGCTATGTTATATTTCTTTGATTAGTCATAGTAGATTGTTCTTCAAATTTTTTTTCGCTGGTAATGATAGATTTGTTTGTTAATGATTATGTTGAAGGTTTATTTTTAAAACGATTGCATGTTCGTATCAGCCTTCAAATCTACAAGTGGCGCCATCTATCTTCAAACATGTAGTCTCCTGTTTTTATTTATTTACGTAGTTAAAGACTTTTACAAAATGTTTTTGTTTATTTTAAGCATTGAATAATCTAAACTTATTATTTAAGTATAGCTTTAAAACGATTGTAGCTTCAATCACAGTCGAATTATAGAGAAGCATTATCTTATGTAATTCTGTCACATAAATCTTCCAAGAGTAAATTCTCGTATTTTAGTAATGTAACTTTGGTTTATTGTTATTTTTCTCGTATTCACCGCACTACGGCTACTAGTCAATAGTCCAGGCGCCGCTCAGTCTGCAGAACTGACCCAGTTATCTCAGAATACCGCAGTGTGCCGACTACCCGCTAAACGGCGTTTTTACATCGCCCCGGAGTACATTCACGTTTATTTATCTACCACAAATTAAAAGTTTCAAAGTGAGATACTGCTTTTTTGCCATAAAATTCTAGTAACGTAGGTTAACGTTGTAAAGTTTTATTTGTTTCAATTTAGTTTCTGTTGTAAATGTGTTATACACGTGTTAGCTTTTATTGTTTTTAGAAAGTGACTAAGAACTTTTTCAGGGACTATTAGAGTCATCGTCTATACACTTTTCTTATATCTTCAAATAAAAATATGTGATAGTAAAAATATGTGTTCTGAAGGAAAACATCGTGAGGAAACCGGCAAGTCCTAGAACCAAACATTCGAAGACATGTGACATCTCAACCCCTCGCCCGCGTGGTAGATTACAGCCCATTCCCTGAGGAGGCCTGAGTCCCAGCAGTGGGAACATTATAGGCTGATTATGATGATGTAGTTTTGTAACTTCAATTAAAGTGAATTAATTAAGTAATCTTATGTAACCTTAACACAGGAACCACTGCGAAAGCCGAGTATACGTCCCGAGTATGAACTATTTTAACCACAAATCGATAGACGATTCTATTTCGAATAGGCTGTTCATTACTTTTGTTTTATTCACAGATTTAACTACATTTAGGACACCCTTCAAAGTTTTCATCTAAAACGTACCTAATATGAATGGTCTGCCTTCAATACTTTAATTTGAAACTTGTTTTATAGCCAACTTTAACAGCTGACATAAACTTTTTATGTTATTAACACTTGACAGTAACAAAATCAAAACTTCGCAGCCATTATTAAGTCCACAATTCGAAAACTGGCTTACATAAATGCGGCTAATTAATGCACTGCTAATTTGAAATTCAAAATACGTTCGTAACTGTCATTTCATTTCGCTCGAGTCACGTGACCGTCATGGCGGATCGCACCGGCGTGTCACGCGCATTCGGTTAACGTCACTTCACGTCACTCTCACGTCAATATGACACGTGGGCTATGACACTATAACTATGTATATTACGTGCGCGCCCCGCAACCGACCGATCTAGACTGAGAAGTAATCCACTTCTCTCGCTATACACTTGCCAAAATATACGTGAAGGATAAAAACGCCATTGTATCACAAACTACGGTACATTAAATTAGGGCGAAGTTCGAACGAGGATGGACTTGTTAAGGTAACAAGTTTTGGTGCGTTGTCTCTATTTTGGTCGGGATAAGTACCTAGTCGGGTTGATTATGTGCCGAACTGCCGAAGATGCGGTTGTGGTGTGTCCGATAATGGAATAAACTATCTTTGGGTGGAGGTAGATCTTATACTTTTGCCAAACTCTGCTATATAAACAAACTACTTTGTGATAACATTATCTTGAGGTAAGTTGTTTCAAGTTGAATCTTGAAGCAAAGTTGAACACAACTTGAATTTGTTTGTATTTGTATAAATTTCTTAGTATTTGAATGATTGATTTTGATGTATTCAAAACTATAAAACTTGGGTAACTAGCAATGCAAGATAGTTTGTTTACATTAAAAACCAAACATCGAATTTATCAGTAACTTTATAACTTCTATTTACTTACTCCTTTTCCAATTATTTCGATAGAATTGCGCTATTATAGCGACTAGATTCAGAATCTAAAAGTTGCGCCCAAAAGTTAGTCGGTCTCGACTAGTCTCGAGTCAGTGTTACTCCAAATGAAGTTGAGATCTAAACCAACCGTGTATAAAGTTTATAATAGAGTAGACAGACAAACTTTTCTAGTTATTGCATTGAGTTATAACTAAACTTTCATGATTCACTGATTCAAAAGTTGATTTTATCAAAGTTTTTGATAGAAGTCATCGCCTCACATGGCGATGACTAAACTTTGATAAAATCAACTTTTGAGACCAGTTAATATGTACCCAAATATTCGAGTGGATAATTTTAATTTTGTTACCTTAGTAATTTTGGACTTTTACTTTTCGTGATACCTTTGTAATACATATTAAAAAAAAAATATATTAATACAAATACACTAATATACTAACACACTACTGTAATACTAATTACTTATTACACCTACTTATGTAGATTACATTTTATCTGGGTTAAACATGAGAAAACGTCAAATAATAACAAATTGTTGTATCATAAAATATTTCTATACATACCTAAGTACTTCAAGTTCAGTATGCTTAGAACAGTCACCGTAAAATAAGTTTTATACCTAATAATTATAATTACATGTCAGTGAAATCTTTTTGCAATAGGGTAAGCAATATTTCCTAGAGTACAAGTAACACGAACTATGTGAAGTAAAGAAAATAACAGATCACCTAATTAATTACATTAGATAATTATCCTCTGTAAATATTTTATTCTGAGTGGATAACAGTGGAACTCAAGGCGCACAATTCTCATTAGCTAATAACGTACAAACTTAATTATCGTGTAATCACGGTTATCTCTGATTTCCATCATTAGCATTCTATCACAATTTATTAGTGCAGTAAAGAAAGTTGTATAATTATGTATTGTAGCATTTTCAGAACGGCTTCAACTAGCGGCCTGAATAATATTCAATTACTTATAGGCTAGGTTAGAATTGTAACCACACGCGCGAGCCGAATTGGTCGCAGTAACTAAGTCAAGTCAAATGTGTTAGGTTAGGTTAGAACTGTGACCAATCGCGTACGATCCGAGCGAGCGAAGCGAGCGGTGCCACGGTAGAGCCCGCGAGCAGTACTTCCAAAAGCTAGGCGGTTAACTAAACGGCTAATTAAACCAGTACGCTGCGACATATATTTTGCATAGACATGTAAACACTGTCTCATACTCACAAGTAAGTCACAAGTCACAAGTAAGGCAGCTGTCACTAATGTCATCTGTCAGTCACTACGAGTGATGGGAAAAGGTTGATAGTGGCCCTGCAAGTAAGGCTTGGTGTGCTAATGAGCCAAAATGTAGTGGTATAATCGACTTAAATACCGTATCAACAGGAATCTACAATATGATATTAAGTGATCATTGAAAAATAATACTCTAATGAGGGTTTTATGAAATGACGTTCATTAGGTGGCAGCACTGTGACGTCAGGTCCGGGCGCCTTTCGAAAGTCTCAGAACACCTTAGATATTTTTTTTGGTGGTGAATGAATGATGAAAATAATGAATGAAACGAATGATGAAAGTCATCATATATTTTCTATTCAATGACGAAATGGAAGACCTCTTGTCAAAGTGGCGTCACTGGTGGCGTTTTTCATGAAAACCTTAATTGAACATGAACACATGACATAACATGTCGCCTTGTTTCCCCGAAGGGTTAGCAGAGGGGTGGAGGGGGGTTACCTCAATTGACTTAGGCCGAAATCTATACACGTTACTTACATAGATTGTAGATAAGCTAAGCGTCCTCGCTCCTGTCACTGTCGCACAACTGTCAAACTTCAGAAATGTAAGATAGACACGGGAACATGTCTAAGTCCATAGAAATATAAAAAAACGGGAGAAGTGGTCCAAGTCAAAGCACGAGCCTAGTAACGTCTGTGGTAACGTTTATAGATCTCAGCCCGCGGCTTCGCCCGCGTGTATGTCGGAAAATATCCCACAGGAACGTCCTACCGGGAAATCCTTCCTTATTCTTTGTCTACATTATAAAGGGAAGCTCTGTGCAGAATTTCAGCTTTCTAGGTCCAAGGTTTTGGGTTGGATGTTGATGAGTCTGTCAATCAGTCAGTGAGTCAGTCAGGACTTCTCTTTTTATTTATATAGATAGATAGATAGATATAAACTCCTTTGCAAAAAAAACGGGCACCTTACAGTCATTGGCTTTTCTATGGATAATATTAATATTTTTAGTTTGTCATTAGCATAAATGACTAGAAATTTCTTATTATCATTGAAAATATAGTTTTTAACCCTTAAATCCTGGAATCAGTGTTTTAGTCAATGTAAACAGAAAGTCGTGTTAAAATGGAAATTTTTAGGGTATAATTAAATTAAGAGTACGAGTATTTTTATGGTATTTTAATAAAAAAAGTCATCAAAAAATGAAAATTAATAACGAGTATGACCTCCCCTTGCAGCGATTACGGCATGTAATCGTCTTGGCATGCTTTCCACCAGGCTTTTGATGGTGTCCTGTGGAATGTGTTCCCACTCAGCCGAGATCACACGTTTAAGCTCCCTGATGTTTTGTGGAAGGGGTTGGACCGATCGTACTCGCCTTTTTAGGAGGTCCCAGACGTGCTCAATGGGGTTAAGGTCGGGGCTCCGCGCTAGCCAATTCAGACGACGAATACCGACCTCTTGCATATAAGCATCTACGTCGCCAGAACGGTGGTCCCGAGCATTATCGTCCATGTAAATGGCATCTTCACCAATTACAGTCAGTGCGGGCTGTGCATGTTGACAAATTATTCCTGTTATGTACCTTTGCGCATTTAGTGAGCCATTTTCAATGAACACTATCTCGGTATCGAGCTGGAAGTTACGCCCGCCCAAAACATAACGCACCTTCCACCATAAGGGGTGATTTCTTCAAAACACACGACGGCATACCGTTCCCCTGGTCTTCGTAACACTCGCCGACGTCGGTCTTTACCATTCAGACAAATTCGAGCCTCATCGGAGAAGAGTACGCTACTCCAGTTACCAAAGTCCAAGATAGACAATTTCTAGTGAACCTCAGTCGAGCAATCTGGTGCTCACGGAGTAACTTGGGGGCCCGCGCTGGTCGTCGACTGCGTATATCACCCGTTAAAAGCCTCCTCCTCACTGTCCATAGGCTAACTTGTGCTCCTCGTACCTCTTCAAGGTTTCTTTTGAGGTCTATGTAACTGCATTTGCGGTTTCTCAGCGCCGGAGTTACTAAAAAGCGGTCGTCTCGTGGTTGTGTGCAACGTTTTCTACCAGAACCTTGCCTTCTTTGAACGGAACCTGTATCTTGGTATCAAGTCCAGGTTCTTTGGACGGTGGAACGACTCACGTTTAACCGCTGTGAGCCGTAACATTGGCTACACCCCTCTCCCAGTAGTGCCACAGAATAAATAATAGTACTAACGTACAGAAGTTGCACTCCTTTGATCTTGAAGAAAGCCGCTTTTATAATAGCCTACAAAATCTTTTCCCCTCCATGCGCAAGCTAAATTGCTCTTAATTGCCGCGCTTGAGAGTTGTTATTACTTTGTGTCGTTACTCGTCCGTAACATACCTACGCCGCTTAGCCGAGTACTAGGGCTGTCCGCAAAAAAAAAAAAAATATGGTACCATACCACCATACCATACCATACATACCTTAAGGTATGGTGGCGGTGGTGGTATATGGTACCTTTTTATACTTTTATTTTATTTTATGAGTAGTCTATCTAGAGTTGTTTCACTTTAATGTAATGTCTTATAATTTTCAAACGTTATTCTTTATTAATCAATCAAACAATCATCAATTATTTTTAATACACCATCATCTCGTATAATATTTAGAAGTGTTCTAAAGTAAACAAGGTACAAACAAGTCTTAAAATTGAAAGTGACATTTGGGCCAGTTTAGTCGCCTGAACATGGTCATAAAACAACTAAAGATGCTTCAACGCACCAGTGGCTAAGTTTGTGCGATCGTACGATCGCGGGTAGGTACAATTGCTTGTTAATCCTAAGTTAATCTTTAATTACTTTAAGCGATTTTGGACCTTACTCCTGAAACAATACGACGCGCATACAAACCCCCACCACTCCGCCGAGAGCTCAAGTTAAATGTCGGCAACTATAGTAAGTAGGTAGGTAGGTAGGTAAAAAAAAGGTAGCAACAAGACTCGACATTTCGTAATGGATTTTCGTCATTCAAAAAGTAACTATATCACTAATTTATATATAGTATAGTGATAATGTGAATAGTATACTTAAATTTAAGATCTAAGATTTAATTTTTTCATGGGCGGCCGTACGTGTCTCGCTCGCTGAGCGCGTAGTACACCTTGACTGACTTGTAACCCAGAGTTGCCGCGAGCTGTAGGTACTTATCTCGAGCGGAATGTACCAGTGCAAGAGCCCTGGTAGTGCTATAATTTTACTAGCTCTTATTGCTTTTGCTGCCATTACAATCGGCACAAAGATATCTGTTTTAAGTCACAATAAGGCAGAATTATGCGACAAACATTAATTATTCTAATAAAAATAACGAGAAGTTAGTTTTAGTTGTCTGATAACCTTTTAACCGCAAACCCGCGAATAGTAAGTAAAAAGTCATTAACTGAAAAAGGGATTATTATTTTTAAAAACAACTGTTTCGAATTTGAAATTAACTTTTTTTTCATACCCAGACTCTTTATTAAGTGCCAGTAACATAGTTTGGCTATTAAAACCTCTTTAGAACTAAATTATTATCAATAATGTAGAAAAATCCAAACCGCCCGTTTTTTTTTGCAAAGGAGTGTAGATAGATGCCAAATTACATCAGTGACTTTTTAAACCAAACATATCAAATGAAGATAGAATAATAACTTGAGCGAAACAAATGAACGAATAAGCGAATCAAAATTCAAACTGCTCCAACGTATTCCAAATTCAACTGTTGAGTTTGAATTTACGCTTCAGCATTTTAAAGTCATCTTCCAACGTGCCAGCTACATTTTTTTGTGAACCCTTCGCCACCTGTAGTAGAAATGTTTTACCTCGTGCATGAAGCAATCTCCCACCGACCGGCTAGAGCCGCTAGATGGGATTGAATACACAACGAGGGACGAACCCGAATGATTAAAGTAAACACGTCATCGCCCCGTGAAGGACCGCGCTGATTGTAGCCTGAAATTTTTATAATGTTTGGGTTGGACCTCTTTTTCGCGGTAATAAGGGTAATGTGGGTGTTAGTTTGGGAAGATGTTAGTTTAAGATGCCGTATTTTTTATGGTGGAGATTGAACGTCATATAATAAACTACATTATTTATCTATAGTAGCTAAGTATGTGTTCTATGGTTAGAGTATAGATAGTATTTTCAAACACCACAACCTGAATTCAACCCTGATGTTATTAGGAGTTGGAATTTTCTTTTAAAATAATGCTGGTGACCTGTGAAAACCTAATTTTGGCACTAGCTCTCACAATATGAATTTTTATAATTCAAAACTGTTAAGGTGATTGCGCTGTGGTAGCACGCGAAATTCAAATTTTCTTGCGTTTTTTGCAATTTGCAGGTCAGGGCTATGTTGTATCTTAACCAAAATAGGATTCGCGACAGTAAGAACTATGTATTTACATAATTTTAACCATAAAAAACTTCAATACCTATCTCTAAGTTAGATTTCTTCCGGATTGGTTTGATTTCGGAATTCAAACGAATCCGAAGGAAATTTAACTTAGAAAGATGTATTGATGTTTTTCATGGTTAAAATCATGTAAAAATATGTATTTATCACTGTCGCGAATCATATTTTGATTAAAATACAACCTTACACTGCAAATTGCACAAAACGCAAGAAAATTTGAATTTCGCGAGCCACCGCAGCGGATCCCCCTTAAGTTCTACAACACCATTGTGAGGAAAAATTAACTTATTATTATTAATTTAACTTGAAAGTCTCAATCTTATACTACTTGTACTACGTCATAAAGGCCAAAAAGGTCATCATAGCTAGCCCTGAAATCTAAACGGATTTTTCTGAAAGAAATACACAAATACTCTCTGTTTGAATAGCACAATGTTTGTAGTACCGTTTGTAATCACTGACATACATAATGTTGTATACAGATGTTTATAAACTCCCTTTTGATCTCACCTTTATAGCTCTTCATACACTGACTATTTTGGTCTATTCCAAAAATACACGATCAGTTTGATCGATCGTGATTTTGATGCCAGTCATTGAGAACTATTGTGAGGGAGGTAGCCGATGCTGTGTATTTTATCACTGTTAGGGTGTGAACACATTGTGTTTTGTGTGCAGAGATTTTGCATAGAGACAATAAAATACATGGTTAGCTTAGTAACAAGTTCGTTGTAATATGGTTTTCCTGAAAATGTTTTAGCATTATGCATACTTCTGCTACAAAGTTTTTGTGTCCCACTGCTGGGCAAAGGCCTACCCTTTTTCCTTCCAAACCGATGTCTTGTGCGATCTCTGGCCATGTTGGCCCTGAAAACCTTATCAGATCGTCACACCACCTTCGCCGTGGCCTGCCTCGACGGCGATGTCCTCCCTCGCGAAATGCGAAAATTTATTTTGTTTTTGTTTTAAATCATACGTGAGAAGGAAGTTCTGCACATGTTTTTTTTCGTATCTCATGTCACAAAGTCACCAAGTCACCAAGGTCACAACCAGAGTGCCAAGTTTCATCGTTTAGCCGTAAAAAGGTGAGTTACTTTTGCATTTTATAATATTAATAATGGGTGGGTTCTTCTCACCTGGTGGGACGTTGTTGTTTGCCTACTTATTTGTATACAAACATTAAACATTATACCTTCCTATGGCAGACGGATAAAGGGCAGGCGTCTCATACGGTGCCTTCTTGATCGGCGATGCTCGGACACAAATGAGTGCTCACCCTAAGAACACCAACTTGCCATCCAAGCCATATTGTGTCCGGAACATGTGCAAGTTTATTACATTGTTAAGGACACCGGCTAACTTAAGGTGTTTGTAGCGTAGTTAGCGAACTAGAACAACTTGCAACGTGGCGTAGGGGTACTTGATTACTTGTACGAGTGAAAATGGGTTCTGTTACTGTTTTAGTTAAGCTGTAGTTATATGTGGAAGAGGAAAGATTTGTTTTTGGTCATTTCACGTGCAATTTTTTTTTGGGTTTGGATTTCCCAGGAAGCCTTAAGGCCGTTTGTCCACCGCCACTTCGCCGGGACGTCAATGATAACGAGATGACGGCACCGAAGTAGCGAATAGATACATTTACTATGGCCGTGTGTCCACCGCACAACGAGATTATTCGAACCGAAAGTGACATCCCGACGTCACTTTCGGTTCGAATAATCTCGTTTCTCGTTGACGTTGTGCGGTGAACAAACAGTTCAGGTGAGAAATGGGCTGAAAGAACCACCGAATGGGTTCCATTAACTCTTTAAACGTCGAGTGACACCCAGCGGGGCGAGCACGGGCGTACCCAAGACGTTTGTGACAAGACATGATAAATTATGTCATGTCTTAGAATTTGTCTTAAATGCTAGCACGGGTCAACCATGTGACATAATCTAGAGCCGCGACATGCCTTTCTTGTTGCTAAATTCATAGTGTGACATAGTAAATTGAAAAAATTAAAATGTTTAAGACTATCTGAATATGCGGCCAAATAAAATCTTTTTTTTCTTTTCTTTTGCTTATAACTCGAAAACGGTGTGTCCTATCGCAAAAATAATGAAAATTTGGCCCCCCTTTATGAAACCCATAAACCGATTATTCTTAACATGTAGGTAACAAAAAAAATAGTAGTATTTAAGTACCTCTGTATTTACTTAAATTATTTATTTATTTTAATTTTTTTTGTTGGTTTTAAGGCGTATTATTTACTTGTCTAAATATGTGGCGAAGTGGGGCTTATCACCTAAGTACCGAAAGGACTGACTAGCAAAAGACAGAATTGTGTGGAAAGGCTAATAAAAAAGGCTAATACAAGCTGGTGAAATAAAAGGATTACCGATTGGTAACTGAGTTGTGGTAACGCAATAATGTTGTCTTGATGGTGCTAAATAAAATACAGGTGCAGCAGAAGAGCTGATAAAATAGAACCCTTGAGAAATTAATTAGAATTGCTACGACTACGCGACGGGCACGTTAAGTTTCCTTGCCGCATTGGTGCAATTTTCATACACTCAAATATTTTATCAATACCCTTGAACAACATAAAATGATTTAAAATTAAGGCTGCTCCTTCCTAAAATACGGCGAAACTAAGTAACTTTGTAACCGTATTTTACAGTAACTATAGCATCTTTCTGATAGGAAAAAATACACAGTAATCTACAATACATAAGAAGTGATTTCATGTGTCCTGAAATCTATTTTAGTTTGTAGAACTAGAGAAAAAAAACCTAAATCCAGGTCTATTTCTGTCTATTTTTTCGAGTTGTTACCACTCCTACAGTTTTCATTAAAAGTGTTCATAAATTTATAAAGTTCATTACAAACTTATAAGGAATGATTTCTTGTCATTACTTTTTTAGTTTAATCAACAGATTTTTTGTAAATCGCAAGCGTAATTTTGACCGCGCTTTTTGCGACGGATAAGCCTTAATATTTGTATCTAAAGTAGGTATTAAAACATAAACACAGATTATGGATATTTTTTGGACGGTAAGGTGGGGCCTTTGTAGCCTCGTTTCGAACAAAAATAATAACAATAAATAAAAAAATATTGTTAGGTACATGGACATAAAATTTTATGTAAGGACATAACTTTCAGTATTTTGTGTATTGTTTTTGCTACGGATTTTGATCTGTTATGAAGCGCCAGGCGTCTACGTGACCGCTCTACGAGTGAGCTACGAATGGCTACGAATTATGAGCTACGTGCCAATTGGCCATCACTACGTGCTACGAAACTTTTTTGTTGATTTTTAGGAATAGGTGTTTAATAAAATCATAGTTTTAAGTTTTTGTTTCAACATACATGACTACACTATTAATTATTTATGTTAGGAGTACATAATTAAAGTTAATTAGTACAAAAAAAATGAGTTTTGTACCTCCACGATAGCAGAATGATTAATTAAAGTATTATTATGTTTTACATTTTTATTTTCGCACATTTTATTTTCTACATAGCTTTATGAGTTTGTTTATTTAAGAGGAAATGTGAGTGCTCTTTTCTCCATACAAAAAGATACATACGCTCTCGCCTGTTTTCTTTCTGGTTAATGGCCATAAAGCAATGATTTTTTACAGAAATATAAATATCAGTTACTTGTATGCCCCTATGTTTTCCTTTTTCATGATATATTATTTTTATAGAAACTAGAACCCTCCAAAAATGCTCAAAATTGCCTATTCAGACCGCTGTCAACAGACGCCTAGTGTACCAATTTGACAACTATTAACGAAAAAAGAAAAACATAGGGGCATATTATATATCCTTCTTATTCAGTTTATGAAATATCTTTTAAATTGGTCCAATATTGGAGGAGGAAATAGGCGAGAGCCAAACTTCGAAATGTGACTTTTTACATAGGCTATTTAGTCGGATCTGCAGTTGTCCTTATCGCACGAACTCGAGGGCGGAGCGCTCGCAGAGCGACAGCAATACTTTCTTAAAATACCTAATTTTCAAAAGTCTGGGCACCCGCCTTTCCTCTTAAGTATTTATCATCATCGATTACCTATCAGCACTCAATAAACTTATGAAAAGACATTACAAAGCTCCTATAACGTTATCAAAAACGTTTGAATACCTAAACAATCACGTTCAACAAATTCCTGCACATACCTTGTTTGTGTATAAATATCAATAAAAGCATTCCGTGCGCTTCAGCGTTGATATTGAGGCTAAAAACGATTGACGATACAAAGCAAACATCGCACTCTCCCTTGAAATGTTACAGGCGAGCTTTAGTGGTTGGCCACAGAGAAGTTAGTACATGGAGTGTGAGCATGAATGGTATACAAGCGGTGTGAGGTTATCTGCCCCTATATCATGTTTCTGTTTTCGACAGTAATTACGGGTCGTCAGAAGCCCGAAAGTCTGACAACCAGTCTTACCAAGTATTACTCAGTTACTTGATTGTGGAGGTCAGATAGGCAGTCACTCCATGTAAAATACTGGTATTAGTATTCAGCTGAATCCGGTTAGACTGGAAACCGTCCTCAACAGAAAAGGGAAAAGGTAGGCAAATGATGACTTTACCGCATACCTTGACACCTATAAATTTGCCAAGGTTTTGGTTGGACTTAAGAAAAACTTGGCACTGACTTCAGAAACTGTAATTATCGTGAATCTTTGTGAAAAGTGAGAAAAGTTTTGAGTATGTATGTTGATGACTGTAAGAGTAGGGGAAGACCAAAGAAACGATGGATGGATTGTATGAAAGATGATGTGTCTAGAAACGGGGTGACTACCACTGAGATGGCAACTAATAGAGAAGTATGGAAGAAAGTGTCGTTGCGCCGATCCCAAATAAATTGGAATAAGAGCAGAAGAATGATGATGAAAAATAATATAAAATGGTATCTATCAATTTTTACAGTCTAATATTATCCGGTTCACCATCCAAATCGTTCGGTGCTTGAAATGGCACACAAAACATGTTAACTAAGATTTTTCCCAAAGCAAATAATCTTATAAAGCTTTAGCCTATAAAACTAAGAAAAAATGTTTTATTTAAGCTTTCCATTTACTAACTCTTCTGCAATAATCTACTCAACACGTCAGCAGCTCTTTACAAGTCAACAAATATGTTTTTCTTACCAAAAAAAGGAAAACCAGCCTTAACACATCGATTTAAAGTGCTAATTCGATTCACAAGTGATTTGAGAACTGCATTTAATACGTCTGCATGTGTGTTGTCGTTATGTAGGCTGTCAGTTGTATTGAGTGCGTCAGAGTGTTCGATTTGTGGTTCTGTGTGCGAGACGGGTGACTAGACTTGAGACTGAGGAGGAAAAATTGCGACTGTCGTGGAAATATAAAATAATATTTGCATCAAAAGGAAAGTTCGATCACATATTGTGAGTAATTGTAACCTAGTTTAGCCGTTATCTATTTTTAAGACAGTGTTTTCAGCAGTTGTTTACACATTTATGCTGTCTAACTCAACATTATGTTATATTCTATACAATGACATGAATATTTACTTTGTAAAGTATTACCATAGACTTATAAAAAAAGATGGACTCCGCGCCACCAATATCGAAAGTGAAGCACCGTACCGATCTATGTGTGCATGATTTGAGTACCTGCAAAGACGCTGTCGCTCGTGTCACGTAATGGCGGCCGGTCGGCATACTATGATGTAAATGTGTGCGCGAGGCGTGTTTGTACAAACGGTCCAGCATACTTACTGTGCTTCACTTTCGATATGCGTGGCGCGGAGTCCATCTTTTTTTATAAGTCTATGAGTATTACTTATACTATTTTTAATTATTGTGAATGTGAAGACTACGTGGATCATTGTTTTTTATTTATTTTATCCTTTTCTCAGTTTTAGTTATAGTCTGACAGTTTGAGTAATTTATGCGGCCAGTGGCGTAACTATACCGTTCGAGGCCCGTGGCAAATTCATCGGTTTTTTACTAAATGTGTAATAATAAATATTGGGAGTTGAGATTCTCCTCTGACCGGGGGCCCCTTCCGGCTGGGGGCCCGTGGCATTTTGCCGACTTGCCACCCTGTAGTTACGCCACTGCAAACACGTACGGGTAAAGTAAATAAATGAATTTTGAATGTCTTTTCTTTGGTATTGTTCGTCGAATCGTTAAGCTCCTTAAGTTTTGAGTTGAGCTGCACGATTACTGACAAATGCGTGCACTGACTGGACAGGTCCACTCAATCTGTGTGGTTCTTTTATCAAAAGACCATTTCAGACTGCAATCTACATGGTCTTCACATGATCTGACCAAGATTATGTCTGGACTTTAAAAGAGACTGCGACCTCTGAGTTTGTTTCGGCGTTTCTTCTCAGAGTAGTCAGATAGGAAACGTCGAACTCATCTAGTTTAAAAAAACATATGTTTGACGTGTAAAAGTGTTTGTACAAACCTACTTACAGAAAATAAATCATTTATCATTTATGGTATCAACATAATACACGAGGTTTAGCCGACGTTCGCACGGACGTAAAAAAATCGCGGCGGGATTTTATAGCGCACTGGATTTTCAACTCTCGTTTTTGAGCCGAGCATTGAGAATCCAACTTATCAACAACAAAGTGGATTCTAGCGCGTCGAAAAAATACACTGTTAGATCACTACTCTCGGCGCTAAGCAGAGCGTTGAAAATATAGTCCGCGAAATAAAATTTTTACATCCGTGCGAACGTCACGTCGTCGTTTTCTATTAGATATAATAATGATGACCTGCTAGTTGTAGGCTTTACTAAGGTATATGATTTCCTACCCCTGATTCTTCGTCTTGGTATGCCGTCTGTCATCATTTAAGGTTGTTCGTTCTAACTAAGCATCAGAAACTTCACTCGTCAGTCAGCAATGTGAAGCATCAGTGTCTTCGTAAGTTAACGTTTGGGTATGCTGGATCGCGTAAAATCTGATCCGACTCCTCAACATTCAGAATATATTATACATACACATTGCACACGGCTACATTATCAAGCTACACATTTCTAGTATTTCCGTACAATTAAAGGTCAGCTTGACCTTTAATTTTACGGAATATCTATACAATGCGAGATCAGCTTATACTGGAAATGTAGCCGTGTGTGCCAACTTATCCAACATCAAGTTGAGCAAAAGTCACCCTTAAAACTACATAACTACAAGCAAAAAATGAATTTACGATTAATCGCACGTCTACACAGTCGCGTCGAGGGAACTCCCGGCTTTCGTTTGAAAGATACACCGCAGTATCGAATGTTTGATTCAGACCGGTGCCGATGTTATAACGAAGTGGGGAACCCACTCTTGTGGGTGTTAAAAGGCTTCTCGAAGCACCCACAACACATAGGAGTGTTGCTCTTGACTACCGAGATTTTATTTTTGATGGTGACTTTTTACTTCCGTCGTGTTTTTTAATTTTATTTCTATTGAAACTTAACTTTTTTTAACAGATGAATAAAAAACATCAACCGTAAATGATCGATTTTCTTTTCAATTTGTAATATAAAACAACTGTAAGTCCTTATAATTGCCGTCTTTATACTGTAAACCTGAAATCTAGCCTTCGGTAGTATAATAAAAAGCGGCCAAGTGCGAGTCGGACTCGCACACGAAGGGTAGGTACTTACATAAATTTCTTTTTAATATTAATCTTTTAAAAAATTCCTCTTTAATTTTTAATCTCTTTTATTTATTTTTTGTTATGGCGGAACACACTGTGAAAATTTAAATTGTCTACCTATTACGCTTCAAAAGATACGGCCCTTGTGACAGACGGACGGACGGACGGATTGACAGCGGAGCCTTAGTAGCCGTTTGTGTACGGTACGGAACCCTAAAACCATAACCATTGTTTTTATCATACTACCGAAGGTTCCATTTTATTGTGAAAATCGATTTCCCGCTTCCGTTGACCTTAAAAGTTCATTATAAAATCAAGAGATGCAGCCACTGTCGGCGCAGTGCTTCCAGCACTGAAGTATAGATGGCGCTACGTACTACACTAATCACGAACATTGTTTTCGTTTCAAGCTGTATGTTCAGTCTAGAAATTGCATACGGCACTATAAAATTCAAGCCAGTACAGTACATGAATTTGTAACACACATAGAATATGCATGAATTTATACCGTCTGAAAAAGCGGGCAAAAAGGATTTTTGTTTTAAAATATAAAACCTTAAGCTAGCAACATTTTTTAAGTTTTCTAATTAACTTTAGCAAATCTTTTTATGGTAGCTTATCTTTTAAAATAATGGAGAACTTTTTATCCAGGAGTTAAGCAGTTAGGACAGAAGTCATGTTTGAAGACGACAGGAATAAAATGGGAAATTCTGAATCGGTTTATTAGGTTTTCACTATACGGTTAGGATGATTTGTGATTCAGAGGTTTGTGGCCAAGTAATAACAGCCGCACGGGTCGATCGACCAGGTTAGGAAGCTACGCTTGCCGCGGTAGGTCCGTGGATGGGTGACCATGTTTACATTCTAAGACCCCTCCGTGCCTCGTAAAGTACACTAAGTCGTTGGTCCTGCTATCATTCGTGGAACTTTGACAGTCGTTACGAATCGTCAGAAGCCCGAAAGTCTAACAACCAGTCTTACCAAGGGCTAACGTATTAAGTAGGTACCTAGTAACTGGATTTTGGAGGGCAGTCGCTCCATATAAAATACTGTGGTAAAAGTGTAAGCCAACTCCAAAATAGTTGGGAAAATCTGTAGGCAAGCAGATGATGATTTAACGGGTTCCTGGAATAAAATCTTCCTAACCAAGTAAATGGCTACTTGGATAGGAAAATTAAGTTCCCTCACTATAGAATGTTCGTATTATTCTACTTAATTTTTCTCTCCATTCCCCACCGAGCTAATAATGTTCTCAAACATATTTTCCCGCTTAGAACCATCCTCATGACTATGTAACAAGACTACAGCTTTTCAGTTTTACCCCAAATGCAGGCGGCAACCACAAATTAGGTGAATACAAAAGCTCCACTTTACGCAATCTACGAAAAGGTTTCGCAAAAAAAAGGAATGTTAAAAAAAACGGATTAGTAGGACGTCTTGTCAGTGATGAAATCATTTGAAGGTTGGTAGACTAAATATCTAATTAACTCAAAGCCACATCCGATGTAGTTGACCCATGAAAGATACACATTCGGTAATTCGCCGACCTCTAGCTTAAATGGCCAACCGACCATTTTTTTAAATGTATAACTGTAGAGAAAGACTGTTTATGCGGTTATGTTACAATAAAAAGTAATTTTACCAAAAATGGTCGTTTGGCCATTCAAGCACTAGGGCGACGAAATACCGAATGTGTATCTTGCATGGGTCAACTACATCGGGTGTGGCTTTGAGTTAATTAGATATTTAGTCTACTATCCTCCCTTTGCTCGTGGAGGAGCTCGTGGCTAAGTAATAACAGCCGCACGGGTCGATCCATCAGGTTAAGCTACGCTTGCCGGGGTTGGTCCGTGGATGGGTGACCTATCTTTACATACCGAGACTTCTCCGTGCCTCGGAAAGCACGTTAAGCCGTTGGTCCCGGCTGTCATTCGTGGATCTTTGACAGTCGTTACGGGTCGTCAGAAGCCCGAAAGTCTGACAACCAGTCTTACCAAGGGGTATCGCATTACCCAGTTACTGGGTTGTGGAGGTCAGATAGGCAGTCGCTCCATGTAAAATACTGGTATTCAGCTGCATCCGGTTAGACTGGAAGCCGACCCCAACATAGTTGGGAAAAGCTAGGCAGATTGATATCCTCCCTTTGCTCAGCTTAAAGTGACAGGGATTATCATGATGATAGGAGTTGGGCAGCTGTACCTTTTTTTGTATCTGCCTTGAGCGGTGAGTACGAGAATAGCTTAAATCGCAGCAAAAAGATTACCCTGTCAGTCACTCTCCAAGTTGCAGTTGACTGATTATGTGTGTCGGCACGTAGTTGTGTTAAGAACAAATGATGACAATCATCTTCAGTCATTATCCAGATTTATTTGGGGTCACTTTCTCCACTTCCTTCTGTATAATGTTTACTCAATACATCCATATTAATTTTAATATGTTAAAATATCCAGAGGGGGCAAAAAACGGAATGATTGCCAAGAAATGGTACACACCAATGGCCTGCGGTGAGTGGACGACCTACAGAAGATTACGGGGAAGACCTGGATGATACTCCCATAGACCAGAGGAGCATGGCACAAGAAGGAGGAAGCCTAAACTCAGCAGTAGGTGGAACAAGGCTCCCAATGATGATGGTGATGATGATGTCCATATTTTCGTCTATCTGTTTTTGTTATACCTATTCATATTCACATTCATACTCTACACTTTTTCACATGTTCATTTTTATAATGTACGTACGTAGATTAAGAGGATACATCGAAGCGTGGTTTAGATCGGTGTGTAAGTGAAATAATAAGACTCTCACGCTCACCGGAACTAAACGCACTTCGTTTAAATGTAGATTTGTGACCAATGCTATACATAATTCAAATTTTAGCTTAGTAAGTTCTTAGTATATTTATATACCTTCAATTTAAAGCAAATTTTACTGCACAATAAGGAACTGTTTACATAAAATCGTATAAAACAGTAAATAGACGGTGCTACATTGGATTTTTTTTCTATCGAAAAAGTTTCAACTAATCATATTTTGGTTTTAGTACAGCAATAGACAATATAGTCAAATAATACATAGGAAAAATCCATATGATTTTACCATACACATTTGGTTTTATAGGAATTTTAAAAACACTAAATTTATCGACATATACCCTTAAAGCTGAACTTCTGTTTCTCCCTGCGCTGTGTCACGGCTCTAGGCGGTTAGTGGGCACCTCTCCCACATTCACTTGCAGTACATATTTGACTAGTGAAACTACTGAGATGTCGTGAATGACTTTCTTCATTTTCTTCTATTTTTCAGCAAAAATGTTGTAGAATAAATTCTGACTTGAAGTTAAATGTTGTTAGTCCGATGACTGAATGATAGAAAAGTTCTATCTTATCTGATTTTTATTTTCTCAATTGCATCTCGCAGGTCAACCTGTGAGTTTGTCAATTACTTAACCGGGTTATTCTGTGGTGTGGGTGTGAACATTGGCTCCAGACAATGCATAAAAATCTCTGATCTGAAATTGCTATTGTTATTTTGATTTGAGTTTTAAATGTGAACTTTTCAAAAAAGGTACCTTTGATTAGGGTCAAACTATTGTAATCAATATATTTTGGAGAATTTTACCATACCTAGCGTAGATTTAAAAAAACCTAGCTACTTGAGCTGAAACGGGTGTATTTTTAAAATTAGATAGATCATAGTTCCTCCCCTCTCTGTAGGTCCATGTGAAATACTGGTATTCAGCTGCATCCCGTTAGACTGGAAGCCGACCCTGACATACATGGTTAAAGGCTAGGCAGATGATGATAATGATTATATTTCCTCACACTTTATCAATGAAAAAACCAGCCGTATCGTATGACAGTGCCCCGTTTAAATAAATCAACAGACTGATAGCTAATAACTCTTGCAGTCAGAACGACACTAAACTGCGTTCTTCAATTGACTTCTACGACTCCCAGCCAGTAGCTAATGCACTCAATGTCTATTTAATTCAGACTAACGTGGGAATAAACTACCGAAACTCGTTAATAATTGGGCCGTACTGTAGTAGTCTAGTTAGTGGCCTAGTTTTAGAGAGTCGTACATCATTCTTATGTTAGCCCTCTCTCTCTCTCCCTCTTTTCCTAGATTTGCACCAGGTTTTAGAGTGTGCTTACCTTGACTTCTACTTGACTCCGTCCAGATCTGTCTTCAGTACATCTGGCCTTGACGTGGCCTATTTATTCATGTATCTAACTTAAAAATATAATAAAATTGATAGTCTGATTTGATAATCTAACTTTTACATCATTAACTTCTGGAGGGTTCAGTGTTCTGGAGATGAACCAGCTATTGTAATTATGCCTGTAATGAAAATCAAAGCATTCATTAGATGCAGTAACTGTCCAACGAAAATTTCTCTCACGATTGCTGTTTTTAGTAAATGAAACACTTTTTTCATTTACTAAATCTCTCAAACAAATCAATTCCAGTACATCAAATCCGTATATTTGCAAAATCTCTAAACTAGACCAGAAAAATATTAAAAAATAAGTCGGAGTGGTTTTACGGAAGCGTTCAACCGAAATAAAAGCGTTGGCGCGTGCGAAAGTCATCCGGTTGCTGAAAGGTACATAGGTACCGCCTTATATACGCCGAATTAATCTTTAAGAGGATTTCAAAAGGAACTTCTCAGTCTAGATTTTAGAGAGAGAGATTTTGACGGCTAAGGTGTGGCTGGGTTATTTATTTAAAAGTGTTTTTCGTTATTTTTATTTTTCTTACATTCAATCTTGCTTCTTGTTTGTATACTTACCTGTGTGTTTGTGTCTTTAACCTTTCGTCTTTTTTTGCCGAAAATCGAATTAAATGGCGTGCAATAGGAGACGCCTTTTTTGTGGATGTGAAATCATCAAATGACTTCTCCCGCTCTGGATGGAGCGGAGGGGAGTGTCAGACTTTTACTGACTAATACCCACCCGTGTTCCTTCAGTTGCCTGTGCCAGGGCCATGGTATCTATTTCGAACAACCCGCGACCCCGGCGGCATCGGCCCTGCCTCGACGTTTGCCTGACCAAATTAGTTTCTCCTAGGTTTGACTAAAATTCTTTAGTCAGAGGCCGCGAAAAACTTCATTTGTTTGGGCTTTGACTGGTACTTCAAGTCAGACCTGAGGATTGACTAGTCAAACCTAGGAGCGCCGGAGCTCCGGTGTTTGACTACCCTACACTATACTACTAAGTATCGTGAATTTTTTCATCCATCATAAACTAACCGTTTAGCTGGCAGGGATAGACCATAGAAATAAATAAAAGACCAGGGATATACCATAGAAATATAAAAAACAGCTTTATTTCAGAAACGGATAAGTCAGGGCGCCAGAGGTGCCGAGCGTGGAAGTGATTTCCAACGGAGCGAATTTGGGCTTAAAATTACAAGAAAAATACAAAGAACTACATCCTAAAGTTTCTACATTGAGCGATGTAGGCAAAAGTTGTTTTTTTTTTTGTAAAATAAAAAAAAAATGCCTTTTTTTTTGGATTTTGTTAAGTATAACGAAAAGTATTGTTCCTAGAAAATTGTAAATAAGTAAATCAATAAATAATAAAGTTTAATGAAATTAGAATATCTTTGCTAAACGAAGATGCGCAACCAAGTACGCGGGTCACGTTAATGTCATCAAAGCAGCGGCACATGCGTCGTGCCATGGAACACGACGCGCCGTCGACCCGGTCATTACCGGCGAGCTACCCATTGCTCGCCATCCGCAAGCCCGCGCCTACGGTGGCCGGGAATCGGCTATTGATTCCCGTCGCCCAGGGCGTCTCCTGCGGCGACTATGGGAAATCGCGAAAAAAAAATCATCTGTTCAGTACATTTATCTCATCAAACTCGGCAAAATGTAGGGAGCAGCAAATTTTTATTTCGCGTTATCAGGTTTGGGCCGATACTAAAAATTGTTCATAATGATGAGTACCTACATGAGCAGACACAATAGATTTTCTATTGTTATCTGAACACCTGGGTGTGCAATCGCTGTTTAAAGAGTTAAGAGGAAAACAACCAGTATAATTTTACCATGTATACTTAACAAAGTAGTCCTTAGGACTAGCAAGAAACCCAAAAGTAAATTAGTGCCCATTCTTGAGTGTCGCATGGTACCGCATAAGTTCAAGTCAATGTCCGCTCGAAATGTCAACCGAACCTCTTAGGTTCGTAACTACCATCAGCCCACGGACTCCATAGGGCGATGGTATTTTACGTTTATGTATAACAATGTCGTGATGGCCCAGTGGTCAAGGCCTCACCTCTAATACACGAGGTTGTGGGTTCAAATCTAGGCAAGTACCAATGTGACTTTTTCCATTCATATTTACTTTCTGAGTTTATCTTAGACATTACTGACATCGGTGAAGGAAAACATCGTGAGGAAACCTAACGTTACAATTAAAACAAGAGAGGAAAGACGAGACGTCAGATAGGCGGCGGACAAGCCGACAAGCTATACTCCATCGGTTTAAGTAATTCAATAAATGTAAACAAAAAAACCACGTGCCTTGTTAACCGACTAAACGTAATACCTATAACTCAGTTGTCACGACACAGTTGGACTCTTCAATTAAGCAACTTAATTCATTGTATAATGTTGCTAAATTGAAGAGTACAACTGGGTCGTAGCATGACGACTGAAGTGACAGGTGTTACGTTTATTTATTTATTTATTTCAGCATGGAAGACTTACAGCTAAAAAAAAAACTTAAAAACAAAAAGGGAAACGATAGTCAACAGTTCAGTCGATTTTTTTGTTTACCTTTATGTAATTACCTAAGTATAGTAATAGGAACGATTATTTTTACAGCATGATAAAAATACTATAGTTCTACCTAACTAATCTCTTATTTGACGATCCCAAGGAGGTGAAGGTATTTCAGATCTTCACAGTACTTAATAGTGTTCCTTTCGACGTGCATTAAAGCTTCTACTCAAACTTTTACAGTCCAGTTATCCACTGTATTTACACAGTGGATACCAACTGTACAAACATGGAGTTAAAACCATCTACAAACTTCTAATGAAACACTGAACAAGTTATTTTTGATATGAAAACGTTCGACCACTGAATAACGTTCATTTGCATCTAATTCAATATTCATTTCGGAATCAATTTTTATAAAATTACAAGCCTGAATACGTACCTACATCAGTTTTAAATTTTTATCATTGCAAGCTGTGTAAATTAAAGTCCTGTGTTAAAATCAGTATTTTTATGCAATAGTGTGAAAAGTATTCTATAACCAGATTCCTTTTTAACGAGATTTTAAATATTTAAACTCAATTTTTGTTAAAAAAATCGAATTCGTTTTTAATATTTAACAAAAAATTAATACCATACAAATTCTCGTCAATTACATATACCAGTAAAGACACCAGCTGAATTATAAGAACTTTAGTTTTCCCGCCAAAAACCAAGTATAATTGCCGCCATTTTGTAAAAACTTTTTTCAACACCCACACACACATTTTGTAAAAACTTTTTTCAACATATTACCGCGATAATTCGCAAATCCGCCTGCATACTATGTATAACGGTAAGTACTAAGTTATGAAACTTGCTCGGTGCAAGCGACATCTGTAAACTTAACTGCTACATTTGATATGCAAACGTGGCCTCACATCGCCAAACTTTGGAACAAACTTTGACTACCTGGGCGTAAGTCAGGGCTGCGTCCTAAGACTTTCAGTTTGTTGATATTTTTAAAGTCACATTTCCGACGTTTTTAGGGTTCCGTACCAAAATGGTAAAAAAGGAACCCTTATGGTGTGACTCAGTCTGTCTGTCTGTCTGTCTGTCTGTCTGTCTGTCTGTCTATCTGTCTGTCTGTCACAGCTAGATATCTCAAGAACTACTCATGCTATCAACTTGAAATTTGGAATAGTTTTAGATGACGTTTACCCAACTATTTTGCAAATAAGAAAGAACTAAAAATATTATTCTTTTTTTTGCAACAGTGACTGAAAGGGGGTCTTAAAAATTTAAAGTAGGGCTACTAGGGCATGTGGGGTATCATATGAAAGAGCGTTGCTTGTACATTCTCAAACTATTTTTTTTTTTGTGGATCATAAACGCCACACGCCTTCTTCCCATGGGGAGAAACTCAGTCAGAAACTACAAAACGCCACCTGCTACGATCCTTAGATACTCATTTTCCTTCGTTTATTTTTATATTAGTCATCTGATAATACGCGCACGGTGGTTGCGACTTTGCGACACTTGACCTTAAGAGGAAACGTGGGTGCTCTTTTCTCCATACAAAAAGATACAAACGCTCTCGCCTGTTTTTTTCTGGTTAATGACCATAAAGCAATGATTTTTTACAGAAATATAAATAACAGTTACTTGTATGCCCCTATGTTTTCCTTTTTGATGATATATTATTTTTATAAGAACTAGAACCCTCCAAAAATGCTCAACATTGCCTATTCAGACCGCTGTCAACAGACGCCTAGTCTACCAATTTGACAACTATTAACGAAAAAAGAAAAACATAGGGGCATAGTATATATCCTTCTTATTCAGTTTATGAAATATCTTTTAAATTGGTCCAATATTGGAGGAGGAAATAGGCGAGAGCCAAACCTCGAAATGTGACTCTATTTAGTCGGATCTGCAGTTGTCCTTATCGCACGAATTCGAGGGCGGAGCGCTCGCAGAGCGACAGCAATACCTTCTTAAAATACCTAATTTTCAAAAGTCTGGCCACCCGCCTTTCCTATTAACGTCACCAATATGCTCGGTTGCCTTTCCTCTTAACGTCACCAATATGCTCGGTTGGTCGGTTTTGTAGAATGCCTCGACTTATAGAGGATCCTTAAGGTTTGTCCTCCGTAAAAAACGCGGTCATTGTCGTACTGCATAGAAAAGAAAGAGAAGCGTGATGACACAACGCCGGTAATTTATTACAAAAATGAAGCAATTATTTACATATTTACAAAAAATCTGTTGATTGGACTAAAAAATTAGTGACATTAAAAGATTCCTTATTATTTTCTAGAAAACTGTGCTAATTTATGAACACTTTTAATGAAAATTGTAGGAGTAATATGGTAAAAACTAGAAAACATAGGTCTGGTTTTTTTTTTTTCTCTATTTCTATAAACTAAAATAGATTTCAAGACAAATGAAACCACTTCATATGTATTTATTACAGTGTATTTTTTCCTATCAAAAAGATGCCATAGTTACTTTAAAAGACGGACGGACACAAAGTTACTTAAAAGATTAATCGATGGCTAGGCGAATAGTGGACTACGCACGGGCCACCGACTAAATTTGTATGAAAAATCCTATGTACATTTTTTAGAGAAGATTTTAATAAAACCTGGGTTGGGATGACGACACAAAAAATACAAAATAAGGAGTAGTAAAACGTCCTGTTACATTTTTACAACTTTACAAACTAGTTTTTTGACAACCCTGATATGACGTAAACTTTGGCGATTATGGCCAAGACCAAGTTTAAGAAAAACAAAAAGTTGGGGTAACACCTTCCAAAGTTTTATCTAAAATAACCGCATGCACTTGCATAGCTTATGCTTCTCACAGTTTTAATTATAACTTTTGGTATAAGTATCTTCAAAAGGCAAATATTTGGTCCAGTGCTTAATTTACGGAAATTAATGCTGAAAGTGTTTACCTACTTATAAGCAAGTTTCGCTTTGGAAAACGACAATGCTTGACGAATTTTTTGGAAAATAATTATTAATTTATTTAAGTGATCAGATTGTTTCAAGCTAATTAATTTCTTTGTTTGACTTTATTATTTTAGTTATTTGCGTAGGTATATTTGTAAACCATTCAGACACAATTTAAATGGTTATTGAATGAATAAGTAAGTGTTAGTGGTGCAGAAAATAATGCTGAAATTTTTTTTTTTGGAACGAAGTACCTTAACGCGGCTTGCGGTAGGAGTTGACTGGTAGAAATCGTCACATAAGGAAAAATCTTTATGCCCCTCCATGCGAATTGCTCTCTCTCTGTTTCTATTATATTTGAGTGTGTGGGGGTGCGTGCGTGCGAGTATCGCGTGATGATTCACATTCAAATTTTCGGGAAATGATGTCAGTGGTTGACTTATTAAACCTATAAAGTTTCAATTGCATAGCTCTTATACTTTAGATTTTATTGATATCTAAAACACCCCGATTTCGTCACTGACTCACTGACTCACCGATGATCATAAAAATTCTTAGGGTACTTCCTGAAGTCCTAGAAAGCTGAAATTTGGTATGTAAGCTAGTATTAGTACACAAACAACAAAACAATTCTAAAACTTGGAACTTTTACCCCCCAACCCCTTAAACTAGGGGATGGAAATTTGTATGAGACCTCCGCAAATAATGAGTACTTATACTTACGAATAATATTAATAAACTTGTATATACTTCGATAAGTGTTTACTAATCTCCTACCTATCAACCTATACATATCAACTTACAAAAGAAATGAAATCCCACCAAAAACATTTTCATGTAAAATGTTGCCAAGACGAGACCACATATAGCTCGTACTGAAAAAAAGCTATCAGATCTCATGTAGAGCCAAGTTTCTAACTCTACACGCCCTAACTCTCCAAGCCCTAACTTCACAAACTCTTCACCTTAGTCAAAATATGTGGCTTGGCCGTTTCGCTACCATCAAGGGCGCAAGGTGAAAAATGTATTCACTGTTCATTACTTTTCTGTTATACAATAGTTCTTGTAGTAACGAAACGGCCAAGCCTCATATTTTGACTAAGGTGTATAGTTTGTGAAGTTAGGGCTTGGAGAGTTAGGGCGTGTAGAGTTAGAAGCTTGGCTCTACATGAGATCTGATAGCTTTTTGTCAGTGCGAGCTATATGTGGTCTCGTCTTGGCAACATTTTACATGAAAATGTTTTTGCTGGGATTATATTATACTAACAGAGTATAAAAGACAAAAGTTGCACTGACCCCAAATAATTTGGGATGAGGGTAAGAATAACGATGATTTTACATCTGAATACGTAGATTTCCATATCAAGCAGCAAAATTCACAAAAACAAAAACAAAATAAATAATTCAAGAAAATAAGTAACATTGATTCGCTTATACAAAATTGAGACGTACAGTCACGCATGATCTGTGTTGAAAAATAATCCCATTGTACAGAGAGGGATCTGAAATATTCAGGAACATAACGGGACTGGTATTTCGGGCAAAATACGATAGCTTAACTGGGCCACTCAATGTTCTTGTGTTCAGCCAACCAGAAGTGAAATAATAAATATTTTTGGTTCACCATTCTGTATTTATGGTATTCGAAAATGTTTTGGTGGATTAAACATAATTATCTCTGTTGCCTTGCGGGGCAACTCACGTAAATGACAATTGATAACCATGGGTTTAATTTTGACAGTTCATCCACGTTGATTGCGTTATTTACGTTGTTGTGCAGACGAATTTTTCAAACCGATGAAGCAATGGATTGGCAATATCCTTCAAAACTCTCGGATTGTGATTTAAAGTGTGTTACGCAATTAGGGTGCCGCTCAATGACTTACATCATTGCTAATCACATTTATATTAAATTAATAACACACCTAGATTAGCTACTTATATTACTTATAATCGCATTTATATGAGCGCGTTTTGCCGTGATAGTTCTTCGTAACGGTCAAACATCCCCCAGACACAGTTAATTGTGTCTGGGAGATGTTTGACAGTGACAATTAACTGTGTCTGGGGGATGTTTGACCGCTACAATTGATCTGGCTGATTACAAATAGTATTGAAATAGTTCCCCGAGTATGATTATATAAAAGGTAGGACTCAAACTATAAGTAGGTACGATGACGTCATTTTTTGCGATATTTAAAGCGTCTGGCGGAAAAAGTCGCCAACGCCGACGGGAAGTATCTGACAGTTTTGATTAACAATATTCTGTAAAACATACATAAAAGTCAGCAGTCAGACTTTATGAAAAGTGAGTAACATTTTTACGCAACTTTGGTACCTGATATCTGTAACTTGGCCGTCGGGGCAAGCTAGCAGGTATGCGTACGTTCAAAGTACCTACATACTAACACTATCTACTCAATTCCATACATTTTGTTAATCAGAAAATAAGCAAAGTCTGCCGGCCCTGGGATCTTGCTATAAATATATGGGGTATCATACGACAAAAGGTGCATAATTTATTGCCTAAACAAAATAACAGTATGTCTCAAACATTGTTAACCCAAACCTTAGCGACAAAATTTTGTTTATCTGTCTCTAGTAAAAGCGGCTTTGTTTACGAAGGCACGCGATAAAACGGGGATGCATGGCCTGTCCTTTGAAACAATTTATGTTCTGGGGCTGAGCTTATGTTAGTGTTGACTTAGTTAAGTCAAAAGTAAAATTAATACTACAATTAGAGTCGATGATGATGATAGATGAGGTTGTCGGAGATGAAAGGCCGAAACAAACTCAAGGTCAAAGTCTCTTTTAAAGTCTAGACATAATCTAGGTCTGATAATGTGAAGACCATGTAGATTGGTGTCTGAAATGGTCTTTTTGATTGTGATTGATAATATGTTACGCAATTAGGGTGCTGGTTATCCCCTTCAATAGTTTGTCCTTATTCAGAGCTTCAATTGTTGTCAAGATAAATGACTGTTTCTCACCGTCTTTTGTTAGTCAAACAGTGTGTTTTAGAATTGCAGTTCTATTGTTTATCAAATAGCTCGTTTATCTCTTTAATTGAAGTGGTTGATGCTTTCTATTTCATTGAATATTTTCTCGGTATGAGCGTTTGTCTTAATCTTAGTTTAGCTTCATTTCCATTAACCTTAAAAGGTCTCAGTTTATGAATAATTGTTGGAATTTAAGCTGAGATTATAGTAAAACTTTGAAATATTATTCGTCTTAGATTAATTTATTTTAGTGGTATTAAAGTTGGTGTGGGAGACTAAAACGTTAATATTTTTTGTTAATAATATTCAGTAGGTAATGAAAATACTACAACAACACCAAAAACTAAAACAATCGTTTGAACTTGTTTGTTCTTGTTTAAACTCGTTTGAAAAAAGGAATTCTTTGAAAACAAAATAAGCCTTTAGCGGTAAGTATTTATTTATACTTCTAATTATTTTCCATTTGCTGTTCCAAAAAAAAACAGTTCTTCAATACAGCGTGTATCGGAAATGTGTGGTCATAATTAAGGGTGTGCCAATAAACTGAACAACTTTTTTCATGGGACCAACATCATAATCACGCCCCAAATGTATGTAACACGTTTCTCATACACGCTGTATAGCATCGATAATTATTTCATAAACAAGTTGATGCAGTGGGATTAGATACTTTACAACTCTGTTACTTCAAGTTAATAGAAAAGTTTGCTGGTATTGCCACCAGGGGATCTTTATACCAACTGTTGCAAAGTGGGGGTTGGTTCAAACGGTTTTTAAACGTATTAAAAGTTTTCATTGAATGTTAAGTGCCAGTATTATTTTTGAATATAAAGTTTTTAAGTACTTAATAAGATTGGTTGGTTTAAATGAACGGTCGATAAATTGTCAGTTCAATAATACTTAAAACTAAGAACACAATTTAAAAAAACGATTCAGAATAACTAGTAACTTTAATGGCCTATTTCACGATGCAATGCGATGCAAAAATGGAACCGAATTTATATGAAATTATCTGCTAAGTCAGTTAATAGGAACTTAATCGTAGGTGGTGAAACAGGCCCTTATAGTTATTTCACTAAGAATGATTGTAAATTGAAAAAATATGATTTTAAACTTCGTAAAATTAATGTAATGAAAGGTACTCACGTGAAAAGCGCCTCTAATTAGTGGCCCAGCTTGCCCAACATACAACGTAGAAGCAGAATCGAAGACCAACTCCATTGGGTTCCTCTTCATCACAACAGTATCAAACTCATGGCAATTCAAGAACAGGGTCACATTCTCAGTCGTAACTCTTAACGCAAACCTACTCCATTTCTTTGCAAATGACGGAACAACAAATGATGCAATTGTTTGGGATAACGCGTAGATATTAGCGTCAGTATACAGAAGGGATATATTTGTTAAACCAGGTCCAGAAGGGATTAATTGCACCCCCAATTGCACCACAGTTTCTAAAGGGTTGACAACTGAGAACAGAAAGCCGCCATCTTTGTTTGCCGGTCTGACAGTTGCTGTTATAGAGTATTCTGCGTAAAGTTTCTCTGGCATGAACAGTCGATATGGAGATTTTATGTCGGATCCCGGCATGAGACCGTAGGCAGGGAACCCATCGAGCCCTTCGTCGAAGTACTGGGTTTTCGGATTGCTGAATGGAACTCCAATTGCGTGTAGTAGGTCATATTCGGGGATATCTGAAAATAAATATAAAAAGATAAATTTAATAATATTGGAAAAACTAAATACGTTCAGAATGTGTCTGTTTTGTGTAACTAGCTTTTGCCCGCGGCTTTGCTTGCGTGGATGTCGGAAAATATCCCACGGGAATGTACTACCAGGAAATCCTTCCTTATTTCTTGCCTACATTATAAAGGGAACTTCTGTGCAGAATTTCAGCTTTCTAGGTTCAAGGGTTTGGGCTGGGCGTTGATGAGTCAGTCAGTCAGTCAGGACTTCTCTTTTATTTATATATATTTTATCTATATTTATATAGATATAGATAGATAGATATGTAGATTCCGTATGCTTAAGCAAATAGGACCCGTAGAATGCAATACACAAACAAGTCTTGTTTTGTTGTTTTTAGTTTATTTTGTTCATTAATTGTTTTTGCCCTGACTACAGTTACCGTTTGCGATCAGTTTGTATATATCTATTGAAGTCGTAATCTGTGGAAAATGTAGTGAGTAGTATATTTGTTAAGTTAAATGTTAAGTTATTTCCGTTTATTCTTAATACACTATAAAATAAAATTTATGATTATTGGATGTTTAATGATACTCTAATACTCAGATTCAATGTCTAGTTGTCCTTATTAAAGACCTATGAAAATTAAGGCCATTTCAGCAGATTTAGGTAAGAGTTCTTCTATTAGCGACTAAATAAAAAGAATCCCCTAAAAGTGCAATCCCCTTAGACAACAAACGTTACTCTGGCAGCATTAAAACCCAATAATGACTTGCAAATAACACCACCTTTTAAAAGCCACCATTTTCTTTAAAAATAAAATACCTATTCCACTGTTTAATTCAACTGGCTGTTCAGAAAATGCAACTTGGTAAGTAGACACTCGGTCTAAGTGGTATTAGCGTGGTTCTCTCCGGCTATAAACGTTATCCAAGCAACATTTAAAAAGTCTACGGTAAATGTCTTGAATAAGAAACTAGCTCCTCAGTATTAAAATTGTATTAGTAGGGTGCCGATCGATAGAACGGGTATCATTTAATGTATGGTATTTTTAGAGGCAGAAGTGTACGGGGTACAGTGAAATTGCCTTTCGTTGTGACTGTTACAGTAATTACGTTGAAAATGAAACACTTTTTGCATTTTCTATAGGAAAAATCGTGTGACATTTGTGTGTGTATGTGATTTGTAATGTTGTTATGTTTTTAAATGTTATGTCGTAGCTATTAGTAATTTGAGTTAAGATATTACTTACTAGCTTTTGCCCACGGCTTCGCCCGCGTGGATGTCGGAAATGGTCCCATGGGAACCTACTACCAGGATAAAAAGTATCCTATGTATTAATCCAGGTACCACCAGATCCAGGTCTACCCTAACTATGTGCCAAAATTCATACAAATCCGTTCAGCCGTTTTTGTGTGATTGAGTCACAAACATCCAAACATCTAAACATACATACTTTCACATTTATAATATTACTAGCTTGTGCTCGCGGCTTCGCCCGCCTGGATGTCTGAAATTGTCCCATGGGAACCACTACCGGGATAAAAAGTACCCTATGTGTTAATCCAGGTTATAAACTCCGGTTATAATCCGTTCAGCTGTTTTTGCGTGATTGAGTAACAAATATCCAAACATTTTTGAACATACAAACTTTCACATTTATAATATTAGTAGGATAGCCTCATATTGAGGAAGATCATAGTTACTTAAAAAAAATATATGATGCTGAAAAAAGTAGTCCAATATAGACAATTTTATTTTAATACCTAAGCTTGTTGTCTGGTCCCTTTTAACCTTTATTTCTCTATCTTTATCGAAATTTAATATTTACTTTAATGTCTTGTCTTTACCAATTAGGTACGTATTCTGAAAAGGTCAAATGTTTTTCACAGTTTTATTTTTAGGAACCCTATTAGAGTTTATTTGACCACAAAGAAAGAGGACACGTAATGTGATACTGTCCTTTTCTTTGTTTTTAGGTCATTAGACGAGCTTTAGTGCGTCCGCGTCAGTATGACTAGTTCATCTTAAGAGCGTTGTTGCATTTTTCATACGTAAATCGAGAACTTGGGAGATTTTGAAGTGATTTTGGTCACATAATTTATTTTTTTAGCTTCTTTTGACTTCAATCATCGTAATTATCATATATTTTTATTTAAAGTCTATTAAAAAAAACTTGTTCAAATTGAATTATTGACTACGAAAACAGTCGATTTCGAAGGCGCGATTCCCAGATGACGCGCGAAGGCGCAACTTTGAAGTAATCTTACACCAATTATTACTACTAATTAAGAATGTAAAGTGGTATTCATTCGAAGAGGCATATCCTGAAATTTAAAATGCATTGAGAAAAGTTTGATTTTTAATTCATTAACTTGTATTTTAATCACGTCTAAGATAATCAAAAATCGAGAAATCGACTACAAAAAAACACGTCATTTCTCAGAATCTAAAAGTCATTTGGCAACACAAATCATTTTATACGTAAGAAGAAAGATTGTAGTATATATGTGTAAAAAATAAAATATATCTGTCTTCAATCATTTACGAAAATAATTTTTTAAAGTGAGTATAAAATCGGGTGCATCGAACGAACGGCCTAAGTCAGTCGCGCTCTGGCGCTCGTCGACGCAGGACCTATGTCGGTTGATCTCCCGCCGCCGCGCATGCGCCTCGCGTGATATATAGTAAATTGTAGTGCGACTAAATATTTTTAATCCTTTCATTTAAGTAATATTTTAAGAAGCTAAAGTGGTAGGCACACTTACTTTAGGAGAATTATGTTACAATTCTTGAATTATGTTGTATTACTTGTAATATTGATATTGTAATTACAATATCAATAATACAATATAATTTGGTCAAAATGTAAATCCAAGATGGTGGCTGCGAAAATTTTTAAATTTTTCGTCATGGGGATCGTTCCCATTGTTCTCGAGGATGCTAAAGCAGATAGTGACGTTAAAATGTAAATCCAAGATGGCGGCTGCGAACATTTTAAAATTTTTCATCATGGGTATCGTTTTCATGGTTCTTGTGGGTGCTAACGTCGATAGTGTAGTCAAAATGTAAATCCAAGATGGCTACAAGAATTTTGGATGATGAATATGGAGAAAAAATTTATATCAGATTTTTATTTGAAATCTCTACTGCCACAATCTCTATTGTGGATCCGTGACAAAGGAGACGGAAACCATGTCATATAAACTTGGGCCTGGGCCTGGGTTGTAAAAAGATGAAATTGTTGTCAATTTATAGCTACTATATTATCAAACCATCACTGAACATTTTGCGGATTTTTGCGGTCTGAGTTCCGAGTTAAAAGAGATGTAATAAAAGTGAGGTTACATACCGATCTACATATAGGTACTTAACAGCTGATTTTTGAAGTTCTTCAGCTCGACGACCACGTAAACTACAGCCTCTAGTCACTTTGCCACAATTTACACAACGATCCATGGTGCCAATATGAAATCGGTAGGCTGGTCGTAATATACAAAATAACAAGTTCAAGTCCAACGTTTATGCGGGGTTCTCCGTACCGTGTCCGGTGTGGTAGCAAGGTTCGTACAAGAAGCAAGATCAGAAGTCCGCAGAAAGAAAACAGGGGTCGAGGAAAACATCAATAAAACTATGGGAAATACACTCAAATCGCGACCGCACTAAACGATACGAAACGAGTGAGGCACACCTTTATATAGTGCCTTTATCTATATAAAGGCACTATATAAAGGTGTGTCCAAATATAGGGCGGCATTTGAGCGCGGCTGCCACGCGCGGCTAGCCGCGCTCTGATCGGACAAGGGCCGCGCGCGGCGGTGTTGAGCGTAATATATCTTCTCATCTCACATCAGTGATGACCTCTGGCACTGAAACGTGCTCGCTCACAACATAATGGGTCTCAATCATAATCAGCCTATAATGTTCCCACTGCTGGGACACAGGGCTCCTCTCGGTGAGAGGGAGTGGGCCGTAATACACCACGAGGACCCAGTGCGGGTTGGTAGATGTCACATGTCTTCGAATTTTTGGTTCTAGGCGGTTTCCTCACGATATTTTCCTTCACTGTTTTGAGAGTAGTGGTGATGAAATTATTTACACAAAGTGCATGCCTGAGTTCGAAACCATGACCTACTCGTATGTCGGGATCGTTACCATTGGGCCACCATTGCATTGCTCTCATGGGCCGCATAGTGCAGTCAATCATCCCTTCTACGATGATTGATTCACTATCGGCTTCATCCTCGAGAACTATGAAAACGACATCCATGACGAAAAATTTTAAAATCTTCGCAGCCGCCATCTTGGATTTTAATTTTGACTTCACTATTGGCTATAGTCGAAATCGAAAACTATGAAAACAAATCCTTATCACTTACCACTGACGTGCGACGTGTGGTCGACTGTATAGTCATTAGGTCGACTGGGCACGTACAATACCTGCCTAGGCTAATAAACATTATAAAACCAACCCCACACGAACGCAGCAGTACTATTATTTATTCTGTGGCAGCGGGGTGACCTATCTATTTGAAATTTGAAAACAGTAAACCAATCATTTGCGCATGAGGCGGCTTTATGTATTTATGTATTATTGTTGGTTCAAATTCAACTGTTTTATGAACTTGATGCGGTTGCTAAACCTATAATGCCGCAAGAAAAATAAAAAATTATAGCTAGCGCGTGGCGTCTTTATCTACATTGAAATAGGGCTTAAATTCAACTGTTTTACACAAAAAAACAATGATTTTGGTTAAAAGATGGTTCCGCTGTTAACAAAATTTTATTCTGATTGTGTTCTCCTAGAAATTATAGATCCAAGGAAAAGTCGATCGATCTCCTTAGACAAATACTTTTATAAAACTTCAATTACTTATTAGTATACAAATACTTAAACAAATAAGTAAAATGAGTTTAGTTTTTATAAGTACCTACATAATATTATTTTTTCATCCATATTTGTATAAATTTAATTAAAATACACTAATAACGTATTGTGGACAGTCTTTTTATTTTCTCCGTAAACCTCTAGATTTTACTTCAAAAAAATATAGGTACGCCATAGCTACAGATCAAGATCGTTTAATCGTCGTAGCTTCGCAACTGTGTGCCGTACATGAGGAAAAACGCACACACGCGCACTCGCTACGCGGCGTCGAGCGTCAGATGTTTAAAATCCGAGCGCGAAAATAGGGAACCACACTCTTAAAATAAAAAACAATTAATTGCGCTCGGAAAATGGCGCCATGTCTCCTTGCCACTTTTATACAGAAATTACCAATAAACGTGTTGGTTTCCTACCTATTTTATGAATAAATTCTGCGTTATTTCCCTGTGTATTTTGAAACAACAAACTTTAAAATGCCTTGCCTTGCGAGGGGAATAATGAAACCCTTACGAACGCGGACCTAAATAATTCAAATGTTTCCACAAACGGAGTCGTAGTGTTCTTCATGCATGCGAAATATTTTCCGGAAATTTCAAGTCCGCTTCACAGTACTGAGAACAACAAAATATTTGTATACACACTTGTGTGAAGGAACTTAGGAAGACATAACAGAAATTCTTTGACTGACTTTATGGTTAACACGACGTTGTTGACGACACGGTTGGCGCAGTGGTTGAGCGATTGACTGCTGCGCAGCATGTCGCGGGTTCGATTCCCGCACGGAACAAATATTTGTACGACCTACAAGTATTTGTTCCGAGTCTGGGTGTTTTTCTATCTATATATAATATGTATGTATTTACAAAAAAAAAAATGTATATAAGTAGTTTATCAGCCATCTCGTTACCATAACACAAGCATTAGGTTGCTTAGCTTGGGACTAGATGGCGTTGTGTGAAATGTCCAAGGATATTTATTTATTATTTTATTTAACATGATAAGTAGGTAGGTAACCGCTGCTCTTCGTTGCTTCTCGGTTTATATTCGGTTTGAGTGTGGCTAGTGCCTACTGTTCTTACAATATTCATAAACCTCGAGTGGTTCTAAGGTTTGAAACAGTCGCCATATTTTGTAGATTTTTAGGGTTCCGTACCTTAAAAGGAAAAAAACGGTTACCCTTATAGGATCACTTCGTTGTCCGTCTATCTGTCTGTCAGTCTGTCAAGACCCCTTATTTCAGGAATACATGGAGGTATCAAGTTGAAATTAATATCAAATACGTAAGGCTACGGTCCCTTGGAGTTCTAAAAAAATCAAGCTTCTAAGTCAACGCAATAAAAAATACGGTAATTTTTATGCGACATGTTTTGATGATGCTCGCAAGTAAATCAAAACCTATAGGATACTTCCCGTTGTCTTAGAAGCATGAAATTTGGCAAGAAGCAAGATCTCATAGCACAAATAAAGGAAAAAGTCCGAAAATTGTAATTTGCAATTTTACCAACCAAAAATATTTTTTTTGGGATTACAATGTTAAGTGTGTTTTTGGGATAAATTCTTTTCAACCACGGAACCCTTCATTGTGCGTGGTCCGACACGCACTTGGCCGGTTTTTTTTGCTTGGATATCTTTGGTTAGACGTACTGACGCTTTGTCAAAATTTGTCCATTTATTTTAATTGGACCTTATACAGTGGCCATCAACGACAAGCAGAGGCATAATTAAAGGTGAAATAGCCTGCGACACCTAAAATTTACAAGCCTTGTGCCCCTATTTAACGCCTGGAAAAATTTAATGCTTCTAGATCCAGCGTTTCAGATGTCACACAAATAACAGATTCTTCATCTACTATAATAAAATAAAAAGAATTTAAGGTACAAGAGTCCACCAACAAACGGCACGATTAATGAGTCGCAAATGCATGCTATGCACGGAACTCGCATACATAGGTCCATATATTTGCATGCCTTTAGCGGCTTCCTGCCGCTCCCGTACTAAAGTCCCCTGGGAACAGTACCTTGTCCTCTGCGTTATGTGCACTCGTTAGATTGGGTCGCAAGTTTCAAACTGAGACGTGGTTATATTGATTTAGAAGTCTCAAGGGTAAGCTGTTAGCGAGTCATTGGGTAATAGAGGAGCTGTGGGAAATCGGGCAGTTCAAAATGTTTGAAATAGGGTTTAGTGTTTGCAATATTGCTACCGAGTTGTTGGCGATGGTGGGTATTATGCTAGGGTTTCCTAACCTATAGGGTCCGCGACCCCTGGGGGCCGAGAGTAAGTCCCAAGAAGAGCGTGAGCAAAATTAAAAATACGGAATTTTGCACTGAAATGCATAATTGACTGTTATTTTTTCAAGGAATAATTATGTAAAAACGACAAGCGTGTTTTCTTACTGAAGATTGAGTAAATTTAGGTATTCCTATTTATTTTTTGAGGACATCTCTGTTAGGCAGGATCAATCTTCGATTTTTAAATGTATGAAATCCTATAAACCGTGTTTCTGGCCAATAAATTACTTTGACTTTTCAATTTTACTTTAGATACTTCGTTTTGAAAAAGGAGGCGCCAGTCTTGAAACTAAAATTTCTCAATCAAGGTCAAACGTAGGAAGCTTATACAGTTCAACCAGGGTCGGTGGGGCAGGCGAAGAGCGGGGCCGTGGCTGTGAAGGCGCCTGCGAAGGCACCTGCGAAGGCCCCAGCTGTGGCAGCGAGGACGCAGCTGCCCCCGCCTCCTAAATCTCCTCCGGCTGAAGCCGAATGGCAGGTAGCCGGGGAGAAGAGGAAGGAGGGCAAGGCGGCAAGGGCGGCCAAGTGGAAGGAGAGGCGGCGGCGGCGCAAAGAGCGAAGCGTCGCGGCGAAGTTACGCGCCCCAAAGTCCGCAGCTGTAGTGATCACACCACAGCCGGAAGCGGAGAAGAAGGGCGTGTCCTACCGCGACGTGCTCACCAAGGCAAGGGCGGCGGTAAATTTAGAGGAGATCGGCGTCACTAAGGGCATGCGGATAAGGGTCACTGCGACTGGGGCTCGGATGCTCGAGATTCCCGGTGCGGCCAGTGGCCCGACCGCCGACGCTCTGCCCGAAAGGCTTAGGGCGTCCTTAAATGCGGACGAGGCCCAAGTGTCCAGACCAAACGTTTGGCTCCCAGACTGGAGCGGGCTGGGGCTGCCTTGAAGCGGCTCCTGCCCAATGTAGGGGGTCCAAACGCCTCCTGCCGGAACCTTTACGCGGGGGTCGTGCGGTCCATGGCCCTTTACGGGGCACCGGTGTGGGCGCGTTCCCTGAGGCTGCGGCCAGCCCTACGGTTGAACGCGTCCCAGAGGGTCATGGCCATCCGGGTAGTCCGGGGTTACCGCACAGTCTCCGGTGAGGTGGCGAGCCTCCTTGCCGGATTGCCGCCATTGGATCTGGAGGCAAAATCCTCGCGCACGTGTGGGAGTGGCGCGAGGAGGCGAAACGCCGGGGCGTAACTCCGCTACCGCGAGAAATCACGGTACAGCGGACAGAGCTCCGGCGGGATCTCATGGCGACATGGAGAGTGCGACTGTCGCAACCCAACGCTGGGCAAGCCACAATTGCGGCGATAAGTCCCCTCTTTGAGGAGTGGTTAGAGAGGCGCCACGGTGTCCTCACCTTCCGGCTAACGCAGGTCCTCACCGGACACAGTTGTTTCGGGACGTTCCTGTTTCGCATAAGGCGGGAGGAAACGCCCGGGTGTCACCATTGTGTGGATCGCCCGGAGGACACGGTGGAGCATACAGTGGAGGTCTGCCCGGCTTGGGCAGAGCACCGCCGTGTTCTCACGGAGGCGATTGGCAGCGGCGATCTCTCGCGTCCGAGCCTGGTCCAGGCCATGGTGCGGAGCGAGAGTGCATGGGAGGCCGTCATCTCCTTCTGCAAAGCAGTAATGCTCGCAAAGGAGGAGGTGGAGCGCGTGAGGGAGAGGCAGCCTCACGCCCTCAGTCGCCGCAGGAGACGCCCTGGGCGGCGGGAATCAGTAGCCGATTCCCGGCCACCGTAGGCGCGGGCTTGCGGACGGTGAGTAGTGGGCTGTAGCTCGCCGTCCGGTAAGGACCAGGCCCGGGTTGACGGCGCGTTGTGTTCCACGCGCGCCTCAAAGAGATGTCAGCAAAAGATGGGGTCTCATAGGGCCGATGCCGCTGGGGTCGCGGGTTGTTTGGAAAAGATACTGTGGCCCTGGCATAGGCACACAGAAGGAACACGCGTGGGCGGAAGGGCATGTCAGACTTTTACTGACTAAACAGTAAAAGTCTGACATGAACTTCCGCTCCACCCAGAGAGGGAGAAGTCATTTGATGATTTCCCATTCACCAAAAAAAAAAAAAAAAAATGGTGTGAAATCACGAATAGGCTGTAAGCAAACATAACAAATTAAAGCTATTTCTTTCTCTGTATAAGAACAGAACTTAATTTTGATACGTTCCAGTCTTTTGTCACCTTAAATGAGTGTTTTTTACTATTCAAGCGTAATTTCTTCGTAAGTGGTAAGTGCATAATTATTATTAGACCCATTTCACTTTCTAAATCCATGTGTCGAAGTCTTTACGATATAAGCCTTTGCGAAGTGTGATAAGACATCGCTATTGCGGTCATTGGTTGTTGTCAGTTCTAGGAACGCCAGGTTTCAATCCTCCGACTTTTAGAACCAATTTCAATATTATTATCTGAACTGAAGCAGTTGGTATCGATTACGCATGATCGTATCTAATTAGGTACAACAATTGGCAATGTGCCTACAAAATACAGGGTGGCATGGACATCGATGCGCAAACTGTAACCATGAATTCAGCACATGGACCCCCACCCCTTGCAAAATTTTTTAATTTTTTTTCGTTAGCGCAGAAATTTTTCGCCGGATAGCAAAAAAAAAATCAGATGCTTCATAGAAAAGTGCAATGTCTAAGCGATCAAAATTTGTGGAACAGCTGTTTTTTTTTTTTGATAGATAACTGACGAAAATTTTTAACCCAGGGGTCGTGTCATGGTAACAAGTTGCGCGTCGATGCTGTCACCCCGTATAAAATGAGAACGATTACCTACTAGCTCCACCACTCTTCCAACCAGCTGTTCGTATCCAATAGGATATGAAAAGTGTCTCAATTAGTTTCTATAGTGCTAATATGCCACTAAAAAAACACAAAATTTTTATTCAATCGATAAGTGCCATAAAAATGCATTTAAAATTTACATTTTCAATTTCGCACGAAAATGCTAGACGCAGTGGACGCCATATTGCTCTGTGGTCATGAAATCAGTTCGCTGAGTAAACAAATACTTTATATACATACGCTTACCAGTTGACAGTTGAACTGAAAACTTTGAATTGAATTTTATTATTTTATGAACTGACTGCTTTTTGCCTAAGCTATCTAAATAATATATTTTTAGATTTTTTCACATATCCAAGAGTAAAATACCGCATTAACAGAAACCTCTAAACAAACATAAAGCTGTCAACAAAACACGAGGCAATCCTGAATGCGTACTCACACGTGTAGTCCCTTAACAGCCGTATAGTGTACTCTAAAACATAAAATTAAATACTCTACAGTATTCTGCGAAACTGGGCACTTTTCATACGGATTGTTTGCAGCGTTGAGACAATTAACGCCCCACGGTTTTCTCCGCTTTGTAGAGTAAATGGCGTAGTTAAAACGATTGCGGTTCTCAGAATAGGGATGAGCATTTCAAACGACGCAATATAGGTTTATCATCTCGTGTAATTGCGGAGCGTGTCTCTATATTTTGTACATCTGTGTACGGTGTTAGAGTGAGTAGTGTTAATAATTTAGTATGTTCCATAGAATTGTGTGGTAGTTTCTGATTGGAGGCTGAACTGATTTTGGGAGGAATGTTTTGTATCACATTTTGTATCTAAGTCGAAAACGCCGGGAGAGGACGCCTTAGAACAGGGATGCACAGACTTATTGAGACCATGGGCCACTTGGGCAAATGATGAACTAATGGCGGGCTTGCCACAAATTTTAATTAAAAAAAATTAAATACTATTTTAAAAACTAGCGAAAATCTTGATCGTTTTGGATATCAATTAATTCTAACTGCATTGACTATGGTGAAATGGTGAAAGAAAACTTTCGTAACATTTTGAAATCCATTTTTTTTAGCAGATTGCTTCTTGGTGTATTATGCAGTGAAACTGCATCAGGTCATCAGTATTAACGTTTTTTGTTTGCAAATGCTGTTTTAACAGAGTTACTAGCCCAGAGTTGACACAATCGTCGAAGGAGCACCGTCAGTTGTTACTCCCGATAATTTTCATATTTTTGCTGGCGGGCCACTGGCATATTGCCGGGGTGCCGCATGCGGCCCGCGGGCCGCGGTCTCTGTGCATCCCTGCCTTAGAAGGACCGATTACCGCCTTAGAAGGAGGATAGTGACCTTATAGGTGATGTTCTTCAGAAAGGTCAGGTGCGTAGTAGGCACTCGCAACCATCAGCGCGGCGGTGCGTGTATGCCCAGATGTATGAACGTAAACGAAGAAAAAGTAGTATGTAAAGATCGTAGCAGGTGGCGTTCTGTAGTTTCTGACTACCCCCATGGGGAGAAGGCATGAATTTATGTATGTGTGTGTGTATAAATGTTTGTGTCTACAATTGGGTAACGTTTATATCTTAGCTATCATACTAATATTATATTGTATCTTTGTTACTTCTTCACGCTCAAACGGCTGGACCGATTTGGATGCTTATACCCTGGATTCACATAGGCTATTTTTTATCTCGGTCTACGCGGGTGAAACCGCGGGGAGCAGCTAGTGAACAAATAAAATAGGTTGCATATTAGAACAGTTCTGAACATTTTAAACGACGACGCAATTTAAGTTTGTCGTATCGTATTGCGATCGAGTCTCTTTTAGGGCTATGATTTCACCAATGAAATTGAACGCGGTCAGTACATCTAAACTGCGTTCAAGAACTGTCACTGTCACCATTGTGGTGGAATATTGACACTGACATTTCTTTAACGCAGTTTAGATTTGCTAATCGCGTTCAGGTTCATTGGTGAAATTGGCACTAGTTCGGATTTAGAATGTGTAGGAATTATGAGCATTTGAGTAGCTCCATAGAAATTGTGTGATAGTAAATTGTTAGGTCTAAACTGTTTAAAGATAGCGTCTAAATATAGAATATAGATACCTTTATAATGTTCACTGACTGGGAAATAGATAAGCTGAATGGATTTGAGTATCTTTTCAGTTAGGCACGTCTCGTCTGCTCTTACAACAGTTTTTAGGGTTCCGTACCAAAATGGTAAAAAAGGAACCCTTATGGTGTGACTAAGTCTGTCTGTCTGTCTGTCACAGCTGGATATCTCGAGAACTACTAATGCTATCAATTTGAAATTTGGAACAGTTTTAGATGACGTTTACTCAACTATTTTGCAAATAAGAAAGAAATAAAAATATTTATGATTTTTTTTTGCAACAGAGACTGAAAGGGGGTCATAAAAATTCAAAGTAGAGCTACTAGGGCATGTGGGGTATCATTTGAAAGAGCGCTGTTTGCAAATTCTCAAACATTTTTTTTTCTTTTTTTTTAGGCCCCATAGTTTTCGACTTTTGATGAAAAATGTAAAAAAAATACCGTTCCCCCCCCCTTATCTCCGAAGTTTGTCAAGAGAAAAATCTGAAATTATTCTATGTGATAGAAGTTTATGTAAAGATTACAGGAAAAATAAAACGATGTCTCTAAATAGCACACTTTTTCAGAAATCGGAACGGAACCCTCGGTGCGCGAGTCCGACTCGCTCTTGACCGGTTTTTTTTTAAATCATAAATGTACTTTTTACGCAGACTTGAAGACAACACTCAAACTTTACTTCTGTAGTCACCATCACTCGTGGGTAAGCATGGTTATCAATACTAATGCTTTCACTGAACGAGAAAGAAGATGATTTAGATCCAATGGGCATTAACAGCTTCGTATTAACAACATTACAAAAATGTATAAGACGATTAGTTTATTCCAAATCACCTAAAGAATTTTAAGTCAGCTTCAAGTCTATAAATGTCGCAATCAAAGTAAGAATTATGTCCATTATTAGTTTAAGTCAGCTTTATCTTTAAGTTTTGATTCATTAACGACATTTACAATCCAAATGAATAATAAACGATCTAATAACGTTGTTAATTCGTGTTACGACGTATTTACTGTAGGCGCGTTATCGCCTTTTATGATTTATAGCGGAATTAGCCGTTTGAACGAAATGGCTATTAGGTATTTATGAGTTTTTTAAGCGATGAAAAGTATTGGCTGATTTTTTTTTTAAGTAAATGACAGGCGCAGTGAATGTTAATTTTTAACAGACGAACAAAAAGTAGGAGGTTCTCAAAGTCAATACGAACATAAAAAAACACAGGAGTTCTGATAAAGGTACTTTTAACCGACGAACAAAAAGTAGGAAGTTCTCAAGATATATTATTTTATTTATGACCACGTATAACATTTCTCAGAGTTGTCCAATTAGAAAGATTTTTGTTTTATTCGGGAGGGTATACCTCGAAGTTGGTCTCATGTAAAATTTATTAACTTTGCTTGGGGAATTTTTGAGGTAGCTTCAATAATAAGTATTTTTCTGACTTTTATGTGGATGATGTGAAAAAAAATCAGAAAAACGACTTCAAAACTTCAAAACGAAATCAGAAAAACGAAAAACGCTTCGTTAGGTATAAAATATAGGGACGGTTTTCACGGACGGTAACAAAGGACCAAACAATTTTAATATAGAATTAAAATCTAGATATTTTTAGAGTACTCATCAGCATAGTGAAATTCTACTAAGAAATCATAATAGAGATATAAATGTATACAGGGTGGCAGTGACATCGACGCGCAACCTATTACCATGGATTCAGTACAATATTCTGGACCACAGTGCGTTGAAAATTTTCGTCGGTTATTAAAAAAAAATCTGCTGTTTCCAACAAAAATGGTCAAAATGTATGGAACAATTTTTTTTTTTTAATAACCGATGAAGTATTTCGACTCAGGGTGTTCTGTTAATTCCGTCGATGTCCTTGCCACCCTGTAATAAGTATATAAAGCAAAATAAAAAACATAAAATAATTACCAAAAAGAAAAGGTTTACCAGTCTGAAATTTGGAGCCAAACAGTCCATCGTTAGCGGAGCACAGTGACGATAGTAGCAGGATCAGGAACCATTGATACCTGGAAATAAAAGAAAAAAAATTGTTTAAAACCATTCATTTTTTAGTTATTGTTAAATGAAGATTACTGATTACTGATTACTGATTACTGATTGTTTTGCTAAGTAATAACAGCCGCACGTGTCGATCCATCAGGTTAAGCTACGCTTGCCGGGGTTGGTCAGTGGATGGGTGACCATCTTTACATACCGAGACTCCGCCGTGCCTCGGAAAGCACGTTAAGCGGTTGGTCCCGGCTGTCATTCGTGGATCTTTGACAGTCGTTACGGGTCGTCAGAAGCCCGAAAGTCTGACAACCAGTCTTACCAAGGGGTATCGTATTACCCAGTTACTGGGTTGTGGAGGTCAGACAGGCAGTCGCTCCATGTAAAATACTGGTATTCAGTTGCATGCGGTTAGACTGGAAGCCGACCCCAACATAGTTGGGAAAAGGCTAGGCAGATTGATTGATGTTTCAGTTATTGTTTAACAGCCACTGCCGATTTAAGGTAGTCACCTATAGCATTAGCTGACCCACCCTTACATAAATGGTTGAGATTTGTTAGAGTAGAATTCGTTAGAATTTTATATTTATTATAGGTATTTAAATAAAATATAAAAGAATTATAAAATTCTAACGACTCGTATTCTAAAAAATCTCAACCATTTATGTAAAGGTGGGTCAGCTAATGCTATAGGTGACTGTACAAGTTCGAGATGGGTGGCAGCACCTTTCCGAGATGGGCTGCAGACTGCAAACCACTGCAAACTGCAAGTGACACTAGGCTTCTATGAATTGATCATCATCTGCCTAGCCTTTTCCCAACTATGTTGGGGTCGGCTTCCAGTCTAACCGCATGCAACTGAATACCAGTATTTTACATGGAGCGACTGCCTATCTGACCTCCACAACCCAGTTACTGGATAATTCGATACCCCTTGGTAAGATTGGTTGTCAGACTTGCGGTCTTCTGACGACCCGTAACGACTGTCAAAGATCCACGAATAACAGCCGGGACCAACGGCTGAACGTGTTGTCCGAGGCATGGAGGAGTCTCGATATGTAAAGATGGTCACTCATCCACGGACCAACCCCGGTAAGCGTAAATTAACCTGATGGATCGACCCGTGCGACCGTTATTACTTAGCAACGAGCTCCTCTATGAATCGTTTATATGACGATAAACACAGACTTATAAGTCAATCAATCAATCTGCCTAGCCTTTTCCCAACTATGTTGGGGTCGGCTTCCAGTCTAACCGGATGCAGCTGAATACCAGTATTTTTACATGGAGCGACTGCCTATCTGACCTCCACAACCCAGTAACTGGGTAATACGATACCCCTTGGTAAGACTGGTTGTCAGACTTTCGGGCTTCTGACGACCCGTAACGACTGTCAAAGATCCACGAATAACAGCCGGGACCAACGGCTTAACGTGCTTTCCGAGGTACGGAGGAATCTCGATATGTAAAGATGGTCACCCATCCACTGACCAACCCCGGCAAGCGTAGCTTAACCTGACGGATCGACCCGTGCGGCTGTTATTACTTAGCCACGAGCTCCTCAAACACAGACTTATAACACAGACTTATAAGTCTGTGACACAAGAAAGTGAAAAACAAAGTGAGAAACACAGACTTATAAGTCTGTGACGATAAAGTTTGCGGTTTCAGTTTGCAGTGGTTTGCAGTCTGCAGCCCATCTCGGAAAGGTAAGAGAAAAATTTAGTCTCTAGGTAATAGACTACATTTTTCACTAAGTATGCGAAATTGAATCAATAGTCTTCAGGGGTCCCCGAAACGATCAATCGTAATTGATCAATTGCCGTCAATTTCTATTGTAGTATTATTGTCAATCACTTCAATCGCACTTGTGAGACGATCAATTAGCGTATCAATCATGTAAAATTGACAATTGCAATTTATAAGTTCAATTCAAGAAATTCTTGTGCATTAAAAACATTTTTAAAAATTTCAAAATCTACGGACGTTATGAAAAACGATACCTTCATTGTTGGAAATGGAAAAATGCTAGTTGTGTCTGTATTTTTAAAAGTCAATGTTACAAAAAAGTTCAATTTTATAGGGCCGTCGTATTTTACTTTTCACAAAGCTAGTTATTTTAAATTCAGCCAGCATTTGGCTCACTATATAAAACTGTCAATATTTCTCATTTGTTTTTGTGATCGTTTTCAACACAAACCGATCATTAGCACTCAATCTGTGTGGTTCTTTCCTCAAAAGACCATTGCAGACTGCAATCTACTTGGTCTTCACATGATCTGACCAAGATTATGTCTGGACTTTAAAAGAGACTGTGACCTCTGAGTTTATTTCGGCGTTTTTTCTAAAAGTAGTCAGATAGGAAACGTCGAAATCATCTAGTTTAAAAAAAAAATATGTTTGACGTGTAAAAGTGTTTGTACAAATCTACTTACAGAAAATAAATCATTTATCATTTATCATAGCTCACATGATTGGCTGAATCCCGAATTTAGGGCTTGTGTACACTTTGATTTGTCCAAAGCGTTCGTTCAATAGCCAGATTGCGTATTCGTCAAAAGGACCAATTGATCCTCAGAAGCGAACTCGCTTCTGGAAATAAACTTGGACGATTTAAGAGGCGTTGAATTTCCAATTAGATCCATTTAGACGTACATGGGGGATGAGAAGAAAAAGTGTGTATTTGCAATTCAGATGAAACCGTTCGGCTGAAGAGAGCTTAATTGATCTGAATATTGGCGTCGCTGTCGAATGTAGCTTACGTTTTCGAAATTTATTGCTGTCGTTATATTGGGCTAAATAAATTGACGACATTTGCAGCAGCACTAATGAAAGAAAAAAAAGTAACAAAAACAAAGCTAAGTTGATTTAGATACCTACGTATTACTTAACAGTGAATGCACTGGGATTTGTAAGTCATAGCTTTGAACCCTGACAGGCGCTATAATTTGTGTAAATTATTTCATCTCTATTGCTCTCAAAACTGTGAAGGAAAACATAGTTAGGAAGCCGGCATGTCCTTGAATCGAAAAAAGATATGTCTATTACGGCCCACTCCTTCTCACCGAAAGGAGGCCTGAGTCCCAGCAGTGGGAACATTATAGGCTGATTACTGGGATTAATAAACTTATTTACATCTATGATTTTTTTTTACTAAGCCTCTGAACCATTTTGGCACGGAAAAAGTGTGTGGTATTATAATTTAGTATGATATTCTGTAATAGATACAACAATTACTACGCATTTGTGCAGCGAATAATTGACGTAAACATTTCAACACGGTGAATTAATATGCATCATCTACCTCTAATAGAAATTCTATGGCAGCAGTTTACCCAAGAGGATTTAATGATCAATAATAATATTAGTAAATAGTGATTTACTGAACAACTTATTGCCAAAGAATCCTAACCTATTTTCTAAGCCTGTTCATATAATTTGCGTAGGAAGTCTTTTGATCCTCGCCACAATCATCGTAACTCAATACTTCAAGGCACGTCACAATAATGATTATTTTATTCTCAATCGAATCCCGCAAAATTTTGCAACGAACAATAATCTCTAAGATGTTAATTTGCAATTCAATTACACGATACGGTGAATTATTTCGAAATTAATTATTATCAACGTGGTTTCTTCTTCTTAATTTAGGTGTAAGTACATCGTACACACTGAAGAGTGCAGTCTTCCGTAGCACTATTATCTGAAAAACCCTTCATTTTCCTGAAGATTAAGAATAATAAAGAAACCGTGCTGTCAAAAAAAAATATAAGTCACATTCGTCGAATCAAAGAAAAGTGACACATACCTTGCATGAAAATCATTATAATCCAGTATATTTAACTCATATTCTGAAGCATCGGCTCTGCATAACACAAAGTGAGAAAATATCAATAATAATCTGCTGTCTTCGATAATAATAATAACAGGACGCGACGCCAGTCCGCCTGTCACCAGGCAACGGTTGCCAGGGCTGCGTTGAAATGTGTCGGCGGCGCGGCGCCCTAGGCCGCCAGCGCGACTGCGTCGCTCCCGTCACATTTGTCATTTCATCGGTGTCACATAGACATTTTAGTGTGTTTTATTGATAATTAGTTTTTATTGTTGTTATTTTTATTTAATTTAATTTATAAGTTTAAACTTTTATTATACAAATACATGTTTAGTGGCAGCAGCGATGTGGTGGATGTTAGTGTTAATGCTAGTCAACCTTCGACATCACTGAGCATCCTGGAGAGATGTCCGCTATGTACCCAGGCACGGTTTTTTAAAGGTAAGCGGGGTCTGAATGTGCATATTGGAAAGGTGCACAGGCCACTTAATACGCTCACATCAGACCCTGTCTCAACAGCTACACCTACAACACCAGGTACTTCTGCTTTTGACCCGTTTTGGCAAACTCTTTCAAAATTCAAAAACTCTATTCCCGTTTTGAAGCGAGTTCCCCGGGGCGCTAGACCTCTAGTGGCACAACACTTAGCAGGTTGCGTTCGTCTTGCCGCCCGGGAAAACTCGCAAAGTGCTTGGGAACAGCTGCTCACCTTCCCTTATAGAATTCTACATGTACAAAAGAATTTGGCAACCAAAAAGACTTTAACTGCTCAAATTAAAGAAAACTGTAATATTTCGGCCCATAATTTAGATTCAAAATTACCGACACAGAGTTATACCTCTTCAAGAGGTATATCCTATCTGGTAGAATCCAAGTTAGGGGAAGGTGATATCAGCGGAGCAGCCAGGATTCTTTTTAGTAGTGATGTGGTGGCACCGTGTACTCCAGAAACACTCGCAGCTCTGGAGAGCAAACACCCTGCCCCAGCGGATGATCTTTCTTTTCCCGACCCCCCTGATCTGGATAATCACTCCCTCACCATTACAGGTCGAGAGTTGGTCACAGCCGTTTGCTCCTTCCGTAGTGGCTCCGCTGGTGGCCTCGACGGCCTGAGTCCTCAGCACCTTAAGGACCTTATCAGTCCAGGCGCCGGGGCAGCTGGTGAGTTGCTCTTGAAGGAGCTTACGGCTCTGATTAACCTTATGCTCTCCGGCAAGGTGAACGGGGCCGTCATCGACGTTCTATACGGGGCCAACCTATGCGCCCTGCGTAAAAGGGATGGCGGCATTCGTCCCATTGCCGTGGGAACTACTTACCGTCGTATGGCAGCCAAGATTTGCTGTAAATTTTTTGGTGAGGTTGTTTCGGAAAAATTGCAGCCCCTGCAGCTAGGTTACGGCTCAAAAGGGGGCTGTGAGGCTGCCGTACACGCCTTATCGACCTACCTAAATTCTGGCAAAGGTGAGGTCATCCTGAAGGTTGACATAAAAAATGCCTTCAACTCTGTTAATAGGGACACCTTGCTGGCAGAAACTAGAAAAGAAATACCCCAAATTTATAGTTTCCTTTGGCAATGTTACAGACACCCTTCTAAATTACTGTACCGGGACAACCTTCTGGAATCGGCTGTTGGCTGTCAGCAAGGTGATCCCCTCGGGCCAGTGATTTTTAGTTTAGCCATTCACCCAATCATTCGACAGCTAAATTCCAAATTTAACGTTTGGTATCTTGATGATGGAACCTTGGGAGGCGATGTAGATACTGTTTTAAATGACCTACAATTCTTAAAAAATGAACTTCATTCCATTGGCCTTGATCTCAACCTTTCGAAATGTGAACTATTCTTAGCGGACGATACTGACAGACATCTAACACTTCCTAAATTTAACGCAATAGCCCCAGAAATCAAAATTATTGAAAAGAACACTCTTCGTCTCCTTGGGTCTCCAATCTATGAAAATTCTTTTCCTGTTTTTATTGAAGAAAAAATTCAAAATTTTAATGACGTTTCGGAAAGATTGTTCCAAATTAACATGCATTCGGCCATAACATTAATCCGTTACTGCTGTTTCGGCCCTAAATTAATATATTTCCTTCGCGCTTCCCATTTATGGCAGCACACTCACCTTTTAGACAAAATGGACAAAATTATCCGGCATACTTTAACTTCAATCTTAAATGTGGCCATGGACGACCGTGCATGGGCGCAAGCTACTCTTCCCATCCGTATGGGAGGCCTCGGCGTCCGCAAAATTTCTAGTATTAGTTTACCGGCATTCATATCCTCGGTCCACGGCACAGAGAAGTTAATCAGGAAAATCCTAGCCTCCACACTGGTTAATTTTGATGTGCCTTGTTTCGCCGAGGCTATGGATGCCTGGAAACTCGCTTGCCCGAATTCAGATCCACCCGACAATCCATCTTCCCAGAGACGGTGGGATGAGCCGCTCTGCAGAGTAGTACAGAACAATTTACTTGACACGTCTGCTACTACTGCGGAGCGTGCGCGTCTGCTGGCTGTGGTTAAGTGGGAGTCGGGTCTGTGGCTTCACGCACTACCGTCGTCGAACATAGGCACTTTGTTCGACGACACTACTTTCCGCCTCGCTGCTTCACTGCGACTAGGAGCTCCATGTTGTTCTCCTCATCGCTGTCACTGTGGTGAAGTTGTCAACAGCCTCGGACACCACGGTCTGTCTTGCAGCCGAAGTGCGGGTCGCTTAGCACGGCACGCGAACATCAATGACATCATCCGACGAGCTCTTGTCACCGTCGGCGTTCCCGCTGTATTAGAACCCAATGGCTTGGCACGCGACGATGGCAAGAGACCGGACGGGATGTCTTTATTTCCATGGAAGGTGGGAAGGCCTTTAGTGTGGGACGCAACGTGTGTCGATACTCTTGCGCCATCCCATCTTCCTGGCTCGGCGTGCTGTGCTGGCACTGCTGCTGCGGCTGCGGAAAACCTCAAGCGGCGGAAATATAATAACCTTATCGGTAATTATATTTTCGAGCCGTTTGGGGTTGAAACCCTTGGGCCGTGGGGTCCAAGTGCTCTTGTTTTATTCAACGAAATCTCCAAACGGCTGGTTGACACTTCCCGTGACCCGAGGGCTGGCTTTTACTTTGGCCAGAGGATTAGCATTGCCATACAACGTGGCAATGCCGCCAGTCTCTTGGGTACTCTACCAGTCGACAGCGATGCGGAGGAATTTTTCGACGCCATATTTTAGTTTTTTAATAGTTTAGTTAGGATATAATTTTGTTGTTTATAGGTTATGTTTAAAAGTTCAAATAAAAACTGTAATTACACGATTGTAAACTTTAACCTACCATTTAATTTTATAATCATTGCTTATCGTGAACGTAAGACATTTAGAATACTCAATTACTTGAAATACGTGTCCCATTGAATAATTGGATATGTTCTAATAATAAGACTGAAGTCTTCGGTACAATTCCCACAGTCAAACCAAATATTAATGGGATTACCTTCGATCTGGTCGAAGATGACTAATGACAAAAAAAATTGGCTACATCCGTCATTCCACGGAGTTCATAAACTATTAGAGGAATTGCTTTATTCACCGTGCTACAGACAAATTGAGAATCTTTAATTAAAGCACACAGATCGTTGTTGACAGCAAAATGGAAGAGCAACGCTGTTGTTCATCCTATTCAGTAGTAGATAAATGCCGTCTTCCGTAAACTTTTTATTGTTTGTTTGTACAGGGTTAGTGTTTAATAACTAGCTGATTTTTTACAGGGCATTCTATCCATGAACAGGAACAATTTACCGTATGGACCAACTTTGAAATCACGACAAAAAAAACGGTCAAGAGCGAGTCGGACTCGCGCACCGAGGGTTCCGTTCCGATTTCTGAAAAAGTGTGCTATTTATTTTTCCTGTAATCTTTACATAATCTTCTATCACATAGAATAATTTTAGATTTTTATCTTTGCAAACTTCGGAAGTAAGGGCCGCCCTCTTACTTCCGAAGTTTTTACGAACGGTATTTTTTGTACATTTTTCATCAAAAGTCGAAAACTATGCGGCCTAAAAAAACTTAAAAAATGTTTGAGAATGTGCAAACAGCGCTCTTTCATATGATACCCCACATGCCCTATATAGACCCACTTTGAATTTTGAAGACCCCCTTTCAGTCCCTGTTACAAAAAAAAATATAAATATTTTAAATTCTTTCTTATTTGGAAAATAGTTCTGTAAATGTCACCTAAAACTGTTCCAAATTTAAAGTTGATAGCATTAGTAGTTCTTGAGATATCCAACTGTGACAGACAGACAGACTGAGTCAAACCATAAGGGTTCCTTTTTTACAATTTTGATACGGAACCCAAAAACAGCTGTTTCATACATACAAAAGTTCATTACCTTACTCAACCAAAATGTATGAAACAGCAGATTTACTTATTTTTTATTTTTTTTTTACTTTAAATGCTACAACATTATTTATGCCTTCGCTAGGAAAATAGGACCAATGTAACAAAAAAAAAAATGCTTTAAAACACTCGTGATTATACGATAGAACGGCACGTTTTAGCCCTATTACAGTAGTACTCAACTGATATGGCTTACCGATGTACCTGCGCAGAAGATGAATTTTCAAAGCGCGGGAAATGCTATTGGCTAATCGGCACGCTCCACGCACCGTGTTTCTTTTTCCTGTACCGCTATTGGTCGGCAACTGCCGCCATGATGTTAGTCAGCCGCCATACTTTCGAGTGAGACAGAACTAACAGCTGCAGTGTATTATGAACCTTATTGTAGTGATCTAAGGTTGATTGTAAGTTTTAAGCATTCTCATTAATCTTCGGGGCCATACTTTCTTTTCTGTGCGAACGAAGATTCACGACGCGCCTTATTACTTGGGTACTACTGTACTTGATTATGCGTGCGACGAACGGTTAACGTGACGGGTCTTATGCCAATTACCAATGGTAGCTTTTATTACGACCTATCTACCTTCGATTCAACGGTCAGTTAGCCTAGTTTACGAGACGTTCTCATTTATGTCCAGCCTTTATACGGTAATCTGAATTCCGCAATTGATTGCACCTAGACGAATTAGTATAGGAGTAAGATTATGGTAATTCTTCTGTCTGGGGCTATTGATGGCATCTAGTTAGCTTGAAGAAGCCAATAAATATACCTGTACTATATTTACAATAAGATTAGACATTTAAACAAACCTTTTTTACAGTCGGTTCAACCGATTTTGACTTCTATTGCGTTGGTGGCATGACAAATGGCAGCTGCAGTAAACAATTGGTATTGTACTACACTTTTTTGCCTTTAATGCCATCCTTAAGCCTACGGAATAGAAGTCAAAATTTTATGATTAAAAGATTTAAAAGTGCCTGTATTCTCCGAAGGGTTAGGCGGACGTGTACCTATAGTGCACCCACATTTCGTCAGTTATGTTTAAGTCCCATTGTAATAGGGTGCGAGCCTGTTCTATCACCAGGCACAAATCAGACAGACTCTGGGCTTCTAATGAGAAATTCCATTATGGAAAAACCCAATAACACTTTGCCTGACCCGGCAATCGAACCCAGAACCTTATGCTCATCAGTGACCACTAGACCACCGAGGGTACTGATAATGTTAGATCCTCAATCTAAGCGTTAACATAAATAATAGCTTTTGTCAATGCAATGTAGACAATGGAGGTCAATTGCATCCTATTGTCATAAATCATTTTAATTACGTGTACTCGTTATAAAGAACACAAGACTTTATAGGAGTCAAAGGGTATCCTTACATCACATCTATAGCCTTTATTGTTTATATCACAATATATCAAACCTTTCCCTTCATCCATCGAAGAATGTTCAATATTAATTTTGTCTTTTGTATGGCAAAAGCGAAACTAAAATTCGCCAGTTTAATCCTAACGTATATCTTTATACAAAACAGACAAATATTTTGCTTAACAATATTTTCCTTGTTCAAATTTTTCGTCTTTGAAAATTTGTTCATATTATCAAATAAAACTCAGTTTCAACTGAAGCTCAACTTGTTTAGTTTTCAACGGACAAAGCATTTTCAGTGTTCATAACAGAAGCACAAACAAAAGAAAAGGGGACTAAGTCTAAAGTTTCAAACAGGATACACCGTTTGCATTGAGACTCAACTATGCGTTTATTCTCATAAACGAGAGTTGGTCCCCTGATTCGCAATTCGCTACTACCTAATAAACTCAAAATTTTATTCGTCGTGCAAGCTGCAATTTTCGCACGGAATTTAATTCAAAAAGTTTTGTTGTTGAAATTGCACTTTAAATGTACACTACGCTTGTTATTATGATGTCTCGTTCTAGGAAAGTGTCGATTTAAGTTCCTTTAAAGACACTTAAAAGGGAGTTCTGAGAATAATATCCCTTATAAATTCTTTGTAGCTAAGATCGTTTGACGACGTAAAACAATTGTTTTTCTATCAAAGAATTTTTAATTACGCCTCTATCCTTAGACGGTAAGACAAACAAAAACATCTGAAGTAGCTATGTTGTAGCTACCTTTATAACTGAAGTTCAAAGGAAACATCTTTAATAGACAAACTTTTGCTTTCACTATCATCTAATAGGTGTTAATATTGAGTAGTTCTATTAATAAACGAAGGCGTGGGAAGCGTTGATTTATTATTAAAGTGTACATTATTATAGAGGGGACGTGTGAATCTCACTCAAAGTAATTACTCACAAGTCATTTGTAATGTACGTAGGCGATCACAGCTAAGGTTATTACACAACTGGTAAGAGTAAGTGCATATTTAGGTACCGACTTTTGCCGTCAGACAATTTCATCGTGCACCATTAAGTCTTGGTAAATAAAGGAGAGAATATGATAACTGTGTGCCGCATGTACGTGTTTTAGGTAATAAAGTCCGGGAATCTCGGGTATATACGTAATTAAGACAAAACTAAGTACCTAAGTTGCACAGTGTCCTGCGGTGGACATTAACGGATGTGAATGGAAGGTACACTTTCAACGCCACACGTACAATGGCAGTGAATATTTACCTACAAATTACGTGAGAGAAGGTCCTCTGCATTCACTAATTGAATGAATATGCATCCTACTTGAATGAATGGAAGTGCGGTTCTCTATTTATCATCTGCGGCAACAGGATGAATAACGTGCAATTTTCCTACATTTATATCGTCTAATGTGCGCCCGGTCTAATGCAAGCTTTAACTGGACACTTTCGTAATACTGAAGGTAATAAAGAACTTATAATTTTAATAGACATCATTATTTAGCGAATGAATACGTGAAAGACTCGTAAATTACTGTAATTTAATTACAAATATATTTATGACATCAATTTAGGAATCTCATACATTATTAATCATAACTCCAGTTGATTATTGATCTCCAATTTATTAATAGGAATTGATAATTTTGGTATCGACGGGATAATTATAAGTTCGAGTTTAATAGGTTAGTTAAATTATCATGTGGAATATGGAAATTATTCAAACATCTGGATTTCTGTAAAGTTCCGTATTAATGAATGCATTTAACACAGATTTTAATTGATGTTGAATAAGTTTAATTTGTTAGGAATTTAGAACTGGTTTGTTTGAAGTCATAGAACACCATCATTTATTGAATTCTCACGTTTATGTATTTGTGGGATGATAAGCAAGATCTAAGCAGAGTTTTTGGAAATAAATAAATGTTGAGATTACTTTATTCGATCATTGAGATTAATCTGCTTCATCTGCTTTAAGTAGGTCATACATACTCAAAAGCAAAAGATATCTTCAACATAACAGGACCAATAAATGATTTCTTACAAAAAGAGGATCTCTTGTTACTACATACACAGACAGACCACACCCAATCAAGCAATCTGCCTAGCCTTTTCTGAATGTTGGGGTTGGCTTCCAATCTAACCGGATGCAGTGAATAGCAGTATTTTACATGGAGCGACTGTCTTAGGACCTCCAAAATCCAGTTACTGGGTAACACAATAGGTACCCCTTACCACTGGTTGTCAGACTCACAGGCTTCTGACTACCGTTAACGACTGTCAAAGATGTACAAATGACAGCCTCCTGGCTGTTTTTTGTACATCTTTGACAGTCGCTTAATCTTTGACAGTCGCCAAGGGCTGTACGTGCTTTCCGAGGCACGGAGGGGTCTCGGTACCTATATAGGTAACGTGTTAAAAAATTAACTCTCTTTAGACCATCGAAATGAATAACTTTTAATAGGGGACCAACTTTGAAATCGTGAATAAAAATCAGCTGTACATGTATGTTCGCATAACGCGTCAAAATGTACGGAACTGCTGATTTCTTTTAACTTTATAAACTTTGAAGAGTGCTTTAGACCATTTTAAAGCACTCCTTGAAGTTTTTAGAGTTTTTTTTTATTAACACCTTATAACGGATGGTCACACATGCACGAACCGGCCACGGCAAGTTAACCCGTGCAGCTAGACCACAGCTAAACACACAGACCACACCCATACAACATAATAAATTCCTCTTCCAAAACAGCCCAACGGTGGTCACGAATACCCAAAACAACCCTTTTAGGGAAACAATGACGAGCCGTTTATAATACAACACAATTCAGCATAACCTCGTTATCATAGCATTGTTCAACCCTAACATCTGAGATACGGGACTATTCTGTCATGAATGGACCTTGAATTACGGAAATCGTCGGAATTAATTATCACAAGGGGAACAAAAGTCTCGAGGACCAATCCATCAAGTCTTGAAGGAGGACGGACAACGGTCCAATTTGTGCACTATTCACAGTGATGGAATGGCGTTGTGGAATTTTCTAGAGTTGAGATCAGAATTGGACAGTTTATTTGTTAGGCTTGTGGTTTAATTGCATTGTTTAAGTAATTTGTTAGTTGTGGTTTTATGATCACTGGAGTTTTATACATTATTGTGATTGTTGTATAATCGAGCTCGGAATAATGTACATGTTAATTTTCTGTAAGTTTCTGTTGTTTGGATCTAAATATTTTGAAATAACTGCAATAGACGCAGATATTGTTTTTGATGCTTTATATCCAGTATTAATAATGTTCAAGTAATAACTATTGATTAAAATAATGATCTTAAGCCTTATTCATATCAATAAATACTTACATAAGTAGTATAAAACAAAGTCGCTTTTTGATCGCTTAGTTCTTTTAAAGTACGCAATGGATCTTGATACGGTTTTCACCATTATTTTCGATTTTTCTAGAGAAACCTTGACCCCTAAGCCTTATTCATATCAATAAATACTTACCTATTATAAAACAAAGTCGCTTTTCGTGTCTGTCTGTTTGATCGATTAGTTCATTTAAACTACACAATGGATTTTGATACGGTTTTCACCATTATTTTCGGTTTTTCTGGAGAAACCTCGACCCCTGTATGGATGTCTTAATTCAGGTCGAGATGTAACATACAGGGTGGCCGGAACATTGACGTCCAAAAATAAAATTTCGGTCCCTCGTATCGTGGGGTATTCGAATCACCCCCATGTATGTTCCGCGACTTTTCATAGTTTTCGAGTTATGAATTTTTTTCTGAATGTTTGAAAATTTTCGACCTGACCAACCTAAAAAAATTCTAAAAAAAAAAGTAGAGGGTTTTATCGAGTTTCTTTTTTTGCAACTGAATTTTCATAAGTAGTACTTTTATGCATAAAATAATCAGCTTCGTAACTGTGATGAAAGTTATGAAAATGTTGATCTAAAGTGAAAAATTTACGTTCGGTAAATTATGACTCAAATTTTCAACTTTAAATTAAAAATCTTAACAGGTGACTTCATAATTCCTAAGTAGGCTTCAAGAATGCGCCAGACTCTCAGCTTTCATAATCATAAAAAAATGAAGTACTTAATAGGGCTACTTTGTTTAAAATCGGCCTTCAAAGACAGCGAGGTGGAAAAATTCTTAAAATTACCCATCTGAGTAATTATTTTTTTTGGCTATTTTCTCGTTCCTAAGGTTAATTAATGATAAGAATACTGAAAACTAACCAACAAATAGTTTCAGAGTTGGGTAAGAAAAGTTTTACGTAAAAAGTGGTTTTGAATAAAACACAGATGATAATGTGAAAAAAGTACTTAATTTATTTTTAACATTTACAAAAGGTTTTCAAAGTGACCACCACCAGCAGCAATACACATTCTACACCTACGTAAGAAATTGTCTGGCAATCGTCTAAAAGCGTCTCTGTTCTCTCTCACAACACGTTCAGCTTCTGCAATCAACTGCCTCAGCTCTTGTTCACTTGAACAGTCTCGGGCGTATGCTATTTCCTTGTAATAGCCCCAAATAAAGAAATCGATGGGGTTGAGATCAGGTGAGCGTGGAGGCCACCTAATTGGTCCGCTGCGTCCGATCCATCTGTTGGGGTATGTTTCATCTAAGTAATTTCGGACCTGGGTTGCATAGTGACACGGGGCGCCGTCATTTTGCAACACCATGGTTCGTCTGAGTTCGAGATTCACATCTGCCAGCAACAATGGAAGTTCATTTTCCAAAAAGTTTTTGTATGTTTCTCCATCAAGTCTGGACGGCAGTTCAAACGGACCAATTAGTTCGCCATTGAGGATACCAGACCACAAGTTAACGCTGAAGCGATGTTGAAATGTCGAAGCTCTCACTTCGAGTGGATTTTCATTCGCCCACGTGTGGTAATTATGAATATTGAATATAATGTGGTTAGTTTTCAGTATTCTTATCATTAATTAACCTTAGGAACGAGAAAATAGCCAAAAAAAAATAATTACTCAGATGGGTAATTTTATGAATTTTTCCACCTCGCTGTCTTTGAAGGCCGATTTTAAACAAAGTAGCCCTATTAAGTACTTCATTTTTTTTATGATTATGAAAGCTGAGAGTCTGGCGCATTCTTGAAGCCTACTTAGGAATTATGAAGTCACCTGTTAAGATTTTTAATTTAAAGTTGAAAATTTGAGTCATAATTTACCGAACGTAAATTTTTCACTTTAGATCAACATTTTCATAACTTTCATCACAGTTACGAAGCTGATTATTTTATGCATAAAAGTACTACTTATGAAAATTCAGTTGCAAAAAAAGAAACTCGATAAAACCCTCTACTTTTTTTTTTAGAATTTTTTTAGGTTGGTCAGGTCGAAAATTTTCAAACATTCAGAAAAAAATTCATAACTCGAAAACTATGAAAAGTCGCGGAACATACATGGGGGTGATTCGAATACCCCACGATACGAGGGACCGAAATTTTATTTTTGGACGTCAATGTTCCGGCCACCCTGTATACTGAAGTTTGGAAATAAATTACTATTACTAATTTGATTTAGATAAATTCTGTGTTCCGGAAGGTTTGAAACTTATTATTTAACCGCTTCTGGGAGACTAAACGAGACAAGACATAAGTTTTATTGTTAAAACGCCTTACCGCAAAGTATTAACTTCGATATATCACTGAAATCTCTATGTTGTACCCGACTACGGCGCAGCAAAAAGGAGGGTTATGATTTTTACCAGTATGTATGTGTTTACCTGTCCCTCATAACTTCTAAACTACTTATCAAATTTGACAAATGAGGTATCGTTGGAAGCGCAAATAAATTGAATGTGGCGCCCTTTCATTTGATACCCAATTACACGACACAATACTCGTATAAAAAAATACCTGTCGCCTTCATCAGTAGATTGCAGCTTGCGAAGCAATGGCGGGTCGCTAGTTAAGCTAATTACTTACAATAATTATCCAGCTGTAGGGTACGTATATTGTCGATGAAGAAATAATTAAGTGCTTGAGTTTAAGATAAAATACGCCATGCTGTTAAATGTATTACTAATTAAAGACAACGTATTTAAAGGTCGGTGACTTAAACCCACCCACTGCGTTGATGCGATTCTGATGATAATATAAATCGCTTACAAATTGGTCCCTTAGTTATAACGTGGGAGTTTACTTAACAATAATACGAAGCTTCAAAAGAATAGGAATATAATATTTGTAGACTTTATTTCTTCTTCATTCTTCTTCTATTTGTGTCATGTGTCTGTGTATGTATTTAGTTGGTAAGCCTTTATCAATAATAATTTTAATACTTAATTATAATTCTTGTGTTTGACATATCTCGGGCCCCTGGGGTCCCGGACCTTTGGAAGGCGTACGAGGGGCCGAAGCCAACTCGCAGAGGCCCCTTAGACAATTTTAAATGACGAGGCGGCACCAAATTAATTATAATTATTATTATTTAATTTTTTTATAGGTCAAATTAAATTAGCTAGCCAAACTCCGCAAACGAGGGTACTTATATCGATATCATAACATATTATCTATGATAAAACAAAAATAAATAAATTTGATAGTGTTTTTTTTTTGAGGTCATCAACCGGTGGTGTAGTCACTTAAAATATCTCTTTAAAAATCAGTTTTTTCTATAAACTTCACATACGTGATGGGTTTCAATATCTCAACATAATTACAAACAGACTTTATCAACTCACACTAAACTTCAAGTAACAAAAATATCAGCGGTCATTGACACCAAAAAAACGCATCAAATCTTTTATATATTTTTATAGATATACCCATCACGTCCGCGGAGTTTCGCTACCTAATTTAATTTGACCCTGTATTTTAGTTTCATGTTTCTGTCTCCAGTGGTTTTTCGGATCTGTGTTCTTTGCTGGTCAGTCAATGGAAACTAAAAATGGAAATGTGCTATGGAAGACGGTTTTTAATTATTTATTTACTCAAATCTCACATAAAAGTTACAACTATTATTAAAGGATTGTTGTAAAGTCAGGGAGATTAATTATTTACCAAATTAGATAGATAGATAGATAAAACATTTATTTTAGGTGCACACAAAACACACACCGCACAAAACACAAAAGTACAATTAGAAAAAAAAAATACATTTTACGTAAGTATATTAAAATCACAATTGCCATTACTTGACAGTTTTATGAAGTTACTATAACATGACAAATTGACGTAGTATGTCAATTTGATGTACAAATAGATGAAACTGACAGGTGTCAAAAAGTGAATAACATAGTGGACAGAATATAGGTATTCGCAGTTATGGCAATTTTTTTTTTTTTTTTTTACTGTCAGTTTCATACTAACGAGTATGTGTTTTGTGCAATTTGATCCTTATTACAACTAGAAATTGACCAACTGACAGGTGTCAAAAAGTGAATAACTTAGTGGACAGAGTATAACGCGATAGAAATCACTTGTAGGCATTGCGAAAACTATCAGTGCAATATTCGTATAATAATTTAGATGTCAACATCTATTCTTAGCACTCAGTGATTAGAATTAATTAACTTATCACAGTAATTATTATCACTTACGACCCCGCCTTTATGTAGGCCGCACAATTCTTCATGGAGTGGGCGTCAAATAAGCCGACAAAGACGTTATGTTCATGTCTTGGCTTAAACGTTCTGGTTATCGTAAAATTGAAGGGAGTGGTAATTTTTAGGATGGTTAACTATGAAAAACAAATAAAATAAAAAACTAGCCATGTGCGTGTCAGACCACGCAAAATAAAGGGTTCCGAAGTTGGGATAATGAATTTATCCCAAGAACAAACTTAACATTGTAGTTGAAAAACACGTTATCTCATACATTCCAACTGCAATTGTAAGTTTGTACGCACAATATTGAGAGATTTACCATGATAATTTGAGACCATAGAATTCTTATAGGTTTTTCTGTAATCTATAAGTAGGAAAAGAACATTTTATTCTAAATTTTAGGCTCAGAAGTGTCTTAGATAAATGTGGGGAATGGTAAATTTTCATCAATTTTTTTAAATAGCTTTAAAACTACCTATTAATTTTAAAATTATAAAAAAATCTACTTCAGACCCAGCGCTGCCGCGCCGGTTGCTAGTATCCCGCACCTATCCTTTCTGAAGAACGTCACCAATAAGGTCACCCAGGCATAGCGTCCCCCCCCCCCGGTGTTTCTACTCACATTTAGCTTGTAAAACCTTTTGTTAGTCGCCTTTCATTCAATAAGTAGGTGACAGTAATGAGATCAACTAATAATAATATATTTCAATAATAAAACCCTTTGTCGCTACACTTCAGATAATAGTATTTTAATTAATTTATCGATACATTGACGCTTGGGGTCCGGAGGATTTACATTTTAAAAGAGCATATCACTTTCCATAGTAGGTTAATAGTCTCAAACTGTCGTTACAAGCGTTCCTTGATAAAAATAATGTCTTTTGTTCTGCTCTGTAAGTTTTTATTGTGACATAGATTAAATGGGACGATTTGAAGTGGTAATGAAGTGTAGGAGGGGAAAGTTTTTTTTGCCCACACGTCCTAAATTGCTTATTTTATGTTATACTAGAATTTTCATTTAAAATTTCATGACGATCTTGAGTTCATACAAAGACTAATAGAAAAAAGCACTTTCAGTTTTTTCCGAATTTTCCACCTTGAACAAGTTTTTTAAGGAATTGCTTAGGTCCCAGCTCACGCACTCTACAACTCCTTTATTAACTGGACTATCTTGGGAGGTACCTGTTTACCTCGTAAAAAGGAATATCGCGATAAGACCCGTTCTCGATGTTGTTTTATAATAGGTATATCTTGGGCATCATTAAATAAAACATCTTCGTATTTGTCTGAAACGATGGATACATACGATATATATTAAAAAAAAACTTATAGGTAAACAGAAGAATATTGAAATCACCAGAATCAGCCATGAACAACAAAAGAACTTAAATAAACCAGCGTACGTAATATAATTTTATTCAAATAATAGAAACGAATGAGGTAAGTTCTTGATTTATTAACAGAGATTGAAGTTAGATAAAAGCAAACTTTAAATATTATGGCACAAGACATTAATTGTGACGGTCTTGACCCAGAACCTACGGGCATTAAATTATAGATACCTATGACTTGACTGCTTCCAACAAACTGCACAGAGATAACACGATCTTTCTCAAAAACTCAAAACTCAAAGCATTTATTTCAATTAAACCAATTACAGGCACTTTTGAATTGTCAAAGAGTCGGTCAGTAGGTAAGTCAGAAAGTTGAAGCTAGTTGCCCATTCCAAAACGTAGATCTATGGAGAAGAACGGGCAAGAAACTCCACGGACACTCTTTTAAATCAATATATTGTTACAAAATATTGGTTACATCATTCATGTTGAAATTATACATGTGAGAACGATGAACGTTAAAAGCGTCCGTAATAAAAAAATAAAAAAAAAAACAATTCAAAATTAAAATTAAAATAAGCCGTGGCAGCTAAGGTATGACCAGCCTCCACCAACAGCGCCCGTTCACGAACCTGATGTATGGATTCGTTAAATGATCCAACACACGCGCCACCATCAGCGAGGCATTAGAGTGAGCATGACACACTCTCAGCCGCCAGGGCACATCCAAGTCAAATAAAGACGTACCCAGTAAATGGTAGCTTTAGAGTAGGTACATAGTACTCACACATGTGCTAAGCAATTATACAATACAAAGGTGATTGAGTCTACACAATGCAAAGCTATTCTTACAATCTTCAGCAGTTCCAACAGTATCTTCAAATGTTAATTAATTAGTTGAGGTTGTGGAGCAGGACCAGCATGGAGCCAAGCATTTTTATCATTTATGTAATCCCCCAACTTATAATATGCCTGCCTGCATAGTGTGCGTTTTATACAAGTTTTAAATTTCGTCTCATTTAGTTGAAGTATGTGTGGAGGTATTTTATTGTAACATTTTAAACAGTACCCCATGAACGATGAGTCTACTTTAGCCAGCCTGAAACCTGGTCTCCCTTTCTTTTATCACAGCATGACGTATCAAAATATAAAACATCATTAGCACATTCATGTATTGTTATAAATTCCGTAACAAATCACCCAAACAAAGAATTATTACTATTAATGGCCTTTAAGGTGAAAGTTCATAATTTCGATTCCGGTACCTACCACAGAATAATACAGAAGGTCAGCTCCGTACAACGAGTGAAAACAGGCGCACGCACACATAAACGCGTACGTACGGACATCTCAAACTATGTATGTACTATCGAAAAAACGGGCGCCTTTACACCTTAAGGGCGCACCGAACTTTTTCGCAAGAGTAAAGAAAATAACCACACTTTTCCAATGTTTTTTGTTGTTATTTTCATCATAATGCTCATAACTAAAAAAACTATCGTGTACCTATAAACGCTACAATCATCCATGAACTTTATTTTAGAAAATTAATCATAATAAAAAAATATAAAAATAGCGAAATAGTGGAAAAAATTACTCGAATAGAGGTAACTTTGCGAATTTATTCTATCAAGCCAACTTCATCAAATCGTGTTTCCATCGTGTATACTGTTTAGAGTATATTGTATAGCCTCAATAATACCACTATAATTATTTCCCTAGATTTTAATTTAATTGTTTACTACTTCAAACAACGGTTATAAAATCGTGTTTGTGTGTAAGTACGAGTATAAAAAGGTCGATGCCTCGTTAAAGTTGCTAATTTGTATGCACTAATTCAACCTGCCCCTATGTATAGTCCATTATTTGTCGTTAGCCTGCAAGCAAAATGGTTTCGAAATTGGAAAGGCCTGGCGTTCGTCGACAGTACCTATATCAAACAATTGCCAACTACGAGTTCGCATGCTCTCGCTGTACGGTAGGCTACACGTTAGTCATATAGCAAAACAAGTATAAGCTGGCCTCTTATTTCATTGAAACTCCGTACTACGCTAGGCCAGCTCAAGGTTAACGTGTTACCACAAACATGCGGTTGCTGTACCTATGTACGAAGATCTCAAACGAATGCCAGTCTGCGCTTGCACTCGCTGTACCAACGTGTTATGCGTGTGTTTTCGTTCACCGGTTGGAGCATGGAACGGACCTTCTGTACACAATTTGTTTTGTGCCGGTACCTTTATATTTATTATAGCCCTTCACCGTTACCATTGTGGATTATGACCCTAATTCCTGTTCACCTTTGACAGACAAGTAATTATTGAACGTTTCGGCGGAAATAAATAAAGTTACGGTTGTGTAATTATGTTGATTACGCCTTTGTAGGTTTTATTATGATCTATTACTGGTAATAACACTATAACGTAAATTTGACTAGTTATCATTGCTTTATATTTAGTTTGGTTTCTCTATGGTGGAACTTATAGTACCCAGCATCTGCAAGCTTTAATGAGAGTTTTAGTTCAGATAATTTGTGTAGGCTATCCTATATAGATGCATCTTATAATCAAATCAAATCAAATCAAATCATTTATTCGCATAGAATGTAGGTATTGTACAATAAAGTTGTTATAAAAATATAGTGAGCCGGGTACATTCTGCCTGAGTTTTGGCATGCAAAATTTAACAAATAATGTCAATAGAATTAGTAAAAAATATAAAATAATGAAAAAAAAGATTAAATAAAAAAACAAAAAATAATAATAAAAATGATTAAGATACAAATAAATTATTTTATCAAGTCCAGATTATGCACAAAAATATATCAAATAATGTCAATAATTATAAACTGTCTAGATGTCACACATAGGGTCATTCAAAAATTCACTTAACGAATAATAACATTTCTGTATCAAAAAAACTTTAAGTTTATTTTTAAATTGCTGAAGGGAGTCACTTTTTATGCTGTCCGGTAGTTTATTAAATATCATTGGAGCCATGCAGAAAACACTTTTCCTAAGTAGTGCTGTTTTATAGACACCGATAGTTAAGAGGTTTTTGTATTGACTTCGCACGGGACATTTCTTGGTGTCCGAGACCTTAGCAAACAATTTTTCATTTCTTTTTACAAAAAGTGCCATTTCCAAAATATATAATGACGGAAAAGTAAGAATTTTCAAGGACTTGAACAGAGGTACACAACTATCTCTAGGTTTAAGACTACACATAGCTCTAACACAACGTTTTTGGGCTTTAAATATGTTATAAGTTTAAGTTTTAAGTTATAAGCTTCCTATTGTTTACTTCAGATCCACAAAAGCCACTTCTAAATCAGTGAAAGAACTAAACCAACATACATAAAGTCAGGAGCTCCTCCCTTATAGGATCACTCGTGTTTGTATCTGTCTGTCCGTCTGTCACAGCCAATTTTCTCCGAATTTAATGGATCGATTAAGTTGAAATTTGGTACACATATGAAATTCTGTGACTTGAACACGAACGGGTAATATTAATAAATTAATTTTGAATATGGAGGTCACTTTTGAAGGCAAATAAGAAAATTAAATTTTAAAGAAGAGTTTTGTAAACTGTACCCTTTGACATATCAAACGAAGGGGCTTAGTGCGAAGGATCTCATATATTCTCTATTATATCTTTTTTTAACCCGTCGCACGTCAATTAGCAGACACAATAGATTTTTTATTGTTATCTGAACACCTAGGTATCCATCGACGTTTAAAGAGTTAATGAAAATAGGTGAAAATTGACCAGATAACGGGGGCCCTCATCTCCGAAACTACTGAGCCTAAAATTTTGAAAAAAAAAATAACTCATAGATTACAGGAAAACTGTATAGAAGTCTATGGTATTAAAACAACATTATAAATCACTCAATATTGTGCGTACAAACTAACATTTGCAGTTGTCATGTATGGGAGAACATGTTTTTGAACTACAATGTTATGTTTTTTCTTGAGATAAATTCATCCGAACTACTGAACCATTCATTGTGAGTGGTCCGACATGCAGTTGGCCGGTTTTATTCCCTTATTATAAGTCCAGTGCAAGTAGTGTCAGAAATTAAAATGTTTTTAATGTAGGTATCTAGTTTTGAATCATTACAAAAACTGGTTCAAATTTGGTATCGTTTGGTAGGAGGAGGGGGGTGTGAGTGTGTGGGAGGAGGTGGGGGCTACCCCCACTCCCCTGGTACTACTCCCATGAAAAGGAAATGCACCGTTCTGGAGAAAAACTAATTATTGTAAGCTAGATCCGACCCCAAAAACTTTATATTATCGTACACAAAGGTGGTCCACAGAAGGAGGATATAATGGAAACTATAATCATGTGCAGTAGCAACATTATCTATGTAAATTACTACGTACCTACAGCTAGGTAACGATAACCCTGTCTAGATAATTAATCGTCCGATTGTTCAGGATATTCGACCCTTACTAATGTTCTCTCTGATACCAAACTGTCTCCAGTGCAGTTTAATGTACGATAAGCATATAGACCAATCATGACGTATCTCACGCGAGTAAAACAAATTAGAAATAGAAAATAATATTATTTATACTTATTTCCAGGTGATACAATTTGCAATAATAGTTATCCCTTCACAGTAAAAGTTTTACCTACAGCAATTTATTGCCAGTGATCCTCCAGTCATTACGGGTCGTCAGAAGCCCGAAAGTCTGACAACCAGTCCTACCAAGGGGTATCGTATTGCCCAGTTACTGTGTTGTGGTGGTCAGATAGGTAGTCGCTGCATGTAAAATACTGGTATTCAGCTGCATCCGGTTAGACTGATAGCCGACCCCAACATAGTTTGAAAAAAGACTAGGCAGATTGATTGCCAGTGAGCCCTGAACTAGATAGTTCAGGATGTGATGATTTTCTAGAGTAAACAAGAATGGCACTACGTAAAATTCAATAACTACACCATACCATCGCATCTCCTATCCTCCACATAATATCAATATTTATTTAATAATATTCTAATATTTACAATAAAACTAATAGGTTACCTTAATTAACAGTAGATTTCCAACCATTCTATGCCAACATCGTGTGTCCACGATGCTGGCTCCGAGCGAATAGGCAGTGAACTCCCGCCTTCTCAACGGTCATGTAAAAACGTAATTTTTAAAACTAGTGAGAAAAGTATATGAAATACAATGTCTCAACAATCGATTATGACAGTCCAGCGATTTTTCAATTTTATTTCAAAACCTAACACCAGGTAGAGGCTTGGAGGTTAGAGGTAGAGGAGGAGGTTGGGTTCTGGGTTGGCGTTCGCCAACCCAGAACCCAACGCCGCCGAAGCTGGATTTGAAGAAACATGGCAGCAACGTCGTAAAAAAGGCCATCCATATTGTATCACCCGTCTTTCCACTATTCCAAGGTTTGCTTTACGGTGCATACTGGGTAGACTCTTTATCCCCCCCATATCCTAAGGGCATGTCTTCCCTACCATTATTTTCTGTAAGTAGGTTTGTACGAACGGCAAGATCAAGCTATACAAATCCAGTATAAGCTGATTTCCTTAGAATGAGAGGTCAGTGTAAACTGGAAATGTATAGCATGATGTGTAGCTGTGTGTACAAACACGTCAATCATATTTTTTAAAACTAGATGAGGTCGGCGTTTTCTATCTGACTACTCTGAGAAGAAAGGCCGAAACAAACTCAGAGGTCACAGTCTGTTTTAAAGTCCAGACATAATTTTGGACTGGTATGCAATGGTCTCTGTTGCACCATGAGGCAATAGGGGCTAGTGTGAATCTCTGGATTCATTCGAGTAATCGAGTCTAGCTAAACCACGCGGGAGTCGGTGCAATTCATTAATTCATTCAAAACCTCCACAATCAATCCTTCACAGCCTGCATGGGATCTTTTTTTTTATCAACATACTATATAACTTCAGTAGGTAAAGTACCAATACACTTGCTTTCCTAGTTCAAAAACCTAATAATAAATTCCTATACCTTCTAGTACCCACTTATTTCCATATTCATAGCCTCGGAAAGCACAGCTAATATAACTACTAATCCCTCCATTCACTACCCACTCCATTTTCATTCACCCGTTACTTCATTTCAATGGGCTCTGTGAATCAAGCTTTCGATAAAATCAAAGCGTGACTATGAATACGATTGGAGGTAGAAGGCTGCCCCGAGTTAATTTATAGCTAACGTGTGTACGCAAATGATCAGTAAAATGCTTGTAAATCAATCGGATAAGTTTATTCTGTATTGCTATGTTAATTGGATGTATTTCTGTCTTCTTTAGGAGTTTGAAATCGATACTAAGATTGGACTGCCTCACTGGTGTATGGCAAGCGCTTTGCTGAGCATTTAATTATTTATCCGATTTACACGGCTTAAAAAAACAGTTACATAAATCAAGGTACAATACATATAAATAGAAACAAACTAATAACAACAATTAAATACTATTCTTCTCACAAAAATGTAGGCACCTATCCATTAAATTGGCGAATTGATATCGCAGTCTGTATTGGCTTCCACGAAGCTTATTTAGTGTCAACACGCGCGGTTCGGGAGACGCAGCACGGACTGCAGTCCGACACGAAGGCACGCTCCGCAGTCGATGTTTTCTGCTACGAAGATAATTATTCGGTGTGTGGAGTCGAATCAGCTCATTATGGATGTCAGGAGCATCCGTCATACCCTTTCCATACTTTGAGCATGATGCCTACCTGGTCACATGCCCTTCTGGTCTCCAGCATATGATATCCCAGACATCCTAAAAGGAACTTGGTAGGATAGAGGTAAGGATAGTAACCGAGAGTTCTTCTGTAAAGTAAACGCAGGAATGCTTTTTGGACTTTTTTCTAGAAGACGTGCATATAGGTACTTTGCTCCGTGCGGATTCCATATAGAAGAACTAGCTTCTAGCTTGGTTTGGATAAGTGTGCTGTATACGAGCCATAATACATGCTCGTTGCGAAAATCACGAGCATTCCGGAGAACAAACCCTAGCCTTTTAAAAGATTCTTTGGCAACTGTAGAAATGTGATCGTGAAAAGTAAGCTTCTGGTCAAATGTGACACCCAAGTCCTTCATGTTGGTTGATCTAGTTAATTTAGTATTATTTATTTTGTGTGTGTGTCGCATTCGATCTAAGGTCATTACCTAGTGTGCGTACGCGCAGCGGAATGTTGTTGAATTTAAAGATTTTAATTATGCAGATATTTAGTGTATGACGTCGTATAATTGTGTATGGTAAAAAAAAAATTGTGCACGCAACCATTGTGGAGAAATTCACCAAAAACTGATTCCGCTGGGCGAACGTTGTCCTGGCGGAACTTTTTTTAATCCATAGACTTGAGAAGAAAAGAGATGTGTCCAAAAATTAGTGTGTATTTGTGTGTAATTGTGTATGTATGAATAAAACTAGTGCATGCATAAACTTCGGAGAAATTCAAGTTTCCGCTACGCGAACGTTTGGACATTAGCTAGTTTTCATATAAAGCGCTTACATAGAGAGCTGTAGATTTTTACATACGTTGTTTTGAATTTGTTTATATTTGTTTAAAAAACAGATTTAGAAAAAATCGTAGGGCTTAAAAGATAAAAATATAAACGTAAAATACGCTTATTAGGTCTTAGTTCTTAAAGTATGCACTTTGGGGTCTAGATTTTCACGTTTATACAAACCTTGTAAGTGTCTGCAACATGTTGCCAAGTATCAATGATGTTCCGTTAGTAACTAAAGAGTTATAGGACAAATTTACCATGAACAGATCACTGTTTACAAAGCAGTCAAATATCACGACGTTCTGAAGGAATTGCATGGTAATATGTATGTCAATAATTAGTGTATTCATTCAACTATTCTTATGCAAAATTTCATGTCATTAAATTCAGTAATTAAAGAAAAACAATTATAATACTGACGAAGCATCGAAAACCTACATAACTTGACCAAGTTCGGATGGCTACAAAAAAGCGGCCGTGCAATATATTTAGGTAACATCCCAAAATTTACAGTATAATACCGGTATTGAATTGGTATAGGTGATAAGGATAACACAATTGTTGTTTCGATATAATTTATAGGTCATTTATTTTTGTACACCTACTTTTTTTAATGTATTTGACTATGACAGAAAGTAGGTACTATTTACGTAGGTACTTTATTTAAGTATGCGCTTGAGACTTGAGATATAATCTAAATATATTATTTAAGACAAATAAAATTCATACAGCTAATTTCTATTGAAGATTTCACGGATCAGGATTCTAACTATAGACCCCTTAGGGAAATTAAATATTTACCACATGTAAGTATGTACTACTGTTTAGGTAAATATTTATCATATTGTAGCTTATTACACTATTTAACCAATAGACTAGGCATGCACGAGCGTTCCCCTTTGCAACTTTAGTGGATCAAACAATCTAATAACTTAAAAAAAACTACTTCTTGAATCGATTTTTTTTTCTTATGTATGTGAGCGTGTTCCCCCGCACCCCACCAAAATATGCAGAATTATTTTGTTCGAAGTTCGGTTTTTATACCAATGTTTTAGTTTATAAGCACTTTTTTAGTGTTGATCAAATCTAAACAACTGAATAGGTTAGTTATGTGATGTGATTTTAATTTTTATTGAAGCTCGAAATATTATACTTACCCTAAGTTTCGTCATCCACGCGAACGAAGTCGCGGGCAGAAGCTAGTTCATAATCTATTTTAGTTAAAACACATTTAAGTCCATTGCTGTCATTGCAAGCGTTTGTTAACGTTATTATAATTACATAATTAAGTATTATATGTAATTAAAAATATTTTTGTACGCGGATATTTAAATAGAGAAGTACTTGTTAATTGAAGATTTGTTTTTATCGTAGATACTGGCGTTATTATTAAAAAAATATTTTTCATTCAAGAAATGCAATTGTTTTATTTTTTCCTAACGCTTGTGTACGCAACTGTACCATATTAATAAATACTATATTGGAAGGTTAAGAACGTTTCTAAGATATATGGCATGGCCGCTTTTTGGTAGCCATCCGAACTTGGTCGGGTTATGTAGGTTTTCGATGCTTCGTCAGTATTATAATTGTTTTTCTTTAATTACTGAATTTAATGACATGAAATTTTGCATAAGAATAGTTGAATGAATACACTAATTATTGACATACATATTACCATGCAATTCCTTCAGAACGTCGTGATATTTGACTGCTTTGTAAACAGTGATCTGTTCATGGTAAATTTGTCCTATAACTCTTTAGTTACTAACGGAACATCATTGATACTTGGCAACATGTTGCAGACACTTACAAGGTTTGTATAAACGTGAAAATCTAGACCCCAAAGTGCATACTTTAAGAACTAAGACCTAATAAGCGTATTTTACGTTTATATTTTTATCTTTTAAGCCCTACGATTTTTTCTAAATCTGTTTTTTAAACAAATATAAACAAATTCAAAACAACGTATGTAAAAATCTACAGCTCTCTATGTAAGCGCTTCATATGAAAACTAGCTAATGGCCAAACGTTCGCGTAGCGGAAACTTGAATTTCTCCGAAGTTTATGCATGCACTAGTTTTATTCATACATACACAATTACACACAAATACACACTAATTTTTGGACACATCTCTTTTCTTCTAAAGTCTATGGATTAAAAAAAGTTCCGCCAGGACAACGTTCGCCCAGCGGAATCAGTTTTTGGTGAATTTCTCCACAATGGTTGCGTGCACAAATTTTTTTTTACCATACACAATTATACGACGTCATACACTAAATATCTGCATAATTAAAATCTTTAAATTCAACAACATTCCGCTGCGCGTACGCACACCATTACCTACATAGCATTTGGAAGAATTTGAACTCCATTTTATTTTGCATGAAGTCCTGGGTTCAATTCCGGGGTCGGGCTAAGTGTAAAGGCTCTTACAGACAGATTGTTCTACGGATGTAATATCGCAATAGCGCGTCGCGACGCGATATTGCCTCTGTCTGTAAGAGCCTTTATAAGGTTTTCCCAACAGGATTTTCTCTGTAGCAGCCCGGAGTCTGGATTTATGCCCAGCTCGCCCCCCCTTACGTCGGGCTTAAACATAATTGGCGAAATTTGGGCGTACTATACAAGGTGTAACTTAAATAAAAGTTACATTCCTGTTTACTTAAGCAGTAAACAAGAATGGCAAAATGTCAACTGCTAAAGGTGTATTGGACGTACGTTAATGTTATTTTTTTATATTAAGATGTAGTCTTATAGACAGCCCTAACAGCCGTCGCATCATTGCCAACGATTGACAAGACGACACAATGTCTACTTTGCTCCGAATAGCAGCCGCGCGAGAAATATTCGTGTTTCAATACATGAGTGGGTGTTTCATTGATATATCGTGTGAAAATGTTCTTTTATTATTCTATATGCCCGCACTTGCAATCAAGAATCAACTAAAGAAACATTATTTTGAATGTGGCCATTATATCTTGAGTTAATGGAAAAACTGAAATGAAGGGTCAAATTAATGTCAAAAATATGACAAATTCGGTGTATTTGGGTGTAGTTCCATAAATTGCGCAGTATGAAATATTATATTGGATACTTTGTCCCACTAGTTTATATAGTTACGTGACAAAATATAGTTAAATAGATGTAATTATTTGTTTTGAATTATGACACTATGTTCTGTTGCAGACATACCGCACCCTAATTGTCTAACACTATAAATCGGAATTTGAATAATTTTCTAGTCTATTGCTTCGTATGTTCGAAAAATTTGTCTGCTCGACAACGTAAATAACGCAATTACTGTTGTTGAACTGTCAAAATGAAACCGATTCCGATTGATAGTGTGTTACGAAATTTCCCTGCTGGTTAACCAAAGATTATCATTACTTTGATTTCATGTATCTTATAGTTTGGGAGATAGGACTTAGTTATATTGAAGCCAATTCAATTAGATTTGATAAATGTATGGAGCGTTATTTTGTATAAGATAGATATGTTTCTGTGTTATCGACAAAATGAAAAGTTAGTTTCGTCCCAAAAATGACTTTCATAAAATGGTAAAATAGACAGCCTTTATTTTAACGACCCGTTTTATGTTTTACATTAACTTATGCATTTTATACCTGCAATACCTCGTAAGTCACGTCCTCCTAAGATGTGGTACGTGTCGATGCATTGAGGATGTCTGCCTACATCTATATCTACATACATCTATAAATATAAAACAAAGACGGGTTTGTTACAACACTTATAACTCGAGATCGGCTGGATCAATTTTCATGGTTTTTGTTTCGTTGGATTTGTCTCCGCCCTGAATAGCAGAATACATTTTAAAAACAATGAAAACTTAAAGAATAAATAATTATGAAAATGAATCATTTTCCATTTAATTATGTTCCTTTGTTTCGTACCTGTCAAACATTTGTTTTCCTCCTGTGATCCTGTCAAATACTGTGATTGACATTTATGCATGCGTTCAGAAATGTATTTTATACCATTCCCCCTCTAAAAAGCTTATTTTATTCACTGAAAACAGTGAATAAAAAGCACTTTTACTCACTGTTTTGATGTTTGAAAATAGAACACACCAATGTATTCGACCACAGATATACAGTACCTAGGCTAGATACGGCATGTTATTAGATAGTATGAAAACCGAACGTGTCATCTTTTTTATACCTACGATAACTTCACCCCAGCCATTTAGTGATGTGCTCAAAGTAAACAGAATTGTTTCAATCGCTAAGCGTCACTGAGCTAACAGACTTTTTTTAGTACGAACAGTCGAACATGCAGGGCACGCTTGGTCGTGGCTTGCCGTATCTAGTGTAAGTGTAATCTGTGTATTCGACCTATATTGATGTGTTCTAAATTCAATTTGATTGGTCGACATTTTCGACAAGGAGTTTAGCATTAGAATAAAACTGTTTTGTGTTATTTGCTATCTTTAGTAAATTGGCGCTATTTTGAATACTGTAAGTTGTACGAACACAAAGTTTAGTGTTACTTTAATCTTTAATTTTGTGTTTGTTTAGTGTTGTTCTAATCGATTAAAAATGCATTAATTAGTGATGAAGATGTGTTAACACCTGAGTTTATGAAAGAGAGGGCGGCCGATATAGTGGAAAACTTGCTACCCAAAAAATCACGGCTGGTTTACATCAAAGCCAATTTAACTTTCCTTTTTCTTCATTATAATATGTCTATTTTCACTTAAATCTTTCTTTTTCTCGTAGTCATGGTATAAAGTATAGTATGCAACTCTTGAATAAAACGGATTTATATCGAGGGCCATGAATCACT